>OY728132.1:1376732681-1379253515 GCA_963277665.1 Viscum album | reverse complement strand
AATTTTGGAATTTACGAAAAAATAAAATAAAATAACTTGAAAAAGTTATTTTATTTCTTTTTCTCCAGCAGATGAGCGGCGGTGGTAGGGACCGATGACTTGTCAAGCCAATTAATGGCTCAAATATCTTTTATTTTTAACCACATCATTAGGGAATTAAGAGGTTCATTCATTAAATGAACCTCATTAATTCCTCTGTGCTTTACTCCCTTTCCCCCCTCTATTTAATTGAGGCTAGGGGTAGAGTTTTGATATGGATTTACAAAGAAAGGAACCTCTAGTGAACTGACATGACGTATTACATTGATGGAGGATGGAAGCTTGGGCGGTGATGATCCGGGATTGACGAACGTTAAGGAACTCACTCCAACGGGGACTCTTCTTCCACCAACGACCGCGATACCTCTGACGGTTCATGAGGTAGGGGTTGTTATTTAAATCATGAAATTCCCTCATTTATTTTCCTCATTATTGTTTTTGTGGGTGGATGTTGTGGGGGATTTGAATGGGGTTTATTTATTAAAGATGAATCAAATAATCTACCACTTGTTATAATGTTAATGCGGAGGGTGCGGGCCAAACAAACAAAGCTCGGACCCTCCGCCACTTCGTTCTTAATGCGTTCTTCGAGAGAAAATTATTCAACTCATCAGAATATGGAATCCAGGAGCCTTGCAGTGATGGAAGAATCCCAGGGAGCCTATTGATGTGAGAGGAAGTGAAAACAGAGCTCCGGGGCATCATCGAAGCCCTGCAGAAGAAGCACCGGTGTGCTGGTGCTAGCGAATGAGAGCGACAGCTGACAATCCCCAGCCGTAGTGGAAGAGTGGTGCTGCTCAACGCCGTGGTGGTCGAACATGTACAGAGATGGAGGCGGTGTGCCATCGCGCGCCGTGATGAAGAAAGATGTAGCTTGAAGCTGCGATGATGCAGGGGACCCATTCCCTATGGGTCCCGTGCGTGACGAGGCAGCGCCACCTGGTGCTGCCAATAAAGGAGCCGAATGACTCCTTTGAGCCGTTCAGGAGCAGCAGGCCGAACCCAGCCTGCGGGCCGGGCCAGTCCGCAGCCCAGGGGGCTGAGCCCGTTGCAGCCCAACCCATCTAGGTTGGCTCAGGCTAGTTCGGGCCAGACCGGGTCGGGTTGGACCGGACCCAGACCCCTCTCGAGCCTAGAAACTCTTAAAAGGCCATAACTTGCGAACCAGACGTCTGTTTGAAGAACCGTCTATGGAGCTAGGATCCTTGGAGAGAGATAGTCCTTTTGATATTCTCTATGAGAGTTTTGGAGGAAGTTGGAGTATGATCGGGTTGGATCAACTATGAATCCAACCAGGCCCTCGGCACTAAAATGCCAATAACTTACAGACTAGGTGTCCGGTTGATGCGTCGTCTGTTGCATTAGAACTCTTATGATGTGAAAAATCATCGGGTTAATTCTTCGTGGAACTTTGTTCTAGATGAAATATTATCGATGACTTGAGGAGCGGTTCTCCCAAAATCAAGTGTACTATGAGCGAGAATCTAGTGGCTAGCAGTGAGGCGGAGGTTGGAGATAGATTATACGGAGGTTAGTACCTAGCAATCCTGTGTGGATCAGCACCGATCCTGTGTGGGTCAAATACTGTGTGGTTCAATGCTCAACGATCCTATGTGGGTGAGCGCATACCGATCCTGTGTGGGTCAGATCCTGTGTGGGTCGGCGCTTAGCGATTCTGTGTGGGTCAGCGCATACCAATCCTGGGTGGGTCAGATCTTGTGTGGGTTGGTGGGGATTAGTACCTATCGACTCCAGGCGGGTTGGATCTTGTGTGGGTCTTGCAGGGGTTAATACTTATCGATCCTGTGTGAGTCAGACTCTATATGGTCAGTAGCAGTGCCTCTTTACAGAATAAGATGATCTAGATTCTCGACTAATCATCTATACTTCTATGCTTTACTTATACCAGGTTTGAGCTATGTCTATTGCTTTGTGATTTGTGATTAAGATCATGCTTTGTGATTTTTCCTCTGTGGAATTTTGAGAGACCTTCCAGGGTCTCGGGGTCCCTACTGAGTATTGTTATACTCACCCCTACACGAGCTTTGCCCGCACCTTGTTGTGTCTTGTGCATACAATGAGTGGCTTTTCTAAGACTGTAGGAGCTAGGACCAGGCGGTACATGGAGGTGACTAGTTGAAGTGGAGAGCAATGAAGATGAGCTGTACCTACCCTTTAGGTAGGATCCTCAATGGATGATTCCAGGAGTTATTTTCTATTTTTCAGTTGTAGTTGTACCTTTCAGTTTGGCTTGTATTCTGACCTCTTTACTTTCAGTACACACTTTTACCACAATAGTTTTACTTCACAATTGCATCTTGTTGCATTCTAGTTTGTGTGTTTGTACAAGTTTAAAGGAAATACCTTCCTGTTTTTTGGATACGCCTTTTCGGTGATAGTTTCCAACCCATAGCCTATGGAAGGCGGGCTTGGGGTAGTCACGGGATGGGCCCCGGGGGACTGGTCGTGATGAAGTTGTACCAGAGGAGTTGGTTCTACCAAAGAAATATGACAATGATCTTTTTAATGGAAAAATAGTGTTAAGTTTTTTAAGTATGGTTTTGAGTTTGGGGAGTCCAGTGTTGGTGTGGTGGCCGATGTATCTGTACACCAAGACCCTGAATTCTGATTTTGAATCGGTGCAAGAAAACATTGATTGCGTATATTTTGGAAATGTTTTTACTTTGATCTCTTTTAAGTCATCTCACCGGGTATAACTTATTGACCGTGGAACACCTATTTCTTTTCAGGATTCCACCGCATAGACAACCAATGAGGATTCTTGAGAGAGTACACCATGACAGCCCACCGAGCGATGAGGCTTCGGTGTAGGGCCTCTTACTGCGGTAGCACCTTTGGGTGGTGCACCAGCAGCAGCACCACCCATTGGGCAGAAGATGCCACCAGCCCCACCAAAAGACTGTGCATGCCGAATGAGTGTGTTTCATGAGTTCCAGAGATAGAGGCCTATGAGTTTTTGAGGTGAGACAGATCCCTAGGTAGCTGAGGACTGGTTGGAGGTTGTGGCTAGAGTTTTTTTCTTGGTTTAGAAACCAACAGAGAAGATGGTTATCCTAGCTCCTAGCATTTTCCAAGTCACAACAGGGAGATGGTGAATCCTAAAACTCCAGATATATGATTAGGAG
Organism: Viscum album; assembly: GCA_963277665.1. NCBI lineage: Eukaryota > Viridiplantae > Streptophyta > Magnoliopsida > Santalales > Viscaceae > Viscum > Viscum album. The sequence continues at coordinate 1,379,250,330 of OY728132.1, read as the reverse complement.
ACCCTCACTTATATAGACTTTGAGAGCCTCTTTAGGGAATAGTTCATTCTAGTGACACTACGCACTGTGCGTATTCAAAAGCTCATACACTTACAACAGGGAAACCTGAAAATATCTCAGTACTCGGTGAGATTCACTGACCTCTCGCGCTAATCCACCGAAATGGTACGAGACCCATTCTTCAGGGATCAAACCTTTGAGAAGGGTCTCTGGCGGGATATCAGAGCGTCGATGATATCGCTGAATATCCCGAAGCAGGCTGGAGTGATCGAGTGAGCATTGTTAGTGGAGAGATTTATAGCCAAGCAGGCACCGGTGGTGAGATACACCACTGGACAACAGGTAGCTGAGTCATCTTCAGTAGGTAGTAGACAAATGAAACAAAGGTCCAAGAAGGCCATACCCACTGGTGGATGACCTCAGGATGCAGGGTCAGATGTTCAGAGCTCACAAGGTAGTGAAGATCAACTGGGAGGCAGACTGTGCTTCACGTGCGGTGGGTAGGGCCACATGGCTCGCGACTACCTAACCCACCATAACGATGATAAACAGACGGTCTAGGGGCCGCCGAGGCAGTGGTAGAGATTCAAGCAAGGAGGTTTGCAGGGAGGTGGGCGAGGCAGACGAGCAGGCCGTGCAGCAGGTAGTGAGAAGCTATTTGTGGTTCTACTGCCACCGCCACCAGGAGGTCCACCCTAACCATAGGGAGCAGGTGGAAATGGTTGAGCACAAATTTAGGTAGTTGAGGCCTATAACCACAGTGCTCCAAATATGATTAGAGGTACGATCTCTTTCTATTCCACCCTAGATTTATTACTTATAGACACAGGTTCCAGCCACTCTTTCATTGCCACAACACTCATTTGGAGCTTGGAGATTCCGATGGACCCGTTGGCTCGATACTTGCAATTAGAGACTCCGATGAGAGAAGATTCGACAATTAAACACTGGTGCCGATAGTGTGAGCTTACTCTATGAGGAGAGAGCTTCGGCTGGGATCTCCTAGTAGCAGTGTCAAGGCCTTACGATGTCATCTTGGGTATGAACTTGCTATCCACATTCTATGCTCATATCGACTGTTTTAGGAGAAAAGTGTGGTGTGTCCGTGAGGATGGTATCTGGTTTTCCTTCACTGGTGAGAAGGAAACCTTTGCAGCACATGATGGAATTTCTTAGAGGAGGGTGAATCTGATCACTCACTAGTTGTCTAGCCTCACCCTTAGAGCAGTTGACATGAGGAGTCTGAGATATCCTATAGTGGTGGAATAATATGCTTATGTCTTTCCAGATGATGTTCCGGGACTACCTCCACATAGATAGGTATACTTTCACATTGACCTGTACCCCGAGACGACACTGATATCTACACCGGTATATCAGATAGCTCCCGTGGAGCTTTGAGAGTTGTGGGTATAGCTGGAGGATTTGTAGGGAAAGGGGTTCATAAGGCCCAATGTTTTTCCATAGGAAGCCCTGCTTTTGTTTTCCAAGAAGGCAGATGGGATCTTGAGGCTTTGTGTGGACTATCGGTGCCTGAACCAGGTGACTGTGAAGAACAAGTATCCACTCTCGAGGATCGATGATCTCTTTGACTAGCTGAAGGGAGCTCGTTGGTTTTCTAAGATAGACCTCTGATCAGGCTATAACTAGCTCAGGGTATGGGGTGACGACATATCAAAGAAAACCTTCAGATGTCGGTATGACCATTAAAAGTTCTTGGTGATTCCTTTCAGTGTGACCAACACTCCGACAGTGTTCATGGGGATCATGAACAGGATCTTCCAGCCATACCTTGATCGGTTTGTGGTGGTATTCATTAAAGACATCTTGATATACTCAATGTCGGAGGAGGAGTACTCCACGCACCTACAAATAGTCCTGGATACACTCTGAGAGCACCAGATTTATGGAAAGCTCTCAAAGTGCTAGTTCTGGATATAGGAAGTCCACTTCCTGGGGCACGTTATCTCGGAGGCTGGAGTCACAGTGGATCCGGAAAAAATAGAGATAATACTTTCTTGGGATCCACCTAGGAGTGTGACTGAGGTGTGGAGTTTCCTAGGATTGGCTGGGTACTACCAAATATTTTTACCTGACTTCTCCAGAGTAGAGGTTCCCTTTTCAGCCCTGATGAAGAAGGGGAAGCCTTTCTTATGGACAGAGAAGTGACAACGGAGTTTTCAGGAGCTGAGGTAGAGAATGACGAGTGCCCCCATCTTGAGGATATCAAAAGAGGGAGTTGGGTATGTAGTCTACTACGACACATCAGGGAACAGACTAGGTTGTGTCCTGATGCAGGAGCAAGTAGTGATCGCCTACGGATCACGACAGTTGAGACAACATGAGTAGAACTATGCTACCCATGATCTGGATTTAGCAGCAGTGGTCTTTGAACTGAATATGTGGAATCACTACTTTATGGGTAAACAATTTACTGTTTAATCTCATCACAAGAGTCTCAGGTATATCTTCTCACAGAAGGACCTAAACCTGAGACAACGAAGATGGATAGAGTTCCTCTAGGACTATGACTTTGAGATAGTATATACTCCTAGGAAGGAGAACGTAGTAGCAGATACACTCAACAGGAGGTCTGGTCTACAACTGCTGAGTGAGGAGACAAATTAGCTAGCTGCGTGAAAGATATCCTTTATGGATAGAGATGGAGCAGGTTACCTCTAGTCGATAACTGTAACTTCCCCATTTATTCAGAGAGTTCAGAAGGCATAGCTTGGGGACATTGACTGCGAGGACCAACGTGCTCAGATATCCACAGGACAGGCTCCTAATGGATTTTTTGAAGGTGTGGAGCATGTCGTTCTCTTTAGAGGATGCACCATGGTACCAGTGATGCTGCGGGAGGAGGTATTGAAGGAGTTTCACACATCCCCTTTAACGTTACATCCTACAGTGGCGAAGATGTACCAGGATCTATGACGTTAATACTGGTGGCCAGGGATGAAGAAGGAAGTGACAGAGTTTGTATCCCGATACCTTACTTTTCAGCAAGTGAAGGCCGGTCATCAGGTACTAGTGGGATTAGTGCAACCACTTGAGGTACCAGAGTGGAAGTGGGATGGTATATCCATGAAATTAGTGATGGGGATACCGCGTACTTCCAGGGGCCACAATTTCATCTGGGTGATTGTTGACCGACTCACCAAGTCAGCCCACTTCCAACCCATCCGATAGCATAGATCAATAGAGACCTTGGGATGTATCTACGTACAAGAGATTGTGCGACTTCATGGAGTTCCGTCTCAGATCATCTCAGATCGCGACACACGTTTAACATCCTGGTTGTGGAAGAGATTGTAGGAGGCGTTCGGGACTCAGCTACTCTTGAGCACTGCCTTCCATCCTCAGTCAGATAGTCAGACGGAGCGGACCATTCAAACACTCGAGGACATGCTTTGTGCTTGTGTCCTCGACTTTGGCTACAGTTGAGAGGACTAACTACCCCTGGTGGAGTCCACATACAACAAAAATTATCACTCCACCATCGGCATGAAACCGTTTAAGTCCTTGTATGGATGACCATGAAAATCACCTCTTTACTAGAAAGACCCAGGGGAGTAAGCACTTATGGGTCCAGAGTTGATACATGATACCACATATAAGGTGAAGATCATCTAGGAGCGGATAAAGACTGCATCGAGCTGACATTCATTAGACCTTTCCAGATCCTTAGTAGAGTAGGCGAGGTGGCGTACTGTCTAGCTCTTCCCCCATAGATGCACTAGGTGTATAATGTTTTCCATGTGTCACAACTGAAGAGATACGTGCATGATCCATCACACGTTATCGACTGGGGCGAGCTAGACATCGACGATGGGGTGATGTTTGCAAAGTTTCTAGTGGAGATAGAGGATTGACAGGAGTGGGTCCTTCATGGGCGGTCGATTCCTCTGGTGTGAGTTTGTTGGTAGCACATAAACCTCTAGAAGATAACATGGGAGCAGGGGGATCAGATGCATTCTTAGTACCCCCATTTGTTCCCATAGTTTTGTTATATCTTTTGGGGAAAAAAATACCTAAGGCGGGGAGAATATAAAGTCTCAAAAATTTTATGTAATTTTTTTTAAATTATTTGGGATTATTACGAGTCTGTGAAAATTAACACCACAAGATTCGGAGACCCGGTGTGCCCGGAATGAATTTTTGAAAATTTTTAAGGTACATTCAGTAAACACGTGGGCAACGTTTTCTATCTTTTGAACCGGTGCTCGGATTAAAAATTCGAGGGCACCATTGAATCCGCATCTCCAAGATTTTCTTAAGAGAAGCTTCACTTTGACCGAAGTAGATCGGGAAAAAATGTTAAATTTTTGACTTTACAAAAAAATAATAAAAAAATAACTTGACAAAGCGATTTTTTTTCTCCAGTGGATGAGTGGAGGTGGTGGGGACCGGTGAATTGTCAAGACAATTAATGGATTGAATCTCCTTTATTTGTAACTATACCATTAGGGAATTAAGAGGTTAATTCATTAAATGAACCTCATTAATTCATTGGTGCGTTACTCTTTTCCCCCCTCTATTTAAGTGAGGATCGGGGTGGAGTTTTGATACATCTTCACCAAGAAAGGAAACTCTGGAGAAGTGACACAACGTCTTCCACCGAAGAAGGATGGAAGCTTGGGTGGTGATGATCCAAGATCGACAAACACTGACGACCACACTCCGATGGTGACTCTACTTCCACCAACGACCGCGATACCTCTGACGGTTCACGAGGTAGGGGTTGTTATTTAATTCAAGAAATTCCCTCATTTATTTTCTTCATTCTTGTATTTACGGGTGGATGTTGTAGGGAATTTGAATGGGGTTTATTTATTAAAGATGAATATAATAATCTCCTGCTTGTTATAATACTAACATGGAGGGTGCGAGCCAAACGAACAAGGCCCGAACCCTCCACCACTTCATTATTGATGAATTATTTGGGGGACGATTCTTTAACTCATCAGAATCTGAAATCCCGGAGCCTCGCAGCGACGATGGCATCCCCGAGAGCCTGTAGATGCGAGTGGAAGTGAAAACAGAGCTCCGAGGCATTGCCAGATCCCCACGGAAGAAGCTCCAGTGTGACACCGGTGCCGATGGATGAGAGTGGTGGCTGGAAATCACCAACCGCGGTGGAAGAGCGGCACTGCTATGGTTGGACAGGCGGCTGGCAGTGGCCGACCGCGGAGGTGGAGGCGGCGCGCCATTATGCGCTACACTGAAGGAAGCCGCGACGATGTAGGGGACCCACTCCCTGCGGGTCCTATGGGAGACTAGGCGGCACCACCTGACACCACTAATAAAGAAGCCTAATGGCTTCTTTGAGCCATTCGGGAGCAGCGGACCACACGGCCCCCGTGGGTCGCACCGACCAACGGGTTGGACCACCCAGCGGGCCACGCCCAGCAGGTGGGTTGGGCTGGTCCGCAGCACAGCCCAACCGGGCCGGCCTAGGATGGTTTAGGATTGAACAGGTCAGATGCGGACCGGGTCGGGTCGACCCAGACCGGGTCGGACTGGACCCGGACCCCTCTCTGGCCTTGAAACGCTTAAAAGGCCATAACTTGCGAACAAGATGTCTGTTTGATGAACCGTCTACGGCGATGATATCCTTGGAGTGAGACAGTTCTTTTGAGATACTCCATGATAGTTTTGGAGCAAGTTGGAGTACGACTGGTTTGGATCGACTCCGAATCCAACCAGGCCCTTGGCACTAAAATGCCAATAACTTACAGATCGGGCGTCCAATTGATGCACCATCTATTGCATTGGAACCCTTATGAAATGAAACATCATCGAGTTATTTTTTCATGGGACTTTGTGCCAGTTGAAATACAACTAATGTCTTGAGGAGTGGTTCTCCCAGAATCAAGTGTACTATGAGCGTGAATCCAGTGGCTGGCATTGAGGTGGTGGTTGGAGACAGATCATATGGATGTTAGTACCTAGTGATCCTGTGTGGATCAACACCAATCTTATGTGGGTCAGATCCTGTGTGGGTCAGTGTATACCAATCCTGTGTGGGTCAGATCTTGTGTGGGTCAGCGCTCATCGATCCTGTGTGGGTCAGTGCATACTGATTCTTTGTGGGTCAGATCCTATGTGGGTCAGCGGGGGTTAGTACCTATCGACTCTAAGAAGGTCAGATCCTATGTGGGTCTTGTAGGGGTTAGTACCTATCAATCATGTGTGGGTCAGACTCTGTATGGTCAGCAGCAGTGCCTCTCGACAGAATAATATGATCTGGCTTCTCGACTAATCATCTGTACTTCTGTGCTTTACTTATACCTAGTTTGACCTGTGTCTATTACTTTTTTACTTTGTGATTGAGATCATGCTTTGTGTTTTTTCCTCTGTGGGATTATAATAGACTTTCGGAGGTCTCGGGATATCTACTGAGTATTGTTATACTCACCCCTGCACGGAAATCACCTGAAGCTTGTTGTGTCTTGTGCAGATGATGAGAGGATCAGCTGAGACTGTAGGGGCTAGGACCAGGCAGTACACAAAAGTGACTGGTCGACGTGGAGAGCAGTGGAGAGGAGCTATACCTACTCTTCAGGTAGGATTCTCGGTGGATGATTCTAGGAGCTATTTTCTGTTTTTTAGTTGTAGTTGTACCTTTGAGTTTGGCCTGTATTCCGACCCCTTTACTTTCAGTACACACTTTCACTACAACAGTTTTACTTCACGGTTGAATCTTGTTGTATTCTAGTATGTGTGTTTGTATAGGTTTAAAGGAAATGCCTTCCCATTTTTGGGATATGCCTTTCCGGTGCTAGTCACCAACCCCTGACCTATGGAAGGAGAGCTTGGGGTAGTCACGACACGGGCCTCGGGGGACAGGTCTTGACAAGCTTGAATTGTTCTTTTTTCTAAATAATGATATACTTATATATTTATATATTTTAAAATATATATATTTTTTTCAAAATGTGTGCATGTGTGTGTATATATATTTATATATTTATTGAAAAATAGGTATATATATTTGCTGTATATATCAAAATAAGCTGGAATCAAGCCCCTTTATTTATATACAAAATTTGTATATAAATATATATTAATATATATAAAATTTTTATGTATATTTGTTGTATATATAAAATGTGTATATATTTTTTGAAAAATGTGTATATATATTTGCGTATATATAAAATGTGTATATGTTTATTGTATATATAAAATGTGAATATATTTATTTTAAAATGTGTATATATATCTCTCTCTCTATATATATTTATTTGTGTATATATTTGTACAAAAATTAATGTGTATGTATTTATATTTTTGTTGCAAAATGTGCGTGCGTGTTTGTATTGATATATTTGTTTCAAAACACACATGCACATATGTATTTATATTAATATATATCTATTTCAAAATGTATATGTGTGTATATATATATATTTATATATTTTTGGAAAATTTTTTATATATATTTAGTGTATATATCCAAAAAATATAGGGACAAAACCCTTTATTTATTTGCAAAATGTGTGTATATATAAATTAATATATATAAAATGTGTATGTATATTTGTTATATATATAAAATGTTTATATATTTTGAAAAATGTGTATATATATTTGTGTATATATAAAATGTGTATACATTTCTTGTAAGATGTCTATGTATTTGTTGTATATATAATATTTTTATATATTTATTGAAAATGTTGTATATATATGTGTCTATATACATTTGTATATATATTTATATATAAATTAATGTGTATGTATTTATATTTGTGGAAATTGTTTTGTATATATTTAAATTTTTTGTTCCAAAACATGCATGTATATGTATATTAATATATATATGTTCCAAAATGTGTATATGTGTACATTTGTGCATGCATATATATATTTCTTGCAAAATGTGTGTGTGTATAAATATTGATATATATTTGTGCCACTATATTTATATATTTATATATTTATATATATATATATTTATATATTCATATTTCTATATATTTATATTTATATATATTTGTTTCAAAATGTTCTTGTATATATATTAATATATATTTATGTGTGTGGGTATATGTATTTGTATATTTACATATATTTTTGTATATTTATATTATATATTTGAATATTTATAATTTATTTATTTTATATTTGAATATATTTATATTTATATATTTTATATATTTATGTATTTATGTATTTATATATTTTATATTTTTTTATTTGTTTACAATGTATTTATAAATTTTATTTAAATAATTATATATATTTATTCAAATATAGAAATATATATATAATTATTTAAATAAATTTATAATATAATACATTTTCATATGCATTTTTCTAATATATTTAATCATATGAACAAATATTTTTTTTCACCATATAAATTTTAAAAAATTATATTAAATAAATTATGAAAATAAAATTGATAATAAATTTTATTCTAATATGATTTAATATTTTTAAATTAGAGTACCCTTTATCAGTGCTAAAGTAGCTCTTATAGAAGCACATTTATCAATGATTTTTTAAAAACACTGATAAAGGTATCCTTTATCCATGTTAAAATAGTGATGATAAGGGGCACATTTTATCAGCACTAAAAAAATACCAATAAAGGTCATCCTTTATCTACGCTAAAAGATCACTAATAAAAATAATATTTATAAGTGCTTTTTTAATAGTGATAAATATTGTCCCTTTATTATCATTTTTTGAAAGCACTTATAAAAGACTAGTGCTGTTTTTTCCACGATTCGATTTAGTTTATATTTGTTAAAAATATATGTTGTTAATTAAATAGTATGTTTTGAACTAAATTCAAATAATTATACTCTAATCCTGTAAGACACTCATAATAATTATAATCTATTCTATAACACTACTACAAATTCTTCAATATATGAAAACTTATATATGATTTTTCTGAAAAACTCATCATATACTATAATATTGAAATTTTAAACATTTAAAATAGATGGTAGTTTTAATAAAAAAACATCAAATTATATATATATATATATATATATGGAATTATTTAAAAACCATCAAATATATCTTATCACACCTCTACCCCTCACAAACTTTTTATTTTATCATTTCATTTATATATGGTCTTGTCCTTGAGTTTCAGGTCGAGCTGGTTGAAAATTTTGAGTTTCATGGATTTTTTGGTGGGAAAAAGGTTATCCAATGAAATTGGACAAACCATGTTCCAAAAATATGAGATGGACTATAACATTCATAGAGTATTTTCCATGGTTGGTGCATGATATATTTAACCATGCGGGCCAACCATGCGCCAACCGTGAGAGAGTACCTGTAACCTTCATAGAGATGTTTTCCATGGTTAGTGCATGGCATGTCAAACTATGTGGACCAACCGTTTAACATCCTATTACTGTCTTTAGGTATTTCTAAACCCCTATTTTTAATCATGTTTCTGTTGGGTTTTTTTTGAGGGTGAATTAGGTGAAATTTTGATTTTTTTTGAAGTTTCTGGACTAGTGCATAGTTGGATCATGGTTTTCCCAAACCGCGCCCTATTCTAGAGTAAAGCCTGCAGCCCAAGACAATGGTTTTTTTCATGGTTGACACACAGTTTAAAAACCGTGCTCCCTCTTAATAGAATCTATTTGACCCATATAAAACAGGCACACGACTTGCGCACAGTTTTTCTAAACCGTGTGACCCTACACAGGAAATCGTGCATGAATTTTAATTAATCTGAAAATTTTATTTTAAAATAAAAAATCCCCACTTTAGATTCCATACATACCTAGCATGACCCCATACAATTTATTCTTCCTCAGGAGAACCCAATATCAATTCTTGGCCCCTCATAACCCTCCTAGAAGCGATTCAAAGCTTAACGAACACCGTTCAATATCATCCCAGTTAGTCTTCTCACCCCATTCTCTATCCCCTTATTTCTCCTAATTTCTCCCTAGGGATTTTTATATCTTCATATGTTGTTGGAGGATCTAATAGCCACCGTTTTGGATCTAAACCTAGGTTTGATTCTTGTTTCTCAGATTCCATGATCGTTGTTCTTCATCGGAGAATCCCAATTAGGGTTTGACGATACAAGATCTGTTGATCCTGAGGTAGGTGGTTCCGTCATGACGACCAATTTATGTTAACCCTAAATCAATTTATTTAATTTCAATTGTTTGAATTTAATGAAATTGCTTAATTTTAATTAAATGGATTTCAATTGGTTTTATTAAAAACTCAATTCCATTGAATTGAGATTTTTGGAAATCGACTTTGGTATAAAATTGGGAAAACCCCCAATTCCATTAAATTGAGGTGTATTTATAGAAATTTGTGAAATTTAAATTGTTTAATTTTAATTTTGATTTTGATGGAAATTTTTCAATTAAAATTTTAAATTTAATTGTGGAAAAACAGATTTGATGGAAAATTATGAAAAACCCCAATTCCATTGAATTAGGGGTTTATTGTGAAATTGATAGAATTTTGTGAAAATTAAATTGTTTAATTTAATTGTGAAAGTGAATTTTGAATTGATTTTAAATTATTATATAGTGAAAATGGCTTAAAATAGATTTGATAGAAACCTTAGAGTTTTATCTTGGTAAAAAGGCGTGTTTTTGATTAAAAACCTATTATGGTTTTTAAATAGAAAATTGGAATATTTTAAATAGAGAATGAGATTAATTGTATTTTAAGATTACTAAAAATAATTTTCCCATCATTTTAATATACTAGTGAAAATGCAAGACTTAAGTAATTAGTGGGTTATTTGGATGACACTTTATGATTTACAATGTTCCAAAATATAAATGCAACACGTCACATCCCTTAGGCAATGGTGATGAGTCCTATTTATCCTAAGTTCAAATGGATGAATGTATATATTTCTATGTTATATTGAGTGTGGAGTCCCTATAGCTTGGAACTATCATACCTTTTAAGAATATGGCCACGTGTCTTGCTTATTTGTATTTGAAATGAATATATTCCATTATGATAAACTGTTTTACATTCATTTTGAATTTATATAAAATATTTTATATAAAATGTTTTATTTAAGAAATTATTTAGAAATATTCTATCAATTGAAAAGTAAAGATTTGTTTGAAGGTATTTCCATCATTTTGAAAAATAAAATATGATTTGTTTAAATATGTTTTTAATGTTCTAAAACTGTTTATTTAAAAAATTGAAAGTACTTTGTTTGGTTAATTTGATATTAGAATTTTTTATGAAATCCGTGGTGAGACCATATTGGTATTTTTAGCTCACAACCTACCTGTACCTTAAGGTGTTTGTATATTTTCTCCTTACAAGTTCGATCAGGGGTAAAACACCACTTGAAGTTGGTTCTAGGTGTTGATCTGTAGACTTGGTGAGTTTCATACATTAGGACTTGGGGAATTTTTTCTTCCTATGTTTTCTGATACTTTTCTATAGTACTTTGGATTGTTTTTGCTCGTTTGAATTGTGGTAAAATTCTCCTAGTGGAGTTTTCTTTATATGTATACTAATTTGTTTGTCTTTACTTCTATAATACTTGTGAAAAAATTGTTCCCTCATTCATTTATATTATTTCAGGTGCTAGTCCCCAACCCATGGGGATCAGGAATGCCATTTGAGCTATGTTAGTCCCAGCTCAGTTATCAGGTTACTAGGGTACCTGGGATGGTTTGTGACAAAGTGGCATTAGAGCTATAGGTTGAACTTTTGTCTTTAAGTTAGTATTCATTTGTGAAATATTATTGGGACTTAAGAGGTAGTTGGGATTAAGTGCCTGACTAGATCTCACCATAATGAACCTTAAGTCACTAGGGGTGGTTAGGGAAAGATGTCTTGAGGATTAGTACTAGTATTTTCCCTTCTTTTGATTTGGATATATTGGAATCCAAATATTGGTTGTCTATTAGTTGGGATTAATTAACCTTATTTCTCCATTTAAGTGATAATATGATGTCTTCGTAATTGTCTACTTACGTTGTGTAGAATCATTCCTCTGAGAAGATGTGCAAATAAGATCTAGGAGGAAGCTACTGTTGAACCTCAGCAAGAAAATCCTCTTATGGACCCAAATTTGGATGAGGTGATTGTACACACTGTCCAAGATATGGGACAAACAAAACCTCAAGTTCCCATTCAGGATCCAAATATGGAACCTTAGAGGAAAATTATCAAGATTTATTCTCAAGATTTCCTTCACCATAATATAACACTATTTGAAGGCTCAAATTATCCTCAAGATGTTGAGGAATGGTTGAGTAGAATGGAGTATTTTTTTAGGTTATTGGATAAACCCCAAAAAATCAAGGTAAAGTGTTCCAATTTCTCACTGGAAGGACCGAGAAAGATATGGTGGGATATGATGGTGATGATGAAGAAACATAAGGGATTAGAGTGAAAATTATTCAAGGTTCTTTTAACCAAAAAATTATATCTAGAATCGATGCTGTTGACCAAGGCCACTGAGTATTTCAAACTCAAGCAGGATAATAGAACCATGGAAGAATATGAAAAATGTTTTGCTGAGCTTGTGTAGTTTTTACCTAATATAGTATCAAATAAGAAGATAAAGGATCAATGGATAGAGTTGGGACTATGATCAGATATTCATTCTCAGGTTTTCTTTTTGAAACTTCCCTCTTATTCTGATGTACTTGATAGAGCGCTGATAGTCAAGATGGACCTGGATAGAAAGTTAGGGATTTCAAGAGTTCTTTTTCTCCTACTGAAAGTGTTTATTCTTATAAGGGAAAGTAGAAGTGTGATGATTCTCATGGTGTTTCTCAACAATAAGGTCATCCTAGACCTCCTGTAGTGCCTGGAATAGGTCCTTTATTTTGTTACGAGTGTGTTGAGCTGGGGTATTCAAAGAGGGTTTTCACTGAGGCACCCAAGGTATGTGGCTCATGCAGATGCTTAGGTAACTTACAAAGATTCTACCATGTTTATTCCACTCTACATAGTGACATGGGATCATTAGAACCTCCTAAAACTATGGCATAATTAAATTCTTCATGTGTAAAAGGGTTCCATCTATATGAATCTAGAACGAAGCTTCTTCACACAGTTAAATTAGTCTCCAGAGGAAGTGGATATGGGTTTAATGACTGTAAGAGCTACCATTACTATAGATTCACCATTATTGATTTCTCTATTAGATACTAGTGAATCTAATTAATTTACTTCAAACATTACTTTTAATCTTCTGAATATCCCTATGGATATTTTATATTGTGAAATGGATATTAATACTCCCCTTAGTACCAATAGATAAAAGAGTCTACATAGTCCCACTTGTGTTCTCTCTCTATCATATGTTGATCTTTCTTGGAGTTTTCTGGTTCTCGACATGAAACCTCTTGAATTTATTTTCAGTATGGATTGGATCATTTCTAATAAATCCTGAATTGATTATTATCTTTGACAGGACTTTTTTACTACACCTGATGGTGTGTGTCATGTCTTCCAAGGTGAATGGGACCCAAGGTCAAGTAGAGACATACCTTTATATCTAGGATTTGGGAAAGTAATATCAGTTTTTTCTTTTGATATGGAGAAAAAATCTTTGAGCGGTGATCTCACTCCAGTCTTCTTCAAGTTTTATGACATGTTTCCTTCATAATTCTATTGTTTTCCATCAGTAAGGGAGGTTAAGTTTTCTATTTACTTAGTGAATGGTAATCAACCGGTTTCTTTTCCCTATTACTACATAGTACTTGATGAAATGAAATAGTTGAAGTCTTAGATAGATGATCTTCTTGATAAGGGATTTATTCTCCCAAGTGGGTCACCTTGGGCAGTGCTAGTTATCTTTTCTACGAAAGATGTCGATTCAATCTACATGTGTTTTGATTATAGGAAACTCAATCGAGTTATTATAAACAAAAAATATCCATTTCCATAGATTAATGATCTGTTTGATCATTTTAAAGGGAAAATTTTTTTTCTCTAAGATCGACCTTTGATCTGGTTACCATCAATTGAGGATAAAAGAATCTGACATTCAGAAAACTGCATTTAGGAGAAGTTATGACCATTATGAGTAACCTGTCATGCCCTTTGGTCTAAAAAATGATCCTATAGTTTCATGGATTTAATGAAAATGATTTTACATGAGTATCTTGATACCGTTTTGATTGTCTTTGTAGATGGAATCCTCATTTACTCTATGTCCAAGGAGGATCATGTGCATCATCTGAGAATAATTCCAATTTTTTTAATAAATCACTGACTTTATACTAAGCTTTCAAAATTTGATTTATGGATTCAGAAAGTGAGGTTCTTGGGACATGTGGTGTCAGAACATGGAATATCAGTTGATTATGAGAAGGTGAAGGCTATTTTGACATGGGAATAACCAAAATAATGTTTTTTGAGATTTAGAGCTTCTTTTTTCTAGATGAGTATTATCGTCAGTTTGTAAAGGACTTATCAAAATTGGTCTCTCTGATGACTACTCTAACTCAAAATGGAGTAAAATTTTCTTGGGATGAAAAATTTCAGAATTATTTTGTTAATATGAAACCTATTTTGACTACTGTGCCGATGTTGGCTCTTATAGAGGCTGAACAGGGCTACGTGGTATTCTGTGATGCATCTGGTTTAGGCTTGGGATGCATTATTATACAGGGTTATCATGTCATCGCTTATGTATCTCATTAGTATAGGCCACATGGGAATAATTATCCGACCCATGACCTCGAACTTGAAACTGTGATGCACACGCTTAAGAGTTGGCGACATTACCTTTATAGAGAAAGGTTTACAATGTTTTCAGACCATAAGATCTTGATTTATATATTCTCTCAAAAGATATGAATATCCACTATAGGCATTGGGTGGAATAACTACATACATTCAAATTATACATTGCATATACATCGGGGAAAGGGAATGTCATTATATATGCTTTGATCAGGAAACTTCCGACCCAAGCAGTGAAAGAATCATTGGAAGAGTGGAACATGACAGATATATTTTCACAGTTTCATATTGGATTCTGGGAATCAGGGGATGAGGTTTCCATGGATAGTATTTGGTTTACATCTGCTCTTATTTAATTTATTCTTCTGGAACAACAACTTGATGAAGAGTTCCATAGCATTAGATACTCTTTTTATGGTGGGGAGACCGTTGCTGCTTGGTCCTTCTCCAAAGAGGGAATTTTATTCTTTTGGAACCATTTTGTGGTACCATATTCGGTAAGGAAATCTATTATGGGGAATTTTCATAGTTCTCAGTGGGAAGTGCACCCAGGAACCGCAGAGATGTTCTATGATATGCGGTGGAAGTTTTGGTAGCCAGTTATGAGATAGGGAATCACTATGTTTTTTCTCATTGTTATACATGACAATAGGTTAAGGCCATGCACCAAAAACCTTCATGTTTTCTTCAACCAATTATATTCCCTACTTGTATGTGGGATGAGATCTCTACGAACTTTGTGGTTGGGTTTCTAGGTACCCATAGAAAGAAGAATACAATATGGATTGTGATTGATCATCTGACTAAATCAGATCACTTTATACCCATTCGTGATACAACCAAAGTTGAGTAGTTAGTAAATCTACATGTGAAATAGAATTTTATTTTTTATAGAGTTCCATATTCCATATTCTATGATAGGTATCCTTGGTTTACTTCTCGTTTCTAGAGAGGCCTTCTGGAGGCACTGGGATCTCACACCTGTTTGAGCAAAACATACCATCCACAGTCGGATGTCCAGACATAAATAGGTATAAAAATTCTTGAGGATATTATTTTTTCTCGTGTTCTCGACTTTGGTGGGTATTTGGATGATCATTTTAGGATGGATGAGATTTCTTATAACAATAGTTACTAGTCTGTGATCAGAATAGATCTATTTGAGGCCTTGTATGGTCACCCTTGAAGATCTATGTTCTATTGGTCAGAGATTGGTGAAAGTTGCATGGTTGGATTGAGCTTGGTCCAAGAGATGATAATAAATATTTAGTTGACACATCAGAGTATGTTAACAACATAGAGATGATATAAGTCTTATGCTGATCATCATCACAGACCTTTGGAATTCTCAGTTGGGGACCAATTATTCTTGAAAGTTTCACCCTGTTTGGGTCATCAACGACTTAGGAGGTAAGGGAAATTTGATCCTAGTTTTTTAGGACCTTTTAAGGTTGCTGAGAAGGTGGATAAAGTTTTTTATAATTTAGAACTACCACCACAGATGACATTGATACATGACATGTTTCATGTATCTCACCTCTAAAAGTATCTATATGAACCATCTCACATTCTGAGTTGGAGTGATTTATCCATGACTGAATGACCGGTCAAGATAGTTGATTATGAAACCAAGGTACTTATTGGGAAGATGATACCTTTGGTTCACATTCTATGGAAACACAGTTCTGATAATCATGATACGTGGGAGAGGGAGGCGCTGATGAGAGAGCAGTGACCTTATCTTTTTATCATGTAAGATTATTCATATGCTTTTTGGGGGAAAAAGTTTATATGGTGGTGGGGGGGGGGGGGGTAAAACATCATGTTACTCTATTCAGGTATTCCTAAACACCTATTTTTAATCATTTTTTGGGTTGAGTTTTGTTTGAGGGTGAATCAGGTGAAATTCTATTTTTTTTGGAAGTTTATAGTTTAGTGAATGGTTAGCGCATGGTTTTCCAAAACTGTGATCCCTACTAGAGAAAACCGTGAAACCCAAGGCTGTGGGATTTTTTATGGTTGGCACATAGTTTAAAAACCATGCAACCTCTTAATAGGAACCGTGTGTCCCATTTAAAATAGGAACATGGATTTCACACGGTTTTTCTAAATTGTTTGGCCCTACTCAAGAAATCGTGTAGATATTTTAATTAATCTGAAAATTTTACTTTAAAATCCCTAAATCCCCACTTCAGGTGTTGAGTGGACCTATAATGACCCCATACAATTTCTTCTTCCTTAGTATCACCCAAGATTAATTCTTGTCCCCTTAGAACTTTCCTAGAAGAAATCTAAAGCTTGATAAACATCGTTCGATATCCTCTTAGTTAATATTCTCACTCCTCCTCTCTCTAACTTCCTTTCTCATTAGGGGTTTATAGATCTCCATTTTCTGTTTGAGGATCTAATACCCTCCTTTTTGTATATAAACCTAGGTTTGATTCTTGTTTCTCGGATTCTATGATTTTCATTCTTCATCAATGAATCTCAATTAGGGTTTGATGATACGAGCTATGTTGATACCGAGGTAGGTGGTTCTATCATGATTCCCAATATATGTTAAACCTAAATCTCTTTATTTAAGTTCAATTGTTTGAATTAAATGTAATTTCTTAATTTTAATTAAATTGCTTTCAATTGGTTTGATAAAAATCTTAATTCCATTGAATTGGGGTATTTGGAAATTAGCTTTGGAATGAAATTGGGAAAACCCTTAATTCCATTGAATTGGGATGTGTTTATGGAAATTTTTGGAATTTAAATTGTCAATTTGATGGAATTTTTTTCAATTAAATTATTGAATTTAATTGTGAAAAAATGGATTTTACAGAAAATTGTGAAAACCCCAATTCCATTGAATTGAGGGTTTATTGTGAAATTGATGGAAGTTTGTGAAAATTAAATTGTTTAATTAAATTGTGAAATTGAATTTTGAATTGATTTCAAATTATTATATTGTGAAAATTGATTTAAATGGTTTAAATATAAACCTTAGGGGTTTATCTTGGAAAAAAGGAAAATTTTTATTATTAAAAACCCATTATGGTTTTTAAATGGGAAATTAGAGTATTTGAAATAGAGAATGGGATTAAATGTATTTTAAGGTTGCTTGAAATAAATTTCCCATATTTTTTTTATACTAGAGAACATGAAAGCCTTGGGTAGTTAGTGATTTATTTGGATAACACTTTATGATTTACAACATTCCAAAACATAAATGCAATATGTCACATCCCTTAGGTGATGGTGATTAGTCCTATTTAGTCATATTTCAAAGGTACATATGTATATATATAGTTAGAGTACATTATTATATTAATTGGAGGAGCAGGATGAGATACAAAACTCCTCTCTCTAACCAAGCGACGATCTAGGGTTTCATGGCGTCGATGCCTAGATCTACAACAGAGTCTGAGATCGAAGGTTGTAATGCTGGAGGCTCATTTTCCGTTGATGCGAACGTCGAGACCATGACGCCGCAGGTTGCACGGTGTGTTGCGGCAGTGACTGATGCGGTGGTCACTCGTAATGTCACGGGTCGAGATACTGGCTGCAGTGCGGCGAAGATCGATGGAGTGTCAGCACAGAAGGTTGTGCGAAGGGCAAGGATTGAAGCGGTTGTCACTGGTTCCATTGTCGGTGAATCCTCTCAGACAGTCGATGAGGTGAAAACCATCCCTGTGACGGATTCCTAGGGTGAACTCCACGATGCCGCTTCTAGTAATGGTGGTTTTTTGGAGCCAAAAATTTAACGAATCTCTGCAGCTGGTGAAAATCCAGTGACACGGGAGACCAATGTTTTTTCGAATTCTACAGATGTACAGAATAATTCATTAGTTTTAGAAATGGATGCGTTTCCACACAACACTACTTATGAAGGATCCTCTGCAAATCGTTCATTTTCCTTCTTTAAAGGTACGTCTGATTCTTCTATTAGAAGGAAATGGAACATTGCTCATATAAAAGTAGACCTCCATGCTGTTTCAAAAAGACTCAAATTGGGTGAATTTTCAATCATTGCTAGACTATATTTACCCAAAGGTTCTCATCCCATGAAAATTGATGAGCTTAAGGAACGAATTTCATCTTAATGGGGCTTCTCTTCCTGGAAATGCATTTCATTGGGAAAAGGATATTTTCATATGATTTTTCCCATAGAAGACCTTAAAATTAGAGCTTGGGGACTTCGTTCTATTACACTGAAACCTGGAATTATTCATCTTCGTGAATGGAATAAGAAATTCAATCCTCTTGAAGTGGGAAATTCTGCAACTCAAGTTTGGGTTCGAGTTTATGGATTAAATTGGATTCTGTGGCATCCCAAAATTTTATATGATATTTCAATGTCTATTTTCATTACAATTAAAATCGACAAGGAAACAAAAGTTTCTCACTTTGGAAACTTTTCTAGATTCTTGGTTGAAGTTGAACTTGGTTATAATCTTGTGGACAAGGTAATGCTTTCCATGGAGGAGGAAATCATTGAGTTAAAGATCATTTATGAAAAATTAACAAAATTTTTCAAGGATTTTATTGTGGTTGGTCATGATCAATCTACATGTAGACGCTCCATATTTTGTAGCTTCTGCACTCTATGGGGACATGATGCAAATAATTTTTTTAAGAAACACAAAACCACACAGGCTCAAAAGACTACTGAGAGCATCACACAATTGGAAGAAATGAATGATATTGTGCCCAAGGAAGTGAACACATTCACATGTTATGAGAAGGGGTTCAGCTTATTCAAGAAATCTTGGGCTGACATCTTTTCCACAGAAAAGAATGCTTGCAATGACAAAAATGCATTAAGTAGTGCTGATGATTTGACGACTGATCAAATGGTTGAAGATAATCTTCAAAAAGAGATTGATAATCAACTTTCACATGAAAGGATGGTAACTTTATGTAACTGAAAGGGAAAGAAAATTTTGGATTCTGACTCTTCTATCATTTCTAAAAATTTTAATGCACCCCCAAAACAGTTGGTGGATACAGATGGTTTTCAGCTTGTTTCCTATAAAAAGAAAAAGGATCTGGTTGTTCCTCCAATGGTGGATTAGCAGGTTACTATAGGTAATCTCCCTCCCCCCTCTGACCAAAATTTTAATGGTGTCGATAAGTCGTAGGTTTCTATCCTGGGAAAATATGAAGAGTTAATGCAGAAAAATAGTATTGCTACATCTGAAGAAATTGAAGATAAAGAGGAGATAAACATAGTGGCACATAAAGTCTCTCCTAAGCAAAGTAAATAAGACAACCCTGATGGTAGCACTGATGCTAAAACATTATTAGAAAGAATTCAGTATCTAACCTCAAATAGGGGGAGAGAAAGAGGTTGGGGGCGTGGTCGAGGTAGAGCGGGATAGCTTTTTTTTCAAGAGGAGGAAAGAAAAATCACAGAAAGGTTGATGAAAAAGATAGGCTGGTAACTGTTGGTTGTGGACTTTGGTCATTTTGATTCTTGTACTCTCTTGGAAATTTCCTTTACTTGCTTTTAATATAATAGGTGAAACCTCTAACCTTTAAAAAAAATATGTATATATTACCGTGTCACCTTGATTGTGGAGTCCCTATAGCCTAGAACTATTATACCATTCAAGAATATGACCATGTGGCTCACTTGTTTGTATTTGAAATGAATATATTCCATTATGATAAACTATTTTACATGCCTTGTGAATTTATATAAACTATATTATATAATTTTTTGTATTTAATTCATTGTTTAGAAATATTCCATCAATTGAAAAGTGAATATTTTTTTAAATTATTTCCATAATTTTGGAAAGTAAAGCATGATTTATTTAAATATTATTTTGATGTTACAAAACTATTTATTTGAAAAATAGAAATCACTTTGTTTGGTTAATTTTATATTGGCATCTATTATAGAATCCTTAGCGAGACTATACTGGTTTTTTTAGATCACCCCCTACCCGTCTCTTCAGTTTTTTTATATTTTATCCTTCTAGGTCTGAGTAGGGGTAAAACACCACTAAGAGGTAGTTATATCTATTGATATATGGAATTGGTGAGTTGCGCCCGTTGGGAGGACTTGGGTAGTTTGTATTACTATCTTTCTTGTACTTTTCTGTAGTACTTTGGGTTGTTTATGTCCGTTTGACTTATGGTCCACTTCTCCCAATGGAGTTTCCTTTATATGCATACTGATTTTTTTATCTTTACTTCTACAATACTTGTTAAAAAACCATTCCCTCTTTTGTTTGTATGATGTTAGGTGCTAGTCCCCAACCCGTGGGATCGGGAATTCCCTTTAGGATATGTTAGTGTCAGCTCAGTTATCGGGTTACTAGGGTACCCGAGCTGGTTTGTGAAAAAGTGGTACCAGAGCTCCAGGTTGAGATTTTGTCTTGAAGTTAGTATGTATTTGTGAAATATTTTCAAGACTTAGGACATAGTTGCGATTGAGTGCCTAGCCAGCTCTCACTACAGTGAACCTTAAGTCTCCAGGGGTGGTTGAGGAAATATGTCTTGAGAATTATTTATAGTATTTTACCAAATTTTTATTTGGATATATTGAAATCCAAATCATGGTTTTCTATCTATTGGGATTAATTTTCCTTGTCGCTCTGTTTGAGTGATAATATTATGTCTTCCTAGTTGTCTGCTGATGTTTTTTAGCATCATGACATCGAGAAGACGTGCAAATCGGATCTAGGAGGAAGCTACTACTAAACCTCAATGAGAAAATCCTTTCATGGACCTTAATATGGTTGAGGTGATTGTGAGTACTATCCAAGCTCTGGTACATGCACCACCTCTAGTTTCTATTCAGGATCCAACCATAGAAACTCATAGGGATGTTTTAAAGATTTTTTTATCAAGAGTTACTTCACCAGAATACGCAACCATTTAAAGACTCAAATGATCCTCAAGAGGTTGAGGAATGGTTGAGAAGAATGGAGAATTTATTTGGGTTCTTGAACATACCCGACGAAATCAAGGTAGAGTGTTCCAGATTCATGCTGGAAGGAATGAGCAGGAAATGGTGGGACATAATGGTGATGATAAATAAAAATGAGAGATTATATTGGAAATAATTCAAGGTTATTTTCACCGACCAATTCTATCCAGAATCGATGCTATTAGCTAAGTCCACTAAGTTTTTCAAACTCAATCAGGATGACAAAACTATGTAAGAATATGAAAACCATTTTTTTGAGCTTGTGTAGTTTTCAATTGAGATAGAATTGAATGATAATATTAAGGTTTGATAGTTTGAGTTGGGACTATGATCAGATATTTGTTCTTAGGGTTTCTTACTGAAACTGACCTCTTATACCGATTTACTAGATAGAGTACTGACGGTCGAGATGGAATTGGATGGAAAGTCAGAGCTTTTGGGAGTTTCTTTTTCTCCCTATGGTAGAGTCTATTCCTCTAAGGGAAAGAGGAAATGTGCTGATTATCATGGTGGATCTTGATATAAGGGTCATCCTAGACCTACTGAAGTGACTGACATAGGTCCTTTGGTTTGTTACTAGTGTGGAAAGACAAGGCATTCAAAGAGGGTTTTCACTAAGACACCCAAGGTATGTGGCCCCTACGGATGTTCAGGTAACATACAAAGATATTACATGTTTATTACAATCAATGTAGATAAATGGGATCATTAAAACCTCCTAAAACTATGGAGAAGTTAGATGCTTCATGTGTAAAAGGGTTCCCGCAATAGGCATCTAGAATGAAGATTCTTCACATAGTGGAAGTGTCTCTAGAGTAAGTGGATACATGTACAACAAATTTGAGAGATTCCATCACTATAACTTCATTATTAGTTACTGATCTATTTGATACCTGTGTATCTCATTCATTTATTTCAAATCGTATTATTAATATGCTAAATATTACTATGGAGATTTTATCTTGCGCAATGGATATTACAACACCCCTTAGTAGGAAGAGAGAGTAGGGTCTACATAGCCCCGCTTTTATTTTCTCTCTATCAGATGTTGATCTTGTTTTTAGTTTTCTAGTTCTCAACATGAAACCTCTTGATGTCATTTTTGGGATAGGTTAGATCATTACCAATAAATCTTAGATTGATTTTTATCTTTGATGGGTCACCTTCACTACACTTTATGGTTTGTGCCGTGTCTTATAAGGATAATGGGACCTAGGGTCGAACAAATATGGAACTTCCTATCCGGATTTGGGGAAAGTAATATTAGTGTTTTCTTTTGATATGGATTGAGAATCCTTGAGTGGTGAAATACCTCCATTCATCGTTGAGTTTTATGACATGTTTTCTTCAGGATTATTTTATTTTCCACTGGTAAGGAAGGTTGAGTTTTCTATTAACTTAGTTTTTGTTACTCAACCAGTTTCTATTCCCTCTTACAACATGAAACTAGCTGAATTGAAAGAGTTGAAGTATCAGTTTGATGATCTTCTTGTTAAGGGATTTATTCACCTGAGTGCGTCGCATTGGGCAGCGCTGGTTCTCTTTACTAAGAAAGATGATAGTTCACTGTGCCTGTGTGTTGATTATCAGAAACTCAATGGAGTTATGATAAAGAAAAAATATTTATTTCTAAAAATTGATGATATTTTGATCAGTTGAAAGGGTAAAAGTGGTTCTCAAATATCTACCTTCAATATGGTTACCATCAGTTGAAGATAAAATAATATGACATTCATAAAACTTCCTTTTAGAGTAAGCACGACCATTATAAGTACCTTGTCATGCCCTTTGGTCTAAACAATGTCCCTATAGTTTTCCTGGATTTAATGAACTAGATTTTCCATGAGTATCTTGATACCTTTTTGGTAGTCTTTATGGATGAAATCCTCATTTAATCTAAGTCTAAGGAGGATCATGTGAATCATCTAAGAACAATTTTGAGTTTACTAAGTAATCACCAAATTTATTCCAAGTTTTCAAAATGTGATTTATGGATTTGGGAAGTGATGTTATTGGGACACATGGTGTAAAAACATGGAATATCAGTTGACCCTAAGAAGGTTAAGGCTGTTATGGAATGAGAACAACTATAGAATGTTTTCAAGATTCATATATTCTTAGGTATAACTAGGTATTATCATTAGTTTGTAAAAGGATTCTCAAAGTTGGATTCTCCTATGACTACTCTAACTCGGAAGGGAGTAAATTTTTCTCAGGATGAAAAATGTTAGAATTCTTTTGTTGAGTTGAAATTAATTTTGACTACTAGATAGGTGTTGACTCTTCCAGAGGCTGGAAAGGGATACATGGTATTATTTAATGCATAAAGTTCAAGATTGGGCTATGTTATTATGAAGGGTTATCATGTTGTTACTTATGGATCTCATTATCTTAGGCCGCATGAGAATAATTATCCGACCCATGAACTTAAACTTGAATCTATGGTGCTTGCGCTTAAGATCTGGTGACATTAACTTTATAGAGAAAGGTTTACCATGTTTTCATACCATAAGAGTTTGAGTTATATCTTCTCTCAAAAAGATTTTAATCTCTACCAGAGGTGTTGGGTGAAATACCTACAATCTTTTGATTTCGACATCACCTATACCCCGGGGAAAGGGAATATTTTTGCAGATTATTTGAGAAGAAAAATTATGACCCAGGCAGTGAAAGAATCATTAGAAGAGTGGAACTTGATGGATCACTTTGCATAGTTGCATATTGGAGTCCATAAATTAGGGACCGAGGCTTCCTTAGCTAGTGTTTAGTTGACATCCACTCTTCTATAATTGATTTGTTCGGAACAAAAAATTAATGATGAGTTCTGTAGCATTAGATAATATATTTATCATGGAGAGACCGTTTTTAATTGGTTATTATCCCAAGAGGTCATTCTATCCTTTTAGAACCATTTTGTGGTACCATCTTCAGTAAGGAAAGCTGTTATGGGGGATTTCCATAGTTCCAAGTGGGCAGTGCACCAAGGAACCAAGAAGATGTTCTATGACATGCATCGATAGTTCTGATGGATAGACATGATATGGGTAATTGATAAGTTTGTTTCTCGTTGTTATATATGCCAACAGGTTAAGGTCAAGCACCAGAAACCTTCAGGTTTGTTTCAACCACTTCCAGTCCCTACTTGGAAGTGGGATGAGATCTCTATAGACTTTGTAGTTGGGTTTTTGTGTACCCATAGAAAGAATAATTTGATATGGGTTGTGATCAATTTTCTAACTAAATAATCTCACATTATACCCATTCATGATACAACCGAAGTTGAGGAGTTGGGAAATCTATATGTGATAAATATTGTTCATTTTCATGAAGTTTCATCTACTATAGTCTATGATAGGTATACTTGGTTCACTTATCATTTTTGGAGAGGCCTTCAAGAGGCATTGGGATATCATGTCTATTTGAGCACGACATACCATTTGTGGTTGAATGACCAGACAGAAAGAGATATACAGATTCTTGAGGATATACTTCGTGCCTGTGTTATCGGCATTGGTGGGGCTTGGTATGATCATTTGGGGATGTTTTAGTTTTATTATAACAATAGTTATCATTCTGTGATCATAATTGCTCAGTTTGAGGCCTTGTATGGATGCCCTTGCAGATCTCCGTTGTGTTGGTTGGAGATTGGTGAAAGTTCCTTGGTTAGACCGAGCTTGGTCAAAGAGACGACAACAAATATTCAATTGATTCATCAAAGGTTTTTAATGGAATAGATCTGGTATATGTATTATGCTGATCATCATCACAGACCTTTGTAATTCTTATTCAGTGACCAGGTGTTCTTGAAAGTTTCACCCCTTTTGGGTTATCGATGGATTGTGAGGAAAGGGAAACTTTATCCCCATTTTGTGGGACCTTTCAATGTTTTTGAGAAGGTGGGGAAATTTTATTATCATTTAGCACTACCACCATAGCTGATATCGATAAATGACATGTTTCATGTATGTCATCTCAGAATGTATCTATCTAATCCATCTCATGTTTTGAGATGGAGTGATCTTGATGTCGAACCTAATTTATCCATGACTGAATAGACAGTCAAGATAATTTATTCTAAAACCAATGTAATTCATGGGAAGACTATACCTTTCATTCACATGCTATAGAAACATGGTTTTGATAATCACGAGACGCAGGAGAGGGATGCACTGATGAGAGAGTAGTGACCTCATCTTTTTGGCATGAAAGTTTCTTAATAATATTTCTTGGGATAGAAAGTTTATATGGTGGGGAGGTTATAAAAACTTGTTTCTATATTCAAGTATTACAAAACCCAAATTTTTAATCATGTATTAGTTGGGTTTCGTTTGATGGTGAATCAGGTGAAATTCGGAAAATTTTGGAAGTTTATGGGTTAGTGCACGGTTGGCGCATAACTTTCCCAAATCGTTTGTCCTTCTATAGAAAACCGTACAACCTAAGGCAATGAGATTTTTCATGGTTTGTTCATGGTTTAAAAACTATGTTCCCTATTAAGAGGAACCGTGCATCCCATTTAAGGTGTGTGACTTGCAAAAAACTTGTCTAAACTATGTGGCCCTGCCCAGGAAACTGTGCAAGACTTTTAATTAATATGAAAATTTTATTTTAAAATCCCTAAAACCTCACTTTAGGTTCCAGATGGACCTAGAAAAACCCCATATGATTTATTCTTCCTTAGAAGCACCCAAGATTAATTCTTGTCCCCTCAAAACCCTCCCAAAATCAATCTGAAGCCAGATGAATTCCGTTCGATCTCTTCCCAGTTAGTCTTCTCACACTGTTCTCTATCCCCCTCTCTCTTATCATTTCTCCCTAGGGATTTATAGATCTTTATATGTTGTTAGAGGATCTAATACCCACCATTGTGTATCTAAAACTGATCTTGATTCTTGTTTCTCAGATTCCATGATCATCGTTCTTCGTTAGTGAATCCTGATTAGGGTTTGGAGATATGAGATCTATTGATCCTGAGGTAGGTGTTTCGGTCATGATGCCCATTTTATGTTAACCCTAAATTGATTTATTTAATTTTAATTGTTTTTATTAAATGTAATTTCTTAATTATAATTAAATGTCTTTTATTTATTTTGATTTAAAACCCAATTTCATTGAATTGGGGTTTTTGGAAACCGGCTTTGGCATGAAATTGGGAAAATTCCAAATTCCATTGAATTGTGGTGTGTTTATGGAAATTTTTGAAATTTAAATTTTGAATTTGATTGAAATTATTTCAATTAAAATTTTTAATTTAATTGTGGAAAAAATGATTTTATGGAAAATTGTGAAAACCCCAATTCCATTGAAATGGGGTTTTATTGTGATATTTATGAATTTTTAAAAAATAAAATTATTGAATTTAATTGTGAAAGTGAATTGTGAAATTGAATTGTGAATTGATTTAAAATTCTTATATTGTGGAAATGGATTAAAATGGTTTTAATAGAAACCTTAGGGTTTTATCTTGGTAAAAGGAATGTTTTTTCATAAAACCCCATTTTGGGTTTTAAATGAAAAATTGGCATATTTGAAATGGAAAATAGGATTAATTATATTTTAATGTTGCTTGAAATAATTTACTCATAATTTTTTTTACTAGAGAACATACAAGCCTTAGATAGTTAGTGAGTTATTTGGATGATAATTTACTATTTAAAATGTTCCAAAACATAAATGTAGCACATCACATACCTTAGGCGATGGTGATGAGTCCTATTTGGCATGAGTTCAAAGGGATGTATGTACATATTGCTGTGTCACCTTATGTGTGGTGTCCCTATAGCTTGAAAATATTGTACCTTTTTAGGTATATAACCTTGTGGCTTATTTTTTTGTATTTTAAATGAATATATTCCATTGTGATAGACTATTTTACATGCCTTGTGAATTTTTATAAACCATTTTATATAAGATGTTTTATTTAGTCCATTGTTTAAAAATATTCTATCAATTGAAAAGTGAATATTGTTTTGAATGTATTTCCATCATTTTGAAAAGTAAATCATGATTTGTTTAAATATGCTTTTGATGTGCCAAAAATATTTATTTAAAAAATTTAAAGCACTTGGTTTGGTTAATTTGATATTGGAATATTTTACGTAATCCTTAGTGAGACCCTACTATGAATTTTAGCTCACACCCTACTCGTGCCTTCAGGTGTTTATAGATTTTCTCTTTCTAGGTTCGAGCAGAGGTAAAACATCAGTTGGAGGTAGTTCTAGCTATTGATCCATGGAATTGGTGAGTTGAATCCATTGGGACTTGGTCAGTCTATCTTCCTATTTTTATAGTATGTTTCTGTAGTAATTTGGGTTGTTTATGACCAAATGACTTTTGGTACACTTCTCATAGTTGAATTTCCTTTGTATGTATACTGATTTTTCCTTTACTTCCATAATACTTATGGAAAAATCATTCCCTATTTCCTTTGTATGATATCAGGTGCTAGTCTCCAACTCATGGGGATCAGGAATGCCCTTTGGGATATTTCAGTGTTGAATTGGTTATCAGGTTACCAGGGTACCCAATCTGGTTCATGACAAATCATGCGACACCTAGTTTCTCTCCAGTAAGGAGTGCACGGTTGGAGCATGATTTGATAAACCGTGTGGTCAAACCATGAACAGTGTCCAAAAATATTAAATTTTGGGTTTTCCCAAAATAAAAATTTGGGTTTAAGACCCTAAATGGGGTGTTTTCTCCCCATTCGTCCATGGTTCACCATGGGGCCTAGGGATTGACCTTCCTTTCTCCTCCCTTTGATTTTGGAGGGATTTTTTTTTCTATATTGTTGGTGCTATTCAAGAGGTAATACCCTTTCTTACTCGACTATTCCTTCATACTTCTTTATATTCCTTTAACATGGATTTATTCTCTCTTGTATGAACTCTAAGGTAGAAGTTTGATCATTTATGCTTTGGTTCACAATGTTAGGGTGTATAGATCCTCGATCAAGTTTTGGTCTTCCCATTTCTGGAGGTTGCATTGAACCCACACACAATTTGAGGTTAGTGTTTTCATAATTTCACCTTTTATTCACATTCAATATATGATAGATATTTCTAAATATGTTTCCATCAAAATTTTGATGGTTTCAGTGGTTTACATAGGGATTATAAATCAATTTTCAAGGAATTTGATTTTGTTAATTGATTTCAAAGGATATAGGAATATGCCATGTGTTTAAAAAAAATTCTTAAATGGGTTTCAATGGTTTAAATTTATGATGTTGTAAGTCTAAGGATTACATATGATTGTATCATGGGTTTGAGGTATTTCTTAATTTGGTTTCTCAATTCTTGTGGAATTTTAGTACTTGACCTTGTTGAACCTCTTTGGTTTTGATAAATGGATTGAATTGTGTTTCTCCTTGGTTACTTGGTTCTCCCTATGAACATGGGTATATATATGTGTGGTTAAACAACCATATATTTATGAATACACACAAATATATTAGTGTATAAATATATATGGAAGTTCTTAGGATACCTTATTTAGAGCTTAGGATTTGAAAATTTTCTTTGGTTTTCAAATGGCATATAAAATGGATTTACAAATGCATTTCCTAGAAATGAGAATCATAAGACCATTTGAAACTTTAGAAATAAATTTTAAAATAAATTTATTGAAAAATGGTTTTTAATGTGATTTTAGAAGATATCACTACTTTATAATGACTAAGTATTGGTTAGTACCTTGAAATAGTTTCTTTTAAAGTGTGAACCCCTGTGGAAACCATTTGATTTAGGGAGGTGTTTGGTATAGTTGGTGTGGGGATATGGGATAAGTATTTTATTTGGTTTATATGGATTCTTGATAGATATGTTTGATATAAAGGCTACTATATATTCCACTTTTATTATCATCATAGGATCCTAGATTTATTAGTGAGGGTCGAGAGACAATTACTATTTAGTCCCAATTAGATGAACTAAATCTACTATGGTAATGGTAGGCCATAAGGGAGTTCCACCAGTGAGGCAAGTTGAGGGAATCAAATTTCTTATCAACACAAGGATGCATCAATAGTCCTACATATGGTTTTTAACTGATTACATCCAGTGTTTCCTCATGCGATGTTTAGGAATTTTCTATGATTTTCTATCCTTTACTATTTTCTTCTTATTTATACTAATTACACTACGGATTCTCTATTTTATGGTTCTGCTATGATATATTCCCTTGGTTACACTGTTATATTATGTTTGTAAATACCCTACCCCCAATATCCTATATTTAGTGGTTACTTTATTACATTGACACTAGATAAATGATATCACTTCCTAATGGAATAAATAGTTTAATATTATTGGTAAAATAGATGCATACTTGAATTTTATATACATTTGAAAACATAAAATAAATCAAAATATTTTCTTTGAGAACACCCTTATTCCCCTTATAATATCCCTGTATATCAATCATAAAACATTTCCTGGTATCTTGGGTAAAATAAAACAAAAGGGGTGAGATCAAATGCTCAGTAAGGAAAATAATACAATGAATGATATCATGAATAAATAAAAAAACAATAAAGGTAAATAACTAAAACACATGTCATTTAAACAATAACTTGCGCACAATATGATAGGAATAAATAATGAACAAATAAACCCATATAAATAATCACATGATCTTAAAACTTATCCATGGATATTCTAACTAATCAAATAATCACATGGACATCAATAACTAATCTCATAACGAGATAATGCATAACATTGTACATCTAAAACATATTGTCAAGACCTTTCAAAAGACAATTTAAATCTGTGGGTAGAAAATCATCTAATTTTTCTAATTGATTTGTCTTATGAGACCTATCAATGCATAGAGGGGATATCCATAATTGGGCCCCACATGTCACTTACTAAGTCCAATGCATTCCTTATATGAATGGTGTGAAACATAATGAACATAAAAATTCATATTTAAGAACTAAAATACTAAATTTTAATACTTACCTTATTCAAATAATCATAATCATAAACTATCTAGAGTAATACAATGAATGGTAATAAAATTTTAGATCCTTAGTCAAACTGATCATAAACCATACAATGAAAGAATAATTATGATATCAATACAAAATATCCCTAATGGATCATAAGTAAAATAAAGGGTTAATGTTGTCAATGAATATAAATACCATAAAAATTTTATTAAAAACATTCATGAGGGAAATGACCTTTTCACTTTGAAAACAACATTTTAAAACAAAAATTTCAAAAAAAAAAATGAAAATAATTTTATTTTAAAATAAACTTTGAAAAATTGTAAAAAAAGCTTTAAAATATTGAATGGTCATGATGATCGGAAATTCTATTCATGTTGTACATGTTAAAACAAAATTTCCTTTCAAATTTTTGGTAAAAGCCAAATAGATAATGTTTAGAAAATGTCATGAAGATTCCTTTAATTTTTTTTAAATTAAAATTTGGGTAAAATAGTATTTAATAAATCATTTGGATAATGTTAAAAACATTTTTTAAAATAATTTTATAAAACTTGGTTTTGGAAGAAAAATGATTTTTGACCAAAGAGAGAAATGAAGCCATATTTTCTTAAAAAAAATTCTCAATCATTTTAAGTACCATAGAGTGGAAAATAGTAATATTACATGAAAAGTACATTATTAATCATAGGGGATTAAAATATATTGGTTTTAATATATGAATACCAAATAATCCCCCCCAAGGGAGATTTAAACATAAACAATCCTGAATAATGATGATATTCTGAAATAAACCCTTATCACTTTGGTAACTTTTGAATCG
Organism: Viscum album; assembly: GCA_963277665.1. Taxonomy (NCBI): domain Eukaryota; kingdom Viridiplantae; phylum Streptophyta; class Magnoliopsida; order Santalales; family Viscaceae; genus Viscum; species Viscum album. The sequence continues at coordinate 1,379,218,938 of OY728132.1, read as the reverse complement.
TAAGACTAATAAAAGAAACAAAATTAAATTAAAATTTAAATACCATGAAAATAAAAAGATTCATTACATAATATATCAAAGGGTCAGTATATTCACCACACAAAGTAATAGGTGGTGAATGCGGCATATGTCTCATGAAAGTAAAAATGAGATGAGAAACCCTAACATCAGGTTTGACTTCCTTTTTATATATCCAAACGTCCTATATACTAAATATTGGTTTATTATAAATATATTAAATAAATATAATCATATATATCATACCATATATAATTTAATTATATAGTATTTTTTCACCCTTTTATTAATAATTCTTTGTTAAAATCACTGTTGCGAGTGATAATTGCTTCATTTTTCATGTATGTTTTAGTTTGGTAATTTTGGTAATTTTAATTTTATCATGGTTAAATCATACCTAAAATGATAAAAATTCCATAAATATAATATATATTCATCATATATGTATTTTGAGTAATCTATTAAATTTAGAGATAGAAAATGGATTGCACCGTTCTTGGAGATGGTGAGCTGTACGTATGCATGAACACTGTTTCCATTTTTCTCGACTGATGGAATGAAAGGAAAATAAATATTAATTAATCTTTAAAGAATCATTATTATTTCATATATATAATTTATATTAATCAAATAAATCCTTATTACCGTCCATGTAAAAATAAAATGAAAAACATTTCACATTGCTACGTGAAGGTGGTAGTCCACACGTACACACGAGTGATGTTATTATTTTCTAATGGATTGGGAGGTAAGAAGTTAGATGTGATATTATATTTACATAATAATTGTTAGATAATAAATATAAAATTTATTCAATAACTTTATCCTTACTACCTTTTATATAAATTATAAGTGAAAAGAGAATCACATCACTTCACGAGACAATAGTCCGCCGTAAACACGAGTGACGTTATCGTATCCCCCTAAAAAATGGAAATTAAGAAGATAAATGTCATATAATAATTATATAAGAATAATATTTTCGTAAATATCATATAAAAATGTTAAATATATCATTATATCTGTCCTTTAAATGTGGTGATGGAAAACAAATTATATCGGTTCACGAGGTGGTGGTCCGCCATACACACGATCAATGGTTTCATTTCTCATTTATGGAAGAGGATATAGATATGAGTTATTTAATTAACATAATAATATATAATCATATAATATATAATTTTTTTATTATATTATCATAGTTTAAGAAGGTTATAATGAGGTGGAAGAATAAATAAAACAAATACACATGTTTATGAATTTTACCACTTCTTTGGACAACCTCTTTAGGTTTATACCTAAATCCTTATCAAGAGGGAAAAATAATAAAAATAAGACCTATAGTATGTGGTAATTTAATTTTTTAAGTGATTTGGGTATGTATTTGATGAACTAATTTTTTTTAAGTGTGAATAGGGAAGGATAGGTAATGACCTTTTATAAGTGAGGGAGATAACACACATGGAATATTTTAAAAGATAAAGAGACAACCACATTTTTCTCATGCCAAAAACCTCCAAAATGGATAATTATATAACCTTAGATATTATAGGTTATAAATATATCCATAAAATGGGGTTTGGACAAGTTTTATGGTATTTTTAACCCTTATCTTCTTAGTTTACCCCCCCTCAGTAAATCTATTTTTATCTTAACAGTGGTAATTAATTTTTACTATTTTAACTATTAATTATTGTAAAAAATTAAGTTGAACTTATTAGATAATATAAATTATTCTTATTAAAAATATGGAATCTATGTTTCCCAATTTGACTCATATAAGTGATGGAAGTCAATTTAAAATTAAACCACAGACGTGATGAAAGAGCGGTTTTCTAAAGAGAAAATTCACATAAGTTTAAAATGTTTTAATATCAAAATTCAATATGAAATTTACTAAAATGAACTAAATATTTTAAATTTTAATATAATGGAAATAATTTTACTTTAAAACCAATTTAAAATTTAATTTAACTTTATAAATTATTTAAACAAAAAAATTAGTTTTCAATAAAAATCAGTATTTTTCTCTATTAATCAAAAAATTAATCTTTTTTGGAAAATTATAAAAAATTCACCCAAAGAATTTTTTTTATGTAGAATTAAAAAATAAATTTTATTTTTTCAAATAAATTTTCTTAAAGTGGTAAAAATGAATTTTATATTATGTTTGCAAAGAGAGACTAATCCGGATTTTAGAAAATTATAGTTTCTCAGAAAACATTTCTTTATCTTTAAAACACTTCTTATTTTATTAATAATAAATAGATAACCATTGAATTTATTTTATAAATATATAAACCATACAATTTACATAATTTATTTATGATGATTCATAACTTCCAACTTAAGTTCTAGGTTAAAATGTTCATGTTTAAATAATAATATTTTAATAGAGTATCACATTTCATTTAAACCTGGTGTTACTTGCAACACAAGATATTAAATAGATTGAATTTATTTTAAAATAAATACATAATAAATTCTTATGGTGTAATATTATCTTCTAATATTGGTTTTTAGTTTCATCCACACTATCAAACATGATGTTCTTCTTTTAAAATCTCAGGGTGTTACATTCTACCCCCTTAAATAAATTGTGTCATCGTAATTTAATATTGATCTCAGAATTTAAGGGTTTTAAATTTTAAAATTTCTTTTGTTGGAAATCCGTATAATAAAAAGGGTTAAAAAACATCCTCTTGATAATAGAGAAAGGGAATTACGGAGGTCATCTATAGTAATCACATAACTAGGTTTACAAGTAGGATAACATAAGTGGGAAGTGAAGATATGGACCTGGAAGAAAAATGTAAATAATTATTGAATGACAAAGATCATTGATCATAAGAAATTAGGTGATATATATAAGATAAAAGACCACAAAACAATAAAACTTTAATGGGTGAAAAGACCTTCAATTCATCGCAAATGAAGGTATTATGACAACATTTTTGTTTCAAGATCCTTTTCTGAGAGTTGGGGAATTATTTTAATATATAAGAATATAATGAAATATACTTACTTGATATCATTATATTTCATAATAATAATTTCATATTTTTTTTTTCTTCGATAAATTTCCACTTTATATATTACTCCAATAAATGAATATCCAAAAATTATTTTTTTTATGCTTGAAGAACTAAAATTAAATTCTAAAGGATCAATAAATAAATAAAAGAGAAACAATCTATTCCTAATATCCTTACTAAAACCAAAATGTTTAGAAAAATTTATCCAATAACACCCAATGTTAAAATCAATCCATTCCATAAATAGTTAAACTTACGGCTCATCTAATACATGCTTGACCAAAATTTAGAAGTAAGGTCGCTAAATCAATATTATATTCCAAAAAAAATATAAAGTGGATATTAATGTTAGATTCTAAATATGTGAATACCTTGATCACCATAAAAACTTAATTAAAATATGCATGCTTCCAAAAATAAAATCTCAGGTTATCAAATATATTTCATAAATCCAAAGATGAAGTAAACACCAACAAAGATAACATAAATAATCAAATCACTAACCGATTTTTGTGGTCACCAATAATATCCCATAATCATATCTTTATCATTATTATATCTACATAGAGAATATTTTAAGGGTTATATTACCTCATTTATATGTTTTCAAAAAATATCAACTTGACACTGAAACACTTTTCCTAGTCATAAGTACCATTCAACATATTCTCTCAAATATTTAAAGAAAAGTAATTTAGTACAATCCTAATAGATTTCATAATTATTCTAACTAGAATTTAATTGATAAAATAATCCTACAATAATTATTGTATGAAATCAAAATAAAATTAATCATTACCCTTAATTATTAAACCATCAACTAGGATTCATCATCTTATTCATTAATACCTCATTATTTTTATATTTCATTTATAGTCTCTTCATCATCATAAATATTACCATTATTAATACAACCTTGCTGATTATATTCATGATATTTTAACCTAGGATATATATTTTTATAATTACTATAATTTCGACATTGAAAACATTCAACCATCTATAATTCCTTAGGAATATAATTATTTTAATCCATTATTTTAACCATAATTTTCATTTTTACTTAGAAATTACTTGAATTGTTTCCTTATTTTACACACATAATAAACTTTTTTGTTATTTTGAGATACTATCTTGGGTATCCCTTTTCAAATTTATAACATGAAATAAATCATTCCTTCTTTCCTCTATGGTCTCCACTTTTAAAGATCTTAATGAAATCTATCCTTCTATTCTTTGGTGAGTCCAAGAGTTGGTTAAGGTGCAGGTTGTTAATCATATAACAAAATAACTGATTAGGAATAATCACAATATCCTTCACCCCAATCATCATTCTATTTGGGTTCTCATCAAAAAATTTTCTATCACATTCAACGTTAACCCTGTTCCATTTGGTTCCATCCATTGAATAAAACCAAAAAGCATAGTGTGAGCAACACTAATCATAGTGATAAATAACATTGTCATGAAGAATAATTTGTAGAATGTCTAAATAATAAAACCTTATTTTCAATATATTACACCTTAGGTTTAACCTGGGTTATTAATGGTTATTATATATTCAAATAATTCATGATGGTTCATAAATAAAAGGTTAATTTACTTAATCATATCCCCCGGGAGTGTCAAACTAGGTATGAAATAAGGCCATTTTCATGTACTAGGCAATGCTCGAGTGAGACCAGATACACCTTTTTCAAAGTTATTACCCATAGGTACATCTATTATAGAACCATACCCACTTGTATTATCTTTACAGGGATGTGTTTCTATAAAAAACCACATAATATCAACCTTACCAAAACTTTAAGATGTTCTATAATTGTATTAAATGCCTATCTTAGGGTTATGTTCTATAATCTATGTTTTCCTAAGTCTAGTTCCCAAGGATTCTACTAAACTTAATTTGATACCAACTATAAAGACCCCAAACCCAATAGCCCATAGTTAGTGGTTACATTATTAAATTGGCACCAGATACTAGGTATCAGATCCCGAAGGACCAAATAGTTTTGTTGTCTTGGTAAACTAGACACATAATTTAATTTCACATACATTTGAAAACATAAAATACGAAAAAGTATTTTCTTTGAGAACTTCATTAGTCCTCTTATCATATCCATGCATATGAATCATAAAACACTTCTAGGTATCCAGGGGAAAATAAAAGATAATAAAGGGGTGAGCTCAGATTCTCAGTAAGGGTAAGCGTATAAAAAAGATATCATTAATAAATAATTATAATCAATATGATAAGGTAAATAAATGAAACACATTCTATTTAAATAATAACTTGATCATAATATGATAGGAATAAATGATGATCCAATAAAGATATATAAATAATCACATGAGCTTAAAACATATCCATGATTATTCAAACTAATAAAATAATCACATAGAAATTAATAAATGATCTCATAATTAGATAATACATAATTTTGGTCATTTAATACATACTATCAAGAATTTGAACAATACATTTTAAATCTATGGTTAGAAACTAGTCTAATTTATCCAACTTATTTGTCTCATGAGACCTGTCGATGCATTGAGGGGTTATCTATAACTAATCCCCATAAATAACTTACTAAATAAAATTCATTCCTAATATGAATGGGGTGAAACATAATCAACAAAAACATTAATATTGAAAAACTAATATATGAAGTATTAATACTTACCCCAATCAAATAAACATAATCATAAACCATCTATAATAATATGGTGAATTATAATAAAATTGTACATCCTTAGTCAAACTGATCATAAACCATAAAACTAATGAACAATGATGATATAAATACAACATATCCATGGTATATCATAAGTAAAACAAAGGGTTAATTTCTTTTATGAATATAAATACCATACAAATATCATTAAAAACATCCTTGAGGAAAATAACCCTTGAAATTTGAAAATCACATTTTTAAAAGAATGTTCACAAAACATTTTGAAAATAATTTTCTTTGAAAATAATATTTAAATCTTGTAAAATAATTTTTAAAATATTTAATGTTCATGATTGTGGAAAATTGTATTCATACAGTACATGTTAAAACAAATATTCTTTTCCCATTTTTGGTAAAATCCAAACACACATTGTTTGGAAGATGACATGAGGATTAATTTTAATTTTTTTATAAAAAAGTAAAAAAATGGGTAAAAATGAATTTAATAAATCATTTTTATATTTTAAAAAAAAAATTTTAAAAAAAATTTATATTTTTTTTAGAAAAAATAGTTTTGGAAGAAAAAGGATTTTCGACCAAAGATGGAAATGAAGTCAGATTTTCTTAAAAACATTTTCTGAATAATTTTAAGTACCAAAGAGTGGAAAAATGATAATATTACTTGAAAAGTTCAGGAATAAACAAATGGTATTAAAATATATTGTATTTAAGATAATAATACCATATAATTCCCCCATGGGATACATAAACATAAAAATCCCAAATAATGATGAGATTGTGAAATAAACCCTTACCACTTTGGTAACTTATGAATCATAAGCCCCATAAAATAAATGACATAAAATAAAAATTTAAATACCATTAATATAAATATATTAATGATATAAAATATCAAATGGGCAGTATATACACCAAAAAAAGGAATAAGTGGTGAATATGGCATATGCCTCAAGAAATTAAAAGTGAGACGAGAAACCTTTACCTCAAGTTCAACTTCCTTCGTATGTTTTCGAGCCTATTGTATAATAAATATATGTTTATTATGAATCTATTAAATAACTATAATAATATATAAAATACCATATATGATTTAATTATATTCTTTTATCACCCATTTATTAACAATTCTTTGTTAAAATCATTGTTTCAGGTGCTAATTGCTTCGTTTTTCATATATGTTTTAGTTCGGTAATTTTGGTATTTTTAATTTGATCATGGTTAAATAATATACATTATATTAAAAATGTTATAAATATAATATATATTCATAATATATTTATTTATATTAATCTATTAATGTTAGATATAGAAAATGGATTACACCGTTCATGAAGACGGTAGACTGTATGTACGCATGAACACAGTTTCCATTTTTCTCAACAGATAGAATAAAAAGAAAATAAAATTAATTCAAATTTATATAATTATTATTATTTCATATATATAATTAATATAATTAATATTAATCAAATAAATCATTATTACTATCCATGTCAAAATAAAATGAAAAAAATTTCACATCGCTACATGGAGGCGGTAGTCCACATATATGCACAAGCGATGTTATTTCTTTCTAATGGTTTGGAAGATAAAAATTTATATGTGATATTATGTTATGATAAGTATGTTTATATAATAAATATAAAATATATTAATTAAATTTTTCCTTACTACCATTCCTGTAAATCTTAAGTGAAAAATGAATCATATTTCTTCATGAGGCGGTAGTCTGTCGTACACACGAGAAACATTATCATATCCCCCAGGAATGGAAAGAAAGAAGGTAAAAATGATATAAAAATTAAAGATGTATAAAAATGTTATAAATATAATATTAATATGTTAAATACATCATTATTTCCATCCTTTAAAGTTGGTTATAGAAAACAAATTACATCAGTTCGTGAGGCGGTAGTCTGCTGTAAACACGATTGACCGTTTCATTTCCCTTTTTATAGAAGTAGAGATGGATAAATGTTATTAAATTAACATAATAAAATACAAGTATATATTATATAATATTTTTATTATATTATCATAGTTTAATAAGGTTTTAATGAGGTTGAAGAAAAAAATAAAAGAAATACACACGTTTAAGAATTTTACCTCTTCTTTGAAGAGCCTCTATAGGTTTATACCTAAATCCTTATTAGGAGGTATTAATAATCCAAAAAATGACTATATTATGTGTGGAGGTAATTAAATAAGGTATCTGGGAAGTTATTGGCCAAATAAAAGGGTTTTGGAAGTGTAAATACTGGAGGGGAGGGGGTGGCCTTTTATAAGTGGGGGAGATGACACACATGAAATTTTTGAAAAGATAAAGTGATACCCACGTTTTTATTATGTAAAAAACTAAAAAATGTTTCATTATATAACCTTATATATTATAGGTAATAAATATTGCCAGATAATTTGTGTCGTATAAGTTTTAGGTCATTTTTAACCTTTATCTTCTCAGTAAACCCCATGGTAAACCCATTTTTACCTTAACCGTGATGATTAATTTTTTTTGTTTTAATTTGAACTTATTAGATAATATAAATTATGTTGATTCAAAATATATTATCCAATTTTCCAAATTCAAATAACAGAATTGAAAGAATTCAATTTGAAATGAAATAGTATACGCGGTGAAAGAATGGTTTTCCAAAGAGAAAATTCTCATAATTATAAAATGTTTTAATATCCAAATTAAATATAAAATTGATTTAAATGACATAAATTAGTTATATTTTAACATAATTGAACTAATTTTACTTCAAAACCAATTTAAAATATAATTTAACTCTGTAAACAATTTAAATGAAAAGGCAGTTTTTAATAAAAATCAATATTTTTTACTATTCATTAAGAATTAATCTTTTCAGAAAATTCTCAATAATTAAACCAAATAAAATTTTGAAATATAGAATAAAAAATGAATTTTAGTTTTTCAAATAAACTTTCTAAAATTGGTAAAATTAATTTTAAATTATGTAGAGAAAGCGCGACTAATTCGCCTTTCATAAAAATATTGGTTTTCAGAAAAAATTTCTATCTCTTTCAGATGGTTCTTATTTTATTTATAATAAATATGAATCTATTGAATATATTTTATAAATGTGTAAAACATATAATTTTAAAAATTTAGTTATTAATATTCATACCCGCTAACTTAATGAATGGGTTATAATGGCCATGTTTAAATAATAGTATTTTATAGATTATCATGTTTTTTTTAAACCCTTTGTTGCATGCATTGCAAGATATCAAATAAATTAATTTTAAAAAAATATATATATCATAAAGTCTTAGGGTGTTATACTATCTTACAAAATTGGTGTTGATTTCTATACAAGCTATCAAAAATGATGTTTATCTTTTAAAATCTCTAGGTTTTATAATGTTCATACTTCTATTAAGTTTTTTCATCCATTTTGTTACTTTCATGTGATTTGGGTGATTATATAATAGTAGGTTTCCAAAAGGTATATTTAAAAATAAATAGTTTGGGAAAGTTTTTAAATTTTTTCCTTAAAACATGCTTGAGTTTTAAATATGGTTGATTGGGAAAGTGCTTGATTGGTTTTCTTAAAGAATGTAACATACCCTTTTATATATATTTAAAACTAGAATTAAATGTTTATTCTAGAAAATAGAAATGAATGGAATATCTAGTGACTTTTTACTAATATTATTTATGATCACACTCTACTTATGTCACTCGATGTTGGTAGACATGGGTTTGTTTTGTAGGTTTAGGTATTGTTTTGGTATCACTCACAAAGTTTGTGGTTTTATGGATAAATGGTGCTCAAGAAGCCAAAAAATATTAAGTCAGGTTCCTGGTTTCATTTTAGTTTTTATATTGTATCATAGATGCATCTTCATAGTTGAACTACATATATATAGATCCCATTTTAGTTCCTTTTTTTATGTTTTGTTTATTATGTATTCTGGTTTTTCTGTATTTCTCTATTTAATTTTATTTGTATCTATTTATATTTATTGACTTGGCATGAATGTCTAAAGTATGGATGGTTCATGATAGAATTTTTGAATAAATTAATTCATGGTTAAATAATTATTTATTGGAAAAAATCATCCCTATTGAATTTTTGTGATGCCTTCAACACTTTTCATTAGCATGGGGGGGGGGATGCCCATTAGATTTGTATTGAACCAGATTGAATGTTTGGTCTAGGGATAAACTAGGATGGTTTATGATAAAATTGTATCATAGTTTAGGTTTCTTAGAGACCTAATTTGTTGAAGCACCATAAGTTATTTGGTATGTATAGTAGATTAGAGTCAGGACTATTGGTACTCGAGAGGTAGAAGCAGGAAGAGTTTTGTGAGATCTTACTCGTCTTGAGCCTCAAGTTACCATGGGTTGTTAGGATTTGAGTATTTGGTTTTGATAATTCTTTATTGGTTTTTTGGAATGTTTTGGATCAATTTGATTAAATATGAGTTTTTATCAAGATTTTATAGGTGTTTTTTAGATTTTCCATTTTCTTTAGGTGAATGAGAAAGAAGAATCATAGGTTTATGGTTACCCCAAAAGGTCTAGAAAAATGTGTGGTGACTATTTGATTGATTTTATCACCTTCTAGTGGATTTTTTCATAGTTGGTTCATGGTACTACAAACCTTTTGGACAAATTGTGTTCTTCCACTAGAATCCCTTGAAATTTTATACAGAATCTATTTTGATCTTGTTTCTTCTTAAGGTATGTTTGGATTTTATTGGTATGGTTTAAAGTTGATTTTTCATATATTTTTTAGGAAAATTTGTTTGATTTGAGAAGAGTTTTGGTAATTTAAATAGGTATTTTAAAAAGTGTAAGTTGGTTTTAAAATAAAAGGGGTGTTTCTTGGTATAAAATGTAAGGAGTTTGAGTTCAAGGACCTATTCATGTTTTCAATAAATAATTTGTCTAGTCTTAAGAGAACTCAAGTGGGAAATTTATGTTTTAAATTGATGTTTATAATTTAAAGTTGTTTCCATTTTTTTGAAATTTTGGAACATCAGATGTGAAGTTTTAAATGGTTTTATAGTGGGGGGGGGGTTAAATATGTTTAATGACTTGTTTTTTTTGAAATTATTATTTTGAGCACAATTTTTTTTCCTTTTGGGTGTGATTTATAGTTAGTTCATTGTTGATGTGTTCTTGTGTTTCTCTTATTATTTAGAGTATTTCTACTAGAATTTTTTTGAAATATCATAATGATTTGTGAGTAGCTTGGTCAATTGAATACACCACCCATACTCATCACAGAGTGATGAATATTATTTTCTCTTAGATTTTTCTTATCTATCGAGGAGATCAAAGTCCATTATAAGCTATGAAGTGGATCTAGAAAGTTGATGGGGGTATTTAAGTATTTGGGAACCGTTGATGGTGTAAAGGTGAGATCTGTTTTAGGTATGTTTCAAGGTTCATGGTTGGATCATAGTAGAATGATCATCCTAACTCAGTTATAAGTTTGTATGACATAGAATATCTTTAAGACAACATTTTCCCACTGGTTCCTTTTTAAATAGTTTAAAATGAAGAAGGTGGTATAACTCATGAGTTTCCTGTATGGACAATAGATGATGAATGAGCACGTCAACCTATTTTGTGTTCTGGTTACTTTATATCTTGATACCATGTCAAGTGTTCCTTTAAGGCTCACTTATTCATGAAATTTATTCATTCAGATCATAGTTCTAGAGTGTTTTCTTCTGTAATGACATCATTCAAGGATTTAGTAGATGGGGATTATCTAGATGAGTTAGCCTTTATATGAAAACCCATAAAAAGTGGTGGATCAGTATCTGTTGGTGCTAAGAAAGGTTCCCCATATGGTGAATAAAGTAGACTCTAAGAACCTATTTAGGGATAATCTACTTCTTTGGATTTCACTTCCTTAAAGTAGAAGCATACCCTTGTGTGTTTTCAGTGTAGAAAATTTGGGAATTATAATCCCTCTTGCTTGGTTGTTTCAAAGACCTATCACTAATGTGGTCATTTTGGACACATCTAGAAGTTTTATAATCAAAATTATCATTTATGGAAGTAATATTATATATTTTTATAATATTTATTGTAGTTTAGGAATCTTCTTAAGTATTTCCATTTCCCTTATTTTTTTACTTGTCTTACTCAATCATTTTACTAATTGTGATCTTTAGTGTGTGTGTTTTGAGTTCTTGAAGTTATATTATCATTTAGACAATGAGAATTTGTCTTTGAGAAATTTATGAATGTGCCTCCATTTTTATTGTTTCTTGAGTCACCTGGATTAAGACCATATGTGGTGTATCCTTGTTGTTTTATTATTCCACCATGTTAGAAAATTCCTAAATGGTGGGGAGACCCACTTTGGCTCTCCACCACTTGACCTCTTAGTTGGTTCTATTGAGGGTGAGTGTGTTGTAAATATACTTGTTTCCAATGGTTTTAGTTGATTTGGTGAGTTTTTATAAGTTTATTTAGAGATGTTTTTATCATTGTGGTAGATCCTTTTAACTTTTTTTTGAAACTCAGTGGATTTCTAGGGATATAAAGAATTATGGTGGGGAGAATTATCACACCCCAACCCCTCATAATCTTTTTATTTTATTATTTTATTTATATTTGGTCCTTTAATCATATTTAAAGCTAGTATAGTCTAAATTTTTATGTTTTTCCACTTTTGTGTAGGGTGCACGGTTATCCCGCATGGTTGGAAAAACCATGTGGAAATAATGTGAGAGGGGATCTAACCTTGAAAAATCCATTTGGAATAGTTGGAACATGGTATGTCTAACCATGTGGATCAATCATGCGGTGCCCTATTTCTCTCTAGTGAGGAGTGTATGATTAGAGAAAGATTTTGTAAATCATGCATCCAAACCATGCATAGTGTCCAGAAGTTTATTATTTTTTGTTTTTTTCCAAAATACTCTTTTGTAACCCAATACTTAAAAACATATTATTACATAATTATCAACATAATTTTTCAAAAAATAAAAGTCTAGGATCTATAGGTCTTGTGTTTTTATAATCTTAGACACATAAATACATTATCTTCATTTAAAAATACACACGGTGTTCCTAAATCTCATAGATCTCCTAAAATTTCATAGGATTACCTTGGGAAAATGCATAAGGAAAAGGGTGAGCTAGAAATCACAATAAGGGAATAAAAATGGAAATAAAGCATAGAATGAGAGTCAAGAGGAATAACTTGATATCATAAATATGATTATCATAAGCATGAAGACATTTAATGATTTAATAAGATCATAAACATTTAGAAACAACATAAAACATGATATAATAAATATAAGTTAATGGTCACTCCCGAGACCATCATCACAAAGTGGAAACAGTCCCATGGGGGATTAAGTTCACTCCCTAATCCCTTACATAAAATATCATGAGATATAAATATTTACCCAATGTATTATAGTGATATATAATTCGGGTCCCACCCTCACATAAATTTAAATCATACATATGAATTTCACAAGAGGAAAATAAACCACACATAAATCTTAAGTATGATCAAACCCATGAGGAAGAAGTGGGTTTCACAATTATGATTCAAGGAATAACCAAAGGATAAATCATAAGGATTCCCAAGATAAGAAGGAATTATATCATTTAGATATTCGTATTTTAAAATTAAACATATGTCTTGATCATTTAGTTCTAATATAGAGATTTCATGAGAAAGATATAGAAGAATAAAAAATAAAAACATACCACTTGGGTGAAGATTTATGAAATAAGTGAAGGATATTTTTAAAGAAGGAAATAACTTATAGTTTTCCATAAAAAAATTTAACAAAGAGGGTTCACCATAAAATAATGAGTGTTGTTATAAGATATTCAATGATTTAAAATATTTTAGGGGGTGATGTTTGATGTGAGACCATAAATAAAAAATCCCTTTAAACCAGGTTTACTTAAAAGTGGGAATCTAAAAGTGAAATAAAAACTAAAATAACCCTAGAAATGAAAATGATATGTGAATAGTTATATATTTAGGGAAAATATACACAAAAATATAAAATATACCTTAGAATAATATTTCATAAAAGGGAGAAAAATAAAGAGATCATGTAACTAACAAGTTGCAAAAGAGGTATAAAAGATCCCATACCTTATGTCTGAAAGCACTCTACCCTTATACTTAACTTCATAAATAATAAAATTAATTTATTAAAAACATTCCTAATAAAATTATCCATCTATATTTCTTTTTATAAGGTCTACTTATCATCATGTGTCACCAATTTATTATATTGTTTTCGCATATATCAGTTACTTGAAGATCTTCAGTCAATTTCTCAGAAACATTCATGGTATGTTGACCAAGTTAAAAGTGTTTTAAAATAGTTTCATAATCTCCATTGTAAAGACTCAGATTTTCCATGTATTTTTTTTAATTATATGGGACTATTATGAGGCTGTGAAATCTGACAACGTTTTATTCCGATGGCTAGTGTGCCCGAAGAAGAATTTTAAACTTTATTTAAGGTACATTCAATAAACATGCGAGCGGGAAATAATAACTTTTGAACCTATGCTTGGAATTGAAATATGAGGGCACCGTTTAATGCGCAATGCCGAGATTCGCTTAAGGGAGGTTTAACCTTGACTGCAGTTGGTCAAGGAGGAAAGTTGTTTTTGCGTTTATCGTGGATGAATAAATAAAATAAAATATATTTTATTTTATTTTTAAAAAATATTTCCACCTCACTTTAAGTTTTTATAGTGGGGACCACAAGGGTGGTTGTATATTTAATTAAGTACATTAAATGCCCTGTTACACAATGGTTGTGTAACCACCCTTCGTGTGATTAATGAGGATCATTAATTACACCAATTAATGAACCTCTTAATCACATGTTGGAGAGTTAAACTCTAACATGGGGTTTTGGAAAATCATTGGAAAAGGATTGATCTTGGGAGGATTCTTGACGAAGAACGAATCCCCTCACCAAGGAAGAACCAAAGAACGATGATTGAGCGACGTCGTTGGAGGCTTGTTGTGGGAACAACAAACACCGACTCTTCCTCAAACGTGGATATTCTCCAATGATCTTTAGGTATGGTTTTTATTTGGTTTAGTTTTAAAATAATTGTTGAATATTATTCTTTCCTCATGTTATCAAGCTTATGTAGAGGGAACATGCCAAACGAACAAGGCCCGGACCCTCTGCTACTTTGTGGATCTATGCATTCATCGCATAAATTTTATTTTTGATTGGACAGAACCTAGAATGGAGGGTCAAGCGGCGAAGAGGACGTCTTGGGGAGGCCATTGATACCTTCAGATGGAAAAACGGGTCACCGGAGCTCACCCGGTGACCCGCAGAAGACCACCAGTGCGACACCGGCACGGTGGATCCATCAACCGGTGCCAGTGAGGGTGATGGCGGTGGACGGTACCGACCAACCGTGAAGATGGTGGTGGCGCGCCGTTGCACGCCGCTGGTGTAGAGGGCCATGACATATAGCCGCAGCGGATAGTGGTGGCCGACACCGGCCGACTGTGGGTGGAGGCGAGCGGCGCGCCGTCACGCGTTGATGAAGATGGCTGTGGCTTGGAAGCCACAGTGGAGGGCCGAGACCGTCTCCATGTGGGTCCCGTTGGATACCTGGTGGCTCCACGTGGTGCCGCCGCTCCGCCTTCCGAATGGGGGGGGGGAGCCGTTTCAACCCCCGCGCTAGCTAGGGTGGGCCCCAGCCAACGGGCCACGCCCCTCTGTGGACCGAGCCGCAGCCCAGTCGGTTTAGACATGGACCGGGTCGGGTCAACCTGGACCATGTCGGGTCGGCCCAGACTGGGTCAGGCCGTGTCTGTCTGAGGGGGTCGGACTGGGCCCAGACCCAACCTGACCCAGTTTTTCTTAAAGGGCCATAACTTGTGAACCAGATGTTTGTTTGATGAACCATCTATGGCACTGGGATCCTTAGATCGAGGCAGTACTTTTGATTTACTTCACTTGAGTTTTGGAGAAAGTTGAAGTATGACCGGGTTGGATCAAACCCGAATCCAATCGGGCCCTTGACATTAAAATGCCTACAACTTATAGACCAAGAGCCAGATTGACGCACTGTCAGTTGAGTTGGAACCCTTACGACATGAAAGTACTTTGGGATACTTCTTTGTGAAACTTTATGGAGGTTGAGGTATGACCAATAGCTTGAGGATCAGATCCTCCTTGAATCAAGCGTTCTTAGTGCGGGAAACTAGTGGCTGACTATAATGTGGAGAAAGAACATCGATCCTATGTGGGTCAATATCTATCAATCCTATGTGGGTTAGAATATATCGATCCTATGTGGGTTAGATCTAAGCGATCCTGAGTGGGTCATGGCTTACCAATCCTATGTGGATCATCATCTACCGATCATGTGTGGGTCAGCAGCAGAGGCTCTCAATAGAATAAGATGATCCAGTGATACATCTAATCATCTGTACTTCTGTACTTAAGTTATACCTGGTGTGAGCTGAGTCTTTACCTTTTTGGTACTTTTACCTTCGTGGTGTTACCTTCATGGTTTTACCTTTGTGGTATTCTCCCCTCATGGATGAGTTTTGCAAATGGCTTAAAAGTTGGAACCTTATGTTTTCTCATGAATGAGACGAGTATATTTTGATAACTTAGGTATATGTATGGACATATACCTAACTAGAGTTGATGACTGCTTTGTGCTTTATGATTGAGGTCTTTCTTTGTTGTTTTTCTTTTGTGGAACTCTGGGAGACCTTTGGGGGTCTTAGGGTCCCTACTGAGTATTGTTATACTCACCCCTGCATGGGATATGCCCACACCTTGCTGTGTCTTGTGGAGACGATAGACAATGTTGATCGAGGCTGAGGGCGCCAGAACTGGATGGTGCTCAACGGTGGACCATTTGAAATGACGTGCCGTAGTGACTAATAATCATGAGCTGTACCTACCATTTAGGTAGGATCCTTGGGGGTTGAACACAAGAGTTGTTTTTCTATTTCTATTGTACTTATTAGTTGGACTTGTATTCCGAACCCAATTTACTTACAATACCCACTATTTTACAATATATTTTTACTTCATGGTTTGCTTCCTATTGTGTGGTTGGACTGTGTGTTTGCAGGTTTAAAGGCAATGCCTTTCCATTTAAAGGGATATTCCTTTCTAGTTCTAGTCACCGATCCCTAGCCTATGGAAGGTGGCCTTGGGGCAGTCACGACATGGGCCCCGTGGGATGGGTCGTGACAAAGTGGTATTAGAGGAGTCGGTTCTACCGAAGAACTAGGACTCTGATCTTTTCAATGTGGAAATAGTGTTAACTATTATGAGTGTGGTTTTTAGTTTGGGGAATCCAGTGTTGGTGTGGGGTCCGACGTATCCATACACCAGGACCCTGAATTCCGATTTCCGACTCAGTTCATGAAAACACTGACTGTGTGTGTTTTGAAAAGTTTTTCTTATAATCTCTTTAAGTCAGATCACCAGGTATAACTTATTGATCTTGGTGAATATTTTTTATTTAATGATGCCAGCATGTAGACATCTAGCCATGGTTCTTGAGAGAGTGCACGATGACGGCCTACTGAGCGATGAGGCATCGGTGTAGGGCCCTCTTATGGCGCTAGCACCTTCGGGTGGTGTACCAGCACCACGACTACCCATTGGGAAACCGGTGCCTCCATCCCCACTAGCAGATGGTTCATGACGACTAAGCATATTTCACGGGTTTCAGCGGCAAAGGACTTCGAGGTTCAGAGGCAATATGAATCCGCAGGTGGTTTAGGACTGGATGGAGGCTGTGGCCAGAGTTTTTCGCTTGGTTGTGACACCAGCTGACCAGATGGTGATCCTAGCTGCCAACCTTTTCCAGGGAGCCGCAGTGAGATGGTGGATCCTAGCACTCTAGATACACGATGTGGTGACCTTCACCTAGGTAGACTTTGAGGGTATTTTTAGGGAAGAGTTCGTCCCAACGACTCTACACTCAGTGCTTATATAGGAGCTGCTACACTTACAACAGGGAAACATGGCCATGGCCCAGTACTCAGCGAGGTTCACTGATCCCTCCTGCTACTCCAATGACATGGTACAATACCCTTTATTCAGGGTCCGGACAATTGAGTAGGGTCTCCAATAGGATATTATATCATCAATGATATCTCTCAACATTTCGATGCATGATGGGGTGCTAGAGCGAGCACTTTTGGTGGAGAGATTTCTAGTTGAGCTGGCACTAACAAAGAGAGCCACCACTAGACGTCAGGTAGAAGAGTCACCTGCAATAGGCAGTAGATGGATGACGTAGAGTCCCAAGTATGCTAGAACATATGGTGGACAACCTTAGGATACTGGGTCGGTGGTGTGGGGCTTACGGGACAAAGGAGGACAAATGAGGAGCATGCAGTGCTACTGGTGCGGCGGGTAGGGCCACATGGCTCGCGACTACCCAACCCACCATACTGACGACCAGAAAACGGTCGTGGAACCACCAAGGAAGAGGCAAAAATTCTACTGGGGAGGTCTACAGGTAGTAGGAGGATTTGGTAGAGGAGCTATCTATACAGTAGGCAGTGGATGGTGATTCGAGGTTCTACCGCCACCACCTCTAGGTGGTCTACCTCGACCATAGGGAGTAGGAGGAAAAGGACAAGATCAGCTCCAGGAATCTAAGGCCTACGACCATGACACTCTAGAGATGATTCTAGGTATGATCTGTGTCTACTCTACCCTATCTGTAGTACTTATAGACACATGTTCCAAACACTCTTTTATTTCCAAGACCCTTGTTTGGAGCTCAAAGATTCTGGTGGATTTGTTGGCTCGATCCTTACGTCTAGAGACTCCTATGAAATGGGATTCAACAATTACACACTGGCACTGGAAGTGTGAGCTTACTCTAGGAGGAGAGAGCTTCGGCTGGGATCTTCTAGTAGCTTCATCGAGGCCTTATGACGTCATCTTGGGTAAGGAATGGTTATCTACAGTCCATGCTCATATAGAATGCATTAGGTGAAAAGTGCGGTGCGTCCGCAAGGATGGGACTGGGTTTTCCTTCATCGGCAAGAAAGGAACCTTTACAGCATAAGATGAACTTACCCAGAGGAGGGTGAAACCGATCACTCATCATTTGGCTAGCCTTACCCTCGGAGTAGTTGATGTTGAGAGTCTGAGCTATCCTATAGTGGTGGACCAGTATGTTGTTGTTTTTACTGGTGATGTTACGAGACTACCTCCTCACAGAGAGGTGTACTTTTATATCGGCCAGTAACCTGGGATGACACTGATATCTACACCAGTATATCAGATGGCTCCCGTGGAACTTCGTGAGTTATGGGTACAATTGGAGGACTTGTAGAGGAAGGGGTTCATAATGACCAATGTTTCTCCATGGGTAGCCCCAATTTTGTTTGACAAGAAGGCAGATGGGAGTTTGAGACTCTGTTTGGACTATCTTCGCCTAAACCAGGTGACTGTGAAGAAAACATATCCACTTCTGAGGATTGATTATCTTTTCGATCAGCTGAAGGGAGCTCGTTGGTTTTCAAAGATAGGCCTCATATCAGGCTATCATCATCTTAGGGTACAAGATGAGGATGTGCAGAAGAAGACCTTTAGATGTTGGTATGACCACTATGAGTTATTGGTTATGCCATTTGGCATGACCAATGCACCTACAATGTTTATGTGACTCATGAACATGATCTTTTAGCCATACCTCGATCACTTATAGTGATCTTCATTGATGACATCTTGATATACTCGACGTCATAGGAGGAGCATGCATATTATCTAAAAATAGTTCGGGATACACTTTAAGAGCACCTTCTTTATGGTAAGATCTCAAAGTGACAGTTCTATATATGGGAGTTCCACTTTCTAGGACACATTATCTTGGTGGCTGGAGTTGTTGTGGATCCAGTGAAGATAGAGACTGTGCTTTCTTGGGAGACACCTAGGAGTGTAACCGAGGTGTGGAGCTTCCTGGGGTTGGCTGGGTACTACCGGAGATTTGTACCCAACTTTTCTTCAGTTAATACACCCTTGTCAGTGTTGACAAAGAAGGGATAACCCTTTTTATGGATGAAGATATTCCAGCAGAGTTTTCCGGATTTGAGGCAGAGACTAATGAGTGAACCCATCTTGAGGA
The DNA here is from genome assembly GCA_963277665.1 of Viscum album. Lineage (NCBI taxonomy): Eukaryota > Viridiplantae > Streptophyta > Magnoliopsida > Santalales > Viscaceae > Viscum > Viscum album. The sequence continues at coordinate 1,379,199,061 of OY728132.1, read as the reverse complement.
TACTAGAAGAAGGTGTTGTGTATGTAGTCTGCTATGACACATCAAGGACTAGACTTGGATGTGTCCTGATGTAGGAAAGATCAATGGTCAATTATAGTTCATGACATCTAAGACAAAATTAGAAGAACTATGCAACCCATGACCCGGGAGCTAGCAACAATAGTCTTCGTCTTGAAGATGTGGAAACACTATTTGATGGGTGAACGATTTACTGTTTACTCTAATCACAAGAGTCTCAGGTATATCCTCTCATAGAAGGACCTGAACTTGAGACAACAACGATGGATAAAGTTACTCCAGGACTATGACTTCGAGATAGTCTACACTCATAGGATGGGAAATGTAGTGGAAAAGGCACTCAATAGGAGGTCTGGTTTACCACTACTGAGTGAGGCGACAGAGCAACTAGCCACATTATTGATATCCTTTGTGGATAGAGATGGAGTAGCTTACCTCCAGTCTATGACCGTCACTCCCCCACTTCTTCATCATGTTCAGGAGGCACTTCTTGGGGACATTGACTGAGAGGCTTGACGTTCCCATATATCCTCACGACAGACACCAGATGGATTTTATGAAGGTGGGGAGAATGTCATCCTCTTTAGAGAATGCACCATGGTACCAATGGTGGTACGAGAGGAGGTGTTGAGGGAGTTCCATACGTCCCCTCTAAAGGTACATCATGGTGTGACAAAGATGTAATAGGAACTCCGGCGTCAGCACTGGTGGCCGGGGATGAAGAAGGAAGTGGTAGAGTTTGTTTCACGATGCCTCACTTGTCAGTAAGTGAAGGCTGAGCATTAGGTTCCAGTCGGCTTAGCACAACCACTAGAGGTTCCAGAGTGGAAGTGGGATGGTATCTCTATGGAATTTGTGATAGATATTCCATGTACGTCTAGGGGACATGATTCCATCTGGGTGATCATTGACCAACTCACCAAGTAAGCCCAATTCCTACCCATCTGAGAGCAGAGATAAATAGAGGGATTGGGACACCTTTATGTATAGGAGATTGTATGACTTCATGGGGTGCCATCGACGATCATACCTGACTGTGATGCATGTTTTACATCCCAGTTGTGGAGGGGATTACAAGAGGCATTCGGGACTCAGGTACGTTTGAGCACCGCCTTTCATCTGCAGATGGATGGTCAGGTAGAACAGACCATTCAGACATTGGAGGACATGCTTCATGCTTTCATCCTAGATTTTCGTCATAGTTGGGAGGATCACTTTCCCTTTGAGGAGTTCGCATAAGACAACAACTATCACTCCACTATTGGTATGGAATAATTTGAGGCCTTGTGTGGTCAACCTTACATATCACCTTTATACTGGACATACCCAGGGGGGTCAGCACTTATGGGTCCATAGTTGGTATAGGCTACCACTAAGAAGGTGAAAATCATCCAGGAGTGGATGAAGACTACACAGAGCAGGTAGAAGTCTTATGCTGACAGGAGAAAGAGACCTTTGGAGTTCACGGAGGGAGACCATGTCTTCATATGAGTCTCACCTCGATGAGGTTTGAAGAGATTTGGCTAGGGGGAAAGCTATCTACGAGGTTCATTAGACCCTTTTAGGTTCTCATTAGAGTTGGTGAGGTGGCGTATCGTTTATATCTTCCCCCACAGATGCATCAGGTGCATGCCGTTTTCCACATGTCGTAGCTGAGGAAGTTCGTGCATGATCCATCACACATTATCGACTGGGGAAATCTGGACATTAATGATGGGGCAACATTTATAGAGGTTCCAGTGGATATTGAGGACCGACATGAGCCGGTTCTTCGTGGATAATCGATTCCTCTGGTGTGCATTCACTGGCAGCATGTGAACCTCCATGAGAGAACATGGAAGCACGATGCTCAAATTCTTTCTCAGTACCCCCATTTGTTTCCTTAGTCTATGTTCTGGCTTTTAGGGGAGAAAAGACCTAAGGTGGGGAAAATATAAAGACTCGGATTTTCTATGTAATTTTTTTAATTATATGGGACTATTCCGAGGTTGTGAAATATGACGATGTTTGATTCTGATGCCCAGTGTGCTTAGAGTAGAATTTTAAACTTTCTTTAAGGTATGTTCAGTAAACATGTGAGTGGAAAATCCTAAATTTGAACCAGTTCTTGGAATTGAAATTCAAGGGCACTGTTGAACTCGCAACATCGAGATTCACTTAAGGGAGGTTTAACCTCGATCGCAGTGGGTAGAGTAGGAAAGTTGTTTTTTCATTTATCATCAATGAATAAATAAAATAAAACTTGTTTTAATTTATTTCTAAAACATCCTTCCTCATCAATTTTAAGTTTTGATGGTGGGGACCACTGGGGTGGTTAGGCATTTAATGAAGGACATTAAATGCCCAGTTACATAATGGTTGTGTAACCACCCTTCGTGTGATTAATGAGGATCATTAATTACACCAATTAATGAACCTCTTAATCACATGTTAGAGAGTTAAAATCTAACGTGGGGTTTTGGAAAATCGTTGGACAATGCTTGATCTAAGGATGATTCTTGATGAAGAAAGAATCCCCTCACCAAGGAAAAACTAAATAATGATGATTGAGAGGCATCGTTGGAGGCTTATTGCGAGAACGACGAACACCAACTCTTCCTAAAATGTGGACGTTCTCCAATGATCTTGAGGTAAGGTTTTTATTTGGTTTAGTTTTAAAAGAATTGTTGAATCTTATTCTTACCTCATGTTATCAAGATAACGTGGAGGGCGCGGGCCAAAAGAACAAGGCCCAGACCCTCCTCTACTTTGTTGATATATGCGTTATTTGTGGAATTTTTATTTGGGATTGGACGAAACCTGGAACAGAGGGTAAAGCGGAAAAGAGGGTGTCCCGAGGAGGCCATTTATACCTTCAGATGAAAAAATGGGTCACCAGAGCTCACCCGGTGACCCACGGAAGACCGCCGATGCGACACTGGCATGACGACACCAAAAATCGGTTCCAACAGGGGTGATGGAGGCGGCCGGTACTAGCCGACCGCGAAGGAGGTAGTGGCGTGCCATCAAAAACCATCGGTGAAGAGGGACATGATTGTAACGCCCCGACCCCAGCTACCCAGAGCCGGTGCGTTACTTCGTAACATTGGCATGATCACAAAAGATCAAGTCTCGAAAGACCGATTAGTTTAGTAGCCTTGGAAACACTAGATACATTCGTAAACGTTACATTACATCATAAAGTGAAAAACTACAATAACAAAGTCTCCATAGTCCACACTCATATCCTCTTCTGACTATCCCTGCAGGTCATTCATAAAATACTTCTTCACATCCTGGAAAATATTAAAACATTGAAAGGGGTGAGCTCAGATGCTCAGTAAGGATAACAATAATGCGGAAGCTTTCATAAATAATCATTAACAATTAAGGCAATGTATAAATAAAACAAAAGCCTTTTAAACATGAACTTCAACATAATATGGCAAAAGTAAAATGAGATAATGCCATTCACTTCTTCACATGGATATTCTACTGGTCGAATAATCACATGCAATAACAATAACCACTTTCATAATGATGGAATGCATAATGCCAGACTATCATAACCACGTAGTCAAGGCCTCGTGCCAAGACCACAAATAAGATTTTGTCAAGGCCTTGTGCCAAGACACTAGTTTGTCTCATGAGACCTGCCGATGCATCGAGGAGCTATAGCGGGCTCCACCCGTCACTTATTAAGTCCAATGCATTCCTCATATGAATAGGTTTAAACATATCATAAACCATAACATAATTGTATCACATAAAACATGCATAAAGGAAACATAACATTTCCACATTTCAATCACAAGATATCAATACAGCACATTGATATAATAAAAATTCTTTCAAAACCATTTTCAATACCAAAATAAAAGAAAGTTAAAACTTTGTATTTATTTTTCATTAAAAAAAAGATGGCTTATAGAGGAAGCCGAAACTCAAATAACGGTCACGACGGCGGAGTAGTCGTTGTCGCCGCATAAGTACGGAAAGAAAAACATTCCCTTTTTGTCGTTTAGTAAAATGCTTCGTATAAAAAAGATTCCTTTTGAATAAACATGAAAGTCAAAGGGGTTTATACACCGTATAAAAGAAAGTTGTGTATAAAGCCAAATATGCCTCAATGAAAGGAGATTGAGACAAAGTCCTTAAAAAGATCATTTTTAAAATAAAATAGATCTATTATGTGTATTCACTATAGGTACACATAAAGAAAGTAAAAATACAAAATAGGACATAATAATATCATGACATAATTTGAAAGTAGGAGATTAACCCAAAGAATGGAAGTTGGGTTAAGAAATTCCCTTACCTCGTGTCTGACTTGACTCAACCGTTCTTTAACCTCCTGAATAATAAACTAGAGTTAATATATACCTTATTAAGAACCATTTTCAACTTCATTATCCTTATTATATCACTTATTACAATGATATGAACATTATGTAATTATTTAAGTTAATAATGTTCATTTTGTCGGTATTTGGTTCTTAAGTCAAAAATAGGCTTCTTACACTTACATGTTGTTAATTTGGTCAAAGGTTCATTATATCCAGAATGGTATTCATGATGTAGATATCATATATGTCATATATATCCAGTACATACATTCATTTATAATATTACATCACATTTAGAGGTAAGAAATGAAATGCACCGTTCATGGAGACGGTAAGCCGTACGTACGCATGAACGCTACTTCCATTTCTATTTCATATTTTCTGGAATGGAATCATAATGATATGAGAGTATATTATAATTCCAGTATAACAACATATATAATATCATTAACTTTATCCTTCACACATCCCACATATGGTATTAACGAATCAAATCACTTTCAGGGGGCGGTAGTCCGCGCTTCCTAAAATGAAGATATCGTGTTTTACCCATAATGGAAACCATAAAGGTATGCCCAAAATGAAAAAAAACAGAAGCTTAAGGAAAACATAAACATATTATATATCATATATAAAAATAGTGACATCATAATGGCCACCTTTGAAGGTGTTAAATGAGTGTTGAACAATCATCGTTTCGGGAGGCAGAATTTCGCCATCCACGGAAACCTTATGTTCTTTAACCATTTGATGTAGTTGTGTGGAAGTGTAGCTCAAATAAATCTTATAACAACATCCTAGTATATTTAAGATACTGGTGTTGTTACAAAAGAAGTAAATAAAAAGAGTTTAGGGGGTTGGAGAAGCAAAATAAAACAAAAGAACATGAGAGAATGAATTACCTTAAAAAGTGTAACTCCTTTTGAGTTGAGCCTAAAGGCTTCCTCTGAAAGGATTCTGCCCAAAGGGAATCCTCTAGGATGAGGAGAGGGATGTGGAGAGAGCAAATGGGCAGGGGTTGGCCGAGCCAATGGCTTGAAGAGTGTGTGAAATGAGGTAGAGGTGGGGGCCTTTTATAAGAGGAGAGGAGGGGCACTTTTGGAAAGTAAAGGAACATTACATTATTTGAAAATGTGTTTCGGTTTTAAAAGGTCCCACATTGATATAATTCGTGGATAAGGTGATAAGGCATCGAAATCCACTCATCCAATTGGTTTTGGCCATGTGTAGTTCATAGATTTTATATTATCTTTCCATTTTATTTAAATCGTCAAATAATGATGTCATCGCTGCATCATTATTATGTCATAAATACTTTAATTTATTTAATGTCTAAAAATTATAAAACAAATACTATGATGTAGGAAATCTTTTTAGCTTTCCAATGACTATTTATAATCAAAATTTGGACTTGTATAACCCTACTTAAAAATTGTTTTAGTAGAACAATTTATGTTAGTGTCATTTTCACTTTAACATTAAATAAAAACTAATTTATGTTATTTCCCAACAAAAGTGGATCCATGGGGTCCCCAAGTTAGGCCATGGCTTGTCTTGGTCGGCCATGACACAACCAATGAGGTTGGGACATGTGTCTAGGTCATTTAATATTATTAAAGTATTATTTATACCTTAAACTACCCTAATTACCACTAATCGCGATTAAGAACTTAATAAGTTACTATTCACCAAAAAATTATTTTTATCCCATTGAACCACATTTTACTTCTTAATGACAACCATGTATGTCGGATTTTTGAAAATCAAATCACAGAAGTGGTAATATTTCATTTAAACGAAAAATCAGTTATTTAACAACCACTTAGTGGTTTCACTATTCATCAAAAATTGAAGTTTTTCAGAATAAGGCCAAAATTTCACCCTAAGCTATAATTGATATTCCGAATTGAAAAATGATGTCTATTTTACAAAATTCCAAACATATTAGTTGCATTAATTAATTTTATAATTAATTCCCGCTGTCACAACAAATAGCGTGTTTTTAAGAAACAATTTATATCAAAAGATTGGCAATTGTTTATGTCCAATTTCAATGTTAAATTAATTCTAATGACCACCATTGGATAAAATGGTAAAAATATATTCTAATTATACTTTAAAACCATCAAATATTATAATTTATCACTATAAATTATTTTGATTAAAAAAGTTGTTTTAAGTATTTTTCACTATTTATAAAATTTTAGAAGTTCTCAGAAAAATACCAAAAATTCAACATAGGCTAATTTCGATATTACGAATACAAAAATGAAGTCCATTTTGACATATAAAATTTATAATATTTCAAAAAGAAGGTATTACTATTCATAACGGCTACTTTGATTAGTCGCGGTGTTTTAGAACTCGAAGTTGCGTACAATGCAAGCTATTGTATTACTGAATGAGAAGCGTATCGTGGAAGCTCGGGGTGTTACATTCTCCCCTCCTTCAATAAATTGCGTCCTCGCAATTTGAAATTTTTCTTGGAAAATACAAGGTTGAAAAGAGAAAATACCTTTGAGGAAAACCCACATCGAAAATAAGGTTAATAAATATATAACATTAAAAGAAAGCAGGATAAGTACAAAGGTCACCCGATATAGCCCATTATAGGATTCTATGAAAATATGGATATGGAGGAGAAACAAACCATCAAGGTCTGATGGGGAGTTATAGAAAACAGGATTAGGAGAAAGTTTAACCACTAGAAAATCACAAACTTGTGATTGGTTAAACGGTCATTGAATCCCTAGTTGGAAAAGTTAACCGACAACATTTTTGTTTTAAGTTACCTTTTATAATGTTGAGGAATTTATTTAGGAGATTTACTAAGAACGTAAGGGAATATACATACTTGTTATGTATACTTTCATTCGTTAATAAATTTTTGCCACAAACCCATCTTTTACTCCAAATGGTAACGGAACTCAAAAATATTCTTTTTATCCTAATTGTATAAGGTTCCAAATATTAACACATACCATTTAGATTAGTAAAACTATTTTGTAATAACCAGGGACTTCCTGTAGGCTAGTGGTAGGAAATAAAGGCCTGTCGCACTTTGATTGTGGGTTCGATTCCTACAGCTTTGTCCGACGCGACGGTTTATGCCCCACCCTGCAGGTTGTCCTTTTCCTAAAACTATAGTATTATAATACTCCAAAAATAATCTTCATAAATTTTTTAACCTTAAACCATACTATCCAAAAATCAACTTAATCCACTCCAACCTTTATAGTTATCCAAAATACCTCTGTCCAGACTTTCTCTAAAAGGTCTCTTAATTCCAAAATCAATTTATCCGATTCCCCAAACAAAGTAAAGTTTCTCTTATTGTCACATACTAAAAATATGATTACCTTAATCATATTAAAACCTTACTGAAATCAAAAAGTACTGCAGTACAATCCTTATATAGATCACATTATTCTAATAACCAGAATATAATCCATGAGTCCAAAAGCACTAATACATTAGTTATTCTGCTTCAACTGTAGTAATAGCATAAGATTGTCCTTGATCCCTTGGCCTTTTCTGAGGTAAGTTTCCTTGACGCTTAGGACATTCATTTGCATAATGACCCATTTCTCTACAATTGTAGCATTCAACTTTGACAGCCTCTTTCCTTCCCTTGCAATCACGTGCCTGGTGACCTTTTTCTCCACATTTATAACAGACTCCCATTCCTTTTAGGCAAGTACCAGGGTGATTCTTCCCACAATTATCACATAATGGAAAATCCTTCTTTCCCTTTTTCCCTTTATCTGTCTCTTGTTCCACCGTTCTCTTCTTCTCTTGCTTTACTTTGTTGTCATAAGACTTAGAGAATTCCTTTTCTGTCTTGATAGCACATGAGACTATATCTTCGTATGTTGAGAAAGATTGTGACACTAGAGCTCGACGGAGAAATGGTTTTAACCCATCAAAGAAACGATCAATCTTACTTCTTGGGTTACGTATATAATCTGCAGCATGCCTCGCTAACCTTGTAAAGTTAGCCTCATACTTTGCGACATTCTCATCCTCCTTTTGTCTCAGACTCAAAAATTGCCTTTCCATATCTGCTCGATGGTCACGAGGAAAGTATTTTTCTAAGAAAATCTCTTTGAACTCCCTCCATTCCATATTCGATACGTCATCATCTTCCTTTGTGTTTTGAATTAGTGACCACCATTGATCGGCATCTCCAGTGAGGCGGTAAACTGCCATGACAACCTTCTCCCTTTCACTACTCCCCAAGGCATGGAATATTTTCTCTAAGGAATTTATCCATTGCTCAGCTACTGTAGGATTTGTACTCCCATTGAAGGTTGGCGGTTGTTGCCTCATGAAACGGTCTAGCATTGATCCTCCACGTTGCGGATCAGGGTGCTCCATACGAGTAAGGTTATTATTAATAACCTGAGTGAGTTGTCCCAGTACGGTGAGAAGCTGATCAGCACCAGTTGTATCACTAGCTCCACCATAATTATCCTGAGTAGGAGGGCAATCCCTACACGGAGTGCGTGCATTGATATAGTTTCCATTCCTTCTACTAGGCGCCATTTCTAAACAATGGCATAAACTAGATTAGTTTATGAATCAAAATACATAATTCCATACTTGTAAAATACTTAACATAAATTGAACTATTTATGGATATAATCCATAATCATAAAAAGGTTTTATTTGAGGAAGTATATACTCATAACCGTTCATAGTGGTTTGTAAAGAAAATGAGAATTATCCTAAGCATATCCCCCGGGAGTGTCGTAACCAAGAGTGCAGCAAGGCCCGTTGTCGTGCACCAGTTCCCGTTCGAGTCTAGCTCAAAGCAGTGTTTTCGGGTTTTACCCCTAGGTACATCTGTGCCAGAGCCGCCTCTACCTGCTCGTATCCAGACAGGGATGTATTGCTCGGAAAACTCACAAAATCTCTTACAATAACAAAATTCTAGGAAACTCTTCTATACTAATCCTCAAAGTTTATCTTTGGGCTATGTGCTCTAATCAGAGTTTATCTAAATCTAGCTTCCAAGGTTAGTACTAAACTGCCTCTGATACCAACTGTAACGCCCCGACCCCAGCTACCCAGAGCCGGTGCGTTACTTCGTAACATTGGCATGATCACAACAGATCAAGTCTCGAAAGACCGATTAGTTTAGTAGCCTTGGAAACACTAGATACATTCGTAAACGTTACATTACATCATAAAGTGAAAAACTACAATAACAAAGTCTCCATAGTCCACACTCATATCCTCTTCTGACTATCCCTGCAGGTCATTCATAAAATACTTCTTCACATCCTGGAAAATATTAAAACATTGAAAGGGGTGAGCTCAGATGCTCAGTAAGGATAACAATAATGCAGAAGCTTTCATAAATAATCATTAACAATTAAGGCAATGTATAAATAAAACAAAAGCCTTTTAAACATGAACTTCAACATAATATGGCAAAAGTAAAATGAGATAATGCCATTCACTTCTTCACATGGATATTCTACTGGTCGAATAATCACATGCAATAACAATAACCACTTTCATAATGATGGAATGCATAATGCCAGACTATCATAACCACGTAGTCAAGGCCTCGTGCCAAGACCACAAATAAGATTTTGTCAAGGCCTTGTGCCAAGACACTAGTTTGTCTCATGAGACCTGCCGATGCATCGAGGAGCTATAGCGGGCTCCACCCGTCACTTATTAAGTCCAATGCATTCCTCATATGAATAGGTTTAAACATATCATAAACCATAACATAATTGTATCACATAAAACATGCATAAAGGAAACATAACATTTCCACATTTCAATCACAAGATATCAATACAGCACATTGATATAATAAAAATTCTTTCAAAACCATTTTCAATACCAAAATAAAAGAAAGTTAAAACTTTGTATTTATTTTTCATTAAAAAAAAGATGGCTTATAGAGGAAGCCGAAACTCAAATAACGGTCACGACGGCGGAGTAGTCGTTGTCGCCGCATAAGTACGGAAAGAAAAACATTCCCTTTTTGTCGTTTAGTAAAATGCTTCGTATAAAAAAGATTCCTTTTGAATAAACATGAAAGTCAAAGGGGTTTATACACCGTATAAAAGAAAGTTGTGTATAAAGCCAAATATGCCTCAATGAAAGGAGATTGAGACAAAGTCCTTAAAAAGATCATTTTTAAAATAAAATAGATCTATTATGTGTATTCACTATAGGTACACATAAAGAAAGTAAAAATACAAAATAGGACATAATAATATCATGACATAATTTGAAAGTAGGAGATTAACCCAAAGAATGGAAGTTGGGTTAAGAAATTCCCTTACCTCGTGTCTGACTTGACTCAACCGTTCTTTAACCTCCTGAATAATAAACTAGAGTTAATATATACCTTATTAAGAACCATTTTCAACTTCATTATCCTTATTATATCACTTATTACAATGATATGAACATTATGTAATTATTTAAGTTAATAATGTTCATTTTGTCGGTATTTGGTTCTTAAGTCAAAAATAGGCTTCTTACACTTACATGTTGTTAATTTGGTCAAAGGTTCATTATATCCAGAATGGTATTCATGATGTAGATATCATATATGTCATATATATCCAGTACATACATTCATTTATAATATTACATCACATTTAGAGGTAAGAAATGAAATGCACCGTTCATGGAGACGGTAAGCCGTACGTACGCATGAACGCTACTTCCATTTCTATTTCATATTTTCTGGAATGGAATCATAATGATATGAGAGTATATTATAATTCCAGTATAACAACATATATAATATCATTAACTTTATCCTTCACACATCCCACATATGGTATTAACGAATCAAATCACTTTCAGGGGGCGGTAGTCCGCGCTTCCTAAAATGAAGATATCGTGTTTTACCCATAATGGAAACCATAAAGGTATGCCCAAAATGAAAAAAAACAGAAGCTTAAGGAAAACATAAACATATTATATATCATATATAAAAATAGTGACATCATAATGGCCACCTTTGAAGGTGTTAAATGAGTGTTGAACAATCATCATTTCGGGAGGCAGAATTTCGCCATCCACGGAAACCTTATGTTCTTTAACCATTTGATGTAGTTGTGTGGAAGTGTAGCTCAAATAAATCTTATAACAACATCCTAGTATATTTAAGATACTGGTGTTGTTACAAAAGAAGTAAATAAAAAGAGTTTAGGGGGTTGGAGAAGCAAAATAAAACAAAAGAACATGAGAGAATGAATTACCTTAAAAAGTGTAACTCCTTTTGAGTTGAGCCTAAAGGCTTCCTCTGAAAGGATTCTGCCCAAAGGGAATCCTCTAGGATGAGGAGAGGGATGTGGAGAGAGCAAATGGGCAGGGGTTGGCCGAGCCAATGGCTTGAAGAGTGTGTGAAATGAGGTAGAGGTGGGGGCCTTTTATAAGAGGAGAGGAGGGGCACTTTTGGAAAGTAAAGGAACATTACATTATTTGAAAATGTGTTTCGGTTTTAAAAGGTCCCACATTGATATAATTCGTGGATAAGGTGATAAGGCATCGAAATCCACTCATCCAATTGGTTTTGGCCATGTGTAGTTCATAGATTTTATATTATCTTTCCATTTTATTTAAATCGTCAAATAATGATGTCATCGCTGCATCATTATTATGTCATAAATACTTTAATTTATTTAATGTCTAAAAATTATAAAACAAATACTATGATGTAGGAAATCTTTTTAGCTTTCCAATGACTATTTATAATCAAAATTTGGACTTGTATAACCCTACTTAAAAATTGTTTTAGTAGAACAATTTATGTTAGTGTCATTTTCACTTTAACATTAAATAAAAACTAATTTATGTTATTTCCCAACAAAAGTGGATCCATGGGGTCCCCAAGTTAGGCCATGGCTTGTCTTGGTCGGCCATGACACAACCAATGAGGTTGGGACATGTGTCTAGGTCATTTAATATTATTAAAGTATTATTTATACCTTAAACTACCCTAATTACCACTAATCGCGATTAAGAACTTAATAAGTTACTATTCACCAAAAAATTATTTTTATCCCATTGAACCACATTTTACTTCTTAATGACAACCATGTATGTCGGATTTTTGAAAATCAAATCACAGAAGTGGTAATATTTCATTTAAACGAAAAATCAGTTATTTAACAACCACTTAGTGGTTTCACTATTCATCAAAAATTGAAGTTTTTCAGAATAAGGCCAAAATTTCACCCTAAGCTATAATTGATATTCCGAATTGAAAAATGATGTCTATTTTACAAAATTCCAAACATATTAGTTGCATTAATTAATTTTATAATTAATTCCCGCTGTCACAACAAATAGCGTGTTTTTAAGAAACAATTTATATCAAAAGATTGGCAATTGTTTATGTCCAATTTCAATGTTAAATTAATTCTAATGACCACCATTGGATAAAATGGTAAAAATATATTCTAATTATACTTTAAAACCATCAAATATTATAATTTATCACTATAAATTATTTTGATTAAAAAAGTTGTTTTAAGTATTTTTCACTATTTATAAAATTTTAGAAGTTCTCAGAAAAATACCAAAAATTCAACATAGGCTAATTTCGATATTACGAATACAAAAATGAAGTCCATTTTGACATATAAAATTTATAATATTTCAAAAAGAAGGTATTACTATTCATAACGGCTACTTTGATTAGTCGCGGTGTTTTAGAACTCGAAGTTGCGTACAATGCAAGCTATTGTATTACTGAATGAGAAGCGTATCGTGGAAGCTCGGGGTGTTACATTCTCCCCTCCTTCAATAAATTGCGTCCTCGCAATTTGAAATTTTTCTTGGAAAATACAAGGTTGAAAAGAGAAAATACCTTTGAGGAAAACCCACATCGAAAATAAGGTTAATAAATATATAACATTAAAAGAAAGCAGGATAAGTACAAAGGTCACCCGATATAGCCCATTATAGGATTCTATGAAAATATGGATATGGAGGAGAAACAAACCATCAAGGTCTGATGGGGAGTTATAGAAAACAGGATTAGGAGAAAGTTTAACCACTAGAAAATCACAAACTTGTGATTGGTTAAACGGTCATTGAATCCCTAGTTGGAAAAGTTAACCGACAACATTTTTGTTTTAAGTTACCTTTTATAATGTTGAGGAATTTATTTAGGAGATTTACTAAGAACGTAAGGGAATATACATACTTGTTATGTATACTTTCATTCGTTAATAAATTTTTGCCACAAACCCATCTTTTACTCCAAATGGTAACGGAACTCAAAAATATTCTTTTTATCCTAATTGTATAAGGTTCCAAATATTAACACATACCATTTAGATTAGTAAAACTATTTTGTAATAACCAGGGACTTCCTGTAGGCTAGTGGTAGGAAATAAAGGCCTGTCGCACTTTGATTGTGGGTTCGATTCCTACAGCTTTTTCCGACGCGACGGTTTATGCCCCACCCTGCAGGTTGTCCTTTTCCTAAAACTATAGTATTATAATACTCCAAAAATAATCTTCATAAATTTTTTAACCTTAAACCATACTATCCAAAAATCAACTTAATCCACTCCAACCTTTATAGTTATCCAAAATACCTCTGTCCAGACTTTCTCTAAAAGGTCTCTTAATTCCAAAATCAATTTATCCGATTCCCCAAACAAAGTAAAGTTTCTCTTATTGTCACATACTAAAAATATGATTACCTTAATCATATTAAAACCTTACTGAAATCAAAAAGTACTGCAGTACAATCCTTATATAGATCACATTATTCTAATAACCAGAATATAATCCATGAGTCCAAAAGCACTAATACATTAGTTATTCTGCTTCAACTGTAGTAATAGCATAAGATTGTCCTTGATCCCTTGGCCTTTTCTGAGGTAAGTTTCCTTGACGCTTAGGACATTCATTTGCATAATGACCCATTTCTCTACAATTGTAGCATTCAACTTTGACAGCCTCTTTCCTTCCCTTGCAATCACGTGCCTGGTGACCTTTTTCTCCACATTTATAACAGACTCCCATTCCTTTTAGGCAAGTACCAGGGTGATTCTTCCCACAATTATCACATAATGGAAAATCCTTCTTTCCCTTTTTCCCTTTATCTGTCTCTTGTTCCACCGTTCTCTTCTTCTCTTGCTTTACTTTGTTGTCATAAGACTTAGAGAATTCCTTTTCTGTCTTGATAGCACATGAGACTATATCTTCGTATGTTGAGAAAGATTGTGACACTAGAGCTCGACGGAGAAATGGTTTTAACCCATCAAAGAAACGATCAATCTTACTTCTTGGGTTACGTATATAATCTGCAGCATGCCTCGCTAACCTTGTAAAGTTAGCCTCATACTTTGCGACATTCTCATCCTCCTTTTGTCTCAGACTCAAAAATTGCCTTTCCATATCTGCTCGATGGTCACGAGGAAAGTATTTTTCTAAGAAAATCTCTTTGAACTCCCTCCATTCCATATTCGATACGTCATCATCTTCCTTTGTGTTTTGAATTAGTGACCACCATTGATCGGCATCTCCAGTGAGGCGGTAAACTGCCATGACAACCTTCTCCCTTTCACTACTCCCCAAGGCATGGAATATTTTCTCTAAGGAATTTATCCATTGCTCAGCTACTGTAGGATTTGTACTCCCATTGAAGGTTGGCGGTTGTTGCCTCATGAAACGGTCTAGCATTGATCCTCCACGTTGCGGATCAGGGTGCTCCATACGAGTAAGGTTATTATTAATAACCTGAGTGAGTTGTCCCAGTACGGTGAGAAGCTGATCAGCACCAGTTGTATCACTAGCTCCACCATAATTATCCTGAGTAGGAGGGCAATCCCTACACGGAGTGCGTGCATTGATATAGTTTCCATTCCTTCTACTAGGCGCCATTTCTAAACAATGGCATAAACTAGATTAGTTTATGAATCAAAATACATAATTCCATACTTGTAAAATACTTAACATAAATTGAACTATTTATGGATATAATCCATAATCATAAAAAGGTTTTATTTGAGGAAGTATATACTCATAACCGTTCATAGTGGTTTGTAAAGAAAATGAGAATTATCCTAAGCATATCCCCCGGGAGTGTCGTAACCAAGAGTGCAGCAAGGCCCGTTGTCGTGCACCAGTTCCCGTTCGAGTCTAGCTCAAAGCAGTGTTTTCGGGTTTTACCCCTAGGTACATCTGTGCCAGAGCCGCCTCTACCTGCTCGTATCCAGACAGGGATGTATTGCTCGGAAAACTCACAAAATCTCTTACAATAACAAAATTCTAGGAAACTCTTCTATACTAATCCTCAAAGTTTATCTTTGGGCTATGTGCTCTAATCAGAGTTTATCTAAATCTAGCTTCCAAGGTTAGTACTAAACTGCCTCTGATACCAACTGTAACGCCCCGACCCCAGCTACCCAGAGCCGGTGCGTTACTTCGTAACATTGGCATGATCACAAAAGATCAAGTCTCGAAAGACCGATTAGTTTAGTAGCCTTGGAAACACTAGATACATTCGTAAACGTTACATTACATCATAAAGTGAAAAACTACAATAACAAAGTCTCCATAGTCCACACTCATATCCTCTTCTGACTATCCCTGCAGGTCATTCATAAAATACTTCTTCACATCCTGGAAAATATTAAAACATTGAAAGGGGTGAGCTCAGATGCTCAGTAAGGATAACAATAATGCGGAAGCTTTCATAAATAATCATTAACAATTAAGGCAATGTATAAATAAAACAAAAGCCTTTTAAACATGAACTTCAACATAATATGGCAAAAGTAAAATGAGATAATGCCATTCACTTCTTCACATGGATATTCTACTGGTCGAATAATCACATGCAATAACAATAACCACTTTCATAATGATGGAATGCATAATGCCAGACTATCATAACCACGTAGTCAAGGCCTCGTGCCAAGACCACAAATAAGATTTTGTCAAGGCCTTGTGCCAAGACACTAGTTTGTCTCATGAGACCTGCCGATGCATCGAGGAGCTATAGCGGGCTCCACCCGTCACTTATTAAGTCCAATGCATTCCTCATATGAATAGGTTTAAACATATCATAAACCATAACATAATTGTATCACATAAAACATGCATAAAGGAAACATAACATTTCCACATTTCAATCACAAGATATCAATACAGCACATTGATATAATAAAAATTCTTTCAAAACCATTTTCAATACCAAAATAAAAGAAAGTTAAAACTTTGTATTTATTTTTCATTAAAAAAAAGATGGCTTATAGAGGAAGCCGAAACTCAAATAACGGTCACGACGGCGGAGTAGTCGTTGTCGCCGCATAAGTACGGAAAGAAAAACATTCCCTTTTTGTCGTTTAGTAAAATGCTTCGTATAAAAAAGATTCCTTTTGAATAAACATGAAAGTCAAAGGGGTTTATACACCGTATAAAAGAAAGTTGTGTATAAAGCCAAATATGCCTCAATGAAAGGAGATTGAGACAAAGTCCTTAAAAAGATCATTTTTAAAATAAAATAGATCTATTATGTGTATTCACTATAGGTACACATAAAGAAAGTAAAAATACAAAATAGGACATAATAATATCATGACATAATTTGAAAGTAGGAGATTAACCCAAAGAATGGAAGTTGGGTTAAGAAATTCCCTTACCTCGTGTCTGACTTGACTCAACCGTTCTTTAACCTCCTGAATAATAAACTAGAGTTAATATATACCTTATTAAGAACCATTTTCAACTTCATTATCCTTATTATATCACTTATTACAATGATATGAACATTATGTAATTATTTAAGTTAATAATGTTCATTTTGTCGGTATTTGGTTCTTAAGTCAAAAATAGGCTTCTTACACTTACATGTTGTTAATTTGGTCAAAGGTTCATTATATCCAGAATGGTATTCATGATTTAGATATCATATATGTCATATATATCCAGTACATACATTCATTTATAATATTACATCACATTTAGAGGTAAGAAATGAAATGCACCGTTCATGGAGACGGTAAGCCGTACGTACGCATGAACGCTACTTCCATTTCTATTTCATATTTTCTGGAATGGAATCATAATGATATGAGAGTATATTATAATTCCAGTATAACAACATATATAATATCATTAACTTTATCCTTCACACATCCCACATATGGTATTAACGAATCAAATCACTTTCAGGGGGCGGTAGTCCGCGCTTCCTAAAATGAAGATATCGTGTTTTACCCATAATGGAAACCATAAAGGTATGCCCAAAATGAAAAAAAACAGAAGCTTAAGGAAAACATAAACATATTATATATCATATATAAAAATAGTGACATCATAATGGCCACCTTTGAAGGTGTTAAATGAGTGTTGAACAATCATCGTTTCGGGAGGCAGAATTTCGCCATCCATGGAAACCTTATGTTCTTTAACCATTTGATGTAGTTGTGTGGAAGTGTAGCTCAAATAAATCTTATAACAACATCCTAGTATATTTAAGATACTGGTGTTGTTACAAAAGAAGTAAATAAAAAGAGTTTAGGGGGTTGGAGAAGCAAAATAAAACAAAAGAACATGAGAGAATGAATTACCTTAAAAAGTGTAACTCCTTTTGAGTTGAGCCTAAAGGCTTCCTCTGAAAGGATTCTGCCCAAAGGGAATCCTCTAGGATGAGGAGAGGGATGTGGAGAGAGCAAATGGGCAGGGGTTGGCCGAGCCAATGGCTTGAAGAGTGTGTGAAATGAGGTAGAGGTGGGGGCCTTTTATAAGAGGAGAGGAGGGGCACTTTTGGAAAGTAAAGGAACATTACATTATTTGAAAATGTGTTTCGGTTTTAAAAGGTCCCACATTGATATAATTCGTGGATAAGGTGATAAGGCATCGAAATCCACTCATCCAATTGGTTTTTGCCATGTGTAGTTCATAGATTTTATATTATCTTTCCATTTTATTAAAATCGTCAAATAATGATGTCATCGCTGCATCATTATTATGTCATAAATACTTTAATTTATTTAATGTCTAAAAATTATAAAACAAATACTATGATGTAGGAAATCTTTTTAGCTTTCCAATGACTATTTATAATCAAAATTTGGACTTGTATAACCCTACTTAAAAATTGTTTTAGTAGAACAATTTATGTTAGTGTCATTTTCACTTTAACATTAAATAAAATCTAATTTATGTTATTTCCCAACAAAAGTGGATCCATGGGGTCCCCAAGTTAGGCCATGGCTTGTCTTGGTCGGCCATGACACAACCAATGAGGTTGGGACATGTGTCTAGGTCATTTAATATTATTAAAGTATTATTTATACCTTAAACTACCCTAATTACCACTAATCGCGATTAAGAACTTAATAAGTTACTATTCACCAAAAAATTATTTTTATCCCATTGAACCACATTTTACTTCTTAATGACAACCATGTATGTCGGATTTTTGAAAATCAAATCACAGAAGTGGTAATATTTCATTTAAACGAAAAATCAGTTATTTAACAACCACTTAGTGGTTTCACTATTCATCAAAAATTGAAGTTTTTCAGAATAAGGCCAAAATTTCACCCTAAGCTATAATTGATATTCCGAATTGAAAAATGATGTCTATTTTACAAAATTCCAAACATATTAGTTGCATTAATTAATTTTATAATTAATTCCCGCTGTCACAACAAATAGCGTGTTTTTAAGAAACAATTTATATCAAAAGATTGGCAATTGTTTATGTCCAATTTCAATGTTAAATTAATTCTAATGACCACCATTGGATAAAATGGTAAAAATATATTCTAATTATACTTTAAAACCATCAAATATTATAATTTATCACTATAAATTATTTTGATTAAAAAAGTTGTTTTAAGTATTTTTCACTATTTATAAAATTTTAGAAGTTCTCAGAAAAATACCAAAAATTCAACATAGGCTAATTTCGATATTACGAATACAAAAATGAAGTCCATTTTGACATATAAAATTTATAATATTTCAAAAAGAAGGTATTACTATTCATAACGGCTACTTTGATTAGTCGCGGTGTTTTAGAACTCGAAGTTGCGTACAATGCAAGCTATTGTATTACTGAATGAGAAGCGTATCGTGGAAGCTCGGGGTGTTACAATGATGGATAGAGGGGGCCGACATCGGCCGGCCGCGGGCGGAGGCGAGCGGCGTGCCGTCGCGCGCCGTTGAAGATGGCCATGAATCAGAAGCCGCGGTGGAGGGTCGGGACCTGTTACCTATGGGACTCACGGGTGACCTGGTGGTACCATGTGGTGCCACCGCTTTGCCTTTTGAATGGGGGGGGGAGATGTTCCCCCCTCACGCCAGCTATGGCGAGCCCCAGCCAGCGGGCCGTGCCCTTCGCGGGCTGGACCGCGCGATCCCAGCGGGCCGCGCCCTCTGCGTGCCAAGCCACGCGAGCCCAGCGGGTTTCTCCCTCCATAGGCTAGGTCTCACGAGCCTAGTGGGCTACACCCCTCCATGGGATGGGACACGCTAGCCCAGTGGGCAGCGCCGCATAGGCGGGTTGGGCCGATCCGCGACCCTGTGGGACGAGCCTGCCGCTACCCAGCCCATCCGGGTCATAATCGGATCGGGTTGGGTCAACCCGAACCATGTCGGGTCAGCCAAGACTGGTTCGGGCTAGGTCGGTCCGACCGGGTTGGACCGGACCCAGACCCAACTAGGCCCAGTCTCGTTTAAAGGGCTATAACTTGTGAACCAGATGTCCGTTTAATGAACCATATATGGCGTTGGGATCCTTGAAAAAATACAGTCCTTTTGGTTTACTACACTTTAGTTTTGGAGAAAGTTGGAGTACTAAAGGGTTGGATCAAACCTGAATCCAACTGGGCCCTCGACATTAAAATGCCTATAACTTACAGACTGGGCGCCTGATTGACGCGCTGTGAGTCGCGTTGGAACCCTTATGACATGGAGGTCCTTTGAGATAATTATTCATGGAACATCATGGTGGTTGATGTACGACCAATGGCTTGAGGAGTGGATTCTCCCGGAATCAAGCCTTCTTAGTATGAGAAACTAGTGGATGATAGTAACGTGAAGAAATAACATCGATCCTATGTGGGTCCGCATCTATCGATCTTATGAGGGTCATCATCTATCGATACTATGTGGGTCAGTGCTCAGTGATCTTGAGTGGTTCAATGCTTACCGATCTTCTGTGGGTCACCATCTACCGATCCTATGTGGGTCAGCAGTAGAGGCTCTCAACAGAACAAAATGATCCAATGATACATCTAATCATCTGTACTTCTATAATTAAGTTATACCTGGTGTGAGCTGAGTCTTTACCTTTGTGGTACTTTTACCTTCGTGGTGTTACTTTCGTGGCGTTACCTTTGTGGTATTATCCCCTCATGGATCAGTTGTGAAAATGGATTAAAATTTGGAGCCTTATTTTTCCTCATGAATGAGACAAGTATATTTTGATAACATAGGTATATGCATGGGCATATACCTAAGTAGAGTTAATGACTGCTTCGTGCTTTGTGATTTAGGTCTTGCTTTATGGTTTTTCCTTTGTGGAACTCTGGATGAACTTTGGGGGTCTCAGGGTCTCTACTAAGTATTATTATACTCACCCATACACGGGCTATGCTTGTACCTTGCTGTGTCTTGTGCAGACAACAGACAACATTGATCGAGGCTGAGGGAGCCAAGAATAGACGATGCTCATAGGTGGACCATTTGACATGACGTTCCATAGTGACTATTGATCGTGAGATATACCTACCCTTTATGTAAGATCCTTGGTAGATGAACACAAGAGCTGTTTTTCTATTGCTGTTGTACTTTTCTGTTGGACTTGTATTCCGACCCCCTTTACTTATAGTACTCACTCTTTTACTATATAGTTTTACTTCGTGGTTTTCTTCCTACTATGTTCTTGGACTGTGTGTTTGTAGTTTTATAGGTAATGCCTTCCCGTTTAATAAGATATGCCTTTCCAGTGCTAGTCTCCAGCCCCTGACCTATGAAAGGCGGGCTTGGGGTAGTCACGACACAGGCCCTAAGGGATGGGTCATGACATCCATAATTTTATATTATTATAACCTTTATTATTCCATTGGAACATAATTTATATAGGTAAAAATGTTTTACATGAATGGACTCAAATTAGAAAAGGTACATTGATATGACCTTTTTAGTGGTTACATTTACTATAAATGTTTTTTCTAATTAGTTACCTGGTATCATATCTAATTGGGAAGTTGGGTTTACTTTTGACTTAGTGTATGTTGTTAGTCCAATTTCAAAAACCCCTTATCTAATGTTTAAATTATAATTTTTGGAATTTAAAATGAAGTTATAGGAGTTTCTTGATGAAGGTTTCATTCATTCTATAACTTATCAATAGAGTGATCATGTTTTATTAGTTAAAAATAAAGATGATTCCATGAGGATTTTCATTGATTATATATAATTTAATTACATTAATATTAAGTTCTCATGGGCTGTTAGTCGAGTGGTACCCATTGTTTATACCCCTCGCTCTCTATAGGAACTGACCCTGGCTCAAGTCCCACCAGACTTGGACACTATGCGTATTATGCACAAGGTGATTCAAATCCATTACCTAGCCAGGGAACGTTCAGAGTGCTCTAGGATTAGTCAAGCCCCCACTGGGAGTCAATCATTATCCATACACATTTTTTAGTTGGGGTGAAAACTAAGGGGTAAACCCCGTAATTATATATCCTAAATACAGGGTTAAAATCCTGAAAATCCCCTTAGTAGATTTACATTGCAGGCAGTGATGTAGGAAGGCGGTGACGTAGGCATGATGCAGATAGACAATAATATAGGCATGACATAGGTAGTATGATATAGGCATAATGCTGCACCAAGCCTTCATGACATGCTCATGATCCAATTTTCCTTTGGTCTACTGTCTATATAGTGGGTCTCCCTCTACCCAGATATAAATAGGTATTTTCTTTCATAATAAAAAGAGTCTTCAACCCCATTTTTTTTAAAAACAACATAACTATTAAGATTAAGTATCCTTTGACTCATATAAATGAAATGTTTGATCTAATATAGGAAAATAAATATTTTTCAAAGATTTATCTAATTCTTGGATACCATCTACTGAAGGTGAAGGTGGATGAAATTTCTAAGGAAACATTTCATACTAGGTATGAGAATTATGAGTTTTTGGTTACTCTCGTTGGGTTGATAAATGATTCACCTGTATTCATAGATCTTATGAATAGAGTTTCCCATGAATATTTGTATACATTTATGGTTGTTTTTATTTATGATATTTTGGTTTATTCAAAAAGTTATGAGGATCCTGAAAAACATCTTAAGGATTGTTCTTAAATCCTCGAAAGAAAAGAATTTATATTGAAAATTTAGAAAATTTAATTTTTGGTTATAGTAGATTTCATTCATTGAATATATCATAAATAATGATGGTATAATTATTGATCATACTAAAAATAAAGTGGTCGGATAATAGATAAGATTTATAAATGTTACTTATATTCATATTTTTCTTGGATTAACAGGCTATTACTAGTAGTTTGTTGAAAAAATTTCACGATTATCTATCCCACTAATCATGTTAACACAAAAAGAATTTAGGTTTATTTGGAAAAAATAATGTGTTAAATATTTCAAGGAATTGAAAATAATATTAGTAAATTCTTAGTATTGGCCCTACTGTCCATAAATGGTGACTTTTTGTCTACAATGATGGTTCATTGAAGGGACTAGTTTATGTATTAATATAGAATGATTAATTAATTTATTGTGATTCACATCAATTAAAACCTCCTGATAAAAATCATTCTATACATATCATTGAACTTGTGAATGTAGTGAAAACTTTAAAAAAATTTAGAAATAATTTATATGGATTTAATTTTTAAATATATATTGATCATAAAAGTTTGAAGTATATATTCACTCAGAAAGAGTATAACATGAGAAAGAGGAGATTGAAAGAATTGATAAAATATTATAACTACATGATTCTCTAAAATCAAGGTAAACCGAATAGATTATCCAATGTTTTCATTCAAAAAGATAATGCTACACTAACCATGTTATGTATGAAACATGATCCTTTAATTAATGATTTCATAAATGTTGTCTTAAAAAATTTTCATGCAGGAAATCCCTCTATTTTTGTTTCAAGTGTTAGGAAAATCATCTTTTTTCATACAGAATTAAAAAAGTTTAGACGAAAGAAAATGTTTTATAGTAAATGGTATAATTGGATAAGAAATTTATGTTACCTAAATATAATATTAAAAAATATTTTTTTAGATTCATAAAAAGGTTATGTGTTTAATTTGACCCCCAATTAAAGAAATAATAACTGAGTGAGGCTTATAGCTATCTATTTTCGATTCATCCTAATAGAATAAAAATATATAGATACCTTAAAAAATATTTCTATTTGGAAGTAATGAAGAAATATTTAGATAATTTTACTATGAAATGTTTGAATTTTAAATAGTTTAAAGCTGGACATCAATTAATGAAGGCTGATTGATGGAAACTTAATTTTTTTATTGAGATAGACCCCCTTTTAAGGGATAAGGGGGAAACCATAATGACATCAAGACTTAAACAAAAACCAGGCCCCAACAAACCAAAAAATCAAGATAAAAAATAACGTGCAACATAAGAGAGAAGCTTCTACTAGAAATAAAAAACATTAAGTCCATCTTCCATTGTCTCATCGCTGCATGGATAATTGTCCAATGCAAAAGGGCATGGTCCTAGAAGTGATGACATAAGCCATACCCTCTCAAACGTATGATTCTAAATAGCAATGATATAGTGAAAACTCCTTTCCACAAAACTCATCTGAAGTATATTCTTGTAGAAAATTAGTTTTATAATCTCTTGAGCCACAGACCACCGAGGCCAAAACTAGAAACACAGATGAAAAATTTTGAACTATAAAAAAAACAAATTCTCACAAATAATCCAGAAAACCATCACTTTCCTCCCTTCCATCTAATCATCAGAAGAAACTTCAATGAAAAAAATTCCCATGAGTCATGTGCGAATTATAAACATAAACTAAGCCATCCTGCTCAAATGGACCATGTAGAGAACTGTCCTCTGGCATATACTTGAAAAGAATCTTGAAAAGATTAGTTGCAAGCTTTTTTTCTAAGGTCATTGTGAACTAGTTCAGTGCCGGTGGAATCTTCAACCTTTTCTTGAGTATAATTTTATTCATCTAGATCTGAACAACCCTAGTCTATACTTGACTACAATGTGGTTCTTAAACTACACCGTTTTTCATTCTGGATCTACCTGAGCACGCTTTAGTAGCCATTCCTTCTTTGCAAATTAGATGCGAAGCAAATTGTTGAAGAACCAGTCACCCAACTGTCATCAAAGCCTAAAAAAAATCATGAATTAAATAAATATAACATATTAAAAGACTATCACCATCTCATGAACTCAGAAAGAGGAACGTAAACGCATCCCAAACCAAAAACGAATGAAAAAATCAAAATTAGAAAAACATCACTAGCACGTCGGAGGGTAGACCCGCCCAAAACAGATCCCATCGTCTACATCCAAGTTGCTCATGGATACCATAATGAACCACCAAACACACACAATAGAGATGAGGAAACAACTCTCAAGACACTGAAGCTGGATCTCAGCTGCGGACCGACACCGTACCGCCATGAGAAACCCTATACAGCGAAGAATGATTTGGGAAAGGAGAGGCAAAAAACAATGAAAATAACCGAGACAACTGAGTCCATGAAGTCATTTATGCCAATGAAATGGATTAAATTTTATTAAAAACTTTTATCTAAAATTTAATAGAGAATCATAGAAAAAAATTCAGACTTTAGAGGATATGATTTGAGATTTTTTAATGTATTATTGGGGAATTTTGGATCAAAATCTAAATTTAGTTGAATTTTATTATAATAATAGTTTTCACTATAGTATACAGATGAAGCCTTTTGAGGAATTATATGGAAAGTGGTGCCAAAATCTAGCTTGTTATAATGAATTCCAGGAAAGAAATTTATTAGGAATAAAATTGGTATAAGAAATTTTTGATAAGGTGATGATGATTCAACATCACATGAGGATGGATTAGAGAAGATAAAAAAATTATGCTAGATAACTGGAGGAAATATCTTTCTTTCAAGGAAGGCGATCATGTTTTTATTAATGTATCTCCATGGAAAAGTTTTATATGTTTAAGTAAAAATTAAAATTTAATGTAACACCTTGATATTTTTATGAAATATTTTCTTTAAATAATTTTACTTCTTTTATATCTTTCCTTACACGCAACAACGAGTTTAGCAGAACCACATAACATTATAAAAATATTACGTGTTTATTATCTCATAGCTATTGGATTGGTGAGTATAAATAATGATAAATAAATTATAAAAAATATACGGTATAAAAATTTAAAAAATAAATCATTATTTATCAAATGATTATAATTAATAAACAAAAAAATATTTGAAAATAAAAGTGATGTTTTTATAGAAATATTATTTTTATATCTATAGTGTATATTATATCAATAAATTAAATTATTTCATATTGGTGAATAATTTTAATGAAATTTATATATTATTTAATTGATCAAATTTTTTAAACATTCATCAAATATATTTCTTAGAATATTATAAGAATAAATCTATTTTTTGCATAAAAATTTATTTTTTCTAAAAAATATTTTTTGTTGAATTTTTAAAAATTACTTTAAAATTAATTTATCACATTTAAAGGTATTTAATAAAATGAAATTAATTAAAATTTTAGAATCATGAGTTTCAAATTTGGTAAATATACCCCTTTTATTTTTGTTCAATATGAATATAAATTATGGTAAAATTTATCACCTCAGTAAAAGGTAAATCAGGTAAATCTAGGTTAAAAATAGTGTTATGGCCATAATTATTAAATTTAATTATTATTAGATTAATTTAATTAGAAAATTATCGACTTAGTTTTTGTCTTTATTTGTTTAATGTAAATTTTTCCCCAAAATACCTATATAATATTTAAATCAAAGAAAGTTACAAAAATGTCACTCTATTAGTTTCAAATATCTGTCACATGTACACATAGAGAAAACAAGAAATAAATGAATATAAATGTTTATTTTATATTAATGATATTATTTTAATAATATAAATTTATATATAATTTTTTGTAATTATATAATAACCTTAAATTCTTATGCAACACTGATGTAGTATTTCTCCAATTAATAAAAAAAATATAATAAATGGTTTTAAAAATATGAAAATAAATATAATTTGAGTTATTTAATGTGTTACACAAATTTTATAAGTAAATAACATATTAGTATTGTTTTATTGTATTTTATTCAAATTAAAACTTTGTATTTATGTCTTTTAAGTCAAATTAGGTGAATAGTGTATAAATTGACAATAATGATATTTTATGAGAATAATATTTTATTAAATCATATAAAATCATAAAAATATAAAAATAAGAGAAATTTAGATAATATATGATCTAAAATTTCATCCCTTATCCATTTATAGTATTTTTTGAACTATTTGGTTTGATATTGACTTAATTATATTTTAATCTTTTAAGAAATTTCAAGAGTGACCCTCCCCTATCTTATAAAATAGAACTCATAATTTTCCTTCTTCACATCACATTGAGACTTCTAGAAAAAACATACTCTAAAAAATTATATTCTACACTTCTCTATATACATTCCAGAGGTTATTTAATTCTCAAAATACCAAATCTAGGGTCCTTAAGAAGAGATCTAAAGGAGTTCTTTCCAAGAATAGGTAATCGCTTAAACCGATCACTTTATTTTATAATCTAATTTACCAACTATAAATATATGGTATTTATCATAAAATATTAAATTAATAATCATAAATATTTTTTAATTTTATTATTAATAATAAAACACCGTTACACACCATTTTTCATATCAAACGAGAAGTGAAAGTATTGCTCATGCATACATACAACTTATTGTCTCCACGAAACGATACAATTAATCATTCATCACCATATTTTATGGATGTGTATTATGATGGGTTTAATGTTTATATATGATATATATGAAATAATTACACTTATTTAATGGTAATATCATGTATAACTTCTTAACATCCAATTATCTGGGAAACAATAACATCATTCTTGTGTACGTGTGGACTACCACCTCCATGAAGTGATGTGATAAATTTTTCATTTATATTTTACTTGGATGGTAAAGAGGATGAATTTTATGAATATATATGATATATCTAATTTTATAATGTTTTTTTAAAATTTAATTATTATTTACCTTTCTTTCATTCCATCAGTCAAAAAATGGAAACAATGTTCATGTGTACGTACGACCTACCATCTTCATGAATGATGTAATTCATTTTCCTATATCTAATTTTTATGAATGATTATAAAAATTTATATAATTAATATATATGATATTTATAACATTATTATCATTCTTTAAATTATTTAACCGTGATCAAATTATAAGGTCTAGGTTCACTGAACCAGAACATACTTGAAAAATGGAGCAATTATCACCCAGAACAATGATTTTTATAACAAAATTATTAATAAATGGGTGATATGATGTAATAAATAAATAAAAAATGGTATTATAGATATTAATATGGATATTTAATACCTTTATAATAAATATATATTCATTTTACAATATTTTTGAACATGAATGATGAAAGGTGATATTTACATCAAGGGATTTTTTTCTAACTTTTATTTTTGTTAGACACATCCCATATTTGCCACTTGTTTCTTTTATGAAGTGTATATATATCCCATAAATATATTTTATAAAAATTATTTTAAATTTTATGGCTATTTTAATATCCATCTAAGTTTTCTTTCATGGGGATTATGATTTAAAAGTTACCAAAGTGGTAAGGAATTTATGTTTCAATCCTATTTTAATCAGAATTTGTTATACTTTAATTTTCATTAAGAAAATTATATGATACTTATCTATTGAATCTATTTAATTTATTTATTCCATTTTTTATATTATATTTTTTACTTTTATTTTCCTCGCTTTAATTATTTAAGATATTAAAAGAGTGTTTTAAGGAAAATTGACTCTATTTCTCTCTTCATTCGAATTTTTTTCTCTTGCATATCCATGTTTTCTAATTTTTTTAAAGAATGTTTTTAATATCATAATGTGATTTTTTAAATTTATTTTTACCTATGTTTTAATTTTTAAAAATAGTTTGAAAGTAATATTTTTTTCATTTTCCAAATGAGGCACTTTTTGACTTTTATGTTAAAAGTATGGAAGGAATGTTTTTTAACTTATACGACATGAATGAATTTTATCACCATCATGAATAATTTTTGTTTTGAAGGTTAATTTACATGTTTATAATTTTTTTAAGATAAATTTTTTCTTTATATTTTTACATTTTTTTTAAAAATATGTGATTTTAAAATAGAAAGGTTATTTTCCTTAAGAATATTTTAAAGGTCTTTTATTGGTATTTTTATTCATCAAAGACAAAAAAACTTTATTTATATTATTATTAACTGGGTATATGATATAAGGATACCATCTGTATTTTTTCTCTATATTTTTTATGAATATGATGACACAATGTTTATGAAACCCATTTCTTTTATAGGGGTTATTCCATGATGAAATGTTTATGAAACCTATTTGTTTTTATGGGTTCTAATATGATGAATGCATTATGATATTACAGAAAACATATGTATTACTTTAACTAAATGATGGGTGGGTCCTATAAATCCTTCAAATTTATTAGGTACAATATTATATCTCAAGATATAGTTATGGTAAACAAGTTGATATACTTGACCCGTTATGTGAAACAATTCAATATGCTTAATCTGTTATGGGAAAAAAGTCAATGTGATTAATCAACTATGGTAAAAAGGTTTTGGTTCCTATTAAGGTGATATTGGTAGTTAAAATTGACATATAAAATAGTTTTTATACCTATGATGGCACCACAAACATCTATGACTAGAACTTATGGTTCATGATTGAGTTATGATGAGTTCTCATTGTTATGATTCATGTATTTTGAAAAGACAATGTTTTAGGCCATAAATCATGTTAATGATCTTTGTTAGATTGGATATGAAATTTTTTATTTTATGTTCATGATATAATACCATTATGTTTATCTTATTCTTTCATATGACCATCGATTGATATCTTCTATGTTTACCCTTATTGAGCTTTTGAGCTCACCATTTTCTTATGTTTCCTTTCCCTAGGTTATGAAGATTTTTTTAGTATGTTATACCTATATAGAGTACTACGAGGGAAGATATTTATGTTATATATTTAATATATTTCATTAAATAATAATATTGTATATCTTGTATCAAAATATTCTAAACCTTCACAGTTATAACATATATTGTATTATTATATATGTAATATTTATGAATGAAAAGTTTTGGCCATCATAGTTAAGTCCACAGTTTATGGGACTATATGAAATTATGGAAAATATTGGATTGTTTCTTACCAAGTGTCCTTGAATCCGAGTTTATCTCAGATACATGACATATTTCATGTTTTAATGTTAATAATATATGTGCAAAATGCATCTCATGTTCTGATCCTTGAAGTAGTTTAGTTTGAAGAAAACCCCTATTATAAGAAACAACGAGTATATATTCTTGATTTTAGATATAAAGTGTTTCATAATAAATTGATTTACTAGGTTATGTTTTTTTGGAAAAACTGTATGATTTAAGAAGCTACATGGGAACCAGAAAATGCTATAAAGAAAGAATATGCCCACCTCTTTAAGTAATGAGTAAAATTACAAGGATGAAATTTAAAAAAGGGGGAATAATGTAACAACCCATGTAATTTTAATAGTATATAAATTTAATTCTTTATTAATATTAATTAATTACATTTTATAGAGTTATATTAATAATAATAATACTAGGTAATTTTTCAGTGTGAAGGAAAAATATTTACTTCTTATCAAATTATTTTTTCATGCACTATATAGTTTTATTTAAAAGATTTATTTTGAATATTAAAATTAAAATTTGAATAAATGAGATTAATTTTTAAATTAAAAATTTTAAAATTATCTTAGGATGAATTTCTGAGAATTTTCTATTTTTTTTAATAAATAGTAAAAAATACAAATTTTTAAGGAATTTTTTTTATTTTCAAGTATTTACAAACTAAAATATTTTTCGTATTGGTTTTAAAATTTAATTTGTTTATTTTTACTAAAAATATTCACTAAATTTTATTTTAATAGGAATTATATTTTAATTGGGTATGAAAACATTTTCTTACTTAAAAAGGAATTTTTCTGAAAATCCGTTTTCATCACATTTTTTGGGTTTAATTTTAAATTAAATTATTCCAATTATGTGAATTAAATTTGAATTTTTTTTCCATATTTTAAATCATAATAATTAATATTTTGTAATAAGGGAAACTTAATTTTTGGTCATAATGAATCGTACAAATAAGAAAAATTTGTTACCATTGTTAAGGTTAAAAAAGGTTTACCGGTGGTAAAAAAAGCGATAAGCGTTAAAATGAGATAAAAAATTATCGAAAATAATTTCGGATGAATATAATTAGACCCTATAACTTTTAAAAATATGTAATTGGTTCATTTTTATCCATTTCGTTTGAGTAATCCATTAATATATTTTAATCTTTTTAAAACATCCAAGTGTGTCTACTCCCACACTTACAAATAGACAACCCTGTCCGCTACTATTCGTAGTTAAAGAGCCTTTTAGTTAAGCTAATACCTACCAAATACCTTATTTACATCCCTAAAAACTCCATAGAGGAATTGTTTTGATAAAAAAACTATCCTTGAAAGGATTCAGTTATAAAACTAAAGATGTTGTCTAAAGAATATGTATAGTTCTTAATTGAGCATTTTTGTTTTATTTATTTTTCTACCTACTTAATATATTATTCAACCATAATTAAATAATAAAATCAATATATTTCATATAATAAGATGTTATTATGTTAATTAAATAACCTATATCAATCTTATCTTCCATCAAATGGGAATAACCATTGTTCTTGTGTACGACGGACTGGCGCCTTGCGAATCGATGTAATTCATTTTCCATCACAACCTCTCATGACTGGTTATAATGATGGATTTAATACATATATAATATTAATGACATATTTATTATTTTTTAAGGTTAATATATCATTTATTTTCTCAATATTCCATCCATCAAAAAATGATAACTTCGTTCAAGCATGCTTGCATATTACCACCTCTACGAAGCGATGTGATTTATTTTTCATGAAAACATCACATGAATGATATATATAAATTATTAAAAGATATAATATAATATTTATTGTATATTAATAATTATGGAAAGATAAAATTATACTTACCTTCTTTCTCTCATTCTCCTTGAAAAATGAAAACGTTACTCATGCGTACATACAACATACCATCTCCATGATTGTAACACAATTCATTTTTCATAACCATATTTGATGATTTATTTTAAAAGTATAATTAATATATAAAAATAATAATTATTTCATGATAATTAATTTTTATATGATGGAATAAAGACCTCTTTGACCGTAGTCATCTTACTAAAGTTATTTTTGGACATATGAGCCGAATATCATCAAAACAACTAATGTAAACTTAATTCATTAAGTAATTATGTATAAATTGGAAATAAATTAATTAAAAGGAATAATATACATGAAAATTTTTCTCAATAAAGTAAATAAGTAAAATATTAATATTATCTATGAATACAAATAATGTACATGATGATTCCAACACGAGGTAAGGGACACTTTACCTTAAAAACCTTATTTTAAATGTTTTAATGATTTATTTTATAAATAATTTTCTTCCACATACATATTCTAAAAATTATTTTATAGATGTATTTATATGGAAATAAATGAATTATAAATGAAAATTTAAGTCATTTTTTACTCTCTTTTAAAGGTTTTCAGAAGGAATCATTTTGGATATTTTATATGGAATATTTTAATAAAAAACACAAAAGAAATGTTCTATTTTAACATATATGGTGTCAAAAGTTTTTCCCACTGCCATAAAAATTATTTTATATTTTTATTACTTTAAAATATTTCATATTTTCTTCAAAGAAAAACCTTCCTTCACTTTATTCTTGGGTATTTTCAAAAAAGTTTTTAAATGGAATGAATATTTCAAAATAGAAAAAATCTTTCATATGGGTGAATTTTTTATATGAGTGTGATAATTAAAATGAAATATTTCATATATTATGATTATGTTATGGTTCTTGGTAATTATTTATGATAAAGAGTGAGACTTTTATATCTCATGATGATGGGTGAGCTCGATATAGCCCTTGATTATGGGTGAGCCTGATATAGCTATACAATGCATTGGGTAAATGGATGAAGTTATCCGGTTAGGTTTCTCCTAAGAGATTTTTGGAATTTACTAGGTATGTTATTTAAATTTTAAGAGTTATTATAAGAGTTATATGAAGATTATTTCCCAAGTTAACAAGATTATTTATATATTAATTCTATGAGTTTTTACATAAATCTTATGATTTTAAAAGGTAAGCTAATGAGATATTTTTTATAGGAAAGTATATCCTACTTATTAATGGTGAAATATAAAACATTGTGAAAAGTTTTCAGGATATTTTATTGATTGTAAATAATCCTTTATGAGTATTGTTTTTCATTTATTATTAATTATGAAATATTTTATGAAAATATTTGGGTATTGAAGTTGACTAATTTTATAAGAAAATATTTATTTTGAGTTCAAATTTTATATTGAAATAGATGAATTTTTATGAGTATTTATGGACTAATGAGTTTCTTTATTTATTTTTATATATCTCTTTCTAATATTTTTGTGATCATCCTATATTTTCAAATATTTTTATAGGGTTTTGAAGATGTTTTAGGAAAATTATGAGTTCAATATGAATATTTTGAAGATATATCATGAAAAGGAAACCTTTCATATTTTAAAAGTTTTGTATTGTAGGAAAAATAGATACTGAGTGTAAGTTCCCAGTTTGGGATGAAATATTTATTTATGTAATGATGATGAAATAATAATCTAAAAATAAAAACATAAAATATCTATGGAAATTAAAAAATAAATTATTTCCTAAAGAATCAGTTTACAAATTATTTTAGGACGGATCCTTATATGGATGATTGGTGCTCAGTTATGAGTAACTGTACAACCAAACCATGTTGTCTACCCAGTTTTTTTAAAAAAAATGTAAATTTACTTTTTTACACTTATAAATTTAACTCCCCCATATCCCCTATTATACCCAATCATTAAAAACAACCCTACTCAACCATTTAACCTTTTTTACTCTTTGATTCCTTGGTGATTTTTCTCCAATATCAATGGATTTCTCTAATATAAACCTTAATTTATCTTGTATTTATCCTATATTACTCTTACCTTCCCTTTTTCTTCATTTCTTTATGATTTTTGAATTCATACCAACCCATATGGGGATAAAACTAGTTTAGGTATGTGGTTTTAATAAATTTTATTAAATTTTTAGGCCTTTGAAGGCCCCTTCCAGTCATTTCTTAGGGTTTTAGATGACTATGACGAAGTTTACACCATTTTGAGGTTGGTGTCTCTACCTAACAGGTCTTTCCCTTAGAAAAACTTTGGTTCTTAAAATTCACATGGTTTAAAATTATTAATTATGAATGATATGAGTTTTTAATGACTATAGTTTCATGATTCATTATGATTATTGGCCTGTGTTGGGTAAAATAGTGTTTCCAAATGAATTTTCTCAAAGTTAGTTTTGTTATGGAATTTTGTTTCATAAAACTCTTAAAAATAGGTTTTAGTTTCAAATTATCTTAAAATGATATTACAAAGGAGTTTAATTTGTGAATGATACTCTTTTTTTATAGAAACCCTAGATTATATGGTTGTTTTTATGTTATCATTTGTGCTTGATGTTTGATGACACATGAGAGACCTTGGGTGAGTTGGCAACTCAGAAGAATAAGACTATTGTGTAGATTATTATCTAACTAGTGAATGTTTAATAATTTTACTATGTGTTCTAATGGGATGGATAAGTAACCCTGTGAGAATTTGTGAGCTCTTAGAACCATTAGGTTCATGTATTTCAACTAGTGTTCATTGAAAAAAGTCATGGTTTCCCTAGAATCATAGGTTTAAACCCTTGTTTTATAATTGTATCTTAACTAATATTTGTTACTACTTATTAATTTTTTATTATCTGATTTTATGTTGTTCATTACATGTTTAACTCTATTTATTTATTATTTACTTGTTCATTTTATCATTATATTTTGGATTTTTTTCAAGGAACTAAGGTTTTTTTAAATCCAATTGTTTAAAATAATTTTTTTAATAATGTTTTCAAACTAGAACAAAAAACATCACTGGGAAATATATTATGTATATTTATGGTGGTATCCTACCAGGATTTTCCTCACAACCTATATATACCCATGGGGTATATTAAGAAATGGTTTTTCATGATACATGCAAAAGAAAGGGCACCTTACAGATTAGTGGAACTTTCTGATGCTCATCGTCCTTCCTTGGAACAATGATGGCGGTGACCATGGGTAACAAGGAGTTTGAATTGGGTAGATAATTTTGGGATCATCAATGATTTTTTTTGTTTGTTTTGTGTCATACCTTTAATCATTGACCATGTTTGGTATCCTTTGTATATAGATGTTGGTTTTCACTTTGTTTGTGCTTATGGTGTGATGTTTATGAGGTGTTGGTTTATTATTAATATTTTATAATTAGTTTGGATTTTATTAATTTTAAAACTAATTAATTTTGTACATGATTGATTCACATAAGGACAGTTTATACTGGGTTCTTGGTAGAATCCATGGTGTGGTTATTGGATTTTGAGGG
Organism: Viscum album; assembly: GCA_963277665.1. NCBI lineage: Eukaryota > Viridiplantae > Streptophyta > Magnoliopsida > Santalales > Viscaceae > Viscum > Viscum album. The sequence goes on along the minus strand of OY728132.1, from coordinate 1,379,163,768 downwards.
TGAAACCATCCCCAATGGTTGTATTTTGATAAATTGGTTCCTTTTTCCATCTAATGGTGATCAGTAATGCACTTTAGGAATTATGGCAAGCCAGATCAAGTGACATGTTGGTTTGAACGTGGTATTTTAGTTATAAAATTGGGTCAAATTCCTCTCAATATTAAGGGAGTAAAAGTAGAATTGAGATAGAACTATCTGAGCTTGAGAGGTAGTGTGAGGAAGTTCCGGGCTAGCTATTCATCAAGTCAAAATGAGAGTTACCATGGGTATTTGATAGTGATATCTTGGATTTGAATTTTATTTTTATTATTTCCATGTGATTTTATTTTTTTCACTGATGGATATTTGTTTCAGGAATAACCAATGTTCTGTTTTTGAAAATATGGTGCTTTAACATGAAACAAGGAAGGTAAATATAAGTGAAAAGTTTAATAACACAACTTGTAGGAACTAGGAAAAAATAATTTGACAACCATTTGATTAATTATATACACCATTATAGTATTACATTCATGGTTGGTTTATGGTTTGAATAACTGTGCCACCAAACCATTCTCAGTGAGGAAAATCTTAAATTTTCAAAATTTTCACCTCTTAGGTATTTAGAATTGCTATGATTTTTGTTATTACTTGTTTAGGAGTAATTTAAAGGGGTTTTGTGATTAATTTTATGTATTTTGATTTTTTTTTATTAATTTAGTTTTATATCCTTTTCTTTTATATATTGTGCCTTCTAGAAAGGCCCCTATGGACCGAAGAGAGGTAGTTATAGAGGATTTATCATGGGATAACCCTACCCAAGACCTTGGAATAATTGAATCAGTTATTCAGACCATATATTTTTTTTGGGATAAGAGGGTATAATAGGGAAAATTAGAATATTATTCTGTGGTCAAGAGTTTACTTAGTAGAACCCGTTAATTTTTCATGGTGATAAAGGACCTCAGGATCCTGAGGATTGGGTAGAAACAATTGAGTGTGTATTTAATTTTATTATTACACCAGAGTATTATAAAGGAAAATTAACCACTTATATGTTATAAGGACCCATTCAAAAGTGGTTAGAGTCAATATTACATTCTAAATTACATGAGGATATCACTTGGGCCACATTTAAAATGATGTTCAATCAACAATTCAAATCCAGAGACATTGAGTGTGGTGAAGGCCTGCGTGTTTGTAACCTTAGATCAAGGGAGTAATTTTGTGAGGTATTAGGCCACTTTATTATCAAATATGTTTCATATTCTCCTAATATCATCATATAAGATCATATCAAGGATCAATTCTTCAAAATTGTTTTGAATTATAAGATCTAGTTGAGGCTTATTCTTCTTTGATTATCGATTTATATAGATATGGTTGACAAAATACCAATAGAAGAGATTGAATTAGTGGGATAGAATGGGATTAAAATTTCCTCTTATATGGAAGGAGGTAGTTAGAGTTCCTCTTCAAGTTAGAACAATAATCAAAAGGAGTTCCATAAGAGTGGTGGCGGGGGACCCATTTTGTAGTAGGTTCCGTGCCATTGGAATTTTTAGGGGACCAGGTGCTCACTTTATTCTAGAATGGGAAATTATTCCAGAATAATCTAGATTTCTAGAAGAAACCCATGGTGTTCCACCAGTTTAGGTGTCTAAGTCACCTTCAACACTTTTGCAGAGGACCACCTCAGGGTAGCAAAGTCAGATCTTTTATCACCAAGATATCTCAGGTTTGAACTGGTTCATCTAAGGGCATGAGACAATATTCTTAGAATAAAAGGGACTCTCTCCCAAGTAATAATATATTGGTGGATTATATTTTAACAGATAGTATAAATCTTAGTATGTTTTTTTGGATTTTGATACTATCCTAGCCATTGTGAGAGGTACATAGTTTATTAATTCTTCGTATATCTTTTGGATTATTTGACATAAGAACATACCATTATTTTATCTCTTAAAATTTGAATGATGTATTTGAATTTTGGTTGGATATGATGTCATTTAGAATGGATATTTCCACTCTTTTAAGTAATAGTAAGGAGAAAGGATTCAAGTGTCCCAAGTTTTGTGTTATTATTAATGATTTAGAGATCATGTGGGATTTATTAGTCCTTGACTTAGATTTTTTTGATCTCATAATTATCATGGATTGGATTGTTAATTTTAAAACCTATAACAACTACTATCGTAATAGGGTTTAGTTAGTTTCCAAAAAATGAGAACACCCATGTCTTCTAGGGTTAGTGGTATCCTAGGTCAAGGTGGGAAATATAAGTTATCCTAGATATCAAAATGATCTCATGAAAATTATCTAATTTTCTATTTGATGTGATTGTGAAGAGTTCTGGTGAAAATATTTTAACCGTGGTAGGCAGGTATCTAGAGGTATTTTTGAATGATTATTCTTGGTTTATGTACCAACACATATAAGATTTATATATTGACCTACTTCTGAGGATGATCCCCATTTCCTTACCATATTACCAGATAGATCTCGTTGATCTAAATAATTTTAAACTTCATTTTAAAGATCTTGAAGGAAAGGGATTTACTCAAATGAGTGTATCAGCTTAGGTTTCACATGTTATCTTTACCAAAAATCAAAATATAATCCTTCAAATTTTAATCGATTGAGAAAAACTCAATCTGTTGGCCTTTAAGAATAAATACCAATTTCTACAGATTAATGATATAATTGAATAGTTAATGGGAGCTCAATGGTTCCCAAAAATAAGTTTAATATTGGGATACCATCAGTTGAGAGTTCAAGAAACTAATGTTTCTAAAAATAATTCTAGAATAAGGCATGAGAATTATGAGTATTTGGTTATTCTATTTAACATTACTAGTGATCTTATGATTTTCATAGACTTGATTAATCTGATATTTAATCATTATCCTGATTCCTTAATGGTGGTGTTTGTGGATGACATTTGGGTATACTCCAAGTTGAGGGAGGAACAATAGGACCATAAATCTATTTTATTAGGAACCTAGAAGGAGAAATGATTTTATAGTAAGGTATATAAATGTCAATTATTGATCCATTAAGTGAGCTTCTTGGGCCATGTGAGATATGATAAGGTAATATCTTTGGATCCTGAGAGTATCTAAGAAGAGATGTATTGGAGATAACCAAGTATGTTTTTGAGAACAAGATATTCCTAGGTTTATTTAGATATCATATAAATTTCATTCAATACTACTCCACATTATCTTCACCCTTGATAGATTTTAATTTAAAATTGATGGATCTTGATTGGGTTGAGAAGAATTAGAGGTCCTTTGAGGAGATGAAAGTGATGTTAACTTCAGCTTCAATTTTCACCCAGAGGGACCTGAATCTTTGGATGGGATTCTGGGTGGAGTATCTATAGAATTTTGAATTTGACATAGCTTATACTCCTATTAAAAATATTGTGGTAGCTAACACCTTGACTAAGAAACTATCAGTATAGGAAGTGAGATAATTAGATGATGAATATTGACTAATCGGTTTTTAGATACATTTGTATTTTTAATAAGAATATAATCATGTGTTATTGTCTTTTATACAAGAAACATCTTCTTTTAATGATCTTATTTAGATCGGGTTGGTGATAGAACCCAATTATCACTATATTAACAAGGTTTTAAATGGTGGGGAGAATTCAGTTGATTAGTCTATGTATTTTTTTGGTGTCACTCTTCTTCAAAATATTATTTTCCTTCCTCGGTCATTGAGGAAGGAGTTGATAGTGGTTGGGCACCAGTATAGTTTGGTCTTTCACCCTGGGTCTACCAAGATTATTTATAACTTGAAATTCTAGTATTGGTAGCCTGAGATGTGGCCGTTTATTTATATTTTCATGTCATGGTGCCTTTCCTATCAAAGTATTAAAGCTAATTATTAGAGGCTTTTTATTATATTTCAGACTTTCCATATCCCTATATGAAAGTGAGATGATATTTCTTTGGATTTAATGATTTCCCACCTCAAAATCCAAGTGTAAAAGATGTAATATGGGTGATTATTTACCAGTTAACTAAATCATCAAATTTCCTTTTTATTAAGAAGTTGATAACAATGGATGATCTTGAAACTTTTTTTTCTGAGTGATCATAAATCTTCATGGTGTACCATCAACCATTATTTCTATCTAAGACCCCCACTTAACTTCATGATTTTTTAAAATTCATTAGAAGGAAATGGGTTCTCAGCTAAAGTCAATCACAAAATATCTCCCTCATATGGATGGTTATACCGATTGGGCATCTAAATACTTAAAGATATACTTTGAGAATGCATACTTAATTTAAGAAGTTCTTGGGAGATGTATCTATCATGAGTTGAATTTTATTATAATTAAAGTTATACTTATTTTATTAAGATGGATCCATTTGAGGATATATATGGATTAACATGTTGATATCATATCTATTGGAAAGAATTTGGTGAGAACTCCTTGTTTGGCCTAAACGTTATACATGCTGTGATAGAGAATGTGAAATTGTTCTGAAAAATGTTGAAGATATCTCATAGTCATCATAAATCTTATATGAATCAAAATCATTATATGTTTTAGTTTGAAGTTGGTGATTATATATTTTTGTGGGTTTCTACTATATTAGGACACCATTGGCGGGGAGATAGGGTATGCTAACACCAGTTTATGTTAAGACTCGTGAGATTGTAGAGCATCTCCGGATGGTGGCATATCAATTGAATTTACCACATAAGAAGACATCTATTAATGATGTGTTTTAAGTTTTCCATCTAATGAAGTATCATCTAGACCCACTATAATGTTCCAATCCAGGCCGTCCATCTATCAGACACTAAAAACAGCCCTCCACAAGCCTGAAGTGAATTCCAGATCCCCATGGTCTAGAAACTAGTTCCTAGGATTTATAGGAACACACTTGGTAATAATTTTCCTAATAATCAGAGTAAATGAGATAGTAGGAATATAATTTTTTTTTTCATAACCCATATATATATCGAACATCCATGCTTAATGAAAAGAAAGGTAGAAATAAGAAAACAATAATAAGGAAAGAAGTAAACAACATAAGCCATAAAAACCTCCCTCACAACCAAGTATCCCTCTCCTGCAATGAAAAGACACTAATCTGATGCATATCCTTAGTCACCACAAAATCAATACACCTATAATTATAAAAAGCATTAAAATAACAATTGTATGTAATAAATAATTTAAATATCAAATTGATATGAATTATTGGAAAGTAAAGGGAAGTATTATTAAAATCAAATAATGGGCATGAATATATGAATAAAATAAAATAAAACTGACCCCAAAAAGATCAATGCTCTCAAGAGTGACCAAGATGTTGAACCAAGAACCTAAAACTAATATAATATAGACATGAAAACATAAGCACTTAGTAGGCCACCACTGCCTACTAAATCTATGGAAATCCCTTGGTAAAACAGTTTATAAATTACTAGTTTAAACATAAGATATAAAGTAGGTTTTCACATTATTTATAAAACCAAATAAAAATTATACTTTCAAACAAATGTCCTTTAAAAAAATAAAAACACGGATAATTATACATTTCAAATGAAATCTTTAAAAAAAGGGAAAACTAACCAAAATAATTTTTCTATTTTTCAAACATCTCATGAAAACCCCATTTTCATAAACAATTTAAAGGAAAAATAGTTTCTTTAAAACTATTAAAGAAATACCCAAACAATTTTCCTTTTTCCAAATCATACTTTCAAACCATTATAAGATGACACATTTAAAGTTAATCCAAAAAACACATAAGGGGTGTAACGTCCTGGCCCGACTGACCAAAAGAATGATAGTCGGACCGGTGGGTCACATGGCCTCAAGTTTGAAACCCCGTACACTAGAGGCTACTGAATGGTAGTGAGGGTCAAAGGAGGTGATAGCAGGGAGACTATAAACTCATGATCATAGTATCATAAAGGTTTATAAGAAATTAAATAACAGACAACAACAGAAGTAGTAAATAAAGAGAAAAATAAAGAAGCAAAAGAATAATAATAAATTGAATAATAAAGAGATGGATTACACCAATATAAAAATACATGAATGTCCAAATGAATATAAAAAATATGAACAATTGACATACAACAAAAAACGGTATACAACCATGGTCCCATAAACATGAAGTTCTACTCGTGTACCCTAGTGCAATGGCGGTTTGAGCAGGATGTGAGATTTAAATACCAGTAGTTACTGCCCATTGTGTCTACATATAAATCCATTACATGAATATAAATCAATTTTTGTGTAGTTAGTATGAATAAATAAACACAACTGAATAAATAAATAAAACACAACCCGCCCAGGCTCCTAAAGGACACCTGACCACTCTACAAACTTCGGCAAACAACTGAAATGAAACATATAACTAGTAAATATATATATAGTAGTAATATATATATATATATATAGTATAGTTTTATATTTCATCCACCTATATGGACCAAGTGGGTTCCAACGCCAATGGCCATATACCTAGAATACAATTTGCTGGATGGATTGGGAATAACTCAGACATCCATAACTAGTCTAAATGAGCCTATAATCTCAAGAAAAGGTAACATACCCTACATCCCAATGGAGTGTGAGATGCAATGAATGAAACTCAAGATAGTGAGTGATACATGATTTCATCACTCTAAACATGGTGCATGGTGCCTCAAGCCCAACGTCATACTAGTATCACTTGTGTGAGACATCATGAATCAACACCTGATAAAAAGCAACATGATTTTATTCCATGATAAAAAACTCCCTTACCATTATCCATAACCTATTTAAAAGAAATCATTCCATAATAATAGTAATAGAATCAATGAATAAAAACCTCTCATTATTTACATTTATTAAGCATTTTATATAAGAAAAGGAATCAAATTTAAAAATAGCATATAATAAGAATTCTATGATCGACATAACCTTGCATACCTTTACAAACCATTTCATGAATAACATTTAGTTCATTCAAGGGATGAAAACCATCATGAACATGCCACCCCATTTATATCAAACATATCATCATGAATAAAGTATTCATATAAGACATGCTATTTAAACTATTTAAGGAAGGAAATCCATTTTACTAGATAAAAAAGGAACTTAGAGGATGCCTTTTATAATTGAGCAATTTCATACATGGTAAATATCATTTATAAGTCATCCCAAGACCTTATGAGGTTCTTGGTTTAGTTAAACATTTATCAATAGAGGGAAAAAACATTTAAGATCATCAAATAGGCTATGACCTAGAACTCCACATATCAATCATTATCAGAAAGGTGTAAGGAAAAATCAAAGGCATAAATGAAGACTAATATAATTAAAAAATCCCCACTTTGTAATTTAAAATACAACTCAACTCATCGAGGGGTTTTATTATAAAAATGTGACATTATTTTTAAACAAATTATTTAATCATAAATAAGCATCACATTCAAGAATGACAATAAAGAAGAATTTTATAGAAACTACCAAAAATGGAAATTAAATTAATAAGGTTTTAACATGAAACTTATGAGGTTTCATGTTCAATTTAGAAATTATTTTCATGGGGAAAACCAATATTAGTTCAATATGAACAATTAATAGGCATTTCGGGCATTTAAAAATTTCTTTATAAAGGGGAAAATTAAACTGACGCACCCAATGGGTGTCTACAATTGAGGTTGTAATCCTCTAATTACACAAAAACTATCAACGAGTGTAATACAAGGTGTGAGGAAAAGTTTGATATTAATGAGCCAATTTTAAATAAATGGGTAAAAAATGCCTGTGTGTGGTGCAACAACTCTATACAAAAAACGATGGAAAATCTAGGAGACATATATAGACCACCTGCATTATGATTAGAAAGTATCACTCATCCAATATCTATGATTTATTTGATTCGGTTTTGAAGAAATCTAAGAAACTAACGTATGCCTTGAATATATGGAAAATGAGCTTTCACATTAATAACTCGGTCGAGAGAAGATTAAATGAAGAAAGATTCAAAAAGAATCGAGAGCTTACCGATGCAGATCCATAGATATTGATGACATTTAATTCAGATAATGGATGGAAGAGATATCAAGAATCCTAGGTTAATATTGGAGGAGACCCATGACACATAGGAGAGGAGACACCCGCTTGGGGAAGAAGAAAGAAAATGTGAACGAGTTCTAAATTATTTAATGGTATTCTTATAATTTTACCCTAAAAATAGGGTCACCCAATTTGGCTCTATGTTTTGGCCAAACCATTCCCCTATTGTATGAAACCCAATTCTAAGGAAAACCACCTTGAATGGATCCCACATAGCTTCCCTGCATGGTTAGCCTAACTGTGCACCAACCGTGCGGTAAATAATTCTTAGGTACTACCTAGGTGTCACTAACCATGTGGGATAGGATCATGGTTTGGATAAATCGTGTTCATCCCATGCGCTTCCCATATAAAACTCTAAAATAGGCTATATTATGTGCTTCTTGGGTCCACACAATTTCAGACAAACTACACACCCTATAAAGATCACTAAAACCTTGATTTTTGGGGCCTGATGCTCCCGAAACTCAACGATACCTGCAAGGAACCTATCAGAACTTTATGCATGTCAAAAAAAATATTGAAGTGTTACAAATCTCATAATTACATTCTGAATCCCGAGTTGTAAAATGGACTATCCAATAAACACCAAAATTCCAATTCCCTTGGAATTTTACTTGGCTCAAAACATGGGTCGTTACAACCTCCCCACCTTAGAAATTTTCATCCCTGAGAAGCCTTGGGGAAACAATGGAAACATCACCCGACCTAAAAGGGTCATGATGTCATGTTCAAATGGTTTCATTTCATTTAAAAATGCCCAACACACCTCAAAAAACATCTTAAGAATATGACACTTATGCCGTTAAGACCTGATCCAATGCTCGATTTACAACTGAAACTCCAAGATGCTGATTACCTGAGCCCATTTATCTAGAGACATGATTATATCATTGTCTCTTTAAAAATATGACCAATAGTGCTCCCCATCATGGGTCTTATCATTAAGTAGGCTCTAATTCCAAATCAAGGTATCTCCACCATTGGAATTTCCTACCAAGTACACCTCTAACTATTATAGCAACACTCATAGTGTGATTTTTAAATGGTTAAATGGTTGATTCCTCACCGAACTGAAGGACAAGTAAAGAGAAATTTCCATGAAAATTCCCATAAAAAACATAATTCACTTGCCTCCACCTGATGACATTCCAAAAAATGGTCCCTCACTGACCATATACATAAAACAAGAAGGATAACGAGTCGAGCCACTATGGTCGACTTATCTCAAAGCTTCCTGACTTAAACGACCAACACATTACAAACATAATAAAAATGAATTATTATGATGAATCTTTTTTTTACCACAAACACATTCACCAAAGCCCATACCCAACTTTCAAAGACTTTCCTTAGTCAAACCATCACCTGACCATTTGAATCTATCGTGCCTTAGCACCAACAAGGGTGTAACCTAGATCCAACCTACTGGAGTCATTACCCTTTAAGAATTACCTTTAAGCTGACTAAAAGTCTAGGGTAACCTCATATTCATCAAATCAGAGTCCAAGGAACTAAACCAAGGTAGTCCATACTCTATGATTACAAGTAAGACATTGGTAAAAATCCAAGATGTCCACATTAGAACATTGAATAAGCCTATAGAATCATCCACATAGTGGTCGCATAAAAGGAAATGGATGGTGTCCAAGAATCCATCCAAGGAGTTCCTACATGGGAACCCAAGTTTCATTCAGGACTAATTGAATCTCAAATAAAACCACACATTAGTGCAAAACTGATATGGAAACCAACTCCCTATCCCAATGACTTTAAACCTTTTGTACAACATAAGAGCAATGCTCTCTTAGTGTATCATGGATTATATCAAGATAGGGAACATTCTCATCGCTAAAAAAAAATGAACTAACAGGGTTTTATGGTTACCAAGAATATAAGCCAAACTAGTACTGGTTTACCTCTTGAAAGAAGCCCAACTTCACCAACCAACACATTGTTATTTAACTGATCACAATGCCTTTACCATCGGTGGTATTCAATGACCGTTAAATCTTAACCATCAAAGTATATCCATGAACAATAGTATATCACAGGTGTTTTATATAGAAAAAACCACATCAACATTCTTATGTTGATAAAACATTGACATGATTCAAGACCTATAAGCCTCAAAGGAATTCAAGAAAGATTGACCATTCCCAAAGGTCCTCCTTAGTTGTGTTCCTTATAATTGGATGAAAATGTATTTAACATAACTGAAGAAATGAACCCCATATTAGGGGTGTCCTAAATGTAGAAAGTGATAGACACTAGTTGGTCACAAGAGTAAAAGATGAAAAACACCTTAAACTTATGTGTGATGATCCTCCGAGCCATGATCACAATGTTAGAGTATTTGGCCTAAAGGACAGACAAAACCAACCTAAACGGCATGTAAAAACACTCAATCCTTTAGAAAGTCCTCCTGATATTTGGGATGAACTTGATTCCATTAACATGCAGGTCAATTTACTTTTGATTTGACCCAAGAAAATACTCAATAGAATGAGGCTCGTCAACTTTACCAAACTCAACCAGTTCGTTACATCATTTAGCAACTCGACAGGTACCACATATATCAATTACTTATACCCCAAGGTTTCATTAGAAACCAAAAAATCCTGAATATTATTCATAATTTGTCCTCCTGATGCATTTAAGTATCATATGGATCAAAAAGAAAATTGGATCAATGGCGCATTAACTCAAACAACTGCAAAATAGACTGACAGCTTCTTGAGTTGTCCAACGAAAGTAATAGGGTCACGAGACCTATTAAGCAGTCAAACATTCCCAAGGCATGTATAACCTGCTGAAACCAATAATTATTCAATGATCATGCCCATAAAATTATTCAAGGATACCATGATCACCCATCTGAACAAGGGTGTCATTAGAAGCTAAGAGTCCCACTAGAGAAAATGACACATGAATGACACAAAACGTAAAAAAACTCACCACATTTAGCAAGGAATTTAAGATATAAGGGATATTCTTACCTCTAGATATCCACTTTCAAAAGCACAAGATTCAAACCTATCATTAGGTCACACCAAACTAAAAGTCACTAGGCTCAACAGCCTATAATTTAATCCATTTCTAAAAAAGAAAAGGCATATGGAAAAAACTCAAGCTTCCATTCCAAGGAAACTCAATGAGAGATTTAAACTAACCTTACACATGGGTATGAACAAAGAAAACATTAGAAGTTCTATTTTAAAAGTCACTTAATTGATTCACACCAACCTTTAAACATTTAAAACATTTAAAAAAAACATCATATACCCATTATAAAATAAAATCACTTGGTACTTGATTCAACTAACAGCCCAAGGAAAACCAAACAAGTATTATCAAACTACATTTTTAAACACTAAACATTCATTTAAATCCCATAATAATTAGACAATTTATGAAATAAATTCATTTTAAGTTGAAAAAGATAAGGCGACCTACGGGGGTCCCGTTTAAACCAAAATGGGTTTATTAGAATGCAACCCAAAAGAAATTGTTTAATTATTTAAATTTCATAATTACCGAAAGTGGGTTATCTCATAAGAAACATGCCCCAATTTACCTACTTGGGCCTATTTATACATTTTATAAGTCAATGACACGACCTCCATACCCATGTGATAAAATCACAATCCTTTATAAAGGAAACCATTCTATTCTAGTTCAAAGTTAAATAGATTTTTCATTTATAACCATTTCAATATATACCACATGGTCATATATATAATTGTTCAGTAATATGGGTGGACATCTACCAATCCATAAAGTGCCTATACACTTTATATGTTGGAATTTGGCTCCCATATAATCAAAACTAACTTAATTTAACATTTTAACTTTATAAACATTTTCATTTTACAAGGGTCTATAAATATTTATAAAGGTCAAAGGATGATTCGAGTATACAGGTTACCTTTTACCAATTATAAGGCACCCATACACCTTACAACTGAAAATTGGTTCTTGTTTAACAATACCAATAAAATTCATCCCATGAAACCATTTATATATCAAAATAAATCTCGGAATGTTATAAAAAGAAGCAACACATAGAAACATGTTATAAATAAAAAATTATGATACATAAGAAAGAAATGAAAAACAAAAAGGAATCATATAATATTAATATCTAATCATGTTATGTAAAAAGGCATGCTAAAAATTACCTTAATAGGTACAAACTAAGCATTGAACAACACTCAAGGAACACAATAAAAATTAACATGAAACCTAAAAATGCAACTTCATGGAATGGAATATTCATGGAATGTGAATTTTTATGTGCTTATAATGATGCCAGTTTTGATTCATCCTTCCCATACTAGGCCAAGGGTAAATTACCATAAATTTCCTAAATCAATTAATAAAAAAAGTACACCATTCACTTAAAGTGAAATCATATCAACTGTAATAAAGAACAACATGAACAAAAATCCTAGCTCTATCCATTTTGAATTTTCTCCATTCATTGGGTAATCAATCCTAGACATGACTATTTACCAAGCACCGACACATTACTAGTCTCCTGTCTACTAGCCCAAAATAGTAAGACAAGGGAAAAAGAATGTGCTATAATACCACTTTGTAACATCCCAGCCCGACTGACCACAAGAATAGTTGACAGACCGGTGGTTTACATGGAATCAAGCGAACCTACCCATATGCTATAAGTTTACGGCTAGCAATTTGGGTCCAAGGAGGTGATATCAGGGATACTATACCATTATGATCAGAGTATCAAAATGGTTTTTCAGAAAGTAAACAAAAAACAACATTGGAAGCAATAAATAAAGATAAAAACAAAGTAGCGGGAGAATAATAATAAACTGAATATGAAAGAGATGTCCGAAACCAATATAAATATTTATGAATGTCCAAATTACTATATAAAACTGGAAGTTTAGACATACAAAAATAAATGGTATACAAGATAATACATAAATAAAGAAAAGAAAGAAAATACCTGAGGGAAATCTCTATGAGAATCCATAGCTCTTGCTCAGTCATGTGATCCTAACTTCCAAGTAATGGTAAATAATACAAGAAATCATCCATGATCCTATGAACATGAAGGTCTACTTAGGTACCCTAGTGTAATGGCATCCTGATATGGGTGTGAGATATAAATCCCAATAGGTTACTACCCACAATTTCTATAAATAAATCTAATCCATGAATATAAATAAAGAAACATGCATGTAGTATAAGTAAATAAATAGAACTAAATAAATAAATAAACCACATCCCACTCAGGCTCTTGAAGGTCACCTGGTGGCTCTACCTACTTTAGCTCATGGTTGGAATGAGAATTCTGACCAGTAACTATATATATAGTAGTAATATATATATATATATAGTATAGTTTTATATTGTATCCACCTATATAGACCAATTTCGTGTCAACACCAATGTCCATATACCTAGAATACTAGTTTCTAGCTGGACTGGGCATAACTCACATATCCATAACCAGTCTAAATGAGCCTATAAAGCTCATGTAAAGGGTACATGACCTATATCCCAATAAAGTGTGAGATGTTATGAATGACACTTGGGATGGTGAGTGATCCACCATTTCATCACTCTAAACTGGGAGAGGGGTGCCTCAAGCCCAAAATCATACTAGTATCATTGGTGTGAGATGCCATAACACAATACTCGATGCAAGGGAGAGTGATTTTTTCTATGCTGAACAAATCCCTTAGCATCATCCAAAAATAATTTATAAGGCATAATCATTTAATAAAAGTAATATAATCTACGAGGAAAATCATCTAATTATTTAATTTTATTAAGACCATTATATAAGAAAGGGTATTAAATTTAACAATATCATGTACTAAGCATGCTACAATCAGTATATCCTTTCCACCCTTTACAAACCATTTCATGTATAACATTTAATTCATTCAAGGGATCCAAGCCATCATGAATATTCCACCCCATTTATATCAAACAAATAATCATGAATAAACTATTAAAATAAGACATGTCATTTAAACCATTTAAGGAAGGTGATACATTTTACTAGGTTAAAAGGGAAATTAGAGGATGAATTCAATAATTGAGAAATTTTCTACATGGGAAATATCATTTATAATTCATACCAAGCCCTAAAGAAGGTTCTTGGTTCAGTTTAAAATTTATCAATGGAGGGAAAAACCATTTAAGAACATAAAAGAGTCCATGTACTAGCACACCACATATCAAGAACTATCATAAAGACATAAGGAAAACTAAAAGGAATAAAGAAAGCATGATATAATAAAAAAAATCCCCACTTTGTAATTTATAAGACAACACACCTCATTGAGGGGTTTTATTATAAAAAATGACATTTTTTTTAAATAATTTATTAAATCATAAATAAGAATCACATTAAAGAATAATTTAACAGAAACTACCCTTCATGGAAATTTAATTCATAAAGGTTTAACATGTAATTTAGGAGGTGTCATGTTCAGTTGATTAATTTTTTTCAAGGGTAAAAACCAATATTAGTCCAAGATGAATGATTATAAGGAGTTTTGGGATTTAAAAATTTCTTTATAAAGGGGAAAATTAAACCAAAACACCCAAGGGGTGTTTGTGATCAAGGTTGGAAAACTATAATTACTAAAAAACACTCAATGAGTACAATACAAGGTGTGAGCATTAATTTAATATGAAGGAATCAAATTCAAAGCAAACCACAGAAAAGGTCGGCATGTGGCGCAATTATTCTATTCATAAAATGATGGAAAATTTATGAAAAATCTACAAACCACCTACCTCATGCTTAGTATGTATCACTCGTTTAATATCTAGTCTTTATTTGACCCAATTTTGAATAAATCTAAGAAACTAACATCTAACCTAAAAATTGGGAAAATGATATTTCACCTCAATAACTCGGTCAAGATAAGTTTAAATGAAGAAATATTTAAAATAAATTGAGAGCTACCGGTGCAGATACATAGAGATCGATGACATTCGATTTGAAAAATGGATGAATAAGATATCAAGAAGCAAAGTTTAGGCTTGGAGGAGACCCATAATTTACAGGGGAGATGGCACCTGCTGAAGGAAGAAGAAATAAAATGGTAATGGGTTTTAAAACTCATTAAGGGTATTATCATAATTTTACCAGAAAACCTGGGTCGCATGGTTTGACCGCATGGTTTGGCCAAACTGTACACTAATCGTACGACACCCACTACAAAGGAAACCCACCTCGCAAAGTTTCCCCAAACAGTTAGCCAAACCATGCACCAACCGTGAAATGAATAGTGCTTAGGTACTACCTAAGTGGAACTAACCATGAGCATCCAACATGTTTCACATCCACAAATTTGAAACAGGCCACATGGTTTACTGCTCGGGACTGCATAGTTTTAGAAAAACCATGTGCCCTCTACAGACCACCCAAACCTTGATTTTTAGGTCCCAATGCTCCCAAAACTCAACGATACCACCAATGGACCTATAGACCTTTACCCATGTAAAGAAACCACATTGAAATATTTGAACTCTTAGAATTATGTTTCGAAGCTCAATTTTTAAAATGACCGTCCCAATAAATTCCAAAAATTTAAATTCCCTTGGAGTTTTACCTTAACTCAAAACATGGGTCGCTATAAGGGGATATTGTACAAGTTATAAGAGTAACAATACTATCACATGGAAACCACATAAGTTCAAAGATTAATTATAAAAGAACCAATATGTCAACACCTGTATAGAATAACAAGCAAGTAACTCATGTACTCAACATGCAATAAAAAAGGTGTAACATACCATACATATCATGTGGAAACACCTAAGTGACTAATGAGACAAGTATAAGACATGAAAGGTGGACTGACTTCCTGTAGTTTATTGGTCATAAATCCTTCAACTGAATAAAAAAAAATCTAGTCTTATCGATGAACCTCCCACTATCCAGGAATGCATACAACCCGAGGAAAATAGGTAGTTCATAATCTAAACTTTCCTAGAAACAGCCAATGACTTCCTACTTAGAATATTAGGGTTCATAATGAAATTACTAATGGATGTGGACCACAATAAAAATATATTTCATTCCATGACAATAAAAAATTTCAAAGGCTAATATCACAATCACATACTTACCACATCACATACTTCCTTTATAAATATTACCAACCCATAAACACATCTTGTATTACAATACAAACATCTATCTGGTAGATACACACAAACATCCTTAACAAATACAATGGGGTTTAACAAGGGAACACAAAACCAATCAAACATCACTTCACAAAGTTCCTACCAATTATTTCACTTATAACATAATATATATATACATATATATGGAAATATCTTTATAAATTTTTTTGGAAACAAAAAAAAATCCACGGGAAATAACAATAAAAACTAACCACAACTAAATAACTCAAGGGGATACCCATTTCATCTAAACAATGGGTCAATCCCGCAATTTTTATAAAATAACACTTTAAAATCAAGAACACCCATTTCAAAATAGTACTATCATTAATTTTTTTCAAAAATATTTAAATACATTTTTGTAAAGTCAAATGTGAATTTAAAGAACACTTTACATGTGACCTAAGTCCCTACCAAGTCATTAAAACAATTGAAAACCAACTAAAATACAATATAGAATTATAGATAAATGAATTCGACTAGAAACATTTTTAAAACACTTGAATCATTTTAAAAGTTCTATTTGGTAAATTTTACATGAATTTGGCATGTGGCCTAAAACCATGCCAATAGTTAAAACCATTCAATCAATAACCCAAGCATACTACCAGTTTGTAACAAGTTTTTAAATTCATAAAAATTATTTAAAAACATGATCAATTTAATAAAATGTAATACAAGAGGTTTACATAGATACACCAACCTAAAATAGATGATGGGAAAGTAAAAATGGTATGAATAACATTGCTTTCAGAGGTAGATTCCAAAACACACAAGGATGTTTCTTGACAGATCCATTGTATGCCATAACAATAAAGAAATCCCAAAAACCAGGTCAAAAATTTGACCTTGGGTTCTCCTGAGCTAGGAGGGGTGATAGAGACAAGAATAAACTACTGAAAAAGAATGATAAGGGATGTGGAGACCTTACCTTGAGGTATCAACCAAGAATCTTGAATAAATAATCAAAAAAATGCCACAAGGTGGGAGGTCTAGTGGAGGAGGGAGCATGTATTGGGGGGAGGGGGTCTTAGCTATGGGGGTGTTGTGTGAGAGAGGAGGGGTGAGGGTTAGGGAAGTGTTTTAATTTTATGTTTTTTATTAAAAAATATTTAAAAATAAAAATGAAATCTGAAACATTAAAAAAACTAGGGAAAACTACATAGTTAGGATGCACAGTTTTTTTAACTATGTTCCAAATGTGAACAAGGAACTACCTCACCAAATTACACCACACATGATTTCTTCTAAGTGATGCATAGTTGAAAAAACCATACTACAACCATTTCAATAAACACTTACATTTAACTGAGGCAATATGTACACTTGTTGCATGATTTTCCTAACCATGCACAAGCAATTCACATTAGTCTAGACTCATTGATAGACTATAGGGTTACTCTTAGAACTTGCATAGTTTGGATGCAACCATGTGAATCCTATGAAACCCCAACCATGAAAGTTTAAAATGAACCGTATGTAGTGTTTCCACATGGTCTTCCATCAAACCAGGCACCATAACTATGCATAAAAGGAAAGTTAATTTTTTTTCATGTTTCTGGTCGAATCTCCATGGAAATTTAAAATGATACTCAACCTCAAAAAATAACTTAAAATAAAAACCATAGTAACATATTGGGTGTCACAAACTCCCCACCACACCACATTATTCCCCTAAAAAGCCTCTAGTTAAAGTAGAGTTTAAAAAGGGAAGGAATTATAAGACAATTCCTAAGAAAATAAATAATCCATGAGAAAATAAGCTTCCTCAATAAACCAAAAAAACAACACATAAAATAAAGAAAAACCCTAAGATAAGGATATTGAGAATCAATCTACCCACCATTTACAAATGAATTAAATGGTGTAACACTTAACAAATTCTTAATGAGGAGCACAAAAATATCATTGAGAATCAAAATTTCTAAAATCTCTAAAGGGAATTGACAAGATGCACCATCCAAAGCCAACCACAAGGAATTAGTTCAAAACCACAAGGAGATAACTACTCCTAGAAACATTCCAAAGGATATAAAATTTGGTTCAAAAAAATTAAAGGTGTCTAAAAACCATGGAGTGTAAGAATAGGAGACATGCCCTTTTAAATGGAAAACAACAAGGAGATAACCTATGTTACACAACTGGAATATTAGGGTGTTTATATCGAATTCCCTACACCATACTATAGCAATTTTGATAGAAAATATGACTTGGTGGTATCTAAAAACCAACCATAAATAAAGCTAAACCCCAAGTATCAATTCATATACCCAGGTTTTTACTTTTACAATGAAAAACTTCAACTTAAATAGGAAACCACACAAGGGAATCAATAAAAATTAAAAAATTAGGCACAAATGATTCACAAAAGGGAAAACAACCCAAAATCATAAACTAAATTAGAACCTAAGAAAATGTCAGACCTAGGATTTCACAAGAAAAAACTTCTATAAACTCAATGTGCATAAATCCAAAAATGGTATGTCCTCTAAAATATAAACAAACCAAACCTAAAGAATACTTTAAATGATGTAAAATCACCCATCAAACCTCAAATAAGAGCTTACATAGGAGACTCCATGAAAAATTGATCCTCACTGATCCATCCATCAACAAAAATTCATGGGTCTAGACCAATGGAATCAAAATCTATATAGGAACCATTAAAGAAACACTTCCTCAGATAAACCAAAGCATGAAACTCTGAAAAAGGAAATCAAACATTATATCCCTTTCAGATCCTAGGTAGTTTTAACCAAAAAGTTGAAGGACCCCTAAAACAAACACTCTACTTTCACACTAGATTTTTTTGGGGGAGTAGGTCCCACATCAACCAACCCTATACGAATACCCTCATGTGATCATGTCTCTAAAATTACACTAGGATTTCCCAAAACACATGATTTATGAAAACAAGAAAAACTGTTCCAAAATCCCATTTTTAAAACTAAGGCACCATTAAAATTGGGCCTTGCTCATTTTAGTCAATTCTGAAAGATTTCCAAAACTGATTTCAAAACAAAATTCACTTTATTTTAAAAAAAACCATTAAGGGTTTCAAAATGAAATAAAATATTTCCATTTGAAATAGTTTTCAAATACTTTACCCATTTTAAATACACCCACCAAGGGTAAAATACCTACTTGTAAAACACTAGTTTCCCTAAAAACAGGGAACCCATATTTTTAAAAAACTGTTTGCACTTGATTAGAAAAATCCTTTACATATTAAAAACTTTTAAAATTATAAAATTAAATCACATATTTCAAAAAAATTAAGAAACCATCCTCACTTTAAAAACAAGACCTAAGGATTTGTTTTAAAATTAAACAATTTCACATTAAATCCATTTTTCACCCACATAAATAAATTTCACCCCACATAAACAACATCATAAACAAGGTATAAAACAACAGTCAATAAAAACTAAATACCAAGATGAAAATATCACAAAACCAATGATGACCCATATTCTGATTCCCTCACAATCACTTAGAAATCCAACAGTTGAGAAGTATAAATAAAAAATCAATTAGGATGTAAAGCTATGTCGGACTTGGAAACATGGAAGACAAGAACATGAAAATTATGTGATGGTTCCTATAGAGTGTCCATAATCAAGAATTTGGTTGTCACATGGGTTTTCAGGACCAATGAACCAACCTCATACCTTAACTTCCTTCTTTATCACCATCCCAAAACATCACAGAGGATCCCCAAGGCAACTCAATCTATAATAACGAGGATCAAAATACAAAAACTATGGGAATCAAACCGTAATCCAATAACACCATCAAATAGTAAACCCAAAAAATCTAAACTAAAATTAAAATCCAAATTCCCATGGAAACATAGGGTCTAGGGTAGGCTAGAGATATTTAGACTCTTCCAAAAACTACCTCTTGATTTTTAATGAAAAATCATAACTTGATCTTACCATGATTCCAAAAATAATAAAGGGTATTACAAAGTCTTATAATCCCATAGAGGAGAATAACCCACACCTATAATACCATTTGTAATGAACTGTTCCAAGTCATATATTAGACATAACCCTAAACTAGACCACCACTTTCCCGAAGGGAATTCCTGATCACCATGGGTTAG
This sequence comes from Viscum album, assembly GCA_963277665.1. Lineage (NCBI taxonomy): Eukaryota > Viridiplantae > Streptophyta > Magnoliopsida > Santalales > Viscaceae > Viscum > Viscum album. The sequence continues at coordinate 1,379,143,378 of OY728132.1, read as the reverse complement.
AAACTTGTGCCTGGACATCACATGGACACACTTGGGAACAATTTTCTTAATAATTAGAGAAACTATGATAGAAATAATATAAATTATTATTTCCTTAACCATCCATGTATTTTACATCCAAGGTAAATGAAAATAGGTAGTAAGAAACAAAAAATATAATAAGGAAAGAAATAAACAACACAAACACCAAAAACCTCCTTTACACCCCAATATCTCTCTCCCACAAGTAAAATATTCCAACCTGATTTTGATCCCCAAACATCAAAAAATCACTACAAATATAAACATATAAAGTAATAAAATCTTTATTTTACAAATTAAACCATTTAAAGGGAAACTTTTTAAGCATTCTAGGAAAGGAAATGAAATTTCTTAACAAAATCAAATAATGGGAATGGATGTCCAAGTGAGATAAAATAAAACAAACCTCAAAATGATCAACGCCCTAAAGAGCATCTAAGAAGCTGAACAAGGAACCTGCAATTGAGATAATATAAGCATGAGAACATAAGAACTCAGTTGGGCACCACTACCCACTGAATATTTGGAAATCCTTTGGTAGAACAGTTTATAAATAGCTATTTTAAACATAGGGTATAAAATAGATTTTCACTTGCTTTATAAAACTAAATCATAATAATTCTTTAAAAAAAATATCCTTTTTACGAAATAACAACAAGTATAGTTATAAATTTTAAATGAAACCTTCAAACTAAGAAAAAAAAACTTTTTTTCAAACCTTTCATGAAAATCCCATTTTCATAAATAAATTTGTAGGAAAAATATTTAATTGAATTTATTAAAGAAATTACCAAACCATTTTTTTCCAATACAATATAAAAAAACACATTTTAAAGTAATAAAAAACATACCTAAGGGGATTACATACAAGTCCTAATTGAAATAACACTATCAAAATGAAAACCACATAATTTTAAATCTCAATAATAAAATAAGAAACATTTCAACACATGCATAATATAACAAGTAAGGAACTCACATGATCAAAATAAAATAAAGAAGGTGTAACATACCATACATATCATAAGGGAACACTTGAGAGACTAATGGAATAGGTATAAGACACATAAGGTAGACCAAATATTGGAAGGTTAAAAGTAACACATATGTTAACCAAATCAATCTAATTCCAGCCTTATCATTGATCCCTCCACTATTAAGGAATATGTACAACTAGGGGTGACTAGATAGTGCATAATCTCAACTACCGAAGAAATTTCCTATGACTTCCTAGTTAGTATACTAGGGTTCATCATGAACTTACTAAAGGAGGTGGTCCATGATAAAATTTTCATCCCATGAGAATAATAAATCTAAAAGGCTAACATCACAATCAAATAATTCCCACATCACACAATTCCCTTAGAAATATAATTAAACCATAAAGACATCATGAATCACAATATAAAAATTCATCACATAGATACACAAAAACATCACCAAGAAATACAATGGGGCTCAATAAGGGTACACCAAACCAATCAATCAAACATCACTTCACAAAGTGCCAATCAGGCCTTTTGTCACACCCGGACATTTAATTCTTTTTATTTATTTAATTATTGGCCTTGAGTTCTCTCACCAAGGTCCGAGAGGGGTTCCAGGTCAAAATTTGTTGGGGTTTAATGTTTGCAGTGGGGTTCAGACCCGTGCGCGGTCACCGCACGGTTGGCGGTAGCCACGCACCTGGCCCGTGTCGTGAAATTTCTCATTTATTTTATTATTATTTTTGTTATTATTATTATTATTATTATTATTATAATTACTATTGTATTAAAGATATTATGATTAATTTATCATCGTCATTGTTATTTTATTATTATCGAAATAGTTATTATTTTTATTGTAGGTAATTTTAATTATTACTACTTTGTTATTGTTAATTTTATTATTATTATTATTATTATTATTATTATGGTGTTAGTTATTATTATTATTGTTATTAATAGAAAAAAAAATATAACCCTAATACTACCCAGGCGACCCCCCCTCTTCTACCCCTTTCCCCGTCGCGCTCCAGCCGCTCCCCTTTCCCTGTGCAGTGCCCCGGTAAGCCACGACCAGCCGCCTTCGGCCCTCTCCGCAAGATCCCGCTGCCTCCTCACCTCCTCTGCTCTCTCACCGTCACAACCCCCCTAGCACCCCCGTAGGCCCTCCCTCGCCACCGTCGCGCCGCCCCGCCTCTCTCCCTTCAGATATCGGCCGCTGCCTCGCCTCCCGTTGCAGCCCATCGTCGCCCCGTGCACCCCCTACCTGCCTCCTCCTCCCACTATATCCCGGCCTCCTCCTCCCGCTGCATCCCGGCCCGCGCCTCACCCTCTGACGCCCCTTCCAGCCCCCGTCCACCTGACTTATCCAGTACTAGTCGGCCAGCGGCGCATCGGCCCTCCGCACTTCATCTTCCGCGCCCCAGAAGGGTATCGTTCCTCGCCCCTCTTGATCTCGGTCCGTAACCCTCCCAGCACTGGCGGCGCACCCCTTGCTGGCCGACGTGACCCCTTTTCATCGGTGCGAAACCCTATCCATTTAAAATTCATCCCCACTTCGGTAAGGGTTGTTGTTTTAGGGGTAAATCCTTTTTTTTAGTTGGTTTGATTTTATTTGCGTGTGGTGGTTGTGGTTTCCAGGGTGTGGTTGCGGTGAGAATGAGGGTTCACACCATTTTCGAGTGGTCTGTCGACGTCCGAGGTAGGTGTTTCCGTGTATAACTTTTGTTTAACGAATTAATCTGTGAGTTTAATTATTTTAGCATGGTTATTTATTAGTTGCGTACTGCGAATCTGGTTTTGTTGGATATTTAATATGTATTTGATTTTCTAAGTAGCATGTTTATACGTTTAGCGATTGTTTATGAATTAATTTTTCTTCTTAAATTAGTTTATCATTTGTATTAATTAGTTTTTTTGATGAATATAAATTTTTAATTGAAGTTGATATGTATTTATGGTATGGATGTGTTTTCTGTGAACAACCATGCAGAATTGTTTATTTGCATTTCACAAAAATTGTAGTTTGTGTTTTGGTTTAGCGTCGTTGTGCAGAGAGTCATAAAAGATATATATATATACATATACACACACACACATATATATATATACATATATATTTTTGAACAGGTTTTGGTGTGTGTAAACTGAAAAATGGGTTTTTATAAAAAACGACGATGTTTTGGTTGTGCAAATGGGTGCATTGTTTATAAAAGGTTTTATGGGTTGGTTGTTAGGTGTTGAGTCGTGTTTTTGTGTGATGATGTTGTGTGTTTTATTTTAAAGTGTTTTCTTATGTGAAACTGAGTGTGTTTTGATGTGAACCTTGGTTTCACCGTCCACAGATGTTCTATAAATTATTCAAATGGTTTATTGCTTAAATCATGTGGTGTGTATGATGTTTGAAAAGTGATCAGTGTGTCTAAAGGTCGTAATTAGATTCAAATATAGAGTTTGGTTGTGTTTTGATATGTGTTTTGGATGTGGTTTTTTTTCTAAATGCGTCGAACTAGTTATTTTGCGTAGTTTGTTCGTATGGATTGTTTTATGTCCGTGTTTATGTATTTTATTTTTCGGTTGCAGCGTGTTGGCGGGGTATCCTCGCGTTACCGCGATCATCGGTTTGTTCGTGCTTGTGCGCCTGCGCGAGGCATGTCGTGCCCTTGTGTTTGGACAGCGAGCCGAGGTAGGTCCCCCATTACACTCACCCTTAAATTTAGAATTTATTAATTGCTTGATGTTTTGTTAATTTTAATGAATGATAAACAATATTAGATAATAAAAATTTTAAATGAATATTCAGTGTGAAAAGAGCCGTTTATTTTATATCGAACACTTGGAACATTTTCTTGACGGGCGGACACCCAATTTTGAAAGAATGCATGATTGGCCTTTAAACATAATTCACGGAATTTCAAACGTACTTATAGTTTTAAAGATAAGTGATTTTTTCTGAACAAGTGTTTTAGGTTTTTTTCGAGAAATGGGGTTTTGTTTTAAAATTTGTGAAGGCTTGTTTGGCACTTTAATAGAATAAATTATTTTGGAAAACCTATCCAGGGGTGATCTTTTGTGTGTGTTGATTGCATGAGCTGTATGTGATGTTAGTGCATTGTGACTGCTTGATTTACACTGTGGACGCACCCCTCTTGTATTTCTTGTGTTGACATGGGAACCTGGCATATTGAGTGAATATTCTGAGAACGATTGCTGCACTAGTTTAGACCACACACTGGCTAGTGGCCCCATAGCGGGGGAATACTGAGTTATTGCTGCTATGGGTATTGGGCCCCTCGGTTAGGCCATGCAGGGCTATGCCGGGTAGTATTACGGGCGTTATGACGTCATCGAGTTATGGCATGCCTTCAGGATGAGTCACATGTATAGTACGTTCTGGTATGTTCACGATCTCCTAGGTTCGACCCATGTTTCTTTTAGTGTTTATTTGTGTGTGGCAGATTATTGAGAGGTCGAGTTTGGTTGCTGACCCGTGTGTGCCACTTTTACCATTTCCATTGGTGTGTGTTGTGTGTGATTATCCTTTTGACTAAAAACTAAAGTTTGGATTTCTAAATTGTTCGCAAAATGTTTTAAAAATGCGATGCACCTATTTCTTTCAACATTAAACTTGTTCTAAATTAAAAAGGGCAATGGACTGTTACTTGTTTTAGAAATTAATGTGTGTGGAAACTATATTTTATATAATTTAGTTCAAACCTGGAATTGATAAATTCTTTATTTATTGGTATGTGCATTGGGAATAGAATTAGTCGGGCCTGCCTACTGAGTTTTAATACTCACGCCTATAGTGTTTTTCTTGTTTTTAGTTTTGTTGCAGGATCCAGACTCTGTTGTTCGCCTTGAGCGATGTTGGTTGTGGTATTGGAAGGTGAACCAAGGGGTCACGTGGAGTTTTAGTCGTGGTCAGGTTAGGGGCGTTGTTGGATGCTCTTTCTATATTTGCATTTGTACCTTTTGTTTCTGCGGCTTAATTTTTTTTTATTTTGGGCTAAATCGTTCCCACCTGTTTACTTTTGATGCCCAGAACTAGTTGCCAGCCCGTGGGGATCGGGAACGCCCTTCGGGTCATGTCACGGGCCGGCTCGGGTGACCGGTTCAGGGTCGACCCGGGTTGGTTCGTGACAAAATGGTATTAGAGGAGCCCTTGTTATTTGGGGTGTCAAGTAGCTTGGTGATTAGGTATGTCGGGACTCGAGAGGTAGGTGCGGGAAGGATGTCATGAACCCTTTCCTATCCCGAGACTCGAGTTTCCAGGGGTAGTCCGGGATTTGAATTTTCTTCTTTGGATTAGTATGTGTGGATGAGGGATGACCAAGGAAGTGAGCCAGTGTTACGCGGCGGACTTGCATGGAGTAGCGACCCATGTACAACCCGAGTGCACGGTTCAAGATATTTTCTGCGGTGGATGCCCGCTCGGAGCATGGTCTGCTAAGCCATGTTACCGGGTTGGCATAGCCACTAGCCCCTTATTTTTGGATGTTTTAATGTGAGTTATGTTTAACCTTCATTTTGGTTGGTGTGAGTACATCTCAAAAAAAAAAAGAAAATGGATTTTTGTGAAGGTGTTTTCAAAAGGGAATATGGTCGTTGGAGTGGAAAATGGTTTTTGAAATGGAAAACGTTTTTGAATTTTGAAATGTGTTTCTTTAATGATAAGTGACTTTCTCAAATTGGTTTGGAATTTGTGCTTCATGCTTAATGGTCTATTTTGAAAATGAGAAGTGTCTTGAATTGACCGTTGGTATTCCTATGAGTGATCACATACATTGAGGTACTCATGTGGTAAGTGGGGAATTGGTGATGTGAGTGGATGGGTGCTTGAGCTCGCACTGGATATGTGTGTGCGAGACTTCATGGGACACCAATGGTGGATATTTAAGTTGTTTTGTTTGCTGAAAAATGGTTTTCAAAAAGGTTTTTTTTTCAAATGTTTAGAAAAGTGAGCGAGAAGTTGTTTAGCGTTCCTTTTTTCGTGTTGGGTATTCCTTTTCGTGAGCTCTTGGTTTTGACGTACTGAATTGTGATTGAAATAGTGATTTTAATTTGTGCTTTCGTTCATGATTGAGGTGTGGAATTTTGATTTATGATGAGTTTTGATTCGGACTTGTGCCTCTTGTTTTTGAGTATGCTGCCCAGAAAAGTCCCAGAAGTTTCTAGTGAGCCTCTTCTAGTTGTTGGTTCTACCCAAACTCTTAGCGGAGTGGTAGAATTGGATTCTTTTCAGTTATTGTCCAACATATGTAGTGATAGTGATCTATCGAAGGTAGCATACTGGCTTGGTGAAATCGTTGGTGTTTCCAGGTTATTGGAAACTCCCAAAGCTATGAGAGTCCATGTTGGTTTGGGTTCGTTTGAAGGTGCAACTTTGGATTGGTGGAGGAAATAATCCCAGTGTCGTTGCATGATGGTATGTCTGGGAAGGTGTTTAGGACCACTCTCATTAGTTGGTTTATATTTGTGGAAGCGAAGGTGATGGAAGCGACAAGGCTCGTGAGTGTCCAGCAATGCCAACGAATAGTGAAGGCCTACGTTGGGCATCTCAAGAAGTTGGTTCCCTTTTCTCCAAAGATAATGTCTCAGAATCAGTTAATGTTTCTCTTGTGTGGGGTCTTTGTCTATTGTTCAAGGACCGGTTCCCTTTGGTGTTTGGTATGGTTCCCCATTCTATGAGAGCGAACCGGAGGAACCCATCTCAGACGAGTTTTCTTATCAATTCCATCTTCTATTAGTCGGGCCACTCTCTTGTTCACTTCTTGTGTGGCCGGTTTGGGTACTTTAGGTCTCCTTATCATCATCCATTGAAGACTTGCCGTCGGTGTGGCTGTTTGGGAAACTTAGAGAGGTTCTTCTAGCGGCTTCGTCAGGAGGAGTCTCGATAGGAGAATGTCAGCTCCTGACTGCGGGGTAGTAGATGCTTCAAGACATCAGAGCTCCAACCACAAGTCTCAGAGCGAAGCCTTTCATGCAGTCAGGAATCATTGGGTGTGGGGATCCATGGTTTAATTTTTGTCTCCAATGCTGAAATGGGGACGGTATGAATTTCCTTGTTGTAGCTCTCCCATCTTTGAAGGTTCTGTCCTGCTGTAAGTGGCATAGAGGCCTCATTGCCTTGTTGTGGTCTTTGTTCCTTGAATACCCCACTTTGGCAGTAAGGAGGTATGGTGGTATCATTTTCTTGTAATTTTAGTAGTTACGCCTCCTCAAATATGAGATTTGGAGTTGTCTCTTTATGGCTGTGAGTCTCAAGATGATTATCTCTCTCATGTGACTAGCTCCTTTGGTGACCCGTTCTTGTTTTAGGATGTTCTCGTTTTGAAGACACTTGCGTCTTGGGAAATAATGAATAGGGGTTGGTCTGCTACTCAGTTTTGGGTCTTTCGTCGATGACCCCATGTGGTGGGGGGTCTAGTTTATGTGGAGAGTACATGGGTTGGTTTGTGTTGGGTTTCTCGTACTGGTTTGTGATCACTGGTTGAAGCTGGCCAGTCCTTAAATGGTGGGAAGACCCACCATGAATCTTGAAGCGCCTTCTTCAAGGTTTGGTCTATGTGGCTGTTTTCTCTTGGATCAAGTTGATAGTCCCAGAGTTATCTCATGCTAAGAGTCTCAATGTTGGTTGTGCTAGTCAGGTTCTTGAGGTGGGGAGAACCCTCTCGTGTTCTCCTGTTCTCTCGTATTGTGGTTTCTTTTGGTCTCAGTCGGGCATGGACTCTTGTTTTGTCTATTTTTCAGACGGGTGACTTTTTGGGGGCAGAAACTGTCTGTGGTGGGGAGAATTGTCACAAACGGACATTTAATTCTTTTTATTTATTTAATTCTTGGCCTTTAGTTCTCTCACCAAGGTCCGAGCGGGGTTCCAGGTCAAAATTTGTTGGTGTTTAACGTTTGCAGTGGGGTTCGGACCCGTGCGCGGTCACCGCACAGTTGGCGGTAGCCACGCACCTGGCCCGTGTCGTGAAATTTCTCATTTATTTTATTATTATTTTTGTTATTATTATTATTATTATTATTATAATTATAATTAATATTTTATTAAAGATATTATGATTAATTTATCATCGTCATTGTTATTTTATTATTATCGAAATAGTTATTATTTTTATTGTAGGTAATTTTAATTATTACTACTTTGTTATTGTTAATTTTATTATTATTATTATTATTATTATTATGGTGATAGTTATTATTATTATTGTTATTAATAAAACAAAAAAACAAATATAACCCTAATACTACCCAGGCGACCCCCCTCTTCTACCCCTTTCCCCGTCACGCTCCAGCCACCCCCCTTTCCCTGTGCAGTGCCCCGGCAAGCCACGACCAGCCGGCTTCGGCCCTCTCTGCAAGATCCCACTGCCTCCTCACCTCCTATGCTCTCTCGCCGTCACAACCCCCTAGCACCCCCGTAGGCCCTCCCTTGCCACCGTCGCGCCGCCCCGACTCTCGCCCTTCAGATCTCGGTCGCTGCCTCGCCTCCCGTTGCAGCCCATCGCCGCCCCGTGCACCCCCCCTACCGGCCTCTTCTTCCCACTGCATCCCGGCCTCCTCCTCCCGCTGCATCCCGGCCCGCGCCTCACCCTCTGACGCCCCTTCCAGCCTCCGTCCACCTGACATAGCCAGTACTAGTCGGCCAGCGGTGCATCGGCCCTCCACACTTCATCTTCCTCTCCCTAGAAGGGTATCATTCCTCGCCCCTCTTGATCTCGGTCTGTAACCCTCCCAACACTGGTGGCGCACCCCTTGCTGGCCGACGTGACCCCTGCTCACCGGTGCGAAACCCTCTCCATTTACAATTCGTCCCCTCTTCGGTAAGGGTTGTTGTTTTAGGGGTAAATCCTTTTTTTAGTTGGTTTGATTTTATTTGCGTGTGGTGATTTTGGTTTCCAGGGTGCGGTTGCAGTGCGAACGAGGGTTCGCACCATTTTCGGGTGGTCTGTCGACGTCCGAGGTAGGTGTTTCTGTGTATAACTTTTGTTTAACAAATTAATCTGTGAGTTTAATTATTTTAGCATGGTTATTTATTAGTTGCATACTACGAATCTGGTTTTGTTTGATATTTAATATGTATTTGATTTTCTAAGTAGCATGTTTATTCGTTTAGCGATTGTTTATGAATTATTTTTTCTTCTTAAATTAGTTTAGAATTTGTATTAATTAGTTTTTTTGATGCATATAAAGTTTTAATTGAAGTTGATATGTATTTATAGTATGGATGTGTTTTCTGTGAACAACCATGCAGAATTGTTTATTTGCATTTCACAAACATTGTAGTTGGTGTTTTGGTTTAGCGTCATTGTGCAGAGAGTCATAAAAGATATATATATATACATATACACACACACACACACACACATATATATATATACATATATATTTTTGAACAGGTTTTGGTGTGTATAAACTGAAAAAATGGGTTTTTATAAAAAACTGTGATGTTTTGGTTGTGCAAATGGGTGCGTTGTTTATAAAAGGTTTTATGGGTTGGTTGTTAGGTGTTGAGTCGTGTTTTGGTGTGATGATGTTGTGTGTTTTATTTTAAAGTGTTTTATTATGTGAAACTGAGTGTGTTTTGATGTGAACCTTGGTTTCACCGTCCGCGGATGTTCTATAAATTATTCAAATGGTTTATTGCTTAAATCATGTGGTGTGTATGATGTTTGAAAAGTGATCAGTGTGTCTAAAGGTTGTAATTAGATTCAAATATAGATTTTGGTTGTGTTTTGATATGTGTTTTGGATGTGGTTTTTTTTCTAAATGTGTCGAACTAGTTATTTTGCATTGTTTGTTCGTATGGATTGTTTTATGTCCGTGTTTATGTATTTTATTTTGCGGTTGCAGCATGTTGGCGGGGTATCCTCGCGTTACCGCGATCATCGGTTTGTTCGTGCTTGTGCGCCTGCGCGAGGCATGTCACGCCCTTGTGTTTGGACAACGAGCCGAGGTAGGTCCCCCATTGCACTCACCCTTAAATTTAGAATTTATTAATTGCTTGATGTTTTGTTAATTTTAATGAATGATAAACAATATTAGATAATAAAAATTTTAAATGAATATTCAGTGTGAAAAGAGCCGTTTATTTTATACCGAACACTTGGAACATTTTATTGACGGGCGGACACCCAATTTTGAAAGAATGCCCAATTGTCCTTTAAACATAATTCACGGAATTTCAAACGTACTTCTAGTTTTAAAGATAAGTGATTTTTTCTGAACAAGTGTTTTAGGTTTTTTTTCGAGAAATGGGGTTTTGTTTTAAAATTTGTGAAGGCCCGTTTGGCACTTTAATAGAATAAATTATTTTGGAAAACCTATCCAGGGGTGATATTTTGTGTGTGTTGATTGCATGAGCTGTATGTGATGTTACTACATTGTGACTGCTTGATTTACATTGTGGACGCACCCCTCTTGTATTGCTTGTGTTGACATGGGAACCTGGCATATTGAGTGAATATTCTGAGAATGATTGCTGCACTAGTTTAGACCACGCACTGGCTAGTGGCCCCATAGCGGGGGAATACTGAGTTATTACTGCTATGGGGATTGGGCCCCTCGGTTATGTCATGCAGGGCTATGCCAGGTATTATTATGGGCGTTATGACATCATCGAGTTATGGCATGCCTTCAGGATGAGTCACATGTATAGTAAGTTCTGTTTTGTTCATGATCTCCTAGGTTCGACCCATGTTTCTTTTAGTGTTTATTTGTGTGTGGCGGATGATTGAGAGGTCGAGTTCGGTTGCTGACCCATGTGTCCCACTTTTACCATTTCCCTTGGTGTGTGTTGTGTGTGATTCTCCTTTTGATTAAAAACTAAAGTTTGGATTTCTAAATTGTTCGCAAAATGTTTTAAAAATGCGATGCACCTGTTTCTTTCAACATTAAACTTGTTCTAAATTAAAAAGGGCAATGGACTGTTACTTGTTTTAGAAATTAATGTGTGTGGAAACTATATTTTATATAATTCAGTTCAAACCTGGAATTGATAAATTCTTTATTTATTGGTATGTACATTGGGAATAGAATTAGTCGGGCCTACCTACTGGGTTTTAATACTCACGCCTATAGTGTTTTTCTTGTTTTTATTTTTGTTGCAGGATCCAGACTCTGTTGTTCGCCTTGAGCGATGTTGGTTGTGGTATTGGAAGGTGACCCAAGGGGTCACGTGGAGTTTTAGTCGTGGCCAGGTTAGTGGCGTTGTTGGATGCTCTTTCTTTATTTGCATTTGTACCTTTTTGTTTCTGCTGCTTAATTTTTTTTTTATTTTGGGCTAAATCGTTCCCACCTGTTTACTTTTGATGCCCGACACTAGTTGCCAACCCGTGGGGATTGGGAACGCCCTTCGGGTCATGTCGCGGGCCGGCTTGGGTGACCGGTTCAGGGTCGACCCGGGTTGGTTCGTGACACCTTTCACTTATCACTTAACACACACACACACACACATATTTATAAATAAATTTATAAAATAGTTTGGAAATTGAAAAAAATAAAAGGTTAATCATAATCAACGCTAATCACAAACAAACAACTCAAGAAAAGTTCCTATTTCGTTTTAAAAATGGGTGAAACCCCTAATTTTTATAGAAAAAGACTTTAAATATAATCATACCCATTTCAAAATGGAACCAATATTAAACACGATTTCAAAAATATTTAAACACATTTTTTAAATCTGAAGATGCATTTAGATAACCCTTGTAATGCAAACTAATTACATGAAAAGTTGTTAAGACATATGAAATCCAACAAAAAAAACAAGGAATTACATATACATGAATTCTACTTGAAACATTTTTAGAACACTTGAATCATTTTAAAGGTGCCACTTGGAAAATTATACGTGTACTTAACATGTGTCATAATTTTATTCCATGTGATAAAACCATTAAAATAATAACCCAACCTTACTACCGGAATGGAAAATGTTTCTAAATTCAGAAAAATCTTTTAGACACACAAAAAATTAAATGTAATGTAATATGAGGGGGTTACATAGAGACACATACCTCAAATAAATGGAGGGAAATCCAAAAACGTTTGAATCAATCCACCTTCATTGGATGATACCGAAACATTCAAGAAGGTGACATGAGAGACTCATTTCACACACTAACCAAGAATAAATCCCAAAAACCAGGTCAATCGTTTGACCTAGTGTTTGGATGAGTAATGAGGGGAAACCAGGAGAGAATAATAATTTCCCTAAATATAAAGATAAGGGATTCAAAGACCTTACCTTGAGTTATCAACCAAAAATCTTGAAGAAATCCAGAGAAAAACACCATAAGGAGGGAGGTTAGGTAGAGGAGGGAGTGTGCACTAGGGGGGGGGGGGTCTCAACCATGGGGGTGTCATGAGAGAGAGGAGGGATTAGTGTGAGATTAGTGTTTCAATTTTTGGGTTTTAATTTATACATAATTTAAAAAAAATCCAAAAATTTAAAAAAATGAGAGAACTGCACAGTTAGGCATAAAACTTTACCTAACCGTGCACCAAGCTTGTGAAAGTCACTATCTCACCAAAAATCATATCACATGGTTTATCCTAGGTTCCAAATGGTTATAAAAACTATGCTCTAACCAATATAATCATCACTTCTATGACATAATTATTATTCACATGCTTGTCACATAGTTTACCTAGCCTTGCACAAGCTTTCTTCCTTAGGCCAGACTCACTAAGAACCTATATAGTTACTCCTAGAAATTGCATAGTTTGATCTTAAAAATACAAATCCCATGAAAAACTAACCATGAAAGTTAAAAATAAACTAAAAATAGGGTGTATTCATGGTTTTTCTTTAATCCATGCACCTTAACTGTTCACATATTGGAAACCCTAAAAATTTCCATGTTTAGGGTCCAATATCCAGGGAAATTTTAATCGATAATAAAAATCATAAAATAAATTAAAATAAACCACAGTTACATGGTGAGTGTCACACCCATCCCATGTTATTTAGTGGGATAATTTGGATGTGGAGCCGGATACCAAAATTGTTGATTCAACTATTTGTATCATAAATTTTCAGAAAAATGCATTGCACGGTAAGTCAGTTATCATGGTTATGTTCTATAAAAATGCATCATAAATATCAATGATATATAGGATTTTGATGACTTGGTAATGGAGTAGTGGAATCACCATTTCGTGGTCCATAACCTTAAGAAATTTCTATTAGAAGAAAGTGGTATGGTGGGGAGAATTATGACACCCATCATGTCACTATTATGTATTTAATTTGAGTTTTCTTTTTCATTTCATTTATTCTGGAATTTAATGATTCATGGGTCAAAAATATTAATTTTGGGAAAAATATAATTGATCACATAGTTAGTTCATGGTTATCACTAACCATTAACCCAATGGTTTGAAGGTGAAATGAGTGCTTCGGTGGGGTTTTCTTGTTTAAATCATGTTTTAGAAAAATATAAAGGATATCTGGGAAACCATGTGTCTCTTTTGTGTGTACAGGGGTGACCCACTTTTTTGGACCATAATTAAGAGTAATCATGAATCTAAACGATACGGTCTGCCCATTTTTCTTAAAAATGAGAATTTTCCATTCTTCCCCTTATAGATTTAACTCCTCATTCTCCCATATTCTCATCATTTTCATGAACTATTTATCCTCATCCTTGTAAACTTATTATTACATTATTACTTGGATATTCTTCTTCAATATGAGTGGATTTTCTCATTATAAGGATTGATTTCTCTTGTATTTATCCTATCTTTGTCATAACTTCCATTTTTATTCCTTTCTATTTGGTTTTGGAAACCTAGAGACCTACAGGGGCCCAAACCTAGGGTAGGGACGGGGGTTTAATTAATTTTGTTTACTTTTTGTCTTGTGGGAACCAATTTTAAATATTTATTGTGGTTTTAGATGAAAAAATTAGGCTTACTTCAATTTTAGGTAGGTGTCTCTACATAATGTGACTTTACCATAAAACACCTTAGGTTTTTGGATTTCTTTTGGTTTACATTGATCAATTATGATTGACATGTGTTTTTGAGGGATTTCATTTGATAATTTTTTGTTGTTATTATCTTGTGTATGATAAAATGGTGTTTTGAAATGAATTTCCTCAAAATAAATTTTGTGCCCGAAAAGTGATTGATAAAATTCATAAAAGTTGGTTTCTAGTTTCAAATGATTTTCAAAGGATATTTCAAAGGGGTTTAATTTGTGAATAAAAATATCTTATTTATAGAAACCCTTAATTACGTTTCTATATATATGTTATAATTTATGGTTAATGTTTGATGGTACATGAGATACATTAGGTGAGTTTTTAACTCTAATGATTGTAACCCAAGTATAGATTACGATCTGGATAGGGAATGTTTCCCAATTAGACTATGTTAGATAATGGGATGGATTATTACCCTGGTGAGATTGTGTGAGATCCTGAAATCATTAGGTTTATCTGTACTATCTAGTGTTCCTTGAGAAAAGTCATATTTTCTCTATAATCAAAGGTCTAAACTCATGTTGTATGCTTGGATCATGATTTTAATTTATTACTACCAATTTACTATTTTATTACCAAATTTCATGTTGTTCATGCCTTGTTTCATTTATTTTATTTATGATTTTATTGTTCATGTTATCATTAGAACATGGCTTATTTTCGAGAACCCAAAGTTTTTTAAATAAAATTATTTAAAATGAAAAGAATTTCAATATTATTTTTAAACTAAAACTAATAAGTGAATTATGAGAGAAATTATATATATTCATGGTGGTATCCTACTGTGATTTTCCTCACATACTTTATATACCCATGGGGGATATGAAAAATTGGTTTTTTATTATATAGGGACAATAAAGGGTGCCATGTTGTTTAGTTTCCATTTCTAATTCTCATCATCTTTACATGGTATAGTGATGGCGGCGACCCTAGGTCATGAGGAGTTTTTCTAGAGTTAAGCATTTTGGGATCCTTGGTGATGTTTGGGGCTATTTTAAATCTTCCATTTTTCCATGAACATGTTTTAGTATCCTTTTTACATGGATTTTGGTTGTCAATTTTTTTATGCTTATAGTGTGAAATTCATAAGCTGTTGGTTTATTATTACCATGTTAATATTTGTTTAATTTTTCTACATTTTAAAATTTATTTCTAATATACATGTACATTTCACATATATAGAGGTCATTCTAGATTCTCAGTGAAATACATGGAATTTTTATTGGATTTAGAGTGTGAAACCATTCTAAATGGTTTTATTTTGATACCCTGGTGTTTGTTTCCAGCCCATTATGATCGGTAACACTCTCAGGATTTTTGTGTGTTCCAAATTAGTTTAAATGTCTATTTGACATGGGATAGTTTGTTACACTAACCATGAGATTGTCTCATGAAGAACAAAGTAAAAACACCCACTATCCTACTTTTATATATATTTTCATTGTTTTTAATATATGGAATCATGAATTTGTGAAGGTGGGTGTGATGGAATGTAGAAAAAAATTTAAATGTCCACATGCAAGAGGGAGACAAAATTAATGAATAAAGAAAGGAGACACCCCAGGATTAACATGAATGATACTTCATTATCCCACTCCATTAGGATCCCCCATTATAACTCACTTTAGGATACCAATCTATTACACACACCCAAAATTTAAAATTTATGTGAATTAGAATCATACTCAGAAACTCTAAGAACTTTTCCCACCACTGTCTTAAAAAAAAGAGAGTAATGAACCTTAAATAAGAGTGAACCCTTCATTGCCTCAGTGGACCACAACCTTGAATCAAAACACCACTCAATATATTTATCCCATAATACATCTTCAACTCATTAATTGGGAGATTAAATGGATTCTGTAGTGTGAACTTAAATAGGGGAGGAGTTGAGTGAGGTCTTTTCACCCACCTCAACTTCTTAATCACCCATGTCCTCTAAGTATCAAATTGGGAATTAGAAATGGAAATGTTTTTAGACTCTAGAATCATCTGGTTTAATTTATTTGGTTATCCTTGGGTAAGACTCTCACTATTAGTGAGATAATAATAGATCACTGTTACGAAAATAAAAAATTAGAGGGGAAGAAAATCATGAACAAAAATGAACATAATGAAAATGGAATTAAAATTACTATAAAATTAAATAAAATGAATGTTCTAACTTCCCATGGGGAACCCTTTACATAGAGGTATCCCCATATATTTATACACAATTTATAATTAAATCATTTCAAACTTATTCTTCTTATATATTTTACACCATGATTTCAGCGTCCACAATACAAGATTTGTTTCAACATGGATTGACTGAAGGATATGGATTTGTCAATTTAAGAATATTCTTTAACCACCCCTTGTATTGTGATTCCCAATGATCTTGACCTTATTCATTCAATTAATGAGAGTTTTAAAAGTATAAAATAGGGATGTGACCATACTGATAGGGGGTGATTAAATTTGGGATGAATTTTTACCTATTAAAAGTTTTTTTTACGTCCTCACTTGTTCAGTGATTGGATTTATATTTCTAAATTTTTATCTTGTTGCTGGTAGGTGTGAATGAATATGTGGAATATTAATTTAGTAAAAGAGAACACCAGTATTGTTGATGAGGTTCACCACCCTAATTATGACTACATCCAAGATGTATGGTGGTTTTTATCCCTCACACACATAACTTCCTTCTTATCATCAAAGAAAGAATGAGCAAGGGGATGAACTGAAACTCCTAATCCTGGAACTAACCTAGAACCAAGAAGGAGATGAATTTTTATCTCTTTGTATAATAGATTAGTCTGGTACCACCTTGAATCAAGATCACCTTTTTTGACTTGAATCCCTATTGGAATATATGAATTGATATTCTTCTTCTCCTTCAATAATTAGATGAGCTACCTTGATGTTCCTTAGACTTCTATAATATATAAATATATTGTTAGATGGATACTTATAACTTTTTTTTATGATTAAACCATTTTAGTATGCTAATATCTATATATTCTCCTCCTATTATTATTCTTATTTAGTTCAAAAGAAATATTCTTGATGTGAAGAACCAGTTCTCATGGCTCTTTGGCTTTCATAATTTTATTGATAATTTCAATTTTAAATCACTACCTTTATTTTCTTCTTTATCTCAATTTATATCACATTGATCTATGTGATCTTATTTCCCTAATATATAGTGTATCTAAAAAAATATTGTCCTCCATTTATATCATAGATAATAACTACATCAATTTATCTTGAGTACTTTATATTCAATCTCATTTAAATTCTTAGTTAAATGCGATTCAAATCCTCTTAAAATTCTACTTAAGACTTAGGATTCACTCCCCAATTGGGAAAAAATCTGTTGTTTTTTATCATAATTAAAATCACCCAAACACTTGACTTTTAATTATTTTATAAGATGTTATTTCAATATTTGATCCAAAAAATCTTATTCACTGATTTATTTATTTATTCACCTAATATTTGAATACCTATTATCACAGCTTCCATAAAAACTATATGTATTGAAATTTTTTATAATGGTATTTTTCATGTGTAAACTCTTGCAATCGCATCTTAGAATTATCCCATGAATATCTCATATTATTTAATCCCCATAATTTCAAATGCATTCAAAATGATTGAATATGCATGGATATTAATGCATTTATCAGAATTTATTATTTTATATCTTACTTCCTCAGGTTTTTGTTGCTGACATTGAGGAAGATTAACATGGATCATCTTATCCTTTAATCACACATTTACAATATGGAAAAAACTACATTAACCTTCCTCATTCATCTAATATAATCAAATCATTTTTCATCATGATATTTTGATAATGAGATAATTACATATGCATCAACATAATTATTAAGCTTTTGTATGTATTCTCAAAATACTGTTCTCAAAATTTCATTCCTGAAATATCATACCCAATTTCTATATTTTATGAGAAACCAAGTATAAAGGCTCAATTCAAGCTTCTCAACCTTTTGAAAAATCATTCTTCTTTAGGCATGTATTTATGTAAACATCTCATATGCATCAAAATTATTAGGGAAAGCATTCAATTTAGAAATGGAATTTATATCAAAGTCACATATGCTCTCTCATTTATATATTATATACTCTATTTTTCATATATATGCAGATCTCATTAGGAATTTTCTGTTTTCTTGAGATACATTTAAACACACAGATAATTATTCTTCATGCGGGGAGTAATAACTCCATGACACATCCTCATCATCTAACACATCACTATGATTCTTCATAAATATCAATATAAAAGAATCAATATATTTCCCTTATTCATCACATATCCTCTTTTATTTCAAACTATAGGGAAATATATTATTCTATAACTCTTATTTTTTTTGAATCTCATTCTTCTTATATTTACTAATAACCATATACCTCACATATTTGAACACTCTATTTTTGACATGGTAGCTTTGAAGTTATCACAGTTGATCTATACTTCACTTAATGGAAGAACTTCATCAGGCATAATATCTATAAAATCAATCCTTATTCACACAAAAGATCCATGTTCACTTCATAATTAATAATTTGCTCACAGAAGACATGTGAAGGTTCTCATGAAATAACCTTACACTCATAGAAGATCAACATTTATAGAAGGTACATGGAAGTATGGTTGATTAATCTCAAATCACGAAATATCCTTAACTTCAATTAAAATCTATGTATTATTCATATAGAAGGTTTATATTTCATGAGGATTTTCACATAAGATCCACTTATTCTTGCAGTAGCTCATGTTCATCATGCAGTTGATCAATTTAATAACTCAGTTTCAATTATAATATGTTCTTTTGGAATATACTTGTGGTTATCCAAGAGAAACTTACACAATTGATCAAAAATCACTTCATACAGTCATTCATATATCACTGTTAATCCACACATTCCAGATGATTGATTAATTTCATGTCACATAGTAGATCATATGTTTATATAAAAGAACATCTCAAAATCGTGTGGTCAATCATATATCCTTAGGTGTGTTCTATTTCTAAATTCTCATGGTAGATTTAGCACAAACAGATCCTTCAAGTCCCCAATATTGAATATTATCAATATTACATAGTTAGATTTTAATCCCAAACAATATCAGGCTTTGGGATATCCCACATTGAACTATTGGTTAGTGGATACTCCTTAATATACCTATACCCTTTCTTTAGTTTCTTGAAATCCATCGAACTGAGGATCAGCTCCTAAAAACACTACTCACACACCTGCATATTCCATCATGCACTACATGGGGTGTATACTCCCTGTGTATACTATGTGAACGCTATGCATGCAATCATGAATTTTATGCGTCCACTATGAAACCACTTAGTTAGACTTACCCTTTTCCATTTGGGTTGGCTATTGAAGTTTGGGAGCCCACCAAAGTAGTGGATGGGCCTAGACCCATGGATAGACCATGCAGGACCATATTTTTGATAAATCCCAATATTTAAAACTTATACATATCTAATTATTATATAGATATTCCATATTATAATTTTCATTTTAGTCCTCTTCAATATGATTCATCCAATACTATTTCTATATAATATTTGTGCTTCAAAAGGAAGGTACACCACATCTTCTTAAAATAATTCTCTCCTAAGTACAGATAAATTTCCAAGAATATCCATTGGGAGTAACTAAAATCTTTACTTTTGTCACATTAATTTGGATAATCAACTTTAATTTACAAGATTCAAGGATTCACTTCAATTCTCATGTATAATTTACAATTCACAATATATTTTTATATTTTCTTTGCTTGGTAACTATTATTTATAATGCATGGTTTATCCAAAACTAACTTCCAAGATCTTATTCTATATTCTGATTTTATTTAACATATTGAAATCAAATACTCCATGTATATTGACAACAAATATGACACACACAAAGTGGTATAAAAAATGTCTAACTTTTTTTAATACCAATAATAAAATTTTATGTCAATATGTTTATCTAATTTTCACATATGATTTCTTTTTTCTCTCCCCGCATCTCATTAAAATTTTCATTTTATTCTTACCCACTTGTTGATAAAAAATATAAAGAGTTCCAAAATAGAGGGTGGTATCAATTCATTCATAGAAATGTACCATCATTCATACCAACAAAAATCTATGTAATTCATGATCAGTGTATAAAACATGAGAGTTTGAGTAAGAGAAAAAATATTTCTATTTTAAAACTGAAAATCATATCAACTTATACTTATCACCATTTCCTAAATATTTCCCTTAGATTCTGTTCACATGTATTCTAATTGAAATATATTAATATCAATAGATGAAAATATTTCCAGAGATTTTGAACCTAATTTTTCTATACTCACACAAATTAAAAATATTCATGTACAGACAATAAGTTTTATTTCATATATACATGTAACTTCACTAAATCTTCTTATTTTCTTATCATTGATGGAAATTTTTTTACCCCCTTACTTTTATGATAAATTATTGAAATTTAAGGATGATAGAATAGTATTACATAATTTTCAATGAAAAACTTTGAAGAACCTTTTCATAATTCAAATGTGTGTTAATTATCAACTTTGAAAGATTCTCAAGTAAATCACCATTCAGATATTCTATCCTTATTCACATCATCTAGGAATATATTTTTTAATATATTTTTTATAAGAAAATTAATTAATAAATCATTATAATATGGAACATTTTTCAGATTTAGAATTTTTTTATATCTTAATTTTTTTAGTTATCCATTTGAGAACTAACTACACCTTTAATTTTCTATACATTTAGCATAAAAATACAAAACTAATGGTATGGTAATAAGGAGGAACCTCATTTTTTCATCAGTAAGAACAAAAATGATGATAATGTTTTCTTAACCATTAAAATATTGTATTTTAGGATTCATTTCCAAGAGATCTCTTTATGTATACATCTCCATGTTTCCAAGTAGTATTGAGTTGCATGGGTACTTTTTTTCTCTATATGTGGGATCTTCCTTTTTATGTGAGCCATCAAGTCAAATATATCACTAGATGGATTCATTTTATTTTTAATGATTTATTCTTGGGATGGTATGATTATTACATAATTATTTGAGTAGAATACAACCCCCTTTCATGTCCCACACAAAAACTTCATTAATTTACTGGTCATCATTTGTTGACAACCTCTCTTTAAATATGGTTTTTTCATGTTGAGTATTTTTCTTAACTTTGGATTTTTATTTCACTTCAACTTCATCCTTTTTCCTTTCCCTTTCCAGGTTATCTAGCCAAATAACTAAAAAATATTTAGTAATTTATACATTTTTCTTGGTTATTCTGCATTGAATCTCAACAATACCCCCACCATAGAAATCCTCTTATTTATTTCTTGGATTCATACATTCCTTTATTGATTATGCTTTCTTACATCAAATCCATATCCCATGGCATGTGTTCATAAGTCCATGCTGTTGAATTTTTTTCCACAAAAGAAGTAGATTCAACCATTTTGTGAGAGATTATTCTTTAAATTCTTGGGTGTTATTGATTTTACACTTTTATTATTCTTTTCTCCTAAGGAAAACTGATCAGACTTATTTAATGACTTCCTTGGAGCTTTCTTTTCAACATATTTATCTTGTAATTTTCAAATGACAGAATTTCCTCTTTTAATCTCATGTGGTATTTTCATCTTATTTTTTATAGTTTTATGTTTGAATGAATTATACTTATTAGTTTCTTCACTATGACAATTTACATTTAAAATACTACATAGATCTCCATGTTTATCAATTTTTCTGGGACTCATTGATTTTTTTTTCATTTTCATTATGGTCTTGCTTCACATTAACTTTTCTACCCCTTGATTTATGATTTATTTGAACTTTAAGAGTTGAAATATTATACCAAAAATTAAAATCCATGTTCCCTAACTTATATCCTCACTAGAAATATCCCATAAATATTAATATTTTTCTATATGAATAAATCTATCCAAAATTTCATGTGTGCTATTTTTTACATTATTATCAAACAAATGGGTCTGTTCAAAAAAAAAACTTCTTATAAATACTCTTTTATCCAGTCCATTGAGTATATTTGATTCCTAAACATTTTCATTCAACCAAAACTATATATATTTTTATTTTAAACCTACACTATTCAAGAAAATAGGCTCAATACAAACATTATTTCTAGAAATGAATTTCACTTTTTCTTTTGCGGCTATTATATATAGATTAATAGATGATCTTAGGATGTTCTTAAAACCAGTTAATGGTCTTATAGAGTAAGATTCTTATTTTTTTTATTTTTTCGATAGAATATTTCCTTCAAATTTGTTTTGAATACATGGATTGAGAAATTTTTTGATTCTTAAATTTAATTTCAAGATCTAAGAATCTAATGTTGAGATTTTATTTTTTATTCACCACTATATTTAGTTTCTCTTCACTAGATGTATTGATTTTATCAACCTCATAATTAGAAATTTTATTCTTCTCATTCATTTAATATTAAATTTTATTGATATTATTTTCCTGGACCTCTAGTTGATTTTTTTACTTTAATGATTGACCTTTTCTTCTCATCTAGTGCATGTATTTTTTTTTCAAACTATCAATGGATTGATCTTTCTTTAAGATTTCCCCAAGATAATCCTTCCCCACTCTAAAGTATTCCTATTCAATATCCTTAATTTTTTTTACTTTTTTCATTATACTATTTGGTGAGATCTACATGCAACATCACTTTCTATAGAATCTCTCTCTCTCTCTCTTGTTTCATCTTCTAAATGGGTAATGATATTATGAATACAATATTTTAATTTTTTACTATAATCATTATCACTTTTGGTTATTTATTCAATTATAACGTCTGGACAAAAACTTTCTAATTAATCTTCATTAACTTTTGAGGTAGATAGGTTGTCCATTTAATTAGTAATATTTTGAACTAGCAGGCCATCTTCTTTTATGCATGAATTATCTTTTCTAGAACCAAATCATGGGAGAACATATTCTTCTTCCTATTTAAACAAGAGGGATATATTCTTTATTATCCTAAACTATTTCTTCCCTTTATTTTTCTAAGTCTTCGTAGAAATGAAAATATTCTAAATAGTAGATATAATTCATGAAAGCATTTATTATATTTTTTTATAAGAAGATGATAGAGAATAAAATAGACGTGTAACCTATCTACTGATACCAATTAAAAAGGATCACACATGGATGTGACTAAATTTAGGTGGGGAATGAATTAGTGTGGGATGAATTTTTACCTATTAAATCTTGTATCCCAATGTTACCACCCCATTTGTTCAGTGATTGGAGTTATCTTTCTCTCTTTTTATCTTTTATTTGGTTATTGTTAATGAAAATGTGGAATAGAAAATAATTATAATATAACACCAAGATTTTTGATGAGGTGTTTCTACCTAAGGATGACTATGACCCCGGTGTATGGTGGTTTTTATCCCACATATACACAACTTCATTATTATCGTCAAAGTAATAACGAGAAAGGGTATATCCATGAGCTTGTTATTCTGGAACTGACTAGATACAAAGAAAGAGTGGGATTACTGTCCATTTGTACAATAGATTAGGATTTAACCACTATAGGAAATATCACCTGTGTTAACTTAAGTGACTCCTAGACTATATGAATCAATCTTCTCAATCATACGGGATGACTCAATGTTATCCAGACTTATACAGTATAAAAATATATTACATTATTGATACACATAATTTTTTTCTTATGATTGATCAATTGTAGTATTCCACTCTATATATCTTATTATTTTATTATTATTCTATTCATATGAAATATCATTGATGTACATCACTGGTTTTCATATTTCTTTGACTCTCATAATTTTCTTGATAATTGCAGTATTGAATCACCACCGTTCTTTTCTTATTCAACTCAATTTATATCATAATAATCGATGTGATACTATTTCCTCAATATTATATGTATCTATATGAAACTCCCCCTACAATTATATTACATATAATATCTCCATTAATTCTTCCTCAAGACTCAATATTCAATATCATTTAAATTATATATTAAATATGATTCAAATATTTCCTTTTAAAATTATTTTTAAGACATGAGCTTTACTCTCCCACGTAAAATATAAATACCCACAATATTTTTCTCCTATTCAAATCACTTGATGAATAAAACATTAATTCTTGCATGTGATATTATCATAACCTCGATCCAAAAAATACTCTACATTAATTCCTTTATTTTTTTCACGTGGTTATTGAATACCCATGATCATAGCTTCTATAAAAATATCTTTCATTCACATTTTTATATCATTATATTCCATATGGAAACCCCTACAACTGTGGATTATAATCATCCTATGAATTCCTCATCTTATTCAAGAAATATAATTCCATATACATTAAAAAAGAATGAATATGAATGGATAATCATACATAGATCAAACTTGATCATGGTATATATGAATTTGTTTTGTGATTTCTCCTAAATTTAGTGAATATTTTCATGGATAATATTTTAATTTCATCATGAATTTAAATTATGTGAACATCTCCATTAACCTTACTCATTCAAAAAATGGAATCATTTAGTTTTTCATTATGATATTTTAATCTCGAGAGCATAAAATACGAATATTCATACATTTTGAGCTTATTAATTCATTCTAAATATATGGTTCCTAATATTTCATGCATGAAATATCATAATTTCTTTATCTATTCTATGATTGTACAAGTTTTAAGGTTCAATTCAAGATTCTTAAACTTTTGAAAACCCATGCTTCTTCAATCATGTCTCTATGAAAATATCTCACATGCATAAAAAATATCAGGGTAATATTTTAGTTTGGAAATGAAATTTATATAGAACTCACATCTCCTATATTATGGGTATATTTAATACTCTAACTTTCTTCTGTATGTATGTATCATTACAAATCTTTAGTATTATTGATCTAATTTGAAACATGTTGTTACTTATTCTTCCTATGGTAAATAATTAATCCTAGAAAAACACCATAAACATGTATCACATCACTATGATTATTTATAAAAATCAATATTAATAGATAATCATATTTCCCTTATTCATCACAAATCATCATTTTTTTCTAACTAGGGGGTAACATTTTCTTCTTCTTCTATTATTTTTTGAATCTAATTCTTCTCATCTTTACTACTAACCATATTCCTCACATATTTAAACACTCTGTTTTTCACATGGAAGCTTCGAAGGAGGCATGTTCAATCCATACTACACTTCATGGAAGAAATTAATCTTGTAGAGGATATGAGGAAGCCCTATTTATTAACATGGAAGATTCATGTGCTCTTCAAACATAAGAGTTTACCTAGGTAAGGTATATGATATCTCAGAACTTGTTCACCCATAAGTAACCAATACTAGTTGGTTATGAAACCTCAATCGTTCCTCCCCGTATACTAGAGGATTATAACTAGAATCGAGGGTCCATGATGGTAGAGTGAGGAGAATAGAACCTCTTTATCAAAGTGAAACACAATGGTAAAGTATAAATATAAATCAGTTGAAGAAATATAATAATGGAAACAGTAGAAGTAAATATCTAAAAAAAGAAACTAATATAAATAACCCAGTTTTACATACAAGGTGATGTCATGATGTTATAAAAATAAGGAGCATGGAAATAGGAAACATACATACAAGAGTACATACTATATAGAATAAACATAAATACTAAAATATATCTCCAATAGCATAATTAGTATAAGCTTGATTACCTGATTTTGTAACCCATATTAGAACATTTGTTCAAGTGTCCATAGTAGGTCGCATTCCTTTATCCAAACATATATCTGTGAAATATATCAGGGCGCTAATCAAAATCCCTAATCAGGTATGAGTAAAACTCAGTAGGCCAACACCAACAGTTTCTATAAATAATGAAGTCTATGAATATATAATGAAATAGTGTCCAGGTAATAATAGAAAAGGCATCAAATAAACTATGAAAACCCACATTTTATTGGGTTCCCAAAATTAAACTTGTCTGATACTACCTGCTTCAGACTAATTTAAAAGGTCTCTGAACATTCATTATTTTAGTGATCATTAAAAAGAATCTTTTCCTTTAATTATATATAATCTATAAAGGGTGTAATGTCTATAATTTTCAAATAAACATTAAGTAAAGTCATGACCTTTAATTTCCAAATATACGTCAAGAAACTTCATTTCCATTAATTCTCTATTATCCATATGGAATTTCATTTTTATTAATTCTAAAAAACACACACCAAGGAATGTAATGTCCTTTAATTATGAGTATGTCACATGGAATTCCACTTCCATTGGTTATGAGTAAGTAATATAGAACTTCAGGTCCATTTATTCTAATTAAGAAAAATGGAACATCATATCCATTATAGAAATTAAGCATGATGTAAAAGAACTCTAGGGCCATGTTAATGTTAATTCCCATTATTAATTTAATTCATTATTTAAATCATGTAACTGAAGTGTAATAAAAAGTGGGCCAAGTAAATCTAATTGTCTCTACAAAATCAATCAAGGGTTATATGACATGTCCTTAACATTCACATTTCATTTAATTAATTTATAAGTAATCAATTGTTCCATGGGTAGGTCCATACCACATATCATTTATTAGATAATTTTATAGAATTTCATTGTCCAATTCCTTGCCAAACACACCTTAGTTGTGTTTTGGTCATAATGTAAACATAATATCATTAAGGAATATAGTCGAACCCATCCAAGGGGATAGTCCAGGTTGAGTTTTTCAACCTCAAATGGGTTATCAAGTTATATAACATGTCTAAATCAAGTTCCAAAAATCTATTTAGGATTTTATCAATTTTAAAAGCAACAACTGAAAGGTCCAAAATTCTACATAACGGAGAAAATATATAAACCCCTAAACTTTTAAGAAAAATGTATAGAACACATACCTTAGATGAGTAAAATACTCCTCATCCAATTTCATCCTCTAATATGGGATTTAATGGGAGAAATTAGATAAATAGACCAATGCCTTGAAAATTGGGCATATTTTATTGTGTAGATTTAACATTATATACATCATGATAAATGAAGAAAGAAATAAATAGGATTGAAGAAATTACCAAGATGGATTTAATGAGTTGGATGAAATCTACTTTTTATTTCATATGAGGGAGGAGGCTATATGCCTAGGTGATGAACAAGGGAGAGATTTAGAGGATGGGGACACCGTGAAAATGGGAAAGGAGAATATTTTTTTTAGTTTAAGAGGAAGAAGTAAAAAAAATATAAATTCCAACATTTTTATGGGTGAATTTTTTGGCTGCATGGTTTTCAAAACTATAAAACGACTATTTTCTTGTACTATTCCATGGCTCACACCTCATAAGGGCATAGTGAATAGTTAGAAAAACTATGTGTAGCCCTCGTGTGCTCACACTCTAAGGAGGCCACCCCTTACTGTAACACCTGACCCCAGAAGATCAGATTTGGTTCCTTACTTCATTACATTGGTATGATTAAAAGGAATCAAAACCTGAAGGACCAAATAGTTTAATAGTTTATAAAACTAGATTATATACATTATATCCATAATAAATTGGAAAAAATAAAGCATAATGTAAGTAAAAGATCAGAATCCTTGAAATTAATTTGAAGGATTCCTCTTCATAACATAGGGAAGTAAAACATAATAAGGGTGAGATAAAATGCTCAGTAAGGGTATGTATAATGGAAGAAAAAAATGAATCAATGAGAATAAATCAACACAAAAAATTAAATAATTTAAACACATTATATTTAATAAATAAGATGATAATGAAATGCATCCATAGTTATTGTCAAAGAGATAATATCATGGATAAAAAATAATAATAATAACTAAATTCTCAATAAGGAAAATGATTATTTATTAAACTTCATGGTTGAGGCACATAAAAACCTACACTGTCAAGACCTTTCATAAGATAATTTAAAACTATATGTAGAAACCCATATAATTTGGCCAACTGGTTTTTCTAATGAGAACATGTTGATAAATTGAGGGTATATATAATATCTTGGCCCCACACATCAAAACAAGTAGAAATAATTCCTCATAGATTAAGAAATATATTTAATTAATAAAAAATTTGTGTCACGACCCATCCTCGGGGCCCGTGCCGTGACTACCCCAAGCTCGCCTTCCATAGGCCAGGGGCTGGCGACTAACACCAAAGGCGAATCCCCGATAAAAGGGAAGACATTGCCTTTAAACCTATAACACTCACAGTCTGAACAAAAGAAGAAGAAACAAAAAGTACTAAAATAGAAAAGGTGTGCTGATGGTAAGTGGGACAGTATACAAACCCAACTGAACAACAAGTACAAGTACAAGTAAAAATGGAAAACAACACCTGGATCGTCCACTGGGGAATCCTACCTGAAGGGTAGGTACGGATCTCAAACAACTCGTCCCTGAGGTACGTACCTTCTAGTTCAGCTCCGAGCAGTCTTCCGTCCGTCACCCTCAGCCTCGATCACTGCTGACCCTCGTCTGCACAGAATACAATAAGGTGCGGGCGAAGCCCATGCAGGGGTGAGTATAACAATACTCATTAGGGGACCCCAAGAACCCTGAAGGTCTCCTATAATCCACTTAGGATAAACCAAATAAGAAAGATACAATCATGAAGTATCAACCAACCCTACTTAGGTATATTCCCATACATATACCTAAGTTACCAGTCACAGTCTAGCACCAACTCTTAAGCCCAAGCACTACCTAGTACACAAAGTAAGTAAAGTCAATCAACTCAATGATGATGATTGAAAGACAAGACTCAACTCACACAGGTATATAACTCATGAAGAGGGGTAGAGATTATTAGATGTATCCTCTAAATCATCTTCTCTGTTAAACCCATGTAGGATCCAGGAACAATAAAAGCACTGTTGAACCCACGGAGGATCCTGGTACAGAAGTCATCACTGTCAAACCCACGGAGGATCCTGGTACAGAAGTCACCACTTTCAAAAACTCGGAGAATCCCAGTACAGAAGTCATCACTATCGAACCCACGGAGGATCCTGGTACAATATTTTCGCTGTTGAACCCACGGAGGATCCCGTCATCTCAGTCGCAGCCAACCCTAGGGTTCCCACACACAACACACTCGATTACGGGAGGGTCTAATCCTCGAGCCAAGTGTCGATACATCAACTACAATGAAGTTTCAAGTTTATGTATCCCGTAGTTCCGTCTCATCATAAGAAACCCAATGCGACAGACGACGCGTTAATCAGACACACGGTCTGAGAGTTATAGACATTTCTGTTCCAAGGGCCCGATTGGTTTTTAGGTTCAAACCAACCTGACCATACCCCAACTATATCCAAACCTCAAGTGGGGTAGTCCAAAGGAATCTTCTCGCTTCAGGAATTCCATCGCCATAAACGGTTCGTTGATCAGACACCCGTAGACCAAGATGGAGGCTAAAAGGTGTAAATGGCCATAGCGGGTCCGGGTCCAGTCCGACCCAGTTAGTCCGACCCGGGGTCTGACCTGGTCTGGGGGTGCGGCCCGACCCGAGTGGTCAGTCTGATCAGAGTGGGTGGCCTGAACCAAGGGAGCGGCCCGACTGAAAGTGGCGGCCCGACCCGAAGGAGCGGCCCGACCCGAAGGCGCGACCCGACCCGAGGGCGGCCCGGCCGAGGGCGGCTCGGCTGAGGGTGGCCCGACCAGGGGTGGATCGGCCGGGGGTGGCCCGAACGAGGGTGGCCCGGCCCGTGGGGGGCCCGACCATGGGCGGCCCGGCCGAGGGCGGCCCGACAGCTTGTCGTAACCGCGCCCAAGTGGGTGGCGCACGCCCCCTGACACCCGAACGGCTCTGCCGTTCAGGTGTGAGCCGAACCGGCACCTGGTGGTGCTGGTACCACACACGCGGGACCCAACGGGGTCCCGATCGTCCCATCTGGCCGGAGCGGCCAGCCACTCCGGCTCCACAGCCGCTGGCCCGGCCGGCCGTCGCCGCACCTCCACCGCGGCGCGACGGTGTCGCGGTCCTACTGCCCACTGCACATCACGCCGACACCATGCCACAACCGTTGCGGCCTGACCTGTCCGTGGCCTTCGACTCCACCGCGCTGCGCCTTGCTTCTTCATCCGCTGTGGCCCTCTCGGCCACAGTTCCTCTCTGGCGCGGTGCAACGGCACCGCGCCCCTTCGCCACCGCCGCGGCCCGCCTGGCCGCCGCTTGGTTTCTCTGCGCGGCATGGCGGTTCCATGACCTTGCGGCGACCCGACGGCCTTGTGCTGCCGAATCCTTTTTTAGTCCACCTCTATCGTCATCAAACGGGAACAAACAAAGGGGAGGATCAGACCGTGTTCGTGCGGTCTGAACCCTCCATGTTACGGTGATATCAAAAGGTAGACATAGAACCATAATAAACAATGAGGAACGAGGATTTAATTTAATCACAAAAAACCCCTAACTCACTTGTCGATCGTTGAAAATGGAAGGAGAGGTATGGGGAGTGTCGATTCATTGACGTTGGGAAGTGTCCGGGGTAGGAGACCGAGGAAGAAGCATCACAGCGTTCTTTGCGTTCTTCGTTGGGAAGAAAAGGCGTTCTTCATGGGAATATGTATTTCTCCAAAGGCTCCCCCTCCAATCCTCCAATCCCCTTCCCGTGATAGGTGTGGTGCCAAAATTATAAACTAAGTTTTAAGGTTGTCACATTAAAGGGGAAAACCAAGAGTTTAACTAGTTAATTAATTAAGTTGGGTTTGATTAATTAATTAGGGTGAAGTCCAAGGGTCGGGTGGTTACATAATTGTGTTACCATGAATTTAATTCTTAGCCATAAATTCCCGACCATCCTCATATGGTTCCCACCTCTAAAATTTGAAATTAAAGGATAAAAATAAATAAGTGACGAAATATTTTATTTTTATTCTTCCACGAAAAAAGGGAAAAACTAAATTCCCTTCTCATTAGAACACAACTATGGTGAAGGTCTCACTAATCAATCACCAACAATACGAGTTCAATGGTTACCTCGGATTTCAATTCCATGCACTGGTTCAAAAGTTATAAAACGCTGCTTGCATGTTTACTAATCGTACCCGAAAAAAAGTTCGGAAAAAAATATTATCATCCACCCTCGACCCGCGCTGGTTAAGGTTATGCTCTAGCTAGGTGTATCACGCCCCAAAGAACCCAACAGTACCCTCAGATTTCAATCTGAGTTACCATTTAAAAGTTATTAATTTTATAATAAAATAATTGTCACTTAATTATTTTATTTGCGGCCAAAAACTAACTTTCTTTGGTAGCCCTCACCGACCCAAGTTAGTATCTTCTTAAAGAAATCCTACCCACACAATTTTAGAGGTGGTCTCAGATTTTTAATCCGAGTTACTGTTTGTGATTTATAAGCATTTGAAAAATAAAATAACTTTATTTAATTATTTTATTTAGAGTTATGCCATTTTCGTTTTTTCTCACAGGAGGCCCGTGCCGACTAAAATTAAGTCACACATAGGATAAACCCGCCATCCTGAGTGAAACTGTGACCTCAGATTTCTGATCCAAGTAACCATTTAAGAGTTATTCTACTTTTTTAGGGAAACTACATACGGGCGTTAATTTAAGCTTTACAAAATTTCGACGGATCATTCCAGGCACTCTAGGACTCGAAATCGTGCACCATCAGAAACTGCGGACTCGTAAAATTCCCAAGTATTTACGAAAAAAATTTCCACAGAAATTCCGGGTCTTTACATTCTCCCCAACTCAGGGTTTTACATCCCCGTAAGCTACAAGTCGAACTAAGGGAACAAATGGGGGTACTGAACATGCATATGAGCCTCCCGCTCCCATGTGCTCTCTTGGAGGTTCCCGTGCTGCCAACGAACGCACACCAGAGGTATCGACCATCCACGTAGGACCTGCGGTTGTCGATCCTCAATCTCTACTCGAATATCTGTGAAAGTCGCCCCATCGTCAACGTCCAACTCGCCATGGACGATGATGTGGGAAGGGTCATGCACGTATCTCCTCAACTGGGATACGTGGAAGATGTCATGCACTCAGTGCAACTGAGGTGGAAGAGTTAAGCGGTAAGACACCTCGCCAACTCTGCTGAGGACCTGGAAAGGTCCAATGAACCTTAGAGATAACTTTCTATCTCGGCCAAAACACCATAGAACTCGTCAAGGTGAGACCCATAGAAAGACGTGGTCGCCATACTCGAACTCCAGAGGTCTCTGTCTCCTAGATGTACATGAAAGACCTGTCACGAAGTACATGGATATTCGATCCTACTTCTACTCTAGGACCTCCAAAGGCTGAACCAAGATGGTTGGTACATGTTGTTCTGCCTTCACTTTCTGACAAGTGAGGCATCGTGAGAGAAACTCTGCCACTTATTTCTTCATTTTCGGCTACCAGTGCTATCGTCGGAGGTCTCGGTACATCTTCACCACTCCTGGTTGTACCGCTAGAGAAGATGTGTGGAACTCCCTCAACACTTCCTTCTGAAGTGAAACTGGTACCATGGTATGTCCTTTGTAAAGAATGACGTGCTCCCCACCTTCAGAAAATAAATCAGGTGCCTGCCCTGTGGATATCTGAGCACATCGCCTCTCACAGTCAACATCCCCACACTGTGCCTCCCTGACTCTCTAATGAAGTGGAGGAGTGATTGTGAGAGACTATAGAACGACTGCTCCATCCCGATCGACAAAAGATATCTGCAATGCGGCCAACTGCTCTATCGCCTCTCCAAGAAGCTGAATGCCTGATCTCCTACTGAGAGCATCTACTACCATGTTCCCCTTCCCAGGAGTATATACTATCTCGAAGTCATAGTCCTGGAGGAACTCAAGACAACGCCGCTGTCCCAGGTTCAGGTCCTTCTGGGAGAAGATATACCTGAGACTTTGGTGATCTGAGTAGACTGCAAAACATTCACCCATAAGATAGTTCCGCCACATCTTCAAGGAGAAGGCCACTACTGATAACTCCAGGTCATGGGTAGCATAGTTTTGCTCATGCTATCCCAACTTCTGAGAACCATAAGCGATCACTGCTCGCTCCTACATCAGGACACACCCAAGTCCGGTCCCTGATGCATCACAATAGACTACGTACCCAATGACCTCCTCCGGTAGCCTCAAGATAGGCACACAAGTCATCCTCTACCTCAGTTCCTGAAAGCTCTGCTGGCATCTCTTCGACCACACGAAGGGTTTCCCCTTTATTTGTTAAGGCTGATAGTGGTGCTGCAAATCTGGAGAAGTCTGGAATGAACTTTCGGTAGTATCTAGTCAAAGCAGAAATCCCTCCACCCTTTGGGGGGTAATCCTGGAAACATCTTTGGAAAAGATGTTCTCATGCATTGTCACTCCTGTTTGGAACTTAAAAATCAGAGTTCCTGCTGCCACGAGGGTAAGGCTGGACGATTCAAGAGTCATCAACTGCACCCTCCTATGCATGAGTTTAACATGTCCTGCCTGGGTTTCTTTTTTTCTCCAACTAAGGAAAACCTCGTCCCAAAGTTGTATATAAACCACAAACTTTTTTCCTAATACAATAAATCTGTGTATTAACTATGGTTTCTAGTCCATACCCAAACTAACGTCGTAAGGCCTCGACGCTGCCACAAAGAGGTTCCAACCAAAACTGTCACCTCAAGGGTCATATCACACTGTCAGCGTAAGTGTGATTATCGAGTCTCCTCCCAAAGGTATCTCTAGATGTGAGGGTCAAGTCAATGGCTTAACCGAAAAATCTAGGTCTAGGACAAGATTCATGAAAGGAAGGAATGATTCATATCTATGTCTATTGATACGGCAGCTAGTGTTAGATAGAGATCGTACCTCGAATCATTCCTAGAGCCCTTGGGTCACACTCCTTGACCGCATGATGTTACTCTCTTCTCCAACCCTCTAGCTCCCTAAGCCTGAAAGGGACTACATGGTGGGTGGTTGTAACATGTCGAAATGTACACCACCTCATGCTACTCTCCTAACTCTACTTCCATGTCTGCTGCCCTGCAGATTCACCTGTCCTTAACACTTCCTCTTCCTAAAACATCTCACACGACCAAGTCTCTGAGACTGGCACCGGTTCGCAGCTTTCCACTGATAATATTCACTAGCTTTATCCGCTCAATCAAAGAACATTCAATCACAAAGGTTCTCTCTAGCACCCTAATATAAGTAGGAATGCATAAAGGAAAAAAAGTTCAGGCTCAGATGTCCTTAAACACACCTCGCTTAGAGGTCCAAGCTATAAAGAACTGTTCTCATTGTATTCATCGAGTACTAGGAATGGTCGGTATGCCTCGATGAATACTCAACTACCGACATGTCATCCTGTCGAAACTGTATAAGCTCTAGAAAACTCACAACCACCTCTTCAAGCCAGTACTCAGCCGCCTGTGGGTCGGGATCGCCTCGGAACTTGAGGGATATTGGGTGCTGAAACACATGTAAGGCACTAATCCTATAAGTGTCCTCTACCGGTACTTACGGTAGTGTATGCTGACCAATGGGAAGTGATATAGTTGGTACACTGCCCAAAGGTACCATCTCGAAAAACGGTCCAAGTACCAAAACCTCATCACTATGCGGATCATCCTCCTGGTCACTCACTGTAAAAGATTAGTAGCTAAGATCAATATCTTCTCTAATAGTGTCTCAACTAGGAGGAAAACTCCAGTAATCGCCTCCATCCAATCCTCTATTGCCTAATAATCTATCTCACCTCGTAACCTCGGAGGCATTTACTGCTGGAACTCGTACAATGCACTCAGCTGGCGTGCACCGTTCGCCAGTGCGGCTGGGGGTATCTACTACCCTATGGGTGGTGGTTCTACTGGTACACCTCCTGATGGTGACAACATAGAAAGAGGGCCCTAAACCAGAGCCTCATCGCTCAGTGGTCCGTCATCATGTACTCTTTTGGAAACACTAACTGGCTGTCTACGCAGCGACATCCTGATAAGGAACAGGTGCTCCACAGTCAATAAGTTATACATGGTGAGATAACTCAAAGATTTAACATAGAAGACTCTTGAAAACACACACATAATCAGTGTTTTTGTGCACTGAGTCGAAAATAAAAAGTCATGGTCCTAGTGTATGGATACGTCGGCCGCCGAACCAACACTGGACTCCCTGAACTGAAAACCACACTCAGTACCCTTAACACTATTTTGTCCCAGAAAAGAAAGATCAAAGTGATGAGTTCTACGGTAGAACCGAATCCTCTGATACCAATTTGTCACGACCCGTCCTCGGGGCCCGTGCCATGACTACCCCAAGCTCGCCTTCCATAGGCTAGGGGATGGAGACTACCACCAAAGGCAAATCCCCAATAAAAGGGAAGGCATTGCCTTTAAACCGGTAACACTCACAGTCTGAACACAAGAAGAAGAAGCAACATGTATTAAAATAGAAAAGGAATGTGTGCTGAAGGTAAGTTGTCCAATATACAAACCCAACTGAACAACAAGTACAAGTACAAGTAAAAAGGAAAAACAACTCCTAGATCATCCAATGGGGAATCCTACCTGAAGGGTAGGTACATATCTCAAAAAAATCATCCCTGAGGTACGTCCCATCTAGTTCAACTCCGAGAATCCTCCTTCCCATCTCCCTTAGCCTCGATCACTGCTGACCGTCGTCTGCACAGAACACAACAAGGTGTGGGCAAAACCCGTGCGGGGGTGAGTATAACAATACTCAGTAGGGGACCCCGAGACCCCCCGGAGGCCTCCCAGAATCCACTAATGACAAACCAAAGAAGAAAGATACAATCACAAAGTATCAACCAACCATACTTAGGTATATGCACATTCATATACCTAAGTTACTAGTCATAGTCCGTCTCCAACTCTCGAGCCCAAGAAAAACCCAGTCCATAAATTAAGTAAAGTAAATCACATTGATGATGATGATTGAAAGACAAGACTCATCTCACATAGGTACAAAGCTCATGAATAGGGGTATAAATGATTAGATGTAGCCTCTGAATCATCTCCTCTTTTGAACCCACGTAGGATCTTAGAACAATAACAGTACTGTCGAACTCACAGAGGATCCTGGTACATAAATCGTCACTATCGAACCCATGGAGGATCCCAATACATAAGTCCCCGATATCAAACCCACAGAGGATCCTGATACAGAAGTCATCACTGTCAAACCCCCAGAGGATCCTCGTACAATATTGTCATTGTCTAATCCACAGAGGATCCTGTCATCTCAGTCGCAACCAACCCTAGGGTTCCCGCACACAACACGCTCGATTCCGGGAGGATCTGATCCTAGAGCCAAGTGTTGATACATAAACTACCATGAAGTCTCGAGTTGATGTATCCCTTAGTTACGTATCATCATAAGTAACCCAACGTGACAGACGACGCGTAAATCGGACTCCAGGTCTGTGAGTTATTGGCATCTCTGTTCCAGGGGCCTGGTTGGTTTTTATGTTCAAAACAACCTGAACATACCCCAACTATATCCAAATCTCAATTGGGGTATGCAAAAGGAATCGTCTCACTCCAAGAATTCCATCGCCGTAGACGGTTCGTCGATCGGACACCCGTAGCCCAAGATGTGGGCTAAAAGGTGTAAATGGCCATAGCGGGTCTGGGTCCGGTCCGACCCAGTCAGACTGACCCAACCCGACCCGGTCCACATCGAGGTCTGACCCGGTCCACGAGTGCGGCCTGACTCGAGTGGTGGGCCCGACCCGAGTGGGCGGGCTGACCCAAAGGGGTGGCCCGACCGAAGGAACGACCCGACCCAAAGGCGTAGCCCGACCTGAGTGCGGTCCAGCCCATGGGCGGCTCGGCCGAGGGTGGCCCAGCTGAGGGCGGCTCGGTGGCTTGACCTAGCCGTGCCCAGGGGGGGTGGCGGGCACCCCATAGCACCCGAACGGCTTTCCCGTTTGGGTGTGAGCTGAACCGGCACCCGGTGGCGATGGTCTGTCACACGCGGGACCAGACGGGGTCCCACTCATCTCAGCTGGCCTGAGCGACCAGCCACTCTGGCTCTACGTCGGCCAGCTGGGCCAGGTGCCACCGCACCTCCACCGCGGCACGACGATGCTGCGGTCCTGCTGCCCACCACGTGGCGCGACGACGCCACACCACCACTACCACGACCCGGACTGGCCGCAGCCTTCGGCTCCACCGCACGGCGCAACGGCGCTGCACTTCTTCATCCACCGCGGTCGTCCCAGCCACAATTCCTCTCTGGAGCGGTGCGAAGACACCGCGCCCCTTCGGCATTGCCGCAGCGCACCTGGCCGCGACATAATTTCGCTGCGCGTCATGGCGGTGCCACGCCCTTGCAGAAACCCGGCGGCCTTGCGCTGCCGACTCCATTTGTGGTCCACCTCCGTCGTCATCAAATGGGAACAAACAAAGGGGAGGGTCAGACCGTGTTCATGCTGTCCGATCACTCATTATTACGGTGATATCAAAAGGCCGACATCGAACCATAATAAACGATGATGAATGAGGATTTAATTTAATCACAACAAACCCCTACCTCTCTTGTCGATCATTGATGGTGGGTGGGGAGGTATTACAGATGTCAATTTTTTGACATCAGGAAGCATCCGGGGTAGGAGACCGAGGAAGAAGCGTCACGACTCTCTTTGCATTCTTCGTTGGGAGGAAAAGGCATTCTTCGTGGGAAGATGTATTTCTCCAAAGGCTCCCCCTACAATCCTCCAATCCCCAACCCGTGAGAGGTGTGGTACCAAAATCATAAACTAAGTTTTAAGGTTGACACATTAAAGGGGAAAACCAAGAGTTTAACTTTTTTGTTAATTAAGTTGTGTTGGATTAATTAATTAGGGTGAATTCCAAGGGTTGGGTGGTTACATAATTGTATAACCAGGAATTTAATGCTTATCCATAAATGCCCGAACCTCCTCATATGGTTCCCACCTCTGAAATTCAAAATGAAAGGATAAAAATAAATAAGTGATGAATTATTTTATTTTTATTATTACATGAAAAAAAGTGAAAAACTAACTTCCATTCTCATTAGAATTCAACTGCGGTGAAGGTCTCACTAAGAAATCACCGACTCTGCGAGTTCAACAGTGCCATCAAATTTCAATTCTGAGCACCAGTTCAAAAGTTATAAAATTCCGCTTGCACGTTTACTGATCGTACCTGAAAAAAGTTCGAAAAAAATATTATCATCCACCCTCGACCCACGCCGGTTGAGGTTAGGCTTTTCCAAGGTGTATCACGCCCCAACGAACCCAATTGTATCCTCGTATTTCCAATTCTAGTTACCATTTAAAAGTTATGAATTTTTCAATAATATAATTGTCACTTAATTATTTTATTTGCGGCCAAAAACTAACTTTCTCTAGTGGCCCTTGCCGACCCAAGTTTGTATCTTTTTAAAGAAATACTACCCTCACGAGTTCAGCGGTGGTCTTGGATTTTTAATCCGAGTTACTGTTTGTGATTTATAATCATTTTAAAAATAAAATAACTTTATTTAATTATTTTATTTACAGTTATTCCATTTTTGGGTTTTCTCACAGGAGGCCCGCGTCGACTAAACTTAAGTCACACCAATGCTAAACCCACCATCCTGAGCGCAATGGTGGCCTCAGATTTCTGATCCAATAACTATTTAAGAGTTATTCCACTTTTTTAGGAAAACTGCATACAAGCGTTAATTTAAGCTTTACAAAACATCGACGGATAATTCCGGGCACTCCGGGCCTCAGAATCACACGCTGTCAGAAACTACAGACTCGTAAAATTTCCAAGTATTTAATAATTTTTTTATGGAAATTCCAGGTCTTTACAATACGTTTGATCAAATATCCATATTGAATAAAGAATATGGATTTTTCAATATTTTTAGTTAATCAAATAACTTTAAAGTACACACTGTATGTAAAAATGATATATGATTTATGAAATAATTATACCCATCACATAGTAGTATGGATATCTAAAATAAATGTGATTTCTAATGGAAAATTTTCATAAGGAGGTGATTGTTTCAAGATATATTCACAAAAGAAAGTGAGATCACAAAGATAACTTTTACCACTTGGTAATTTTCTAGTCAAAATAATTTGAATGAGATAATTCAAAGTAAAAAATTTAAATACAATGAATATAAAATTATTCATGATATAATATATCAAAAGGGTCAATAGATACACCACAAAAAACTAGTAAGTGGTGAATATGATATTTATCTCACATATATAAAAATTTATATTAAAATCCATTACTATACACCCCCTTTTGGTTAAAATCCTTTTAAACTACTATATAATGTTTTTAATCATGA
This sequence comes from Viscum album, assembly GCA_963277665.1. Taxonomy (NCBI): domain Eukaryota; kingdom Viridiplantae; phylum Streptophyta; class Magnoliopsida; order Santalales; family Viscaceae; genus Viscum; species Viscum album. Next base: position 1,379,104,006 of record OY728132.1, on the reverse strand, counting down.
TATTAACTTATAAAATAACCATAATAATAATAATAATATCATATATTATCTTTTTAAAATATATTGTTACCTGTTTGTTAATAATATTTCATTATTTTCATCGTTTTAGGTGTCAATTGTCATGTTTTTTGAGTATGTTTTGACTTGTTATATTTGTTATTATTATATATATCATGATTTAATAATCTATAGGATGTAAAAAATCATGTAAATATCATATATACTTAGTATATATTTATTTATAATAGTCCATAAAATTTGGAGATAGGAAATGAAATGGATCGTTCATGGAGACGGTAGGTCATACGCATGCATGAACATTGATTTCATTTCCTTGTCATATTTAAAAATTAAGTGATATATATATGTATATTATCATTAGAGTATAATATTTATGTCATATATTTCACATATTTTTATTAAAACCATCCTTAATAAATTCCATGTATAGTGTTAACGAATGACATCTCTTTGAGGAGGATGTAGTCCACACGTCCATAAACTATGTTATCATATTCCCACAAAATAGAAAGCATGAAGTTAAATCTTATAGAATAATTAAATAATAATAAATACATTATAAATATCACACATATAATATATACATATCAATAAATCATTATTACCACCATTTAAAGCTGGTAATGGAATAACGAACGACATTGATTTGCGAGTTGGTAGTCTGCTGTACACACGAACTCTGATTGCGTATCCCATTTGATGGAAGTGTGTGTGAGTGTAGGTAATACCGTTGAAGTAAAAACCTTAAATTATATTTATTATAATTATTTTATTATATATTATTCATATAATAATAATTTAGTTAGTGGATAATGAAATGAAACAAAAGTGATTGTTGAAGAACGCTACCTCTTATTCGAGTAACTTCTTTTGGTTTATACCAAAAGACTTCCTTGGTTATATTTATGAAAAAGGTGAGGATTTTAGAAGTAGGGTAGAGATTTTGGAATCTTATTTAGGAATATTTTTGATGATCCAAAGGTCTTGAGAGGTGTGAATAAATGGGAGGGGTGAGTGCCTTTTTATAATGGAGGGGTAATGACATTTTTGTAAATATAAATAGGTAAACACTATTGAGAGGTCTCACTTAAATCATTTTCTTCCAATAATGAACAAAATTTTATAAAAGTTAGTATATGGTATAAATATTTCTATAAAATGGATTTTAGAAAAGTTTATAATCCATTTTGTTTCTTAAGATTAGGGTTTAGTCCCTTGTTAAGGTTAATTTTACCTTAAAAACTGTAATCAATTTAAATTGAATTTGCTAATATTTTTGAGTCAAAAAATAAGTTTATATTACTATAAATTATAAATTATTAATATTAAAAATATGGAATACATTTTTTAATATTCCAATCATAGAATTTACATAAATTAATTTAAAATTAATCATGGATACGGGAAGACAAATCCGATTTTTAAAGCGAAAATGTTAAAAAGTTTAAATTTTTTTTATATCAAATTTGAATTATAAATTGATTAAAATTAAATAAATTAGATTAATTTATTTATAATTTTTCTAATTAAACTTTAAAACCAATTTAAAATTTACTTTATCTTTATAAATAAATTATATGAAAATAAGTTTTAAATTAAAATTTTGTATTTTCACTATTCATAAAAAAATGAAACTTCTCAAAAAAATACCAAAAATTCTCCATAACCTAATTTTTAAATTTTTATTTCAAAAAAGAAGTTTATTTTTTCATATTAAATTTATAAAAGTTTCAAAATTCATATTTAAATTATGTATTCCATTAAAAGGCAGCAAAACTTCCGTTATAAAAATATAGGTTTTTATGTGTAAAATTGTATTTATTATTATCTTATGCATATAAAATATATTGGATGAATGTCAAAATATTTTATTGGATATATAAAATATAAATTTAGTATATAAATTATCTACAAGTTTTATAATTAAATTGACTTTGAAAAATGTAAATAAATAGTGTTTTGTTTAAACCCGACGTTGCATGCATTGCAATCTATCAAGAAAATTAAATTTATTTTAAAAGGAAAATATTTTAAAGTCTTGGGGAGTTAAATTATTCTCTCATACAAAAATCTAATCCTTGAAATTTTTGGGGTATTACCTTCTAAAAATATCTGGGTAGTTCTCTTTTATAGAATCCTCTGATTCCCATGTTTTTTCTTCCATTTTTGTGATTTCTCCAGAGTACCTTTACCAGAAGAGTCTACCAATTCATCAATAATATATCTATGGTAACAATAATATGGATGGGTTTTTTTACAGTATAAAAGATTAGGTTCCAACTCTATTTCATCATAGGTGAGAACATGCACTGGGTTATACATGTACTTCCTTCGAAGAGATATATAAAAAACATTGTGTACTTCTGAGAGATTTAAAGGTATTTACAAACGATAAAAAACAACTAAAACTATTTCAAGAATTTTTAAGGGTTTGATGTACTTAGTACTCAGTTTACCTTTCTTATCAAATCTTATAACACCCTTCTATGAAGATACTTTCAAGAAAACATGATATCCCACTTTGAAATCTAAATATTTCCTTCGATTATCACCATAACACTATTTTATACTTTGAAATTATTTAATATGAGGCTGAATAGCCTTTAAATTCTCCATCATATCTTCAACAAGTTTTGGTAGTATGAGTTTCCTTTCAAAAACATCATCCAAACAAGTTAGAGTACGTCACCTCTTTCCATATAATGATTCATACGGTTCCATTTGAATACTCAAATGGAAACTATTATTATAAAAAAAGTCTATCAAAGGAGGGTACTGATACCATGTACCTTGAAAGTCGAGTGATAATGGACTCTACATGTCTTCAATTGTTTGAATTTTTCTTTCAAACTGTCCATCAGTTTGAGGATGGTAGTTAGTGCTCAAATGAAGCTCAGTGAAAAGAGCCTTCTGAATACTCTTCTATATTTTTGATGTAAAGTGGGTATCTAGATAAGAAACAATTAATATAGGTGTTACATAGTGTCTTACAAATTCATCAGTATAGATCCTTACAAGGTTTTAAATAGGCATGCCTTCTCTTATAGAAAGAAAATGTGTATATTTGGTTAGGCGATCAACAATAACCCATATTGAATCATTCCTTATAAAAGTATTTAGTATTCCCATGAAAAAGTACATAGTAATTTAATCACCTTCCACATAGGAATAGGAATAGGTTTCATTAATTCTTTAGGATACTATATCATAGAATTCACTTGCTGACAAACCAAACATCTGAAAAAATACTCTGCAATTTCCCTCTTCTTGTTATCCCAAAAAATTTCCCTTAAAGTACATATACATTGTTGTAATAATAGGGTGTATAAAGAAATTTGAGCTATAATCATATTCCAACAATTCCCTTTTTAGATCTGGTATATATAGATCACATAGTCTCTTTCCAAATATTAGATCACCATCTTCAAAAAATAAGTCTACTAATTTTCTATTGTTCACAACATTAATTTTATTTTAAAAGTTATCATCATCAGATTGATAATTATTTATCTTATATAATAAATATAAGTTTTTAATAATTTGAAAAATTATTTATGTATCCCCTTCCTTATAAATTTCCACACCCATATTTACTAGATCCATGAGAAAATGATTCTTCTCAATCCTCATTTGGGTTAGAAATCCATGATCCTTCCTGCATCCACTACCTTATTTTCTTTACCTGGGTGGTTGTGTATTGATAAATCACAATCCTTCAGTTTCTTGATCCATATCCTTTGTCTCATATTGTGCTATTTCTATGAGAAGCTGTATTTCAGGCTCTTATGATCCATGTATATCTCACTTATTTTATCATAGATATAATGCATCCCAATTTTCAAATTAAATATTATAGCTGCTAGCTCAAGATCATGGGTTGGATAGTACTATTTGTGTGTATTCAATTTAATTGATTCATATGAAATAACTTTATCTTTTTTCATTAGGAAACAACTAAGTTCCTTATTTGGTGGATAACTATATATGACAAACCCTTCAATTCCATACGGTAGAGTCAAAATTGGATCATTAGCTAATCTTCTCATTAGTTCATCAAATCATTCCTCACATTCCTTTATCCGAAAAAATATAACCCCTTTACCTATAATTTTGGTAAATGAGTTAGCTGATCGTGAATAATTATGAATGAATTTCTAATAGAAACCTTCAAAACCAATGAAACTACATACCTCAATTATGTTTTTTGGTATAGGCCTTTCCCTGAACACATTTTTATTTGTAGGATCAACTGATATTCCATCCTTGGAGACAATATAGAAAATAAAAGAATCTTCTTGAAGCTATAAACCACACTTACTAAATTTCCCATATAACTCTTCCCTTTTAAGAGTCTTAAGAATGATTTAAAAGTGATTCTCATGGCCTCATATATTTTAGAATACACAAAAATATCATCAATGTATACCAAAAATAAATCATCAATATATACCCTAAATACTCTATTCATTATGTCTACAAAAATATAGGGTGCATTAGTCAATCCGAATGGAATTACTGTAAAATCGTAATGTCTATAACTCATCCAAAAATCTATCTTCAGAATGCATTCCTTATTTAATAGAAATTTTTGACACCCATAATGAAGATCAATCTTTGAAAACTATTGGGCTCTGTGAATTTGATCAAATAAGTCATCAATGCTAGGTAGAGTATTCCTTTTAACATAATTTCTTTGATTTACCTATAATCAATGAAAAACCTCATGGATCCATCTTTATTCTTAACAAAGAGGACAAGGGAACCCCATGGTGAAACACTAGAGTGAATAGATCCCTTATTACCAAATCCTCTTTTTTTATTCAACTCCATTAATTCCAATGTGGCCATTCTATATGAAGCCTTAGATATTGGTATTACATGAGGGATTAAATAAATGGAAAATTCAATTTCATGCTCTCGGGGATGTACATGTAATTCCTTAGGAAACACTTCAATGTATTCCTACACAATATGTACATACTCAATTTGAAGATTACCTTATTAATCACTAGATGTTTTTTCTCTTATTCCCCATGAATTTTATTTATTAGAATTAATAGGGGTGGTTCTATATAAGAATTAGATTATGAAATATATACTATAAATATAAGGGATCCTATATCTTGCTCAAAAATTGTAATTTATTTCTTGAAATAATTTTTTGTATCATATTTTGAAATATAGTTTATACCAAGGATTATATCAAAGTAAACCACATGTATGATAACAAGGTCAGCAAATAAATCACATTTATGTGTGATAATGAGGACTACCCGACACATCTTTATTGTAATGAGGCTTCCCTTATGATTTTTTACTGAGAACTCCCTTATTAAATGAAAAGGGAAATGTATAAGTTTCTTAGAAAATTGGGTAGATATAAGAGTGAAATGATCTAGAATCAATTAAATAATTAGCTAAATTTGAATATAGGATTAATGTATATGCCACCACATCATTGGGTACCTCTACTTCAGCTATAGTGACCGCATAAGCTTGGCCATCTCCCCTTATCCTATTCTTTGGTAGATTCCCTCGATTCTTGGGGAATTAATTTGCATAGTGCCTCATCTATTTACAATTATAACACTATAAATCATTAATTTGTTTCTCCCCTTTGTATTCATGAGTCCAATGACCGCTATCTTCACACTTATAACAAACTCACAGCCCCTTAAATCATTTCACATGGTGCTTTCCCTACATTTTTCACAAGATGGAAATCACTATATATTCTTTTTCTTCTTTGATAAATTACCTTTTTCATGGTTCTCATATGGACTCTTCTTGTCTTGGTTTCCCTTGAATATATTAATTATACAAAATTACTTCTTCATCTTGATGACATATAAAACTATTTCATCATATGATGAAAAATTTTGGGAGACCAGTTCCCTTTGAAGACTTGGCTTAAGACCTTAAAAAAAGTGATCTATATTGCACTATGTGTTGTGTATATAATATATAGAATACCTAGATAACCTTGTAATGGTTAATTTATAATCCACAACACTTTATTTATCCATTTTCTTTAAGCTAAGGAACTTTCTCTTCATCTCAATTTGTTGCTAAAGAGGGAAGTATTTATAGAATAATGTGTCATTAAAAATTTTCTATTCCATGAGTTCTATTTATTCTTCTTCCATAGTATTATAGATCAAATTCCACCATTGATCAACATATCCTCTGACACAATACACTACAAGTGTAACCTTTTTTTAACTACATCACAAGGCCATAAATATCTTCTATAAAGACTTAATCCATTCCTTGACTACATTTGGATTAGTATTCCCATTAAACGACGGGGGAATATATCACATAAATATATATGGAATAGAATATTATTAATTTGGAATAGGTTTCTCTATTCTAGAAAGTTTATTTTTCATAACCTAATTAATATTCCTTAATATAGCTGTAATTTTCTACATTCAAATACTAATTGTATTGGTTTCCTCAGTAGGAAAGCCTTTAGATTTCCCATGAGTATTGATACCATTCATCCTTATAGGATCCATTTATAAAAAATATAATATAATAGATTAGCTCATAAAATCATTAATTTTAAATTTTAATGTATAATTCCAAATATGGTATAACACTAAAAATAAATTAAAAATAATGCATCTTAAATATTAGAATTGTAAAAGTTGGTTTCTTTGGGGACATATTTACTTTTAAATCTATCACAATGGTTTGTAAAACAATGTGAATTATACTAAGAATATCTTCTTGGAGTGTCAAACTAGGTGCCCAGTAAGGCCCATTGTCATGTACTAGATTACGCTAGAGTTAGCCCCGATGCACCTTTTCAGAGTTGTTACCCCTAGGTATATTTGTGCCAGAACCATACACACTTGTAGTATCTATATAGTGATGTATTTCTAGGAAGACACATGTAATATATACCTTAAAAAAATTCTATTATATTATTCTATATATATATATATATCCTCAAAGTATATCATAGGGTTATGTTCCTTAATATTTGTTTTCTAAATCGAGTATAAAAGGTTACTACTAAAATTCCTTCGATAACAATTGTAATGCCCCGACCCCAGAAGAACATAGTTGGTGCCTTAATTTATTATATTGGCATGATTTAAAAGAATAAAATTCCAAAGTACTAAACAATTTAATAGTTTTGGAATACCATATTACATAAATGATACCCATAATACATTATGGAAAAAAATAAAGCATAACATAAGTAAAATCTCATCATCCTTGAAATTCATTCAAAGGAATCCTATTCATAACCTAGGTAAATAAAATAAAATAAGGGTGAGATAAAATTATTATTAAGGGTAATTAAAATGGAATAAATACTGAATTAATAAAAATAAATCAACTTGTTATGGTAAATAACTGAAACACATTCCATTTAATCAATAAGCTAATAATTAAATGCATATATAGATAATTTCAAAGAGGAAATATCATGGAATAATAATAATAATAATAATAATAATAATAATAATAATAATAATAATAATATTAATAAGAACAAAAACAACAAAAAATAAATTATAAATGATGGAAATTATTAATTATTGGATGTAATGTTTGATGAACATGAAAACCTATACCGTTAAGGTTTTTTATAAGACAATTTAAAACTAAATGTAGAAAAACATTTTGTTTGGAAAACTGATTTGTCTCCTGAGAACATGTCAATTAATCAAGGGGATTTATAAAGTATGGGACCCACCCATCAACTCTAGTCCAAATAATTGCTCATATATCTAGTAATCAATTTCATTAATAAACAAAATGCCTTATCAAATATCCATATTGAGTAAATAATACAGATTTATCAATATTTCCCAAGTTAATCAACTAACTTTCAAGTACACACTCTATGTAAAAATGATATAAGGTTTAGGAAATAATTATACTAATCAGATAAGAGTATGGATATCTAAAATAAATGTGATTTTAAATGAAAAATGGTCATAATTAGGTGATTATTTCAAGATAAAGTTAACAACAACAAATGAATGTGATATTTCAAGGATAACTTTTACCACTTTGTCATTTTTAAGTCAAAACCATTTGGATGAGATAATTCAAAGTAAAAATATAAATATAAAGAATATAAAAATATTCATCATATAATATATCTAAAGGGGTAGTATATAAACCACATAAAATAAGTGGTGAAAATGACATTTATCTCACAAATGTAAAAAGTGTGATGAAAATCCCTTACTGTATACTCCATTCTGGTTGAAAGGACTTTAAAATAATGTATAATGTATTTAATCATATTATAAACTTATACCATAACCATAATCATATTTTTAATATCATATATTATCTTCTTATAATATCTTATTACCCATTTGTTAATAATATTCCATTATTTTCATCATTGTGGGTGTTAATTGTCATGTTTTTTGAGTATATTTTGACTTGTTATCTGTATTATTATTATGTATATAATTATTTCATAATATATAGGATGTAAAAAATGATTTATATCATGTATATTCAGTATATATGTATTTATAATAATCCATTAAATTTGGAGATAAGAAATGTAATGCACAATTCATGGAGAGGGTAGGACATACATACACATGAGTGCTAATTTAATTTACTTATTCTATTTAAAAATTAAGTGATATATATATTTATATTATCATTCAAATATCATATTTATTTTATATATTTCACATATTTTTATTAAAACCATCCTGAATACATTCCATGTATAGTGTGAATGAATCACATCGGTTTGAGGAGGCGGTAGTCCATATGTCCACAAACGATGTTATTGTATTCCCAAAAAATGGAAAGCATGAAGGTATGCATTATATAATATTTAAATAATCATAAAGAAATTATAAATATAATATATAACACATATAAAATATAAATATATCATTATTATCAACCTTTAAAGGTGGTTATGGAAGAACAAATGACATTGATTCGTGGGGCGGTAGTCCGCCATACACACAACTGATGATTGTGTATCCCATTTAATATAAGTGTGTGTTAGTGTAGGTCATAAACTTGAAATAAAAACTTTAAATTATATTTAGGACAATTATTTTATTATAAAGTAATGATATAATAATAATTTAATATGTAGATAAAGAAATGAAACAAAAGTGATAATTGAAGAATGTTACCTCTAATTCGGGTAACTCCATTTGGTTTATGCCAAAATACTTCATTGGTTGGATTTATTACCAATGTGGGGATTTTAGGAGTAGGGGAGGGATTTTGAGAGATCATTTGGGTAGAGGTTTGACCATAGAAACGGATTTAGAGGTCTGAATAAATGGGATGGGTGAGTACCTTTTTATAGTGGAGGAGGAGTGACATTTTTGTAAATATAAAAAGTTAAACACTATTGATAGGTATCACTTGAATAATGTTCTTAAAATAATTAATATATATATAAAAATAAGTATATTTTCAAAATATGAACATAAAATGTATTTTGGAAAAGTTTCTAGGTCATTTTGGCATTTAAGTTTAAGTTTTAGTTCCCTGTTAAGCTTAATTTTACCTTAATCACTGTAATTATTTTTAACTGCATTTGATAATATTTTTGGTCAAAAACTAATTTAAAATTAATAGAAATTAAATTTATTCTGATTAAAAATATGGAATCCATTTTTAAAAATTCCAATCATATAAGTGTAAAAAATTAATCCCACATACGGGATGACAAAGTGGGTTTTTAAAGTGAAATTTTCAAAAGTTTGAAATGTTTTTATATACAATTTCAATGTGAAATTTATTAAAATGACCCATATTTTTTTAATTGATTTATATTTTATCTAATTAATCTTTAAAAACAATTTAAAATATAATTTATCCTATTAAATAAATTAGATGAAAATGGAGTTTTCAATTAAAATTCAGTAATTTTCACTATTCATCAGAAAATGAAATTTTCAGAAAAATAATAAAAATTCACCCTAACCTAATTTTTATATTTAAATTTTAAAAATGATTTTTTTTTCTCATATTAAATTTATTCAAATTTCAAAATTAAGATTTAAAATAGTCGTTCCATTAAAAGGCTGTAAAATTGTCTTTATAAAAATATAGGTTTTTATCTGTAAAATTGAGTTTTTTCTTATCTTATTACTATCAATTATATTGAATGAAGGTCAAAATATTTTATTATATATAAAAAATATAAATTTACAATATAAATTTTCAATATAAATTCTCTAATAGTGTTATAATTTTTTTAATTGTGAAGAACATGACTAAATAATGTTTTACTTAAACTCGGCGTTGTGTGCATTGAAATCTATCAACAAAATTAAATTTATTCTAAAAAGAAGATATTATAAAGTATTGGGTAATTACTCTTTCCCAGACAATTAATATCACCTCTACAATATGTTTTCACCATTTTTTGTATTTTTGCGACCTCCCGTTAATGATTTAACTAATCGTGTGACACCCACTTATGGGTCACACAGTTGAGTCACACGGTTGGCACTAACCATACGTTAACCATGAAGACCACCCTATCTTACCAAAATACACAACTTTGATCTCTGAATGTGTCCAAAATCATCCAAAACCTTCCATAAACTCTTATAAATTTTTATTTAGATCAAAATATGGGTTCAAACTGAAATTTAAAGATCCATACCTCAAGAGGAAAAATTGGGGCTTACAACTTCCACTCCAGTTGTTGGTTCTTGGATTTGTGGTAATCACACTATAATACTACATCAAAAACCCAGGTACAACACCCACTCCTTAAAACAACTCTTCCCAAAGTTTCCCTTCTAAGGGTGTTTGAACATCATCTATAAATAACTCCGACCACTAAGAATGTATATTGGAGTCGCTCTATCGAGACTCATTCTATACATGAATAAACTTCCATAGAACCCAAACCTAAAGAACTAGCCTTCCACACAAAGACTTCATATTAAAATCCATAATAAGAATAGGATAATCCTCAAAATAAGCATCACTATCCAGATCAACCTCATTAGGCTGAAAGACATGATACATGTATAAATGATAACAATGAAACTAATAAATGTGAAAGACTTTATGCATATATCTATACCTATAAGGGAGTATTATCTGATAATATACAGGTCAAACCCTTTCCAAAATCTCAAAAGGTCCGACACATCAAGTCCATAACTTACCCTACATCTAGATCTATGGATTCTCTAGTCCAGGTGAGACATGAAATAAGGCTCAATATCCCACCTCAAACTCGAGATGTTAGTAATGATGATTGAAATAATAATTCTTCCTAGATTGATCTATATCCATACACTTCCTGATAAGTTGTATCTACTATTATTTCTCCAAAATGAGAGGTGGTCTTAATAGTGCCGCCTCTCCTTCCTCTAACAAGAATATGGGAAAAGGACATGACCTATTACATAGGGCCTCATAGGGATCCATATGTATATTATATTGAAAATTTTTATTATAGGTGAAATCCTCAAGAGGTAAAATTTTCTCCTAGAAACCCTCAAAATCAAAGAAACATGATGAGAATGTTTCCTTTAACACCCATAGTTTTTTCTCAAATAGCCCGTTGGTTTATGGGTGATAGGTTGTATTCAGAAGTACCTATAAACCCAGTGCCTTGTACAACCCCTCCAAGAATCATGATGTAAAATGAGCATCCCTATTCAATACAATGGTATATGAAAATCCATGAAGGAATATGATATCCTTGATATATATCCTTCCTAGATCATCCAATGGGAAATTGTCTTTGATAGGTAAGATGTGAGTGACCTTTTTCAACCTTTCAACAATCACCAATACTGCATTGCTGCCATGAGTCAATCTAGTAGATCCCATCACAAAATCCATAGTGATGTAATCCATTTTGCATTTCAGAATGGGTAATGTCTATAACGAGATAGAAGACCAATTGTGTTATAACTTCACCTTCAAAAAGATATAAAACCATGTAACGAACCATGCTATCCCCATTTTTATACTAGTACACCAATAATGGTAGTGTAAATCATGGTACATCTTTGGGAGACCAGGATATACTACCCAAACAGAGGAATGATTCTATTGCATCAACTCCTCTCAGATGTCTTTTGGATCCTAGAAATTTCCATGAATACATAATATATCACCCATATCAATGAACCAACTAGGAGGTGGGTCCTTGCTTGAAACACTATCCCTTAAGACTAATCTCTTGAGATAAAAAATCTATCTCAACTTTACTCTAGGAAAAAGTGAAGAGGTCATTGATAGCGATGTGAGTATAAGATTCACAAGATGTTCCTTTACCTAAAATTTCAACTCAAAAAAATAAATCCGTTAACTTCTATTCACTAATGGTCTCCTGAACTACTTGTATCCGAGTCTTCCAACTCAGAGTATTAGCCACCACATTTCCTTTTCCTAGTGTATAGGTAAGGTCAAAGTCAAAATATTGAATATATTCAACCCACATTTTCTTTTCGATATTTAAATCATGATAAATAAAATGAATTAGATAATTTTATGTTCCGTTTAAAATAAAAACCATTCTCCCAGTAAATAATGTCTCCAACAATGTAAGGCATGAATAGTTGATTCTAGATCAAGATCGTGTGTCAGGTAATTATGCTCATGAGGCCTCAACTTCTGAGACCCACACACCATGAATTTATCAAATTGCATCAAAACAGATCCTATCCTAATACCTAATGATTAAAAATATATAATATAACATCCTCTAGGATATAGTAAAATTAGGATCAGTATTGAGGTAATCATTCCTTTAAACTCCTAAAATGATTTCTCACAAGCTTTATACCATGTAAACTTAACACCATTCTTGTTCAAGCCCATAATAAGTGCTTTAGGTGGGATAAATTATTAATAAAATTTCTATAATACAAAAAAAAAAATCCATAAGAAACTCCATATGTAAAATATTTTCTTAGGATTATCCCAAGAAACCATAGCTATCACCTTCTTTAGATTCATAGATACTCCTACCATAGAGATGATGTGACCCAATAATTGAACTTTATCAATCTAGAACTAACAATTTGTGTTATTGTAATATAACCTATGATCTATTAGTGTACTCAATAGGATATCAAGGTTTTTGGAATGATTGTGTCAAGTATGTGAGTATACCAAGATGTCATATATGAAAATGACAACAAAAGAATATAGATATGGGTGAAAAAACGATTCATCAGATCCATAAAAAATACACCTCTCTCTCAAGAGGTAACCCAAATAATCCATTAAAGAAAAATGAACCTAAAACGGTCCACCATAGGAGGGAAATCTATATGTTGTGTTATTTGATCACTCAAAAAGACACAAAATATAAGATTTTACTCGGCCCGACCATTGATGATCAGGTCCATCTTGACTAGAATTTACATACCACTCACCTTTATGAATATATATACCACCCTCTAATGATGTAAATGACACCCTATGTTGATAAAAATCAACATAAGATTGATAGGAAACCAATCAGTCCATTCCAATAATGATGTCAAAGCATGTTATCTCAATGAAAAAGAGGTACCATAAGAAATGATATCCACCAATCTTGAGGGGGAAATCCTTGCATATGCACAATCTTTTTGGTCAGACTCCCAAGAAAGTATCAAGAGTCATCACTCCTTTAAAATACTAAATTTAAATCCCAAGTATTTCCACAATAGGTACATATATAAAGTAGTGTGATGTTCCTATACCAAATAAGGAAGATAATAAAGTAGAATCTAAAAAAATTGTACCTCAAACTATAAGAGGTCTGGCACTCAACTCCTTGGGATTAGACTGCACTACATATATTTGGCCCAATATATGGCCTTGATTCACAACCTAACTACCCTGAGCTGGTTTTCCCAACTAAAACTGCACATTTGGTGATTGGCTACCACAACCATGACTACATCTCTAACCTGATCGATCTATTGTACTCCAAATACTTTCCTGACATGGTGCTGTTGATCCTGCTCTGGAACCTAGAGTCGTTGCAGACCCTCTCTCACTAAAAATTATAGGAATGTCCTAAAAATCCACTGAGGAATCCCCATTATTCTCTAAGTCCGATAATCCACTTGGTCTTTACTACACTAGGGATTAATGTTTCCCGACATACCACACCGATGACATGTCACCTAACTTCTTGGGAATATACTCTAAATACTACTTCTCCCATGAGAAAGATCAAAACATTGATTACTACCACTATAAAAGCTATCAGCCAATCTAGGAACTGAACTACCATGCCCCACATCCACATATTTCCTCAGGTTATGCTCAGAGAAGAGCATCTGGTTCACTGTTTTAGATATATTAGTAAAATGAAAAACATTTACCTAATAATGGATAGACTACCTCAGTCCATCCTCAAACCATCATTCTCAAGTCAACTCATCATTAGAAAGGCATGATAAAAAATAATGGATCTTCATAAATCAATACTAACTGTCCATAGAATATTAAGTAACCTACTCTAAACATATTAAATAACTATCTTGTTCATATTTTAGTATCTTTAGAAATAAGTAATCTTAAAAACTAAACTTAAAATCCCACCAGGCCATCTTTTGATACTGATCTTCCTGATTCTGGCCATCCTACCAATGCTTGGTGGATCCATACATAATATATACTACAATATTGATCATCCTCTTGGGAGGAATCTACAGACTCTCAAAGATATATAAGGTGGCCTTTGTCCATGACTTAGTAGCTTGGGGGCCACCATACATTGATAATGTATATGGGTGATACTGCTAAAACTCTCACATCTACTATTCTATAGTATAGGTAGGTCGTAGGGATCCCTGAACAGTCTTCATGATTCATAGGAAAAAATCCGAAAACCACTAGATCATGTATAATAGGAGGTTCCACAGGTGGAACTATAGGAGTTAATACTAATGGTTCTGAACCCACCACCTATAGAGCATGATCATCTCCACCCTATTAGCACATGACTCATGGCTGTTGTGGTGGAATATTTTTATATTTCTGAACAAACACCTCATAAAAATATTATATAATAGAATGATCATAAATAATATAATAGGACAGGTCAAATCCTTCTTATATAATAGTCAAAACCCATCTTACTACACCTAAATCTTGGTCTAGGTAATTTATAAGACCATGAAGGGTTATAATAGACACTCCAAACTACCCACTACTAAGGATAGGTCAGGGTTGAGGATTAATATTTCATTCCATAGGTTCTATTATATAGAGTTTGAATTTTAATTTATAGAGTAAAATGTACTTTAATTTTAAATTTGAATACACAATTAATGGAAACCATTTCATTTCAGAATTAAAATTTTTCAGTTTTTATGTTCACACATATCATGGTTCAGTTAGATGCGGTTTCTATTTCCAAGTTATAAAGTCCTACACAGTATAAAATTAAATTGTAATCCATTTAAACTGAAATAATCCTTTTTTTATTGTTTAATTATATGAATCACAATTAATAATTTATAAATAACAACAAACTTTATAAATTAAAATTAACATTCATTTAATTTCAACCCCTAACA
Source organism: Viscum album (assembly GCA_963277665.1). Classification (NCBI taxonomy): domain Eukaryota; kingdom Viridiplantae; phylum Streptophyta; class Magnoliopsida; order Santalales; family Viscaceae; genus Viscum; species Viscum album. The sequence goes on along the minus strand of OY728132.1, from coordinate 1,379,088,467 downwards.
TTTCATCCCATGTGACTAATAGTACATGAATAAAACATGTCATAATTAGTTAGTTAAAATTCCACAATCAAGATATGTGGGAAAAAACCTTTTAGGTTAATGTTTTCATGTTAAGTAACCAATTATTTATTTCTATGTAAGAAATGTTAGCACAATTACAAATATATCAATCAAGGAACATATGGTATGATGTGGGAAATAGATGCAATGAAATAAATATTTCATAGAATATACATGACATGTGAATCCTTAAGTGACTATGATGATGCATGATCAATACCTACTTGACATACTGAGATAAGGGTTTTAGATAATCCCTTAAAATAATAATAAATTTCACAAATTCTATGTTCCACCCAATGGTGAATTCAATACACCTGTAATATGAGAAAACCAGAACAACAAGTTCCATATTTAGCAACCTGGCATTTTCCCTATACATGGGTTAGATAATCCCAGACACATGATCATTACCAAATTTTGACACATTTCTAGTCTCATTTTTTCAAACCCAACCAATAAGATAAATGAAAAATGAATCTATCTTATGACGTTTTGATGTCCCAAACCCATTTAACTCATAAGTAACTAAACCCAATTGATCATATGGCCCAAGCGCACCACCCTTACACCAAAGGTTGCGGACTAGTAGTGGGGGTCTATGATAATATGGTGGAGTGAATATAGACTATTTTTTATATTGAAACACAATGGTAAAGTATAAATATAAATAAACACACATAATTTAATAATAAAAACAATGTATGTAAACTTCTAGAAAAAGTATTAGACCTAAATTACACAGTTTCATATACAAGGTGATTTCATGATTCTATACAAAATAAGGATTAATGAAATAGGAAATATATATACAAGAGTGAATTCTATATATAATAAAAAAAGGACAAAATATATCTTTAATAGTATCTTGAAAATAAGCTCGGTTCTCTTCTCTCTTACTCCATCCTATAATAGAAGGTCAATATTCCATAGTATGGTTCTTTTATTTATTCCAACCAGTATACATTAAATCTATCTAGGTAAAAATTGGAGGCCTGAACAGGTAGTTATTAAAACCCAATAGGCCACCACCAAGTGTGTCTATACCTAATCCAGTCCAAGAATATATAATGAAATAGTGTGTAGGTAATAATATAAAAGGAAATAAATGAAGTAAAAAAATTCATGTCATCTCAGGTTCCTCATATGAAACCTATAAAATACTACCTAATTTAGAATAATCTAGAATGTATTTGAACTTTATAATTTTAGTGATCAATAAGGAGCATCATGTCTTTTAGTTCTAGACAATCTATAAGTTTATTCATGTCCATAATTTACAAGTAAACATTAAGGAATGTCATGTCCTTTAAGTTCCAAATAAACATTAAGGAACTTCATGTAATTTAATTCTATTTAATCAATATGTAATTTCATTTCCATAAATTATAAACAAAACCCCATGGAACACCATGTCCTTTATTTACGATTAGTCATTTGGAACACCATTTCTATTAGCTATGAGTAAGTATTATGGAATGTATTGTACATTTATTCTAATTAATAAACATGGAATGAAATTTACATCACATAATGTAAACATGAAGTAAAATAACTCTAGGGACATGTTAATTTCCATTCCCATTACTAATTTAATTCATTATTTAATTCATGTGACTACAGTGTAATACAAAGGGGGCCAAGTGAATCTAATTTCTACTACATAGTTAATCAAGGGTCATGTGAAATGGCATTACCATTCACCTTTCATTTAATTCATTTATAAGTAATAAAGTGGTCCATGGGTATGTCCATACCCCATCTCATTTATTAACCTACTTTATATAATTTCTTTGGCCAATTCCAATGCAAACACACCATAGTTGTGTTTTTGTCATAAGGGAAACATAATTTCATTAAGTTATATAGTCATACCCAACCAAGTGGATAGTTCTAGTTGATGTTGTAAACCTCTAATTTTTTATAAAGTCCCATAACATGTCTAAATCACATTCCAACAATTTATTTAGGGATTTATCAATTTTAGAAGCAACACTCAAAAGTTATGGCATACAGTACAATGAAGATAATATATAAACACCTAAAATTTTAGGGAAATGGTATAGACCACTCAACTTATATGGGAACAAAATTTCTGATCTATTTTCGACCTCTAATTCAAGATTGAATGGGAGAAATAAGATAAATAAACAAATTCCCTAAAAATTGTGTATTTTATCTCGCATTGATTTAAAATTCCATACTGTGAGATAAATGATGAAAGGAGGAAAGAATATTCAATAACATAAAAATAAAGATTCAAAAACACTAACAAAATTTTATTTGGATGTCATATGAGGGATGAGGCAGAAATCCTAGTTGATATCCAAGGGAGATCTTGAGCACATGAGGCTTTTGTGTCAATGGGAAAGGAGAAGAGATTTTTTAGTTTAAGAGGAAGGAGGGGTAAAAATATAATTTCCCCGATTTTTAAATGGTGTTAATTTTGGCCGCACGATTGACCAAAATATACACTCACTGTGAACCAAAACCGTACCATGGTATATACCTCACACAAGTTTAGTGCGTGATTATATAAACCATGTGAAGCCCATGCATGATCATCATCAAAGGAGTCCACCCCTTAAATGGTTTACACATGGTTTGACAAACTATGCACACACTGTACTGATCATATTCTCAATATTTCTACATCATTTTTCATGTTTTTTTGGCCTCCCTAGCATGGTTTAACTAACCATGTTAAACCCATTATGACTTGGACTGTTGAGTTTCATGTTTATCTCCAACCATGCACAAACTATGTGGCTAAATGTAGCACCCCTAGTTTCAAGTAAGTAACCCTTTCTTTATAATTTTTAAGTTTGTAATGTATATGGGTGATGTTTGAGAACCTTTTGGAATGTTTTTGGGGCTTTTATAAATGTGAATTATTGGTGCATGGTTATTAAAAATAGTGAATGACCTACAAGATACCATGAACAAGGAGATAATGGCTAAGGGGAAGGCTCACAGGTAGGTACACAGTTTGTCCAAACTATGCGACTACCAAAGAGAAATCATGAAACTTGAGATAGTGAAAATTTTCATGGATGGTGGAAATGTTGTCTAACAATTTGGGACAACCATGTAGGGTAACCCTTGAGAAAAATCATGACACATTTTTAGTGCATGGTTTACCAAATTGTGCGACTAACCATGCACTGTTTATAAACAAGATCCAAAAATTTTGGATCTAGGTCGGTAATAAGAATTAAACCCTCTTATTTTTCCTAAAGTGGTCTTAACTAGATATTTTCTCCTCCCAAAGGTAGTAGAGGCCTCTCCCAGCATTCCATATGTGATCTGAATGCTTCTCTTGGTGAGTTGAAGTTGAATTCTCATGGTAAGTCATTGTATATAATAGTTTTTCTTAGTTTTCCTTAGATACAGTTCTATCTATATATCTATCAGTTTCTTATATCTACATCCACTATGGATAAATATAAGGCATTTGATTCCAAATATGATTATATTTGGATTTTTGTTTGTTAGGGGAAGAGATCTAAGGTGAGTTTTTGGAGTTCTAACCTGGTTTCATGGGTGTTGTCATGTCGTTCTGTGTTTTCATCTAAAACCTGAGGTTGGTGGATTCACTCTCGACTTCTATTTCTAGAATTGAATGGATTTATTTAAAAATAGTTGTTTTATATGAAATTTATGAGGAGTTTTTTTGTTCTATAATTGTCGGACTCCTTATTTGGTGAGAGTTTATTGAATTTTGAAAATTGGGTGTTTTGTCTTAGAGTGAGTTTGGGCACTTAACTTTAAAATAATGGTTTTAAAATGGTTATATGGTTTTGATTAATGGGAAAGTGTTTTCAATAAGAGGTTAGTTTTATTAGAATAGTTTTATGGAAAATGGTTTTCAATAAATGGTTGGTTTTATTGAAATTACTTATTGTTTGGTTTTCAATAAAGATGTGGTTTTATTGAAATGATTGAATTGGTTTGGAAATATTGAATTACACATGGTTATATTAAATGATTAAGAATAGATGGAATGGTATGGATATGTATCTGAAAGTTCCACCATCAATGATGTGGGTTTGGACATGAAAGTTCCACCATCACGGGTTTGGACATGAAAGTTCCACCATCAACTGTAATTATAATCTCTGGTGTGTGGTTGCATGATTGTGTGGATAATTTTGTGTATGATTTTGAAAGATAATGGGTTATGAGAAATGATAAATGAGATATTTTTGAGTGTCTTTTTTTTTTGTTTTTTCCTTGGTTATGGATTTCGTATGGAAATTGTTTTTGGTATGAAAACTATTTACCTTAAAATATTTTTTTTTGATAAACCATTTTGGATTGTTTTATATAAAGTGTTTTATATAAATTTTCTAACATGTTCTATCCTAGTGGCATGAGTAGGGAAGTCATTTGGGGAAAACCTATTATGTTTCATTATTCATACCTTCTTTAGCACATTGAATCTTGTATAGATTTAATCTACGGGGCACAATCAGAGGTAAAGTATCACACATATTTAGTGGTACTTAATGATACATGGATTGTTTTGCGGTGTTGGATCATGGGGTATGTTTGGGGGCTGTGGAGTTATATCTTGGAGTCTTTGAGATTTTTTGGTTTTGTCTTTCGCTAAATACTTTTATATTTGTAGTTTTCCACTATGGTACTTGTTATTATTTGGTTTGATATCAATGGTAGTACATTGAGTTAGTTTACATTGTTATCATAAATCATGTATTGGTATTGGTTATGGTGTGTTTAGTTTAGTTTTTTTATTCTTAAATGGAAAATTTTCCCCCACATGTCTTGAAACCCGTCATCATTTGTTGAAATCCTTTGGAATATTGGGGATTTCGCTTAAGGACAAGTAATATACTTTATCCTTCTCAAGAAAATGAGGGGGGGAAGGATGTTACAAGTGGTATCATCTTGGTCTTTCCAAATTTCTTGCAGAACAAGTTGTATTGTCCTATTCCTTACAAATTTCTTGTGGAAAAAGTGGTATTGGTCTTGGTCGGTCTTTAATTGGTATTGGTTATTGGTATTGGAGTTGAAATTTATTCTAGTATATTCCTTGAGTTGGGATCATTGAAAGGATTATGATTGTTAGGACTTGAAATAAAGAGCATAAAAATATGTAGCTAACCTTTTTATTCTGAACTTAAAGTTACCAGGGAGTTGGGTTTATAAGTGTTTTGGGGACACTTATAGTATTTATAATCTCATTATCATGGTTTTATCCAATGAGACGAGCATGAAATGCATTATAGAAATGACTTCCCACTATTAGTGCATGCATAATTTTGAGTAATTATTTTTTATTTATTGCAAAAATTTTATTTTTTGAAAATTTTAAAGTTTGTTGTCAAATGTTAGATTTTGAAAACTCATGATTGTGGTATCTTGAAAATGGTTTTATTTTCAAAATCATGGTGAAATTTTCAAAAATGGTTGAATGTGGAAAATGTTGAATTTTGGAAAGTAATGTTGTAATATTATAATGTGGTATAATTTGAAATATGTTAAGTCTTAAGTTTCTAGAGAGTTATACTTATGATGATTGCCATGTTTCTAGAAAATATAACCCTATAGGCATCATAGGAACCAAACAGAAGAAGATGTTGAGAACGTGGTAGCAACTGAGAAATAGTTGAACCCTCAATTGTTTTAGAGTTTATTCCAAACCTTTCAGGCCATGGATTGAGGGAACATGATAGATGGACCAAGTCAAGTGGATCACTCCATCTTGTTCTAGAAGCAGAATCCATCCATCTTTTAGGGTAATTTAGAACCAGAAAAGGTGGAGGTGCGGCTGAATAGGATGAACCATATCTTTGATTTACTTATCCAACCAGTAGATCTGAATGTCAATCTAGCGATGTATATGTTGTAAGATCTTGCATTCTAGTGGTGGGATTTAACTATTTAGTATAAATTAGACCAAGGAATTATTTGGAAGGATTTTGAATACTTTTTCAATGGAAAATTCTATCATCATATGTTCAAAATTACAAGAATAATATAATTATCCATCTTGAAGTAAGAGAGCTTCATAGAGATGGATTATGTGGGTAAATTCATTAATTTAGTCGAATTTATGCCCGAAGTTTCTACTAGTGCATCCCTGAGGGAACAAATTTTTGAATCAGGGTTGATGTAGGAGATTCGCTCAAAGTTTTTTGTTCTCTGTATAATAGATTATAAAGATATGATCAATATAGAAATGGTGGATGAACATGACATATCAGGATATTTTTGAGGAGGGAGTATGTTGATACCTATGGGAAATAGTGGGAATTTTAATGACGGGAATAAGAGTAAAAGGGACACCTATTTTCAAGGTGGGATTGTGGCTCAAAATCTGATGGTTGGGTTGATAAATCTTCCTCCAAAACCGAAGAGAAATACAAGATGTTTATAATGTGGTTATTTAACTCATATTAAGTTAGAGTGTATGAAAAAACCTAGATCATATCATAATTTCAATCATATGGGGCATCTTCGGTGATATTGTCGCAGTGCTACGAGGTTGGGTGCTCACGACACTTCTGAGGCATCGTAGACATCATCTAATTCGATGGGGTGAGGGAAGAAAAATACCTCTCCTCAATAGAAAAAATCTAGACATGGTGATTCTAGGAATATTATGACTACTCAGCAAGGTAAATCTCAATAGGTAAATAGAGAACAAAGTGAAGTGATGAAGTAATTATATAAAGATAAATAGGTTTTTATGGATGACCAGTCAGGACCATCGACTGTGAGAGGTATGATTATTTTGAATTATACCCTTATGAAAGTATTATTTGATACTAGTGGATTCCATTCCTTTATTTCTTTTCATACTTTTGATTTTATGCATTTAAAAGTTGATATGATGCCTTCTGTTGTAAAAATTCAAACTCCTCTTGGTCAAAGAGAATGCCGAGCCTTTTTCTGTAGAGCATGTTCTATAAATACTAAAGAATCTAAGTTGACATGGTATTTCTTATTTCTTGAGATAGGTTCCTATGATATAATACAGGGTATGGACTATTTGAAAATGTTCAAGGATCACATCGACTATTATACTAAGTGAGTTAGTTTTAAAATTGATGAAGGCATCAAACATATATTTAGAGGAGAGAGGAATGTAAAGGTAGGTTTAATAGACATTTTGTCACTAAAGGTTGGAGTAATGTCATACCAGTTGGTAGCATTAACTTTAGAATCGATGAAAGAGACAAATAATGATGTTTTTATGTAATCATTTAATAGTTTCCATATGCTTTTCCTGATAATTTCTCAAGGTTTCCACCCATAAGAGAAGTATATTTTAAAATTGATCTTCTTGTAGGGACTGGTCCAATTTCCCTTCTGTCTTATCATATGGAATAAAAAGAGTTAAGGAAATTTAAATTGGAGTTAGAATAGTTGGAAAGAAAAGGTTTCATTCAACCTAGCATGCCACTATGGGTAGAACCAGCCTTGTTTGTGAAAAAATGAGGACGGAACTCTAAGTCTATGTGTGGATTATTGTAAGCTTAACCAAGTTATGGTAAATAACTGGTACCCAATTCCACACATTGATTATATTTTTGATCAATTTATGGGAGATAAGTGATTCTCTTAGATTGAATTATGATCAGGATATCACCAATTGTGAGTTTTGAAGGAGGATATCCCAAAATAGCTTTCAAGAGTAGATTGACTATTATGAATGTGTGGTTATGCCTATCAGTTTTCGAATACACTAGTTATATTTATGGAATTGATGAATTTGATATTTTAGAAATATATGGATTCTTTTGTGGTTGTGTTCATGGATGAAATATTGGTTTATTAAAGGAAAAAGGGTTAAGCTTTATCAGTACTTGGAAACCGTGTTGGGAGTCTTAAGAGATCATTGTTTGTATGAAAAATTATTGATGTGAGATTTTTGTATTTAAGAGGTATATTTCCTTGGCCATTTAATTTTTGAAAGAGGTGTTTTTGTGGATCCAGAAAATATGAAGGCTGTTATATCATGGAAACCACCAAATAATTTCTTTGAGATATGTGGTTTTCTCAAATTGGATGGTTATCACCAATGCTTTCTTTTTCTTTTTTCACAACTATATTTTTCTATGTCAGCTTTGAAAAAGAATAATGTTCCATTCCAATGGAATGAAGAATGTCATAAGTCTTTTCAAGTGCTCAAAGTTCACCATAAATGAACACTAATATTAATTTTTTTGAAATCATGACAGGGGTACATAGTGTATTGTGATGCTTTGGGATCAGGGTTAGGACATGTTCTCATGTAGGGAGATCATGTTGTTGCTAATGGCTTAATAATTTTATGGTTTCATGAGAATAACTACTCGACACATGATTTGGAGTTACATGAAGTAGTCCATGATTTTAAGAATTTGGTATCATTATCTCTTTGGTAATAAATTTACCATGTTTACGAATTATAAGAGCTTGAATCATATTTTCTCACAACAATACTTTAACCCAAGATAAAGAATATGGATAAAGTAACTCCAAATGTTTGACTTTGACTCAATGTATAAATTTGGTAAAGGTAATATGGTAGAAGATTCATTAAGTAGAAATTTGTATGTTCAGTTTTAAAAAGAATATTCTGATCAATGGAAATTGATGTCAGTGATAGAAGTCATGAACTTCAAATGTGAAGACCAAGTTTATGTTGTGGTGTTATTTCCACTTTCTTTGGTTCCTAATTTGTGGAAGATGGTTAAGGAGACACATATGTTCGATTCAGAATATATGGAGATGAGGTCAAAACTCAATTGTGGTGAGACCGTTGAGGGTTGGAAGATGGATGGGAGTTCATTGTTGTGGTTTAGAAATCGAATGGTTGTACCTATGGTTTTTTAGGAAAAAATTCTTCACGATTACCACCATTTGAGATGGTCTGTTCATCTTGGAATACATAATATGTATAAGGAATTGAAATAATAGGTTTGGTTGGTTGGTATGAAAAGGAAATTGGTTGAGTTGGTGTCGAGATGCTTAACTTTTCAAAAAACAGAGGAAGTGCATCAATTACTAGAAGGTATTTTGTTTTATTTACCTTTTACTATTTGGATGTGGGAGAAAATAACTATATATTTTGTAACAAGTCTCCCAAGAATAGTTCAAAAACATTATTCCTTATGGGTGATAGTGTATCGTCTCAAAAATTCATCTCATTTCATCCCTTTTCATGAATCTCATACAATATTGGACTTGTCAAAAATCTATATTTGAGAAGTGGTAAAGAGGCATGGTGTACCAGTTTAAATCGTGTCTAATAGAGATCAAATGTTTACATATAATTTATAGAAATCCTTACAGAAATCCATTTGGACTTAGTTGAATATGATCATGGAATATCACCCTCAGATGGATGGAAATCCTAAAGGATGATACAAACGTTGGAAGACATGTTGTGCGATTGTGTAACAGATTTGGGTGGTTCAAGGGAAGAGAATGTATTATTATTAGAGTTATCATATAGAAACAATTATACATAATTGATACAAATGTCTTTGTTTGAATAATTGTATGGACATCCTTATCATTCTCCACTTTTTTGGGTGAAAAAATGTGAGACTGCACTATTTGGATGGAGTCTTGTCCAAGAGACAATGATGAATATTTCGTTGATCTGGAGACAGATGTAGATGACATAGAGTCATTAGAAATAATATGTGGACCATCATTAATAGCCGTTGTCCTTCACAATGACTGATCATGTGTTGTTGAATATTTTTCTAAGGCTTGGGCATCGCCATTTTGGAAAATTTGGAAAGTTATCTCCAAGATACATAAGAACTTTTGAGATACTGGAATGGGATAGTGAGGTGGCATATTAGTTGTAATTTCCACCATGTTTTAGTGTGGTGCATAATGTGTTTCATGTATCTCTGTTGAAAAATTATTATCCTGATCCTGACCATGTGATTCAATGGGATTATATTGAACTAGATCTAGATGCTTCATTGGTACATATCCCAGTATTCATTTTTTTATAGGGAAGAGAAAGTATTTTATGAAAAAAAATAAGTCTAGTATAGGTTTTGTGAAAACATGGTCAAGTTCAAGAAGAGACTTGGGAACAATAAAAGGAAATAAAATAGAAATGTCCAGAACTCTTTCAGAGAAAATAAATTTTTCTACTTTTTGGTGATGAAAAGGCCAATGTTGGGGAGAATGTAGCACCCCCGTTTCAAGTAAGTAACCATTTATTTTTATTTTTTAATTTTATAAAGTATATGGGTGATGTTTGGGATGGTTTTTGAACCTTTTGGAATGTTTTTGGGGATTTTTGAAAGGTTCATGGTTGGTGAACAGTTAGTTAAAATAGTGAAACTCCTATAGGAAACCGTTCAAAAGGAGGAATTGGCTAAGGGGAAGGTGCATGGGTAGGCTCACGATTTGTCCAAACCATAATACTACCAAGGAGATACCATGAAACTTGAGATGGTGAGATTTTTTATGGTTGGTGTATGAATTGTATAACTGCATGGGAGAACCGTGCAAGTTCTTCCTTGAGACAGATCCTAGCATATGGTTAGCACATGGTTTACCTAACTATTTTACAAACCTTTCATGGTTTAAAAACAAGATATACAAAATTTGGATCTAGTTCAGGATTAATAACTAACCCCCCTTTTTTTCCCAAAAATGGTCCCAACTCAATATTTTCTCCCCCAATGGTATTAGAGGCTTCTCCCATCATTCTAGAGGTGATCTAAAGGGTTCTCTTGGTTTTTTGAAGCTGGATTCTCATGCTTAGTCATCATTTGTGATAGTTTTTCTTGGATTTCCTTAGATACACTTCTCTATATCTCTATCTTTATTTCTTATATATACATATAATATGGATATATTTATGGTAGTTGATTCCAAATATGATTATATTTGGGTTTTTGGTTGTTAGGGGAGGAGATCTAAGGTAGGTTTTTGGGGTTTCAACCTAGTTTCATGGTCATTGTCTTGTCGTTCTTCATTTTGATCATAAAACACAAGGTAGATGACTTCACTCTCAACTTATCTTACTAGAACTAAATGTTTTTATTTCAAATTGGTTGGTTTATATGAAATTTATTGTGATTTTTTGTGCAATAGTTTTTGGAAACCTTCTTTGGTGATAATTTATAGAATTGTGCAAATTGGGTGTTTTGGTAAAGAGTGAGTTTGGGCATTGGATTTTAAAATGATGATTTTAAAATGGTTATTTAGTTTTGATTCATGAGAATGTGTTTTTAATAAAAGGTTGGTTTTATTGGAATAGTTTTATGGAAAATGGTTTTCAATAAAAGGGTTGTTTTTATTGAAATGAATTTTTGTTTTGTTTTCAATAAAGATGAAGTTTTATTGAAATGGTTGAATTGGTTTAGAAATATTTAATTTCATGTGGTTGTATTAGATGGTTAAGCATGGATAGAATGGGTTGGATATGTATGTGAAAGTTCCACCATCAACAACATGGTTTTTGACGTGAAAGTTCCACCATCACGCCTTTGGATGTAAAGGTTCCACTGTCAAAGGTAATACCAAGCTTGTGTTTGTGGTTTCATGGTTGTGTGGTTAATTATGTGTATGATTTTGAAAGATAATGTATTATTAAAAATGATAAATTAGATATTGTTGAGTGAATTTTTTGGTTTCTTTCTTTGGTTGTGGCTTTAGTATGGAAAACTATTTTGGTATGAAAACTTTTTACCTTGAAATAGGTTGGTTTTGATAAACTATTTTGGATCATTTTATATAAATTGTTTTATATAAATGTGCTAACATGTTCTATCCTAGTGGCATGATTAGAGAAGCCATTTGGGGAAAACGTATTGAGTTTCATTACTCACCCCTACTTTGGCACGTTGGTGATTTTTCAGATGTCATCTACCAGGACACCTAAAAAGGTAAAGTATCACCCTTATTTAGTGGTACTTCATGATATTGGAATGTTTGGTGGATTTAGAGCATGATACATGTTTAGGACCTATGAAGTTATGTAATGTCTCATATTTTTCCATTTATTATTTTTAAATATTGTATGGAATTATTTCGAGACCGAGTGTGAAGGCGACACATCATTCCGAGGTCCAGTGCTCCCGGAATGGTGGTTTGAACTTTTTTTAAGTTATGTGAGTCGGCACTTGTGCGCGGTTGTGGAAGTTTCTAAACGGATGCCCGGATTAAAAATCTGAGTGCACCATTGCGTCCGGGATGACGAATTTTCCTAAAAAGGACTCTAACATCGACTGGCACAGATCGTCTGCAAAGTTTAATTTTGGGCGTTTTAAAAAGGGAAAATACTTTAGAAGGAATAAAATAAATTAATGATTTATTTTATTTTTTTAAAATTTTTCCTTTTTTAGCACAACCTAATCTTCCCCTATAAATGCATCCTTATGGAAAATTTGCAGGGTTAGCCTCATAACCCTGCGAGTTGAGAGAGATAGATTTCTCTTGGAGCTTGGGTGGAGGAGGACGCGTTAGAAAACAATGACAGATCAAGATCGAGAATCGTTGTGCCGATGTTTAAGGATCACGACGACAGCGGCATCACGACGCCTTCATCAACGATCGATCCTTTCAAAAGGTAGGTGTTTGTTATTTCAATTCCTTTTCCCCATTTTTTATTTTAAACCACGAACGCGGATCAACCACAAACAAGTTGATCCGCGGATTTGTGTGTTCTTGCGGGAGGGATTTCTTTGGGATGATTTTGGGGAATTAATCCATGTTATTTATTGATGTTGATTTCTACTCCGTTTAAACCTATTAAAGGGATAGGATCAACACCGCAACGAATGACGGCGGAGGTTAGTTCCTCAATTTGTTTATTGGATTTCTTTCCCTTCTTTTCTCACGCGTTCTTCGCGGGGCGACGAACAACGGATCGTTGCGCATCCGTTCTGCGACACAATGATCCCAAATCGAAGGTTCGACATCGCAATGAACTTGTGGAGGTTTGACGACGATGGCAGACGACAAATCAGACCAGATCAGAAAAGAGTTCTTCGAGCGTTCTTCATTTCGGAAGATCAGAACACATTTTCAGAGCCGATCGGGGGCCCAAAAATGTCGGAAGCAGTTTCGTGGTGTCGGGGTGACCAGAATATGGAAGTTTTGCAGCGATCGGATGACTGGATTGATGACCGGAGCATCACGAGAGGCGCATCGGCGAAAGGTGCCGTTTCTAGAAATTTCTAGAATACACAGTGTGTACTTCCGAAGAACACTCCATGTAGTTCTGGAAGAGGCGGCTAGGGCTTCGGGGTCAGAGAATACTCACACGGCGTGTGACCCCAGTCACACGACGTGTTGGACCTTCCCCGAAGCTCGGCGTGTACTTTGGGTAGTACACGGACACGAGATGGTCTACACGGCTTCAGGCGGCACGACTTGTACAGATCGACAGAGGCGGATACGCGGATCTCGGCATGTATCCTGGGGATACACGGACACGGGATGGAGTACACGGCCGTGTACTCCATCAAATGGCCAGGCGAGGCCGGCAGCGCGGGTCACCCCGTGTGCAGATTACACGAGTCGGAGTACACGGGTTGGTGACCGTGTATGGGCACATGGCCAAAGTACACGGAGCCAACCCCAATTACCCAGACACGGCGTGTATCCCATACTACACGCCATGTACTATGTTTTTCTACACGACCAGCCTCACGACACGAGCCGTTGTACACGGGCAGTACCCGGGGTCGTACAACATGGCGTGTATCATTTCTACACGCCGTGTACTTTTTGGAAAATGGATTTTTTATTTTGTTCACCATGCATTGAACATATTTCATTTGGGTTAGTTCCCCTTCTTCTTGTTTCCCTGAGGGTCAGGCATCTTTCCCTCACACAGGTTTCTGATCCCTTCAGCAGGACTTTCTGTGATAGAGTCAGGCATCCATCCGAGAGGCCCAAATCGAGATTCTTTATCCATTTCTGACCCTAGGTAGAGTCAGGCATCGACGTGAAAAACTCTACCGGGCGTTTATCCTCTACCTAGAAGGTGAATTACGGATGAGTCGTGGAATCTTCCATGGCCCTGGCAGTGATCCTCATCTGTGTATTGAGATCTTTCCCACTCAGGAGTGTGTCTCCCGTAATGAGTGCTTCTATCTACCGTAACTTTTCCACTCAGGAGTGTGTCTCCCGTAATGAGTGTAGTTATCTCTCGTGAAGGTTCTCGACGAACAACACTTCCCGGACGGACGTCATCAGAGCTATAGGACTCGTGGAGTGTGTTCTCCCGGAACGAGTGCATCACAGAATCTTCGAACAAAATCCCTTACGGGGGTATGCGGTTGCGTGACTTGTCTCTAGACCACGGGTCTAGGTTTTGAGTATATCTGGTTTGTTTTATATGTTATGTAAACATATATTATGCATAGCTGACTGTACCTTTACTTTATGTACTGCTTTTTGGTTTTTGGGGTCCTCTACTGAGTATTGTTATACTCACCCCTGCACGGGATTTGCCCGCACGTCTAGTGTCTTGTGCAGATGAGAAGCCTTTTGACAGAGTCCAGGGAAGACCAGGACAGGACCGAGTTTTCTAAGTTCCCTACAAGCTGAGGCGTTCCTACATCCATGAGCGGCAGTCCTAGTACCTTTTGAGCTTACAGGTTGGACTTTTCAGTTTCAGACTCTTGTTTGTTTTCTTTTTGATGGGCTTGTATTTTTGGCCCAGTTTACTTTTACAGTACTCTACCATTCATCGTACTCTGTTGGTTGGGTTTATTTTTATGCTTGCATTCTTTTTTCCATAGTGATTTTTTTTACATTTTAGCATTTGTGGGCTTAGATATGTGTGTGTGTGTACAGGTACCTAGGCAATGCCTCCCATGTTAGTAAATTCCTACTCGGTGCTAGTCACCAGGCCCTAGCCTATTGGAGGCGGGCTTGGGGAGTCACGGCACGGGCCCCACCAGGACGCGTCATGACAGAGTGGTATCAGAGGTGGTCGGTTATACCTTAGGACCAAGAGTCTGTGAGTTTGGTTTGGGGCAACAATGTTAAGTGTTTTGGGTTCAGATTTCAGGCTAGGGACCCCTGTGTTTGTGTGGCGGCCAACATATCCATACACCAGGGCTCTGATAAACTTCTTTTTGACCCGGTTCACAAAAACACTGGTTTCGGGGAAATAAAAAGGTACATGCATTATATAGGAATGGGTTGTGTCTTCTATGTACTTGGTGTCAGCTATCCGGATATACTCATTGACCGTGACACATCTTGTTTCTTTACAGGATGCCTCCGTGATGTGTACCCACTAGGATTCAGCAGAACAATCACGAGGATGACCCCCTCAGTGAAGAGGCTTTGATACATGGAACAACCCCCCAGGCATTGCCACCAGGTGGTGCACATGCTATACCACCAGTGGAGCAGCCAGTGGTACCTGCAGTACCAACCGATGAGGAGCGCAGGCTTAGCACACTCCACGAGTTTCAGAGACAGAGACCCCTCAGGTTCTGAGGCGAGCCCGACCCTCAGGCGGTTGAGGATTGGCTTGAGGCGGTGACCAGAGTTTTCCGTCTAGTGAGGACACCGACAGACCAGATGGTGGTCCTAGGAGAGAGCCTTCTTTAGGGTTCAGTGGAACGATGGTGGAGTCTGACCACACAGACTCATGACGAGGATACTCTTTCATGGAAGAAGTTTGAGAGACTCTTCAGGGATGAGTTCTCTCCAGTTACGCTGAGAGCTGTGTGTATCCAAGAGCTTTTTCAGCTCCAGCAGTGCAGTATGACTGTGGATGACTATTCATCGAGGTTCACCAACCTCGCCAAGTGCTCGATGGATATGGTCAGGGATCAGTAATTCAGGGCTCGGACTTTCGAGAGAGGTACACGGAGAGAAATCCAAGATAGTGTCGTGCCTCTATGCATTTCGACTTATACTGGAGTGCTAGAGCGGGCCTTAGAGATCGAGAGCTTCTTGGCAGAGAAGAGACAGCCGCCAGCAGTCAGCAGCAGGCAGACAGGTGCGGAGACACCGACAGCAGGGAGCCGATGTCAGGCATATGGATCAGGACGAGGGAGATGTCATAGGAGGACCCATGATAGGGGATCGACAGTCCAGGTCTCTCAGGCTGGATCCAGTCAGCCTAGGGAGAAGCGGTGCTATGCATGCGACGGTAGGGGACATCTCGCTAGAGATTTCCCGAACCGTCGAGCTGCTAACAGGGAAGTTGTGGATGGACCACCGAGACAGAGGCAGAGAATAGATAAGGCAGATCCTCCAGGCGGCGGACATGGACGAGGATAAGGGAGAGCTACAGGTGGTGGAAGATGCTTTGACTTACTTCCACCACCACCCCTAGGAGGTCCGCACCAGGCTCAGGGAGCTAGGGGACAGGGATCGGGACAACTGCATGCGGTCGAGGCATACGACCCAGGGGTTCTAGGGATGATTCGAGGTATGATCTGTGTCTTTTCTACCTTAGCTGCCGTACTCATAGATACAGGTGCCAGTCATTCCCTTGTAGCCACATGTCTTGTACAAAACCTCAAGATTCCGGTAGAACCATTGACTCGATCCTTACTCTTGGAGACACCTACGAGAGGATAATCGATGATCAAACACCTTTGCAGACAGTGTGATCTTACCCTTGGAGGCGAGAGTTTAGGTTGGAACATCTTGGTGGTAGCGTCGAGGCCTTACGACGTCATTCTTGGTATGGATTGGTTATCTTTGGTCCATGCCCTGATTGACTGTTTTAGGTGAAGGGTGCGGTGTGTCCGCCATGACGGAACGAGGTTTTACTTTGTCGGAGAAAAGGAAACCCAGGCAGCACAAAATGGGCTCATGCATAGGAGAGTGCAACCGATCACTCATGAGTTGGCTAGCCTTACCCTCGGAGCAGTGGATGTTGTGAGATCTTAGTTCCCAGTAGTGGTGGAGGAGTATGAGGACGTCTTTCTAGAAGATGTTCTGGGGTTACCTCCCCACTGGGAAATTGACTTCTGCATCGACTTACACCCCAGGACGACACCGATTTCCTCATAATCTTATCGGATGGCTCCCGCGGAGCTTCGCGAGCTGAGGGTACAGTTGGAGGATTTGCAGAGAAAGGGTTTCGTAAGACCCAGCGTCTCACCCTGGGCGACTCCAGTATTGTTTGTGAAGAAGGCAGAAGGGAGTATGAGGTTGTGCGTGAATTACCGGTGTCTGAACCAGGTGACGGTGAAAAACAAATATCCACTTCCAAGGATCGATGACCTCTTCGATCAGCTAAGAGGGGCACAGTGGTTCTCGAAGGATGACCTTCGATCAGGCTATCATCAGCTACGAGTGCGGGATGAGGATATACCGAAGACGACTTTCAGATGTCTCTATGGTCACTATGAGTACTTGGTGATGCCCTTTGGAATGACGAACGCTCCCGCAGTGTTCATGGGGTTGATGAACCGGATCTTCCAGCCGTACTTGGACCGGTTCGTTGTGGTCTTCATCGACGACATCCTTGTGTACTCGGCGTCAGAGGAGGAGCACACGAGACACCTGCGGATGGTTCTGGACATACTTCGGGAGCACCAGCTTTATGGGAAGCTCTCGAAGTGTTAGTTCTGGATTTGGGAGGTCCACTTTCTGGGAAATGTCATCTCAGCAGATGGAGTAGTTGTGGACCCATCCAAGGTGGATGCTGTGTTATCATGGGATCCACCTTGGAGCGTGACGGAGGTGCGGAGCTTCGTTGGGTTATCAGGATATTACCAGAGATTCATCCCTGATTTCTCCCGGATATCAGCACCGATTACGGCCTTGACAAGGAAGGGGAAACCCTTCGTGTGGATAGAAAAGTGCCAGCAGGCTTTTGAGCAGCTAAGATAGAGTTTGAAGAGCTCCTCGGTCTTGAGATTTCCAGAGGAGGGTGTCGAGTACATAGTTTTCTGCGACGCATCAGGGACCAGGCTCAGCTGTGTCCTGATGCAGCGACACGCGGTGATTGCTTATGGTTTGTGCCAGCTTAGGCCGCATGAGCAAAACTATGTGACCCATGATCTCGAGTTATCAGCGGTAGTCTTCGCATTGAAGATGTGGAGAGACTACCTTATGTGCGAGCGGTTCATTGTATACTCTGACCACAAGAGCCTCAAGTACGTCTTCTCACAGAAGGATCTGAATCCGAGGAAGAGACATTGGCTAGAGTTCCTCCAAGACTATGATTTCGAGATCACATATACTCTTGGGAAGGGGAACAAAATGGCAGATGCTCTTAGTAGAAGGTCTAGCTCACATCTGTTGAGTGAGGCGACACAACAGTTAGCCGCGTTACAGTTATCCTTAGTGGATGGAGAGGATACATCTTACCTACAGTCGATGGTTGTCACCCCTCCACTCTTACAGCGAGTTAGGTAGGCACAACTTGGGGATGTCGACTGTGTGACCTTAGATGCTCAGTTATCCACAGGACATGCTCCTGATGGATATTCGCAAGGTGGGGAGCATGTAATCCTTTTCAGAGGATGCACTGTTGTACCAGTAGCATTGCAGGAGGAGGTCCTAAGGGAGTTCCATACATCCCCTTTGGCGGTACATCCCGGAGCGGCAAAGATGTACCAGGACCTCCGACATCAGTTCTGGTGGTCAGGCATGAAGAAGGCAGTGACAAATTTCATTTCTCGATGCCTCACATGCCAGCAGGTGAAGGATGAGCACTAGGTTCTAGCAGGGTTAGCTCACCCCTGGAAGTTCCAGAGTGGAAGTGGGATGGAACATAGATGGACTTTGTTATTGGCTTACCACAGACGTCCAAGGGGCATGATTCCATCTGGGAGATCGTTGACTGACTCACCAAGTCGGCCCACTTCCAAGCTACCAGGGAGCAGAGTTTTGTAGAGATCTTGGGACGCCTCTACGTACAAAAGGTAGTTTTTCTTCATGGATTACCCTCGACTATAGTCTCAGACCGAGACGCCCGCTTCACATCCCGGTTGTGGAAGGGATTGTAGGAGGATTTTGGGACTCAGCTAAGCTTGAGCACAGTGTTTCATCCCCAGTCGGATGGTCAGACGGAGAGGACCATTCAGGTTCTGGAGGATATGTTGCAAGCCTGTATCTTGGACTTTGGTCATAGTTGGGAGGAACACCTACCACTGGTGGAGTTTGTGTACAACAACAGCTACCACTCCACCATCGGTATGACACCATTCAAGGCCTTGTACGGGAGACCCTGCCGGTCACCGTTTTGCTGGACTGACCCCGGAGAGTCAGCACTCATGGGTCCAGAGTTAGTACGAGCTAGTAAAGAGAAGGTTCAGATCATCCAGGAGTGGATTAAGACTGTACAGAGTAGGAAGAAGTCTTATGCTGACAGGCGACGAAGACCTCTGGAGTTCAAAGAGGGAGACCGCATCTTCCTTCGGGTCTCACCTCGACGAGGGTTGTAGAGATTTGGCCGAGGCGGCAAGCTATCTCCTAGGTTCATCGGACCCTTCCAGATCCTGGGCAGAGTTGGCGAGGTGGCGTACCTCCTAGCTCTACCACCACAGTTTCATCGGGTACATGTTGTCTTCCATGTGTCGCAGCTGAGGAGGTACGTGCATGACCCATTACACGTCATCGACTGGGGAGAGGTGGAAATCGAGGATGGAGTGACCTTTTCTGAGTACCCTGTGGAGATCGAGGATTGGTAGGAGAGGATCCTTAATGGGTGATCGATTCCATTAGTGCACATCCGGTGGCAGCACAAGAATCTTCAAGAGAGCACATGGGAGCAGGAGGCCCAGATCCGTGCCCAGTAGCCTCATCTTTTTGAGTAGCCTTTGTTTTGGATTTTTGAGGATGTAAAGCCCCAAGGTGGGGAGAATGTAATGTCTTGTATTTTTCCGTTTATTATTTTTAAATATTATATGGAATTATTTTGAGATCGAGCGTGAAGGCGACACATCATTCCGAGGTCCAGTGATCCCAGAATGGTGGTTTGAACTTTTTTTTAAGTTATGTGAGTCGGCGCTTGTGCGCGGTTGTGGCGGTTTCTTAACAGATTCCCGAATTAAAAATATGATTACACGTTGCGTTCGGGATGATGAATTTGCGTAAAAACGACTCTAACCTCAACCGGTGCTGGTCGTCTGCAAAGTTTAATTTTGGGCGTTTTAAAAAGTGGAAATACTTTAGAAGGAATAAAATAAATTAATGATTTATTTTATTTTTTTAAAACGTTTCCTTTTTTAGTACAACCTAATATTCCCCTATAAATGAATCCTTATGGAAAATTTTCAGGGTTAGCCTCATAACCCTACGAGTTTAGAGAGAGAGATTTCTCTTGGATCTTGGGCGGAGGTGGACGCGTTGGCAAACGACGACAGATCAAGATCGAGAATCGTTGCGCCGACGTTGAAGGATCACGACGATAGTGGCAGCGCGACGCCTTCGTCAACTATCGATCCTTTCGAAAGGTAGGGGATTGTTATTTCAATTCCTTTTCCCTGTTTTTGAGTTTAAACCACGAATGCGGATCAACCACGAACAATTTGATCCGCAGATTCATGCATTCTTGCGGGAGGGATTTCTTTGGGTTGATTTTGGGGAATTAATCCATGTTATTTATTAATGTTTATTTCTTCTCCGTTTAAGCCTGTTAATGGGAGCGGATCAACGCCGTGACGAACGAAGACAGAGGTTCATTCCTCAATTTGTTTATTGGATTTCTTTCCCTTTTTTTCTCACGTGTTCTTCGCGGGGTGACAAACAACGGATCGTTGCACATCCATTCTGCGATGCAACGATCCCAAATCGAAGGTTCTACATCGAAACGACCTTGTGGAGGTGCGGAGACGATGGAAGATGATGAATCAGACCGGATCAGAAGAGCGTTGTTCGAGCGTTCTTCGTAGGGAAAGATCAGAACACGTTTTCGGAGCCGATCGGGGGCCCGAAAATGTCAGAAGCAGTTTCATGGTGTCGGAGCAACTAGAATCTGGAAGTTTTGCGGCGATCAGACGACCAGATTGATGATCAGAGTAGAACGGGAGGCGCACCAGCGAAGGGCACCGTTTCTGGAAATTTCCAGAATACACGGCGTGTACTTCCGAAGAACACGCCGTGTAGTTCTGGAAGTGGCAGCTAGGGCTTCAGGGTCAGAGAAGAATCACACGGCATGTGACCCCGATCACACGGCGTGTTGGACCTTCCCCAAATCTCAGCGTGTACTTTGGGTAGTACACGGACACAGGATGGTCTACATGGATTCAGGCGGCACGGTGTGTACAGCTCGGCAAAAGGCGGCTACGCGGAGCTCGGCGTGTATCCCGAGGATACACGGACACATGATAGAGTACACGACCGTGTACTCCATCACACGGTAAAACAAGGACAGCAGCGCGGGTCACCCCGTGTGCAGATTACACGGGTCAGAGTACACGGGTTGGTGACCGTGTATGGGCACATGGACAGAGAACACTAAGCCAACCCCAGTTACTCAGACATGGCGTGTACCACGTACTACACGCCGTGTACTATGTTTTTCTACATGACCATCCTCACGACACGGGTCGTTGTACACGGGAAGTACCCGGGGTCGGACAACATGACATGTATCATTTCTACATGCCTCGTAATTTTTAGAAAATGGATTGGTTCTTTTGTTCACTGTTCCTTAAACATCTTTCGTTTGGGTTAGTGCCCCTTCTTCTTGTTTCCCTGAGGGTCAGGCATCTTTCCCTCATGAAAGTTTTTGATCCCTTCAGTAGGACTTTCTGTGATAGTGTCAGACATCCATCCGAGAGGCCCGAATAGAGATCCTCTATCCATTTCAGACCCTTGGTATAGTCAGGCATCGACGTGACCAACTCTACCAGGCATTGATCCTCTACCTAGCAGGTGAATTCCGGATGAGTTGCGGTATCCGCCATGGCCCTGGCAGTGATCCTCATCTGTGTATCGATATCTTTCCCACTCAGGAGTGTGTCTCCCGTAATGAGTGATTCTATCTACCGTAACTTTTCCACTCAGGAGTGTGTCTCCCGTAATGAGTGTAGCTATCTCTCGTGACGGTTCCCGACAAACAGCACTTCCCGTACGGATGTCATCAGAGCTATAGGACTCGTGGAGTGTGTTCTCTCGGAACGAGTGCATCACAGAATCTTCTAACATAATCCATTACGGGGGTATGCGGTTGCGTGACTTGTCTCTAGACCACGGGTCTGGGTTTTGAGTATATCTGGTTTGTTTTATATGTTCTATAAACATACATTATGCATAACTGACTGTACCTTTACTTTGTGTACTGCTTTTTGGTTTTTGGGGTCCTCTAATAAGTATTGTTATACTCACCCCTGCACGGGCTTTTCCTGCACGTCTGGTGTCTTGTGCAGACGAGCAGCCTTTTGATAGAGTCCAGGGAAAACCAGGATAGGACCGAGATTTCTGAGTTCCCTACAGTCCGAGGTGTTTCTACAGCCATGAGCGGCAGTCCCAGTACTTTTTGAGCTTACAGGTTGGACTTTATAGTTTCAGACTCTTGTTTGTTTTCTTTTTGGTGGGCTTGTATTTTTGGCCCAGTTTAATTTTACAGTACTCTACCTTTCATCATACTCTGTTGGTTGGGTTTAGTTGTATGCATGCATTCTTTTTCCATAGTGGTTTTTTTTACATTTCAGCATTTGTGGGATTTGAGATGTGTGCATGTGTATAGGTACCTAGGCAATGCCTCCCATGTTAGTAATATTCCTACTCGGTGCTAGTCACCAGCCCCTGGCCTATTGGAGGTGGGATTGGGGAGTCATGGCGCGGGCCCCACTGGGACAGGTCGTGACAAGTTAAGTCTTGGAGTTTTTTTTGGTTTTTTCTTCCATTGATTACTTCAATATTTGTAGTCTTCCACTATGCTACTGTTATGATTTGGTTTGATATCAATGGTAGTAATTTGAGTTAGTTTACATTATTATCATTCATAATGTAGTTGTTTTGGTTGTGGTGTGTTTGGTTTTGTTATTTTATTCATAAAGAGAAAATCATCCCCCACATGTCTTGAAGCCCTTCAACATTTATTTTCAGCCTTTGGCGTACTATATATGTCTCTTAAGGCCCTATAATTTCCTTCTTCTTTCTCAAGAAAATTAGGGTAGAGATGTTACACTAACCCTATATTACTAAAATTCATAACTTTAGGATCCAAATGAGAATTAAATCCTCTAAAACCTTATATACACTCATAAAAATTTCCATTTAGATCAAAATAAGGGTTCAAACTGAAATTTAATTAGCCAAAAATTATGATAAGAAATAGGATCTTACAAGGTCGGTTAAGGTTATCATGGAACAACCTTACACGAATGGAAGATCAAAACTTATATAAGGTTTATGGAAGCTTGATCAATCGATATCAACTCACAAAAATAATTACATCAATAGAAGTTATGTTTGTCTCAGGGAAGCTCCACTTATTCCTCCAACACCTCTTGTTAATAATGTAGTCGATCATGTTGATAACTCTTGTTCAATTATACTTTGTTCTTATAGAATAACCCTGTGGTTTTTTGAGCTCAATTTATATGATAGACCAGAAATCACTTTATGTGGTTGTTCAGAGATCATGGATGATCCACACACATAATGCAGTTGATTAATGTCATGTCACATGATAGATCATATGTTCATATAGATTCTCATCTAAACATCATTTTGTCAATCATTTGTCCTTATCAGTGTTCGATTTACAAAATTTCATGGTAGATTAAACATGACATCATCCTCAAAGTCTCGTAGATTGAATATGATAAACAATACATAGATCAAGTTAAATCCTGATAACCAAAAACTTTAAATGATGAATAGTATTTTGACTTTTTATCTACCACATCGAACTATTGGTGAGAATGTGACTCATTAATATACATAAAACCTTCCTTTAGTAGCTCAAAATCCATGGAACTGGGGATCATCTCTAGAACACACTACTCACACACCTGTACAAACTGATATGCTACAATGTATGGTGGTTTGTACTCCCTATGTATTCTATACGCATGCTATTATTCAACTAGGTGATCTATACCTCTACTATAGATCCACTTTTCTAAAAAACCTTTACCATTATAGATGAATATTGGTGTTTGGGAACCCACCTAATTAGTGGATGGGCCTGATCTTATCGCTAGCCCATGTAGAACCATATTTTTTTATAAATTAAAACATTAAATATTTTTAAATGTTCCAAGTATGAAATGAAAATTCCATATTATACTTATAATGATGTCCTTCTTCGACATGATTAAACGAATAATATTTTTATGTAATCTTTTTGATTTATAAGGATGGAACACCTCAACTCCTTAAAATACTTTCCTTCCAAGTATGAATTAATTTCCAAGAATATCCATTGGTAGAAACTAACATATTTAATTTTTTTCACATGAATTAGGACAAGTAACTTCAACATCCAAGTTTCAAGGCTTCAGTTCAATTATCATATAGTATTTACAATTTACAATATATTTTCATATTTCCTTGGATTGGGAACTACTTCTTCATAATTCTTGGGTTCTACAACACCAACTTCTAATCACTTCTTCTCTATTATGATTCTTCTTTAACATATTGACCTTAAATACTCATTGTACATTGAAAACAAATAAAAAACACACAAAGTGGTCTAAATATATTCATGTGAAAGTATCCATAAACTATAATTGATTTGTGATGGAAAATGATTTTTTATTTTTTATTTTGGTAAAACCTTAATTTCTTATAAAAATCTAGGTTTAATCCTATGCGTCATTAGATATTAAAGTTTTATATGATGTGGGGATTTCAAATGGGTTGGACAGGGTGATGGGGACCAGGAAATTGTTGTGAGTTCACTATATACAAAACTTAGTGTGGAGGAATTAATTTTATTCAAGGTTCATTTTGGATAATTTAACCATTATAGGATGTGGAATTTTTTTTTAAACTTCTCTGAATGACAGGAGGAGGAGTTATTCATATGGGGTGGTAGTCTATTATAATAAATCTTATGTAGACCATGGAGTAATCATATTTACCTTATATGAGTATCTCGGGTGGTTGTTTATTCCTATGTGGGGGGTGTTTTAATCTGATACATGATGTTTATTTTTACATGATCCATCATTTATTATTACACGAGATTAAGTGAAATCTATTGATTCTTACTCTACAATTGTACTTTTTTTACAAAGTTATACACATCGACTTTCCCCACTGTTTAATAACACACAAAACATGTCCTAGAAAGTTTAATCACATGTGAGGTTAGATTCAAGCGAGTTAATCATGCATATTACCCTTTCTCATATTTAATCTCACACGATTTATTCAAAATAACCTTTAATATTAAAAAATATTCTATATATGATTTTAATCATTTATAACCTTATGAAATCATATATTAATCATTTATAGTCACCCTTAGCCAAAATTAATACAATTCAGCCTAACCAAACTCATTTTTAGTCATAGTAACTAAATTTTATTCTTCAAAATCACAAAACACCAGATAAAAATGTTGGATCTATTCTGATTAATTCCAAATTGAATTTAAATAATCAAAAAATTTGATTTAATCAATTTTAAATTAACTATAATTATTTTATAAATTGATAAAATGAGGTTAATGCCCACGAATTATTGGAAGTATTAGGTATTGAATCATTTAATTACAATGTAAAATTTATAATTTTTTGTGGTCTGTTAGTCACCCTCACTTAAACATTTTCATTCCTGGGAAAATAAATTACACCAAATCCAAATCAAACTTTTCAAAATAGTAATAAAAACACTTAAATTTTTAGACTCTTAGAAATATCATATTTATTATATATGAATATCAAAGGTAAAATTCATCACTACTCATAAAAATTCATTTAATCTCCTTTTATTACCCTTGTTTGTTTTATGCCCACATTCCTTGAAATATATCTCTCTTCACATAGGGAATTATGAAGAATGATTTTATCACTTTAAAGTGCATGCATGATTTCTATAATATTTATTCCATACTAATATCTATACTTCATAGAGTCACAATGATACATTAATCATGATTTTTTTTCACGGTTTGTTCTTTTGGTTAAGGTTGGTGGTTTAGATGTAAAAATAAAGGCAGAAAGAAGAGGCTTGACTCTTTTAAGAAAAATACTTGAACAAACAAGTGTGAAAATCAATGAATATCACCAAATCATTACCATTAAAATGATTCTTCCATCCCAACACTTCCCTTTCTTAATGGAGGTTAAAAAGAAGTTATTGCAATGAATGATCCCACCTCTTTTCTCAATTTCATTAATTTATTTTTATATAATTTTTTTATAATTTTTTTATATTCATTTTTTTTAGAAAAAAGGGAAGCAATGTATTATAATGAATTTGGTGAATTATTATTATAAAAAAAAGGTAAAACCCAAAAAATCTTTCCAATAATGAAACTAACCTCCCTAGAATCAGAAAAAAAAAACAACTGTGATGCTCGAGACCTACACTCCTAGAATCTACTGTGAATTGTAATGTCCCGGTTCTAGGTGCCGCCTAGAGGTTCCCTATACCCTGTTGGTCACATAGCCTCTAGCGCATTTCCCCGAACACCAGAGGTGCCCGACTAGAAGCAAGGGCCTTAGGTGTGATAGTGGGGAAACTATTCACTCATTGGAAGAGTAACATATTGGAAATAAACTAATAAGAGTAGCGGAAGTTGTAATTGCCATACAATAAGTAAATAGTGGAAGACAACAAGTAATAAACCACTGGAGAACATATATAAGTGATGCATGATACATATGTCTTGGAAAGCATCCAAACAAGTCACAATGCTGGAATACAGTACCAAATCAAAGTACAAAGAAAACATATAAACTCCAGCAGTATCGCAAGCGTCATCTTGTTCCCATGCTCTCCAGCTCCACGGTAATCAAGTACCTGAAGTAGAAGGGTGCTAGACCTTATCTATACCTACAAAAATATAATCTTTTTGGGCCCAAAATCATGACCCAAATATGGTGTGAGATGAATCCCAGTAGGAAACCACCCAAAGATCTATGCCTAATAGTTAATGAATATATATGGAAGGAAATAAGAAAAATTAATCAATAAACAAGGAAGTACTAAAAAGTAAACAATCATACAGTTTCAATTGCATTCATTTTCATATATCAAGTACATAGCTAATCAAATACAATTAACCTTCTGGGAAGTACTCACAGCCTAACCCCTCTAGTTCTACCAAAAAAACACAAGAAACCCTATGGGAATTACTCATAGTCTAACCCCTATGGTTCAACTTTAACAAAGACTCTCCGAGGAAGTACTCACCATCAATTAACCCTGTGGTCTCGTATCGGTAACTATAAACACTCTGAGGAAGAAATCAACATCTAAATCCCCATGTGGTCTCGCAAGATGGAAATACTGACACTCTGAGGGAGAACAAAGTACACCCCCTATGTTCTGACAACATAAAAGTAAAAAAACACTCAAGAGAAGCCCCCAATGTCCATTCTCTCTATGGTCTACTACACCAGGTTCCCAGAGCACTGTGTAATTCAATCGTGCACAATGATGTTCCAAATCCAATTTAAACCTTAAGAACTACTTGGATAATAGCTTTCAAGAACTACTTGGCTAAACAACTACAAGCATAAAACATAATCAGATAATATCACTGTATCCTAACAACACTAGGCATGGAAAACAAGTACCCAAACTGGCACAGCTAGACCAAATGGTCAATATCAAAAAAACATGGGAAATACATCCATATCATAGAAAATAAACCTATACACCATTAAATAACCTCTACCCAGGAACACAAGGTATATCATGCATTAATAGGGCTAAAATCCCCAAACACGCAATACACCGTTCTCGGGTATTGGGAACTTTTGCACATAATATTTAAAAACTAACTAAAAAAATGCATAAAACACCTACCTAGGTGTTGTACGATCGATATACTCCAACATTGGCCCTTGAATCGTCCTAGAATGATGTAGATCTACAAAAATATATAAAATGTTCAACCTAGGATATCTTACGAAAGGAGAGAATTCATAAAATGAAGATCTAGAAGAAGGAAGAGCTCACATTTTTGATTCCAATGCAATTAACAATAGTTGAATTAGAGAATGGATGATCGATCAAGGGCTCTGGGAAGAGTCACACTCCTCGCTCCTAGACGAGACTTTATTAGAAGAGGTTTTTGTGAATGAGACTCAACCCCTGTCTGATATAAAAATTAAAAAGTAAAGTACACAATGTGTTCTTTAAAGATACAAAACATATACTTGACTTAAACAGATCCACTTTAGGAAATCTCCAGGTCACCCCACACAACCATGTACTCAGCCGTTACACAGACCATACATAGTCACCCACAGAAACTGGTTACATAGTGTGTACTCCAAAGTACATGGTGTGTACTCCTTAAATTTTCTAATTCTCCTCCTTTTCTAAAAAAACCAGAAAAATAGGATCCATACCTAAAAAGAAGATTCAGGTTCTTACAAACTTACCCCCTTAAAGAAATTCATCCCCAAATTTCTCTAATAAGGTGACGAAGAAGAAGAATCCCTGAACAGCTCCATCCACTACGATCGCACATCGGTCTCCCTCTCCCAAATCTCGTCTTGTACTCACCCGTGATACTATCGCACTCGTACCAGATAAATAGACCAACCATGGAGAACCTTTGTGCTTTGATAAAAAATACAGATAGGATGCTCCTTGAATGAGGCATCCACCTCTAACTTAACCTCCTTGGGTTGAAAAACATGGGACGAGTCTGAGAAGTAACACCGTAGTTGAGAAACGTAGAAGATGTCATGCATAGACCGATACCTATGAGGTAAATATAACTGATAGGCAACTAGCCCGACCCTCTCCAAAACCTCAAATGGCA
This sequence comes from Viscum album, assembly GCA_963277665.1. Classification (NCBI taxonomy): domain Eukaryota; kingdom Viridiplantae; phylum Streptophyta; class Magnoliopsida; order Santalales; family Viscaceae; genus Viscum; species Viscum album. The sequence continues at coordinate 1,379,059,579 of OY728132.1, read as the reverse complement.
TGATGTATCTCAGTACCCTATCTCATAATCCTCCTTTATCCCAACATCAGTGTGACACGTAGGAAAAACTGATCTCTAACCTCGAACTCTAGAAGTCATCTCCATCGATCAACATAAGACTTCTGTCATGACTGTGCAGTAGCCATCCTCTTTCGAATCTACTCCTCCTGATCTGTGTTCTCTAGGACAAGACAAGGTCCCAACATAACTGCCTCTCCTGCTTCCAGCCAACATAGGGGTGATCGGCATGACCTACCGTACAAATCCTCATAAGGTTCCATCATAATAGTTTCTTGAAAACTATTATTGTTGGGAAAATACACAAGAGGTATGTGCTTCTCTCAAGAACCTCTAAAATCTAGGGAACATGCTTGAAGAATGTCCTATATCACCTGAATCGTACGCTTGGACTGGCCATCGGTCTAGGGATGGTAAACTGTACTCAGAATTACCTCTATACCCAAGGATCTCTATAGTCCCTTCCAGACATGAGAAGTAAAATGAGCATCCCTATCTGAAAGGATGGATTCCATAACCCCATGTAGACATAAAATCTTCTAGACGTACAACCTTCCCAGCTCATCAACACTGAAGGTCTTCTTGATCGATAAAAAGTGTGAAAACTTTGTGAGTTTGTCAATGAAAACCCAAACCGCATCATTCCCTCGAGGTGACCTATGTAAAACTATCGGGAAGACCATTAAGACATCATTTCACTTCCACTTAGGGATAAGTAACTACTATAAAATCCTTGCTGGTTACTGATTCTACACCTTCACCTGCTTATCATTGGAACACCTCATCACAAAGCCAATAAAATCTATTTTCCTACTCGTCCACCAATACAGACGGTGTAGGTCTTGATATATCTTGGGGACACCGGGATGAATTGACCAAACTAATGAATGAAAGTCCTGCATCAGCTCCTCGTGTATGTCTGCTGACACCCATACGGTCCCCTAAAAACTCAAGATCACATCCTCTCCTATGGTCCATCCAGAAACAGGGTCCTCTCCTGACACACTCTCCCGTAGAACTAGGACTTTAGAGTCTGATAGCTACCTCATTCACACTCAATCTAGAAGTGCAGAGGTAACATCCATAGAAGAAAGAAACATCTCCCCCTATTTGTTGTGCACCTCCAAATGCATCTCAGAGAACAGATCCATAAGTTTCCACTCATTTCTGGCCTCTTGAACTACTTTTATCTGAGTCCTCCTGCTCAATGCATCATCTATTGTGTTTCCTTTCCCAGGCGTGTATGCATGCTCCAAATCAAAAGACTAAAGGTACTCAACCCACCTTCACTATCTAAAATTCATATTGCATTGAGTAAAGATATACTTGAGACTTTTGTGGTTGGTATAAACCACACAATTCTCTCCCAACAGATAATTTCTCTAATATAGTAAGGCATGAACAACTGTATCCAAATCAAGATCGTGCATCAGGTAATTCCTCTCATGTGGCCTCAACTGCTGAGACTCGTACGTAATGACTCCTTCCCCCTACATAACCACTTCTCCCATCCTGATACATGATGAATCACATTAAGTAGTATATCACTTTCTCAGATCTAAAAAAACAAGTATCAGTGTTGAAGACAACGTCTTTTTCAGCTCTTGAAAGGATGACTCACAATAATATGACCACAAGTACTTCACACCCTTCAATGTTGGGCCCATCAGTGGAACTACTAAGAGTGAAGATTCCTGTATAAAACATATATAGTAACCAGCTATCCCTAGAAAACTCTGTACCTCAAAGACGTTCTTTGGATGATCCCCAAAAACTACTACTCTCACTTTCTTGGGGTATACTGATACTCCTATCTCTGAGATAACATGACCCAAGAAGTGAATTTTGTCCATCCAAATGTGGCATTTTGAGAGCGTAACATATAACTGATGCTATCTTAGTGTACTCAAAACAATCCAAATATGGGTATCCTGGTCATACCGAGTGAGAGAGTACACTAAGATAATATCCATGGAGACTACCATGAAAGAATCCAAGTATGGATGGAACACTCGGTTCATCAGTTCCATAAAAACAACAGGCACATTCGTGAGACTGAACGGCATATCCACAAACTCGTATAGACTTTACTTGCTCTGAAAGGCTGTAAGAGGTATATCAGATGGTATAACGCGCTACTGATGATAACTGGATCTCAAGTCAATCTTTGAGAACACGCGGGCTCTTTGAAGCTGATCCAAGAGATCATAAATCCTCAGTAAGGGATATCGGTTCTTGACCGTCAACTGGTTCAGCTTTTGATAATCCACACAAATTCTGAGGGTACCATCTACCTTCTTCACAAACAAGATAGGCGAACCCCATAGAGAAGTACTGGGTCAGATGAAACCCTTAGTCTATAAATCCTCTAACTTTTTCTTGAGATCCCTTAACTCTGGTGTATCCATGCTATAAGGAGGAATGGACCCCGACGCTACTCCTGGAACAAGCTCAATAGAAAATTCTACCTTTCGCTACAGAGGAAAACCTAAAAATTTCTTTGAAATACATCCCTAAAATGATTTACCACTAGAGGAAAGTCCAAATGTGAATTCCCTTGGTCATCCAGATATAGACTTTCAATTTGGGTTGTAACTCCCCCAAACCATGTTGCTTGGGTCCTGCTCTGCTTTCCTGGACATCCCATTTTCCGTTATGAAGAAACAAACTGCCCTCTGGTGATGTGAAAATCACCCGATGATGATAGAAGTCAAAAATAGCCTATAAGGGAACCAACTAATCCATTTTGAGAATAAAATCATAGCCTTCCATATATAAGACATAGAGGTCCCATAAGAAGTGGCATTTGCCGACCTCAATAGGGAACTCCTTTCACTAACATACACTAGTTGTTCTAGTACCCAACAGTGTGTACAGCATCAAGAAATCATAAGACGTAAAGATACAGATCCAAAGGCTCTCCCCAACAGAAATAGATATGAAACTATTGGAATCCCCTATATAGAATAGTTCAGAAGCTAAAACTGATGCAACTAGGATCATACCTCAAACTGTAGAGGGGCCGGGATCCTGCTCCTGCTAGGTCTGCTCTACTATAAAAGTATATCCTACACCACAACCCTGTGACCCTACCTGACCACCTTGAGTTGATTCACCCTGTTGTCACTGAAAGCCCAGAGACTGGATAGCACAGCCAAGACCTACACCTTAACCTGAACGGTCAGACAAACTCCAGTTCCCAGACTGATGAGAAACTGGTGGTCCTACTCTTGAATGAAGAGTTGAAACAGAAATGTTGTCACCAACTTTTGATGAGAAATTATGACAGGACTGCTAAAGACGACCCATCTTGCCTCAAGATCAGAACTCCACTAGGTCTCTCAGGAAATGTGGCCTCGTATTCCCAGTCTTCCCGTACTGGTAGCACACCACCTGCCTACCCGAAAAAGTGTCCCTCTTCCTCGTGTCTCCATGTGTAGACTCCTTGAGGCACTTTCTACTGTCATTTGGAGGGTTACCAACTCCGGATGCTGAGATTCCCGAGATCACATCCTCAGAATCCCTCAGATTGTGCTCTGTTATTAGTGCCTGGTTGACTATAGAGGTGATGGAAGTCAACCTGAAGATGTTCCCCTAAGATCAGATGTCATGACTGAGAACATCCTCAAACTTCCTCACCAGGAATAACTCATCACCTTCTTGAATGGGTGTGAAGTGATGTAGCTCTATGAAGCGAGAAGAATACTCCATAATTGAAAGAGTACCCTGCTCCAGACTCCTGAACTCTCCGGCTCGATCGACCCTCAAAGTATCTGGGTATAAATAATCATTGAAGGCACATTGGAACTCATCCCAATCCATAACCTACTGATGTTCTGCCTTTGATATCATACCCCACTATCTATTGGCGGAATCCCATAACATGTATGAAGCGAGATTCACCGTCCTCTCTGGAGGCGTCTCTAGATGCTTAAAGATCTAAAGCATGGACTCTAACCATGATTTTTCAGCCTAAGGTCCTTCATCCACTATGAAGGTGGGAAGATACTGCTGCTGAAAAACCCGCATCAAATATGCCATAGACGGGGTAGGAGGCAGTACTCCTTAGAAGTTCTGCATGAACATCATAAATCCCTCTCAGAACTGTTCATCGACACCTGTTTCTGGGATAATGGTTGCTAAAAACACAGGCATGACTGGAGGATCTGTTGGTAGTTCATGATCTGCCATGTCCGGTGTCTGGTTACTGCCCTGTAACTGGCATACAACTAGAGGACGTCTCGGTGGCATGATTCTGCAAGGTCAGACACACACCTTAGATCAAGATTAACAAAGACTGAAACTTATAATTTCATAAAAGGAACATGATAAGGAAAGCATTCATGTTTTTCAAAATAGTGATACACAACATGTATGACCCTTACACGACGTGTTTCTTTAAGACTTCACATGGGAGTGTACTCCTGCCAACCCCGGCTGTGTAACACCCCATACACACAATGTGTTCTCCCAAAAAATGACATGTAATTGAATCATTTCCTCCTTCCCGAGTTCTTCTACATGACTAACCCACACGGTTCTACAAGAGAAAGACTACACGATGTGTTTTTTGCTAGAAATGGTGTGTACTAGAAAGAACTTCAACGACCCATGTTATTAGTCACATAGCTGACTCTACATTGCGTGTTTGTTCCAGAAACGACATGTACTAACTACCCATAATCCACCCATGTCATTGGTCACATGGCTAGACACATGGTCTATACACACAGAGTGTACGTCCAGTACATGGTGTGTTCCACCAAGAATTTACCAACCCCGTGTCTCTACCCACACAAGTAGTAACACTGTTAGAGACTACACAACGTGTACCCTAAGTACAAAGTGTGTACTTAAAAAATAGTTCCTTCCTGAATATAATGATACATGGCATGTATTCAAAAATACACACCATGTATTATAGGTTTTTCCTAGACAATAAGCCTCATAAACTACTCTAGATTCCAGAAAAATACTGAAACGAACATTAAATTACCAAATTCCAATCTTTGAGGGCCCATACTCCCCGCAAATCAATGTTTGGAATCTTATTCAAACAAAACCTTAAATATTAGAAATAACCTATCAAATAGAAGGTATTCTATCAATTCATATATCAAAACAACATGCATATCTATCATAACATCTATCACAACAACATGTAATCAGTAATGCATCCTAAATGGCATGACATGAAAGCATGACATGTGATCTCTAGCAAGTGCCTATATGATGAATGAGATGGAACACCATTATCTAATCAGGTTGAAAAAGAAATAGAACCTCAAAAATATCAACAATAACTTAAAAAACATGTGAATCACCCAATAGTGAAATCAAATCAACTGTAATAATTGCAAAACCCGAAAAATCACAATATATGAGCTAAATTGGATTTTCCCTGCACAAAGGTTAGCTACTCCCAGACACAACTTATTACCAAGAACCTATTCTTTCCAATTCATGGATATAGGATCTAAACAGTATGTAAAAAAGAAAACAATGTCCTCTGATACCATTTTGTAATATCCGGGTTCCGAGTGCCGCCTAGAGGTGCCCCTTACCCGGTTGGTCACATGTCTTAAGGCGCATTTCCCCAAACGACAGAGGAGATGACTAGCAGCGAGGTCCTTGGGTGTGATAGTGGGGAAACTATGCCCTTATTGGCAGAGTAACACCTCATAAATAAACAGATAACAGTAGTAGAAGCAGTAATTACCATACAATATGTAAAAAACAAAAGACTGAAAGTAGTAAACAACTAGAGCACATATATAAGTGATGTATGATACATATGTCTAGGAAAGCATCCAAACAAGTCACAATGTGGGAATACAATAACAAAACAAAGTAAAAAAGAAAACAAATAAACTCCAAAAACATCAGAATCCTCATCTTGGTCCCATACTCTCCATCTCCACATCAATCAAGTATCTAAAGTAGAAGGGCACTTTCCCTTATCTATACCCGCAACAATATAATCTGTTTGGTCCCAAAAGCATGACCCAAATAGGGTGTGAGATGAATCCCAGTAGGAAACCACCCAAGGATCTATGCCTAATAGTCGTGAATATATATGGCAGGCAATAAGAAAAATGAATCAGTAAACAAGGAAGTAATCAAAAGTAAACAATCATACATTTTCAATTGCAATCATTTTCATATATCAAGTAACCAACTAATCAAATAAAAGTAACCCTTTGGGAAGTAATCACATCCTAAGACCTCTGGTTCAACCAAACAAACACAAGAAACCCTCTAGGAAGTACTCACAGTCTAACCTCTATAGTTTAGCTTTAGCAAAGACTCTTTGAGGAATCAATCAATGTCAATTCCCCCTGTGGTATCATATTGGTAACTATAAACACTATTAGGAAGCACAAAATGTACAATAACCCTTGTGGTATCACAATTTGGAATAACAGACACTCTAAGTGATATGAAAGTCCACCGCCTATGGTCTCCCAATGTAAAAGTAAACAGACACTCTGGAGAATCCCTCATCATCTATTCGTCATATGGTTTACTACACTAGGTTCCCATAGCTCTGTGTAAGGAAATCGTGCACAACGATGTTCAACATCCAAAGTAAACCTTAAGAAATACTTGGCTAATATATTTTAAGAACTACTTGGATAAACAACTACAAGCTTAAAACAACATAAGAAAATATCACTCTATCCTAACACCACTAGGCATGGAAAACAAGCAGCCTAACCGGCACAACTAGACCAAATGGTCAATATAAAAAAAACATGGGCAACACATCAATAACAAGAAAAATAACCCTATTCACAATCAAAATACCTCTACTCAGACACACAAGGCATAACATGAATTAACAAGGCTAAAGTCCCTAAACACAAAATACCCCATTCTAGGGTATTGGGAACTTTTGCAAATAATATTCAAAGGCTAACTAGGGAAAGGCACAAACCACCTACCTCAACATTGTACAATCGATATAATTCGGCGTCAGCCCTTGAATTGGATTAGAATGATGTAGATCTACAAAAACGTCTAAAACATTCAACCAAGGATATATCTTGAAAGGAGAGAAATCCGAAAATGAGGCTCTAGAAGAAGGAAGAGCTCACCTTGCCAATTCCAACACAATCAACGATGGTTGAATCAGAGATCAGATGATCGATTGGGGGATATGGGAAGAATCATGCTCCTCGGTCTCTCCTGGATGAGACGTCGTTAGAAGAATGGGTTTCTGTGAATGAGACGCGACCCCAGTTCGATATAACAGTTAAAAAGAAATGTACACGATGTGTTCTTTAAAGATACATAGCGTGTACTTGGCTTAACCGGCTCTACTTTAGGCAGTATCCAGTTCACTCCACACGTCCATGTACTCGGCCGTTACACGACCAGTACACAATCACCTATGAAAACTAGGTACACGACGTGTAATCCAAAGTACACAGCATGTACCACTTAAATTTCCAGATTATCCCCTTTTTCTCAAAACACCAGAAAAATAGGATCCGTACCTGAAAAGAAGATCTGGGTTCTTACATGAATAAACAGCTTATTTACATATCAGATTTGAAATGAACCATAGAAATCAAATTTTAACAATCAATAATTACAATATCACTAAAAAATATTGATTCATATATATTTTACGGACCATTTAGGTTTATTGTTTTATAGAGTTAGGAAAAAAATATAACTAAAAAAGTCCATGTATTTCACATCAACTAGACATTTTCTCTACTATATAGGATACAAATTAATCTAAAATAATTATTTAACATCTTCCATAACTTCTCTACAAAAGATTTTTTTAGAAATATCTTGTGTACTACATTTATTTATAACATTAGGAAATGGAAACATAATATGGATGAACTCAAAAAATCAGTAAGGGTAAACATAATCTATAACAATCAAAGATCACAACTGAGCATAAGATTTTCATAAGTAATATACTAGGATCAGATAATCAAAATAATTACATAATCAAAAGAAACTATGAATAAAATATATCCATGGTTGATGAATCAGTAAATAAATCATGGATAATAATAATGGGGTTTTTATCGATGAAATTAATAATTCCAAAAAACTAATTCCAAGCCCTAAGTCAAGACATCATGATCTTATACGTCATGATATTACTATCAAGGCCCTGTGTCTAAGAAATATTTTTTTCTGGGTAGAAATACACTAATATACCCAAGTCATTTAGTCTCATGAGACCTATCGATGCATTAATGGTCTATCTATACTGGTCCCCACCTATTTCTAATTAAGTTTAATGAATTCATCATATGAAGGAATGAATAATCTATAAAACATATAACTAACATTCCTTATTAATCAATAGACATACATATCAGAATATCAAGTGTATAAATTTTAATATTTCACTAATTAGTAAATAGAATAGATCTCTATATATGCATCCCTAAAACTAACACTGTATAGAGTAAGGGTAATATGGTTATGTCAATAATTTTCTCAATCAATAAATTTAATAACTTTTTTATGTAAGAATGCCTCAAAACCGACACTATATACAATAAGGGATATATATTTAAGTTAATAATTTCCCCAATCAATAAATCAAATGACATTCTATGTAAGAATATCTAAAACAAACACCGTATATAGAAATGGTTATACTATTAAGTTAATAATTTATTCAATCAATCGATGTATGGAATCTAAGATAACACCCTTTAATCAAAGGAAGGGAATACAATGTTTTCATAATGGAAAGAAATTTGGAAAAAATTTATTCTTGTAAAAAAGGATGAATTGGAATGATAAAGTTAATAAAGTAATTCCATGAGTTTAATCCCCAAAAATAAAATAGAATGAGATAATTTAAAAAAAAATTCATTGAAGCATCCCAACCTGAATCACTGATTTTGAGTTAGAATTCTATATGAACTTAGGCGTGTCTCCCCATTTGTCTAAGGCTGCTGACTAGTATTGATAGTCTAATTTAGAAACATAGAGAGACAATACCCTCTATCAAAGTGCATAATAATAATAAATAACAAAAAATGTAAATAATATACAATCAAATTAAGTGAAAACAAAAAAACATACCAACTATATTAGTTAATTAAAAAAAATAAACTCAACATTCACACCTTTAAAATAAAACATGATCACCCATCAGGCTGATCACATACATGATAAAAAAGAATAAATGTAAAAGAGGATCTACAACTCTATAAATCACCTCATCCCAATCTCTATACTTATAGTGAGCTATCCTGCTAGTTGATAAAACTCATACCTCAGCCCAACCTATACTTATAAAAATCTAGGGATGATCGGGCACACAAGTGCCATGGTGACTCAATTAGGGTGTGAGTACAAATCAGTAAGACACCATCAACACAGTCAAGTACCCAACAAGTAAAATGTAGCATAGGTGCATGTGATAATAACTGTAAAAAGTAAAAAAAATAAAGTATATATCTATGAAAACATAACATAATCTATAAAAAAAATAACATCCAAATGTCAAGCATCTGTGTACTTAACAATCCTCTATAAACCCATGGATGTTCCTTCTTTGGTTCCATTATGGAATGTAGTCTTAATAAAATTTAGGAGTAATCAAGGGACATACTCAATGATTTTTCACAATGTATCAAAACATATTTCACTCATAATACAAAAGTCAAAAAGGAAAAATGTCTCTCGACATCCATTTGGCATCGAGATTACACATAACTTGGATTCCATAAGGAATCAAGACAACTCATAACTTGACATCCACATGTCATTGAGGAAATATGTCAGTCAATATCCATAAGGAATAGAGTGGACATGTCACTCAACTTACAAAAGGTCACTTTACCCCAAAGGTGATATCATTGGTTAGGCCTCCAAGCCATCTTTCCCTACCCTATGGACAGGTCCATCATCTCCATCACTGCAAGCCTTGTGTACCCCCTATAAGGGTACTCATACCATGATAGTCCACACATATTCAATATGAGAACAATACCTCCGAAGTAAATATGAAACATCACACAATAGTGTATATCATATATATAGAAAAAATATCCTATCATAATGAGTCATAGATTCTAAAAGTATACACATGTGATCAATAAGTCAAACAAGGTCTATTAGGACATCTAAAATCACTAATATCATGAGTCATTATATATATTGTATATATATATATATATATTGGGGGTACTTATTCATATTCAACATGGGATAATACTTAAAGGCACACCATAACACATAAATTATGAGTATCAATAGACACACACACACACACACACATGTGATCAACATTAAACATGTTCTCATGGGGTTGCACCCAAATGTGATCAAATCATAAAAAATGTTCTCACATGATCTATGTATCATGGAGAACATTCTCACACAAAAGTTCACCCATGAAACTCAAGTCATTCATTTGTGCTTAAGCCTCATCCATCGACAACTGACATCAATCCAAATCACAACGGTCCATTGTGGCCCTTAGCACCTTTTCCAATTACATTAGGCTTGTTACTTTAATTAGTCATGACTTAAGGATCACCAATGAATTACATTTTATTCATTATTTATAACATATTATTAATTTAAGGTATGATTTCACAAAGTGATGAACCTTAAATCTCATTCCAATATATGTGTATAATACCACAATGTAGAGTACATGGGACCAACTACCTCAAATAGAGTCAACTTACATCCAAATAATCTCAAAATATTTGTCTGAGTCATTCAAGTCCATTCAGATTCTACCAATCACCATAAGATCCCACTCTTTACTAAGAATTACAAATTAATTAATTATAACTAAATTATATATAACTAATTGTTTATAAGTAAACTATTGTTTAAAGAAAAAATAACACTTTCCTAAAGACTTACTGAATATCACTACATAGTTAGATACATGACTAACCATCCATGGAAGATCCGTAACATGCTTCATAATTCATTTTAGAAAAAATCCTTATTGAATGAAAACACAAAAATGAGCAATTTAATATAATTTAATTGTAATATTTTGATGAAAACCAACAGGGACACATACCTTATCTGCAATTCCATAAAATAGAGTTTGACCACTCCGAATGAACTACTGATTCCAAGACAAGTAAAATACCGAAATCAATTCCATGGTACATTTTCCAATTTTACTCAATTAGAAAAAAGAGAATGTCTTGGGACAAACCTTCTTAAAAATTATCATAAATTTCACACGTTCATTATCACGATACATCATATTTCCATGATGATCCAAATCTTCTAATGTTCTAGACAATTCCATCAAGATACGATAGAATTATCTTTTAATTATTTAAGAAATATCATGAAAACAATCAATCATTGATCTAAATGATCAAATGATAAAGGATTCAAGGATAATTGAGATTTCAATGGATTGTAAGGGATAAGGATTACCCTGAGGATTTATCCATGATGAAAAAATTAGTAATCCCCCACCATATGAGGTAGGAAGAGTCTAAAATAAAAGAAGAATAGTGGATATAACTTGGATTTTCCATTTGATCTTGCCTGTATGAGCCCTAGATCAAGGGGATCTATTGGATGAAGGAGAGGATAGGTGAAGAACTGATTTTATCTCAAACTTTTGAGCAAAGGGAGATGAAAATGAGGGGGAATTGGAGGATTAAAATACTATAATACCCCTCACTTAAGACCATCAAGTGCGCCCTACTGTCTAGATAATGAGACCTTCTGGGAATTAGGCTCCTCCTGTGCCTCCCTGGTTTTCTAGTGGAGGCTCACTAACTAGATAGTGAGTCTTGTTGGGTAGTAGAGGCATATCCCCACCCCACTACATAAACAGTGGGGGGATACAAGCTAGATGGTGCAACAAAAGTATTATAACTGGTGTGGCCAAGATTCTAGCCTACTCCTAAGATTTAAGTCACTCAATTAGCTTTCTTTTATGCCTAAAAACACCTCCCAATTATGTTTAGACATGTATAATCTTAGTTCGACATTGGGTTATCTGAACGCTCCAAGAAATAGACAAAGATTTCAAATTAATTCCATGATTTAAGACCTATAATGATGTGGGTTTTCATAATATCCCAACAATAGCACTTATCATCCTCAAGAAGTTGTGGTATCACATGAATAATTCCTCATAATATTCCTTAATTTTCATTCATAAGGATTCCTACATGTTCCCTCCTCAAGTTAAAAATCATCAACACAAGTCCATGCTCATTCCTGAATTCCCCCCACGCCCCCATTACATGGATCCAAGTATGAACATCAAAATAAAATCCAAAAGCTCACTGTTATCCTTTATATAGACCATGATAACCAAAATTATCCAACACAAAACACCATGGTGTTTGTAAAAAATTCATTTGGAATCATGATGGTGGTACCCACCATAAGGATCAACATATTGAATAAGATTCTGATTGTATAACTATATGCATGGTGTGGTTAAATTCTATCTTTCTTGATCAAAAGCAAGACATGGGTTAAAAGTCAATACCAATACCTCATCCTAGGATCTGAGCCAAACCAATGAGTCTCCACCAACCAATGAAACTAAAAAATGGTGACCTTTTTAGAAATGTCTTATATTATTCTTAACTTCCATAGATGTATCCAATACAAAGAGCTTTATGTATCTCTAACCCACCACATTTAGGTCCATGTAGAAACAATAGTCGGTACCTTTCCAACTGTCTTCTTGTAAAGGTTCTCGACCTAAGAAACTAACCCTCCATGTAAACACTAAAAACAATTCATTAAGCCTTGAAGTAATCATTATGTAGATCAAAAATCCCTACCGAAGTAAAAAAAAACCTTGAAGGAATTTCCATAGTCGGTTCATGTACCTCTTACACCAGCCACAAGGCTCTAAACGGTGAGTTAATGCCCTAATGATTCGAGTCCCTCTTAGTTTACACAGATTCCACCATGAGTCTAAATACCACATTTAGTCTCTATATAATGATACATGTAAAACAAAATTTATTAATATAACATGGAATTAGATTCTCTTTGGTCCACCACACATCAGACTCCTAGAGTTACCATGATCCTTTAATGAATAATCTCACATAGCACCAAAACCCTTCCCATGAGTGGGAAATTTCACATAAAACCAGGTCAATGCTCCCCACCAAAGGTCTATCCCTATTTTCACCTTCTAGTGTTTACATAGGTCTAACCATACCATGAATAGTTCATCAATGAATGCACTACCCTGGTGTGACCATCTATTCCTACCTGAATGTCAATCCAACCACTACGTGTTGCACATAATTGGATTTACCAGAAAAAAATCCACCACATTTGATGAACCATTATTGACATACATAACCTCCTTCAGTAGCCTAATATTACATTGTTATTTTCAATACAGGCGTGTCCTATCCCATCATGCAAGCTATTAAACCGAACCATAACATTTTCTATAGACAATAACCTTAGGTTAGCTGAAAAATGGTACCGTAATCTATTACTGATGATGTCTATCTTTGTAGATACATCAATTCACACTCAAAACCTATATGTATATAACCCTATGAGGTTCATGATAACACATAGGTTTTTAACTATAAGGGTGACCCTGAAATGAATTCATCAGTGGATTACTATCACTATCTCTTTGAGATTCATCCATAAAATATAAAAATTCTCAACGGTTAGCTCACCACCCCGCTCCACTGATTTATCTGAATAGATGCACAATATTGTGTATGACCACTCACAAACCAAGGATTTCCCAGTATGGTATGATAAAACTACTCTTATTCCAAATAGATTGATTTTCCTTAATGAGTCATTAACTACCAATATAGACTCATGTGACTCTTTAGCTTCCTATAACATAGGGAACTAGATACACCAAACTTGATCACTATCAACACTATTATTTAGAAAAGGAATCTTGTTACTATCGAGATTCACCATGCACCACCCGACACATAATTCCAACTCTAGTAACTATGAATTTACACATGATATTACCCTCTTAGGTCCAACCACCTAGGATATTCACTTTACATTCAAAGAGTGTAACATTATGAACCAATGTATAGACAACCTCTAGTCCTAACCTCAATACCTAAAGCATCTAAGAACTTTGAAACCCAAAATTGTATCAAGATTACTAGAACTTAAGTTTCCCCATACTCATAGGTTGTAAGTAAACTTTAAATAACTTAATTTAATCCTTTCCAAAGGTTAATCATATGTATAAATAATTTTCATTAATGAATACTAACCCTAAGGAATTAAACTTGATTATACCTTGATAAGGAATATCCTTACTATGTTTAGATTTCATGCAGTACGAGACACCAAATCAATATTAATGGGAGTTTTATTTCTAAGGACACAAGTTCTTTCTTGAAACATTCAAAATGTTTCAATAAGTTCACAACCCAAAAAGCCTCATTCGGATACATATCTATAGATATTTCAGAATGAATGTTCTCTTAGAATAATACCATCAAGAGTACATAGACACATGTTTTGGTTAAATAGAATGCCACTTGGATATGTGGATTTCTCCTCAAAGGCTATAATTGGAATCAAATTTAACCAAAACTATATTTTAGATACTCACACAAGGTTCTTACTATGGAAATTAACACAAGAAAAGAAACTAACTGAGGTATGCTGCATCATTCGAGCATAGAGGGACTGCATCATTGTCTTCACCCTAATACACCACACCATAATATCACATGACCTGCTACAAGAAGTAGACACACATAGAGGTTCAATTGATTATAATTTTACCAATAAATCATATGTACAAACACATTAAGTTATTAACACTAAAATAGTTAAATCTTCCATCTTCAGTAAAATCAAACACAAGCAACAAATATTTCACGAGAAACCTACATGCTGAATATGATGTGTATGAAAACTCTTTTAGATACAATTAATATTCATATCTATGTGAAATAAAAACCTAAAAAACCATGTGATTCACATGAGATTAAAACATATAACCATAATATCAAAAAACTAAGAACATCAATCTCATACCCGGGTAACCTAGACTTCCCTCAGAAATAGTGTTCGAAATACTCCAGACTGAGTTTCATTATAGTATCTAGAATATTCCTATATCACCTATCTAATAACTTCACAAAATAGGAAAAAAATACAACATATCCTTATATTCAATTTTGTAACATCCGAAAACAAATCACCAGGTCCAAAATGGAATGCCACATGATCTCAGGAAGGCATCCCTGTATGCTAGAGGGTATTGACTGGCTATGAGGGTATAAGGTAGAAACTTGGGGAGAATATACTATCCATAAGAGTGTAAAATAATAATAAATTACCAAACATATATAAAATATACAATCATAGTAAACATAAAATTAAAAAAATACCAACTATATGAATGAATGTGGAAGAAAAAGCTCAATAGTCACAACTAGAAAACAAAACACCGATCACCCACTAGGCTGATCACATAAATCATAGAAATGAATAAAAATACTATAGGTTGTACAACTATAAGACTAACCCCATCCAGATTCTTAGACTCACAGAGAGCTATCGCACTAGTTGATCAAACCCAGACCTCAGTAAAAAATGTACCTACAATAAGGGAGGGACGTTCAGGTACCCAAGTGCTATGTTTGCTCGAGAAGGGTGTGAGTATAACCCAATAAGATGCTACCAACTTGTTCCAGTACAAAGATGTTAAAATGTAGTTTACATGACCATGATAATCCTAGAATAAAGTAAAGATGAAATTATATAACTTCACACACATAGCGTAATCACCAAAATCACAAGAAATGAATAACTCCTAAATGTAAAGTGGTTGCATTAATGTAAATACACCACAAACCCCTAGCTATATGTACCTCGGTTCCATTCTAGAATGTAGTCATAACAGAAATAAAAAGTAATCAAGGGGTAACCTCAAGGATGGTACAAAAGGCATTGATACAAATGCCACTTGACATCTACAAGTCATCGAGGAAACATATATCTTAATATCCACATAGCATCGAGAAAACACATCACTCGGAGTCCATAAGGCATCGATACAACATGTCACTCGAACATCCATATATAATTAAGGAAAACTATTTCTTGGAATCCAAAAGGCATCGAGTGGACAAATTACTCAACTTTTATAAGGTTGTAGTACCCTAAATCTGCTATCATGGGTCCGGCCTCTAGGCCGTTGTGCCCCTACCCCATGCTTAGGTCTATCATTGCCATCACTATAAGTTCTTCACACTCCCCTTATAAGGGTATTCATAACACGATGGTCCACCTATCTCTGATACCAAAAAAATAACTCAAATAAAATTTGATATATCACACAATAGGGTTGATAATGCATATAAATATAAAATATAATATCATCTTGAGTCATAACAAATACAAATACACACATGTGTTCAACATGTCAGACATGGTTTGATAGAATATATAAGCACACTCATGGAATAAATCATCAAATATATATATATATATTTAAACAAGGATACATGTTCATGAAAAACATGGAATAACACATAAAGTGACAACTTATCACATCAAGCATGAGTATCAACAACCATATATAAACTCACACATGTGGTCAACATTAATCATGGTATCATGGGGCCACATACACATGTGGTCAAAGAATAAAACATGGTCTCATATGATCTAGATCTTATGTAGTACATTCACACACCCTAATGTGTCCATGAAACTCAAGGTACTCATTAGTGGTAAAGACTCGACCATCGTTGACTAACACGAAGCAAGTGCACACGGGTCTGCTGTAGCCCTTGGTATGTTTTCCAATTACACAAGGCATGCTAATTTAATTAATTAAGTCTAAAAAGTCATTAATTAATTAATAATTATTGATTATTCATAAAACATTATGAATTTAAGTTCCATTCACCCAAAGTGGATAACCTCAAATATCATGCCAATAAACGTCTATAATACCATAGGGTCGAGTACATGGGGACATCGACCTCAAATAGAGTCAAATCCCATCCAAGATAGATTAGTAGCTTCATCTAATTCATTCAAGTTTATTTAGTGGCCATAAAAATATTTTAAGTCCCACTAAGGTCCAAATATTTCAAATTAATTAATTATAACTAAATTATAATTAATTAATTATTTATTATGAAACTTACATTCACAGGAAAAAGAAAACTTTTCAAAATGCTTACCAGATATCACCGCCTAGTCTGAACCACAACCAACCATCCATGGAAGGTCGATAACATGATTTAAAATCTATTTTGGAAAAAACACATTCCATGTGGAAACACAACAATAAAAAGTTTAATATAATTAAATTAGAACCTTTTTAAGAAACCAACAAAGAAATGTACCTTAGTCACAACATCATCCAACTATGTTCAGGTACTCCCTAAAAACTCATGATTCTAAGATATGAAAACACCTCAAATTAATTTTATGGCACATTTGATAATTTAACTCAATTATTCCAAAAATGAAATAAAAGATCATCAAGGGTCACAAATTTATCAAAACACCCACCTAGAAACATATGTTCATCATTGAGTGACATCCTTTAGACATGAAAATCAAAATATCTATCATTACCAGACAATTATATCAAGATATGATAAAATTTTCATTTTATTATTTAAGAAATATCACTCCAATGATCATTTAGTGATAAAGATGATCAAATGAGACAAGATCTAAGGATATTTGAGACACTAGTAGATCATAATGGAAAAGGCTTACCATCAAGAATCATTCATAATGAATAGAAAAATGATCCACCACCATCTGAGGAAAGAAGAGGCTAATATCTAATAGTAATGGTATATCACACCTGAATTGTTCATTATATCTTTCCTAGATTCACCCCAGATAGAGGGGTTCTCTTGGAGGGAGGATAGTGGAGGTGAATTAATTGTTTTATATCAAAATTATGATCCAAGGGAGGTAAAAATGAGGGGGACTTGGTTGCTTAAAATACAATAATTACTCTCAAATAAAACCATCCAGTATACCCCACCAGCCAGCGGTGGCCCACTAGTTGGTCGGTGTGATGTCCTGGGCAACATGGGCACTGCCTGTCTCACTAGTTGGCTGGTGAGTCATGTTGGGAAGAAGATTATTCTTCCCATCATAACGACTATATGATGTTGCTAAAATAGCCTATCTATTTTGTCTAGGCCTCTATCATACTCCTGACCTTTATGTCTCCCACTGAACTTCCTTTTTAGTTCAAAAAAACTCCCAATAATGTTAAATCTTGAATCCTATCGGTTCAACATCGGGTTCTCTAAATGATCCGTACACTATAGAAAAGGTTAAAATTACCTCCAAGATTTAGTAACCATATTTATGTGGGTTATTAAATCTATAACAAATATATACACCATAAAAGGGAAATAAGTGGTGAATACAAATCGTATCTCAATGAAGTAAAATTGAGATGAGAAAACCCTTATGGTAACTGTAATGTAAGAATCAAGATAAAATGAGAGGGATAACATGAAAATAAAATATAATAAAATGAAATATATTAATTATAATTTAAGGAACAAGGGTATTGAATACAATATCTAAATGAAAATTTTATATGCAATATGAAATTTGTCTCATGGAATTAAAAATAGAGTCAAATAACACTTAATATTTTATTTTTTTAAAAAAAACCCCTTGAAGTATGAAATTTAAAATGGAACGTTAAATGAAATGAATAATGAGTGAATAATTATATAAAACATCTAAGGGTTATTAAGTACACCCTAAAATATAAAACATGGTGTATAACATAATCATGCTTCAAGGAATTAAAATTTGAAACAATAAACCCTTACAAGTATCATAATCATTGATTTCTAAACCATTTAATAAGGTAGTTATAAGGAATAATTTTAGAACCCAATAAAATAATGAGGAAATAAAATAAAAATTAATCATTAGGTAGAATAAAATATCTTGTAACAATATAGTTTAAATAATAAAATTTTCTAACTCAATAGGAGAAAGTTGAGTTTTCAAAAAGCCTTATATTAATTTTTGTCTTACTCTAAAGAAATTGAATCTCCTATTTTAAAAAATAACTATCTTAATCACTTATTTCAGAACCATATTAATATTTATAAATTTTTATAAACTTAATTTTAATTATTATCTACATGTATATTAGTTAGTTATTATCTAATTTTTGGTATTGGGTGTGAATAATCTTGATTATTTTGAACTAGTTTTGTAATAACATTGTTGTTCTTAATTTTTTCACAATGTTAATTACTAATATATCATAAAATTACTTTTATTTATGTTTTATAATTATTTATATTGTTTTATTTTCTTTTTATGGGATTCTTGGTTATGATCCTTGAAGATGAAATCAACGATGATCTTATTTCAATGATTTTTTATGAACGAATGTTTCTATCTTATGTAATGAATAAAAAATTAATGTTACTATTATTGAATTAAAATAAAATATTTATTTTATTATTTATATAATATATTATTAGTAATTATATTCTCATAGTCATCCATAATATTATTTTATATTATTTTTCAAGTAGGTGATTACACCGCTGCATACATGAACATGCCATAATTAATGAATGATTATGATTATGAATGCAGTTTATTTTAGAAATAATATCAATATTATAGAAGAATAATTATATTATTTATAAACATTTAATTTGGTGAATAATAATTAAATAAGTTTTAAAAAATAATAAAAAACCCAATAAAAAATGACATACATTACTTCATGGAGGCGGTAGTCAAAACAAAAAAAAATTAATGTTCTAATTTCTTGAAGAATGATAGGGAAAGAAGGTGGATTATAATTTTATATTAATAAACCTAATTTTATTATATATTTCACTTTTATTATTTAATTTTACCATTATAATTAGCGAATAGGGTCCATGGTGAAAAAAAATAAGTCATCGGTTCATGGAGGCAGTAGTTTGATGAATGCACGAATGAAGATTTTGTTTTTATTAATAGAAAATGAAAAAAGTGGATAGTAGTTTCTTCCCATGGAATAATAATTTTTATTATGAAAATATAATTATATGACTGTGTAATAATATTTAAATTATATTTGGGAAAGTAAGAATGAAAATAAAAAATGTTATAAAAAAAAGTACTCACGTTGAGGACTTGAGATTTCCCTTAGAAGACTTCTTTGAAATTGAGGTATCAAGGTAATATATTGTGATAAGTGGCTCAATGAAAAGAAATATTAATATATGTTATTAAAAATTTATGTTTTTCAAGAGAAATTCTAATTTTTAGACATCTATTAAAGTTGTGGTGAGAGGCCCCTTATACAAGCTGTGAGAATGACATTTTTGTAGATATTCCAACATAATAAAAAGAGGGCATATGTTTCACATTAAAATATGAATAAAAATTGGAAAAAATGTTTTGGGGTGATATAAGTTCTACAATACATCACCATTCATTTTCACACATGTTTTAAACATGTTTATAAGTCTTTCACTCTTAGAATTTTCAATTTTTTCATTTTTGGTTTTACCGTGGTAACTGGTTTTTACCTAAGTAATTTAATTTTAATTCATAACAATAAAATGAAAATTATAAATGAATTGTTCATATTTATTAAAAATATAAAATCCATTTTATCAAATAAAATTTCTTTTTATAAGAAAAATTAAATTTAACATTAGCGCATGTAATGCGTAAAAACCCATTTTTTAAAAAGTGTATTTTTAAGATAAAAGTTTATGTATAGGATAAAATTATTAATGTATTTTATTTTATTGATATAAATTGGTTTAATAGAAAAAATATAAAATATATTTTAAATTTAAATTAATCCAAAACCAAATTTTACAAAAATATTTTTTAATTAAAATAAATGGCCGAAGATAGTTTTTATAGGAAAATATTACTCAAGTTCCAAAATTCTCAATCATATATTTTTATAAATTCAACATAGTATTTTTAAAATGTATAGTTTTAATTATTAAATAAATATCTAACCAGTAAAATGTTTTAAAAACTTATAGGTTTTGTTTATAAAGTAATAGAATTTACAGTTTTGATAAAAAGTATACTTTCACTACTGACCTAAAAACCAACCATTTCAAAAAAAAATCACAAATAATAATATAATTTTGAAATTATAAGTTAAAAATGATATTATTTTTATCTAATTAAAATTATAAAATTTATTAATTTATCTTTTAAATGAAAATGAATTATATAAATAAAATCTTCTCGTATTGAAAAATATCCTTTTTGAACACAAAGTGTTCATGATACCAATTTCCAATTTATAGAATGATAATATATTATTTCATATATTAAAGTAACATATAATATTTAAACATGTATGATTTAATTTTTTAACAATTTATATATTTATTTGATAAAGAACAATCATTTTTTTAAATATAAGATTTTTTAATTGATCACAATATTTTTATTTAGTGGAGGTATTATTATTCTTATAATTTGTTAATCAAGTTGATATAATATGTTGAGGCTAGTTTCAGTTAAAAATTTCATGTATAATAATATATTAATATAATATTTATTTAATTAAGATAAATATATTTTTTTGGATCGTTACATTTCCCACCCTTAAATAAAATTCATCCTCACAATTTTAATCATTTATTTTAATGAAAGTTGGTGAGAGTATTCTTAAAATATTTATCATTCTGGATATAGCTTCTAATACAACATATAACTCACTCTATTAGGATATATTTTGTTAATTTAATTTTCTTAAACAATATTAATCATATAATCAAGTATATATTTACCTTAATAAAAAATTCTCTAAAATATAACTTTCACAAAACCAGCTGCATTTCAAAGACATTAAATAAAAAACCATATATTATTTTAGAAATTAACACTATATTTAACTTTAAAATGATATTAATATAAATTTAATAAATTAAAACACTGTAAAATATATACCATAATCCCAAATAATGAGATTAAATTCACCAAAAATATCATGAATCAATTATAAATCCCAAGGTTACCAATACTATCTTAATTATTATTTTTTCAAAATATACCAAAAATTTTTTACCACAACATACAGTTTATATTAATCCAAAGATTTTTTCATTCATCATTCAAATTTTCTTCATTAGTTATCCCAAAAAATATAACATTTTCAAAAAATCACTTTTTAATGGAATTGATACCATTTAATATATGTTCCCAAACTGTTAAATCTACACTATTGAAAAAAATACTTAGTTGTTTCACATAATTTTTATAGATTTTAGAATATACCATGATATCATTGATAAATATTACTCAGTAGTGAAAATATATTATAGTTTTAAGGTTTAATTTCTATTTAGATATCAAACTCACTATCATAGGTATGACTAGGAAACTCACCTTTTCCATCAAAACATGAATATAAAATATTCTCATCGATTTAGGTATGTACCATGTTTTAGTGATAAGATATTTTTGTATCTATATACATACCTTTATCATATTCAATTTTATTGTCTTGTTTTGAAAATATACTAAAACAAAAATAGTTACGATAATATCCAAAATATGAATATGAAAACATCAATCCAAAGACTTCTTCCTATACGAAACCATCATTTTTAACATATAATACTTTCAGTTACTGTCAATCTATTTGTTTTATATGTGGTTATCCATGGTCATTTTACTATTAGGTTTTATAACATAATTAATTAACATAAAAATAAATTCATTTATAGTTCACCACTCGATAGAATGTGTATTAACCATAACATATTCCCGGGGAGTGTCATACTTGGTGTGTAGTTAGGCCTCTTTATTGTGAATCAGACGATGATTGAGTTAATACCCAATAATTCCTTTTAGGGTTATTTCCATTAGGTAAATATATGAAAGATTTTTCATCAACTTGTTGTTTCTATATAGGGATGAAATTTCTAGATAACCACTTATTCTCTACTCTACCAAAAAATTATGATGTTCTCAGATACATAGAATTATCCCTAGGGTTTTTAATGAAGTTATTTTATGCCAATCCCTAAATATCATAAAATATTATATATTAATTCAACTAACCTAAAGGGTTATCTATAAAATTAAAATTATGATCAACCTTAACATATCAACCCTTAAGTATTCCTCAACAAAAAAACTAATATATTAAGTTATCTAAACACTTAATTGATACCAACTATGATTCCCTAGACCTACACTCTGAGAATATGGTGTGAATAAACACTATATTTATATACCAAATTTTGAATGAACTAAGGTTACACAATTTTAAAAATAAATAATTATGATATCACCAAAAAATATTGATTCACATATATTTAAAGTAACTTTTAAGTTTATATTTGTAGAGAGTTAGGAAAAGATATTAACTAAAAAATACCATTCCTTTATCATAAAATATATTTTTTCTAATATATAAGAAATTACTTAATATATAATTATTATTGAAAATATCCTAGAATTTTTACTCACAAGTTATTCTATTAGAAATGTCACGTGCATGGAAAATTTCAAAATATATACTAACATCCCAAAATTTTGGTATGGTATAGATTGTATGATTATAATAGCTATAACATCCGGGATTGGATACTAAATGTTAGTTTAGGATATGACACATATTTTACTAGGGGTAATAAACCTAGAAAATTTGGATTCGTTACTAACTCGATTGTTATGTGGTGCATGAAAAAGAATCCTAACAATACATCTAATTTTACACTTCCAAAGGATATGCTTTGGTTAATCACATTCTCTTTACAAGACATTATGAATGATTCAAGTACGATGTTAAGTAATTAAGTTAGATAACCTAGTATAAAAATGAGTTTGGATAACAAAATATTGAACAAAGAGAGTCATAAGTTGAACTTAAAGTAACCTATGTTAAAAATGAATGTGTTATATGGAAATCCATATTCATATTGATGTTTTCATAATAATATTTTAAATATTATCAAAAAAAAATTTAGTTTTAGTATTTTTTTGAAATAGGATCATGGAGATGATATTGATAAATGTATGTATCTAGAAACTACTATGTCTTATAAAAAATAATGGAGTATACATAAATGGTTTATAATATTTGAATTTTCCTCTTATAATAGAAAAGGTGACTTTTCTAATCTTACCTAAGGTAGTGAGGTTGATATCTTAATAGAAATTAAATTTTGATATTATTAGATACTTTCAATAGTGATTGATATTTTTGGTATATTTAAAATTTATGAGGATTATAAGAAACATATAAGTAATTTCCTTAAATTTCTTTTATTTAAAGGTTTTTAAATATATATTAAATGGTATCAGTAATATTTATTGTGATTTTATAAGAAGGTTATATTTTATTTTTTGATAACTATTGAATAATACATGATTTAGGGATGGATAAATCCAAGTTTTAACATATTTTTATTTTTAAATAATAATGGGTTGATTGATTTTTAAAAATTATGTTAGACATTATTGGGAACCTTGTGATTAATTAACGATTCATGATATTTCTTGGTGAAATTCATCGCATTTTTGGGATTGTGGTATATATTGGCTCGTGTGTGATCTTATAACCTATCTATTAATACATTTAGATGGTTAAATATATTGTTAATTTGTAGAAGAATATATTGTTTCACTGTGGTTTAATTTCATAATGATTTAAATGGTTTTGGGAATTTCATATTTTAGAGAACGTATGATTAGGGTATATACATACCTGATTATATGATTATATGAAAGACTAATATTGTTTTTAGAAAGATAAGTAAAATAGTTTGGACTAAGGGAGTGAGATATATTTCATATTAAAATTTTTATATCGAATGGTAAATATATAAATAATACCCACACCTAATTTCAGTAGTGAGTAATAATTAAAATCACGAGGATGAAATTTATTTAAGGTGGTGGTGGGTAAGAACCATAAATTTCACTTAGTATTTTCATTAGATAAATATTTTATTAATCGATTATTCAATATGAAATACCAAACTAAAATGAAATAGTGATATGCTAAAATAAAATTTTACCATTATAATATAGTCATAAAATTAGTTGGCATAAAAGGAAGTAACCATATTATGGAATCTATGAAAAAGGAAATTACACCGAGTAACATAAGTATCCCTTTTCAAGTTAATTTATTTAATCTTACGAAGGAGGTAACATCACTAGGTTTTATTCTAGACTAAGAAAAATCCAAGATCCATTTAAGGAGTGAAACTATATATTTAAAAATACTATTATTAATTTATAAATCCTTTTTTAACGTTTTATTAACTTAAGTAATATTTTCCAACAAAATAAATCATTTTTGGTATTTTCTTTTAATTAAATATTATTTTTTGGTAAAATTAATCATTTTATTTATTTCAAAGCCACATAAATTTTATTATTTTTATAATAAATATATTTATATTATTAAAAAAAATATTTTGATAATTTTATATTACACAAAAATATTAATCTTACAAATACATCTTTTTTTTTTTCTAAAAATGAATTTTCTACGCATTACAAACACTAATATTAAAATAAATATTCATTAATAATTTAAATTTTACCTAATAAAATAGATTTAATAAATTTAATCTTTAGGTAAATAATATATAATAAGTTCCACTTTATTCTTATTTATTGAAATTTAATTACCTAGGTAAAAAACTAGTTACCATAGAAAAAAATGGTAAAAGTGAAATTTCTAAGAGTAAAGGGCCTAAATGTTTTTGATAAAATGAATGGTTAATATATTATCTATATAATATCATCCCCAATTAAATTATTATACATTTTTGGATCCATTTTACATGTTAAACATGTTCTATATTTATATTAAGTTGAAATATTCTCAATAATTCAACTCTCACCACTTATAAAAGTGGACTCTCATCACCACTTAAATACCACTAAAAAATTATGTTTTATTCAAAACATATACCCTTATTCCTTCCCCAAAAATATAATTTCACCGTATCAATATTATTTTCATATTATATTATCCTAATCCCTCCCTTTCCAAGGATCTCTCCAAGGGAAATCCTAATCCCTCAACGTGAGCACTAATTTTCCCTAATTTATTTTATTTTATATATTAGTTTTCTAAATATATTTTTCTCATTAATATATAATAAAATCATTATTTTTTATAGTTAATTTTATTTTTCTATGTTAATAACTTTTTAACCACATTTTTTATTTTCCTTTAAGGAAAAATTGATATTCATTTATGTGTGCGGACTACTGCCTCCATAACATGTCATGTTTTGTTTTCCTTATACACTTCACTTGGATTATAGTAATGTTGAATTTAATAAATAATAATTATTATATATAAAATATTTTACAATCTTAAATAATAAAATATATTATACATTTCTCTTGTTTTATAGAAAATGAAATCATCAACCTTACATACCCGTAGACTATGAATCTATGGAATGACTGATTTCTTCTTTTTCTTTGAATCACCTCCTTTTATGTACAATTAAGGGAATGATTTTAATTGACAAATATTATTTTATTGAAATTATTATGTTTATTTTAAGACAAATTTTATATCCTATAAACTATATGAATAGTAAAAAATCATTTTAAATTCAACTGTCCAAAAAAGCATTCTATGAGCAAACAATAATTACTTCATACTCTATAATAACTTTGTATAACTTATATTATTGTTATAATTATTTAAAATTAAGATATATAAAAATAATAAAAATTGAATAATTTAATTACACTTATATCATAGTTATATTACAACCAAACCATGTTTTAATCTTCCATTAATTATGGAATGTTCTTTTTTGGGTCTGTTTAATCACCTACTTGAAAAATGATATAAATTTATATCATGGATGATTGTGAGAATTTAATTTTTTTATATATGTTATAAAAAAAACAATGATTTTAATTTATTTTTTTAATGGTAAAATTAATATTAAAATAATTATGGAAGAACCAAAGTTCATTCATGCAGAATCACCAAAACATGCTCATTACCGATTTCATGTTTAAGGATTGTAACCAAAACTCACATATAATGAAATTGTAAAATTATACGTAATTTGAAAAATTAAATTATAGAAACTTTTTTGATTTGGTAATGATGAACCTTTGGGTAATAATTAATAATAACACTTCTATTATGAAAATAGTTCAAAGAAATTAAGATTACTCACACACGATATCAAAAATAGATAATGACTAACTGATATACATATAGATAATAACCATAAATTAATTTTTTAAAATTTTAAATATATGAAAATTTTACTAAAATGGGTTATTAAGATAGTTATTTATTATACATGAGTTTAGAGTGCATTTAAACTGATCAGGAACTAAGGTAAGGGTTTATGCTAACTCATTTTTTTCTATTGAGTTACAAACTTACTAATTGAAACTCTATTGATCAAAGATTGATTTATTCTACATAATGAGTAACTTGTATTATATTTACTAATTATTTTATAGGGTTCTATAATTATCCCTCATAACATCATTATCAAATTATTCTTACCACAATGATTATGTTATTTTCAATGGGGTTTTTTATTACAAATTTAAATTCCCTAAGACAAGATTGTGTTATACACTATGATTTTCATTATATTGTATACCCACTTCCCCATTGATATTTTTTATCAGGATTCTATAATTATTCAAGGTATTTAATGTTCTATTTAAAAGTACATCCTTCAATGGGGTTTTATTCGTATGTTTCTAAATATGTAAGTGTTATTTGCCTATATTTTCTATTGCATGAGGATTTTTTGATATCATACACCATATTTTATATGATATGGTGTATTAAACTCCCTATTCACTTCAATAAAAATAAATATATTTCTAATTCATGGTATTATTATCATTTTATTTTGATCCTTATGTTACTATTAACATAAGGGTTTTTGAATCTCAAATTTTCTTCATGAAGATATGATTTGTATTCACCACTCATTTAATTTTTATGTTTTATATATTGGTCATGTATATCTTTCTAAAACCTGTTATATTATTATTTTTTGGGGAATTAAAATAATATAAATCCATTATTTCAATTATATTTCCAAATAATCTTCTATTATAGACATAATTTTTCATTAATGCATTTCCTTTGTGAACACTCTATATTTCATTACTTTGATTTAAGGCAGTTCAAATAGATTCCGTAGATAGATTGATTGGGGAAATTATTGACCTAACCATATACCCCATTCTATATATGATGTTTTTTTGGGAAATTCTTATGTATAAAGGAATTCCTTTTTTTTTGGTTGGGGAAATATTGAGAATCCGTATACTTGTTATTTAAATATAGTTGTTTATGTTATGGATAACATATATCCACATTATCAAATTTTTTGACTGGGAAAATATTTATGTTATATATGTTTATATATCAATATGGATGTTAATTATTACCCAAGATAAGTTGATTATGAATTCTATTGATATTAATATCATTCATATGATAAATGGATTTGAAATAAAGTAGTAATGGGTGGACCCCAATATTATATATCCCCTCATTACATCGATAGGTCTCATGAGATATACTAGATTGGGTATTTTGGTGTATTCAAACCCAAAATATAATATTTTCTAAACATACAACCTTAATAATAAGATAATGATGTCTAAGATCATGATGTCTTGGATTAGGGAATGTAATTAATTGTCCATCATTTTTCATTTCATCACTGAAGAACTAATAATTTTTATCCATGCATTTATTTATTTATATATAAACCATGGATATGTTATAATCACATTTTATTTTGAATATGGAATAATTTTAATTATCTATTTCTACCATATTATTTATGCTCATCTTAAATTCACTTATGATCTTTGATTGTTATCACTTAGGTTTTACCATACTGAGCATTTGATCTTACCTACTATTTTATTCTCATTTCCCCAGGTTATGATAAGATGTGTTAAATATGATAAGTCTATTATAATTTCTAGTTTAGAGAATTTTATTGGAGATATTAAATATTTATTGAAGGATAAATAAATTATTTTATTGTGGGAAAACAATTCCATTTGATGAGACATACATGGGGTTTGTTAGTTAAAATTTGTTTTCAACTATCTAAAATGACTAACCTAAAATGAAATTAGAATTTATATAACTCAATAATTTTTGGTGATATTTTAATTATTTATGGTTAAAATTGGGTTACTTCAATTCATTTAAAATTCGGTATGTAAAGAAGGTGTTTATTCACACACGATTCCAGGGGTGTGGGTTTGAGTCATTAGAAAAAGGATTAAATAAAAATAATATGATTTTAAAGGAAGTAAAAAGTAAATTTTTTCAATAGAAACCTAATTTTTAGGGTGGTATTGAATGTGTAGTGAGAGGTACCCATTATAAGTGGCGATAATGACATTTTTGAAAATATTTCAATTTAATATAAATATTTCTCATGTTCCACTTATCACCTAGACTCTAAAATAGATAATAATGGAGTGGGGGATGGTATAAGGTCGATAATACCTAAAATACTCATTTTAACACATGTTTAAACATGTTTCTAAATCCTTTACTCTTAGAAATTTCACTTTGACCATTTTTGGTTTTACCGTAGTAACTAAAATATACATAATTAATTTACATTTAATGTCAAAAAATAAAATGATCCTTAATAAATAATTTTGGTATATTGATTAAAAATATAAAATCTATTTTATTATATAAAATTTATATTATAAAAAAAATTAATTTTAACATTATCACATGTAACACATAAAAACCCATTTTTTAGAAAAAGTGTATTTTTAATATTAAAATTTATGTGCACGATAAAAAATAAATTTATTTGATTTTATTAATACAAATTGGATTATCATAAAACATTAAAAATTTATATGGATTTAAAATAAATAAAAAACCTAATTTTACAAAAATATTATTTAATTAAAATAAAAAACCAAAAATCATTTTTATTAGAAAATATTACCCAAGTTCCTAAAATGTTAATCATAGGTTTTCTAAATTCAACACATTATTTTTAAAAAGTATATTATTAAAAATTAAATAAATTTCTTGCCAATTAAATATTTTATTCACTACTTGGGATTTTTTATAAAGTCATAAAATTTACAGTTTTGGTAAAAATTATATTTTCACTATTCACTAAAAAACTACTATTTCAAAAAAATTTCAAAAACTTTATACCATGCTTATTTTGAAATTATAAATTCAAAAAATTATATTATTTTTATCTAATTTAAATTATAAAATTTATAAATTTATCTTTTAAATGAAAATTAAATATTTAAAGAAAAAATTATTTTATTGAGAAACACCATTTTTTTAACATTATGTGTTCCTGATACAAATTTAAAATTTAAAGAATGTTAATATATTAGTTCATATTTTGTAATATCATGTATTATTTAAAAGTAATTTATTTAATTTATTAACACTTTAAATAGTTAATTGATAAAGAACAATACTTTTTTTAATCAAATGAATTTTAAATTGATTACTATATTTTTATTTACATGAGGTTTTATACTTCTTATATTTTATTTAATAATGTTAATATAATATGTAGTGGCTCATTTTAGTTTTTTTGTGTGTATAAAAATACCTTAATATAATATCTATTTAAATAAAATATGTAGTTAAATTTTAGGTCATTATAATAACCGTTCCCCCCCATACTTGTTTGTCACATAATCATGTAAAGCACTCAAGATTATGGTAGGTATGTGAAACATTATAAGTTTATAAATGTTATAAATAAAAATTTGGATATAATTTATAAGTACTTTAAGTTAAAATTTAATAATTATCAACTTTATTTTTACCCTCATATAGATAATAGGGTCTATATAAAGGTAAATGCTTCTTACCTTTACAAAAGCTATTTTTCAGAGTTGCATAATGGTAAT
The DNA here is from genome assembly GCA_963277665.1 of Viscum album. Lineage (NCBI taxonomy): Eukaryota > Viridiplantae > Streptophyta > Magnoliopsida > Santalales > Viscaceae > Viscum > Viscum album. The sequence goes on along the minus strand of OY728132.1, from coordinate 1,379,028,691 downwards.
TCAATTTTTCCAAGGGTTACGTAAGATTAATATGACTGCTATGTAAAGGTAAAGTGGATTTTTGGGCGTTTCTTAAAGGTAAGATTGTGTTTTCAAGGGGTTAATAAAGTTAACCTTTAAATTTGAAAGGTTACATAAGGGTAACCCATTATTTCTAAAGGATCTATAAGGGTAGTCTTCTGATCACATAAGGGTAAGAAGAAATTTATATACACTGTGTAAGGGTGATAGACCTGTATAAGGGTAAAACTTATTACCCTTATACGATAGCTATGTGTTGTGAAGGTAAAACCATGTTAAACTTACATAGTAAAATTTTGGTATAAGGGTAATTTTAAACACTACTTCTTTTATTTTCCTCTTATATCTCGAACATGAAATGCATCTTCATAATTTTAAATGCCTAGAATCATAAAAATTTAGTTATTATGATTTTATAAATATCATAACACATATATTAAATGATTTTAAACCTCCATATTAAATAATAATTTTAAAAATCTAATTAAATGGTGATTTTAATTTGGGGTTTTTAATACTACAATCCCAAATGTGATATTCCATTTTTAAAAAACCTAAACCTTTCTACCTTCAATTTTTGATCTTATATTGTGTCTAGAAATCCTAAAAACCATTTTACCAAGATATGTAAAGTCTTCTTCAAAGAATTTAGGTTATTATTCTAGTTTACATGGGTCATAGAGCCCATACTCTCCTCTTTCCCAAGGGAAATGTTTTTAATGGGATAATTATAGATGGGATTCTATAATTTTTTTGTGAAATTAAATTTTCTATTATTTTTGAATAAATGATAAATAATCCTTAAATGTTGATAACCTAGAATAATCAAAAAAATGATATATAATTATCATGCATACCTTAGGAATATTCTGGAGAGATAAGGTTTTATTGTATGAGGATTTTTTAATTCTTAAAATAAAATAATTGGATTCTGTTATAGGAAACATTGGTGAGTGTTTTAAGACAATTATTCCATAGATGTGTTTTTAGTGATGATTCCTTTGAGAAATGTTATCTTTAACATTGGAAATCTTTAGGTATTAAGTTCCTTGTCATGTATAGGCTTCGTATATGATTATTAGAATACTACGATGTTGTCTGATTATATGCTTTAGACCATTCTTGAGTTTGATCACATTTGCGTGTGTACGTCATCTATGAGATCCATGTTTAGTTTGATCACGTATTTATGAGTGCGTGTGTCTGTGTTAGGTACTATTTATCACTCTTTACATGATGAAATTGTTCTAATAATATGTTTTTGGTATATTCTATATGGTTGTTGTTTTGGACATGGAACCAAAGTGATATGTGGATCCATCACAACTCAGTGGCCTTAGAGGGGGAGAATATACAAACACATCATGTGATTTTATGAAAGTAATACATTATAAAATAGGGTATGATGACCTTACACTACTACAAAATATGACTTAAACAATGCTGGTATTTATCAGTTCTAGAAAAAGCACTGATAGTGGCATATTTTTCTGCACTAAAAAACACTAATAAATTTAACCTTTTATCATCATTTTTAGCACCAATAAAAGATCCATTTATCAGCGCTATATTTTTAGCATTGAAAAAGAGTACCCTTTATTAGATATTTATTTTTAGAGCTCATAAAGGGTACTATTTATTAGCACTATATTTTTAGCACTCATAAAGGAGTCCTTTATCATAACTGTTGTAGCAATAATAAAGGTTCGAATATATAAAAATAAATAATTAAAAAAATAAAAAATAAAAAATGAGTTTATTAAAAAAATATTAATTTTTTTATGAATTAAATAATTCTAGATAAAAATGAATAAATTTATTATACTATATATAAATTATAAATACTAATAAACAGTATGCATTAAATGTATATATATATATAGAAAATTAATTTAAACTACAAAAAATTAAAAACAAGTAAATTAAGAAAAATATTAAACATTTTTATTAATTAGATAATTGTTGATAATGTTAATAAATATTATATATTAAATATATAAATATATAGGGATGTATATAAATATGATTTATATATTAAAAAATATTTATGCGCTTTACATTAAATAGTCATATATTTAGTGAATAATGGTTTATAATTTAAAATTAATTTGAAATAAAAATACTGACTAATTACATAGTGTAATGGACATATAATTGAATACTTTGTTTGATTTTTCAATTTAACATAGATCAAATATGTGTTATATTGATTTCATATATACCTAATTAATTCCTTTTAATATACATTGAACAAACACAAAACTTATTCATTTTTTCAATATTATTAAAGTGTGATTATTTTTAATTTCTTCAATTTAACTCATTTTTAACATGCATATGCACTTAAAATTAGACATTCATTAATAATGTTAAAAATATATTTGTAAAAAAATATTTATAAGTAAATATATTTATAAATTTAAATTTACTATATTTATACAATTATATATTTATAATTACAAATAAATAAATATATATATATTTTTTAATTTTTTTTATATAATTATAAATAAATTATTATATATATTTAAATAATTATTAAATTTATAATAAATTTATTTAAATAATTAATATATCTACAATATTTATATTTATATATATTTATCAAATATATATATTTATATAATTATATAAATATATATAATGATATAAATATTATTTTTTAAAAATATTTATATAATTTTGAATAAATAATTATATAATTAAATAATTATAAATTATAATAAATATATTTAAATAAAGAATATATTCACTATATTTATATCTATATATATTTATTATATATATATCTATATATTATTTTTTATTTATAATTATAATTATTAACCCTTTATCAGCGCCTAAGTAATAAGTGCTAATAAAAGGATTATTTATCTGCGCTTTTTTAGCACTGATAAATCTCTATCTTTATTAGAGCTAAAAAAGTGCTGATAAAGATTCATTTTATCAGTTTTTATTACTTATGTGAAGAGAAACAAAATCTTTATGTGTGATTTTTTGAAAGTGCCGATAAAAGTGTCTTAATTTATTTAAAAAACCATAGCCATGTGTGATCCCATTGAGATATCAGAAGCTTTCCAGGGAATCCACCCACTACCGGCACTCCTCCTCGGTGAATAGAAGCTCGAATAAAGTCTTGAATCAAATCTCAAACAAATCCAAGGCTCAAATTCAATGCTTAAATGATTCAAGGGTTGATGGAATCCAAGGCTCGAATGTAAGTATTTCACAACTTTTGCTCGAATGTAGATATTTCTCTACTTTATCTTGAGTATCTTGGGGTGTTAAACATCAATGGTTTTGGCTGTGGTGGAGGCTGTTTTGACACTTCGAGTGTGGTGAGTTAGCCATTTTGGAAATTTGGCCATGGAGATTTTCCATTTCGATGATTGGATTTTTTAGACTGTGAAACACCTATACAATAAGCCTTTCTAGCTTCTCTCCTAGACCATACAAGCATCTAATTCCTTCTCAATTTTAGATATGAATTAATGTAGGGGATTTTTGATCTGTTCTTTTATTTATGTGAAAGTGTGGATAAATAATTCTTTATTTTTTTTGATAAATAGTGGAATTAACCATATGGTATAAGTCCCATACTGTTTTTTATCATCTATAAAATTTTGTATGTATAAATTTCCATTATAGTGATTAGGTTGCCTACGAGTATGCTTACTGGTTTATTAAAATGAATATTTATTTTCATATTTGTGAAGTATAGAATTTAGATGGGGAGTATTATTTTATAGATCTATTAAGTTTTTGATTAGAATTAGATTTCTGAGTGAAGTAAGGGTATTCTACTTTGAAAATGTGACCTCACGGGAGTCATTCCATCTTAGTAGAGGTTATTGTGTTTGGGATAGACGTTGCAAGGCTTGGTATGTTTTTCTCCCTTGTTTGTGATATATCTTATTGATGTGTATTATTTCGTTATGCCAACTTCTTTATGGACCTCCATAGAATCTCAAGGTCGGGTCAATGCATATTAGATGGCCTTCCTAGAGCCCTTTAAATGGGTAGATCTGATGTGAATACCTCCCTGAAATCCTTGGTATGGGTTGGTGAGGTGATATGACATCCCAAGAGTCTTGAGATATTTTAAAATATTTTATATACCATTAATTTTAAATCTAATAATTCCTTAGGTTTCTTCACCACTTGTTCCAAAAAATATAATGGATGTTAATAAATTCTATATATTAGAAATTATTTTTTGGTATTCATCATTTTAGGTCTACATGTATTGGTTCCACCCCTTGGAATCTATGATTAAAATCCATTTAAATTAAATTACTCTTTATTTATTAAAATTTTTTATCAATAAATTTTTATGTCTTATAGTTGATTGAATGAGAGTTTATTATTTTGGTTTATCATATTTGGGTTTCTTATTACTCTTTAATTTCCTATATTATATTTTTATTTATTTAGGGGATTTAATAAAGACTTGATGTGTGTAAACAATAGTTATTATTTCAATTTGTTTATTGAGACTCATCCCCCATTTTTTTATAGACAACTGTCATCCTCATCAACTTCATCTCTCGAAAAGTTATTATCGCAATTTGTTACTTGAAACTCAACCCCATCAGTTTTATGTTTCTTTTATAACTCTGATCATTAGTCATCCCATGGATGAATAATTTTTATTGTATTTTAAGCAACATAGGTTAATTTCCACAAGATACGAAGGATGTGTGTAAAACAAAAAAATGAAATGATAAATGTATGAGAGATGAGTTGATGAGGATGAAAGATATCTATAATGTTCAACTTTGAATGAATTTATAGGATAACACCTGCCATAGTGGAGTAATTATTTTATAAAATTATATTAACCATTTTCTTCAACATACTAAAATTATTTGAAATAATCAAATGTTGAGTTTCCATTATTATAATTGTCTATAACTTTTTCTATTTATAATGAATATATTTTGTGTATTTATTTATTTGTTATAAAAAATTAATCTTTTATGAACCCAATAGGATGGATATGAATTGAAAATGGATATATGCTAATTATTTGATAAAAGAGTGTGAATATGGAGTTAAAGAGTTCATTAGGTTTGCAAGAGAGCGTGCATACAACCCTTCTGAATTCCTTTTTCCATGTTTACATTTTTTTATTAAAGAAAAATTAGTTCAGAAGATTAGTAAGACCATTTTATTTGTCACAGAATAGATCAAAGCTATAAATTTTTCACCAAACATGGGGAAAAAAGATTGTGGACACCAATTGGGGGATAATACAGTTTATGGATCATTTGATACGAATAATAGTGTAAATGATGATGGAGATCATATAGAGAAATGATAATGGAAATTGAAGATGAACTTCATTATTTTCCAAAGTTTTATGAGGAGTTAAATAGTTGGGCTAAGAAACCATTGTATATTGGTTGTACCAAATAAACAACATTTTTTTGTACTGAAGTTATATAATTTGAAAGCTGGAAACAGATGGAGTGATACTATCTTTACAAAACTACTTGGTCTCCTAAATGATATGCTTCCATAATAAAATTAACTACCATGTCAAACATAATATGTGAAATGAATGTTATGTTCAATGGAATTGATATCTAAAAAATACATTTTTGTCCAAATAATTTCACATTGCTTCACAAGGATGATGAATCAATTATAAAATTCCCTAAGTGTGGCACAGATCGATATAAGAAAAATAAATCAAGTCCTTAAAAATAAGTATTGGTACTTTCCTATAATTCCATAGTTTTAGAGACTATATAGATGTCAGAAAACCACGAGACAATTGATATGACATACAGATACAATAATTAAATATGGGAACCTATATCATCCATAAGATTATCATTAGTGGAAAAAATGTTAATATGAGTATCCTAAATTTGGAAATGAGCTGAGAAACATTCATCTTATCTTATCTACAGATGGAATAAATACTTTTAGTGTACATAGTAGTACCCATTGTACATGGCCTATCATATTAATAAATTATAACTTGGCACAATGTTTATGCATGAAGAACAAATACATTATGTTTTCTCTGCTTATATATGAAACAAAGAAACCTGGTAATGATATTGATGTCTATTTAGCTCCATTGATCGAAGATATGAAATTGATTTAGGATAAATGTGTTGAAATGTATGATAATCATAGAACTGAAGATTTCACATTGCAGGCTATATTGTATGATAGGATAAATGACTTCCCTTCTGTTGGAAACTTATCAGGATATAGCATTAAAGGAATGTTAGGTTTTCAAATTTGAGAAAAATTAACATACTTAGTTCGTTTGAAACATTCCTAAAAGAATTTTTTTAGGACATCATAATTTTTTACCTTAATCACATAAATACCGATCGAGGATGTCAACATTTGATAGGAATATTGAACAAGGTACAACACCATCTCTAGTAATGAACGATAAACTGTACAATAAAGTAAAATAAATTGAAACTGTTTTTGGTAAACCATTTTAAAAAAACCTTACAAAATCAGGTTAGAATAAGATATCAATTTTCTTTGAATTACTGTATTAGAATTTTTTTATGTCATACATTTTATTGATGTTATGCATGTGAAAAAAATTTATTTGATAGTGTTATTAACATGTTGTAAATTTTCATGAAAAATTAAAGCTGGAATTGTTGTTTCTTTGGACTTTATTGAAATGGGGATAAGGGAAGAGTTGGAACTGGTTAAGGGTAAAAGGTAGACTTTTATTCCTCTAGTAGCCTACACTCTATCCAAACAAGAAAAAATTGCAATTTTTCATTTTCCTTAGTATTGTAAAAGTTCCATAGGGTTGTTCATAAAATATCAAGAATGTCATTTCAATGACTAATTTGAAGTTACAAGAACTAAAATTGCATGAATTTCATGTTTTGAGGTGATATTTAATGCCTATTTCTTTATGTTTCCTTCTACCTCAAAATGTATGACTTACATTAACCAGACTCGGCTTCTTCTTCAAATCCACTTGCAGTAATGTTATAGACCCAAAAAAGTTTCCCATAAAGAATAAGAAGGTTGCCGTCATATTATGTAAATTAGAGATATTCTTCCCACTATCATTCTTTGATATAGTGGTCCACCTGATTGTTCACTTGGTTAGAGAGGTTTAAAAAAGTGGTCCTATCCATTATAGATGGATGTACCCCATTGAATGATATATGGAGATTTTGAAAGGGTATGTTATGAATTGATGTTGGTCAGATGGTTGTATTACAGAATGATATATTAATGAATAATATATTGTATTCATTACCAATTAACTATAATATATTGATAGTATTTGTCTCCCAAAGTCTCGTTACAACTAATGCCTTATGGCTAAAGGGATTTATGGAAGATATTTTTTTTAATTACCTTGAGAGAGCAATAGAATGCAAACTTTTACATTTTACATAATAATGGAGATGTTGATAAATACATTGAAGTCCATAAAGAAATTATTAGAGATTTGAATTCATCAAGGGTTGAAGGATGGAAATCAAATAGACATAATCACATATTTATAGGATGTTTAAGAGATCAAATTTATAAGTATTTATCATAAAATCCGAATTTAATTGTCGAACAAATTTTTTGGAAACTAGGGGACCAAATGGAAATGTTATATCTTGAAATGGGTTTCTAATCAATGGTGATACACTCTATACAAAAGTACACAATGACTATAGTATGATTCAAAATAGTTGTGTTACGATTATGGATGATGTGATGAACATATATATTTACAAGGATAGAAATCCAATTTATGAAAATATGTCATGTTTTGGAATTATTGAAAAGATATATGAGTTTTATTATACAAAATTTTAATTTCCAATTTTCTGTTTCCAATTGGTTGACAATGTCTGTGCCATGAAATTCGTTGAATTGGGTGTCATGAAGGAGAATTTTATGTTGAAAGGGAAAAAAGATGATTCGTTCATAATGGAATCACAATAAGTGAAAGTATTTTATGTCTAATATCTAGAAAAAAATAATTGGTCGATTATCATGCTGGTGAATAAAAAAATGTCAGATTAAAATTCAATTGAGGATGGCCCTTTTATTAGGACATCACGATCAGTTCATGATGGTCCCAAAATAGAAAATTTCTAGTACACTAGAGGGGAACTGAAAGAGGGGATTTTGATTCTCTATAGAGGAACCAAAAGCTTGAATCCTTTAAAATATATATATATATATTTAAATGATAAAGTAAAAGTGTTTTTAATATACTATGTTTTCCTCATAATATTATATGTTCTTTACTACATTAGCATAATCTAAATTAAATGTTGGACTACTCATGAAATAATGTCTTCTATACATGATGATGTTACTAATCCCTCATAAGAACAAACTATAATGAAATAAAATCTTTTAAATATTTATAGGTAATGTTATGACATAATTTCTATTTTTATCGAAAAATGATATAATAGAACATTGTTTTAAATTTCATTATTCCTTGCAGAATTCTTTTATTTTAAAAACTTTTTATCCATCTATCATGCCTTTACAAGAAGAGAAAGGACGCTGTCCATGATCAGTCATAGAGGTAATATTGATCTTTACATAGTAAAATCATTGTCTGAATTAATCTATTTTTTTTCATATTTATGTTTAATTTTTTTATTTATAGTATTAATCACATAATAATTTTTTACTGATACAGGTGGATTGTTTTATTCAAGTTAGGGTGGTATATTTATCTTTCATTCCTTTATACACTAAAAATTCCACAAATTTCTTCTCCCATAAAACCTTTTCACCCATGTAGTATCAAATTTATCTCCTTCCTTCAAGTTCTCTCTACTGATTTTGCAGGAAGAGCAACACCGCTACCTCTTCTCAATCACTGAGTAAATATTGATGTTTGAATAGTAAAATCATGTAATAATTGTTTTCTCATATAAGTGGATTTAATATTTATGTTTTCTTATTTATTTTTAGTATTACTCACATTATAATTATTTTCTTATATAAGTGGATTATTTTGTTCCAGTTGGGGTGGTCTTCCCATCTTTCATATCTTTTTACACCAAAAATTCCATAGAATTATTCTTCATTCGAAAATTTTCACCCCTAAAGTGTTGTATTTATCACTTTCCTTCAAGTTATCTCAACTTTATTTTGGAGGAAGAGCAATGACACTGCCTATTCTCAATCAAAGTGGTAATCTTGATGTTTTTACAGTAAAATCATTTCCCATATAGTTAATTTATTGTTTTATATTTATGTTTTATTTATTTATTTTTAGTATTACTCACATAATAATTTTTTTATTATATAGGAATATTATTTTATTTGAGTTTGGTTGATCTGTCAATATTTCATGACTTTCTGCACCAAAACATCCACATACTTCTTCACCCTACAATTTTCTCACCGCTACAGTGTTGGTATTTATCACTTCCATTCAAGTTCCCCACACTTTTCAATCATATAGGTAATATTTATGTTTCTATAGTAAAATAATTTTATATATAATTAATTTATTATTTCATATTTATATTTAATATTTTTAGTATTACTCATATAATAATAGTTTTCTTATATAGGTGGATTATTATTTTTTGAGTTGAGGTGGTTTTTTTGAATCTACTCATGTAGTGTTGGTAGTTCAACAAATAAAGTCGATGAAAATCATGATAACATTGATAATTAGGATTTTTTTTGAGATTTTAGATATGTAGGAATCATCTGAAACTCAATCTGATACACGATGTGACTCTACGTACTTATTTCTATTTAAAATTAATTTTTTTTAAAAATAAAACTTACATACTAAAAAATGAGAAAAGTATTCATATTGTTTTGATACTTTAATAAAATGATTCATAAGTCATTTGTGACATGTAGGAATCAGCCGCACCTCAATCTGATACACTATTCTCCCAGTATGACTCAATATGTCCTTTATCAATTTAAAATTTACATTTTAATTTAAAAAGTGTAACTCACTGAAAATCGATCAACCAAGATAATATTTTCTTGATAATTAGGGAATAGATTCATAAATCATCTATGAAATTTAGGAATTATTATAATGACAAACCGATACATGATGTGATCCGTATGAGCCGAAGTACATATTTCATGTTTAAAATAATATTTTTGTAAAGAAGATAAGTGACATACTTAAAACCAAGAAAAAATTAATATTGTTTTAATACATTATAAAAACTATCCATATGTATTTTGGGACTTGTATAAACCAGAAGAAACTTAATCCGATGCTTGATGTGATCGGTAAGACTCCAAGTGCATATTTTAATTAAAAATTGACATCAATTTTAGTAAAATGGGCAATTGACCTTCTCAAAACCAAGAAAACATAGTTTTATTGTTTTGATAATTTACATAAATGATCCATAAGTAAATTTCAATGTGTAGGGATAAGAAACACCTCAATCCGATATATGATGTATCAAGTATGACTCAAATTCTCCGTTATTAGTTTAAAATCTACATTTTGATTCAAAAAGTGTCTACCACTGGAAACCAATCAAACATGCTCAATATTTCTTGATAATATTTGAAAATTATTCACAATATATTTTTCACAAGTAGGAATTGGTCTTATATAAAACCGATACACTATGTAACATGAATGAGTCAAAGTGTGTGTTTCATGTTTAAAATGACATTTTATTAAAAAAGATAAATGACGTACTCAAAACATGAAAATGCATTCATATTGTTTTTATACTTTAGTAAAATGATCCATAATTCATTTGAGATGTGTAGGAATCCTAAAAACCTCAATCTGACCCATGGTGTGACCATTATGACTTAAAGTATCTATTTTTCTTTAAAATTGACATCAATTTGAGTAAAACAGACATCAATTTTAGTAAAATGTACAACTGACCCACTCAAAACCATGAAAAAACATTGGTATTGTTTTTATACTTTATAAAAATGATCCATAAGTCATTTTAGAAAACTAGGAATCAACTGCACCTCAAACTGATATAAAATGTTCTTAGTATGACTCAAAGTGTCCGTAATCAGTTTAAAATATAAATTTTTGTTCTAAAAGTGTCACTCACTAAAAAATGATCAAACATGCTCATATTTTCTTGATAATTTAGGAAAAAAATTCATAAGTCATCTGTTATTTTTAGTAATTAGTTTCATGTTAAACTGATACACGATGTGTTCAAAATGAGTCAAAGTGCGTGTTTCCAGTTTAAAATGACATTTTAGTAAAAAAAACTGACATAATCAAAACAGATAAATCACATTCATATTGTTTTAATAAATTTTGAAAAAGATCGACAAGTTATTTGAGATGTTTTGGAATCATCCACACTACAATACGATGAGTGGTGTAACCGAAATAACTCCTTGTGCGTCTTTTTATTTAAAATTGACATCATTTTTTTTGTAAAAGTAACACTTTATTAGAATTTATTTTTTTATTTTATTACAAAAAATAATATTTTTTTTCCTATACTGGTGTATTATTTTACTCGATAAGGGGTGGTTTTTTTGGTAGTAACATGATTCGGGGTCACGATTTAAAGAAAAAGGAACATTGATGTTTTTGAATGTATGTAATAATTTATATTTTTGAAATTGTGTATAAACCAGTGTTTGAAATGTATATAATATAGAGTTTTTCTTGTATTTGTGTTGTAAATTTTATTTAATTTAAATTATATATTGGTATTTTTTAATATCTAGTGTGTTTCTGGTGTTGTGGTTTGCTGTTACAACACATATCATTGGTTCTGCAATATTCTATTGCTGCACACTACATTATGATCCTTTATCATCACTTTTATAAGCCCTGATAAATGATACTTTTAGAAGATCTAAATAAAAATTCTGATAAATGGGTTCTTTATCAATGCTACTAAATTCACTAATAAATGAACCATTTATTAACACTTTTTTAGAACCAAAAAAGGACCCCTTTATCAGTGCCTTTATCACTTATAAAAGACCAGGGCTTGTAATCTTGTTCCGGTAGTCAGTGTTTCTATAGAACCAATAAAGTCTATTTCAAGAACTGTTAAATGTCTATTTTTTTATTATTGTTATGTGGCCTGAAAAAGGGGCATGATGGTCTTATGAGATCCGACCAATGAGGTGACATTGGGATGTGATGGTATTTTGTGACCTGACCCGAGACACTGTGCTTAGATATGATAGATCGAGGGAGTGTTGGAAATAGATGACCATGTGGCCCTACTGAGAGAGAGAGATGGGTTATGATATCCTTGTGTGGTTTGATATGATAATCTTATTATTGTGGCTATGGTGTGATACTTGTCGTTGACTTTGGTTTATGGATTCTTTTATGACTATGTTTCTGGTATGGATATGAAGTAGGTATGGTTGGAAGTTTTTAGGGGCTTATTTAGAAAATTACTTCTCAAAACATGATTGTATGTTGTTTTCTTATGAATTTATTTGTTATCATGGTATAAAATCTTATACATGTGCACTCTTTATAAGGGCACATTTTTGGTGTACTACTGGGCTTATACCCAGACCCAAATCAAGTATCTCAATGCGTGTGTAGATGTCATACTCAAAGAAATATGAAAGAAGAAGAACCCTGTGATAGAGAGTTAGGATATAGAACATGGTGATTGGTGGTGGTGTTGGGATATACTCTAGAGTGATATCAAAATATTTTTATTTACTTACTTGTCTTTCTCAAATTCTTATTGACCTTCCACATTGGGGGTTCTTGGTTTATTTTCTTGCAAGAATTGATATACTTTCCATGTTATTGTAATAAAATCTTTTATTTATCTCCCTATGTTATTATTTATACTTGTCTTTATTGAACTAGGGGTATAATATTCCCACTAATGACACTCAAACTCTCACTTCTAGTCAAAAACCTCTTGCGTTTGGGGAGAAATATATAAGGCCATGTGACATTCTTACTCAAACCCAGTGATTCAGGGTAGGGCATCAAAAAGTTTTTTCAAAGGCGTTTTTTCATCTTTCTTTTTACTTGAACATATTTTGGGTAAATATAGGAAGGATTTAGGCTGTGTGTGACTCAGGTATAGGATTTTCATGTGTTCCTATCCAAAACATGTGTAATAGACCTATGAGTTACTATTATAGGTACTACTATTATAGTTATGGTTTTATGGTCCCATGTTGATCTTGATTATATTATTCAGTTACTATTTTATGGGATTTCGGTGTGTTCATGCATCATGATTTGGAATATAGGATCAGTTTTCATGTATACCTGTTGTGTGATAAAATGTAGTTTGATTTATTTCCCTGATTATGTTATCTATTCAAGATAGACTTGTATTATCTATTGAGTGATATATCTATTTTATTTCTATTGTGATATATTTATTGGTATAAATTAGTTTACTTGAGAGTAATGTTATATTATTTTAAATATATATGAATGTTAATAATGTTCTTGTATGAAGAGTATTGTGTAATACAAGGGGGTTGTGATTTATTCTTTTGGGTAGTATCCTAATATAAGTATTCTAATATAAATCCATTATGTATACCTTAAAACTGCTTAAGAAATTTGATGCATTAATTCTGAACATTTGTTTAACATTTTTAAAAATTCTACCTTTGATACATTTAAATAGACCACATGGTGGAGTACACCAGAATGATCCTGAAAGGGAGGGAATTATGATTATACCACACTTCATGTAGGAGAATTTAACCATGCATGCTCTCGAAACTACTCCAGTTGTTTATGTAGAAGGACCACTTCATCTAGGAGTTTCCCCCTTAGATCATGTGTGAGGTGGAGGAGTTTTGATGACTATGATTGATTATGCTTGGGATTTTCAGAGCTAGGATCCTCTAACCATACAGGGAACCAAGGACCCTTAGGATGCTAAATACTGAATTTACATCATTAAGAGAATATTCTTTCCAGTGTAGACTCTATAGGATTAGCGAGTCAAGCCATTGGAGGTTCAATATAAGGCCTTGTCTATTGAGATGGTCTTGGAAGAGGATTGATCAACTGGTATTCTTTTATCCTTTTGTACTTAGTAGGGTGGACCTACTACTATTATAGGGAGTGTCTATTCTAGTAGTAGGAAGAGGAAGACTAATGATTTGTAATAGGTTATTGGTAATCATGTTTAGTAGTGCATAATTTCTTTATCTCCCTCAAGAAGAGTTCCATAGTGTGTCAACTGTGGAAATGTAAAAAATTATAACAAGTTCTTTTTAGCATCTTAGAGAAAATTTCAATGAAATAGAAATATGGGACACCTTTAGTTGTTTTTATTTGGATATTTGAGATCAATTTTAAATAGGGTTGAATAATAGATGATGACTGTAACCTAGAGTTTTGTCTAGGATCCTCAGTAGTATACTCTAACCCCACTGACTTAGGCACTCCAATCTAGTCACACAATGCAAGGTAATGGCTATGGTTCAAAAGAAGGCATGATGTATATAGTAGTTTGGGTTCTAGCTAACGGTGTTTAGGGACTATCGATTATATGAGGAATGGCCTTAATTAAATCTATTCTTTCTACTACCTTATTTGATACTGGTTCTTCATATTCATTTATATATGCATAAGTGGTTACTGGAATTTACATAGCAGTCAAGTTTTCTTCTATGTTACTATATCTTGAGACACCCTTGGGACTAAAATAAGATCTTATTAATAGATTTCCATTATATCCCATAGTAGTTTCTAGATAAAAAAATAATTGAGAATTATTATTTTTTGATAGTATTACTTATATCGATTTAATTATATCATATGGTGTCATCTGATTGGAAGGTACTCAAATTATATCTTGAAGATTTGGAGGTGTAGGGTTTTATCCGATTGATCACTTCTTCCTAAGGTGCTCTGGTGTTGTTCTCTAAGATAGTATACGATCACCTTCAGTTGTGTGTGAACTATAGGAATATTAACCATGTGACCATGAAGAATTGAAACCAATTACCAAGGATCGATGATTTGTTTGACTACTTATGGGGACCCGATGGTTCTCTTGAATTTAATTACAACCATTATACCATCAGCTTTGGTTTATAGAAGAGGATATTCCTAATACAATGTCTAGGAGTAGATATAGAATGTATGAGTATATTTTCATGCCTTTTGGGTTGAAAAATCCTCCAATAGTGTTCATGGTTCTCATGAACAAGATATTCCATATGTATCTTGACTCATTTTTTTAAGGAGTTTGTTGATGGTATCTTGATATAAATTAAGACATAAAACATACATGTCTGGTACCTTGATATTGTGTTGATTACACGTTGACCACTTCACATTTTGGCCAAACTATCGTAGTATCACTTTGGATTTAGGAGGTGCGGTTACTTGGCCATGTAATCTCTGAGGTGAAAATTTTTATGGACCTAGAGAATTTTGAGTTGGTGTTGTATTGGGCTCGATCCAAAAATTTTTGTGAGATCAGGAACTTCCTTAGTTTAGATGGGTACTATAGATGATTTATACAAGACTTATCACATTTTTAATCAACTATGACTGATCTCACAAAGATGGGAGTGATTTTTGTGTGGACAGATTAGTGTGAGGAGTTGTTTATAGTTCTGAAGAGAAGATTGATGACAACACCAGTTTTGACCCTTTTAGTAGCTAGGATTGGATACATGGTGTATTTTGATACCTCATAATTTGGGATGGGTGCTATGTTAATTTCGAGAGATCAGGTAGTTTTATAAGGGTCATGTTAAATACGAACCCATAGAAAAAATACCAAATGCATAAATTCGAGTTGGCTTCTATGGTCCATGCTTTGAAGTTTTGGTGAAATTATATATTCAGTGAGAGGTTTTTTGTTTACAAAAACCATAGGATCCTCTAATATATATTCTCTTAGAAAGATCTAAAATTATGTTTGATGTGTTGGTGGGATTATATTCATATATTTGACTTTAAGATGGTTTATTCTATAGATAAAGGTAATATCATTTCGTATGATCGTAATAGAAAAATTCTAGAGACAGAGGATCTTGGAGAGAGACCTTCATTGGAGGAATGGAGTTTGATTAATTTTATGGATATGTGCCTAGTAGATTCATTGGAGGAGCATGGTGTTATGAAAATTTCACCTTTAGTGATCTTTTATTCCTTGGTGGAACATGTAAAAGTGATCCAAGATTCATACGCTATGCATGTGGTGTTGGAGGATTGCATGGATGGGGATGATATTATTATAGGGTAGTTCTTAGATGATGAATGAAATATCTATGTTTATGAGAAATTGGTTGTCCCAATTTCCTTGAGGGAGGAGATAATGAGTGAATCTCATGCTTCAAAGTGGATAGTTCATACAGGTTCAACGAAGATGTATTAGTACATTTTAAGTTGGTTTGTGGCATAACATGAAGAGGTACATTGATGGTTTTGTTCCAAAATACCTTACCTACGAGATGTTAAAGACTGAACATTATCATCCAGGAGGTTTACCTCATCCACTTCCATTTCCTATGTGGAAGTGGGATGATTTGATGATGGACTTCATGATGGGGTTACCTAGGAGCCTGAGAATTTGTTATGTCATTTGAGTGATGGTGGATCAATTGATGAAAGTGACTCATTTCTTACTGACCATAGAGACTTACTCAATGGATGAGTTGGAAAGCTATATGTCAGATAGATTACATGAATTCATGGAGAAAATCTTACCATTATATTATATATATATTCAAGTTTCATGTCATTTTTTTGGAAGGTCTTATATAAGGCTTTGGGTACAACGCTGAAACTAATTACAACGTATCATTTACAAACTGATGGTTCATTAGAGAAGAAAATCCATATTTTAGAGGATATGTTGTGATAATGAGTTCTAGATTTAAATGGATATTGGGTTGATCACCTGAAATTAATTGAGTTTTTTTTATGATAATAGATTCTAGGTTTTGATTTAGATGGAACCTTATGAGTATCTCTATAGATGATTGTGTCACACATCACTGTGTTGAAACAAGGTCGGTTGGGATACTATGGTTGGGACGAGTATAGTGTAGAAGACCTAAAAAATAGTGTAGTTGATTAGGAACTAGTGGGTTACCACTCATAGTAGGTAGCAATCTTATACCAACCACAGGATATGACCTTTGGAGTTTTCTATTGGAAACTAAGTTTTCTTATGGGAACCACCTCAGTTAGGGAATCAATATTTGGTGAAGTAGGGGAAGTTAGAATCATGTTTTGTGGGACCAGTTTAGATAATTTTTTTTATCAAATTAGTGGTTTACCAACGTGACCTTCCTCCACATTACATGGTATGCATGATTTTTTAAAAATTTCTCAGCTTCAGTGGTACAAGTCTAATCCTGCACATGTGGTCGACTGTAAGGATATTGAGTTGGAACCAGATGCATCTGTTATGGAGAACCTGATATAGATCATAGACCAGGGCATGAAGGTATTTCAAGGAAATATTGTACCAATTTTTATAGTTCTATGGAGGTATGGACGGATCTAGGATGAGACTTGGGAGTTTGAGTCTAATGTTCAAATGTAGTGGCTTGTGTTGTTTGAAGCAAATCCTCTAGAGACACATCTCAAAGATGAGAAGCCATTAAAGGGGAATAATTTCAACATTATCAAATTTTAAATGTTCTAAAAACCCCTTTTGGATATAATTTTATGTAATTTAAGTTAATGTTTAATAATTTTGATCTTTATTTTTTCCCATTATGTAGATCATAGGGTCTACATAAAGGAAAATGGTTCCCACCTTTACACAGTTTGATTTTTGGGAGTTTAATAAATGTTACTCTGTTTTTCAATGTGTTACATAAGGGTAACCTGACCCAACATAAATATATGGTGAATTTTTATGTGTTACATAATGGCATTGTTGTGTTTTCAAGGGGTTCATAAAGGTAAACTCAAACTCTCAAAGGTCACATAATGGTAACCCCTTATTTCTAAAGGTTGTACAAGGGTATTCCACTTATTATATAAGGGTATAATGAATTTATATGAATGATATAAAGGTAGGATACCTATATAATAATAAAACTCCTTTCCCTTTGGTGAAAACTATGAGATACGTAAGGGTAAAACCATGTTACCATTACACATCACCCTTTCATCGTAAGGGAAATTTTAAACACTATTCTTTTTTTTCCTCATCTAGCTCAAACCTATAACATGTATCCCTGATTTTGAAAGATTATAATCATAGTAATTTATTTATTTTGACTCATTAAATATTGTAATTTCTGTTTTAAATTATTTTAAACCTTCACATTCAAGAATAATTTCAAAGGAGAATTAAGTGGATATTTTATTTTGAGGGTTTTAATTATGTGAACCTAAATGTGATATGCTCTTTTTAAAATACTAGAACCTTGCTAAATTTTATTTTTGATCTTATATTGAGTTAGAGAGGTACTTAAAACCTTTAATTAACATATAAAAAGTCATCTTTCAATAGTTTTAGTTTATATTCTTGTTTCCAGGCATGAAAAAACACTCTTTCCCTCCTCTTTCTTGAGTACATCATTTTTGAGGGGATAATTCCAAGTGGGATTATGTAATTATTGTTTTCTGTGAAATTTGATTTCATAATATTTTTGAATAAATTATAAATAATACTTAAATATTGGTAATCCTTAATTATCAACAAAATGATATTGAATTATCATGCTATCTCAGGTTTATTCTAGAGAGATAATGTATTATCACATGAGAAGATTTTAATTCAAAAAATAATAAAAATTGGATTCAGTTCTAGGAAACCTTGTTAATCCATTTTAGATGATTATTACATAGATGTGTTTCACGTGATGATTACTTAGAATAAACAACATCTTTTACATCAACAAGATTGAGGTAATAAGTTTCTTACCATATAGTGTTCATGTATATAATTTTTAGTATTGTATAACATTGTTTGATTATATGATTTAGAAAATTATTGAGACTGATAACATGTGTGTGCATGCATATCTCATGAGACCCATCTTAGAGTTTTATCACATGTGTGTGTGTTTGGATACTATTTCTCACTCTTGGTATGCTATTTGTTTATGTTGATATGATGAAACTATTTACATAATATTGTTTTGGTATATGCCATGTGGTTATTGTTCTGTTCACGGTACCAATGAGATAGGTGGACCCGTCATGGATAAGTGGCCCTATAGGGGGAGCGTGTTTATAAAAAACATGTGATTTTATGATAGGAACGAGTTAGATGATGGGGCATGATGGCCTTGCATGGTCTAACCTGAGGGCATGATGGTCTCATGTGATCCGACCCATGAAGTGATAATGAGGCATGATGGTCTTCTGTGACCTAACATATAACATGGTTTTAAGATACAATGTCCTAAGGTAGTGTCATAATGCAGAAAACTTATGGCCATACCGAGAGAGAAACATGGCCTAATGGCCTTATGTGGTCTAAAATGAAACTCTTAACCTTGTGTCTATAGTGGAATAATTGTAGTGATCATATGGTCGACATTGGTTCACGAATTGGACTATGACTATGTTTCGGACATGGATCCAAAGAAGGTATGGCTGAGGGTTTGTGTTTGATTGGTTAGCACAAGACTAGTTAGTACACAGTTTTATATTGTTTTATTGTGAATTTATTTATTACTATACCATACACTCTTATACATGTTCACTCAGGTTAAAGAATCATTGGTGGTGTCATACTGGTTTTATACCCACATCCTGTATGGGAATATAAATGCAGGTGCTTACTTAATGGACATGGATACAAGAAAGTCCAAGGACCTAACAATAAGGAAGTAAGACACATAGAATTGTGATAAGAGGTGGTGTTAAGATGAAATCCAAAGTGATTCCACAATATTTTTATTTACATACCTATCTTGATCATAATCTTGTTGACCTGACACTCTGGAGGCTCTTTTTTTTATTTATCTATATTACCTGAGATAATTTCCATGTAATTAATACAAGATTGTTTATTTATCCCACTATGTTATTATTTATACTTTTTTTGTTTATACTAAGGGTATATCTCTCCCACTGATGGAACTCAGACCCTCAATTCTAGTCGGAAACCTCTTGCTTACGAGGAGGCACACATGAGGCAATGTGACACTCCGACTCGAAACCCCTGATTCCGGATGGGGCATCACAATATGGATGTTAATATTGTATTTTTGATTCTTGATAACAACCCATATTTTTAATAAAATTTATTTCATGATTTTATTAATATAATTATCCAAAGAATAAAAATCTAAGAAAATAATATCCTAGTGTATTTGGAAAATTACTTACTTAATCCATTTACATAAAAATAAAATACCAAAAAATTATTTAAATCTCTATATTATGCCCTAATATTCCATTGAACTTCTAATACTGTGTAAGATAACCTTGGAATATAGATAAGAAAGGGGTGATATGTAAATTCTATTAAGGGAACAATTATAGTAAGCATGATACATATAAGAAAAATGGCATATTATGATGACATAAAAGAGAATAATATCATGGAATCATGGAATGTAAAATATGATATCATAAGTTCATGGAATAAAAGGAATTTAGGAAAAAAATAAATCATGAAATAATAAGTATAAGTCAAGGATCACTACTAATACATATGAAAAATTGACAGAACCTTTTGAAAAATAATGGAATTATAATTTCAATACTTATCATTTTTATACAATTATCAATAAATTACAACTTCACATAAAATTATATTATATAAAATAAATTCAGTGAAAAAATAATGTAACTTAAACAATTATATACATCCCCTAAAACCCATCAAAATCACTTAAAGAATTAATATTTCAATTTAAAACTAAAAATAATAATATTTTGTTATTAAAATATATGAAAATTTAATCCTAAGAAAATTAAATCAATTAATCCCCAAAAAATATCCATTAAATTAAAATATTTATAAAAAATAATTTTTCAAAATAATGATAAAAAAGTATCTAATTCACTAATAAAATCACAATTTAATATCCAAACACTCATTAAATTACCAATTAAGAAGTGGAAAAAAGTATCAATAAAGAGCCACATCCATCATATAAAAAAATATTTCATCATTAAATCCCGTGATTAAAAAAATTTGTGATTCATAAATGGATTCCATCAATAAATGAAGGATATTTATATGTATGCAAATACCCTCGATGAAAATAGTGTTGGGTATTCAAAACACATATGTATGACATGGAAAATGATGGATAATTTTGGCAACATAACAGGTGTATATAAAAGTTCATGGAAGGAATAATTGAGATATAGGAGAAATACCTCATAAATTGAGAATCATATGGATAGTAAGGAATGATTATGAACACATGAGAATATAACCCTTGGGAAATGAATAGTATTATAACAATGGAATTTCTTGAATGGAGAAGATGAGGGAGAGATCCCCATACCTTGAGAGTTAGTATCATAAATATTTATAGGATCTATTTAGAACCATATAATCTTTTAAGGATGTATATTGGGAGATAAAATTAAAGGAAATGATTTTTCAAAGTCTTTTTATTGAAGAGGAATGTGATAATGGGTGGGTATTTTTAGAAAAATAAGGGTAATTGGTTGTTAATTTTCAAACTTTGTCCTTGGAAATCTATTTAATAAAAAATGAAAAAGAATTATCATTACCAATATTTTTTGCTTATGTTATTTTACAAGGTTGTGTTTTTTTAATATTTTAATAGCTTAATGATTACAATTATTTAATTAACAATACTTTGGAGGTGTAAATGATTCCCTTTTACAATGAATTGTTTTGAAAACCCTTAAAATATAATTTAAGTTTTAGAAGATTCATTATAAGTTTGTAAAATCAATATTATTACATTAAAATAAATTATTTTATTTAATATTTATATTTTTGGATGAGGAATACTTTTATATTATTTATAAATTACTCTTAAGTCATTATGAAGTCTTAATACTCACCATACATTTATACCATATTTTATACCCAAAAAATAATCTATCTCAGAAAATTATTAAAAAATAACCACTGAATAATTTTGATGTGTTTATTTAAAAAATAAAATAAAATTTATTAATTTTTTTTAAAAAATAGAAATTTAGTTTTTAAATAAAATTTCTTATTTATTAAAAAATACATGTTTTTATGACATTTAAACTTTCTGACCCTTATGAAATTTAATTGGGTAGTCATAAAATTATATTCTAATTTATATTAAAATAAATATTGTTTTATAAGATCATTTAAAGGAATTAAATTATATTTAAAATTCTTTAATTTATCATAAAATTGCATTATAATTTAAATCATATATTTATTAATTTTTTTCTTTGTATCCAAAAATATATTTATAATATTCATCTTATATTCATGTGAAATTTTTATTAAATAAAATAATAGTCAATATGGGTTTTAAGAAACAAAGATTTCTTTTCTGAAAAGAAAAACATCACCTTTATATTACTAAGCTCTAGAAACATAACCCCTTGTTACATAGACATACACCCTAAGTGTCAAGTGTGCGATGGTAGGAATTTCATGGGGTGTTTTGGTGAATATTGATTGGGTGGTGACTTCTATAATACAAAAATTCTCTAATAATCGATTCTGATCAAGTCTAAGTTGTTGAATCTCATCTTGGGCTTGGTCATGGGGAAACCCTAGTGATTACATCTACATTGGAAGCATTGATAAATGACCTTCATAATGGATTTTACTACTAGTTAAGTCTACCAATTATTTCTTATGAATCAATTATCATTTATTATAACCCTTAAAATATACCAATCTCAATTGTTACTTTATAAATGTTGTATTACCAATGTGAGTAATGCTTAACCTTAACAATAGACAATAATCAAATTATGTATTTTTTATAATAATAAAGTGTTATTGATCTTTTTTATGTGGTTCATGTGTTCTATATTGAACAATATTTCAAAGTGTAAAATATATTCATTCATAATAGAAATTTCATTTATAAAATAGTAGGTCATTACATACCAAAAATTAAGTACATGGCTTCAAGTGGGCTTAATATAAAGGTTATAAGTAAAAATGAATCTAGTTTTTATAAAAAAATTAAAAATTACCTAAATCAAATTCTTTATAATAAAAAAATATAGAAATACAAGTGTGTAATATAAAGAAAAGGTGAAAAACCAAATATGTACAAAAATTAATTTGTTCCTTGTAAAAAGAATAAAAACTTGTCTAATGTTTTTTGTGGATAAGGAGGAAATTTTTCTAATGGTTATAGTCTATAAACCCTTAGTTTTTAGTTTTAATAATACTTCTATTTCAATAAATTTATCAAAATCCATAATGAAATGTTTGGAAAAAACAAGCAGATTTAGATTCCCAAATATTTGGTTTCTAACATTTCAGGACCCAAGAGAATATGGGTGACAAATTAATTTCTTTCTTGATTTGTCTTATTCGGGAAAGTCTATAAGATATTAAATTAAAAATGGTATATGGATAGTGGATGCTCAAGGAATACGAGTAGAGATTTATTAAAATTACACTCTATCTAAAATTGATGGAGGATTTTTCATATTTGGTGATAAGGATAAGGGAATAATTATCTAAGTTGGATCAGTTGGAAATATAATAATAGTTCTCATCAATAAAGTTCTTTATATAGAAGGATTTAAACACAACCTGATAAGTATTTCTAAATTTTTTAATGAAGTTTATTCTATATATTTTTCAAATAAATAATTTTTTGTTTTTAAAGATAAAATCCATAAGTTCCGGGAATCTAGAAATAAGAATGTATATAATTTAGATCTTAATTATTTATTTTGAAAAAAGTGATTTGTTTAAATTTTGAAAAAATGAATCTTGGATTTGGTATAGAAGAATTAGAAATTTAAATGTTTACTCTTTGATAAACTTGTCTAAGAAAAATTTAATTTCTGATTTACCTCAACTTAAATTGAATAAAGAGACACTATGTGATGCATGCCAAATGGGAAAGGACCACAAGTCAAACTTTAAATTAATTAAAGAGTTTTCTGTATCTGGTCTTTTTGAACTTATCCATAGGGATTTTTTAGAACATTTATAATAAAAATATAGAGTTAAATCATTTGTATATGTGTAAGGTGACGATGTATCAAGATTTACTTGGGTTTTATTTTTTAGTCTTAAAAGCTAAGACTTTTACGTTTTTATAAGTTTTTATAAACTAGTTCGAAAAGAGAAAGATTAAAAAATTATTACTTTGAGAATTGAACATGGATGAGACATATAAAACCATGAGTTCATTTGTTATTTTTCAAAACATGGTGTCAAAAATAATTTCCCCCTAAGAAATCTCAACAGAATGCTCCTGTTGAAATGAGGAATAAGACCCGACTTGAAATTGATAGGATTGTGTTATGTGAATATAACTTGATAAATCAATTTTGGGTTAAATTTTTAAATATAAAATGTTATGTCATTAACAGTGTCCAAATTATCCCTATTTTGAAGAAAACACTATATGAACTATAGAATAATAGAAAAACAATATTTTTATACTTTAAAGTTTTTGGATGCAGATTTTAAATTTTGAACACTAAGAAAAAAATGGTAAATTTGATCCAAAAACTATTTAAGGAATCTTGTTTTTTTATTATACTACTTCTAAGGCTTATAGAGTTTTCAAAAAATGTCAAATATTGTTGAAGAATAAACTCATGTGAAATTTGATGAAGTTATTCCGTTTGATCATAAAAAAACTCAAGTTGATGAATCAAGTGATTATTTTGACAACATGAGACCTAAATCAATTATTTATAATCGAAATAATGATGATTAGGAAATTGATTTTTTTGAAATATATTTTCAAAGGGTAGATACCTTTAAACCTGATAGTTTTCTTCCTAGATAACCTAGAACCCTAAAAAATCATCTATAAGATACTATGTTAGGAAAATTAGAGAAATTTATTTGTACTAGAATAAGGGTAGAAAACCTTCTATAATTATCTTTCTTTTTATCTCAACGTGAACCTAAAACTGTAGAAAAAGCCTTAAATGATAAAAATAGGGTTTTATCTATTAAAGAAAAGTTGAACCAGTTCTAAAGGAATAAGGTATGAGACATTGTTGATAGACCATCTGATTACCCTATTTTAGAAACAAATTTGGTCTTTAGAAATAAACAAGATGATCAAGTTGTGATCTCTTGGAATCATGCTATATTAGTGGATAAATGGTATAACCAAGAATAATGAGTTGACTATAAATAATTCTTTATACCCATTGCTAGATTAGAAGCCATTATAATTATTTTTTCTAATTTATATCATATAGATTTCAAATTAAATGATATGGATGCGAAATAAGTATTTTAAATGTATTTACTATAGAGGAATTTTGTGTTGAACAACCTCTTGGTTTTGAAAATCCTCATTTTCTGAATTCTATTTTAAAAATTACTAAATCTACTTTTTACCTTAAACAAGAACCTAGATCTTGTCATGTGAATTTAGGTTATTTTATTTTATCAAATATTTTTTTAGTAGGAGAGAACGATCCTACAATTTTCCGGAAAACTTCACCTTCAAATATATAGCTTACTCAAGTATATGTCAATGAAGTTATTTTTCATTCTATAAAAAAATATCGTGGAATTAACTTTAGAGAATCAATCAAAAATAATTTTAAATTATGTGTTAGAATTGTTATTGGAAATGCTCTTGACCTCCACTTTTATAGGGCCCATTGACTATGATCCGCATTTTTTATCCCCCCTCTTTTTAATAAAAATATCCCTATTAAGGTAAAAAAATTATTTTGATAAATATTGTAATCTAGTTGACAAAAAAGTAATAAAATAATAATTGGTGGTCAACTATATTTAATTTATTGTAGACCAAATATTATGTTTGTAGTATTATTATGTTCTAGATTCTAATAAAATATCATGGAATCACATTTAAAGGATGAAAAAATAATTTTAATGAATTTAAATGGAACAATTTATCTTTACTAAATTTTTCTAAAAACATCTAATTGAATTTTACTTCATATTCTGATGTGGATTTTGGTTTGTGTAGACTAGATAAGAAGAGTACCTCAGAAACATATTACATTTTATGTAAGTTTTTAATATCATAGTCTAGTAATAAAGAACACTATGTTGCATTATATACCTCTAAAGTAAAGTATATAGCTGCTGGTAGTTGTTGTACACATGTTTTATGGATGAAACACATCTTAATGGTTTTTGGATTCAATTTTAATCAAGTGTTAGTTAAATGTGATAACATTTGGGATAAAAAATTTCAAATAATCCAATAAATAATTCAAGAACAATGCATATATATATATAAAATTATTTCTTGATATATCATACCTATAAAGGTGATATCTATCTTGATTTTATATCTACTAAAAACCAATTATCTAATATCATTTTTAAGACCCCTTCTTGTGAGATTATTTATTTTATTAAGATATAATTAGGTTTATTTAAATTAAATTGTTTTCCTCTTATTTTATTTAATTTTTATTAATTATAATTTCAATTTCTATATTTATTATTAATTTATCTATATTTTAATTTATTATTAATTTACCCTATTTTAATTTATTTTTGAAACTTTGTCTTCTTATATATTTAGTTTTTTTACAATTTAATTTTAAAAATTAATTGTAGGTACTTTTAAAAATAATTTTAGTGTGTGTTTTATTTTTTATTTTGATGTTAGATCAAAACCTAAAAACATTTGGCTATGTATTACTCTTCTAAATAGGATACACCACTTAACTCTCATTTGACCCTTTCCCCTTGAGACATTTTCCAATATCCTTTCTGTCTTGAAAAATAAACTCTCACCTATCAATTCTACCAACCTTAAACTGACCTCTCTACATTGGATAAGTCAAAGTGTGGAGATGTCAATGGTTCAAGATCTTCAAATAAAGACAAAGATGTAAGTGGACCACACTGATTTTTTTCAGGGAAGGTTGTGAATATGGATTGGTTGAAAGGAAATTAGATAGTGTTAAAGAATGTTTTTCAGTTCTATTGATGGGAGTTTTTATTTGATGAGACTAAGTTAGGATTCTTGTTTTAAGAATAAGTAACTGATTTTATGTGGAATGAAAAGTTTCAGTTCAGAGAAACAAAGGTATTGATTTCATTGTATGTAAATAGGAAATGTGTGTTGGAAGATTCTATGGATATGATGGAGATCATGCACTATCCTTATGAAGGTGAGTACTGTTTCTGTCAGAACTTAGTTCGAATGAGCTCTGTTGGACTCTCTAATGACTTTAAGATTTCGTTTGGGTCATCTATTTTTGAGAATAAGGGTGTGAAGGACTTAGAGTTAGAATAAAAGTTTCTCTACAGATTCATTTGGACTGCCATTTCTCCTCAATAAAGTGGGATGAAGAAGGTATTACTTCAGGATATGTAGGTATTATATGTCATGATCAATAATGTGAAGATACATCTTCCAGGGTACGTGGTGAGGTTTATCCACCACTCTTTCCAGAGAAAGGGGAAGATAAATTACTACCCATATGGAAGGAGAATTTCCTTAGTGTTAATGAAGAAATAAGTAGCCTTGAATAAGGAATTACTAATTAATTTCCATAAAAGAAACAACCTATCGATGGTTCTTTTGAATACATTTGTATACAAACAGGATGCTTCGACTAAATCTTTATGGCCGATTGGACATGGAGTTGATGTGAAAGTGGTTATACCACCTCTTGCACCAAGTTAGGGGGATCTGTCCACTACGTCACCTCATAGGGATACAACACCTATTGAGATGGTGCATGATAGAGAAGTGATGGATGCAATTGTTACCGAATCAGATCCTATTGTGTCAAAAGTCAGACCTGTAGTGGAAGTATCTTAGATCCAAGAAGTCGTATCTTCTGGGGATACTGAGTCAGTTTATCTGGATGTGCCTAATATTGATACAACTACTGGAGCTCAAGTGGAAAGTCTCATTTAGGCTATAACTAGTATAATTAATAAGGAAGATAGAGTGGAGCCTAAGTCTAAACACATAGTGGTTGATCCACTCCATGAACTATCTTCTACTAATATAGATGAAAGTCGGAATGCGATCATGGAGGAAGCTTTTTTTCTTTTACATAAACTAAAGGCTATTAAAACTCCTCCACATTTTTAGGAGGATATTTATTCTATGATAAAATGTTTTGATGGATCCGATGTTGAGAAAAACATGCAGAATTTTGCCTTAGTTATTATATTTTAGTTTGATAAACCCAAAAGAGACTATGAAGAGATAAATAAAGAGCTTATTTCTTCCAAGTATTTTATTAGACAACTAAATTCAATCTTAGTATATAGATATTATTTTGATAATCTAGTTGGGATGATGGCTCCCCAGACCACCTTTATCAAGAACCTCTATGTAATGAAACTAGTTTCAGCTGGTGTGAATCCTAAGGAAGTTGAGGCTATGAGAGCGTAAAAGAGTGATATTAGATTAATTTTTCCCCCATGTTATAAGTAGATGAACTTGGAGTGATTGGATCATCAAAAAAGGGATTTGATAAAAGAACCACTAATGGTAAAATTAGACATTTACGAGGCTTCCATTGAGAAGATTCAGAGATTTAAATTAGATGTGACTGCGATCCTGAATACCTTGAAATGCATGGTTGTGAGCCAATTTTAATTTATTAAGAAGTTTAATCCAAGAACCACACCTTATTTATGACCTTTAGTCGTTCATAATACCCAAAATATTTTTTGATATAATGTATTTTGATTTGAGTTCAGTATCATCAAAGAACCAATCACTACAACGTGACTTGATCTCTCCTGTGCTATTGAATGATTTCAAGATGGATCTACTAGGTAAGTTTAAGGACACTAATGAATCTGTAAGAAAAGTGGTTCTTGGAAATGATGTACCCTTAAATGATATAGTTATCTTTATCAATGAATCTGTTCTTTCAGTTAATTCCAAAGTGGATAGGATTATGAAGATATCCAAGTACATCATTTATATGGTTTCATTGTCTATTAATCCCATCAATAGAAATCATATGAAATTTATATCCATGATAGAAAAAATATATGAATCAGTTATAGATCTTTACAAAAAATCTTATGAATAGGATTATAGTTCCTAAGAGTTTGATGAATCTCCTACTATACTAGCTAGTGAAAAATTCAAAGATATTGTTGTGTACATACCTCTTAGTCGAATTACTCATGTGATAAAACAAACCAGCACTCCAGTTTATTAATAACCACTCAGCAATTTCCATGAGTCTTATTCATTAATTTCAGAAAAATTATAAAACTTTGATCCTAAGTTTTCTTCATTTGAAGGAAGTCTTATCAGACTATAAGTTTCGACATAGATAATTCAGACCATGTTTTTTGCAGAACCCCCTACAGATCCATTTTTTCCTCAACCATATTTTATGTTTAGTGATTATAAGATATTTTCTATTTGGTGGATTAAATATTTTAATGGATAATGAAAAATGGTTTGTCCTCATTTTCATAGATGCATAGAAAATATGTTACTACCATTTTTGTTTCAAATATGACATCATCAAAAAGATAGATCTATGGGTTAATGCCCTTTATTATCTCATTGGAAGAAGAACCCTTAGTCTAGAACCTTCAAAAACCTAAAATGGATACAAGAAAAATATTTACGTAGTGTTTTATCTATCTAATATCTAAAAGAGTGAGAAATCAATATTTACTACTATAGTATCTTATTAAAAAGAAGACCAATATTAATATCCTTCCTTGAAAATGGAATTTTGTGTTCTAGCTCATATAACTTCAGCATTTCTTTAGAGAACGTTAAAAAAGTGCTGAGAAAGACTACCCAAATACCTAGAGATAGATCTGGTTTTGGGGAAGGGGAATGTTATGCTGTGGATCTTGGAAGAGTAGTCCTACCACCAGAGGTTGACCCTCCTACTACATATTATCCATCTCTTTACTTTATGAAACATACACCCAATAATCCTTCTGAATTTAAACCTATCTACAATCTATGGTCATTTGACTGATGTATTGTACATGTAATTTTTTATATTGGGTCTTTGTATTTTTTTTTCATGTTTTCATGATGAATAAAATCCCATTTTATATCTTTGTTTGTGAATCAATTATTTTCAGTTAATGTTCTTCATCTTCTTTAATGTCATGCTTGATGAATTTTAGCCATGGATTATTCAAATTTAGCTTCACCATTATATTTTAATAGTTTATAATAAAGGTGATAAAATAAATGTGTTTTTTTCTCTCCTTACCCTTACCTTTTAATGTCATAGAAAGTGGGAGAAGACAAATAAATGGGGAGAAGAAAGGATAAACATGAAATTTTAAAAGAATTATATATTAAAGATTTTTCCTTTAAATAACTTTAAACAATTTAAAGCTGAAGGTTTAATATTTAATGGGTTTTTGTATCATTAAATGGGAGGATATATTTGGACTAATGATGTTATTCTATCATATCCCATGTTATTTATGTTTTGATAATATATAAAAACCTTCATATATTTCAAATGATTCTGTTTTTAAGTGTGTTTATTAGATATTAATATTATTTAATTAAATTATTCTATTAATATATAATTATGTCAATGTTTTTTAAAATTTTACTAAGTCTAGAAATATCAGCTACTTGAGGGATTTAACTATGTGGATATTTTTATTTGTCTCAAAATCACCTATATGAGTCGATCATGTGGAGAAATCTGCTACATTTCTTGGATCTATGGTACGTTTGGCTATGTGGTTCCAATTAGCTATGTGATTCATTCAACTACATAAAAATTCAGTGATTTGAAAAAAAGGATACATAATTTAGCTACGTGGTGAATTATCATATGTGAATAATTACTACATAGATCAATTTGATAATGTAAATTCAAATTTCTATATTTTTATTGAATGGTGATCCAAAATCAGTTAGATATTTCTACTATGTGGGTTTTTATTACTATTGGATTATTTTAAGTGAAAATTAATACTACTTTCAATGAATTAGATAATATACTAACTCTTAATGGTAAAATATATTTCTAAAATTTTTCAAGTAAAAAAGAAAAGAAATAGATGAGATTATTTTATTGATTAGTGATTTTTTATGAGATAATTTTTTAAAATGGACATCTGGAGTTTTACCCAAAAGTTAATTTTAATGGATATCATACTTTTAAATAGTAAGTGTGAAGATAAAAAATAGTATTATAGAAAGAAAAAAATCATATAACACTATCACCCTCTCTGTCTCTCTCTAATCTTTCTATGATTCTTCTCAGTGATTAGTAAAAAAATAATAAGAATCAATATTTCTACAACTTTTTTTTATCATGATCAGTCCTGGTGTGTTTTAAATACTCTCCTTGAGACATACTTAATTATTATTCGTTGTTTTGGTTAACCTTTATCTTATTTCAGTTTCATCTTGTTACTATGTGATTTGTTTTTTAATCTCTCAATATTCTCTTATTAATGGTATTGATCACTCCTTTTATGGAGTGTTGATGGATGATGTTTTTTTAAATCATTGTATGAGACCAAAAAAGCTCTTATATTTGTACCAAATGATTACTTGTTAAACTTAGTAAAGAAATCACAAGAAAAAGGATCAATACTAGTGATATCACAAGGATCTTGGAGTTGAGTGTTGTTAGAGTGGACTAGGGGATATCTATTCCCTAAAACACTTTAAATATTCTATATTTTGTCTTTTTTTTTTCTATTACATGATTGTGATAATAAATTTTTAGAATTGTGAATACCTTAAAAGTGGATGGATTTAAGTGAAGAAAATTTTTATAGCACAATTAAACCCTACTTTAGTCTTTTTGTGAGCTTTCTTTGATAAAAAAATTATACCAAATGTCGTGAAATTTGAGTTATCAACATTAAAAGTTTTAAGTAATAATGATCATATTCAAATGGAATATATGGATATAAATGGTGAAGGAATGTACATGGTTAGAGCGCACTATTTCAATGATGAAAATTATGTATTTTCAAAGGATTAAATGATTATATACTTGAAGAACCTTAGACTAAAGGTTTAATTGAAATCCATTAAGCCTTAAATAATTTCTAAAAGATATCAAAAAAATGGGATACTAATACATAAGGAGAGTATGATATAAACTCCATAGCTATGAATGCTACTATATATGGACTCAGTATAAAAGAGTTAAATATATTTTATTAATGTGTTACAACATATGAGATATGGGAAAAAATATCAGTGTATTATGTTGGTATTTAAAATGTAAGATTACTAAGATATAACACTACAGAGTTTTTCTTACACATTCAGATTTTTTTATAGAGAAACCATAAAATAGTTGAATGGATGTTTTCCATAAATTATGAATAATTTAGATTCTCTAGAAGTAGAAATTCTTAAATTTGATCAAGATATAAAATTTCTTAGAGTTATACCATAAAAATGGAGGGTAATTTTATCTACCATTCAGAAATCCACTGATTTGAAATATTTTGAAATAAAAAATTTCATTGGAACACTCATGATATATGAGGTGGAAATGTAACCTGAAGCTAGTGTGCATAGAATGGTTAAAAAATCTACAATGTTATTGTTAATGGTTACAATATACTCTAATACTTTTTAGTTCATCCTTAAATAGCTTACACACCCAGAATAAATATTTATATTCTATAATTTACTACTTTATTCTATCCTGCAAAAAGTTTTTTAGATATATATACATTTTCATACTTCTTGTATGTATAGAGAAAGATGACCTATGTACATCATCCAAAATACCTTCTTCAATTTTGGTTATTATGGGAAACATATCCGAGTTCAAATACATATAATTCCATATTTATCAAAATTGAACTCTTGAATATTAATTACATTTTTCTATAGTTTCACATCATCATTTTGGGATTTTTGGATCATTAGATGAATGGAAGTTTTATTAGTCAGTTGAGCAATATACTATTTAACTTGTCCCAATATGAACTCCAGATTAATCCTCTAAAAAACCATTATTATTGGGTATTTTTCAATCATTATCATGTATAGAGTAGAATAGTATTTTCTACTCAGAGAATGAGCCCCCTTATTTTCCCTCCCTGAGAGGTAATGTATTAAGAAGTGATAATATTTTATCAATTCCAACCACCTCATTTTATATGGACCCAATCCTTATTTAATCAATAATTTCTTTTTTAAACAAGAATTCATTTTATTATATTCATAAATATCTTTTTAGGTTCAGATTTTTAGATAGTTAGATCAAAACTCTAACATAACAAAGACATATATTAAAAGTTGGAAACTTCCTCTTATTTACCATTTTCAAAACAATACAGGACTTTTAAAATAAAATATTTTTTCTTCATGAAAAATCATTATGATTTACAAAGTGGATTCTTCTTTATTCTTACTCATCCTTAAATCCCATGAAACACATTTGAAAACATGGGATGATCATAAAAATATTATAAAGGGAAATAAAAATAAATAAATAAACTTTTTATACCATTATAAAACCACGAGATCATAAAATAAAATTTTCCTTTAACATAATAAAATTTAAACACAAATAATCATTTTTCTTACATATAAAATCATATTTACTACCAAAATATTTTCATAAATCACTTTATAAGAAAATGTAAGGGTAAAATAAAAACCATTATGGTTTCATAGAAAACATGATATTCCTTTAAATAATTATCTTAAAAACATACCTTTTTACCCTAAGATGGTGCAATCATTCATTTAAAATAGAAGACCATTATCTTACCTTTTAAAATAAAATGATTTCTATGAAAAATAATTATCAAGAATAAAAAATTAATAATGGTTCCTTGGGACATCATATTCATATAACCATTTCAAGAACCCTTAATAAGTGGAATAACCAATATGTTCAACATTCTACATAATTAAATGAAGAATATAATCATTACCAAATGAACTGGAGAGATATATTGGGATCAACCATAATTAGAGATATATAAGCTTCACCAATAATTCATAAAAAAATTCTATGAAAAAAAAATCACAAAACCTAGAATATATTTCATTGAAATCATCAATATTATAAAAATATACTTTTTAACCCATAATCAAACCATTTTTAGATATTAGTATATATTTTTCCATTAAAACACAAATTTTCAAAACTGGAACACATAGAAAAAATTAAAATTGGGTTTTTATTTGAGAAAAACATGGAAAATTGTAGATAAATATAAATTTTAAATAATGGTTATTGTTTTGGAAAAATTAATTGATTTTGTATATGTTAAAATAGAATATTACTTTTGGATTTTATAGATAAAGTCAAAATGTTCTGTATAAAATATTTAAAATGATTCCTTTTGAAAACATTTTAAATAAATTAAAAAGAGACATCAAATGTTCTTCATAATTAATTTAGGTCCATATAAATAAATCCATAAAAAATTTATATAATATGTGTATGGAATAACAAATATTTTGAAAAAAAATATTTAAAACATTTAAAACTATATTTTTAAGGTAAAGTGTCCCTTGCCTAAAGTTTGACCCATCACGTGCATTCATAGGAACCTTTTTAAATTTAAGTGTTATTTTTTTATTACAATGTTATATAAAATTACTCAATAAATTAAGTTTATGTCAGATGTTTTAGTGATATTCGGCTCTTATATCCAAATTGACATTGGTAAGTTTAATATGGATAAATAGGTCATTTTTTATTCATATAAAAAATAATAATAATTAAATAATAATAATTTTTATACATGAATTATAATTTTAAAACCAACCATGAAAAATAGTAATTAAAAATGAACTAAGTTACAATCATGGAGATGGTAATCCATTTGTACACATGGGTAACATTTCAATTTTTAAAAGGAAATGAGGGAAAGAAGGTAAGTATTATTTTATCTTTCCAGAAGAATAATTATATCATCAATATAATATTATAACTTCAAATATACTGATATATTCTATCCATGTGATGTAGTGATGAAAATCGAATCACATCGCTCTATAGATGTGGGGATCCACATGTACACATGAATGTCATTATGATTTTTCAATGGATGGAATGGTAAGAAAATAGATGATATATTATATTTATATAATGATATATATGTCAAGAATATCAAAAATATACATTAAATTAATCATATTAGCCATTGGGGAGAGGCAATGATGGAAAAACATTACATCAGTTCGCAATATGGAAGCCCTCCAAACCCATGATCGACGATTTAATTTCTAATTTAATGGAATATGGTGATAAATATTGGTTATTACATAATTTTTTAACATATATAATAAACCATTTTTATTATTTCATTATGTTTTAATAATATTTCAAGGAAGTAGAATAAGAAATAAAATGAAAACTCTCGGTTAAGAAGTATACCTATTCTTTGGAAAACCACATTAGGTTTATACCTAAATCCTTATAGGTTTGTATTTTGATTAAAAAATATACCATATATCAAGGATACTTTTTTTTAATTCGATAGGGCATGTATTGGCTAAGAAATAGTGAAAATTTGTGAGTAAGATAATAGAAGAGGTTCCCTTTTATAAGTGAGAGGAGTGGTACTCTTAGACTTACTTAAATTATTAAGTTAATATAAATTAATTTTCAAGGAAAAGTGGAACCAAATTGATATAATTAAAATATAGGATCATAATGAGTCTAAAACATCTAATAAAATAAAATTTGGAGATTTTTAGTTGATTTTTTTGTCCCATACCACTTTTTTAACCCCCGTTAACCATTTTGACAATTATAGTGATATAATATTTTTACTCGTTCACTGTAAAAAAAGTTACAATGAAATAAAATGTGACCCATATATAGATCATGGTTTATATTTTCAACCATATGTTATTTAATTATCATAATATAGATCTTTATGAATATTAAATCATTTAATAAATTATTTTTTATTATAAAATATCAATAATTATATTTTTGGTACAATTCATCAATTATAAATTTAAAGTCAGAAATATAAAAATGTAATTTTAATATAAAATTTGAATATATATTTTTTTATATCTATATATTAAATTCTTGGTACACTATAACTCACCCAAAAATTATTACTTTTAGTGTTTTTAAAATCATTTAAATGATTTTTCTACTTCTTGCACAAGTATAGAGTGGGAGTTTCATAAACATTTAATGTAATTAATTCATGAATAAAAAATAAAAATAAATTAACATAGTTAATTTAATATCATTATTTTCAAAATAACCTTTAATATCCATTCAAAAATAATTTTTATTTCTATGTGAACATATAAGAGAAATTTTAAAGCAAGTGAGTGATATTTTGTAAATTTCATTACTCAAATTAATAAATAAGTTAGTTTCTAAGAAAAATTGAAACAAATTACCATAAATTTTTTTTTTGGATAATAATGGTATAAACCTACTCATCCAATATATTAAATGATAGTGTTAGAGTTATTTTAAGTACTTATCACACTCTTTTTGACCTTAATTACCCAATTTATCCTTACCCAGTTGGAAAATATTTTCTATGGTTACTATTTATATTAAAAAAAACCAAAGGGAAGTATTTAACAAATTTGGAACTACTGATACGAAATATGGAATCGATTTTTTAATATTAAATTTATTTAAGTGGTAGAAATTAATTTAATATAAAAATTTAAAACATAATGAAAAATAGTTTTTTAGAAAATGTGTTTTTATGCCTAAAAATTAATTTATACCAAAGTTAGGTATACTAATTATTTATATGTAATTAATTATAATATTTTTAATTATATTATTTTTATGTCACTTTACGATCAAATGGGACTTTTAAATTATTTTATTTAATGAAAAAAAGTTTACCTTACAAAAATTATTATTATTCATCATTTACTAAAGAATAAATATTTTAGAAAAATATCAAAATATCATCTGAAGATAATTTTGATATGATTATTTCAAAAAAAATATCCTTTTTATACGGTAAAATTTATAAAATTTTCATAAAATATTTTTCACTCACAAAAAGAAAAAAACTATTTTTAAGGAATAAAAATCACTTTACAAAAAATTGAGTCTTTATTTCCTAATTGGTAAGGAATAAATTTGTATAGAGTAAGAACATTTTATATTTATATTTCATAATTTAGTTACTCCAATTCATACCTAAAAATTTATCATCTAGAATATAGTATTAATATTTAAAATATTATTATTTCACTATCATTGAAGCTCAGTGTTGTATGTCATGTATACTATCAATAATAGTATTATTTTAAAATATTGTGGTATTAAATTATACACCTTAAATAAATTATTTCCTCAAAATATTTTATTATTCCAAATAGAATGTGTCTAAAACATTTTTAAAATGAAATCCAAGGTGTGAAGATAAATCATATGATTATAAAATATATTTTTTTAATAATTTAAAGAAATAATTTTGTTGAAAACCCACATCGTAAAAATGGATATTAAAATATCATTTTGAAAAGTGTAGACAGAAAATTTTATGGTCCCCATAAGTAACACATTATTGGGTTACCTAGGAGTTAATTGGTGGGAAGTGAAAATATAGACATGGTTGAAAAAGTAATGTCCAAATAATAATTGAGAGTAATAAAGAACATTGATGACAAGAATGTTAATGATCATGAGAAATTAAAAAACTATTAAACCATAAATAAATAAGGTGTGAAAAAGGCAATCAATTCATCAAAACTAAATGTAATATGATAGCATTTTTATTTAATGATACTTTTCCAAGATTTGAGGAATCTTGGTCAGAGTGGAAAACTCAATAGTGGGGTTAATTGAGTATAAAATAAAATTTTATATTAATTTTTTTAAATTCAAATTTCAAAATATATTAAAAATATCAAATTAACTAGAATTGTATATTTATATAATTTTATATTTGAAAAACATTCTCAAAATCTCAATAAGAGCTCAATTAAAATAAATTTAAATAAAATTTAAAATTTGAAACTAATATAATAGTATTAAATAATCTATATAACACATAACATACACATTTCTATGAAAGTATGGTTTTGAAAATAGACATTGATTTATTTTAAAAAAATTAAAATAAAAACAAGAAAACACACATTGGTATTTAAACAATGGGTTCAATCTCAAATAGAGATTCAATCCCCTACACTTGGAAATCACATGCTGATAAGAAGTTTATTATACAATAAACTGATCTAAACCCAGATCCAATTTTACAAACAATAATAGAAAAGGATAACTTGGGATTTATCTTCTTCTAACGTTCTACATGGGAGAATAAAGGTACATATCATAGAAGAACTTTTCCATAGTTTTATGTGGTAATAAAAGTGAAAATAATTAAGGGAGAGTATCATGAACTCTCTAGTTTATTGCTAGAGACTATTATTTAAAGATAAACTGAGTAAAAAATAGCTCTAAATTATGATCAAACAAAAATATAAAGGAAATAGAGTTTTTATGTTTTTATGTAACCCAGTACTAATAAAATCGGTTTTCCCAAAGTCTTTTAATGTCTCCCTATAAATATTTAATTGAGTTTAAATAGAAATGAAGGAAAATAAAGTGTCTAGAAAAATGTAAAAATACTTTTATTTTCAGTATGCGTTCTTCCATACATAAGTATATTAATTATTCTTTATAGTCTAATTTATATTGGTTTGTATTAATATATACACTGATGAACTTTACATTATACATGCATGAGGGAGATCTTGTAAATTTAAATCCTTCTACAAGTCTATTTATCCATTAAAAAATAATAAGAGAATAATCTGGATCCACATACTGATAGAAAGACCTAGAAATATATGAAATTCTATTTATGGAAACCATGGATTTGTTTAAAAATAATAATTTTTAAATCCAAATTCCTTATACTTCATTAAATTCCATATTCTATCAATTATATAATTAACTTTGAAATGATTTATGGATAGCTATGGTAGATGATGTAGAGTTTGAAGGATATTGTAATAGCTCTTAGCGGTAGCACATACGATTGTAGTATGCTTTGGTGGTTTCAACATATAGTGGTAGAAACAATGAACTAGAGTAGCAACAGGTAATTGTAGAATCTTATGATGTTATATCTGTATGACGTTAGATTTATCTAACGGTATATGTATCTGAGGGTAGATTTGTCTGACTGTAAATTTATATGAAGTTAGATATGTCTAATGGATGTTCTTTTTGAAAGTAGATCTGTATGATGGTAGATCTATCTTATAGTAGATATATCTGATGGTATATCTATATAGATGTATATCCGTCTGACAATATATATTTCTTATAGTAGATCTATCAGTTGGTAGATCTATCTGATGGGAGATTCAAATGGTAGCTCATTTCAACTAACAGTAGATGGTGATTATAGATCAATACTTAACCAATTTTGTTTATTTAGGCCAGAATATAGTTGAATATAATAAAAAATAAATTCATTAAAAATATAATAAACATGACTTGAGATCATTAAAATAATGTCTTTATTTTACTAAAATATTGTCCTCTTTTAATGATCACAAATCATGGAATTTATAATTATACAAAAAAATTGAAAAAATTTATATAGTAAGTGATAGATAAAAAAAATAAATACAATATACTTAGTTAATAAAAATACTTGTGAAATAAATAGTTACCTCATTCTCTAAAATCACTCCTCCTTTCAGTATTATCAAAAAGACAAAAAAATAGAAAATTAAATAAAGGAAATTAGTATGAAGAGAAAAAGAGTTTCCATTATATAGTAACGTCAAAATATTATATTAGTTGATAGAATACACTAAAATTCATATCAAAGCCTAATAAGAGTATGATGAAGCATCCTCATCCTGAATATACAAAGGATCCACTAGGTCCTTACCTTTTCTTGTAATTAGAGGGGTGGAGGAGTTAGAGGTGTAGGAGGCTGGAATAAAAGAAGTCTAGGATACCACAGAGCCTCAATAGGTGTAAGTCCAAATGGATTAACTGAAATAGAGGTTGTATTTAGGGGTTTTGATAAAGTTTAAGAAAGGAATGTAGTCATAGGTATGGAAGGAGGTGCAATGAAAATAATCATTGTGGTGTATATAAATAGTTTCATAAACACCACAAATTGAGTAATCACTTATCCACCACGTTCCATAGCCTTGAAGAAGCTGGATTTATCTTCCTGAACAACATGAGTAGGGGAATCAAAGTATTCCACTCATACACTTTCTCAATGAAGAACTTGGTTAGAGGAGGAATTCTCAAATTTTCATCCATGAACACAAAATTGGATTTAATCTCATGCTTGGTATAAATCCTTGAGAGATAATGCTTAATAGCTTTAGTGATTATTTCCCTATCACCTCTAGATTCATTTGATAATTCTCTAACCAACTTATAAATTTAGTCAACATGATATGTAATATATCAAATCTCATCCTGATGATAATTATAGAAATAACCCAACACACCTTATGGATATCCCCTTATTATGGATTAGATCAAATCAACATCGACTGATGTTAGAGAAGAATGTGGTGGGGCTCTGAAAGATGAAGCTCCACAAGTAGAAAAAGACTCTAGACTCTCCAAAATATATATATCTATTTGTAAAACTATCACTAATTCACTTCATACAATTCTAAATGGAATCTATATATTCTATGAACCTCTTGTTCTCTATTTGTATATCTTCTATCATGATCAAAATTCTTGGCTGGAGATGTGTAATTATCAAAGAACATATCACCCTGGTGTGAGCTTCACTCATATTTGTTTGTTAAGTGGTTGAGGATTTAATCATCCCACTAAGATTTCATTTAAAATATACCTTGAAGGAATCTAAATCATCTTTTTCAAGATAGTTTTAAAGGGGATGAGATGGAGTAGGAGGAGGTGAATTCCTCTACATGATAGGCAAGGTAGCATTATCATGTATAATTTCCATAATTGGTACCTTGGAAGAAAAATCTTCTAAATCTCTCCCTAATAAATTATCTCAACAAGGGATCCCTTAGGATATCTTAGAGAAACTGAGATTGAAGGTACACCATAATCTAATTGACTACCCTTATCTTAATCATCACCAATATCATCATTATCATCATCATCATCATCATCAGAGGAATCACAATAAACTATACCAAGCTTGAAAGGTCTTTGGGAATTCTTCCCCTTAGATAGTTCCTCATCCTAATTTATGTATGAATTTACTAGATCAACATGTATTGAAGAATCTTGACCTTATAAAGTATCTAGTTAATCTAAATCATTAGATTCCAAAATTGTAAACGGGGATGGAGATATTCCCTACCACTCTCTGCTAGAATACTTTCTAGATTAAATGACAGTCTAATAGGATTTATACTTCTCATCCTTACCTCCATCATCTACATCATACTATACATAATCAAAAATCACAACCACATCAACTAGAGTGTTTGATGAATATATCTCAAACTAATCACTATTAGAGACTCCATTATCTTCTGTTTAATATAATTCTTCTAGAAAACCCTCTCTATCAGAAAGGGAAAGAGGAGGTCTAGGATGTAAGAACCCGATTCTTATTTTGAGGTATGAGATTCTTCTTTTCTCTTTTCCTTAAGTGTTTTTGAGAAAATATAGAAAATGGGGAGAAATCCTAAATTTTGGAACTACACGCCATGTACTTTTCCACACGCTGTGTACTTTTGGCCGTCTGGGATGGGTACATGGGTTGTGTAGTGATGTCGGCGATGAAGGGTGTAGGAACCGACTAAATGCCGTGTAGTGGTACTTTAAACACCGTGTAGTAAGTCGGCAGGCCGAAACAGTAAGGCGGTGGAGCAGCTGCCAGCTGGGCGATAGTACACGCTGTGTACTCAAGAGTACATGCCGTGTACTCAAGTCGACGGATGAACAGTATGGCTGTACCGCCAGAGGAACAATTAAATAAAGGAAGTACACGCTGTGTACTTGGATGTACATGCCGTGTACTTTTTTTTCGCTTAAATTGGCAGTAGCCTCCCCTGTTCACTGGGAAGGTTTAGAACCGGAGGAAGGAGCTCGGAAAAAAGGCCATATCTTCGCGGATCAACTGATCGAGCGTCGGGAATCCGTTTCCACCTCGGACGATCTTGTTAGAACCGCGTGGGTAATCCCTATTTTCTCCAAGTGTATTTCTGACCAATTATTCTCCCAACGGGAGTTATTTAAGGTTGAATGAAAGTTTTATTACCTCAGATCTACGCCGTTCTTGGGAATTTCTGGGATCAATGATCGTGTATACTGCTCGTGACGTATAAAGTAGGTGGCTTGGTGTTAATTTTTCCAACTGTTGTGTGTTTTTTGCATTTTTGTTCCACGAACCCATGTTGGGGTGTCGTGTGGCTGGGGACATTGCTATATGAAATACCTATAATTGATTAGGTAATTTAAATGTGATATTAAAATGCGGGTTGGGATCGTTGCTTGGATCCGAAACCATCCCGGGGGTGTGTGCCACTGTTTAGACGTTTTCCAAGGATACCCTAGGGTATTTCTTTTAAATTAGTAATTTTAGAATTGCCTTGAGAGGAATTTCTTGTTTACTGCTTATTTACATGTTGGGAATGACCCGGTTAACTGTTTAGCCAGAGGGCATTGTTGTGATTATCCTGTGGGCACTACACTATTTAGCTTGTGGGAAGTAGTTATTTCGGCCTGATGGCAACTTCTTCCGTGCCTGTGAGCAACTGATTTTGTGCCTGTGGGAGACACTACCTACGCCTGAGGGAAAACTTTGTTATGAATGAGAGAAGATTCTTGTGTTGGATACTTTTTACCTGAGGGTAGGGGTTTGCGTGTCTGAGGACATTATTTGGTTTCTTAGAATATTCACTGTGGTGATATTTTAAATTAAATTATTAAAAAGAATATTAAAATGGAAATATAACTGGTTAAGATAGTTACTTATTAGTACTACTTACTTTATTGCATTTTACTACTGCACACTATGGTTGCATGCTTACACGCAGTTGGGCAGAGGCCTTTGGTGGGTGCCTACTGAGATATATTTCTCACACCCTGTTTGGGTCATGATTTTCGGCCCAAACAGATTACGTTTCTGCAAGAGTGGATAGGGGAAAGGGTCCCTATACAAGTACTTGACTGTTGCTGAGGAGTAGGAGGGCATGAGACCGATCCTAGGCTCGCGATGCCACTGCCAGTTGTTTTTCTTTGTTTTTCTGTACTCTGCATTTCGTTGTACTGTATTGATGTATAACATGTTCTGGCTATTTTCTTAGAACTTGAGACATGTTGCATCATTATTTATATCTGGTTGATTACCTTTTACTGCACTTGTTTACTTTAAATGTGCATGGATTATTGCTTCCGCTGCCGTTGTATGATTTATTTCGTATTTCCGCTGCACTACACTTTGACAAATGAGGGAATAGTTTCCCCACTATCAGACCTGGGCCCTCGCTTCTAGTCAACAGCCTCTGGCATTTGGGGAAATGTGCTTTAGGTCAGGTGGCAAACCGGGTTCGGGGCACCCGTTTCGTGGCACCTGGGTCCGGGACATTACAAAGTGGTATCAGAGGCTTTCTTTTCTTTGACTTACTATTTGGATCTGTAGTGAGGGATAGGACTAATGGTAGTTGGTAATAAGCTATGCCCGGGTGTATCTAACCCATGTATAGGGAAAATCCAATTTACCTCGTGATTGCAATTTTATTGATTTTTCAATTTATAGTTGATTTGATTTCACCGTTGGTTGACACACTTGAGATTGTGCTGGTTATATTTTATCTGTGGGTTCTATTTAGTTGCATCCCAAT
Source organism: Viscum album (assembly GCA_963277665.1). Classification (NCBI taxonomy): domain Eukaryota; kingdom Viridiplantae; phylum Streptophyta; class Magnoliopsida; order Santalales; family Viscaceae; genus Viscum; species Viscum album. The sequence goes on along the minus strand of OY728132.1, from coordinate 1,378,984,960 downwards.
GAGATGAGGTTATTCCATCTCATGCATAATATAGACACATTCTAGATATCACATGCCATGCATAGTTTTCATGCCATGTAGGTGCATTAAAATTTAGCATGTTGTTGTGATAGTTGTTGTTCTAGTAAAGCATGCTGTTGTGATAGCTGCTCTGATAAAATACATGCGGTGTTATAGGGTTATTCTATTTGAGCCTGTTTATAGAATGAACGACAAACTTTGGTATTTTGGGAGTATGGTCCCCCATTGACTGGAAATTGGTGGATCATTAGCTGTTTATTAGTTATTTCACAGATAAGATGTCAAACTTTGATTCGTGGGGAGTATGGGCCCTCACGGGCCAGAATTTGACACTTAGGTGTTGTTTTTCTGTATTTTATGGTTTCCAGGGAATTTTATGAGGTATACTGTCCGGAAACCCAGTATACATGCCGTGTAATACATTATACACGCTGTGTATGTTCTTCTGTTCGAGAAGAAAAATAAACTTTTTGAGTATACGCTGTGTACCCTAAGTACACGCCGTGTTGTCTCTTCCCGTGTCACAAACCGTGTGGGTGGCGACCCGGGGAAGGGAAGATCTTAGGGCGAACACGCCGTGTATCTTTTGTACACACCATGTAGCGTTGACCCGGAGTTCGGCTATGTAACTATCAACACGGGTCGATGAACTCCTTCACAGAACACGCCGTGTCAATGATGCACACACTGTGTAGTGTGAGCTGGGGACTTATTCGTGTAACTAATAACACGGGTCGATGTCACCTCTCCTTGAACACACTGTGTACCTATAGGAAACTCCGTGTAGTCTTGTCTGAGGATAGACCGTGTGGTGTTATCCATGTGGATGGGGAGACATGGTAGTGTACATGCCGTGTGCGGGTGTAACACGCCATGGAGTTGCAATCTGAGTAGTCGGCCGTGTCACAAACGACAGGGGCAGTTGGAAAATAACAACATACACGTTGTGTAGATTATGTACAAGCCATGTAGTTTTTTTCAACGGGGGCCATGTGGCTTAGCCGTGTATAAGGACCCAAGCATAGGAGGAGAAGTTAAGTACACCCCGTGTAGTCAGTATACACGCCGTGTAGTCTTGTTTTGCAAATCTTAAAATGCCTTCTTCCTCTTGTTTCCTTTGTGGTTACTTCGCTTTTCGGTCTTAATAATCTTGAATCTAAGGCGTTCTTTTGACCTTGTTGTGTCATGCCGCCTAGACGACCGTGCATTGTTCGCCAGGAGAGCGGCGACGACTATACTCTAGAAATGGTGGGCCATGGGCTATCAGTGGATCCTCTAGCAGAGCCAGATGCGGCGCCAGCTATTATATCGGACATAGGAGTGGAGGTGCAGTTCCATGATGGATTTATATGGTTTATGCAGACCTTTCAGGGAGCACCCCCAGCTGCCACATCTATGGCCGAGCTGACTCGTATTTTCCAGCAGCAGGATCCGCCTACGTTTTCAAAGGATGGTGGACCACAGGTTGCGGATTCTTGGCTGGGGTCAATGCAGACTATTTTCAAGCATCTTGAGACACCTCCAGGGATGAGGGTCAAGATCGCGACATATATGTTGTGTGATTCCACCAAGAGGTGGTGGGATGTTACCACATAGTCAGAGCATCACAGAGACATGGCGTGGGAATATTTTCAGGCAGTCTTCTATGAATTTTTTTTCTCGGATACGCTGAGGGCAGATAGAGATTGAGAGTTCATGAATCTACAGTAGGGCGCTATGTCGGTGATGGACTATTTTTCTCGTTTCACCGAGCTTCAACGCTTTTTCACCCGTGCTGGTCGGTGATGAGACGTTGAGAGCCAGACGTTTTGAGGATGATCTTCATTATGACATCCAAGTGCTGGTAAATGTTTTCAGGTTGCCTACTGTACAAGATATTGTGAACTAGGCGCTGATTACAAAGAGGAATGTGCAGGAATCTAGTGATGTAGGCCAGGGCGGTTCAGTACCAGTTACTAGTATTATTTCTGCTGGAAAGAGGATGCGACAAATGGACTTCTCTTAGGGTGGCAGTACCAGTCAAAAGAATTCCTCAGGTGGCTAGGTCATGTGCTACCAGTGTGGTAGAGAGGGGCACAAGAGGCCACAGTGTCCACGATACCCAGTGGAGTGCCGAGCATGCGACAAGATGGGTCATCTGTATCACTTTTGCAGGGTATTTCCACCAGTGGATAGTGGGAGGGGTTATGTGCAGACTCCGTGTGTGGGAGCAGAACCAGTGGCTTCTTACCAGTCAGGGAACTGGAATGCGACAGGGCGTACATGCAGAGATGGTGGTTTTGGCCGTGGTAGCCATACACTAGGATCTCAGAGGCAGTAGGGCCGGACAACTCAGGGTAGCCAGGTTGTGTCCCAGGGCCGCGACACTGGGCAGGCATATGTAGTGCACCAGACCCAGCAGGAGTAGGATCCCAGAACTTCTATAGTCAGAGGTACTATTCTAGTAGCTTCTGTCTTATCTTCTGTACTTTTCGATAGGGGTTCTACACATAGTTTCATATCTGTAACCGTTGTGGAGAGCCTTGGGATCTGTGTTTCTACTTCATCTGATATCATGACGCAAGACACTCTGTTGGGGACTAGAACGACTGGTGTGCATCAGTTCAAGGAGTGCCCCCTTGAGGTTGGTGGGTGTCACTTTCTATGGGACCTCTATGTCTTAGAGATGACATCTTATGAAGTAATTTTTGGGATGGACTGGTTGGTTCCCTTCCGAGACTTTGTAGACTGCAATCGTCGCAGGGTGCATTTCACGTCACCAGAGGGCGGAGAGTTTCTATAAAAAGGAGAATGGGATGTTCAGGTGAGTCGAGATGGACCAGAGCATCATGGGCGAGGTGGAGTCACAGACAAGATTGCGAGTTTGTATCTAGATGATCAGGGGACTTGTCAGATGGATTTCCCTCTAGTTGTTGATCATTTCAGGGATGTATTCCCAGATGACTTTTCAGGTCTACCTCTGGTGCGAGAGGTGGATTTATCTATTGAGCTTGTTCTAGGCGCAGCACCGGTGTCCATTCCTCCTTACAGGATGGCCACACCTGAGTTGCAGGAGCTCAAGAGGCAGTTAGAGGAGTTACAGTTGAAGGGTTTTATCTGACCCAGTACTTCACCGTGGGGTTCGCCAGTCCTTTTTGCGAAGAAGGCGGATGGTACCCTCAAACTTTGCGTGGATTATCAGAAGATGAACCAGTTGACGGTTAAGAACTGATATCCCTTACCGAGGATTGATGATCTGTGTAATCAGCTTTGAGGAGCACGAGTGTTTTCGAAGAATTACTTGAGATCCGGATATCATCTGCTACGCGTGAGACCATCAGATATACCTCTTACGGATTTTCAGAGAAGATATGGTCTGTATGAGTACTTGGTTATGCCGTTCAGACTCACGAATGCGCCATCAGTTTTCATGGATCTGATGAATCGTGTGTTCCATCTGTATTTTGATTCTTTTATGGTAGTATTCATGGATGAAATCTTGGTGTACTCTCACACTCGACACGACCATGCCACCCATCTTGAGATCGTATTGAGTACTCTGATAGAGCATCAACTATATGCTAAGATCTCGAAGTGACAATTTTGGATGGACCAGATTCACTTCCTGGGTCACATTATCTCAGAGGAAGGAGTTGAAATAGACCCAGAGAAGGTGAGGGAAGTAGTTTCCTATGAGAAGCCTAAAAACGTGTTCGAGATAAAGAGTTTCTTAGGACTGGATGGTTACTAAAGCCGCTTCATATAGGACTTCTCCCACTTAGCAGCACCGTTGGTAGGTCTGAATAAGAAGGGTGTGAAGTTCGTTTGGTCAGAAGCTTGCGAGAAAACTTTTCAAGATCTAAAGGGAAGGTTGACTTCAGCACCGATCCTGATACTCCAAGAGTAGGGGAAGAGCTATATAGTTTACTGTGATGCATCAGGTATTGGGATGAAAGCAGTGTTCATGCAGGGAGATCGAGTCATTGCGTATGGGTCTCGGCAGTTGATGCCACATGAGAAAAATTACCCGACACATGATCTCGAGTTAGTTGTAGTTGTTCATGAATTACGCTATTGGAGACATTATCTTTTGGGAGAGCATTTTGTGGTTTTCACCAACCACAAAAGCCTCAAGTATATGTTTACATAGCGTGACTTGAACTTCGGGAATAGGAGGTGGGTCGAGTACCTACAGTCCTTCGATTATGAGATTTCCTATACACCTGGTAGGGGTAATGCAGTAGCTGATGCACTGAGTAGGAAGACTTAGATACATGTAGTGTAGGAGGACAGTGGTGAGTGGCAGCTTATGGACTTCTTCTCTGAGATGCATCTAGAGGTGCACGACAAACAGGGGCAGTCATATCTTTCATCTATAGCTGTGACATCTACCCTCATGGACAGAGTGAGGATGAGAGAACTATCTGATTCAGAAGTCCTAGTTCGACGGGAGTCGGTGGCAAGTGAGTAACCTCCTCTCTATTGGGCGATAGACGATGATGAGGTTCCACATTTCCATGGACGAGTATGGGTTCCAGGGGATATACGTGAGGAGCTGATGCGGGAGTTTCATGCTTAAGCTTGGGCAGTTCATCCTGGGGTTACCAAGATGTACCGAGACTTGAGAGGTCAGTACAGGTGGCCGGGTATGAAGAGAGATATAGATGGGTTTGTTACGAGGTGTTCCACCTGTCAGCAGGTGAAGCCAGAGCACCAGAGGCCAGACAGACTGTTACAGCAGTTACCCAATCCAGAGTGGAAATGGGATGATGTCGTGATGGATTTTGTGATTGGATTTCCGAGGTCACCTTGAAGCAATGACGCCGTGTGGGTTGTTGTGGACAGACTCACGAAGGTAGCTCACTTTTTCCGATCAAGGAGACCTTCGGGGATGGCGAGCTCAGAAATTTGTATATGTGAGAGATCATTTGTATTCATGGGGTCCCTCGTTCTATCGTTTCAGAAAAGGACACCCATTTTACGTCTCGTTTCTGGCAGAGTTTTCAGAGGGAACTGGGTACACAGGTGCTTCTAAGCACAACATACCACCCTCATACTGATGGACAGTCAGAGCATATGATACATGTGCTAGAGGATATGCTGCGTGCATGCGTCTTGGAATTGGGGGGATCTTGGGAGAAGCATATACCCCTAGTTGAGTTTTCCCATAACAATAGTTTTCAGGCGACTATTGAGATGGAACCATATGAGGATTTATATGGTAGGTCATGTCGTTCAACTTTGTGCTGGTTAGAGGCAGGTGAGGCAGCTTCACTAGGACCACAGCTAGTGCGGGAGACTTCTGAGCAGGTCTAGTTGATTCGGAAGTGGATGGCTACCGTGTAGTCTCGACAGAAGTCATATGCTGATCGCCGCAGACGAACTTTGAAGTTCATGGTCAGGGATCAGGTTTTCTTGCATGTTTCGCCGAGGCTGGGACACAAGTGGATCAGGAGACAGGGTAAGCTTTCACAGAGGTATGTGGGGCCATTAGAGATTCTGGAGAGAATCGGGCTGGTTGCTTATCTGTTGTGGTTACAGCAGCAGTACCAAGACATGCATGACATATTCCACATATCTCAGTTGCGCCACTATCATTCATACTCGTCTCACATATTTCAGCATGAGGAGGTCGATCTGGAGGCATATGCATCCTTTGAGGAGAATCTGATTCGTATCGTTGACAGGAGAACAAAGGTTCTCTGAGACCGTTCAGTTCCTCTCGTGCGGGTGCTATGGCAGCATGGCCGAGTGTAGGACGAAACCTGGGAGCGGGAGACCGATGTACATGCTCAGTGGCCAGAGTTGTTCACGACTATATCTTCTCCACCCTTGGAAGGGAAATTCGGGGATGAATTTCTATAAGGGGGAATTTTTTAAGAACCCAATTCTTATTTTTAGGTAAGAGCTTCTTGTTTTCTCTTCTCCTTAAGTGTTTTTGATAAAATATGGAAAATGGGGAAAAATCCTAAATTTTGGAACTTCACACCGTGTACTTTTCCACATGCCGTGTACTTTTGGCTGTGTGGAATGGGTATACAGGGCGTGTAGCCATGTCGGAGACGAAGGGTGTAGGCACCGACTACATGCTATGTAGTGGTACTTTACACGCTGTGTAGTCAGTCGGCAGGACGAAACAGTAAGGTGGTGGAGCAGCCATTAGCTGGGCGATAGTACACGCCATGTACTCAGGAGTACATGCCGTGTACTCAAGTCGGCAGATGAACAGTACGGAGGTGACGCCAGAGGAACAGTTAAATGAAGGAAGTACACTCCATGTACTTGGAAGTACATGCAGTGTACTTTGTTTTTTTCGCTTAAATCAGAAGTAGCCTCCCTTGTCCACAGGGAAGGTTTAGAACCGGAGGAAGGATCTTGGGAGGAAGGCCAGATCTTCGTGGATCAACCGATCGAGCGCTGGGAATCTGTTTCCTCCTCAGACGATCTTGTTGGAACCGCTCGGGTAAGCCCTCTCTTTTCCTAGTGTGTTGTCGACCAATTCTTCTCCTAACAGGAGTTCTTTAAGGTTGAATGAAAATTTTCTTACCTCAAATCTATGCCGTTATTGGGAGTTTCTGGGATCGATGATCCTGTATACCGCTCGTGACGTATAAGGTAGGTGGCTTGGTGTTAATTTTTCCAACTGTCGTGTGTTTTGTGCGTTTTTATGCCATGAACCCATGTTGGGGTGTCGTGTGGATGAGGCCATTTCTATATTAAATACCTAGAATTGATTAGGTAATTTAAATGTGATATTAAAATGCTGGTTGGGATCGTTGCTTGGATCCAGAACCACCCCGGGGGTGTGTTCCACTGTTTATCCATTTGGCCAGGATACCCGAGGGTATGCCTTTAAAGTAGTAATTTTACAATTTCATTGAGAGGAATTTCTTATTTACTTTTTATTTACATGTTGGTCATGGCCCGGTTACCTATTTAGCCTGAGGGCGTTGTTGTGATTAGCCTGTGGGCACTGCACTATTTAGCATGTGGGTAGTAGTTATTTCGGCCTGAGGGAAACTTCTTCCGTGCCTGTGGGCAGCTGATTCTGTTCCAATGGGTGACACTACCTACACCTGAGGGAAAAATCTGTTATGCCTGAGGGAAGATTATTGTTTTGGATACTCTTTACCTGAGGGTAGGGGTTTAAGTGTCTGAGTACATTAGTTGGTTTCTTAGAATATTCACTGTGGTGATATTTTAAAATAAATGATTAAAAATAATATTAAAATGGTAATATATCTAGTCAAGTTAGTTAATTCTTAGTACTACTTAATTTATTTCATTTTACTACTACACACTATTGTTTCATGCTTACACGTAGTTTGGCACAAGCCTTTGGTGGGTGCCTACTGAGATATATTTCTCACACCCTATTTGGGTCATGCTTTTCGGCCCAAACAAATTACGTTTCTGTAGGACTAGATAGGGGAAAGGGTCCCTATATAGGTACTTGACTGTTGCTAAGAAGTAGGAGGGAATGGAACCGAGCCTAGGCTCGTGATGCCGCTTCTAGTTTTTTTGTTTTGTTTTCCTGTACTCTGGATTTCGTTGTACTATATTGATGTATAACTTGTTCTGGCTATTTTCTTAGAACTTGAGACATGTTGAATCATTATTTATATCTGGTTGGTTACCTTTTACTGCACTTGTTTACTTTAAATGTGCATGGATTACTGCTTCCGCTGTCTTTGTATGATTTATTTCATATTTCCACTGCACTGCACTTTGACAAATGAGGTCATAGTTTCCCCACTATCTGACCTGGGCCCTTGCTGCTAGTCAGCAGCCTCTAGCGTTTGGGGAAATGCGCTTGAGGTCATGTGGCGAACCGAGTTTGGGGCACCCATTGTGTGGCACCCGGGTCCGGGACATTACATATGATAACCATAAGATACAATGGGACTCTTAGAAACTATAAGACCACTCCACTGTTCCATAGAAATAGGTATAGACTCTTCTACATCATCTATAGATTCTTTTTCCTTAACCTCAATGTAAATTTCAATATCTAAATGATACTCTACTACCTCATCTAGTTCCAATACAAGTTTAACAATATTTTTTGGTCTAGAAGGATTCTATACTAGGTTAAAATTTTAATAATGTTTATAATTATACGCTACCCACCCTTTCAACCATGGGTTCCAGTTTACTATCATGCTTTTTTAGGTCACTTAACTTAGGCAGAAACCATTAAATTTGACTACCTTTTCCTCTATAATACGAATAAGTACTATTTATTTTAAGAGAGAATAAATAATTTTTGGATATGAAAGATAATTTTATCTTAATAAAGGATCACATAATTCCATCATATGCAAAATTAAATATGAAAAAATCAATATTTCCTCTTATTTTCATAATAAATAAGAAAAAAATGACTGGATACCTCATTATAACCATACCCCCCCTTCCTGGGACATAAAATATGCTAGATTAACTTAAACCTAAATTATAATTCTTTATCTAACTCCAATATAGATGGAATTTAAATAGTTACACTTCTTGTGAGATCTAGAATAACATCATCTGTCACATTTGTTTTGATTAATGGGAAACGATCCTTGATAGTTATCATATATAATTTTTTTTGGAAGATTTAGAATCCTTTACCACTAATTCAAAAATAAAATGATCTCCTTCTATCCACCATTATTTTGATAAAATATTTCTTACATCTGAACTGATAATAAAAAAATTGATAGAAATCATAAACCTACCTTAGGTAGAATCGTCGATCATTCTATGAGAACCATTAAACCCATCAATAGTCTTAAATAACATTACACATGAGAGAATTTCTCAAAGTCAACCAAGTGACATCGATTTCCTTATCAATGACAACAATATGAGACACAAGTTGGGGATTCTTTTGCTCCACAGTTTGACATGGTTCTCCTCTATATTTCTTCAAAGGATGAGATTTGATAGGAGATTCAATTGAACTTTTCACTCAAACCATTTTATATCTAGTTTAGGGGTCGAAGGCATAATGTTGACAGAGAAAGAGATAAGATGAAAGATTTAAAAGAAGGTGAAATATTTCAAAGGAGGAACATGTTGGAAATATTTCCTCATACTTGGATTTTTGGTAAATTTATCATCTTTGTATTATAAATTTAAAAATATTTTAATTAATATTTATAATAAAATTTTAGGGAAATAATAATTTTAACTATAAATTTATAAATTATTGGAATTGGAATGGTATCATATGAGTGTTAGATCCTATGGTATGTTCTAATATATCATCCTAATGGTGGCTTGTCATGGTAGAAACCGAATGGTATATCCCTATTATAGAGCATCCATAGTGGATCAGCTACGATTGATATTATATGGTTGATCATTCATGGAATATCATCCAAGTTAGATCTTCCATGGTATATTCCATTGGTATATCACATAATTGTAGATTATAACATAATATCACACAATGTTCGATTCTAATGGTGTATTAAAAAATGGTAGATTCTAATTTTAGTATGCAATGGTAATACCAGAATTTTTCTTTACTAGAAAGAAATTAAACTAAATAAAGAAAGACTTAAACATAATTTATCATTCCATGTTCATGTATGATATATCCCATTATCTCAAAATTCAAAGTCTCTATGAATATATCATCAAGATGATGTTCAATACCAATGAAATCAATATTTATATCGTCCTTTTGAAAATAACATCTCAAAAAGTGATGTCTTATGTAAATATGTTTTGTTATCAAATGAGAAACATGATTCTTTGAAAATTTTATAGAAATTGTATTATCAAAATTTATAGGGATATGTTGAAATTGATATCTATATTTTAGTAAAGTGTGTTTCATTCACATAATCTATGCAAAAAACTACCTGTAGCTAAATATTTAGCTTTGTTAGTGGATAATGCAACAAAATTTTGTTTCTTACTATAGTATGAAACTAAATACTTTACCAAAAAGTGATATGTTCTAGAGTTTATTTTTAAATCTAATATAAAACCTCAAAAATAAGTATTTGAATAACTTAATAAATCAAATTCCTTTCCTTTCGAGTAAAAAAATCATAAATCAGTTGTACTTTTAAGGTGTTGGAAAATTATTTTCACAACAAGTAAAAGTAAATCTTTTGGTTTTTCCTAAAAAATGAAAAAATCTACACACTAAAAATTATATCTAGTTGTCTATAAAATAAATATAGTAATCTTCTAATAATAACTCTATAAGTGGTTTTTAAACCTATTTCCAAGTTTCACCAAGATCCAATTTATAGCTTGTACTCATGGGATTATCACTACCTTGTTTATAATCCATACTAAAACGTTTTAAAAGACATTTAGTTAATTTTTTTTGATTTAAAATAATTATTTTCTTATTTTGAAAATTTGAATACTAATGAATAATTTTAACTCATCCGTTAAAATCATTTCAAATTCATTTTTCATCATTTTCCAAAATCGAGTACATAAAGACTTTTTTTGATATCCAAAGATAACATCATCAATATAGATTTGTACTATTAAAAAATATTATGAAATTATTTTAATAAATAAATAAGGGTTCAATATTCCTTTAATAAATCATTTCTAAATTAAAAACGGATGGTACTACCATAACAAGCTCTAAGAGTTAGTTTTAAACTATATTAATATTTTTTTCTATTTAAAAAATGATTTGGAAAGTGAGGGTTTTTAAATAAAAGGTCTTGTTCCAAAAAAACTTCCTCAATTATATAACTATTTAAAAATTTACTTTTGACATAAATTTGATATAATTTGAAATCAAAATGTGCTTCATAGGAAAGAAACATCTTGAATGTTTCAAGTCTAGATATAGTTGATAAGATTTCATTATGGTCAATTATTTCTTTCTGACTATATTTTTGTGCATCCAATCTTGCTTTATTTCTAATTATAGTGCTTATATCATAAAAATTGTTTCTAAAAAACATTTATTGGAAATAATTAGGTAGTCCTTGTGTCTTTAAACTAGTTCCTGAACTGTATTTCTCTCAAATTAATTTAGATATATTTTAATTTCCATTACCCATAATTCATCATCAATTGGTTATGTGATGTTCTTAGGTTTATGGTATGATAAGAAAGCTTTATGTTCAACATGGTTTATAAGATAATCACTAGTATAATTTCTTTTATCTAGGTCATATAAAAAAATCATCAAAGGGATGATATAAATGAGTCCTTACAGCTCTAGAAATTTATTTATTCGAATACTCATTTTCATCTATAGGTTTAGGTTCAAACTGTGGAACGAAATTAGTTGATTTATCTATAAGAGGTTTAACTGAATTATTATCAAGTTTAGTATTAACATCTAAATTATAAATGTCATATTAACTATTTTCTATAAGGATATTAAGATCATGTGGATCTGTTTCATAGAATTTTTCATGTATATATTTTTCTCAATATTAGCCCCTTTATTGAATACACTGTATGATTTAATGGAAGTAGAATATCTAGGTAAAATTCCTTCATACATCTTGGATAAAAACTTTTTTAAATTCTTGTTTGTATTATGTATAAATACTTTACAACTAAAAAAATCTAATGTAATTATATTTTGTTTTTCTACCATTCCATAATTCATATAATTTTTTTAAAACTATTATTATTAAAATTATATTAATTATATAATAGGATGTATTCATAGAATATACCAAAAAATAAACATGTAAATAATAATAATTAATCATGGTCTCTAAAATTTATTAAAGGGTTGTATTTCCTATTTCTAATAAACCATTCTGCTGTGGGTTTCTAGGACCAACATTTTTTTTGTGTATATCCATTTTTTGAGCATAAATATTCAAATTCTTTATTTTGAAAGTCATGTACATGATCACTTATTAAGGAATTAATCTTAATTCCATTTAGTTTTTCAAAATATTTAACATATTTAGAAAAATAGGAAAGTTATTCACTTTTATGAGATAGAAGAAAAATACACATGTATATGTTGGATAATCAACCACTATAACATATGAATAACTCTTTCATGCTAAACTAGAATCTCTAGAAGGTCCAAAAAATCAATGGGAACTAACTATAAAGTTTTATAAGATGAAGCTTTTTTCTTTAGTTTGAAATAAATTTTGTGTTTCTTTCCCTTTTGATAGAGATTATAGACATTGTCTATTAGAAATTATAATTTATTTATATCCTTGACTAATACATTACTGGTAATTTTTATTAGTGATTTTATATTATAATGAAATATTCTCCTATGCCAAAACCATGTTTTTTATGAAAGTCAATTAAACAAGAAATATTTTGAGAAAATAAAGAATTAAAATCAACTACACAAACATTATCATTTTTTATTGTAAAAACTAAAGAATTTTTGGCATAAAATACTATGAAAGGTTTATAAAAAAAATATATTCAAATAAGAAATGTTTTTGGTACCTATATTTTATTGGGTCTAGAAATTGTTTTAATAAAAACTTTAAGAATTCATAAATTTTTAAATGGTTGACTATAATTAGATATTATATTTTCAGAAATAAAAACCTTATTGGTTCCATAATATTAAGTGGTTTTTACAAAATTCATAGAACTAGAACTTGATATGAATTAATTATTATAAATCCATCTCTGTCTAGGTTGATAACCAATTCTAGTAGTGTATTTAGGTGTGGAATTCTTAACAATAATTTATGTTAGAGTTTTTATAGCATTAGTAAATATATATAGAGCTTTCTTTAGTTTCACATTATAAAATTTTAGCTCATTATTTTCATTTTAAAATTTATCATTTTTAACCTTTTTAATAGAAAATTCAGTTTTAAACTGACCATATAAATAATTATTCTTATTAAAACCTTTTTATTTATCATTAAGTTCATTAAGTGTTTCTTCCTTCATATTATAATATTTAAAAAATAATAATCACTAGTCATTTTTTCATCATTATTTTTATTCATAGAAATTTTATAAATATGAATAAGAGATACAAGAAAAATATTTAGTTACCTTAGATGTTTTTATAATGAAACACATATTGGATCTATCATTTTTATCTTCCCTATTGAAATCTGAATCTGTTGAGTTGTATTTAGAGGATCTCTATATGGATTTTATAGACATTTTATGTGTTTTAACTTTGTCCTCATACTTTTTCTTATATTTTTATTTGGGATTGTATTGTTTAAATTATCCTTTTATTTAACAATTATAGTAGGCATATTTATTGGAGTAATAATAATTTTTACACATTTTCTCTAATTTTATCTATTTTTATAGTTTAATCTGAAGTTTTATTTCTTGAAAAATTTATTCTTCTTGTAGAACATTTTTAATGACCTAGATAAATGATCCATTTATTCATTACTTTAAGATGGTGATTCCTCATCACTTGAACTATAAAACTTGTTATTTTCATTCAATTTTGAGTCATAAGTATTAAAGGATACTGAATTCCTATTTGGTTTATTAGCCACCTATTTGTTTATGTATAGTTCTTCCTCACACATCATTTGTTTTCTAATAATTTTTTTAAATCACAATGTACTTATTTCTTTGGATTATCTAATTGAAACTCAAGTTCCCCTCCATATATCAGGTAAACATCGAATTAACCACACCACATTATCTTTTTCTACAATCATTTTTATAAGTGCATGCATGATTTTGATGATTTCTCTAAACCTGAGATATAAATCATAAATAGATTCTCCAAGATTCATCTAAAATGTATCATATTTAATAGTGTATATATTAAAGAACATTTATATAACATTAATAGTTCATTAATGTGATATAGAAAGAGATTCCCAAGTTTCAAAATTAGTTGAATAAGAAGATATTATACTGAATTCATTTTCTCATAAAGCACAATGTAAAGAATTCATAGCTCTATAATTAAAATCAGAGGAAACATTAGTGGAATCACTTGAATATTTTATAGGAGATTTAGGTTTCTCATATATATCCTAAATCACATCCCAAATATCAAACCACATGCTTTTAATAATAATTTTCATTTTTATATTCCATTGAGCATAGTTAGTTCCACTAAAATAAGGAGGTACATTAATGGAAGTTTCTTAAATATTATTATTTTCCATTAAGAAATAAATTTAGATAAAAAATGTATATATTTAAGTAGTAATATATTACAAAAAAAATATTTTTATACTCATTTGATACAAAATTTTGGTTGAAATGGATAACTCAAGAGGGGAGTTAATTGAGTTTAAAATAAAAATTTATGTTAAAAACAATTATAAAAATACATGCAACAATTTATTAAAAACACCTAGTTAACTAGAAGTGTATAATTATATAATTTTATATTTGGAACATATTCTTAAAATCATAATCACATATAATTTATAATAACATTGAAACTACATAAATTTTGGAACTTATATAATAGTATCAAATAAAGTATATAACACACGACTTAAAGTTAATGATCAAATTACAATTTTGAAAATAGATACTAGTGTGTTTAAAACAATAGTATAATAAAAATAAGAAAACGTATAAGGGAATTTAAATAGGGGTTTATTCATTAGTTGATACTTATTCCAATCTACTTGGAAATCACCTATTAGCAACTAGTTTATTATACAATAAATTGATCCACAACCAGGATCAGGATTTCCAAACAATAGTTGAAAATGAAGTCTAGGAATAGAACCACTTCTAGAGTTTTACGTGGGATAAATCAAGCATTGGTTACCCATGGCATATTGCACCATTATTCATGGGAATAATAATGAAAATAATTGTGATAAAGTGTTAAGATCTCTCTATTTTTGTGTAAGATACAATGTTTTATAGATAAACAGAGTAATGAAAACCCAAATATTGAAAGTATAACAAAATATAAAGAGAAAGTAAAGAAATATTTGAAGTTATGGTGTAGCTCAGTCCAAATAGATTTAGTTTTCCAGAACTATTTTACTGTCTCATTGTAAGTCTTTCACCGAGTTTACAGAGAAGTTAAGGAAAATAAAGTGTCATAGAAAATTGAAAAATATATTTATAATTTTTGTATGTTTTCTTCTACAAAAACATATATCAATGATTCTATGTAGTTCAACATATATTTTTCTATATTATTATCTCCATGCATGTTAATCAAACTATAGATGATTGAGGGAGTTTTTCTAAATTTAAATCCTTTATCAAGTCTAATTATCCTTTACAGAATAATAATAGAATGAGATGGATCCTCATACTAGGAGAAATATCTAGAAAGGTCTTAATTTTTCTTCAATATATTCATTAAGCTGTTGAAGAATAATTATTCTTAAATCTATATGCCTCAGACTACATTAGATACCTTAAACTAGCTATTAGAAAATTAATTTTGTAATTTATTCAGGATTACTACAGCAGAAAATGTGGTGGTACCAGAATCTGGTAGTAGATATTAGTGGTATATCATCTCACAATAGAATGATATAGTGGTATAAACATTTGGTGATAACACCTTTAAATCGATAGTATCACTGAGTGACAGTAAAATCTTCTCATGGTATATATGTTTGACCGTATATCTTTCTGATATTAGATATTTCTAATGGAAGATATGTCTAGTAGTGAATATTTTTGTTTATATATTGTTCTGATTATAGATATATCAATTGGTATATATTTTTAATGAAATATTAAAGTAGGACAAAGATTCAACTAATGGTATATATAGATGGTAGATCAAGACATATCCATTTTTTTATTTGGACTAGAATATAGTTAAATTTCAAAAAAACTAAATTAATTAGAAACATAAGAAACATGATTTGAGATTACTAAAATAATAAGGTTCTTAAACTTGGAAAATAAATAATTTCTTTACCACTTTGACTATGAACATAAGGAAATATGCTTAATTGATTTAATTCAATTTCACAAACAGAACTTCATCCTTTGGTTGCATGTTTTAGTCAATTTCAACTTTGATGTCATCTCTTACTCTAATAAATTAATATTCAAAAAATTATTTTTCTTATCTTAATCACTAAATTAAACTTCTAATGGTTTATAAGATTCTCTAAAGGAAAATAAGTTATTCCTCTAGTCTTTAGAGATTAACCAAAACCAAAATTGTTAGTACAAGGAAAGATAATATTCAAAAATAATTAAACCTTAATAATAAGAAATAATTCATTAATATCCAAAATTAAACAATAATACCCAATGTTTACTTTAAATAATTTAATAAATATTTATCCTTAAAATTCTTTAAAATATTTTGGCAAAGATTGAAACCTAAATATTAGAATGATTTGATCACATATTATTCCAATATAAATAAAAAATAAATATAAAAAAACATCAATCACTCTTAAAGTATCATTCAAAAAATGAGAATTACATGGTCATATATTCTCCAAAATATACTAATCATTTCACAAACTAAAGTCATAATAAAATTATATATTCTTCAAAAAGATAAATAAAATTTTATTCCTAAAATAAAAACCCATCTTAGCCAAAAATATTTCCTTTTAAATTAATCATATAGTTTTCCAAAAAAGGCTACTTCATGATTAAGAAATTTAATCACTTAGTCACCAAATCACATTTCAATCCCATGGTTAACTATATGATAAATAATATGATCCCAAAAATTAACTAACATTTTATTCTAATTATCCATTTTATCTTAATCATAAAAAAACATCTTAATAATAAAATATATTAATACCTTTAAACTTATATCCATAAAATATAAAATAATTATTCATGAAATAAACTTTTCACTAAAATAAATACTAGAGACAAGGGTTGTGTTACCATAAATTTCAACCAAAATACTCTTAGTTGACATAAACTTTTATAAAATAAAACCTCAAAGGGATGTCTTTGAATTTTAACTTATGAAAAACCTTAAACTTATAAATTCTTGATGGTATCCATAACTCTTAAGTTAAAATAAAATGAAAACATCATAATCTGAAATTTTATCTAATCCCTACTCAATTTTTTTACTATAATGAACCCATACTTATTTAATCCACAATTTCATTTTTTAAATATGAAATAATTTCCTTGAATTATCAATGATATTTTTAGGTTTATATTTTTATAGAAATAGGTACTAAATATTACATAATAAGACCATACAATATAAGTTAAACACTTCCTCTTAGTATCCACATTCCAGAAAATATAATAATTTTAAAATAAAGCACATTTCTTTTTCATAATATATATTTAGGATTTTCAACTTAAATTCTTATTTGTTTATAAATATCCATAAAACCTATGAAAAACATTTGAAAATGTTGAATAATCCTAAAAATATCATTGAGGGACATAAAAAATATTAAATAAACCCATTATTCCATTTTAAAACCATGAGATCATAAATGTGAGTTTGTCTTTAACATAATAAACTTTGAGATCAAATAATTATTTTACTTACACATGAAATTAGCATTACTGCCTAAAGTTTTTCATAAAACACATTATAAGAAAAAACAGTGGAAAAATAATAATCATGAGAGTTTTATATAAAACATAAGAACCATTGAAAACATTTTATTAAAAATATAACTTTTTACCTCTAAATGGTGTAATCTTCATTTTAAAACAAAAGTTTATTAGCTTACCTCTTGAAAAATATTATTTCCATGAAAAATAATTAGAAAGAATAAAAAATTCATTTATTTTCCTTAGTAAATCACCTTCATATATCCCTTACAATAATCCTGATTAGAACCATTATAAGTGAAAAACCAATTTGGTTAACTTTTAACATAATTCTTGTAGAGAACATAATCATTACCCAGTACATTGAAGGGCTATATTGGGATCATCCGACATCATAGAAATATCAGGATCACCCATAATTAAAAAGTAATTTACAAGGACCATAACATGAATTAATTATAAAAAAATAATTAATTTCTTCATCAAATTCATAAAAATATACTTTTGAACCCATAAGTAAATTTTTTTAGGTTATTGATATATCTCTTTCCTTCAAAACCCAATTTTCAATACTAAAATATCCAGAACAAAGGGAATGGTTGTCTATCTTTGAAGAAAATATGGAATATTATAATGTAATATAAATATTAAATAACATTTATAGTGGTGGAAAATCTATTGATTATATATATGTTAAAATAGAACATTCCTTTTTTTATTTTGTAAAAAAGTCAAAATGTTCTGTATAAAATACATAAAATAATTCCTTTTGATTTTTTTAAAAAGAATTAATTTTAGACATAAAATTTAAGTTATATTTAATTTGTGTTCAAATAAATACATCTGTAAATTAATTTAAAGAACATGTACATGAAAAAATATATTTATATATGAAATCTTTAAAACATTTAAAACATGGGTTTTAAGGTAAAGTATCCCTTACCTTGAGTATGACTCATGAAATACATTATTTATCATCATGAATAATAAAATTATGATAATTATTTACTTTCTTGATAGTCTTTTTCAATTTTATAACTCCTTATATTTCTTTTTGGACCATGTCATATATAATTACTTAATCAATTATGTTCACATTAGATGTTTTGACCATATTCAACTAATATATCCAAAATTACTTTGGTAAGTTGATTGTGGTTAAATTGTTCATTATTATTTTAGATATATAATAATAATAAGGTCACTGTTATCATTTTTATACATCAATTTTAATTTTAAAACTAATTATGAAAGATGATTACAAAAAATGATCTATGTTAGAATCATGGAGACGGTAGGTTGTACGTACACAAGAGTAATGATTCCATTTTTTAATGAAAATACGGAAAATAAGGTTCATGTTATTTTAACTTTAAATAATAATTATTATATGATAAAAATATATTATATCTTTAAATACAATTATATATACCATCCACATTATGGAGTGATAAAAAAAATCACAACTCTTCTTGGAGGTGGAAATCCATTATACACACGAACGACATTATCATTTTTTAATGGATGGAAATTTAAGAAAATAGATGATATATTTCCTTTATATTATAATAAAAATTTCAATAAATCATAAATATAGATTAAATATATCATTATAACCATCCATAAGAGGTGGTGATGGAAAATGAATTATATCGGTTTGCGGTGTGGTAGTCTTCTGTATACACAAATGATGGTGTCATTTCCCATTTGATGGAAGAAATAGATAGTTTTAAGTTATGAAATTAAAATATGAACATATAAATATATTTAATATACACATTTTTTTATTAAATTATTATTTTATTTGATTTTAATAAGGTATATGAAGAAATAAAATGAAAACATTTGGTCAAAAAATATACCTCTTATTCTAAGAACCACTTTCAGTATATACCTAATGCCTTATAGGTAGGTATTTTTATGATAAAAATACTATAAGTAATGTATATGATGATTGATAATGTATTTTAGTAGGTATTTGATGATATGGAGTGCTCAAAATATCTGAAGAAGAGAGAATATGAGTTTCCCTTTTATAAGTGAGGGGAGTGGCGCTCATGGAATTACTTAAAGTATTATATTAATATAAATTAATTTTCATGGATAAGTGGAACCAAATTAATATATTTATAATATATTATTAATATGAGTCAAAATAATCTCAAAAAATAAAATTTGGACAATTTTATGTGATGTTTTCATCCATATCACTTTGTTTTAATCTCCATTTAACAATTTTGATGATTACCGTTATATAAAAGTTTTTTAATCTTTAGGGGTAAATAAAGATACAATAAAAGATAAATTTACCAATAAATAGATAAATTTTTATATTTTAAAACATATAACATTAAATTTTACAAATATATTTTTTTATTAATTTTAAATCATTCAAAAACATATTATTTATTATTAAATATCATTAATATCATTTTTGAAACTATTAAATTAATTTGAATTTTCAGTCATCAAGATAAAAATGGAATTAAAATATAAACTTTTAAAAAAACCATAATACGTCATAAATATTTTTAAAAAAATTTAGGGACTCTTTTATTCACATGAAAATTATTACTTTTAGAGTTTTTAAAATCATTTACTTTATTTTTCTACTACTTGCACATGCATTGAGGTGGTGTTGCGTAAACATTTAAGGTAATCAATTCATCACTAAAAATTAAAAAATAATTTACAGTTAAAAAATATAATTTCTTTTTGGTATATATAAACATTATGATTCATTAAAAACTTATTTTTATCCCTATTTGAAAATATAAGATAAATTTAAAATAAATAAATTTAAATGTTGTATTTTTATTTATATAAAATAATATATAGAACTTTTAAAAAAAAATTATTTTTTTCAAAACTTATAATATTGGATGAATATTTTCTATAACCAGTCATAAAATATATCATATTCAAGAGTTATAGTTATTTTTAGTCCTTATTATATTACTTTTACCTTAATTACCTGATTTATCCTTAACGAGAAGACAAATTTATACTACAGTTACTATTTATAATGGAAAAAACTAATTGTAAAATATATACCAAATTTGGAGAAAATAAATAAAAATAATGAATCTAATTTTCAAAGTTCAATTTATATAAGTTTAATAAATTAATTTAAGATAAAAAATTCATGATGCAATGAAAAACGGTTATTTATAACATGTGTTTTTAAGCCAAAAAAAGAACTTACAGTAAAATCAGGGAAAATTATGATTTAAGTGTAAATAATTAAAATATTTAAAATTAAATTATTATTATTTTACATTAAGAAAAAATTTAAAATTTAAAATTCCTTATTTAATGAAAAGAATATAGTTTTAGAAAAATTGTTGTTATTCACTATTTACTGAAAAATCAATCTCTTTAGAAAAATAAAAAACAACAAACTAATATAATTTTGATATCATGATTTAAAAAATGATAAATTATTATAAAATAATATTTATAAAAGATCCATAAAATTTTATTCACTACTAAAAATTAATAAAAACAATTTTCGGAAAAATATATTTTTGAAAAATACAAATCACTTTATTAAAATTTGCGTTCCAATTTACTAAGTGATGTTAAATTTATTTTTATTGAGTAATAAAATTTTATAAATTTTTTTTAATTTAGTTACTCCTGTTTATACTCACTAATTCAATGGGAAGGTTATAAAATTCATATTTAAAATATTATTATTTCTCAAATGTTAAAGTTCAGTGTTGTGTGTCATGTACACAATCAAGCATAGTGTTCTTTTAAAGTATTAGGGTATTAAAATTTTGGTGTATTATAAATTCCTTATTTGTAGATATATATTTCAAGCTCTTGTGATCAAAATATATATCACAATTTTCTCTGTAGAGATAATGTCTCCAAATCTTTAACACTAATATCACTACTGCCAACACTACATCATATGTTGAGTAATTTTTCTCTTGAGACTTTAATTAGCATGAATTATAAGAGATGATCTCATCATTTTTCAAAAGGACAGAACCAAAAATATTTTATAAAGTGTCACTATATTTTAGAAACCCTTATCCACTACAAGATAATGTTAGTACTGGAGTAGTGACCAACCCCTTCTTCAGTTCCTTACAACTTTCTTTGCATTCCTCTATTTAAATGAACATAACTCCCTTTTATGTTAACTTAATTAGTAGATTTTATATACATGAGAAATTTCTTAAAAATCATAAGAAATATACTACTAACCTATTGAAACTACAGATCATGGTTACAATGGTTAGTCTTGGCTATTTCTCAATTACTTCTATCTTTGATAGATCTACTGATTTGATCTTTCTAGTGATCACATAACCCAACATTGATAATATCTGCATCAAAAATTCACACTTGATAAATTTAGAATATATTTTATCCCTTTTAAATGTATTTAACACAATATTTAAGTGATATATATGATATTCCTTACTCTATGGATATATAAGAATATCATCAAAAATGAAAACTAAAAACTGATAACGGTAGTCTCCAAAGAATGTATTAATTAGATTCATAAAGATATCCATATCATTCCTAATTCCAAATGGAATCACTATAAATTAATATTTTCCATACCTCATAAAAAAATATTTATTAGAAATATCTTCCCCTTTAACCCTCAACTGATGAAATCCATATCAAATATAAATATTTGATAATTATATATCTCTTTTGAGTTTTTCAAATAGATCATTGATATGAGGTAGACGATACATGTTCTTGACCATGATTTTATTATGATTACATTAATAAATGAAAATGATTATATATCTATCATTCTTTTTGATAAAGGGGACTGGTGAAACCCATAATGAAGAACTAGGACATATATAACCCTTTTACAAATTATCTTATAGTTGATTCTTTAACTCTTATAATTTATTCAAATCCACTCTATATAGACTAATTGGTATAGGAATGGATGAAATTATGAGTTTTAATGAAAAATAAACCATATAATATGGGAGAGGACTTGGTAGTTTATCCAAGAATACATCAGTTTATTCCCATACAATAAGCTTGTCACCAATTTTGAATTCCTCCCCAATAATTTGAGTCAAGAGTCCCTTATTGTTGGGCATCATAACCCACATTATAGAATTTAATTCAATAAGGTGTTCATAATCCTACTTATATTTATACTTGATAATAGGATAATTTGGCTATGAAATGAGACTTCCTTATCCCAATAATTGATTTTTGATTTATATAGGGAAAGTTAATACTTACACAAAATTATGTAAAATACATCCAAAGGACCCATACTAAGATTTATATTTTCATAAAATTAAATTTCAAGATGAAACCATCAAACAAAATGATATTTTATTTGATAAAAAATTGGTATACTTAGAAAAAAAATATAGAAAAAATATAACGTCTATAATAAATATCCCATATTCATAATTCTAAAGAAAATGGTTTGGTTATAATAATCCATCTTATCAGTAGAAATTGATTTGGATCCAGCTTGTTCCCTTAGTATTTTTTTTGGGTTTTCACTCATATCAATATTATCATACATGGATTTATGACATCGGCTTGGGTAATGTCCAAGTTTCCCTCACATAAGGAATTTTACCATTATTGGTGATTTTGGATACTTGTTTTCCACTTTAACCATGAAAACTGGAATCTTCTTTTTATGAAATTTTGATGCTTAATGACCCCCTCTTCCACAATTTCAGCATATTCCAATACCATTGAGGTAATTAAATTGGTGTTTATTCCATCATTTAAAATATATAAGAAATTGATCATTCTTTCTGTCACCATCTTCATCCCTTGATATTTCATGAGACCCCTTTATTATATTATTTGGCATGTTTGGTAATTTTTATATATTCACATTAATAATAATATTTTGTGATATCTGGTTTGGTATAATCACAAGGTTTCTCACTCGATCTCCCATTCCGGTGGGTTATTTTTTGAGGTAATATTCACATTCTCCCTTGCACACATAGTTCCTTCTAGTTCCATCCATTTCTAAAACCAAAATGTATGATATGAGTGATGAAATAATAAAAATAGGGGGAAATTATCATAAATATAAAATAACTTTAACCAAAAATATCTAATTCTTTTACATTATCACATTTTCCTATAGTTCATTTAGTAAAACCTATATCAATATTAGTTATACCTAGGTTAAATTAAGTTGTGTTATCTTATACTTCTCAACGTAGTCCATAAAAGTAATTTTGTAATTAATTCTTAATAGTGGTTAATAAATATAATAATATAAACTAAATAATATCTTCTATGAGTATCAAACGAGGTGTGTAGTTAGGCCTCCTTTTCTTTCACCAGGTGATGATTGAGTTAATACCAAACACACCCTTTTCAGAGTTATTACCCCTAATTAAATCTACACTAGATCTTGTATGCATGCGAAGTATGCAGAAAAGGAGGTATTTCTATGTAAAACCATCTACTCAAGAAGTTACCAATATTACAAGATATCATCTTATACTTTGACTCACATCCAGGGTTTCAATATGGCTATCTAAACTAATCCCCAAAATAGATAAACTAATCTCCAAAAATAACTAAACCACACTATAATAATAAATAAAGTAACCCTAGATGAACATAACTTAAGTAATAAAATAATTTCACACCTTAGATGACACATCACACAAACAGTCACATAAACAAAGGAAATAAATATGACAACCCTTGTCTTTTTTACACATTAATTCATGATTTATTTTAGAAAAAACAATTAATACAACCCGTAAGATTGAGAGTCCTGATTTATTTTGGATATTATATACATAAAATAACATAATAATACTAGGATAAAAATATTTTATTTGAAAACTTCATAACATTCTCTTAAATTTAAAAATATCTTTTAAAACTACACGAGATGAGATGGGGACATACATAAGATAAGGGTGAGATATACATCCCATTAAGGGAATACACAAATAATGGAATAGGGTAAGGCAATACATGTGAGACAAGAGGAATAAAAATGTAACATAATAGTAGATAATCATAATTTTGAAGAATAAGGCATGTTATAACATGATAACAAAAGGAAACATGGGAATGGGGAACAAAATTAAAACATGGAATCATAAAAATAATTCATGGTTAAAACCCAAAAATAATAATATAGTGTTATTAGGATATAATCCCATCCTTCTTACCTATAATATCATTAGATTAAACATTACGCAATTCATTGGTACACTATCCGGGTGCAAGCATCATAATCATATCTTGTACATGCATAAGTGTGCCACATAAGTCATATAATATAGAAATGAATTTCATATATATATATATATATATTAAACCCATGATTGAGAAGTTTTTTTGAAATAAATTTCTTTCCAAAATAAAATAATTATATGTACATATAGGTGAATACTCCTGAGAGAAAATGGGTATGGAAATTTACTTCAGATTCTTTTGGAATGAAAAATTGAAGTGAAATTTCAGCATCAAAACATAAGTACTTAAAAATACATAAAACGGTTTAATTAGTGTGAATGGAGTATCAAATAATTTTTAAATCAAAATAAAAGTATTTGGGTTTTAGAAAAACATATCCAAAAATTCTGAATTATAAATAAAAAGGCATAAAATTAAGTAGGTTCTTAAATAAAGAGAAGAAGGAGAGGATCCCTTACCTTGAGAGGGAGTTTCCAAAAGCTTGTGAGAAGATTTTTGAG
Organism: Viscum album; assembly: GCA_963277665.1. Taxonomy (NCBI): domain Eukaryota; kingdom Viridiplantae; phylum Streptophyta; class Magnoliopsida; order Santalales; family Viscaceae; genus Viscum; species Viscum album. Next base: position 1,378,959,869 of record OY728132.1, on the reverse strand, counting down.
AGATTGGGGGAACCTTGGGAGGACTATATAGAGGTAAGGGGAAATAAAGGATGTTATCCAAGGTTTTATAGTGAAAATAAATCAGAATTTGGATGGGTTTATATAGGAAAAGAGAGGGGACTTCTTTATTATTTTCTAAACAAAGGTTTTTGACCCAATACAATAAAGAAATTAAAACCACAAGACTTCCCATGGTTATTTACCAATTTTTATTCCAAATAGGATTGGTTTTAATTTTATTATAATATTAACGAACTATCTCATTAAAATATTACCCTTGGTGATGTGGAAGTGAGTCATGTTCATAACGAATTGATTTTCAAAATTAATATACAGTATAGGTTCTGGAATATTCATAAAGGGTTTTTAAAATTAATAAAAAAAAATATATATATTAAAGGTTAAAAAATATTTTTACTTATATACCTTTTATGGAATATATTACATCACTTTTGTGTCATTATGATTCCATAATACAAACCATATATTTATATCGTATTTAATTTTTACCTGAAAATTTGACTGTCTTAGAAAATTATTAAAAATTCATTATTGGATAATTTAAACATGATGAATAAAAAAATAATATATATATTTATACAAATAAATATTTAAATATAATTATTTTTATTTTTAAATAAAAATCCTTGATTTTTGAAAAATACGGGTTTCTTGATAATAACAGTTGTCTAACACATATAAAAATAACTTATGACTTTATTAAATTATATAATAAATTCTACTTAATAAATAGTATTTAATTATAATTTTTAATTAAAATATATATTTTTATAAAATTTCATGAATTATTCATAAGGGATGTCTTAATTTAAATTTCTTATTACCCAGAAATGGAATTCAAATTTTATAGTATTGAAATCTAATTTTTATAAAACTCATTATTTAATAATTTAAATAGTAAAATAAATATTGAATAAGTATAATAATTATTTAATGAAAAGTAAAATATAAATATCTATGTTGTTTGGGTCTATATACATATCCCTTTATCACACCAATAAATACCCTAAGGGAAATGTGTTTAATGATGTGATTTTCTTTAGCTGGTTTGAATAACATGGTTTGTGCCATGATATTGATGAGATTGAACTTATATGATAAGTAGTTTATCTCATGATTTATTTTTTGAATATCTGGTTATTATTATTCAAAGGGATATAACACATATTCTATCTCCCTTATAAGATTGGGTAAATGGGATTTATTGGGTATGATTCTACTAGTCAACGTCACCACTTCCTTTGTCTATGTCAATTGAAATTTTCACGAACCATAATATATAATAATCATAAGATCAATATTTAATTGATATATTATCAATAGTTATGATGATAAATATTCTTTTAAATATAATAAGATATAAAATTCCCAAAATTCTAATAAGTGAATGTGTTTTCTATAAACATAATATATAATAGGGAATTTAATTAAATCACAAAGGAATTTTGTTTATAAAAGTTCATGTCATTACATTATCCCCCTTCATAAATTTGACCTTTTAAATTTTAATTTCATTCAAAATAATAGATGAGGGTACTTTTATTTCATCAATTCTTCTGGTTCCCAAGTTGGTTCCCCAAACTTGTGATTTTACCACAACACTTTGACCAGATGAGATGTATTGTTTCTTATAAATTTGTCACTATGATCTAGGATCTTCACCGATTTCTTCTTGTATGAAATATCATTATCCAATGGTACCACATCTAGATTCAATATAAGTGAGGGGTCTAGTATATACTTCCTCAAGAGGTATACATGGAAAAAATTATGTACATGGAATATGTTTTGTGGGAGTGATAGTTGATATTACATAAATACGATGCAATTGTGGATCTAAAATGGGACAATGAATCTTGGAATAAGACTTCCATTCTTACCAAACCTCATGAATTTATTCCCATAAGATATACGATAGAACAATATATCACCAAACTCCAACTATATATCATTAAATACTTTTTTCATAGATTTTATCTTGAATTTATACATATTTTATATGATATTGAATAGTTTGAACGTTTATTATCAGCTCTTAGATAAGATCTAATCCCATTATCTTCATCTCTCTAACTTCATTTCAACATTTCATAGTCCAAAACCTCTTCTTAAACAACACCTTATAAGGTGAAATTTTAAGGCTCTAATGAAAACTATTGTTATATGAGTACTATACTAGGGGAAGGTTTTTATCCTAACATCCTTGTAAATATATTAGACATGATCTCAGTATATATTTAATATTTGGAATGGTTCCTTCTGGTTGACCATCTATCTGAGGGTGATAAGCATCACTGAAGCTTGATTTTTTATTCAATGCTTACTGAAGAATTATCCAAATCATTGAGGTAAACCTTGAATATCAATCAAATACAACATATATTAAAACTTCATATAGTATTTCTAATTCTCTTATATATATCTTGGTGAGTAGGTCATGGGAAAAATATCCCTTGATAGCGATGAAAAACTCTTACTTTATAAGTTGATTGACTACCCCTAGATGAAGTTATTATCTTTATATTTCATAGTAATTCCTCTGAAAAAATACATGTTTTTGTTTTTTCATTTATATACTTTTATGGGAAATGGTTTCGTCATACCCGTATACTTTTGTATTTTAGCCTTGAATTTCCTCTAAACCAATAATTGAGAAAAAAAACTCTTCAATATCTCTCTTCATGTATTCTCACTAGAAACTTTGCATTAAATATGTTTACATCTTAGTAATTCTTAGATGAAGAGATAAGTATGATCTATGTGAATCATCCAAAATTAACCTCTTTAGTTATGGTTTTTATGGTACACATATTTGGCTTTCAAACCTTATAAATCTATCCTTTTCAAAATTGAACTCTTAAATATCCGCTATATTATTCTGTAGTAAATTATTCTCTTTTTGAGCCTCCTTGATTCTATCAAGGATATATTTTTGTGTAGTTATTTGAGAAAATTAGGATGATGATAATTTTATTATGACCATATATATCATTTTCATGTCCAAGAAGATTGGATCCCCTCAAATCATCACCATGGAAAAAGTTGTTGGATCCTTTATACTCAGATCATCTACCACTTTATTTTCTTTTCTAGATGGTAATGAATTGAAGAATCAAAATCCTTAATCAGATATAACCACATCCTTTAGTTTACATTAATATCCTTTTGTGTGAATATATAATTAAGGATTTTATGGTTTGTTTATATATGATAATTCTCCCCATAGTGATAATTCCACCACATTTTTATCACCAATATCTCTGCAACCAATTATAGATCCTCAAGAAGTGTAGTTATTCTCATTGATATTTACTTGGAGGGATTCGTAAGATATCAAGTTTTTTTCATGAGTACACAAAAAAAATCCATTTTTATATGCATCAATGTAGATAAAAAAGCCTTCCCCACAGGTGGGTAATGTGAGAACAGATGCAACAATTATATATTCTTTATATCATTAGAACTGTCCGCATATTCTTCATTCTAGACAACCCTGACTCTTTTATAAGTTATCTTAGCTACGAGGCTTGAAAATAATGAGAATTTTCTCAGAAATCGATAATAGTACCCCACTGTAAGGGTTGGTGTCCTCAGAACCAACTCTTTTGTACTTTGATTACATAAATGTTCACTTATTATATATTGTTCATTGTTCTGCATGACTATAATATAATAATGTCCTGAAATATTTGTTGCATTAATAAGGTCATAGCAGATCCCCGCTATGATGAGAACCTTGAAATGCTATAACAATATTCTTAAATAAAGTTCTGCGGTTGGATGACATACTATGATAGGACACATAGTATACAGACCGTCATGTGCGAGTACTCATAAGAAGACGAGACTCTCTCTCATGGAGTTCGCACTTGGTAATCTCCAAGATGGGAGATTATGAGAACTGACCCGCCAGTAGTAATTCCGCATGTCTTGGTGTCATCGGATATTTCTATCTACGAGCGTGTGTAATGGTCCTTAGACTGGAAGATTATCATTAACTTATGTCATGACTCGCGCACTTAGATTTACTGACGAAAACCGTCATGCAGAGAGTTGGCGGGAAGTAGGGTACGTTGGGTGAGTCATGAGTGACATGTTGTTAATGGATAAGTCAAGGAAGGATTTGTCCCTTCAATTTATAGAAGTTGATATCTCGGCCCTTTGATTGAAATAGAACTGTCGCATTAAATTCCATGGCCATGGTGTAAACGATGAGTTTATTTCAGGTAGTCAAAGAACGACATATCAAGCATATAGGTTTATGACACTGCCATGAAACCTGCTTGATGATATATTAAGACAAAGGGATTAAATTAAACAGTAAGCGTTCGTATGAGGTGATACGTCAATGCGGCGTCAACTTCTTTCTCTTGGGTGCCTTGACCCATTGCTAGACAGTAATCTTGGACTTTAGGCAAGCCCGCCTAATGCCAACGAGAAAGAGGCCTAGAGGGTCACACACTAAGTGTATCCAAGTATCTCAAGTTGAATAAAGATTATTCTCGTACGTGGTTTAATAATTATTCAAGGAAGCCTATGTTGTTTTAAATGATGGAGGAAAAAGAAAATAAAACAAGTACACGTCATGTATTATTATTACATGCCGTGTAGTTTTATTTTGGAAAGGAAATAAATAAATGAAAACAAGATATACACGCCGTGTACATTTAATATACACGCAGTGTAGTTTTCAATGAAAAACCAGTACACGCCGTGTATTTATTAATACACGCCGTGTGGTTTTTTTTAGTTGGGATTTTGAGGATATAGTATTGTTTTAAATGATATTTATTATAATCAGCGTGGGCGCATGTCAAGGAATTATTTATTCGACATGGGTTTTAAATAAAGAGTCAATGAAATAAATAAAATGCGTAACGTGTTTATTTATTGTCATAACTCTATAACCCCACACACCCGATTATAAATATCCTCACAACCCCAACTCTTTTCTGACACACAAGAGAATCGTTGTGCACAACATCTCTGGAGAATTCTTTCAAGGCCGAAAGAACCTCTTCCTCCAAGAACGCTCTCAAGACCGAGAGAGATCCTCTTCCATCGGATCAAGACAATCTAAGGCGGACAACTCAAGAAAAGGCTTCTCCACACTAGCACCCGGAGAATCTTTTGGCGACGTCCAGAGATACGAGGTACACGTGTGGATCACCGCTAGAGGGAGTCTACACTTGGCTTCTACGACGCAACGACGTATCACATCGACAACGTGATTGAGAACATCAACGAAGAAAGAACACCCAAAAGGTATTTCTTTATAATTAATTAAATTAATTATAATCAACCTGTAACGATCCTTGTTTGTGGTTCCGGGAAAAACCATCTTCTTTGTCTTTTTCTGTGATTCGATCCGTGGAGACTGGCGTTTATCGTCGTATTGATCCCGAATTGATCATTGCTAATGACAAAAAGCCAAGTGGGAACATCCACCCATGCGCTTCCGCTGCGCCCGGAACCTTCAAATGGTATCAAAGGGAGGTTACAACGTTGATTATAGTTATTTAATTTTCGTTGATAATTTACGCATTCATATTTGATTCAATTCGAAATAAATCGTTCTATAAATATGAATTAACGAGATCTATTCTTCCTCCTTCATTTCTCGATTCATATCACAGAAACGACCTTTTAATTTTAATTTTGATTAAAATAAAAACGAGGAACTCATCCAGAGGAGCCGCTCTTTCTGTCTGTACAACACGGGATTACACGGCGTGTAATTAAAACTACACGCCGTGTACTTAGGTTCAACGAACCGGCACTGGTCCACCAAACCACGCCGTGTGAATTGATTATGCCTAAGTTTTAATCACGCCGTGTTGACCAGAATAGAACGGCGCGTGGAAACCGGAATACACGACGTGTATATTGGAACAACACGCCATGTAGTCCGTTCCGACGCAGGTGAAACCGTGTACAAAGATAAGTCGCGTACCGCGTATACGGGATCGCCAGGCCGGTTACCGTGTAACAAGGAAGTACACGCCGTGTATGATTCATCTACATGCCATGTACTCTAAAATTTCCAAAGTACAGAAAAACACGCCAAAGCCCCGGCGTGTACTTTGGACAAAGGGTGAAAAGAAAAATACACGCCGTGTAATTATAAACTACACGCCGTGTACTTTCCAGAAATGGAATTTCACCAGGTTTCCTCCAATGTACAAAGACTCGTACAAGGAATATGGATGAGAAGAATCTCAAGGAAATTCAGAAAGGAATTTAAGATAAAGAATTGATTAATTATAAGATCATAATTAATTGAATTCGAGCGCATCTTATCTTAAATAAAAGAACGATTAAAAGAATTTGAATTATAAATATGCGTAAATGTCGTTGCATACTATGGATGATCATGAGCTAGACCAAAGACCCTTTGTATGTGTATGGTTTCATTTAAATTTATTTAATTTAAATTTTTTGGCCTGCGAGCCTTCTTCCAATAAAATGTAGGGCCTGCGTGCCCATGGTTTCTTTAATGTAAACCCATGTAATGGAGGATCTCCCAAGCCAGAGGAGACGGTTCAAATCCCGAAGCCGAGGCGAAACCGACACAAGAAGATACAAAGGTGGACAGGTGGGAGCTGCAAAACACGAACCATCAGGTTCAAGGTTTTTTCCCTAGGTCAGGGTAAGCTTATCAAAACCGCTAGATAAGCTAACCAAATAGAAGATCATGATCATGGCATCTTATTTTATTTCTGTCTGATTGCATGGTTTATATATTATGCATGTGTTGTCACGATCACATAATTAATAAAATGAACAGGCATGCAAAGATGGAATAAAATAAAAATCGGTCTATGCGTATACATTATCGGAACATGGTTAATCACTTAAGCAAGCATCACTTAATATTAACAAGCATGTGATAATGCAAAGATACGCATAAAGAATAAAATCCCTAAAATACCATATTAAGTCAGACCAAGCCTTCCGTTACTTGATTAAGGGCAAGACTCAATAAAACTATGTGTTTGACCAACCCTTGTTGGGACACTTACTTTTATAAAGGAAGCCCTTATGAAAGGTTTCAGGTTGACTTAACCATATTAAATCAAGAGAAGTAGCCCTTGCTAGACTTGATGTAATATTGGAGGCAAGAGTTGAGGAAATCCAAGTCAGGATTTCAGGATTGGGGAGTCCACTCAACAGATCAAGGAACTGTAAGCTCACAGTTGGCAAAGACCCGCCTAACTAAATACCTTCAAATAGCTTGACCAACCCTTGTTGGGGTTATGCGAAGGGAAATATGGATCTTTTCCATTAGAATGTCAAAGCAACTGGACATTCCGAGTTCAATGGTGAGGGCCATTGGGAATTGATAAAATAGTGGGAGACTTAATAAAATTTATTATTTCTCATAAAATGTAATCAAGAAAGTACTGATGAATCTGCTCTTTTAAATTGTATAATCAAAATGAAAAACACATCAACCCCATTTTCTCTGCGATCAATTCTGGATAAAGACAACATCCTCACCGGCAGTAACTTTCAGGAATGGTTTAGGCGCCTTCGGGTTATCCTACTCCATGAACGGAAGTTTTATGTGCTGGAGTCCTCACTTCCTGATTCTCCTGCCCCAGGGGCAAGTGATGAAGATTTCCTAGTCTATGATCAACATTTGAACGATGCTCTCGACATTCAATGTTTGATGCTGTCATCTATGTCTAGTGAGCTCATGAAGTCTCATGAAGACATGGATGCCTACAACATGCTTGAGCACCTCCGTGGTTTATACCAGGAGAGAGCAAGACAGGAATGGTTTGAGATCTCCAAGGCTCTGTTTCAGAGCAAGCTTGGAGAGGGTGCCCCAGCTGGGCCTCATGTAGTCAAGCTCATTGGCTACATTGAGCGCTTGGAGGTTCTAGGGTTTAAACTCCCTGAAGAACTGGGTACCGATCTCATTCTCGCATCACTCCCCCAGAGCTTCTCAAACTTTGTTGTTAATTTCAACATGAACAATATTGAGAAGTCTCTATCTGATCTTCTTATCCTTATTCGCCAAGTGGACAATGACATGAAGCGTGAAAAGCCTTCTGTCCTTATGGTGAATAAAAGGAAAGGGAAGGCGAAGAGCTTTAAGCCCAAAGCTTCTTCAAGGCCTTCCAAGAAAAGGAAAATCAAAGGGGAGGCAAAGGAACATGATGTTGTTTGTTTCGCATGTGGCAAGAAGGGTCACTGGAAGAAAAACTGTACCCAGCCAAGGAAGCAAGGGTAAGCTTCAGGTGCGTTTGTTATCGAATGCAATCTATCTGTTTCTACTAATTGGGTATTAGATACTGCTTGTGGTGCTCACATCTGTATCCAAATACAGGAACCAAGTAGATTCAAGAAGATTGATTGAGGGGAGATAGATCTACGAGCAGCCAACGGAGCCAGACTTGCTGCTGTAGCTGTCGGGGACTACCACCTCACATTGCCTACCGGGATGGTCTTGGTTTTGAAAGGATGTTATTATGTACCATCTGTAAACAAAAACATTATTTCAGTATCCAGATTAGATACTGATGGATTCATATTCATGTTTGGAAATGAATGTTTCTACTTTTATAAAGATAGCATTTGTTTTGGTAGGGCACATTTATATAACGGCCTTTATGTGTTAGACTACACAAACCAAGTAATGGTAATTGATAACAAAGTTAATTTACATGACTCATACCACACCCAACTTTGGCATCACCAGCTAGGTCATGTCAATGAGAAACGTTTGACAAAATTACATCAATATGGGTATTTAGATTCTTTCGAACTAAAACCACTTGGTGTATGTCATGCGTGTCTACAAGGCAAAATGACCAAAGCCCCATTTAGTGGGAAAGGTGAAAGAGCTAAAGAGCTTCTAGAATTAGTTCACACAGATGTGTGTGGACCATTTCCAGTTGAAGCAAGGGGTGGGTTCTCGTACTTCATAACTTTTACTGATGATTTTAGTAGATATGGATATATCTATTTAATGAGGTATAAGTCAGATTCTTTTGATCGGTTCAAAGAATACAAGAATGAATTTGAGAACCAGCTTGGTAAGAAGATTAAGAAACTCCGCTTAGACAGAGGAGGAGAATATCTTAATCAAGACTTCATTGATTTCTTACGGGAGTTTGGGATTCTATCTCAACTCACTCCTCCTTACACACCGCAGTGGAATGGTGTAAGTGAAAGGAGGAACCGCACCCTGTTGGACATGGTGAGATCAATGATGAGTCATGCGAGTCTTCCATTATCCTTTTGGGGATATGCATTACAAACATCAGCACACATACTAAACCAAGTACCAACTAAATCGATAAATAGTATTCCATACGAGTTATGGAGTGGACGCAAAGCCATGTTATCAAATTTACACGTGTGGGGTAGCGAAGCATTTGTTAAGGCCTCTTTAGGTAACAAACTTGCACCCCGAGGCACAAAGTGTATCTTTATAGGATATCCCAAGGAAACAAGGGGATATTACCTATAAAACCGCTCAGACAAAAAGGTTACAGTGGCAAGACACGCCATATTCCTTGAGAGGGAGCACATCTCCAGAAGAGATAGTGGGAGCGAGATAAACTTCGATGAAGTCGAGGCTCAAGATACACATGAGTTGGTACAAGAACAGATTCCACAAAGCCCCGTGGAAGAACAATCTGTTCCAGAGACACAAGAACTGCGTAGGAGCATGAGAGAGGTGAGAGAACTAGAACGATATGGTTTTCTTGTCACTGAGGATGGTGACTCATTATTGGTTGACAATGATGATCCTCTTACCTACAAGGAAGCAGTTGAAGGCACAGACGTTGCCAAGTGGCAAGAAGCCATGAATTCTGAAATGGATTCCATGTACCAAAACCAAGTCTGGATTTTGGTAGATCCTCCAGTTGATGTAAAGCCTATTGGTAATAAATGGATATTCAAGAAGAAACTGGACATGGAGGGGCAAGTCAGCACCTATAAGGCATGACTGGTTGCAAAAGGTTTTAGACAGCGTCAAGGAATTGACTATGATGAAACCTTTTCACCGGTTGCAATGCTGAAGTCTATCAGAATCCTATTGGCCATTGAAACTTACCATGACTGTGAAATTTGGCAAATGGATGTCAAAACAGCTTTCCTTAACAGGAACCTCCAGGAAGATGTCTACATGACACAACCTGAAGGGTTTGTGACTTCAAAGGATGCCAACAAGGTATGCAAGTTGCAAAAATCCATTTATGGATTAAAGCAAGCATCAAGGTCATGGAACATTCGTTTTGATGAAGCTGTTACAGAATTTGGCTTTGTTAAGAACGAATGTGAGCCTTGTGTCTACAAAAGGTTTAGTGGAAGTGCAGTCGTTTTCCTAATAGTATATGTCGATGACATATTTCTAATTGGAAACGATGTACCTGTCTTACAATCAGTTAAGGCATGGTTGAATAAATGCTTCTCCTTGAAAGACTTGGGCGAGGCGGCATATATTCTTGGGATCAAGATCCATCGTGATAGATCCAAGAAAATGCTGGGGCTAAGTCAAAGTACATACATTGACAAGATACTGAAGAGATTCAGTATGGAACAGTCCAAGAGGGGATTGTTGCCAGTGTCACATGGCATTCGACTTTCCAAGAAAATGTGTCCTCAGACACATGAGGAAAGAAAGAGAATGGCAAGGATCCCTTACGCATCTGCGATTGGGTCAGTCATGTATGTTATTCTATGTACGAGGCTAGATGTTGCTTATGCATTAAGTGCGGTAGGCAGATATCAAGCTGATCCAGGAGACCGCTATTGGATGGCAGTCAAGACTATCCTTAAGTATCTGAGGCGTACTAAGGATATGTTCTTGGATTATGGAGGAGATGAGGAACTAGTCATCATAGGACATGTAGATGCTAGTTTCCAGACTGATCAAGATGACATGAAGTCGCAGACTGGATACATCTTCAGTTTGAATGGAGGTGCAGTGAGCAGGAAGAGCTCAAAACAAAGTGTGGTGGCAGATTCTACAGCGGAGTCCGAGTATATCACAGCTTCTGAGGCAGTTAAATAAGAAGTATAGATGCGAAGCTTCGTCCAAGAGATGGATGTTGTACCGAGCAGTAAAGATCCTATCACACTCTATTGTGATAATACTGCAGCGGTGGCACTTGCAAAAGAGCCAAGGTCACATCAGCGGACAAAGCACATACTTCGGAAGTATCAACTCTTGAGGGATTTTTCTCAGAGAGGTGAAGTTGCAGTGAGTAGTATTTCCACGGAAGACAACGTGGCAGACCCATTGACTAAAGCCTTGACTCAGCAGAAACATGATCATCATGTGAGGTCTAGCGGACTAAAAGTCGTAGGCAGTTGGCTCTAGTCCAAGTGGGAGTTTGTAAGGGTTGGTGTCCTCAGAACCAACTGTTTTGTACTTTGATTACATAAATGTTCACTTATTATATATTGTTCATTGTTCTGCATGACTATAATATAATAACGTCCTGAAATATTTGTTGCATTAATAAGGTCATAGCAGATCCCCGCTATGATGAGAACCTTGAAATGCTATAACAATATTCATAAATAAAGTTCTGCGGTTGGATGACATACTATGATAGGAAACATAGTATACAGACCGTCATGTGCGAGTACTAATAAGAAGACGAGACTCTCTCTCATGGAGTTCGCACTTGGTAATCTCCAAGATGGGAGATTATAAGAATAGACCCGCCAGTAGTAATTCCGCATGTCTTGGTGTCATCGGATATTGCTATCTACGAGCGTGTGTAATGGTCCTTAGAATGGAATATTATCATTAACTCATGTCATGACTCGCGCACTTAGATTTACTGACGAAAACCATCACGCAGAGAGTTGGCGGGAAGTTGGGTACGTTGGGTGCGTCACGAGTGACATGTTGTTAATGGATAAGTCAAGGAAGGATTTGTCCCTTCCATTTATGGAAGTTGATATCTCGGGCCTTTGATTTAAATAGAACTGTCGCATTAAATTCCATGGCCATGGTGTAAACGATGAGTTTATTTCAGGTAGTCAAAGAACGACATATCAAGCATATAGGTTTATGACACTGCCATGAAACCTGCTTGATGAGATATTGATACAAAGGGATTAAATTACACAGTAAGCATTCGTATGAGGTGATACGTCAATGCGGCGTCAACTTCTTTCTCTTGGGTGCCTTGACCCGTTGCTAGACAGTAATCTTGGACTTTAGACAAGCCCGCCTAATGCCAACGAGAAAGAGGCCTAGAGGGTCACACACTAAGTGTATCCAAGTATCTCAAGTTGAATAAAGATTATTCTCGTACGTGGTTTAATAATTATTCAAGGAAGCCTAAGTTGTTTTAAATGATGGAGGAAAAAGAAAATAAAACAAGTACACGTCATGTATTATTATTACATGCTGTGTAGTTTTATTTTGGAAAGGAAATGAATAAATGAAAACAAGATATACACGCCGTGTACATTTAATGTACACGCCGTGTAGTTTTCAATGAAAAACAAGTACACGCCGTGTATTTATTAATACACGCTGTGTAGTTTTTTTTAGTTGGGATTTTGAGGATATAATATTGTTTTAAATGATATTTATTATAATCAGCATGGGCGCATGTCAAGGAATTATTTATTCGACATGGGGTTTTAAATAAAGAGTCAATGAAATAAATAAAACGCGTAACACGTTTATTTATTGTCATAACTCTATAACCCCACACACCCGATTATAAATATCCTCACAACCCCAACTCTTTTCTGACACACAAGAGAATCGTTGTGCACAACATCTCTGGAGAATTCTTTCAAGGCCGAAAGAACCTCTTCCTCCAAGAACGCTCTCAAGACCGAGAGAGATCCTCTTCCATCAGATCAAGACAATCTAAGGCGGACAACGCAAGCAAAGGCTTCTCCACGCTAGCACCCAGAGAATCTTTTGGCGACGTCCAGAGATACGAGGTACACGTGTGGATCACCGCTAGAGGGAGTCTACACTTGGCTTCTGCGACGCAACGACGGATCACATCGACAACGTGATTGAGAACATCAACGAAGAAATAAAACCCAAAAGGTATTTCTTTATAATTAATTAAATTAATTATAATCAACCGGTAACGATCCTTGTTTGTGGTTCCGGGAAAAACCATCTTCTTTGTCTTTTTCTGTGATTCGATCCGTGGAGACTAGCGTTTATCGTCGTATTGATCCCGGATTGATCATTGCTAATGACAAAAAGCCAAGTGGGCACATCCACCCACGTGCTTCCGCTGCGCCCGGAACCTTCACCCACTACACCAAGGAAACTACAAATTTTACTCACAAAGGTTGGCCTTGGACACCCTTCAATTGTCTCTATTTTTCAAGTATCCATATATATCCCTTTACTAGTTATGGAATGACCTTTCAAAGTTAATTTATCCAACTAAAACTCACATTTACTGTAATTTTCATACATCTTTTTCTTTATACAAGGTCCCCAATACAATATTCAAATAATCCTCATGGTCTTCCTTTCTTTTGAAGTAGATAAGAATATCATCAATAAAGACTACCACTTATGTTTAGTGGAATTATCTAAAGACTCTATTCATCAGATCCATGAATATAGATTAAATATTCATGAGTCTGAATGGAATCACTATGAAATCACTGTGCTTGTACCTTATATAAAAAGCAGTGTAGGGATGTCCTCCTTAATATTTACTCGATAATATCCTGACTGAAGATCTATCATAGATAAATACTGGGATCCATGTAGTTGATCAAATAATTCATAAATACATGGAATATGAAACTTGTTCTCTATTGTGATCTTTTAGATGTCATGATAATCAATGAAAAGGAACATTTACCCTTCCTTCTTCTTGAAGAATAGGACTAGTGCACCCAAAAGTGAAGCACTGAGGAATATAAACCCTTTATCCAAATTTTCCTACAATTTTTTTTCAATTCCTCAATATCAACAATGGAAATTCTAAATGGAGTCTTGGGTATTGGAATATCTCCAGATATAAGATAAACTGAAAATTCAACCTCTCAGCTAGGAGGAAGACCATAAAATTATTCGGGAAACACATTAGTATATTCCCTCACAATGGGAATGTCTTCAAGGATGATATTTTCTATATTATCAATCATTTGGGAAAGATACGCTTTCTCATAGGGAAATAATATCCACAAGTACTAAAGAAGATTAATCATCCTCCCTTCTCTTGTATATAATCAAAAGGAGATTCATGATAGGAAGGGTTATTTACTTCTCTCAATAATTTATATTGGATCTATATAAGGAAATACAATCCATACCCTGAATAGCATATAATTCTTCTAAAGGTAGTATAATAAGATTTTATGGGAATTTTAGTTTTCATATAGGGATAGGGGAGGAGTTATATACTTGGGATGCAATAATTCCCCGATTTTTTGTTTTCATCGATATATATACTTCAATGAATTGCAGTAGTGGTTGAATAGTTTTATTAAGTTTGCGTTATGAGAAAGAATTTCTAAAATTATAATCTAAAAGTATGTTCACTATTCTTGATTGTATAATTAGAATATCTATCATCGTTTCATTTTTGGGATCCACCTCTATGGTTGTGATGGAATATGGTCTCCCTTGATTCATTGGAGGTTATTAGCATTGATTTTATTCAACAACCCATGTCTTAGAGAATTGGTTCAAATAAATTTATTGTTCCTTTTTTATTAAACATTAGATAATGGGATGAGGGTTGAATGGAGAATTTCACTCTTCCATCACATTTGTGGGTTTCTCCCAACGACAATTTCTAGCTAGGTGCCCTTTATTTATGTACCCAATTCATTTCCTTTCCCACTTCTGGATATTTCGAGGGTGATTTTTCCCACATTTTCTATAAGTGAGATGTTACAATTTCATTCCACTGTTATATTTCTCCATCATAACACCAAAATTAAAATCTACTTTCCACTTATTATCCCCATGAGACCCTTGTAAATCATTTATATCTATTTTGACATTGTGGGAACAGTATAAAATGTTCTCATAGTTATCAAATTCCTGAATCACCATGGATTTTATTAGTCTCATATTTATCCACCAAAGAAGTGGTCAACTTTTCATTCTTGGTAATGATAAATATGGAGGTGTATCATGAAAGTATTTTGAGGTTATTATCATATACCTTATATAATCCCCCCACCTTAAACATTACATAATCTTGAGTTAAGTCAAGAATTACCATTGAAAATATTTTCAGGTTTAGAGTTTTAGAGAATTAGGCCATAACTATTACATTACATATCAAATATTACAAAGTAGACACCTATACCTAGTATCTATTTTTTTTATAACATAAAACCTTTTAAAAGAAAAAAAGAATTATTTTCGTGATATAAATCTTCTTGAATTCTTTCTTTCTCTTACATGACCTTACACCCTGTGAAGAACATTTTAAAAACATGGGATGAGCATAAACATCTCAATAAGGGTTATAAGATAAATAAAGAACTCATTAGTCCTTCAATACATACAAAACATAAGCTCTTTAACACACCTCATGAAATCATAAGATTTATTAATAAAACATAGAAATAATAAATCATAACGGTAACTTGTAGAATCCATAACATACTTATGTTATAGATTTTACATCTACACAAGGAGTTATGTTTGGAATACTCATCACAATATATTCCCAAATCCTCTTAGGAGAAACATTAACATTCACCTTAGTCACATTACCCAATTCATTAGAGAGATATCTTGGGCTCACCAACCCTAGGTTTATCACAGAACCACCCATATGCATAAACATTTCCCAAGAACCCTAACATAATCATAACACATAAACAAACATAAAAGAAAGATAACATTTCAAAATTTCAATCAAAATATAAAATTTCAATTTATTTACATAATCCATCCATTACCAAAACCATTTTTATGCGAAAACACCCAAAAAAGGGATTTATTTTCCTTTTATAAAACATTTAGGCTTATAGATGAAGCCAAATAACTATTACATCAGTGGAGAGTTTATTGTCACCGTAAACATTAAAAACATTCCTTTTTTCATTTAGTAAAATGATTCATAGATAAAAGATTCCCTTTGAATGAATGTAAAATTTAAATGTGTTTATTATATAATTTGAAAAAGAAGGTGTATATTATCAAAAAAATGCCTCAATGAAAGGAGATTGAGATGAAGTCCCTTTCCTCATGTCCGACTTGAATTGTTCGTTATTTAATCTCCTGAATAATAAACTAAAGTTAATTTATACCTACTTCAGAAAATTTTTCAAGTTTATTATTCCTTTTATATCACTTATTACAATGTTATAAACATTATATAATCATTTAAGTTAATAACGATAATTTTTTCGATATTTGGTACTTTTATCAAAAAAGAAATTCTTATAATTACAAGTTTTCCATGTGATCAAAATTCCATTATCTATAGAATGATATTCATGATTTAGATATCATATATATCATATACATCAAGTATATATATTTGTATTTATAATGGTACATAACGTTTGGATATAAGAAATGAAATGCACCGTTAATGGAGACGGTAGGCCGTATGTACACATGAACGCTACTTTCATTTCCATTTCATTTTTAATGGAATGAAAAATTAATGATACATAGGTATATTATAATTATAGTATAATATAATATATAATTTCATTAATTTCATCCTATATACGTTCCATGTATGGCATGAATGAGTCATATCACTTTGAGGGGGCGGCAGCCCGCACTTGCTCAAATGAAATTATCGTATTAACCCATTATGGAAACCAAAAAGGTATACTATAAATGAAAAATATAAAATCATAGAGATAATATAAAAATAATTTTTTTTTCATATAAATTCAATTCTATCATAATGGACACCATGAGAGGTGGTAAGATATAATTGAATAATCATCGTTTCGTGAGGCAGTAGTTCACCGTCCATAGAAACATTATGTTCGTATCCATTAGATGGAGGTGTGTGGAATTATAGTTCAATACTTATCATAAAAAAATCCTGGTATATTTATTATACTATTTTTTTAATAAAATAATTTAATAAACAGATTTTAGGGGGTTGGAGAAGGAAAATAAAAGAAAGGAACTTGAGAGAAGACGTTACCTTTAAATAGGGTAACCCCCTTTTTTTGATCCAAAAGGCTTTATTGAATTGAATTCTGCCCAAATTAAGGATTATAGGTGGAATAGAGAGATGCTGAGAGCTTATTGGAGCATAGTTTGGAAGAGACAATGGGCTTGAGAGGTGTAAGTAATGGGTTAGAGGTGGTGTCCTTTTATAAGAGGGAGGAGGGGCTTTTTATGAAAGTTTGGAATTATTATTTTATCATAAAATGGTTTTTGGTTTGAAAAGGTCCAAAACTCATTAATGTCAAAGATAATATGAATATAAGTCTAAATAAAATCATACAGTAATAATTGTATAGGTTTTGGATATTTTGTAATCCTTATAGTTTTTATTTAACCCTTTTTTACTCTTACCATTTTATCAAGCATTTAACACTTTGAGAATACAAAAATTTACCCAAACATGAAAAATATCCAATTAAAGAGTCAATAATAAAATTTTGGACTTATGATAACTATATGGAGGAATATAAGATTTTTTAGAATTATATAATATTTAATAAAATATTTTATATTTTAAAATATGAATTATGTTAATTTTGAAACTATTCATATCATGAATTTTTAAAAATCCATAAAAACTTGATTGATTCGAAAAAAAATAATTAATACAAATATAACATGTAAATATCATCCAAAAAATTCGTTGAAAATTTCAAAATAACTAAATTACATTTATTTTAACATTTATAATATCATTTATTTGAATCCTTTATTGATGAAACAATAACTGCATCACCATTGTTTCATAATTAAATTTATTTATTTAATGTAAAAAAATTATAAATAAATTATGATGATGTATGAAATATTTTTATATTTATAATTAATAATATATTATAAAATATACCTCATATAAAACCATATAAAAATTGTTTTACTAAATGATATATATTTATGTTATATTTTCCTTAACATTAAATTAATTTTTATAAAATGTCATTTTCGCTTATAAGTGGCTCCATGGGGTCCCAAAATCAATCCAATAATGACCATGGTAAGATATGTATCATTCAATAGGGTTAGGAGATGTTTTAGGGTAATTTAATATTATTATAATATTAATTTTTACCCTTATTTACCAGATTTCCCCTTCAACCATGGTAAATAAAATATTTATTGAAGTTACAATTCATAATTACTAAAAATAAAAGTTACACATTTATACAATTTGGACCTCTTGATTCAAAATATGGAATCCATTTTTCCCAATTCAAAACATAGAAGTTACAGGAATTAATTTAAAATTAATTTCCGTTGTGAAAACCAAAGAGCGTGATTTTAAGAAATAATAACTATCAAAAGATTGACATGTGTTTATGTCTAATTAAAAATTGAAATTACTTCCAATGACCAATATTGGATTAAATGGTAAAAATATAATCCAACTACACTTTCAAACCAATTAAAATTTCAATATACCTATATAAATAAATCATATGAAAAGACTGTTTTGACTTGAATTGCAGTATTTCTCACTATTCATAAAAATGAACTTTATTAGAAAAATACAAAAAAATTACCCAAAGTAAATTTTTATGTCTCTATTATAAATAGTAAGTTTATTTTGTCAAATGTAACATATAAAATTGACAAAAACTATATTTAAAATGGGTTCTCCATCAAAAGGCGGTAAACCGACTTTTTAAAAAGATTAGAGTTTTTCATGCTTAAAATCAGATTCAATCTCATTTTAAGCCTCTAGATTATATTGGATAAATGGAAAAAAATTTATCAAATTTTTTTGTGCTAGGTACGCCATCGAACATAGAATCCCCTTTAAAGTAAAATTAATATTTAATTCACAAATATTAATAAATATAAAAATATCATATTCTTTATTTACATGGGATGTTACATCTTTCCACCCTTTTGGAAATTGCATACTCACAATTTTTGTTCACTTATCAAATATGTGGGGGTATTTTCCCCCATAGCATTATCGGATTCCCATGTTTCCTCTTCAACTATATGGTTTTTCTACGAAACCTTTACCTAATGAATTACTTTATTCTACAATACTTTCTCTCTTCGGTCAAGAATCTGGACTGGTTGTTCCTCATAAGAAAGATTCTCTTCCAACCGAACTACCTCTGGACTCAAAACATGAGATGGACCCGACATGTACTTTCTCAACATTAAAACATGAAAATCATTGTGTACCTGGGATAAAATTAGAGGTAAAACCACTCAGAAGGAAACTGATCCAACTTTCTCTAGGATTTCTTAGGGTCCAATGAACCTCGAACTCATCTTTGCCTTCTTACCAAAACGCATGACACTTTTCCATTGATAAACTTTGATAAAGACATGATGAACTACCTCAGAAGAAATATCCTTCCTCCGGTTATCAGCATAACTATTCTTCCTACTCTAAGCTATCCTCATGTGTTTTTGTATCAACTGAACTATCTCTGCCATCACTTCTTTCGATTCTGGTCCCATCAACTTCCTTTCGCCTACTTCATTCCAAAAAGATGAAGTTTGACACCGCTTTTTATATAATTCCTAAAATAGAGACATCTGTATTCTAGAATGAAAACTGTTATTATAAGAAAATTCAACCAAAGAAATATGTTGGTCCCAACTGCCCTGGTAATCCATTGGGAAAGAAAGTAACATTTATTCCAATGTCTAAATTGTTTTTTCTGGATTCCTATACGATTGATGATGAAAAGATGTACTAAAATTTAATTTAGTACCCAATGAGTTTTGAAGGCCTTTCTAAAAGTTAAAAGTAAACCTGAGATCACGATCATATACAATAGATAGGGGAACTCCATGAAACCTTCCTATCTATTTAACATACAACTAGGAAAGTTGATCTAGAGACAAAGTATCTCAAATAAGAAGTAAATTAGTAGATTTAGTCAATCGATCAATAATAACATAGATTTCATTGTTACTTCGAGATGTATTTGGTAATATTACAATGAAGTTCGTAGATATATTTTCTCATTTTTACTATGGCACCTGTACAGGATGAACCATCCCTTTCAGTAACTTCCACTCTACTTTAACCTGTTGACAAGTCAAAGACTTCACAGTAAATTAAATAATATCACTCTTCATTCCAACCCACCAGTAATACTCTTGAAAATCTCTGTGCATCTTATTACTTCTAGGATGAACAGAAAACAAAGAACAATGATCTTCACAAAACAACACTTTATTTAACTATGAATCACAATGCACACATAATCTCTTCCCAAATCTTAAAATAAAATCATTATCAATATAAAATTTTGGAAACTTACCTTTTTGAACCAACTCTACCTTTTTCCGTAACTCACTATATTCCTTCTACACTTGTTTAATTGTGTCTTATAGAGATGATTTCACTGACACCTGAAACAATATAGAGGAATTTTCTACACCAAAAACTTGTATGCCAAAAATTATCAAATTTTTAATAAAAGGGTATTGTTCCAAAAATAACATGGTTAATGTAGCATTAATTTTTTGACTCAAAGAGGTAGCTAATATAATTTCGTTTAGAGGATGGTTATGAATCGTGAAATCATAATCATTGATTAATTACAACCATATCCTCCGTCTCATGTTCAATTCTTTCTGAGTGAATATATACTTCAGAATTTTTTGGTCAATATATATTTCAAATTTTACTCCATATAGATGATGCCTCCAAATTTTTATGGAAAAAACAATAACACCTAATTCCAAATCATGTATAGGGTAATTTAACTCATGAGGTTTTAACTGACGTGAAGCATAAGAAATTACCTGATCATTTTTAATAAGGACACAATCAAGTCCTTTTAATGGAGCATCACTTTAGATAACAAATTCACCATATCTGGAAGGTAATTCGAAAACTAGGGCATTCACCAATCTTCTTTTCAATTCCTGAATAAAAATCATCACATTATTTTGTCAAAAAGAACTTAACACCTTTTTGAGTTAACTTAATCAGTGGTATAGATAACCATGAAAACTTTTCAACAAACCTTTGGTAATAAACTTCTAAACCAAGATAACTATGAATATCAGTTATATTTGTGGGTCTTGGATATTCATCAATAACTTTTGTTTTATCAGGATGAATAGTTATTCCATTTTTTGAAACAATTTCACCATGGAATGAAATTTATTGTAACCAAAACTCACACTTTCTGAATTTCCCATATAGTTTCTTTTCTTTTAAGGTTTTTAAGAAAACCCTTAAATAACTTTCATTTTCCTCTTTACTTTGTAATAAACCAAAATATCATCAATAAACACAACCACAAACTTATCCATGAACTCTTGAAAAATTCTATTCATAATATCTAAGAGTAGAGTAGGTTCATTGGTTAACCCAAAAGACATAAATACAAATTCATAATGGCCATATCTAATACAAAACACTATATTCTTAATGTCTAATATGTTTACTTTCAACTGATGGTACCCTGACCTCAAGTCAATCTTCAAAAAATACTGAGCTCCATGGAGCTGATCAAAAAAATCATTGATTTGAGGGAAAGGATACTAGTTCTTAGAAGTGATGTTATAAAATTCTCTATAATCAATGCAAAGTCTCATTTAACCATATTTATTTTTAACATACAAGATAAGAGAACCCCATGGTTATGTGCTAGGTCGAATGAAACTTTTATCTAATAACTCTTGAAATTTCTTCTTTAATTCTAAAAGTTAAATTTGAGCCATTATATATGGGGGTTTTGAAATTAGGTTATCATTAGTGACTTATTCAAAATTGAATTCAACTTCCCGATCAAGTATTATACTAGTAAACTCATCTATAAAAACATCAAGATACTCATTTACCCCTGACACATCATTAATCTGAACAGTTCCTTTATTTTCAAAAATATGTACAAGGTGACATCCATTTCCATCTTTTACTAGTTTCTTAGCATCCTGATATGTTTTCCAAAGTAAGGGTTCATTCTTGTACACAAACTAAAATTATTTTTTGAAAAGAAATTTTTTTATCTCTACAGTCAATCCTAGCATAGTAAACAAAAAATCCAATCCATACCCAAATTAAAGTCAAACTTTACTAGAGGCAGAACAAAAAGGATTGTAGGCAGATTCTTTCTGTACACAAGGACATGAAGGTTTTTATAATTTATTTTCCTCTCAACATTTCCTCCAAGTGTTTTTAACATAAGTTCAGGATTTATATATTGAGATTGAATTCCCAATTTACTAGAAAATTTCTCTGAAATGAATGAATGTGTAGACCTTGAATCAAACAAAAAATTGGAATAATCTAAATAAAAATATATGTACCTGATATTACTTCATTCGATGGCCCAACATATGCTGAAGTAGTTGCAAAGGATTTCCCTACCCCTTTCTTCTTGTAGTCTGGATGCTTTCCCTTAGTTGAGTTTTTTGTTGGACACTCATTTTCATAATGACCCATTTGATTTCACTTAAAACATTTTACTACTGGAAATCATATTTTAGCTTACCATTACCCTGATCTTTTTCAGTGTAATTACGAGCCTTATGCCCCATTTTACCACATCGGTAGCACTTATCAGAATTCAAAAGACAATCCACAGTGTTCTTTTTACAACAATTTTCAAAAACTGTAAACTTAAGTTTCTTACCATCATAATTTTTTTGAACAGTTCTTCCCTTTCGTTTGACACCTCGAACTATTATTTTATTATTTTTCAAAGAACAACTGATCATCGAAAAACTCAATTCCCACCATCTCTGCACATTGAAAAAGTTTTTCATAACTTTTGAACTCATGATAAGATAAAAACCTTAAATACATTGGCTTTAATCCTATGTAAAAACGATTGATTTTACTATCAAGATCTTGTATGAAATTTCGAGCATACATTTCCAGTCGAGTGAATTTTTCTTCCTAAACAGCCACTAATTAATCCTCCTACCTCAATTGCAAGAATTGTTTTCCCATCCTAAGATAATCCACCTTAGGAAAATATTTCTCAAGAAACATTTCAATGAATTCATCCCAATCAAGAGAATCATTATCCACATTATCCCTGATATTTTTCACCATTGAAAACCCCTGATCAACTTCACCTTCAAAACAGTAAACAAAAAGACTAACATTTTGATGTTTTGAACACCCCATTACATCAGAAATCTTTTCCAGTTCTTTAATCCACACTTCTGCTAGAACAAGGTCAGATGATCCTCTAAATGACTGGGGATGTTTCCACATGAAATGATCTACTAATGACATGTTACTCTTTGGTTGATCTAGATGATCTCATGCATGAATACCATCAACATTTATAGCCTCAGTCAATTTTTCAATCACTACAAAAAACTGTTCAGTTCCGATTCTAACCATCTCAGGTTGCTGATTTGGATGGTTGTTTTCGTATTGATTTCATCCCATTGTAGCTTCCCTATTTCTTCTACGGAAAACCATTCTGAACACAGAAATATTTTTGGTTAACCAATAGGGTAATTTGTAAATTCTATATCATTTAAATCTTACCATAAATTAATTTATGAACATTAATTTAACAATATCCAAACTCTTAAAGTTTTCAAAACCGACCTCTGATACCAACTACAAGGACCCAGCCTAAAAAATTACATAATCTTGAGTTAAGTCAAGAATTCACATTGAGGATCTTTTTAGGATTAGAGTTTTAGAGAATTAGGCCATAACTATTATACTACATATCAAATATTACAAATTTGACACTTCTAATTTGTATCCATTTTTTCATAAAATAATTTTTTTAATAGAAATGGTGAATTATTTTCTTGATATAAATCTTATTGAATGCTTACTTTCTCTTACCTTACCTTATACAATGTGAAAAACATTTCAAAAACATGGGATGAGCATAAAAAGATCAGTAATGGTTATAAAATAATAAAAAAAATCATTAGTCCATAAATACATACAAAACAAAAGCTCTTTAACACACCTCATGAAATAATAATATTTATTAACAACACAAAGAAATTATAAATCATAAAAGGTAACTTGGGGAATCCATAACAGACTTACACTCTATCTTTCACCGCTACATAGGGAGTTACGTTTGGAATACCCATAACATTATATTTTCTAAATCTCTTAGGATAAACAATAAAGTTAAAATCCATCATGTTACCCAATCAAATAGAGAGCTATCTCGTGCTCACCCGCCCTAGGTTTATCACGAAACCACCCATATGCACAAACAAGGCCAAAGAACCATAACGCAATCATAAAAAATGAACAAGAATAAAGGAAAGATAAAATTTACAAATTAAAATAAAAATATAACATTTCAATATATTGACATAATCAATCTATTCCCAAAACCATTTTCAATACAAAAACACCCGAAAATGGATTTCTTTTCCTTATAAAAAGCATCAAGGATTATAGAGGAAGACAAATAACGATTACAATGACGAAGAGGTCATTGTTGCCATAAACATTAAAAATTTCTTTTTTCATTTAGTAAAATGATTCACAGATAAAAGATTCAATTTAAATCAAACTAAAAGTAAAATGGGTTTATTATACACTGTGTAAAAGAAGGAGGTGTATATTATCAAAAACAATGTTTCAATGAAAGGATATTGAGACAAATCCCCTTACCTCATGTACGACTTGGCTCATTAATTATTTATTCTCCCGAATAATAAACTAATGTTAATTTATACTTTCTTAAGAACCTTTTTTAAGTTTATTATTCTTTTTATGTAACTTATTACCACATTATAAACGTTACATAATTATTTAATTTAATAACAGTCATTTTGTCGATATTTGGAAGTTGAGTCAAAAATGAACTTCTTATAATTACAAGTTTTTCATGTGGTCAAAATTACATTATCTCCAGAATGATATTAATGATTTAGACATAATATATATCCAGTATATATATATATGTATTTATAATAGTACATAACATTTAGAGATAAGAAATGAAATGCACCATTCATGGAGACAGTATGTCGTATGTACGCATGACCACTACTTTCATTTATATTTCGTATTTAATGGAATGAAAACATAATGATACATAGGTATATTATAATTCCAGTATAATATCATATATAATTTCATTAACTCCATCCTTTATATGTTCCACGTATTTCATGAATGAGTCATATCATTTTGAGAAGGTGGCAGTCCACAATTCCTCAAATGAAATTATCATATTTAACCATTTTGGAAACCATAAAGGTATTATATAAATGAAAAACACATAACAATAAAGACAATATAAATATTATATATATCACATAAAAATAAACTTCCATCATAATGTCCACCATGATAGGCAGTAGGAGATAATTTAACAATCATCATTTGTGAGGCAGTAGTTCGCTATCCACAGAAACGGTATGTTCGTATCCATTAGAAGGAGGTGTGCAGAAGTATAGTTAGAATAATTCTCATAAAACATCCTATTATATTTAATACAATGATTTTGTTATTAAATAATGGGATAAAGAGAGTTTAGGGGGTTTCATAAAGAAAATAAAAGAAAAGAACTTGAGAGAAGATGATACCTTTAAATCGGGTAACCCCCTTTGGTTTGAACCAAAAGGCTTTATTGAATTTAATTATACACCAATTAAGGATTCTAGGTGAAAAAGAGGGATTTTTTAATCTTATTAGAGAATATCTTGGATGACCCAAGGGGTTTGAGAGTTGTGAATAATGCGTTAGAGGTGGTGACCTTTTATAAGAGGGAGGAGGGGCTCTTTAAGAAAGTTTGAAAGTATTATTTTATTATAAAGTGGTTTTCGATTTCAAAAGGTCCAAAACTCAATAAATTTTACTATAGGATGAATATATGTTGAAATAAAACTATCCAATAATAATTGGACATGTTTTAGATATTTTTTAATCCCTTTTTTATTTAACCCTTTTTTACTCTTATTGTTTTATAAAGTATTTAACACTTTGAGAATAAAAATAGTTTCCAAAACATAAAAAAATACAATTAAATAGTGGATAATAAAATTTAATACTTTTATTAATATTTTTACAAATATTAGTTTTTTTTGAATTTTATAACATTTAATAAAATATTTTGTATTTTAAAATATGAATTATGTCAATTTTGACATTATTCATATCATGAATTTTTAAAAATCCATAACAACTTGATTGATTCAAAAAAACATAATTAATAAAAATATAAAATGTATATATAATCTATTAAATTAGTTTAGGAATTAAAAATAACAAAATTATATTTATTTTAAAATTTAAAATATCATTTATTTGAATCCATTATTAATGAAGAAATCTATGCATCACCATTGTTTCATAATTAATTTTATTTATTTAATGTCTAAAAATTATAAATAAAATACCCTGATATAGGAAATATTTTTATATTTCTAATGGATATTTATATTGGAAAATATCACTTATATAACCCCATATAAAAATTGTTTTACTAAACAATATATGTTTATGTTACATTTTCCTTAACTTTAAATTATTTTTTGTAAAATGTTATTTTCACTTAAAAGTGGCTTCATCGGGTCCCTAAATTGACCCCAAGATGCCCCTGGTCGGAAATGTATCATACAATAGGGTTAGGACACTTGTTAGAGTAATTTAATATTATTATAATATTATTTTTTAACCTTATAACCAGATTTACCCTTTTACCATGGTATATAAAATATTTATTAAAGTTACAATTAATAATGTTTAAAAATAAAAGACACCTATTTACAAAATTTGGACCTACTAATTATAAATACAGAATCCATTTTTCCAAATTCAAAACACATAAGTTGCATAAATTAATTTCCATTGTCAAAACACAAAATCTTGTCTTTAATAAATGATAACTATAAAAAATGGACATGTGTTTATGTCTAATTAAAATGTAAAATTACTTCAAATGAAAAACATTGGATTAAATGGTAAAAATATAATCCTATTAAAATTTAAAACCAATTAAAAGGACCATTTAACTATATAAATAAATCATATGAAAAGACATTTTTGACTTAAAATGTAATATTTTCACTATTCGTTAAAAAATGAACTTTATCAGAATAATACCAAAAATCTACCCAATGTAAATTTTGATGTCCCTATTATAAATAATAAGTTTATTTTGTCAAATGGAACATATAAAAGTGACAAAAAATATATTTTAATGGGGTTCTCCATCAAAAGGTGTTAAAACGACCTTTAAAAATATTAGAGTTTTTCATGCTTAAAATCAGATCCATTTTCATTTTAAGCCTCTAAATTTTGTTGGATAAATGTAAAAACATTTAACAAACCTATATAATCATATTTTAGTTAGTTCTTTTCATTCATTCCAATAGAATGTCGAGTCGTTAACTACATTTTAAAATAATACTATATTATTATTTTTTCAGTATGACTTAGCCTTTTGTGCAACATGAGATTTCGGAGAAACCCATTGTTATGTGTTGGGTATGCCATCGAACATAGAATCCAATTTAAAGTAAAATTAATATTTAATTCACAAATATTACTAAATATAATAATATCATATCTTTTATTTACCTGGGATGTTAAACCTTGATAGATTTGTCAGCCTTTTTCTTAAGGAAAAGAAAGTCCCTCTCTATTTTCACTGTGAGAGTATCGGGAAAATATTAATTGAATTTATTTTGGAATTACTTCCTCTCCATATCTCTTATATCCTCCTCAGTCTATTCATGACCAACTTTCACTATTGATAATATTCTCCTTCCATATAATAAACTTATAATATGTCCTTATACTCCTTAAAGAATTGTTTTATGAATAATATCTTTTCAATGGATATGATTCATTGTTCCAAAATTAAGGGATCAAAAGATCCATTGAAAGTTGGAGCCCTTTACTGAATGAATGATCAATTTCAACTTGATATTTCTTAGGGAGATTAGGGTGTTCCTCTTGATTTAGTTTTTAGTTTAAAACTTATCTCAATTGAGAAAGTATAATCATGAATTTCACTATTACTGCTCCTATTAGGTTGGGCATCTCATTTGGGTAGTCATCACATTTCCCTTCATAGTGGTTGTTGACTCATTTCCACATAATTCTATCCATTTACTACAATAAATGGAAAATTATGGATGGTTACTTTTAAACTATTGAAAACATAAATGGGAAACCATTATAATTAAAAGTATAACTCATAAATGACATATATTACTTAGTTTTTGAATTTATAGTATTCAATCTATGTTATCCATGATTTATTTCCTAATATAAATTATTACATGAATCTTTCTTTCCATCAATAACTGTTCATAATATGGTTTTGAATTTACCAAATCATATACACTAGGAGTTTCAAACTATTTTTTGTAGAAATGTCTATTGTAGTACTTCCTTTATTGATCGAGTCTAGCTCAATATGGTGTTTTCGAGGTTGTTACCCCTAGGTGAATTTTTTCTAGAGACTCATCCACTTTTAGTATCCATACATGGATGAATTTTCTTCAAAACTATTTACTAAACACTTTTCCAAAAATTTATATATGTTTTCCTATGTTCATTCTTATCCCAAAGGATTTTACTATAGTTTTATAATCATAATCCAAAAAATAACTAGACTTTCCTTTGATACCAAATATGACCACCTTTGTCTTTATTACACATTATTTTATTATTTATTACATAAAAACAAACATAATACAACCCAAAATATAAATATTCATAGTAACTTTGAGATACTAGGTACGTACCATAACATCATAAAATAGGGATTTAAAAACTTTATCAAACATTTCTTTAACATGATCTTAAATTTACACATCTCTTTTAAACCTGCATTGGATAACCTGTGGACATACATAAGAAATGGGAAATCTAAAAATATCAGTATGGGAATAAAAAAACCATTGAATAGGTTAAATAAATACATGTGAGAAAATAGTTATAAAAATGCAACATAAGAGGTGATAATAATAATCATGAAAAATGAGGCTTGGTAGAACATGATACATAAAGTCAACATGGAAATGTAAAAACAACTTAAAAAATCAAATAATAAGTATAATTCAAGTTTAACCACCAAGACCTCATAACATTTTATGATTAATTTATCCTCACATTTAAATTACATGGGATATCTTGTGATTAAAACATTACCCAATTATTTTAAGTGTTATCTGGGCACACCCATCATAATCATATCATGTAAATGCATAAGTGTGACACATAGGAACTATAAAATAATAATATATATATTATATATTAAACCAATAATTAAGGTGTGTGGTTTAAATACATGTAATTAAAAATTCAAAAATTATAGGTATATATAGTTAAATACCCTTGAGTTGAAACAGGTACATGAATTCACTTCACAATAATTTGGTATGAAAAATTATTGTGAAATTTCAACAACATCACTATAGTACTTAAAGATTCATAAAATGGTTTAATGATAGATAAATGGGTCTATAATAATTTAAAATAATTATTATAGATATAGAAAAACATATCCCAACATTAGGAATTACAAATAAAAATGCATAAAATGAAGAAGGTTCTTAAATAAAGAGGAGAAGAAGAGGATCCATTATCTTGAAAGGGTGTTTCCAAAATCATGGGATGAGATTGTTGAGATGTTGAGGTCACCTTTTTAGGGATATAAAGATGGAAGGGTAGAGTAAGGATGTGATCCAAGGTATTTTGGTGAAGATAAATGGTATATTGGATGGGTTTATATAGGAAAATAAAGGGGAGTTCTTTATTATTTCCTAAACATAGGTTTTGAAATCTATACAATAGAGTAATGGAAACTAAATACCTTAAAATGGGGTTTTCCATGATTTCCATAGAATAGAAGTGGTTTTAATTATTTTATAATTCAAAGAACCTAAACTCATTAAAATACAACCCTGGTTTATGTGGAAGTGAGTCATGTTCATAAAGAATTGATTTTAAAACCATAATGTATAGTATAGGTTTTGTAGGATTCATTTAGGCTTCATAAAATTAATAAAATAACCTTAAAAATTT
Source organism: Viscum album (assembly GCA_963277665.1). Classification (NCBI taxonomy): domain Eukaryota; kingdom Viridiplantae; phylum Streptophyta; class Magnoliopsida; order Santalales; family Viscaceae; genus Viscum; species Viscum album. Next base: position 1,378,929,783 of record OY728132.1, on the reverse strand, counting down.
ATTTTAAAGGATAAATATATATTTTTCTCTCTATACCTTTTATTTCATATATTTTATCACTTTTGGGTCACTATGAAGACATAATATATATGATATTTTTATACTATATTTAATTTTTACCTGAAAATTCGACCGCCATAGAAAATTACAAAAAATTCACCATTGGATAATTTCAAAATGTTGAATTGAAAAATTATATTTATTTTATCTAAATAAATATCTTAATATGAGAACTTATATTTTTTTATAAAAATCTACATTTATTAAAAAATACAGGTTTTTTGACAATAAAAGTTTTTTAACCCTTACCGAAATTATTTTTCACTTTGTTAACAATATTATCAATTATACATAATAAATTTTATTTAAAAATAATATTTTATTAAAATATAATTTATTTTAAAAAGTCAAAAATTATTTAAAAAGAATTTATTAATTGAAATATCTTATTATCATGAAAATAAAACTGAGTTTTGTTGTATTAAAATATTTTTTTTTCAAACTCATTATTTAATAATTTATAAAGTAAAATAAATAAGGAAAAAATATAATAATTATTTAATATAAATAAAAATATACATATTCATGATGTTAGGGTTGAGATAAATTTCCCTTTGTTACACCCAAAAATGTCCTAAGGGTATGGTGTGTGAAGATGAGGTTTTATTTGGGTGGTTCAGTGAACATAGTTTTGTCCATGATTTAAATGAGCTTGAAATTATCTCCTAAATGGAGTTTCTCATTATTTAGTTTTCTAATCTTGTCTTGGTATTAGTGAAGGGAAAATTCAAGAGATGCAATCTCTCTCAAAACCTCTGATAAATGGGATTCACAGAGTATGATCTTACTTATCAAGTCCATCACTTCCTTTGAGCGTGTCAATTATATTTTTAATAAACTTTAGTATATACTGACCATAATATCAATTTCCAATAGCTCTATTATAAATGGTTTTTATTCTCAATAGTATTTTAAATCTGATAGGATATAATATTTCCCAAAACCAAATACGTACATGTGTTTTCTATAACCTTAATACATAATAGCTCATTTAATTCAATCAGTATTGGAATTTTATTTATAAAAGTTTAGGTCATTACCCCAAAGATTTAGTTTCTTGAAGATTACCTACATAAAAAACTTTTTTTACAACAATATCAATAATTTCTTCATAATATTTCCATTCTAGACCCTTTTCTAGAAATACCACATTATTCAATCATCTTAGTAACCTAGGGAATGGAAATATACGAAATGGGGTGATCATAGACACTTATAAAGAGAAAAACATATCATAACATGAATGAAAACACAAGGAAGGAATAAATATCATCATTAAAGACCAATATACCATAGATGATAATAATAAAATATGTTAGATAAAAATAAGACCATAAAAAGATCATTAAGGAAGCATAAAAGTTATGACAAGTATTAAAACACATCTTAATAATAATATAACATGTGATAATGACCTAAAATTGAAGAATAATTTAAAAATAAAGCATAACCATAAAAACATGAAATTTAATAGAAATGAAATTAAACTTGAAAATTTAAAATAACTTGATAAACAATATGTAAATGTGGAATAACCATAATCATTGGAAAACATTTTTTAGAAATCCCATTATGCTCATGCATATGTGAACAAACTCTATCCATGCCTAAAAATTTGATCAAACCCATAATTCTCATTCCTTTGTGAACAAAATCATTATGTTCAGACCAAACTATCTCACGAAAAATAAGTTTAATATAATGAATTGGATAGTGATATAATACCCCAATTATCATAATCCATACATATTTATGACACATAAAATCAATCATCATCATATCTTAAAGAACCCATGGAAAAAGATTGTGTTCTGTAAAAATCCAAATGGAAACCATTAACTTTTCATAATGAACCTATGGAAATAAAATTGTTTTCATAAAATATCCAAAAAAGATCATGAATTAATTAATTTGATTGTGAAAACTTGATAACATTAAATAATCACATAAGAAAAGAAAATATATGTTGAAACATGAAACATAAATCAATTGTAGATAAATAATTTAAGAATAATGAAAACTAAATCATGAAAATATCCTTTGTAAAACATTTTGTATTCATCATTGTAAAAGTTATAGTTATGAGTCTCATTTAAAAAGTATCCTTTTTTAAAAAAAAAGTGAAAAGAAAACACTTAATAGAAGTTTGTTTGATTTAAAAAATCTTTTATCCCCAAATATGTAATTTCCTGGTTCTGGGTGCCGCCCAAAGGTACCACATAACTGGTTGGTCACATGGCCTCAAGAGCATTTCCCCAAACACCAGAGGCTACCGACTAACAACAAGGGAATTGGGTGTGATAGTGGAGAAACTATTCCCTCATTGGTAGAATAATGCAACGGAAATAAACAGATAACAATAGCAGAAGCAGTAATAACTTTCAATAAGTAAACAAGAGAAGACTAAAAGTAATAAACAACTGGAGCACAAATATATAAATGATGCATGATACATATTTCTAGGAAAATATCCAAACAAGTCACAATTCTGGAATACAGTACTAAAATAATGTACAAAGAAAACAAATATACTCCTACTGCATCGCATGACTTAGCTTGGTCCCATGCTCTCCAACTCCACATCAATCAAGTACTTGAAGTAGAAGGGAACTATCCCTTATCTCTACCTGTAACAATATAATCAGTTTCGGCCCAAAATCATGACCCAAAGAGGGTGTGAGATGAATCCCAGTAAAAATCATGACCCAAACAGGGTGTAAGATGAATCCTAGTAGGAAACCACCCAAAGATCAGTGCCTAACAGTCAGTGAATATATATGGTAGGTAATAAGCAAAATGAAGTAGTAAACAAAGAAGTACTCAAAAGTAAACATTCCTACAGTTTCAATTGCATTTTTTTTTCATGTATCAAGTAAGCAGCTAATAAAAAACAAGTAACCCTCTGGTAAGTACTCACATCCTAACCCCTCTGGATCATGCAATCAAACACAAGAAACCTTCTGGGAAGTACTCACAGTATAACCCCTCTGGTTCATCTTTTTCAAAGACTCTCTGAGGAAGAAATCACCATCAATTCCCCCTGTGGTCTCATATCAGTAACTATAGACACTCTGATGAAGCACTCAACATCCAATTCCCCCTGTGGTCTTGTAACATGGAACTACAAACACTCTGAGGGAGCACAAATTCCATCCCCCCTATGGTCTCACAATGTAAAAGTAAACAGACACCCTGGAGAACCCTTAGTGTGCATTTACCCTATGGTTTACTACACAATGTTATAATATCCCTGTGTAAGTCAATCGTGCACAAAAATATTCAAAATCCAAAGTAAAGTTTAAGAACTACTTGGATAAAATATTTCATTAACTACTTTTCTAAACAGCTACAAGCATATAACAACATTAGATAATATCACTCCATCCCAAAAACTCTAGGCATGTAAAAAAAGAAGCCTAACCACAAACTCTAGACCAAACGGTCAATATCAAAAAAAAAATCTACAACACATCCATAGTATGGAAAATAACCCTATTCACAATCAAACAATCTCTAATCAGGCACACAAGGCATAACAGGAATTAACAGGTCTAAAATCCATAAACACGCAATACCCCGTTCTAGGGTATTGGGTACTTTTTCACATAATATTCAAAGACTAACTACGGAAAGGAACAAACCACCTACCTCAACATTGTACGATCGATATTCTCAGGTTTCAACCATTGAATTGGCCTAGAATGATGTATATCTACAAAAACATAAAAAATACTCAATCACAGATATCTCATGAAAGAGTAGAAATCAGGAGATGAGGCCCTAGAAGAAGGAAGAAATCACCATGGAGACTGCAACGCAGTCAACGACAGTCGATTCAGAGAACAGATGATTGATTGGTGGATCCAGGAAGAATCGATCTCCTTGCTCTCTCTTGGATAAGACATCGTTAGAAGAAGGGGTTTTTGTGAACGAGATGGGACCCCAATCCGATATAACAAATAAAAAGAAAAGTAAACGGTGTGTATTTTAGAAGTACATGGAATCTATATGAATTTATCATGCCCCACTTTAGGTGGTCCTACCACATCATCACATGGTCAGGTATGTGTCTATGACATGGGAAGACACGACCTGGACTCAGAGGTAGGGTACACGGTGTGTACAAGGAAGCACCCAACATGTACTCCTAAAATTTTCCTTCTTCCCATTTTTCCTAAAAAATAACTTGAAATGAAAAACATACCTAAAAGGAAGATCTAGGTTCTTACAAACTTCCCCCTTAAATAAATTCGTCCCCAAATTTCCCTAGCAAGGTGGTGTAGAAGAAGAATCCAGAAACAGCTCTGGCCACTGTGATCGCACATCAGCTTCCCTCTCCCAAGTCTCGTCCTGTAGTCGCCCATGCTGCCATATCACTCGTACTAGAGGTACAAACTGGTCACAGAGAACCTTCATGTGGCGATCGGCAATCTGAATAGGATGCTCCTCAAATGAGGTGTCCACCTCTAACTCAACCTCCTTGGGTTGAAAAACATGGGATGAGTATGAGAAGTAACGTCGTAGCTAAGAAACATGGAAGATGTCATGCATAGCTCGATACCTGTAAGGTAATATCAACCGATAGGCAACCGACCTGACTCTCTTCAAAACCTCAAATGGTCTAATATATCTTGGCAGAATCTTTCCCTTTCTCATAATCCTCTTATGTCCTAACCTCAGTGTGACATGTTGAAAAACCTAGTCTCCGACCTCGAACTCTAGAGGTTTTCTCAATCGATCAGCATAAGACTTCGATCATGATTGTGTAGTAGCCATCCTCTTCTGAAAAAACTCAATTTTCATTGTGGTATCCTGAACAAGACACGGTCCCAGCATAGCTTCTTCTCCTATCTACAACAAATATAAGGGTGATCAGCATGACCTACTGTACAAAGCCTCATAAGGTTCCATCTGAATAGTTTCTTGAAAACTATTATTGTAGGAAAACTCCACAAGATGTATGTGGTTCTTCCAAAACCCACCAAAATCAAGGACACATGCTCGTTGCATGTCCTCCAGCACCTAAATCGTATTCTCGGACATGCCATCTATCTGGGGATGGTATGTTGTACTCAGAAGTACCTGCGTACCGAAAGCCCTCTATAATCCTTACCAGAACCAAGAAGTAAAACGGGCATCCCTATCTGAAACAATGGAGTGCATAACCCCATGCAACCGTACAATCTCTCAAATGTATATCCTTCCAAGATCATCAACACTGAAGGTATCCTTGATCAGAAAGAAGTGAGAAACCTTTAAGAGTCTGTCAATGAAAATCCAAACTGCATCATTCCCTCGAGGCGACCTCAGTAAAACAATCACGATGTCTATCGTGAAATCATTGCACTTCCACTCAAAAATGAGAAACTACTGTAAAAGACCTACTGGTGTCTGATGCTCCACCTTCACCTGCTGACAGGTGGAACATCTCATGACAAAACCAATAAAATATCCCTTCATACCTGGACACCAATAATGACAATGCAGATCTCGATACATCTTCATGAAACCAGGATGAACTTCCCAAACTGAGGAATGAAAGTCCCACATCAGCTCCTTGCGTATGTCTGCTGACACCCACACATTCCCATGAAAACACAAGATCTCATCCCCACCTATGGTCCATCCAAGAATAGGTTCCTCTCCTATAATAATCTCTCATAGGACTAGGACTTCTTAATCTGATAGCTACCTCATTCACACTCAATCAAGTAGAGTACAGGTCACAACTCCAGAATAAAGAAACATCTGCCCCTCTCTATCATTCACCTCCAAATGCATCTCAGAGAATAAAGACATAAGCTACCACTCACTGCTAGCCTCTTGAAATTCCTGTTTCTGAGTCCTCCTGCACAACGCATCAGCCACTACATTGCTTTTCGCCAACGTATAGGAAAGATCAAAATCAAAGGACTGAGGGTATTCATCCCACCTTCACTATCTCAAATTCAGATCGCGCTGAGTAAAGATATACTTGAGACTATTTTGTTTGGTGAATACCACAAAATTATCTCCCAAAAGATAATGTCTCCAATATCGTAAAGCATGAACAACTTTAGCCAACTCGAGATCGTGCATTGTGTAATTCCTCTCATGTGGCCTCTACTGCTGAGATCTGTATGCAACGAATCCTTCCCCATGAATAAGCACTGCTCCTAGCCCGATTCCTGATGGATTATTGTAAATAGTGTAGATCTTTCCCAACTAAGAAAAAAATAGTATCGGTGCTGAAATCAACCTACCTTTCATCTCCTGAAAGGATGAATCATAGGAAGTTGTCCAAAAATATTTTTCACCTTTCTTATTCAGGCCTATTAGTGGAACTACTAAGCATGGAAAGTCCTGTATGAAACATCTGTAGTATCCAACCATCCCTAGAAAATTCTGTACCTCAAATACGTTCTTCTTCTTATCCTAGGAAACTACTGCTCTCACTTTCTCTGGGTCTACTGATACTCTAATCTATGAGATAACATGACCCAAGACGTGAATTTGGTCCACCCAAAATAGAATTTTGAGAGCTTAGCATATAACTGATCCTCTCTCAGTGTACTCAAAACTATATTAAGATATGTGGTATAGTTTTTTTGAGTGTGAGAGTACACCAAGATATATTCCATGAAGACTACCAATAAAGAATCCAAGTATGGATGGAAAACTTGGTTCATCAGTTCCATGAAAACTGTAGGCGCGTTCTTGAGACTGAACGACAAAACCATATAATCATATAGACCATTCCTACTTAAAAATGCTCTTAGAGGTATATTAGATGGTCTAACGTGCAACTAATGGTAATCCGATGTCATGTCCATTGTTGATAACACCCGAGCACCTCGAAGCTGATCAAAGAGATCATCAATCCTAGGTAAGGGATATCGGTTCTTGACCGTCAGCTGGTTCAGCTTTAGATAATTCATGAAAAGTATGAGGGTATAATCCTCCTTCTTCAAAAACAGGATAGGATAACCCCAAGGAGAATTATGAGGTTAGATAAAACCCTTTTCCTGAAACTCCTCTAACTATTTCTTGAGCTCTTGTAACTCTGATGTAGACATCCTATAAGGAGGAATGGACACCGATGCTGCTCCTGGAACAAGCTCAATAGATAAGTCTACCTCTCCCTCTAGAGGAAAACATAAAACGTCTTCTATAAATTCATCCCTGAAATGATCCTCTACTAGAGGAAAGTATAAATGTAAAGTCCCCAGGTCATCCAAATATAGACTAGCAATTTGGGATGTAACTCCTTCCCACCCATGATGCTCGGGTCCTGCTCCACTTTCCTGAACATCCCATTCGACATTATGTAAGAACAAAACGCCCTATGGTGATGTGAAACTCACTCTACGACGATAGTAGTTGACAACAACCTGGAAGGGAACTAACCATTCCATTCAAAGAATGAGATCATAGCCTAACATCTCTTGGACAAAGAGGTTCCATAAGAAGTGACACTCACTAACCTCAAGAGGGAACTCCTTGAACTAATCTACACTAGCCGTTCTAGTTCACAATAGAGTGTCTAGCATCAAGATATCAGTAGAGGTAAAGATACAAAGCCCAAGGCTCTCCACAACAGAAATAGATATGAAACTATGGGAAGCCCCTGTATCTAAAAGTGCAGAATCTAGAATTGAGGAAACTAGAATCGTACCTTGAACTATAGAGGGTATGGAATCCTACTCCTGTTGGGTATGATTCACTAAAAAAGTATGACCTACACTATGGCCATGTGACCTTTCCTGAACACCTTGATCTGATCTACCCTGTTGCTGCTGAAAGCCTGCCGACTGGCTACCACGGCAGTGACCTACACCTCGGTCTGAATGGCTGAAAGAACTCCAGTTTCTAAACTGATGAGAAACTATTATGCTTCTCCTGAATGAGGAGTCATAGAAGAACCCCAATCACTATCTGCTGGTGAGAAGAACTGATAGAAATGCTGAATATGACCCATCTTGCTGCAAGATCGGCACTCCATAGGGTCTTTCAGGCAATGTGGACTCATATTCCCACTCTTCCCGCACTAATACCACACAACTTGTATACCTGACGAAGTATCCCGCTTCCTCATATCCCCACGTGTAGACTGCCTACAGTGCTTCCTACTCTCAATAGGAGGGGTACCAACTCTGGATGTTGAGCCTCCCTCGATCACAGCTCCAGAATCCCTCATATTGCGCTCTGTGATCAACGCCTGATTGACTATAGAGGTTATAGAAGTTAACCCGAAGATGTTCACTTGAGATTGGATGTCATTCTTGAAACCATCATCAAACTTCATCGCTTGGAATAACTCATAACCACTTAGGATTGGTGTGAAGTGCTAAAGATCTGTGAAGCAAGAATAATACTCAATTATTGAGAGAGTACCTTGCTCTAAACTCATGAACTCTTGGACTCGGTCAGCCCTCAAAGTCTCTAGGTAGAAGTAATCATAGAATTCACACTGGAACTCGCCCAAAGCTATAACCTGGTGGCATCCCGCCTGTGAGATCACATCCCACCATCTCTTGGCAGAGTCCCAAAGCATATACATAGAAATATTCAGCCTCATATCTAGAGGAATCTCCAGATGGTTGAAGATAGATAGCATGGATTTTAACCATGACTCAGCAGCCTGAGGTCTTCCATCCCCTGAGAAGGTAGGAGGATGATGTTGTTGAAAGAACCGAATCAACTCTTCCATAGACAGGGTAGGATGAGGTGCTCCCTGGAAGGTCTACATAAACCTCATGAAGCCATCTCAGAACTATGAATCAACACCTCTCTCTGGTATAACAGTTTGTTTGAAGACTGGCATGACGGGTGGATATGTTGGTAGACTTTGAAAAACCATGTCTGGTGTCTGATAACTTCCCTAAATTTGGCGTACAACCGAAGGACGTCATGGTGGCATGACTCTTCGAGGTCAATCACACACCTTAGTTCAAGATTATCAGGGACTAAAACATAAAAGTGATATAATGGAACATGAGAAGGAAATCATTCATGTTTTAAAAAAAAAGGATACATGGCGTGTATGACCCCTACATGGTGTGTTTCTTTAAGCCTTAAAATGGGCATTTACTCCTGCCCACCCTGGTCGTATAACACCATATACACATGAAGTTTTCTCCCAAGAAACAATGTGTACTTGAATCATTTACCCCTTCTAGAGTTGTTCTTCATGACTAATCCACACGGTTCTCCTAGAACGAGACTACACGGCATGTTTGTTCCATACATGATGTGTACTAGAAGGATTTCACCGACCCGTGTTGTTAGTCACACGGCTAGTTACACGGTTGACTCCACTGGTCATGTTTGTTCCAGACACGACGTGTACTAACTACACATAATACACCCATGTCATTAGTCACACAGATGGACACATGGCTCCTAAGACACAACAGGCATATAGTGTACACGACGTGTACCACAAAAAATTTTCCAACCCCATGTCTCTGTCCAAACCGCCAGTAACACGGTTAGAAACTACACGACATGTTCCTAATGTACATGGCATGCACTTAAGAAAAACATTTCCTTCTGAAACAGAAGGATACATGGCATTTATTAACCATTACATGCCATGTATTCGGTGTTTTTCCAGACAGTAAGCCTCAGAAGCTAATCTGAAACCCATAAAAACACTAAAATGAACATTAAGGTTCCAAATTCCAATCCATGGGGGCCCATAATTCCTGCGAATCAAAGATTGGAATCTTATACATGTTATATACAAGGAATAACAATGCAATGATCCACCAAATTCTGATCCATGGGGGCCCATAACACCTTAGAGACCAATGTTTGTCATTCATTCAAATGAACATTAAACATCAGCAATACCCTATCAAATATCAGGTATTCTATCAAGTAATTTAGCACAAAAACATTCATATCTAGCCCAAAATTTATCCCAACAAAATAAAATCAGTAATTCACCCTAAATGGCATGGAAAGAATGCATGACATGTAATCTCTAAGAAGATACTATATGATGTATGAGATGAAATACCTCATATCATTGGGTTTAAACAAAAATTGAACCACTTTGTAACATCCCAGTTCCAGGTGCCGCCCAAAGGTGCCATGTAAACAGTTGATCACATGGCCTCAAGCGCATTTCACCAAAAGCCAGAGGCTGCCACCTAGCAGCGAGGGTCTTGGGTGAAATAGTGGGGAAACAATGCCCTTATTAGCAAAGTAATGCAGCATAATGAAACAAATAAAAATATAGGAAGCAGTAATAACATGCAATAAGTAAACAATAGAAGACTGGAAGTAATAAACAACTGGATCACACACATATTAATGATTCTTGATACATATGTATAGGAAAAAAGTCCAAACAAGCCACAATATAAGAATACATTACTAAACCAAAGTACAAAGAACACAAATAGACTCCAGCACCATCTAAAGCCTCAGCTTGGTCCCATGATCTCCCTCTCCATAACAATCAAGTACTTGAAGTATAAGGGCACTTGTACTTATCTATACCTACAACAAAATAATCTGTTTGGGTCCAAAAGCATGACCCAAATAGGTTGTGAGATGAATCCCACTAGGAAACCAACCAAAGATCTGTGCCTAACATTCAATGAATATATATGGTAGGCAATAAGAAAAATGAAGCAGTATACAAAGAAGTACTCAAAATTAAACAATCCTAAAATTTCAATGGAATTCATTTTCATATATCAAGTAAGCTTCTAATCCAAAAATAGGTAACCCTATGGGAAGTACTCATAGCCTAACTATCACGATCCGTCCTCGGGGCCTGTGCTGTGACTACCCCAATCCCGACTTCCATAGGCCAGGGGCTGGCGACTAGCACCAAGGCGTAATTCCCGATAAAAAAGGGAAGGCATTGCCTTTGTAAAGTAAACAAACACATAAAGTAAGCAAGAAGAAGTAAACACTAAGTAAAACTGGGTACAAAAGTAAGTGAGGAAAAGTAAGTGGGCCAGAATACAAACCCAAACTAAAAGTAAATTACAACTGAAAAAGGGAGTACAACAACTGAAAAGTAAAGCTGCAACGTCGAGCTGTCCACTGGTAGTCCCACATGAAGGGTGGGTAAAGATAGCCTCCACAGCTCTTCAGTTCCAGCCACCCGCTCCGAGTACGTCCCGTCCAGTGGTCCACCTCCAGGTACTGACCTGCTCCGCAAACCTCAACAACGATCAGCGCTGTCCGTCGTCTGCAACCAACACAACGTAGTGCGGGCATAGCCCGTGCAGGGGTGAGTATACGCTACTCAGTAGGGACCCCGAGACCCCCAAAGGTCTCCCAGAATCCATAAAGGATAATCCAAAAACGAAAGATACAATCACGAAGTAAAATCCGACTCTACTTAGGTGAATTCCCATACATATACCTAAGTCATCAATTCCAGTTCGGATCCAGCATCCGAGCCTAATTACAACCCAATCCAGATAAAAAAACACAACTCACATCCACACAGGAAGCATAAAGTAATCTACACAAGATATAAAGTCAATCTTATCGAAGATAAATATTGAAAGTCAAGACTCATCTCACAAAGGATATACTTCTTGGTAAGACGATAAAGATGATCAGATGTAGCCACAGATTCATCTAAGCCATTGGACCCACACAGGATCGGTAGGTAATAACCCCCAAAATGACCCAAAAAGGATCTATAGGTACTAAAACCCGCAATGACCCACAAAGGATCAATAGGTACTAACCCCTGCAATGACCCACAAAGGATCGATAGGTACTAACCCCCGCAAAGACCCACACAGGATCTGACCCACACAGGATCGGTATGCGCTGGACCACACAGGACCGCTGAGCGATGACCCACATAGGATCTGACCCACACAGGATCAGTAGCACTAACCCACGTAGGATCGATGAGTGTTGTAGTTGTTGCCGTCGAATCCACGGAGGATTCTGGTACAGTCTTCATCGTCGTCGCAGTCGCAGCCAGCTCTAGGGTTCCCGCACACAGCAAGCTCATTCGGGAGGGTCCACTCCATGAGCCGAGGGGCTGATACATCAAATTATACTAAGTTCTGAGTTGATATATCCAAAAGTTCCGTATCATCAACAGGAATTCAATGTCTCAGATGGCGCGTCAATCAGACGCCCAGTTTGAGAGTTATTGGCCTTTTCGTCATAGGGGCCCGGTTAGTTTTTTAGTCAAAACCAACCCGACCATACTCCAACTGTGTTCAAACCTCGAGAGTAGTAAGACAAAAGGTATGTCTCGTTAAGAGGAATCCAATAAAGTCGACGAAACATCAATCAGACATCCAGAGCTTAAGTTATAAGTGTTTCCGCTCCGAGGGCCCGGTTGGTTTTGTGTACGAACCAACCCGGCTGAACTCAAAGTACTCCGAAACCTTGAGTGTAATATACCGAAATGATCGCCTCGATCCAAGGATCTCTACGCAACTGACGGTGCATCGATCTGATGTCCATAGCCCAAATTATGGGAAACAGACCGAAACAGTCCGAAAATGGGTGGTCTGGGCCCGGTCCGACCCGCCCCACCGCCCCGGGTCAACCCGACCCGGGTCCGGGTCTGACCCGGCCGGGCACGGCATGGCCCGGCCTGGGTGGCCTGACCCGGTGCCTCTGGTCAGGCTCGGGGCAGCTCGGCACTGGATGAACAACCGCGCATAGGGGGCGCCGCCCCCTTGAATGAAACCGTGGCCCCCGCGTGGGGGCCGCTCCTTGCCAACGGATGCGGCCTAGCGTTGAGTGCCTGCCTCTTCAGTCCCGCATGGTCGTGGGACCAGCAGCCTGCCACGGGGCTTCAGCCTCGGCGGCCCTTCCCGGCGGCGCACCGGGCGGCGCCTCTGGCCGCCGGCGTCGCCGTGCCGGCGAGGCGCGCCGGCAGGGTTTTCCGCGGACCACCGGACATGCTTCGGTGGTCCGTTTTGCCTTCCGTCTTTACCAGCGGTCCTCCCAGGACTGAATCTTCACTATGAAGACCTCAAAATTCCCTTGTGGCCTGCTTCGTCGTCTCCCGCTGATCCGCACACCAGAAATGAAGAAACGGTGCGTTCAGACTTGCTCGTTGGTCCGCACCCACCGCGTTAGCGGTTTAAACGGCTTCTGACAAATTTTAAACACATGCCGAGGATATAAATCACATAGATTTAATTGAACCAAAACCCCTACCTCAAGCTTCGTCGAGCGAGGGTTCGTCGCGGAATTGCACGTCGCGGAAGAAGGCGTCGCGGAAGGGGGATCGTCGCGTCACGGAGAAAGGATTCGTCGGCGTCGCATCGTAGATCTCCGAGGATCCAGCGTTCTTGTCGACCTTCGTCGGAGGTCGGCGTTCTTCGCGTTCTTTGTCGAGGAAGGAGTGCTTCATGGATTGAGTGATTTCTCCCAAACCCTCTCGCACAACCCACCTCTAATAAAATAAGACTTGTATTATTTTATTAACACACAAGCCAACGTTTTGATATTCAAAATTGAATCAATCAATTAATTGAATATAATTGAAATGTTTAAACTTCCCAAATAAAAGAGGAGTTTCATTAACAGATAAATTCTAGGGTTGACTTTCACTTAAAGGGGGTGCGGGTGCGTTACTAAAAAAAGGAGGGGCGTTGAAAAAGGTGGGGATCGTGTGGGCCCCACCCCACAAATATCCTACCTAGTGGTGTAGGATATTGTGGGTCCCACATTAACCTCTTATGTTAGGTTAAACAACTTAAAATAAAATAAATTGGTTGCCCCATTTTATTTTATTCATTTACTTAACCCAAAAATTTAAAAACCACACCCAAGCAAATGCAACTCCAGAAAAGGTGTTTCTAAGAAAAAATCAGCGCTGCAATTCCATCGATGCCCTCAGAATTCGATTCCGAGCACCGGTTCAAAAGTTAGAAAAACCCGCTCGTTCGTTCACTGAACGTACCCGATCCAATCTTCAGAAAATGATTCCGGGCACACCAGGCCTCGGAATGAGGTGCCGTCAAAAACTGCATTCTTGTAAAATCCCAAATAAAATTAAGAAAAAAATTCCATTGAATTTTACAGGTCTTTAAACTAACCCCTCTAGTTCAACCAATCAAACACATGCAACCCTCTAGGAAGTACTCAGAGTCTAACCTCTCTAGGTAAACTTTAGCAAAGACTCTATAAGGAAGAACACACCATTAATTCCACCTGTGGTATCATATCGGTAACTATTGACACTCTGAGGAAGCACTCAATGTCCAATTCCCCCAGTGGTCTTAAAACATGGAACTAAAAACACTCCGAGGGAGCACAAAGTCCACCCCCCTATGGTCTCAAAACTTAAAAGTAAACATAAACTCTAGAGAAGCCCTCCACATCCATTCCCCCTATGGTCTACAACACCAGGTTCCCACAACACTTTGTAAGTCAATCGTGCACAATGATGTTCAACAACCGAAGTAAACCTTAAGAATTACTTGGCTAACAACTTTCAATAACTACTTGTCTAAATAGCTAGAAACATATAACAACATAAGATAATATCACTCCATCCTAACAACACTAGGCATGGAAAAAAAGCAGCCTAATTGGAAAAGCCAGACCAAACAGTCAATATAAAAAAAAGCATAGGCAACACATCTATAGCATGTAAAATAACCCTATTCACAATCAAACAACCTCTACTCAAGCACATAAGGCATAATGATAATTAACATGTCTAAAGTCCCATAAAAACACAATACCACGTTCTAGGGTATTGAGAACTTTTGCACATAATATTCAAATACTAACTATAGAAAGGCACAAACCACCTACCTCAATGTTTCATGATCAATATATTCCGACATCGGCCCTTGAATTGTCTTAGAATGACATAGATGTAAAAAAATGTCAAAAAAACTCAATCATGGATATCTCATAAAAGAGGAGAAATAAAGAGGTGAGGCTTTAGAATAAAGAAGAACTCATCGTGGTGACTCTATTGCAATAGAAGACAGCGGATTCGGAGAATGAATAATCGATTGGGGGCTCCTGAAAGAATCATGCTACTCAATCGCTCTTGGACGAGACATCATTAGAAGAAGGGGACTTTGTGAATTAGACATGACCTCGGTCCAATGTAATAAATAAAAATAAAAGTATATGACTTGTCTTTTAAAAGTACATGGTGTGTATTTGACTTTACCGACACTCTCTTTTGGAGGTCCTACCATTTTATCACACGGTCGTGTATGTGACCGTGACATTGACAAACACGGCCTGGACTTAGAGGTAGGGTACACGGTGTGTACAGGGAAGTACACGACGTGTACTCCTAAAATTTTTATTCTTCCCATTTTCTCTAAAAAACAACGTGAAATGAAAAACATACCTGAAAGGAATATTCGGGTTCTTAAAAAATATTTAAGATAAAATATTATTTAAAATGGAAAGTGTAGTGAACATAGGGGAAATAAAAAAATAAAATGTATAAATCAAAGGAAAATTTTTGAGTTAAAATAACCCTTACCTTTATCCTTGATTTCGGTATAAGTTATTTAAACTACTATATAATAAATTAAAACATGTTAGTTACCTATTTAATAACCTTATTAACATAAAATTCTATTTATACTCTTCATTAATAACAATTATTTTCATGTATTTGACTGTTGTAATCTCTTTTCACCATTGGGTGTAAATAATCTTGTTCATTTTGAGATAGCTATATTAAAGTTGTGTCAATAATCATTTTTCTCCAAAATATAAACATTTAAAAAACATTAATGGTACTGAATTTTTATAGAAGGAATTATTATTTTAAAATTCCAGTACCTCGGAGTTTTATCAATGTTTCATGAAGGTTAAAATAGATATGACCTAGTTTTGATTTATTTATAGATATTTATGAATTAACTTATATATATAATTACACTTTGTGTTATAGAAGAAGAACCTCATTTATGATATGTATTAATTATTATAAAAATAATATACTCTTAAAATATAAACTGATACCATCCATGTTTGTAAGTGGAATAAAATGAATCTAGTTTATTCATAGAGGTGGTAGTTCGCACAACACATGACTCACATTTTCCTTTTTGCTAATGTAAAGGTGGTTGGTTGTTAATATTTGTAACATCATTGTAATAACATTATATTATAATAATGATATTTATTTTATAATTTTAATACATACGAGTGAAATTTTCGGAAGAATAAAAGCACATAAAGGAATAGAAACGGGAAAGATATGTTAAGAACTTATACCTCTTTTCAAGGATTATCTACTTTTTCACAGGATATTGAACCTTTAAGGGATTTTATTTTGAGAATACCAAAAAATAATTAAGTTTTATATGTGTGTGGAGGAGATTATTTGGTATATTTTGGGCCCAACTTAGGGGGTGTGTGTTAGGGTAATTGATGAGAGGATTTCACATTTTATAAGTGGAAAGATGTAATATTTTGGTAATTACCCAAAACATTTCAATAATGTAAATTCACTATAACAAATATCTCTAAAATTGAGAAATAATAAATATTAGAAGATATAAGGTCATAATACACCTAAAACACTAAATTTAAAAACTTTTTTAAAAATTTAGATCCTTTACCCCCTAGGTTATTCATTTTTACCAATGTGGAATTCACCACGGTAACTAATTTTTAATTAGTTAATTTATCATTTATTCCCAATAATAAAATGGTCATTATTATATAATTTGAAACTAATGATTATGAATTTGAAATAAATTTTGTTTTATTAAATTTTAAAATTGATAATAATTAATTTTAAAATTATAAATGTATAATGTATTAAAAATAATATTTTGGTAAAAATGTAACTAATGTTATAAAATGTCAAAAATGAGTTTATAAATTAAATAAAACATTTTTAAAATTATAAAGTCACTTATAAAATATATTTTTTGTCTTAGAAAAAGGTTTCATGAATTTCAAATTCAATCTTATATAATAATAATGTCATGAAAGTCATGTTATTTGTAAAAGTGAAATTTTTAACTACTCACCTAAATATCAATTTTTTTATAAAAATTCAATAAATTCATCTTAAAATAACATGGAAATGATAAATAAATAAATTATGTTAATATTTTAAAATTCACATCCTAAAATTTATAAATATTTTTTTAATTAAAATCATAAAATATTGCACAAAACATTTTTTATAGGATTTCTTTACTATATTTTTTATTCTTATTCCCATTTCCTATAAATTAATAATTAAACTAGTGTTAATACTTTATTTATCTATAAATATATCATGATTGAAAAGAATTAAATTTTATAAAATATATTTTATTATTTCCTTAAGTAAACTAGTTGACTTGATAATTAATATGAACTTTATTTTGTGACACACACACATATGTATTTTCATAATTCCATTACCATTATTTATACCTGAAAATTCTATGACAACCTTATAATGGTCTATATTTTTTTTGGGATTTTACTGTTCTGTGTGGTGGAAGCTATCGATAATAATATTTACTTATGGAGGAAAAAACTTGATTCGTTGAAATCCATCCATCCATCCATCGATCCATACATCAAGATGTACAACCATACATACAAACATACCTACATACAAATAGTTACATATACATAAATACATACATACATACATGAATACAAATACATACACACATACTATCTCATACATTCTTGAATTCACACACACATGCACACACATAGACACACATAGACACACACATATATATGAAATAATACATATACATACAATATATATATATACATAAATTCATATGAAAATATACATACAACTATCTATACATGAATACATAATTGCATATAAATACATACACATATAATTTTATATACATACATACACACACACACACACATAGATACACACATGAATACACACATATATAAACATTCACATATAAAAACACACACAAACACAGGAGTGCGCACACACACACCAAAAAAGATACTATCACACCCCAAATTATCCATGCCATGAACTTAGTAATATAATCCCTTGGGTCTCTTTTAATACCATAGTTTCCTTCGCAACACAACACAAATTATTAACCACTAGGGAAACCTTTATAACTAAAAACTGCACCAAGGAAAACACATGTTCTTTCAGTTTCATTTACCCTCACTCATACAATCCATGAGAAACTTCATAGGAGCTCACCCATATTATCAATACTCCTAGCCAAACATTCTTAATTATGAAAATATTATCATATAGGATCTTGAAAGTAATTTCATACCTTTTTTACATGAGTAACACAATTTATTATTTTATTTATCACGTCTCCAGGGGTGTTACACTCCCTCCCTTTATATTTTAATTACCTCATTGTGGATCCCACACCTCAAACCTAGGTAGTGCCTTTGTAATTTAGGTTGGATATTAGATTTGATATTATTTTTTCACGAACCATCCTAGTCCACCCATGCTACATGCACCTAAGCCGTCCCATGGATAGTCTTAATAGTCATTCCCAATCACCACATGATGATAACTAGTGCCAAGGAATCAAAATGGACACATTGGGAATGGTTTCTACTTTATTATATCATCAATTGAGAAGTGGAATTATATCAATAACTCGACATGGTGCATCCATAAATTATTCATCAATGTGAAATTAAATAAATAGATATAAATTTAAAAATAAAAAATATGGAATAACTAAAAATAAAAATCCTTCTCAGAGTTAATAAAATAATACGAAGAAACTATGACACCTTTTGGGTCACTAGTATGTATTTTTTTGAACTATCTTTTTTATTTGTTTATTTTGTGTTTTCAAGAGATGGGGTCAATTTTTTTTGAATTTTCTGGAAAAAATTGAGCATATTATTAGATCATGGTTAGTTCTAACCATTCTACCATACATGTATTGGGGGTGGGTAGAAGAGTTCTTCGAATGGGATTTTCACTGTTATATCATAGTTTTCAAAACCTCATTGGATCTCCATGAAATCATGTGACTCATTTATGTGTGTAGGGGTGACCCACCCGGTTGAAGAATGATATTTAAAACTATTTTGTTATAAAATTTTACTTAATAATGTGAAAATACATTAATTCCCATTTTAGATAAACAAACTAAAAGATAACAGTTTGGTCTGATAAGTCTGATGCATAACATCCAAGGATAAAAATAAAAAAATGAAAACCACTAGAAACCATTACCATGTGACCCAAAATAACTCAGAAAATCCCATACCATATTCCACATGACTAACCCAAAAAAAAACACCAAAAATAGACCATAGAATGTGCATATGAAATAATATATGAGAGATGCATAAACCCAATCATATATGTCGGGTGTAAGGTGTCACACCCAATTTTTCATGTCTTCATTTTGATCCGGTTTTTTTGAAATACCGAACCCTTTATTAGGGTTTGGGTGAGATTAATGATGATTTTTTAACTTAAATTTATGTATAATCATCCTTCCATTAGTTCCCCATATATTTTTTGGAGTTTTGGGAGTAAAGGTTGGTTACTTCAAAATTTGGGCCAACCATGATCCCATTTACAGATTTAAAAATAAATTTTTTTCTTTTATAAATCCTTTGTTTTTCAACATTTCTCTCTCATTACACTTCCTAGATGTCCTAACCAGACCAAATAATACCACCATATCCATTTTTACCCCTTATGAATTCATAATTTGTCTGGGATTCAGTAATTTATTCAAGTATTGGGCTAGCCCGTGATCCCATTTCCAGTTTAAAAAAAATAATTTGGTTGTTTTCTATCATATTCATTTTTAATATTTTTTGGAACTTCTACCTCTAAATCAAGACCAAAAACCTTAGGTTCACCCCCATGTTTCATTTCCACTATTTTGACATCATCATACTCTTGGATTTGGACAAAAGTTCTCAATTATTCTTAAATTTTCTAGATTTGGTAACATAATTTGTTTCTTCAGTGACTCATTTATATTTGACTCTTTACCACCCAAATATTCTTTACCTGGTTCTTTCAGGCCTAAAGAGCCTCTCCATTTAGTACCAATCCATTAAATATCCTATAAGGGTGTGAATATAAGGGAATATGAAGAGTTGTCTAGTTTTCAAGGTGAGTTTTCTAATCCTTTCCCCTCCTTCCATTATTTCTTAGATTCTCTTCCTTCATAGTCATGAACGAACTATGGTTCTATTTCCCCATGATTTTTGATGGGGGTTTCAATATTTTAGATATTTTCTTCACATATATAGTGTTTGGGAACCCTCATAGAAGGTTTTCGGGTGTGAGTTTCTATTATTCCATGGTTTCGAGGTAGTTTCTCCCAAGAACTACCTTTATAAATCAAGATTCATACATTTCTTAGTGTTTTTACCTTATATGTATGATATGTATTGTTGTTTACCATTTTGTTTAATTATTTAGTGTGCAAGAAGGGTATTTTATGCCTTTTTTTGTGAAAATTGTGTGTTTTTTAAAGTGTTAACACTAAGTGTCTGTTTAAGTGATCTATTTGAATTAAAACTTGAATTATAATGTTTAGAACTTTGTTTAGATATTTTAATAATTTTTTGGAATGAAATTTTTTATAATGTTTTTAGTTTTTAATAGAGTTTGTTTTATTAATTATTGCATGCCTCGTTTTTGAGAAAGAGACCGGTTGGATTTTTTGTGCTCAAGGTGATATAAAATGATTGTTCTGGATTATCAAAAATATTGGAAGAATGTTAGTCAATGTTTTTGGGTTCCTTATTTGGGTTTCAATATGGGTTTTTTTCTTATAAAGTATTGAGTATCAGTTTCTAGGGTTTTTAGGAATGTGTTCTCAATAAATGGATCTTTTGGTACCTTTATAGAAACAGATGTTATTTGAATGTGTATCCTGAGTTTTTAAGGGGTTCAAGTAAATTTTCTATTTCTGGAAATGGTATTTTTAAACCTCTTTATAAAATTTTTAATTGATTATTTTTTAAAATGATGTTCTTTAAGAATGATTAAAGAGCCATTTGGCATTTTATTTAAAATGGTTTTCATGTATACTTCCAGTTGAATCATTTGGAGCCATTTTATGGTCCATGAAATTGATTTATTAAAGGGTTTTGGGGCTTCCAGATCTGGTATGATATGGTAATGGTGGGTGTTTGTCCTTGAAATATTGTTTTTAATGGATTTTATGTGGAGATACTCGTTATAATTCTTGGAATTGTTTTATGAAAATTTTAAGTGGTTTATTGATCCGTGAAAGAAATGTGAATCCTGTTACTGGGCTGTTTGAGTGTGTATGATTTGGGAATGATATTTTCATGTGAAAAGTGTATCTGATAATATGTTGAACCTGATTGATAACTAAATGGAAACACGGGTATCAATGTGGGAAAATGTGTACTAGTATGCTTATGATCCGTTGTGGTTTCATCCCTATTTCACATAACATCTTTGACAATGACCACACTAACTAAACTATGGTGATGATTTTGGGGACCACCAGGTTAGGGGTATTTTTTCCCTACTACTGGATCGTGCATGAGAATGGATATTTTTTATGATTACTTTTACATTGAGATACGAGGTACCTGGGGCCCACAATAAACCAGTGCCTAGGTGTGTTCCCATGACTTGTGCTCATTGGTTATTTTTTACTCACCATTGGCATACAGTGAGTTTGGTTCCTAAATTCAGTATCATGTGTGTTTTATTTAAAAGTTCACATTCTTTAAAGAATCCCTCTTGAAAAATATTTTTATTTTGAAGTTTCATTTCTTTGAAATTGGTAACCAACACTTCCTGTTTATGAAAACATGCAACCATTTTATTTTATAATGATTATAACATAAAGCCATGTTTGGAAAACATAATTTTATATATTTTATTTCAAACTTGGAATTGATTTTTATTTTATTTTAAAGTAAGTACATTAGGAATAGAATATCGGGATAACCTACTAAGTTTTAATACTCAAGCCTATAGTGTTCTTATGTTTTTATCCATTGTAAAGGTTTCATCTTGAGTTCAATCACCATGGGATACATATAATTGATGTATTGGAGAGTGAACAATGGGGTTACATTGAGTTAGTTCTTTTTTCAGGATTGGACGATTGAGTAGTCTGATTCAGTTGTACTTTCAGTTTCATTTACAATTGATGTTTGGTTCCAATTTTATAAAAATGTACATTGGGCTATCTTTTTCTTTATTCTGATTAATTATTGATTATTTTAGGGAAAAAAGATCCCTTTTCACTTTAACTTATGTCCTCCGTACTTTTCTCCATCCCAAGAGGATCGGGAATGCCTCTTGGGACTTTTCACTAAGTGGCCCGAGTGACCGGTTCACGGTTGACCCAGACTGGTTCGTGAAAAAAATGGTATCGAAGGAGGTCATCTCTTAGAGGACCTTGTATTTTATAGAACACTTGGTTTTTTGGGTATGTAATGGTAGATAGAGTAGGATTTTCAAGACATGAGGGGTAGTTTTGGGAAGAGTTCAAGGAACTCTTGCTCGTTCCGATCCTCATGTGTCTATGAGAAGTATGATTTTATTAGTTTCTTTGGCTCTTAAGGATTATTTGGTGATTTTGATACAACAAGGGGAGTTGGAATAATGGCCTCCATTAGATCATAGGGCTTGTAAAGCCATGTGGAGTCAGGGAATGGTCCTAAGAAGGATCTTTGTATTGGTGGTGTGTTTGAAATATGTCCACTAACCAAATGGCCAAGTCACCCACTGACACTAGTTCCCTTTTGTGGGTATCTTAGACCTTTCTTGAATTATAAATTTTATTTTGAAAATTCGTGTGTGATAATTGTATAAGTGGGTTTTAAATTATTAATATAAGAATGGTTTTGAGAATTTTGGGTTTTTGTGAAACAAATTTGTAGGGAGAAAGTAGATTGATATAATGGGATTAAACTTCCTTAATCTAAATTTATGGTTTATTGAAATAAAATGGTTAGAAGGAATGTATTAGTTTTTTATTATTCTGATTTTTTTTAAATGAGAAGTTTTGGTCTGTTGAAGAGTGTTGGAATATGATTAATTGGTGTTGGTAATTGGTTTTAGGAATTTTTTTTGAGAAGTTGTTGTTTTCAAAAAAAGGGTTTTGGCCTTTGTGGCTATCATATTAATAAAAGAGACCTTACTTATTTTTTTGAGAATATAAAAGGTATTTTTGAATTTCATGCTTGTTGTGGTATTATTTTTTAAAATAAATGAAATGGTTTCAAAATCAAAGTGTTCTGAAAAAGTGTGGTTTGTTCAGATGCTTAGAATTTTTTTGAATAAAGGGAGTGGATTTTGATAGAGACCTATGTGGTTTCTTTTTCAATCTTGGTAAAATGGTTTTTTGTGTGCCAATATGATAATGGTTTTTGAATTGGTGGTTATTATTCCTAGGGAAGGTACATGATTTTTAAAATGGTTTGAATTTTTTGGCTTGTAAAATTAGGATGTTTCTTTTTTCCTTGGGTGTTTTCATGGGTCCTCACATGCATGGTTTTGTATAGATATATTGAAGGATGCTTGGTATGTAATAGTGGTTGGGTTCCTGGGGTGGCACGAGAATGTGCAAGTGAGTAAGACTTGATTAAAAACCATTGGTGACTGTGAAAATCCACCAAGTTAATTTATTTTTCAAAAGTGTTTATGCTGAAAATGTGTTGTGTTTTTGTAAAATTGTGTTTATGTGGGTTTAGTTTTCATGTTTTAGAAGTGTGGTTTGTTTGTTATACTTCCTCATGATCTGGAAGTGATACTCTTGGTGTGTCTTGATATGGGATCTTGTTTCTGACTTGGTTTTGGAGGAATGTTTAGTGGGTTTCTAAGGATATGTTGGATGTTGTGATGTGGCCACAGATGGTTCCCTATTGGAAAGATTTAAAGTTGATCAAACTAACGATTAATTTCAAATATTAAATCCACCTGTTCAGATGATGCCTCAACTCGTTTGATGGAATAGAGAGATTTTTTGTCTTTATTTAAAGTGGTTTCCTATTGTTATAATTATTTTGGATATAGCAGTTCTGTTCAGTGATGTTGATGTGTTTCACCGTATTCATTCTCTATTGTTCTCTTTGTTTAGAGTGAGAGATAATGCTGCTATGTATCTTTGAGTTCTTATTTAGATAAAGGTGTTTTTTTGAGAAAGTGAGTTTTGTGGGGTGTTGTGATCTATAGATCTTGGCTACGGCGTAGTAGATTCTTCAAACATCAGGGCCCCAACCATAGGCCTCAATTTGAATATTTTCACTTAGTTAGGAAATCACTAGAGGTGTGGGGAGTTCAAAAAATATCCTTTATTCACCATTGTGGTAAGGCAGTTTCTATGTTTTTATTGTGGTTTCTCATCACTGTGATTTTCTTTTTTTCTCTCAAAGAGCATGGTGGACTTACCCCTCATGCAATGTCCATGGTTATGCTTTCTAAGATGTGGGTTTCTAATCAATGTCCCTGTGTGGACCTCCAATGTGAATTGAGTGCGGTATTGGTTTTACCTATTTGTATGTAGAGAGTTTTGGGTGGTTACTCTATTTTATTTGTGGTTTTAGTGGCCCAATTATTGGGTCTGCTTCCCTCCCTGCCCCAACTGGTGGTGTTTTTGATCTTGTCTGAAAGTGTTGGCCCAGTTCTTGTCCTATCCATTCAAGAGTGGGTGGTTTAAATAATCATGTTTTAACCATATTAACTTGGTTTTGTAGGTTTTTCTGGGAGTGTTTTGGTGTATAGGTGTGGGTGTGTCTGGATTCTAGTTCATGTTGAATTCTTGTTTGTTCATTTTTAGTTGGTCTCTAATGTTGGGGAGACCCACTACGGGTCTCGAAGATCTTTCCTTTAAAGAATGTTTGGATAGTAGTTATGATTTAATAGTGGGGTGACCATTCCATCCTCCCACCCAATTCATTTGATTTTGGGAGTGTAATTTGGTTTGGGTGATTTTTGGGTTCATTGGAAGAAGGCCCAACAATTTGGTTTTTGTCCTGGTTGTGGAGGTGGTGGCTTGATCTTTCCATTGATTCTCAGGAATTGGTTGTGAGTTGGTGTTTTGTTTAAGCAAGTGGCTTATGTTAAATTAATGTTGGATGATAGTTTATTGGCTTGAGATGTTGGAGAATTTTGATAAGAAATTCTTAGGTGTTTATCTTTCATTTAGAAAGTGATATTGATTTCTGGGGGTGAAAATCATTAATGGTGGGGAGAATTGTCACACTCGGTTTTTCATGTCTTGGTTTTGATCCAATTCGTTGGAAATCCTGATCATTTTATTAGGTTCTGGGTGAGATGAATGTTGAGTTTTTAAATTCCATATATGTCTAATAATCTTACCCTGGGTTCCCTATATCTTGTTTGGGAGTGTTTGGAGAAAAGGGTGGTTACTTAAAGATTTGGGCCAACCGTGAGCCCATTTCCAGATTTAGAATCAAAATTTATTTCTTTTATAACTCCTTCATTTTTTTAAAATTTTTCAATCATTCCACTTCCCACATTTCCTGCCATGACCTATTAAAACCATCATATATATTTGGCCCCCTTAGTTATTCATAATAATGGTGGATTTGGGATATTTATTCAGGTATTGGGCCAGCCCATGATCCCAATTCTAGTTTAAAACATAATTTGTTTATTTTATATATTATTAATTTTTATATATTTTTGGATGATTACACCTCTCAATCGAGATCAAAAACCCTAATTGAAACCCCCATATTTCAATTTCCCTCTTTGGATCTCACATTAGTTATGGATTAGGGCTAAATGTCTTGAGTCTTATTAGATCATCTAAATTTCGTAAGGTAATTTGTTTCTTTCCTAAATCATTCATTTTTTTTCACTTCCCCACCAAATATTATTTCCTTGGTTCTTCCAGAAATAAGGATCTTCTATATTGAGTTACAATCAATTACCTCTCCTGTAAGGGTGTTGATCTAAGGGAAGATGAAGAGTTCTCTAGTTTTCAAGCTGAGTTTCCTTCTCCTTTCTCCTCTTTTCTCCTCCTCCTTCCATTATTTCTAGGATCTATCTTCCTCCCTAGTCATGAAATAACTAGGGTTCTGTTATCCCATAATTTTTATGGGGTTTTAATTATTTTAGGGCTTGTATTCATAGATATAGGTTTTGTGAACCCTCATGGAAGGTTTTCAGATGTGCGTTTTCATTCTTCCATGGTTTTGAGGGAGGTTCTCCCCAGCACTGCCTCTATAATTAAATATTCATCTATTTTTTATTTTTTTCCTTTATATGTATTATATTTTTTTAACCCTTTATTTTAATTATTTAGTGTTCCATAAGGGTATTTTATGCCTTGTTTTGTGAAAATTGTGTTGTTTTTGTTAAAGTGTTCAAACTATGTGTTTGTTTAAACTATCCATTTTCTTTCTCATCTAACATATAATTTTTTTAAACTGGTTTAGCTATTTAAATAATTTTTTTTCATGAAAATATGGTTTTATATCCCTTTTTATGTTATTTAGAGTATGTTTTATTAATTGTTGCATGCCTTATTTTTGGGAAAGTGCTTGGTTGGATTTTGGGTTCTCCAGGTGATATAAAATGATTGATGTGGCTTATGAAAAAAACTAGAAACACGTGAATAAATGTTTTTGGGTTCCTTATGTGGGTTAAAATCTAGTTTTTTGTTTTATTTGGTAGTAAGTATCGGGTTTTAGGGTGTTTTGGCATGTGTTCGTGGTAAATGGACCATTTAGAACCTTTATAAAAATGGATGGGTTTCGAATGTGTAACCTGCGTTTTGTAGGGGTTTAAGTAAATTTTCTATTGATTAAAATGGTGTGTTTACAACTCTTTAGGAATAGTGTAATTGGTTCTTTGGGAATATTTTGTTTTTTTGAAGAATGCCTACAGGCCCATTTAGAATTTTTCTTATAAAAATGGGTTTCAGGTGTACTTCATGTAGTATCATTTAAAAACATTTTATAGTCTATGAAATTGATTTATTAAAAGGTTTTAGGGATGAAAAATATGGTTTGATATGGTAATGGTGGGTTTGGGAACCTAAAAGATATTTTTTAATGGATTTTATGTGCAAATCCTCACTATACTTTTTGGAATTGTTTTATGAAAATTTTAAGTGGTTTATTGATCTCTGAAAGAAATGTGAAGCCTGTTTGTTGGATGTTTGTGTGTGTATGATTTGGGAATGAAATTTTCATGTGAAATTTTTATTTGATAATATGTGTAACTTGATTGAGAATTAAAGGGAAACCTAGGTATCTAGGTGGGCGGACACGTATTAGTATGCTAGTGATTCAGAATGGTTTCATCCCTATTTCACATAGCAATTTTGATGATGAAAACACTAAGTAAACTATGATGATGATGTTGGGGCCCACTAGGTTATGGGTATTTGTTTCCTACTAGTGGATCGTGCATGAGAATGGATATTTTTTATGGTTACTTTTACACCAAAATACTAGGTACTTGGGGCCCACAACGAACTAGTGCCTAAGGGTGTTCCCGCGACTTGTGATCATTAGCTATTTTGTACTCACCATCGACATACGTTGTGTTTGGTTCATAAATTCTGAAGTGTGTGTGTTTTATTTGAATGTGTACATTATTTAAAGCATCCATCTTGAAAACTGTATTTATTTTGAAGCTGCATCTCTTTGAAATTGGTTACGAGCATTTCCTTGTTATGAAAATGTGCAACCATTTTATTTTATAATGATTACAGCACAGAACCATGTTTGGAAAACATAATTTTATGTATTTTATTTCAATGTTTTTATTTATGTTTCTTTTATTTTAAAGGAATTTCATTATGAATAGAATATCAGGCTAACCTACCAAGTTTTAAAACTCAACCTTATAGTCTTCTTCTATTTTTATCCCTTATGCAGGTTTCAGCTTAATTTCGATCGCCTTGGGAGACATCTAATAGATGTATTAGAGAGTGACATTTGGGGTTACATGGATTTAGTTGGTTGTCATGTTTGGTCAATTGAGTTTTCTGGTTCAATTGTATTCTCTCTTTCATGTGCAATTAATGTTTATTTCGACTTTTATATAAATGTATGTTTTAATTTATATTTATTTCTATGTTATAGTCATTGATTATTTTTGGGAAAAAACGTTCCCTTGTAACTATAATTGATGACCTTAGTACTTGTCTCCATCCCAAGAGGATTGGGAACACCTCTCGAGACTTATCGTGGAGTGGCCTAAGTTACTTGTTTAGGGTCGACCTAGACTGGTTTGTGACATAGGGTAAACATGCCCTATAGGATCCCAATAAAGATTTTGTGAAATTTACTTTCAAAAATAGGTTCATTAGAGTTAGTTTTAAATATAAATAGAAAATATGTTTTTGATGTTCATATATGAAGAAACCAGTTAACATACCATATTTATATTTTTAAAATGTCCCATTCTTTATATAAATTAGGGATGAACCAATAAGATTTTATGAAACACTTTTTAATCCACAGAAATAGGATATTTTATGAATTTTATGAAAACTTTCCCCAATAATTTTTCCCTTCCAAACATTACACAAATTCATTTTATTTTGAAATGAATAACACTTTCCTTTATAGATCAGTTTTCAAAAAAAATATAAATCAATTTTAAAGTAAGTTAAAATTGTAACTAAAATTGAATGGTAAAGACACACATTCACCAAGATATCAATATAACATAAAAACATAAAAAACCTATGTATTGGTTCTTTTAAAAAACCTAAAAAACTAGTGGATATTAAAAGGGTATAATGGACTACCCTAAAAAATCCTCAACAGAAGCTATGAATTACTGAAAAAACACTAGGAATCAATTAATATAGACCTAAACTGGTGATTGGATCCCTATGATAGTCTAAAACAACACTTATATCTTAACAGTAGTCCAATCAGACTATCCAGTACACATATCCACCCTTGGTTTTCTTGGATACCAAATTCCACATAATTCACCATAACAACTCCGTGAATATAACCATAAACCATTCCATAGTTAGCACACAATCTATACTATGGATTGAAGTAATCCAGTCCTTCTACCTAATTACTAAGGATTCCCATGAAATTTCAAGGTGGTGGTGAGAAAACAAGAAAGGTATAATCATCACAAGATCAATATTAAAACACAATAAAGAAATCCAATATCTAACCTTCAACATCCTTGCATGAAATAACACATTTTTACATGCATACACATCACATAAATGTATAAATAAATAAAAAATAAAAAATGGTAAAAATATATAGTGAGAATTTCAACTACAAGGGTATCAATTTTTGGTGTCACATGTTGTAAAAACAACTACATTAAAGGTTAAAAAATTGGCCTTCCAAAAAAACTTGAGATTCCCATCCATTTAAATCCACTTCCATTTTCATTTCAAAGTATCTCTTAAATAAAAAAAGATAAAAAATAATACATAAAACCATTAAAAATAAAAACCACCTTCATTTAAAACCATTAAAATATCCCAATTAATTCCATTTATTTAAACAAAACCATGTAAGTCCACCATTTCCTCTTTTCCTATACCCCAAAAGGGTAATATTCCATTTATTAAGAGATTTATTCAAAATAGGGATCATATTAAATTTCCGAAACACTTTTCAATCAAATATTTTTTTTATAAAAACATGAAAAACAACAAAATACATTTTTTTCAAGTGATAAAATTCTCAAAAAAATTATAAAATTAATAAAAACCATAACATATAGTATTATTTTGATAAAAAATACAACAGAAAACATTAATTATTTAATTAAAATACATCTAAATGACAATAACAAAATTGTATTAAATCAAGTGGAACCAAGCCACAATACGTCCTCATTGATGTATAACATCCAACCAGTAAATGGAACAAATTCTATGGCCCTAGACACCAAAACTGCTAATTTAAAACTACCATAAACTCAAATCTCAACAATAAAGGGTTTATGGGAGAAATACAGAAAAAAATAAACCAGTATAGGGAGAAGAAGGATGAAAAAAGGAAAATGAGGGGATTAACTTATATAAACAACGTGGAATCAAAATAGGGATTACCAAAATTAAAGACAAAGGGAGATAGAGATCCCCAGGTCATGAAACTAATATGAAATTGAATGAAGAGTTAAAGTGGGGATACCAAAAAATTAAAAATGATAGGGTTATAATTATAAAAACACTTTTGAGTGAAAACTAGAAATCTTTCTTGGTTAGGATAGATGGTTTAATAAATAATTCACCAACCGTGCATGATCCACCAGAAGGAACCAGAAGTACCACACATGGTTGAATCTCATAGTTCCACTTAATCATGTGCATTCCAAGAAAAAAGGACTCACAAAATTAGGACTATAAATTTCATGATTGGGACCAAATCATGTGTTTCTTATGCATACTAACTATACACTAACATAATGAACCAGAGAACCCCCATGTAAGATAATTCACATGGTTCTCCTAATCTGTGCACACTAACCCTACTATAGAGTAAAAATTATGAAAATTCCCATGGTTCTATATAATAACTTTCAAATATTTAAATTACCCAAAATTATATAAAAAACTAAGTAATAGTGACATGGTGGTGTCATAATTTTCCCAACATACCAATTTCTACCCCTATAAAGTCAGTGATAAAATTGTAAGGGAAAACTGAAAACCAAAATACCTATATCAGTGGTGGGAGGGTCAAGAAAGTATAAAGAGGTTTGATGAGAATTGGAAACCAAATGAATGTGCAACTCCTCAAAACCATGGACCTTTTACTCAAACATCAATAAACTTCTCTAAGAACAATCCAACTCATAATCACCATTAATATAGATCTAAGAAGATAGATACCTATCATAGGTCTCCAAACTATTTATAATTCCTCTAAATGGGTGATACATGGGATATACACTACTAAAAAAGAAACTATGAAAAACTACAAAAGCGATTTGAATTCAATGCAAGAAGTAACCCCTATAAGTAAAAATAACCACCCATGAATCAATATCATGTCCCAAATGGAAGAAAAATCCAAAGACAATCTATAACATCAAAAGGAAACCTCATCTAATAACACTATATCCTATATCACTATAATAGAAAAAGATACCTTAACTGATTCCATTCCTCAGTAAAAAATGATAAGGTATTTAACTTTGCATTAAAAATATGATTGGAAAAAGTGATGTAGGAGTTCATTACTATAACATTATCTTATGTTGAAACTAATATGATCCAAACAAATATAACCAATAAATAAAATCAACTGGTGCCATGTTTTTCCTAGTAACCTAGTACAAATTCCCAAGTCTATCCTATGTTCAAACCATAAAAACTCAACCATAACAAGAATACAAAAAATTCATAAAGGTTTAATATCAAACACTAAGGATGAAAAACTAGAACCACTAAGGTTGATGGTATTACCAGAGTGTAATCCTAAGCCTGCCTCAAATTAGCCAAGTGTTGGTGCTACCATTGGGTAGTAAAATCTCACAAAATGGTAGGACTTAAATTATGAAAATAATTTAATAGATATATATCTCCAATACACATAAATTGATAATAACACTATAAAGATGATTATATATAATCAAACTAAATTTATACAACACATGCATGGGTTATCCGGTACAAATGTATCACTGAAAAGATAAAATAAGCAATATAGATAGAATATGAAATGGGTATTTTAAACAAAATTCATTGAAAAGATCCCCCACTCTACATGTTCTCATGGATAAATCTCTCACCATAATGATCACCACCACCATAGTAGATCACTATGATCTAGAATGAATTTCCAAGCATCACCATGCATAAAATCTGTACATACCACAATAACTCCACATCTAATAAGGCCAACTCCAAACTCATGTGTCATCTACATAGACACAATACATGTAGGAAAATACCCATTGATGGGTGAGTATAAATATACATAGTATGATTCTCATAAAAACACAAAGGAAACATAAAGCAATAAGTAATATCAACTCTAGGTATAAGAGGTTCCTAGGATTAAGAAAAATAAGAAAACCCAAAATACTAAGTTAACTCCAAGATACAATTAATAAAGAGTGATCTAAATAATATCATGTAATAATAATTTATATATGATATATAATAATATTTCAAAAAGTATATATTACAGTAACCAATATTCAAAGATCAAATATTCTAATGGATGAACCTCATGAAAACCTAGTGATGTTTGAATAATTGAAATGTCAACATATTTTGAAGTCGATGGAAAATATATGTCACACTTTTAATGAAATTTAGGGATTATTGAGGAATAAAATATCTTAAAAAATTTGATCCTCTCAAACATTAATATATATTTTCTCTTGAAACCTATGGGGGTACCAACACCTCAATAAAGGATGGATACTAGTCAATGGAGTACTTTACCTACTATCATAACAATCCAGAAAATAAATTACCTATGTTACACATAGAAAATAGATTTGGGGGACCTTATCCTCATCAGTGGGATCATAACTGGTCGTGGGAGTATCTACCTTTAGTGGAGGGCCCACACCCCATCTGATCACTAAGAAGGGGCAGTACCAAATCCATAGATAAAGGACCCATACCCCAAGTATGTTTGGGGGTGTTATGAATCTAAATAGAAATGGGAAAATGGGACCCATACGCTATCATAAATACAATTTTTAGGGGTGTAGTGACCCTATAAACTCTCTAATAATCATGCATGAACTTTATTGACGATTATTCACTGATTTAGAGAAAAAATCACTCGCACAACCTCATACCACATCTTAGATATTGAAAATAAGTACATCATCATGTATTATGCGGAAAAAACATGTAATGGACTGTTAATATATCTAAATCGAATCCTAAATAAGGATAAATATATATTTAATGGGTGTTGAATAATTACATGGAGTGTCCACAGGATACATGCTGACTATCCTTTAATTGTATATCAGACTATGTACTAGTGTAAAAATGGAAAGTAAAGATCACATATACGATATGTGGGTCCATCTTACAAGGCCTATAGGTACAGATAGGTACCTAGGAATATACTCCTAGTACACATCAAGGAATACAAATAGAGGTATATGGTGTGTGGGTTAAGACACATAGCATATAAATTCAACCAAGCACCTGGGCATGTAATACTTATACACACTGAGCTAGCTAGCTAGAGTTAGATGGTGTGTGAGATTATCCACATGGTGTGTGATACATAACTAGAACAAAAACCCTAGCCTCTTATGCACCCATGGTATATGGAATGCGTACTTTCAAACTACACGTTGTGTATTCTATATTTTCCATGAAACTCAACTTATCACTGATCTTCTAATAGCTATCATATAATCCTCCAAAAATCATGTTGAAATCACATATGAACACCTAAATCTAGTTATAAAATTGAATATAATTAATTTTACATTTACTATTCATTGAATCCAAATATCCACATCCAATTCCATCATTACTTCCCACCTCCACATGGGAAAATCCATCATGTGTTATCTTTAATTCACAATCCACCACCATTTTTCACAAATATCTCATGTGACATGATATATGGTGTTGTGTTTGAAAATGTAGCATGAATCCAGGGGTTTTATCATAATTCAAACAAGATAATAAATATTTTAACCTCAATTTAATTCATGGATGATAATGAATAATGCAATGAACTGAAAGAAAAAAACCATAAAATCACAAACATGGATAATATATATATATATATTTGAATTATTACAAGTATTGTACCTATGATACTAATGTATTTGGGTAAAACGTTCATGTTCATGATAAAAAAAATAATGATTATAAAAATTAAAAATTTAATAAATTGACAGTGTTATGCTTCGATTGAAGATTCAGGGAAATACCATTAATCATGCTCAAGAAAATCATTAATAAAAAATAAAATCCAAAATAATGATGCCATAATTTAATGGAGAATTACCAATGCTTCAAAATTTTCATTGTCGCTACAAGATCCATTCTTCGATGTCACTCCAGATCCTATCATCCTCCTCTAATTCATTATTGATTCTTATATAATCTATTTCCTCTCTCTCTTATCTCGTTCTCTATAGGGTTATGTCGATAAAAATAGTTTCTAATCCTATAGAAAATATATAAATATTATTTTATAGGCCAAATATAGGGTTCACACCATAAAAATTCTCAAGAAATTAAAATTAATAAAATAATCAACACTTTTGGAATGTTATCTTAGAAATCATAGATGCAAACTGAACTTGCACCATACATAAGATAAACCCCACATTCTAAATGAAAACATGTAATTAGTTTCTACACATTATTAACCATATAAGAGATATTATAATTTCTTAAAAATAAACAATAAATAACTAAAAAATTATATTATATTTTTATATCATTATCAAGGCTTCACATCACCCATGTTTCTACATTTACTTAGTTATTCCTCTCAAAAAGAATATTAAAAATAACCAATATGTTCAAATATTTAAATCCAAGCTCGACCCAAAAGCATATAAATATTGGGATGATTATCTATTTAATTAATTAAAAAAAATTCCCATAAAACTCAAATATATTTGAAATTTTCCAAAAATAACTTTTGAGGTAAACACCCCACAATGAGAGAAATATAAATATAATTTTTTTGAGGGAATCCAGTAGGGTAATTTTATAATTTTACCCAAGGAAAGGCCCAGTACTTAAAAAACATAAAATTGACCTAATAAATGACTATGAAAAATTTGGGTCACTACAGTGGCATAGGCACAACCACCATAACTACAACCTTGCATATGAGGAACCACATACGAATAAAAATAATGAATCCAAAAAACCCACCTCAAGAGAACCAATATACTCTAAAATCTATAAGATCCAAACTCAAAACAAAATTCATCCAAGACCAATCTATGAAATGAAACTCACTAATTTTTTTAAAATTATATAACCACATAATTTCTTCAAGAGAACCCATATCAACATGGAAGAGAGGGTAATGACTAAAGATATCCTAGAGCGAAGAATGTTGTAGCTACACTAATTTATTTAGAGTTAGAGAAAAGTCTAAAACTATAAGATCTATGCATAAAAAATGACAAGGATCACCATATGAATAATCATTGATTTCTTCCAAATTTAATTAAGCCCTTTATTGGGGGAACAACTAAGTAGAAAAAAACATGAATCTAACCAATTCATGTTTCACAAACCAAAATGTAACATCTTTACTTATTTTGATGTACAAGATATTTCAAGTTAAAATTCATTATTCTATTTTTTGTTCTTCTTGAATAGGTATTGTTAATAGGTTAGTTATTTGTGTTAAAGAGTCTATGTTTTTATTGTTGATGAGTTCAGAGGAGTTATGGTTGTTTGTTATTTGAAGGCTTCCACCAAATTACCAGTGGAACCCACTAGCTAGCTGGTGGGATTCCAGTAGGTTTTTAGAATTTTTTGTACCCAACAGGTTAGCTAGTAGGGCTCCAACAGCTGAGAAGTGAGGCCCATCACATTTATGGATCACCTAGTCTGGGGTGGATTAAATTCCCCCTATGAATTTTTAATTACACATATTTTGACATCTCTTTAACACTAACTTCCAACCCCTTTGGTCTTATTATAAAATTCAGACCTCTTATCATGTTTTTAGATCTATTACATTAATATCCCCTTGGTTCTTACTGGTTGGACCGATCCATTAACTCTATAACAACGCATTTTTCTTAGATCAACAACAAATTGATCTACCTTCTTGAAAAATGAGAAAATATTTGTAATGGATATATGTTTTATCTGATGATACAATGATGAGTTCTTAATTTCTTGACGGATCAGTATATATTTATAAATTATTATGATGAATCTTGATCGAATCGAGATCTACCAATGAATTAAAAAGTATCTACACAGTTACCATTAGTTTTAATATATTAAAATTACAGAACATTTTGGGAATACTTAAAAAATTATTCATACAGTGGCCTAAGGACCATACTAGTATAGTTCCATTGGAAACATGAAAAATAAACATTGGTATACAAATGAGCTATATAATCTCACACTAGGTTCTTCTTAACTAGAATCATTCTTAGAAACATAAAAAATAATGCATATCTTCGTATCCTGGTGGAAGGAAACATATAAATGAGTGATCTCAAATACCCAGTAAGGGTAATAAAGGGAGACATGAAAGCATAATCATGAGAATAAGGGTATGATAACATGATTATAAAAATATAATATAATACCCTATATATCAAATATAATAAACATTAATCATGACATAAAGCACGGAATGTAATAAGACAAGAATTATAAGGAAATAAAGAACATAATACATAAAAGAAAAACATAGTAAAAAAACATGGAATTGTGGTAGAAACATGAGAATATAATATTATTTTAATCCTATCCAAGACATAGCTTGCAAGACTGTCTTGGTATTATGGTTTCACTCCCCATAACATCTTGATAGTCATAGTTAACTCACATGGACATCTTATTAATAGGAGTTCACTCCTCATACTATAATGGTTTCCATGGTTTACTCCCACGACCATCTTAGTAGTCATGTTTCATTCCCAAGACCATATTATTGTTCCTCATGAGATATAAATCTTTACCCATTGAATTGGAGGGAGACATAGGTTCCACACATCTCATAATGAAATCATACATACATGTGACACAAGATAATT
The DNA here is from genome assembly GCA_963277665.1 of Viscum album. Taxonomy (NCBI): domain Eukaryota; kingdom Viridiplantae; phylum Streptophyta; class Magnoliopsida; order Santalales; family Viscaceae; genus Viscum; species Viscum album. The sequence continues at coordinate 1,378,893,158 of OY728132.1, read as the reverse complement.
ATAAAATTTATCATTACCCAGGAAATTAAATGGGTATAATAAACATGTAATAATATCATAACCCATATAAAAATATAGGTTTTATAATCATTTCATCATAGTATAACCCATGAAAAGAAGTGGGTTTCAAAATCATGTAACTCATGAAAGAGAAATAGGCATCATAAGCATCATTCCATGAAAACATAAGTCATTCAAGAAAGAATATTAATGGAACATTTGGATTATTTTCTTGTAGGGAATAAGTAACATAAATAGTTCCCATATTATAAGGAAAATAACATTAAAATAATTTTTTTAAAATATTTATTGAGGAAAATATACTTACATATTTGAAAAATTATCTTTAAAACATAAAACCTTTTGAATATCATTTCCTTTGAAAATAATTTGAAAAAATATTATTACGGATTGAAAAAAATTTGAAAAAAAATTTCCGTGAAAATTTATAAAATAATCTTGAAATAATTTTGAAACCCATTTTCATTCAAAACTTATAAAAGAAGATTCAAAACACTTTAAAAATATTTTTCATTGAAAATTTATTTGAAAACATATAAAGGAAGATTTAAAAACAATAAAATATTATTTAAATTATTTTTACTTGAATATTATCTTCAATTATTATTTGAAAACATTTTTGAGAACTTTTTTGAAAACATGGTTTTCGTAATAAAATAGATTTCTTATCGAAGAGTGAAATACAATCATATTTTATTAAAAACATTTTTTTAATTATATTAAGTACAAAATAATGTAAAAATGATACTAATAGAGGGAAATATCTTTAATAAGCATAGGATAATGAAAATCATGATTTTTCTTAAGATATGGATCATAATATTTCATCAATTAAGCATAATCAATAAGAACCTCGAAAAGTGATGAGATTGTTTCAATGAAATATTATCACTTAGTAACTTGGGATAATACTCTCCATGTAAGAAAATGAAATAAAATTAAGCTTGTAATATAATTAAAATAAGTATATTTATTATATAAAATTTAAAATTTAAGTATATACACCTCCAAAAATAATTTAGTATCATAAAAAAACATAAGTCTAAACGAAGGAAAATTGAGACAAAACTATATTACTGAATTGGTAACTTTTGAGAATTAAAACCTATGAAAGATAGATTATAAAATGGACATGTAAATACCCATAAATTTAAGAATAATAATAATATAATACATTCATGGGAAGTATATACACCACATAAAAGTAAATAGTGGTGAACATGAAATGTATCTCATGAAAATAAAAAGTGAGATGAAATCCCCTTACCTTGTGTCTAGACTCTAATTGTAATCATTCAAAGCACATGTATAATAAATATAAATTTAATATAAATAATTTATAGTAGAATATTATTATATAAAATTCCAAATATGGTCTTATTATCACCTTATTTTACCATGTTGTTAACAATGATATGTTAAGGTTTCACTTCAGGTAATATCCACTTTCTCCTTCACATATGTTGTAATTTGTTATATTTTTGTTTCTTATACTTATATCATGGTTGAAATAATGTAAACCATGATATAAATATCATTTATATTCAGTATATGTGTATTATAATAATCTATAGAATATATAATCCAAAAATTGAATGCATCGTTCATAGAGATGGTAAGCCGTACATACACACTAACACTATTTCCATTTTTATTGGTATATTGAAAAAATAAGGTAAATTAAATAAGAATATATATATGTATATATATAATTATTAAATTAGTATTATTATATCATATATATCATATAAGTTCACTAAACTCATCCTTAATTCATTCCCTGTAGTGTGTAAACGAATCACATCGTTTTGAGGGGGTGATAGTCCACACATCCTCAAACGAAATTACCGTATTTACATAAAATGGAAAGTATAAAGATATGTGTTATAAGATGATTAAATAAGATTAAATACATAATAAATATAATATATAACATATATAAATATATTTTCTTTCATAATTTCCACCATGAGATGCGGTAAAGAAAAAAGTGCAAAATCATTGTTTCGTGAGGCAGTGGTTCATCATACACGTAAATAGTATGTTTGTTAGCCATTAGATGGAAGTGTGTGTAAGTTTAATTAGAAAAATTATCATAAAATTATCAAATTATATAAAAATACTATTTTTGTTATACAATTATAGAATAAGTAGAGTTTAGGGGGTGCATAAAGATAAAAAAGAAGGGAGTTTTAGAGAAGATGTTACATTTAAATTGGGTGACTCCTTTTGGTTTGTGCCAAAATGATTCCTTGGATTTATTTTTAACCGAAGAGAGGATTAAAAAATAAATGGAGGAATTATTGTAATTTTATTGGGTAGATATTGGACAAACCATTTTTTTGAGATTTGTGAAGAAGAGGGAGAGTTGGTAGACTTTTATAATGGAGGAGGAGTGGAACGGTTGTAATATTTCAGAAAAGGGAAACCCCACCCACATTTTTTTATTTAAAATGGATAAAATAATGATAAAATGTCAATAAAAGGAATTATAGGGTTGAAATATGGCTATTAAATGGATTTTGGAAAAGTTTATATGTCGTTTTGGTCCTTAAGGTTATGGTTTAGTTCCTTATAAAGCTTAATTTAACATTAATAGTTGTAATTAATTTTAATCATTTTCACAAATTTTTTTGGTCAAATACTAAGTTGAACTTATTATATTTTATAAATAATAATTATTAAAAATATGGAATCAATTTTTCAAAATTCTATTCACATAAGTTGAATAAAAGCAATTTAAAATTAATCCTGTAGTCCGGTCGACAATGCATGGTTTTAAAGTAAAAAAATTCAAAGGCTTGCTATGTTTTTATACCAAATTTCAAAGTTAATTTGATCTAAATAACCTAAATTTTATTATTTTATAAAAATATTATCCAAATAAACTTTTAAACCAATTTAAATTATAATTTAATCTTATAATAAAATTAAATGAAAAAACAGTTTGAAATTAAAATTCTATATTTTTAACTATTCATTAAAAATTGAAACCTAACAAAAAAATACAAAATATTAATCATAACTTAATTATTAATTTTATATTTAAAATATGAATTTTATTTTAACAGATTAAATCTATGAAATTTACAAAATATAGATTTAAAATGGGTTCCCCATTAAAAGGCGGAAAATCTACTATTATAAAAATATAGGTTTTAATGCCTAAAATTGGTTTTGTTCATATCATATGTCTATCAAAACTAGTGAATGAATATCAAAAATATTTTATTGAATATATAACATATTAATTAAATTAATATCCCTCAATAATTATACTTAATTTAATTTATTATGGTAAAACATCCTTGTGACCATAATAATATTTTCATTTATACTCAATCAGTTTTTATATGAATTTATAATTGATTGGTAACCAATGGATTAATATTATATTTTTGTAAACCATATATTTTAATAAATTAGTTAATAATATTCATTACCTGTAATTGAAGAGCTAGGTTATATCTTATCATATTAAATAATAAAATTTCAATAATATACAATTGTTTGGTAAAACTCGGTCCTTTGTGTTACACAAGACATCGAGGAAAGTCAATGGTGCATGTAATGAAAGATAAAATTAGTGTTACATGTAGATAAATCTAAAATATATATTGTGTGTGGTGCATTATAAAATTCATGTTGTGTATAAAGAACTCCCAATATAGTGATTTAATATAAAATAAATTATCTTTAGTGTTGCATGAAATGAAAAATATCAAAAAGGCTAAATTATTTTGAAAAAAATAAATAAAAAATATAAGGGTGTTACATTTTACCCCTGATAAAATGAATTTTACCTCGAAATTATTCTGGGTTATAAAAGGATTAATACTTGTAACTTTCATTCATAAAATTCTATATCATAAAAATGGGTAATAAAACTTCCATCATAAAGGAAAATTTAGAACAATAATGGTTACCCAAAGCAACATATAACTAGGTTTCCACATAGGAGAACATAGGTTAAGAGTGAAGATTATACATGGAGGAAAAGTGTAAATATTTATAAAGAGTGATTAAGATCATCAATCATAAACAAGCGAATGATCAAAGAAAATTTGAGGGTCTTAAAGTCATAAATATGCGACGATTCAAAAGGCCATAAGTTCAAAAAATTAAGGCATTTAAACATTATATTTTCTTTTGATCAATGTCTTAATGTCGAGTAATTATTTTTTGATCAATAATATAAGGAAATATACATACTTGATATATTTATATAAAAAAAATTTCTTCTTTATTTGATCATTTATCTATTTATAATTCATCCATTACTTCAAGAAATAGATGCCTAAAAATTAACTTTGATTCCTGAAGTGCTAAAATAAACTTTTATAAGATCTTAAGGACCATAAAAGAATAAAAAGTGTAACTATTTGTATCTAACTATTCTTTAAAATCAATATGGTTAAAAAATTAATCTTTAAACATAAAATTTAACTTTACTTGTTCATAATTAATAATTATTCAAAATAAAAATAATTACACATTAAGCCGGAAATCATGTAGTTCAGTGGTAGGCATGAAACCCTTATCGTCCTTCAGTTATGGGCTCAAGACTGATGGACTTGCCAGACATCATTGTTTTTCACCAAACATACATGATGTCCTTTTCTAAAACGTCACTATTATAATTTCCAAAAATATATATGATGGAAATCCTTGAAATAAGGTTAATCACCAAACAACCATTTAAAAAATGTTTTCAATAAAATCTTATTGCATAAATACTTCCTCTGAAGTTTAACATAAACTTTTCCAGAATGGTTAACCTTATAACCCTTAAAAAATATTAAAATAAAATAATTTAGAAATAAATCCATAAAAACATCTTAACATTGATTCCCCCATATATCACAAAGTATCTCTTGGTTGTAACATTACAAACATGTGACTACCCTCATCATATATTCTTTTGGAACATGGTAATAACCTGAATTACCATAAATAATTCTAGAAGACATGAATTATTCCATATTCCATAGGTTACTAGATATATTCCATAAATCCAAGAAGTTGTAAACTTCTTCCATGATAGTATAAACTACTTTTCAACAAGTCCTTAATTATTAACAGGGTAATAATACTATCCAATTTACTTATACCCAACATATCTTTATCCAAAAAACATTATCGTAACATAAAAAACTTATTAGGGGTTATATTTCCCATAATCATGTGTTTTATATGAACATAACATTTTAATTAAATCACGTTTCTATTCCATTATATCCATTAAACATATTCTTGTAAACCATTAGCAAAAAAAATATAAACTGGACAATCCTTATATATTTCAAATTTCTCAATTCCTAAGTCTAAATACATAAAAACATCGATCACTTGATCCTTAAGTCACTAAAAAGGCTACCTCATCCTATTACAAAATACATATTTCTTTTAACATGTCATCTGTAATCTCTTCATCATCAAAAATGTAACCATTACTCACACCACCTTACTAATTCTCTTTAGAAGCATTTCTATTGGGATATTGAGTTGCATAATGACCATTTATTCCACACTTTAAACACTTAACCATTGATGGTGTCTTTGGGATGCCAATATTCTCATCCATTTTGTCAACCGATCTATTCGTTTTTCCCTTGAAATCACTTACATTGTGTCATTATTATCCACCATAAAAATATCTTCTTATTCCTCTACGATATTCAAGTAGGTGATTCTTTCCACATTCTTAACATAAAGTAAACCGGATCATCTTTTCTCCATGGTCTCTATTACACGAAATCTCAGCAAAATTCTTCTTTATGTTCCTTGGGGAGTCCTAGAGTTGGTTAAGGTACACATTGTTAATCGTGTTCCATGAATACTAATTAAGCATGATCATAATATCTTACACTTCAGTGATCATCCCACTTGGATTCTCATGAAAAAAATTGTCCATCACATTAAACGTTAATCTAGTTCCTTCGAGTTCCCACCATTGACTAAAACTAGAAGCATAGTGTGAGAATTACTTAACATATCAGAAAACCACATAGTCATGAAAAAAATTACTTATAGGATTTCTAAATCATGATACCTTCCTTAAACTATGAAAACTTCTGTTCATTATAGTTTATTAATATCCCACATATATTTAAATATTTCCTAATGGTTTGTGAAGGGTTTTGTGAATTTACAATTCATATACACTGAGAGTGTCAAATCAGGTGTGTAGCAAGTTCCATTGTTATGTACTTGATTACCCTGAGTTAGTCCCAGAACATCTAGTCAGATTTTTTATCCCTTGGAGAATCTATTATAGAGCGACATATACTTGTAGTATCCAAATAGGGATGTATTTCTTGGAAACCACTCACTCTACAATTTACCAAAATTCCAGGACATTTTTATAAATGTTAACTCATCATAATACTTGTCCTTAGAGACATCCCTTGACACATATTTATAAATTTACCTAGTAATCTCACAAAATGTTTCTCATCTTGTTTTCCAAATGTTAACTAAACCTTTTCTCTGATACTAACCATATCGACCCTCACATTTCATACATTAAAATTACACAAAATTTTCAGAATACATAAAAAAATTATATATACAAATTCCCAAAGACCATACTAGTCTAGTGCCTTTAAAAACACAGAAACATAAACATTGTTACATAAATGAGCTACACCATCTTTCACTAGGTTCTTCTTGAATAACACCCTTCTTAAACACATCAAACAAAATACATAAATTTATAACATGGGGGAAGGAAACATAAAAAGGGGTGAGAAAAAATGTACAATAAGGGTAAACAAGGGACATAATTAAGCATAATCACGAGCATAAGGGTATGAGAACATGATACTAAAAATATAAGACCCCATCCTACATATAAAAGTTTATAAATATGAATAATGTCATAAAGCATAGCAGTTCGTAAGAAATGAATCATAAGAAAATAAATATTATAAGACATGAAATCATAACAAAGGGATAAAATGTGGAATTATGGTAGAAACATAAGAATATAATATGATTTTCATAGTATCCAAAGAAACACTACCATGACCATAATGGTTTTATGGGTTCACTCCCCATACTATCTTGGTAGTCATGGTTCAATCCCATGTCCATATTATTAGCATGAGTTCACTCCTCATACCTCTTGGTAGTCATGGTTCACTCACATGGACATCTTACCAGTCAATTTTCATTCTCTAGACCATCTTAGTCTATCTCATGAGATATAAATCTTTACCCAATGCATTGGAGGGATATATAGGTCCCACCCAACTCATATTGAAATCATACCTACATGTTCCACACGTTAATTAAAAATCATATCATAAACCATGAAATGAAATGGGTATCATAAATATGCAATCATATAAAAACCCATGAAAAAATAGGATTCATAATCATGTCATCATAACATAACCCATAAAAATATGTAGGTTTTAAAATCATATAACCTGTGAAAGAGAGATGAGTTTCATAATCATTAATCCATGAAAACATAAAAAATTCATGAAATAATATGAATAGAACCTTTGGATTATTTCCTAGAATGAAATGAGTAAAATAAATGGATGTTATATTAGATGTAAAATAACTAGTATGTATATTTTGAAAACATTTTTTGCGGAAAATACCATTTCTTCTTTAAAAAATTCTATTTAAAACATAAAACCTTTTAAAAACAATTTCCTTCTAAAATAATTTTAAAACATAGAAATAAGGACTGAAAACTCTTTGAATTTTTTTCCCTTCATAGCTTATAAACTAATCTTGAAAAACATTTGAAAACCATTTTCCTTAAAAACATATAATATATGGTTGAAAAAGTTTTGAAAACCAATTTCCTTGACAACTTATAAAATAATCTTCAAAAAATTTAAAAAACAATTTTCATTGAAAATAGAATTGAAAAAATATAAAGGAAGATTGGAAATCAATAACATATTATTAAAATATTTATTCCTTGAAAATGTTCTTCAAGGGTAATTTGAAAACATTTTTGAAAACTATTTTGAAAACAAGGTTTTGGTAATAAAATATATTTCCAACCAAAGTTAGAAATACGATCATATTTTCTTAAAAACATTTTATTAATTATATTAAGTACCAAATAGTCAAAAAATTGTAAAAATACATGGATATATATTTAATAAACAAATTATAATTAAACTAATTATTTTCCTCTAGGTATGGATCATAATATTTCATCAAATAATCCTAATCATTAACAATATCGAAAAGCGATGAGATTGTTTCAGTAAACCCAACTCACTTGGTAACTTGGGATAATAATCTATATGTAAGAAAATTAAATGAAATTAGGGTTAAAATATCATAAAAATAATGATATTCATGATATAACATGTAAAATTTAAGTATATACACATCCAAAAATAAGTTAGGTTCGTAAAAAAACAAGATTCTCAAAGAAGGAAAATTGAGACCAAACTATTTTACTGATTTGGTAACTTTTGAAACTTAAACAAAATGAAAGAAAGATCTTAAAATGGATATGTAAATAACGATAAATTTGATAATAATATTCATATATTACATTCTTGTGAATTATATACACCATACAAAATGAAGGAGTAATGAACATGACATGTATCTCATGTAAATAGAATGTGAGATGAAATCCCTTTACCATGTGTCTCGACTCTCATCATAATCGTTAAAAACACCTATATAATAAATATAAATTTATTATAAATATTTTACAGAAAAATATTATTATATCTAATACCATATATGGTTTTCATATGACCTTATATTATCCTCTTGTTAATAATCATTTGTTAAGGTTTCACTTCAAGTAATATCCGCTTTGTTCTTTGCATGTGTCTTAATTTATTATATCTTTAGCACTTATAATTATATCATGATTTCATAATTTTAAAACATGACATAAATATAATTTATATTAATTATATTTAAATTATAATAATATATACAATATCTAAGAATGAAATGGAATACACCTTTCATAGAGACGGTAAGACGTACGTACACACGAATGTTATTTCCGCTTTTAAAGTCGTATAGAAAGAAATAAGGTAAATGAACTAGGTGTATATATATTTATATATATAATTATTCTAGTAGAATTATTATTTCTTATATATAATATAATTTTACTAAAACCATATTTAATACATTTCTTGTAGTGTGAGAAAGAATCATATCGCAAAGAAATTATCATATTTACACCAAATGGAAAGTACAAACATATGTGTTTTAAAAAGTTTAAATAAGATTAAATAAATTATAAATATAGTATATAACATATATAAATAGAGCTTACATTATAATTTTCACCACAAGATGCATTGAAGGAAAAATGAATAATCATTGTTTTATGAGTCGGTAGTTTGTCATACACGTAAACAGTATGTTTGATACCCATAAGATAAATGTTTGTGTAAGTGTTGAACTAAAAATAAGAATAAAAATAATAGTATATTTAATATACTGGTTTTGTTTTAAAATAATTTAATAAGGTGATTGGAGGGGTGGGTAAAGGAAATAAAATAAGGGAGCTTAAGAGAAGACGCTACCTCTTAGTGAGGTAATTCATTTTGGTTTGTGACAAAAGGATTCCTTGGGTTAATTATTGACCAAAGGGATGATTCATGGAGGAATTTAGAGATTTTTTATGTTTATTGGTTAGAAATTTTATGAAACTAATTTTATTTAGATGTGTGAAGAAGAGGGAGATGTGGTGACCTTTTATAATGGAGGAGGAGTGACACTCTTGTAATATTTTGGAAAAGGGAAACCCCACCCACATTTTTCTTTATTAACAGTTGATAAAATAATAATACAATGTCAATAAAAGTGAGTATATTGTTTAAATATGGTCATAAAATGGATTTTGGACAAGTTTATATGTTGTTACGGGCCTTAAGATTATATTTTAGTCCCTTATTAAGCTTAATTTAACCTCAATCGTTGTAATTAATTTTAATCACTTTCAATAACTTTTATGATCAAAAAATAAGTTAAACAAATTAGAAATTAAAAATTATTATTATTAAAAATATATAATCCATTTTTACAAATTATAATAAAACATGAGGCAGAAATTAATTTAAAATTAATCCTGTAGTTGGGTCGAGAATACAAGTTTTTAATGTAAACCTATTCAAAAGATTGATAAATTTTTATACTAAATTTCAAAGTGAAATAGATCTAAATAACTTTTATTTTATTAATTGATGAAGATATTATCTAGTAAAACTTTAAAACAAATTAAAAATATAATTTATCCTTATTAATAAATTATATGAAAATGCAGTTTTGAATTAAAATTCAGTATTTTCAACTATTCATTAAAAAATGAAACCGTACAGAAAAATACCAAAAATTTATAATAACATAATTTTTATGTTTATATTTAAAATATGAAACTTATTTTGAAATATTAACTATACAAAAGTTCTAGAATTTGGATTTAAAATGTGATTTCCATTAAAAGGTGTTAAAACTAATATTATAAAAATATAGGTTTTTAAGCATAAAATTGGGTTTTTTATTATATTATGTCCATAAAACCAATTGGATAAATATAAAAAAATTTATTGAACATATAACATAAATATTACATTAATATCTCTCACAAAATATAATTAATTTAATTTATTAGGGTAAAATATGATTGTGACCATAATAATATTTTCTTTTATATTCAATAGGTTTCCATATTAATTTATAATAAATTGGTAACATATGAATTCATATTATATTTTTGTAAATCATATATTTTCATAAATTATTTAATACTATTCCGAACCACTAATTTAAAATCTAGGTTATATATTATTATTCTATGTAATAGCATTTTAATGATATATTGTTGTTCGGTGAGACTCGATCTTGAGTGTTATGAAAACCATCGAGGAAAGTCATTGTTGCGTTTAATGAAAGATGGACTGAGTGTTTTGTGTAGAGAAAGATAAAATTTATGTTGAGGATAGTTCATTATTAACTTGGTGTTCTGTATAACATAATCCAAACATAGTTCTCTAATATAAAATAATATATCTTCAGTGTTGTGTGAAATGAAAAATATCTAAAAGGTTAAATTAATTCAAAAAATAATAATTCAAAAAATCTAAGGGTGTTACATTCTATATGTTTATGTCTAATAATCATATTACTAGGTACATTATTGATATTATATTAATAATTAAACTATAATATTTTGATGATCTTTTGGTAGATTGATGGAGGTTTCAATGTGTTAATGACGTCCCATTGATGAGAGCCTGATTCATCTTTAAAAATGGAATTTTATAGGTATGTAATAATAGAATAAACTTCCTAAGATTATATTATTCTTGTATATATTAAAAGAACAATTTTTTGATGACATTTGGTTGGATAATCAAGGATCATTAACTAGAACAAATAATCTATTATAGAATATATGAGAAATTCATGATACATTCTTGAATCGACAATGGATTTAGTGAATTAACATCCCCACCATAGACATAACTCATAACTAGTTTTGTTGGAGGAATATATAATGCATATAAATCAATAATTAACTCTTCCACATGTAATTATCTTGGACCTTCTTTCTAAACCTGTTTTTTGATTAATCGACACCTGATTTAGACAAACTTGACATAAAAAAAATTCTATGTGGGTGTGAAATGTGGTTTATATTCAATCCATTGATGAAATTTAAATTTCATCATCATCAACCTTGAGTTTGGATGTTCATTACATTTATTGAGTCTTTTATTGTATTTTTCCTTGATTTTATCATTCTAATGGAATAAATTCTAGTCCACATTTATTGGCATTTTTTTTGGGTGTGTGTAAAGCCTTTGATACCCATATATGATCCTTGATTCCATGAGTATTCTTATAGTAATATTTTTCAATTATTTATGTTGATCTATTTTTGTTATATGTTGCTAATATATTCTCATGATGACCTGATATGATCGTTTTATTAGGATCTACACAATTATATGTGGTAGCACGTCATTGGATTTTTTGTTCTTTGTATCTGTAGCATGTGAATCATCATGATATGTTTACCCCTTAGATGTGGAGCACACATGATGTGCGATGATGATGATGGTGTAACAATGCATGGGAAAAATCATGATATCTTAATGACATGGTTCTAAAATCAATGCATTGAGGATATCGAGTAACACACCTAAACTCAGTGCCTTATTGATACCGAGTACATGTTCACTTGTTGGTCTTATGACTTGACCAAAGACATGATGCCATATGGATTATTAGTAACATATCACCTAACTTGTGGCTAGTTCTTGATCACTTAAAAAATATTTATTCATCCTTTCATCATGAATTCAAATTAGTGTATGGGGATCATGGTGGCTTGGTTAGCACATAAATACTTTATATATGATATTTATGATTTATTTAGATTTTTTTATTATCATGGAATACACATATTATACATGTGAAAAATTTTAAACGATGCATTGATGGTGTCCAACTAGTTTTTATTACTCACACCCCATATGGGAATCTAGATGTACATGAAGAATTAATGTATATGGATCCATGAAAGAGAAAGGGGACTATGGAATACATATGAGTCATGGAGTACGGAACTGGTAGGAGGACCAAGATAGAATCCAAAGTATTTCTATTGAGTTTTATTTATTTATCTACTTACACATTTACTCTCGGTTGTCTTTCCACACTAGGATCCTATTTATTTGATGTATTACATGTGTTCCATCTGAAATTATATTTTATTACTTAATTTCTCATAGTTTTTATTATTTATATTTTTTATATTGGAGCAAGGATATCATAATGAAGGTATCATCTCCCCACTAATTACATTTATACCATGATTTCTAGTTTGTAACCTCTTGCATATATGGAGATGTGCATGAGGTCTTGTTCCAATCCTACTTGGACCTAGTGGTTTGGGTTTGGGAATTACAAAATGGAATCATCACATGTTTTTTTTATTTTGTTTTTGACTAACCTAAGACATAATATAAAGGATATAGGCTATGTAGGATTTAGGTGGAGGATTTTCCATGTTCCTGGCTAGATCATGTGTAACAGACCTCCGAGCTACCATTGACAGGATCATTGTTAATATTTTATGATATTTGAGTGTATTCATGCTTCATGATTAGGAACACAAGATCACATATAATATATATACATGTTTTTTACTACATATTATTTCATTAGTTTAATATCCTGATTGTCTTATATATTTTTGATAGAACTATATTTTTGATTCAGTGATATATATGTTGGAATTAATTAGTTGATCCTGAGATTCAGGTTATGTTCTGTATGTGTATGTGACAACGAGTAACACGAAGGGATGGAAAAATTGGTTAGTGAGAACTAGAAAATACCTTCGGTTATGGGTAGACTCTAAGGAGAACCATTGTGTTATCCTAAATACTAATTCAGATCCATCCTAATGAAATAATTTTTATAAATGTTTCCACCAAGTTTCATATGATTCCACCCCAAATAAGACTAATGAGACCACAAGATGATGTGGTCTAGGATTTTACATTTTGATATTATACCCCTATTACATCACCTATTATATAGGAGGTTATAGTAGATAATTCTCTCACACCTACTCCAGTGGTGTAGGATGTGGGACCACCTCAGCTAGGAGTCCTTCCGCTTATACCTATCTAACGAAGAGCAGTACTGAGGTCCATGGTTTATTGTTCTAGAATGTTCTATCTCCTACATCCACATGTATTTTTGGGCATTGGTAGGCCATAAGATCTAATGGAATGGAAAGAAATCATCAAGGGAGTATTTGATATTAGCAAGACACTTGAGGATAAGAAGGTGAGGCTGACAATTTTCATGCTACATAGACCCACCAAGAGGAGGTGGGGGCATGATGGGATAGGTTGGGAGAAGTGAGGGGATTATATGAGAGGTCTTCAAGGACATGTTCATTATGGAATTATTTCCCAATATAATTAATTTTGATGAAGGAAATGAGATCATAGATCTATAACAGAGATCTATGTAGGTATCCACATACTCCACTTGTTTCACTGATATACTTATCTTTTCTATTATATTTGCTAGAAATGAGGCACATAAGGCCATGAAGTTCAAGAAAAATCCTCATCCTCACATCAAATGATAGTTTAGGACCTTCTACCTAGTGATATTACATAATTTACTTTGCAGGACCTTAATTATGGAGAATTTAATTATCACTACTGAAAATACGGCCTTTAGCGACCGCCAAGCGGTCGCTGCAGCCCCTCTGCCGGGCAGCCTATAGCGACCGCCTATGGCGGTCGCTAGTCTAAAATTTTTTTTTTAAATTTTTTTTTATTTAATTGAATATATAAATAAATATATATATATATATATTCATATATATACTATTAAATACAATATTTTAAATATATATATATATATAATATTTTAAATGTTTTAATATATATATAATATATATATAATATCAAATCATTGTGCTATAATAATTTAAAAACTTCGATTCAAGAAATAATCTCATTTCAGGTCTTTCGGAGCACGTTTGCTCTGAATGGGACCGCCGCACGCCGTTTTGGTGTTTTATGGCGCCGGAAACGCGTTTCCGGCCGCCGCGGTCAAACGGAACCTCCGAATGAGGTGCCGTCTGGCCGAACATTTCACAATTCACGCCCCGGATGTTGTCGTACGGTTTCGTGGCATTCAGAGGTCGTTCGGGTGGTTTTGACCCCCCAATGCGCCATTTCAGCGCGCACCACGCTGCTGAAAAGGACACAATCGGACGTGTCGCGCGCACCGCACGTCCGATGGACGTGCGGCCTCCTCCTGCATCTCAGGAATAATATTTCTATCGTTCCCGTGCGGTTTCAGGTCGTTCGGAGCACGTTTGCTCCGAATTGGACCGCCGCACGCCGTTTTGGTGTTTTAGGGCGCCGGAAACGCGTTTCCGGCTGCCGCGGTCAAACGGCACCTCCGAATGAGGTGCCGTCTGGCCGAACATTTCACAATTCACGCCCCGGATGTTGTCGAACGGTTTCGTGGCATTCGTAGGTCGTTCGGGTTGTTTTGATCCCCCAACGCACCATTGCAGCGCGCGCCGCGCTGCTAAAAAAGACACAATCGGACGTGCCACGTGCACCGCACGTCCACTGGACGTGCTGCCTCCTCATGCATCTCAGGAATAATATTTCTATCGTTCCCGTTCGGTTTCAGGTCTTTCGAAGCACGTTTTCTCCGAATGGGACCGCCGCACGCCGTTTTGGTGTTTAATGGCGCCCGAAACGCGTTTCCGGCCGCCGCGGTCACACGGCACCTCCGAATGAGGTTCCGTCTGGCCGAACATTTCAAAATTCACTCCCCAGATGTTGTCGTACGGTTTCGTGGCATTCGGAGGTCGTTCGGGTGGTTTTGACCCCCCAACGCGCCATTTCAGTGCGCGCCGCGCTGCTAAAAAGGACACAATCGGACGTGCCACGCGCACCGCACATCCACTGGACGTTCTTCCTCCTCCTGCATCTCAGGAATAATATTTCTATCATTCCCGTGCGGTTTCAAGTCTTTCGGAGCACGTTTGCTCTGAATGGGACCGCCGCACGCCGTTTTGGTGTTTTTTGGCGCCGGAAACGCGTTTCCAGCCGCCGCGGTCACACGGCACCTCCGAATGAGGTGCCGTCTGGCCGACCATTTCAAAATTCACGCCCCAGATATTGTCGTACGGTTTCGTGGCATTCGGAGGTCGTTCGGGTGGTTTTGACCCCCCAACGCGCCATTTCAGCGCGCGTCGCGCTGCTGAAAAGGACACAATCGGACGTCCCGCGTGCACCGCACGTCCGCTGGACGTGCTGCCTCCTCCTGCATCTCAGGAATAACATTTCTATCGTTCCCGTGCGGTTTCAGGTCTTTCGGAGCACGTTTGCTCCGAATGGGACCGCTGCACGCCGTTTTGGTGTTTAATGGCGCAGGAAACGCGTTTCCGGCCGCCGCGGTCACACGGCACCTCTGAATGAGGTGCCGTCTGGCCGACCATTTCACAATTCACGCCCCGGATATTGTCGTACGGTTTCGTGGCATTCGGAGGTCGTTCGGGTGGGTTTGACCCCCCAACGCGCCATTTCATCGCGCGCCGCGCTGCTGAAAAGGACACAATCGGACGTGCCGCGCGCACCGCACGTCCGCTGGACGTGCTGTCTCCTCCTGCATCTTAGGAATAATATTTCTATCGTTCCCGTGCGGTTTCAGGTCTTTCGGAGCACGTTTGCTCCGAATGGGACCGTCACACGCCATTTTGGTGTTTTATGGCGCCGGAAACACGTTTCCGGCCGCCGCGGTCACACGGCACCTATGAATGAGGTTCCGTCTGACCGAACATTTCACAATTCACACCCCGGATGTTGTCGTACGGTTTCGTGTCATTCGGAGGTCGTTCGGGTGAGTTTGACCCCCTAACGCGCCATTTCAGCGCGCGCCGCGCTGCTGAAAAGGACACAATCGGACGTGCCGCGCGGACCGCACGTCCGATGAACGTGCGACCTCCTCCTACATCTCAGGAATAATATTTCTATCGTTATCGTGCGGTTTCAGGTCGTTCGGAGCACGTTTGCTCCGAATTGGACCGCCGCACGCCGTTTTGGTGTTTTATGGCGCCGGAAACGCGTTTCCGGCCGCCGCGGTCACACGGCACCTCCGAATGAGGTTCCGTCTAGCCTACCATTTCACAATTCACGCCCTGGATATTTTCTTACGGTTTCATGGCATTCGGAGGTCGTTCGGGTGGTTTTGACCCCCCAACGCGCCATTTCAGCGCGCGCCGCGCTGCTGAAAAGGACACAATCGGACGTGCCGCGCGCACCGCACGTACGCTGGACGTGCTGCCTCCTCCTGCATCTAAGGAATAATATTTCTATCGTTCCCGTGCGGTTTCAGGTCTTTCGGAGCACGTTTGCTCCGAATGGGACCGCCGCACGCCGTTTTGGTGTTTTATGGTGCCGGAAACGCGTTTCCGGCCGCCGCGGTCAAACGGAACCTCCGAATGAGGTGCCGTCTGGCCGACCATTTCACAATTCACGCCCCGGATGTTGTCGTACGGTTTCGTGGCATTCCGAGGTCGTTCGGGTGGTTTTGACCCCCCAACGCGCCATTTCAGCGCGCCGCGCTACTGAAAAGGACACAATCGGACGTGCCACGCGCACCGCACGTCCGATGGACATGCGGCCTTCTCCTGCATCTCAGGAATAATATTTCTATCGTTCCCGTGCGGTTTCAAGTCGTTCGGAGCACGTTTGCTCCGAATTGGACAACCGCATGCCGTTTTGGTGTTTAATGGCGCCGGAAACGCGTTTCCGGCCGCCGCGGTCACACGGCACCTCCGAATGAGGTGCCGTCTGGCCGACCATTTCACAATTCACGCCCCAGATGTTGTTGTACGGTTTCGTGGCATTCGGAGGTCGTTCGGGTGGTTTTGACCCCCCAACGCGCCATTTCAGCGCGCGCCACGCTGCTGAAAAAGACACAATCGGACGTGCCGCGCGCACCGCATGTTCGTTGGACGTGCTGCCTCCTCCTGCATCGCAGGAATAATATTTCTATCGTTCCCGTGCGGTTTCAGGTCGTTCGGAGCACGTTTTCTCCGAATGGGACCGCCGCACGCCGTTTTGGTGTTTAATGGCGCCGGAAACGCGTTTCCGGCCGCCGCGGTCACACGGCACCTCTGAATGAGGTGCCGTCTGGCCGACCATTTCACAATTCACGCCCCGGATATTGTCGTACGGTTTCGTGGCATTCAGAGGTCGTTCGGGTGGTTTTAACCCCCCAACGTGCCATTTCAGCGCGCGCCGCACTGCTGAAAAGGACACAATCAGACATGCCGTTCGCACCCCACGTCCGCTGGACGTGCTGCCTTCTCCTGCATCTCAGGAATAATATTTCTATCGTTCCCGTGCGGTTTCAGGTCATTCGGAGCACGTTTGCTCTGAATGGGACCGCCGCACGCCGTTTTCGTGTTTTATGGCGCTGGAAACGCGTTTTTGGCCGCCGCGGTCACACGGCACCTCCGAATGAGGTGCTGTCTGGCCGACCATTTCACAATTCACGCCCCGGATATTTTCGTACGGTTTCGTGGCATTCGGAGGTCGTTCGGGTGGTTTTGACCCCCAACGCGCCATTTCAGCGCACGCCGCACTGCTGAAAAGGACACAATCGGACGTGCCGCACGCACCGCACGTCCGCTAGATGTGCTGCCTCCTCCTGCATCTCAGGAATAATATTTCTATCGTTCCCGTGCGGTTTCAGGTCTTTCGGAGCACGTTTGCTCCGAATGGGACCGCCGCACACCGTTTTGGTGTTTTATGGCGCCAGAAATGTGTTTCCGGCCGCCGCGGTCACACGGCACCTCCGAATGAGGTGCCGTCTGGCCGACCATTTCAAAATTCACGCCCCGGATATTTTCGTACGGTTTCGTGGTATTAGGAGGTCGTTTGGGTGGTTTTGACCCCCCAACGGGCCATTTCAGCGCGCGTCGCGCTGCTGAAAAGGACACAATCGAACGTGCCACGCGCACCGCACGTCCACTGGACGTGCTGCCTCCTCCTGCATCTCAAGAATAATATTTCTATCGTTTCCGTGCGGTTTCAGGTCTTTCGGAGCACGTTTGCTCCGAAAGGGACCGCCGCACGCCGTTTTGGTGTTTAATGGCGCCCGAAACGCGTTTCCGGCCGCCGCGGTCACACGGCACCTCCGAATGAGGTTCCGTCTGGCCGAACATTTCACAATTCACTCCCCGGATATTTTCGTACGGTTTAGTGGAATTCGGAGGTCGTTCGGGTGGTTTGGACCCCCCAACGTGCCATTTCAGCGCGCGCCGCGCTGCTGAAAAAGACACAATCGGACGTGTCGCGCGCACCGCACGTCCGCTGGACGTGCTGCCTACTTCTGCATCTCAGGAATAATATTTCTATCATTCTCGTGTGGTTTCAGGTCTTTCGGAGCACGTTTGCTTCGAATGGGACCGCCGCACGCCGTTTTGGTGTTTTATGGCGCCGGAAACGCGTTTCCGGCCGCCGCGGTCACACGGAACCTCCGAATGAGGTGCCGTCTAGCCGAATATTTCACAATTCACGCCCCAGATATTGTCGTACGGTTTCGTGGCATTCAGGGGTCGTTCGGGTGGTTTTGACCCCCCAACGCGCCATTTCAGCGCGCGCCGCGCTGCTAAAAAGGACACAATCGGACGTGCCGCGCGCACCGCACGTCCTCTGGACATGATTCCTCCTCCTGCATCTCAGGAATAATATTTATATCGTTCCTGTGCGGTTTCAGGTCTTTCGGAGTACGTTTGCTCCGAATAGGACCGCCGCACGCCGTTTTGGTGTTTAATGGCACCCGAAACGCGTTTCCGGCCGCCGCGGTCACACGGCACCTTCGAATGAGGTTCTGTCTGGCCGACCATTTCACAATTCACGCCCCGGATATTTTCGTATGGTTTCGTGGCATTCGAAGGTCGTTCGGGTGGTTTTGACCCCCCAACGCGCCATTTCAGCGCGCGCCGCGCTGCTGAAAAGGACACAATCGGACGTGCCGCGCGCACCGCACGTCCGCTGGACGTGCTGCCTCCTCCTGCATCTCATGAATAATATTTCTATCGTTCCCGTGCGGTTTCAGGTCTTTCGGAGCACGTTTGCTTCGAATGGGACCGCCGCACGCCGTTTTGGTGTTTTATGGCGCCAGAAACGCGTTTCCGGCCGCCGCGGTCACACGGCACCTCCGAATGAGGTGCTGTCTAGCCGACCATTTCAAAATTCATTCCCCGGATATTTTCGTACGGTTTCGTGGCATTCGGAGGTCGTTCGGGTGGTTTTGACCCCCCAACGCGCCATTTCAGCGCGCGCCGCGCTACTGAAAAGGACACAATCGGACGTGCCGTGCGCACCGCACGTCCGCTGGACGTGCTGCCTCCTCCTGCATCTCAGAAATAATATTTCTATCGTTCCCGTGCGGTTTCAGGTCTTTCGGAGCACGTTTGCTCTGAATGGGACCGCCGCACACCGTTTTGGTGTTTTGTGGCGCCGGAAACGCGTTTCCGGCCACCGCGGTCACACGAAACCTCCGAATGAGGTTCATTCTGGCCGACCATTTCACAATTCACGCCCCGGATATTGTCGTACGGTTTCGTGGCATTCAGAGGTCGTCCGGGTGGTTTTGACCCCCCAACGCGCCATTTCAGCGCGCGCCGCGCTGCTGAAAAAGACACAATCGGACGTGCTGCGCGCACCGCACGTCCGATGGATGTGCGGCCTCCTCCTGCATCTCAGGAATAATATTTCTATCGTTCCCGTGCGGTTTCAGGTCATTCGGAGCACGTTTGCTCCGAATTGGACCGCCGCACGCCGTTTTGGTGTTTAATGGCGCCGGAAACGCGTTTCCGGCCGCCGCGGTCACACGGCACCTCCGAATGAGGTTCCGTCTAGCCGACCATTTCACAATTCACGCCCCGAATGTTGTCATACGGTTTCGTGGAATTCGGAGGTCGTTTGGGTGGTTTTGACCCCCCAACGCGCGCCACGCTGCTGAAAAAGACACAATCGGACGTGCCACGCGCACCGCACGTCCGCTGGACGTGCTGCCTCCTCCTGCATCTTAGGAATAATATTTCTATCATTCCCGTGCAGTTTCAGGTCTTTCGGAGCACGTTTGCTCCGAATGGGACCGCTGCACGCCGTTTTGGTGTTTAATGGCGTCCGAAATGCGTTTCCGGCCGCCGCGGTCACACGACACCTCCGAATGAGGTGCCGTCTAGCCGACCATTTCAAAATTCACGCCCCGGATGTTGTCGTATGGTTTCGTGGCATTCGGGGGCTATACGGGGGTGCGGGGGGTTGTACGGGGGTGGCGGGGGGTAGTACGGGGGTGCGGGGGTGCGGGGGGGGGGGGGGGGGGGCTGTACGGGGGTGCGGGGGGCTGTACGGGGGTGCAGGGGGGGGGGCTGTACGGGGGTGCGGGAGGCTGTACGGGGGTGCGAAGGGGGGGGGGGGGGGCTGTACGGTGGTGTCGGGGGGCTATACGGGGGTGCGGGGGGCTGTACGGGGGTGGCGGGGGGCAGTACGGGGGTGCGGGGGGTGTACGGGGGTGCGGGGGGGGGGGGGGGGGAGGGGGGGGCTGTACGGGGGTGGCGGGGGGCAGTACGGGGGTGCGGGGGGCAGTACGGGGGTTCGGGGGGTTGTACGGGGGTGCGAGGGGGCTGTACGGGGGTGCGGGGGGCTGTACGGGGGTGCGGGGGGTTGTACGGGGGTGCGGGGGGGCTGTACAGGGGTGCGGGGGGCTGTACGGGGGTGCGGGGGGCTCTCCGGGGGTGCAAAGGTCATCCCATTGATTACAAAAGTGAAAAATAAAAGTGATAACATCTAATTAATACATATTTTTTTTATCGATACCATACAGAAATTTATAAAAAATATATTGGATAATACATAATCTATAATATCAGATTTATTGATATGTTGGAATTAGTTCGACTTTTTCAAATGTAGAATCATTCAAGATTATCTGATCAAAAACTCAATATGTGTACAAAATATTTAAAAGACCACCATGGATGGTAATAATTCATTACTTAAATGAATAAATACAGTACATCAATGTCAACACTACCAATAAAAACAAAAAACATATCTCGTGAATATATGGTGCGTCACGCGTTGTCATCACTGCTACCTCCTTCTGGTGGGCCAGGTGCCTACAACAAATAAACATTATAAATATTTTAATAACAAAAATAATTTAAATTAAATAAATAAATAGAGTATATACCTGCGTCGTATGATCCTCTGTACCATCAGCTCGACGCACATATTCCCGCAGTGCTCTAACCTCAGCTGTCAATTGCGCATTTGTCTCCTCGGAAGCGCGCAGCCGTTCCTCAAAATCTGACATCTGCTATGTCATATGAGCAACAGCAGGACCGACAACCGCAGCGCGTGACACTATAGAACGAGGAATCCCTGCTCCATAGGTCAAACTATAGCCATGCCCGTCCTGACCAATAATGCGATGAAAGATCTCATCCCGTCGCATGGGAAGCTGTCGCTGGTCCTCTGGCAGATGTTCTAACTCATCTTCAAATTGAGCCTATGAAATATTTAAATATATATAAATATATATATGTTAATATATAGATTTATGTAATTATTGGTAAGTACAGACACTTACTATCAATGCTGCAACCTCTGGATCATTGCGATCACGAGTCCTTATCCACACCGACATTTTATCACTTGCTGCACCTTGCCCTCGCAACTGTATATTAAATGAATATAAACACAAAACCATATTAATTAATAATTTAAAAAATGAATAATATATACCTCATGTCGGATCTGAGACACGTGACGAGTCCCGAGCCTGTGAGCTGGTCCCTGCAACGCTCGATTCTCCGAATGGCGTGTTGACACCTCCTACATTCAATTCATTCAAATTTCAAACAAATCACATATTCTTGAAAATATATATACAACAAAATAATTAATATACAAACCACAACACCCTCAGTAGACCAATATGCAACCAAGTCATGCCACTGAGCCGGGAGGACACCTCTCGGGACTTTTTCCAAAATGTCAAGGGCACCCACATTTGGTACCCAGTGGTCCCTCTTCACTTTGCCTTTATAATCTTTCCACATCTTACGGCATTTGCTCATACACACGAGCCGAAACTCTTCAGGGCATACTTTCAAATTTTTCTATAAAGAAAATATTCAAACATATTAGTATTCTTTATAAATAGAAAATAAAGTAAAATTATTTTCTTACCTGAACCTCCCTCCATATACGATCTAATTTTTCCTGAGAGATAGAAGACCAATCACGCGTGGTCAATGGAAATCGATGTGGGTCACGTATGATATGACCCAGCTGACGAATAAATGCCGGGGCATTTGGTCCCACGGGATGAAATACCTCATCAAATGAAACATCTATCGTCGTGTCGGAATTCCATGATAATATGCCACGACCAGGGCCTCTCCTGCGAGAGGAAGAAGCAGCCGAGTCTGATCCTGTTGAAAACAATTTTATATATAAATTGACAAATTTTATATATATATATATATATATGTCAATTACATAAAAAATATAGACAATGACATTCAAACATACCTCTACCCTAAGACATAGATGCCTCAGATGGATGATGTGGATCTTCTGCCTCTTCCCCTGACATGTCTGCAGTCATAGAAAATATCAGTAATGAGTCCAAAGTGTTTAAAAGATAAATTGGATTGTTCTTAATAAATCAAACTTGTACAACTGTTAATCAAACAAAAAATGGATTGAATAATTAGTTGTGAATGAATTTTAAAAAATCAGAAAGTTAATCAACCTAAATATTTATGACTGAATTAACTTACAAAAGTGAGGATTAAAACATATAAGGATTTATAAAATGATTAGATAATTTATGATATCCTATGACATTCTACTGAATAGCGGGAAAACAATTATACCTTTCATTAAGCATAAAAATCGACCATTTCTCCTTCAACAGCCGCTCTGACCCAATAAATATCTTCTTCACGTTGAACTACGGTATGTTGATCAAGTTGTTGGTAAACAAACGGAACAGTCTCGGGTTCATCTTCTTCAAATAAAAACACTCCTCGCCGAGACATTTTGACAACAACTTGCCAACTTGGATCCGAAGGCAAAGTAACGAAGAATACTTGTTCCGCTTGTGATGTCAAAATGAAAGGTTCATTCTCAACTCGTTCATTATTTCTGTATAACATATAGTTAAAATTCACCAATGAAAACTGATATTGATCGACTTTACATCCACGCACTGGATCAACCCAATTACACTTTAACAATATTTACTTCAAACCGTGTGTGTATACAACTTCAATGATGTCTATCAATTGACCATAGTAATAACCAGAATCGACAAAGGGACAACCGATGCCACTGTTTTGTGTTGCTCGTTTGTCGTCAACATCTTTAATGCGAAATCAAAAACCATTAGCATCAATAGCTTTATAACGACAAGCCGTTATAGATGGACCCTCAACCAGTTGGATAAATACTTCAGGTAGCGTGGGGTCCCCTAACTCCCTCAGCTTACGAACCTACATAATTTATAAAAATCAATACTGATATATGCAGAAAGAATTAGTTTAATACTTCACTCATAATGAAAATCAATTTATACATACATAATCCTTGAACCAATCATGAAATGCCGCATAATGAGATTGTTGAATTTGCAACTCAGTCGCACGATGCATCTCTTCTTTTATCTCATTAATGTGTTTCCTGCAAATGATTACGCGATGTTTAAAAGATCAACTTATGCAAACAAAACATGTAAAAGTTATACAAGCACATTGATAAGATACTTACTGCATTAATGGTGCAACTGATGGAGTATTGAACAAGATATATCGATGTGCTTGTATCCACTCGATGTTGTCCATATCAAATGTGGTTCCTTCTCAAACTGGACCATCATGAATCCGAGAGGGCTTATCTAATTTTTTTTCAACATCCGTAAGATATTCTGCACAAAAGGTAGTACACTCATCCATCAAATAACCATTGGCTATTGATGCCTCTGGACGAGCTCTGTTGCGTACAAATCTTTTCAATGTACTCAAATACCGTTCAATAGGATACATCCACCTGAATTGCACTGGACCAGCAGCCATTACTTCATTAGTTAGGTGCAATGTCAAGTGGACCATAACATCGAAAATGAGGGGGGGGGGGGAAAGTTTCTCAAAGTGACAAAGAGTAAGTACAATTCGGTCCTGCAAACTTTTTAAATCACTCATTCGTTGATTTCTTAAACAAAGCTGTCTAAAAAAATTACTCATCTCAATCAAGGGATGAACAACATTGGGGGATAAACAATCACAAATTGCGACTGGAATCAACTGCTGAAGTAATATGTGATTGTCATGACTTTTCAACCCTTGCAATGTCTTGCTCGTCAGATTCACACACTTTGAAATATTAGAAGAGTAACCATCAGGCACCTTGACCATCTTCAAAATGGAAAGAAATGTCTCTTTCTCCTCTGTAGTCATCGAATACTGTGCAGCAGGCATATATTCCTTGTTTCCCTCAGCTAATTGTAAATGCAACTGTTTCCTTAAACCCATTTCTTCCAAATCACGGCGTGCATTAACATGGTCCTTTGACTTTCCACTGACACCTAAAATGGTCCACAATATGTTATCACAAACATTTTTTTCAATGTGCATGACATCCAAATTATGCCTCAACATGTTAGTTTTCCAATACGGAAGACTATAAAAAATACTTTTCTTTTTCCAATTGTGACTGCGCTGCCTACCCGCAGCACGAATATTACGTACTGGAGGAGCCACCAAATCCTGAATTTCATATACCGTGCGGATGTTTTCTTCCTCAATCTGCGATAACATTTCGACTCCTGTCATGATCTTTGGTGCTGGGCTGAACTCTCTAGAACCATCAAATGCCACTCTGTCCTTTCTGAACCTGTGCTGAGGAGGGAGAAAACGCCTGTGACCCATGTATGCCCATTTTTTGGAATGTTTAAGCCATACATATTTTTTACTTTTATTGCAACAAGGGCAAGAAAATTCCCCTTTCGTACTCCAGCCTGATAAATTTGCATAAGCTGGGAAGTCATTGATTGTACACAATAAAGCAGCATGCAGTTTGAACATTTCATTCGTTTCGCAGTCATAAGTCATCACACCATCGCCCCAAAATTCATTCAACTCATCAATCAATGGCTGAAGGTAAACATCAATCTTATCCCCCGGACTTTTAGGTCCATCAATAAGAGTGGAAAGTAATATAAATTGTTGCTTCATACAAATCCATGGAGGAAGATTATATGGAACCAACACCACAGGCCATGTGCTATGAGTTGCACCAACCATAGACTTGAATGGATTGAAACCATCTGCTGGCAATCCCAATCGGACATTACGAACATCTTTAGAAAAGTCGGGATGTCTCTTATCAAAATCCTTCCATGCATGAGAGTCTGCTGGGTGGGTTAACATGTCACTTTCATGAACTCTTTCTGCATGCAATCTCATTAAATTAGAAACTTTAGATGACATAAAAAATCTTTTCAACCTCAGTTTAAGGGGAAAGTAACGCATTTTATTTACGGCAATCAGTTTCCCCTATATCGCAATCTGACTTTGATGAGTCTTATTTCCCCTGTTCTCTTTCCACCTGGAAGCGCCACAAACCGTACAAATATCCAAATGAGCAGTTTCATTTCTAAACAACATATAGTTGTTTGCACATGCATCTATAGTCTCATATGTAAAACCTAAGTTCTCTGTCAACTTACGAGCATAGTAATACGACTCAGGAATCATAGCGTCGACAGGAAGAACTTTTTTCAATAAAACCAAAAGCATGTCGAATGATGTGTCTGACCAATTATTCAAAGTCTTCAAATGCAACAACTCCATGATAAACGAAAGTTTATTGTAAGAAGTACATCAAGGATATAATTCTGTTTTCACATCATCAAGTACTTCATAAAACCTCCTCGAATCACGATCTGCACCAGAGCGAAGATTTATCTCACCGGTCTCAAGATTCTGGATGTCAATGCCTTCAGGATCAAACCCACGTACCATTTCAGTAAGCATTTCATGCATTGGATCAGTCATCCTTGCATCAACATCCATCTGAGCTGCATCTGTATTTTGAAAACGAACATATTCTTCTCCATGACGAGTCCAACTCTTATAATTTTTCAAAAATCCATTAAAGAAAAGGTTCTCCCTCACAGTATCTCGTGTGAATTGATATCTGTTAGCACATTTTTTACATGGAAAACTAATATAGTCACTTTCAAATCCTCTCGTGAAGTCAATAAACTGCATAATGCCATTGAAATATTCTCTAGACATTCGATTTGGAAGATCAATCCAACTCTTATGCATAATAATATCTGTATAACAAACATTTACACAATACTTATTACATTTACATTTTTCAAATCAACTATATTCAAAATAAATATTAACCATTTGTTTATGAACCATTGATAAAATAATAATGTAACTGAAAGCTCATGTTACCTGATTGAGCAACAAACATGAAAGAGAGGGGAGCCGAAGGCGGTGCTGCGAGGGAGAGGAGGCAGCGAAGGGGAGCCGGAGCCAAAGGCGATGCGGCAAGGGAGGGGACGGGCGGCGGCGGCAGCGAGGAGCTGGAGGAGAGGAGGCGGTGAGGGGACAGGGGACGGGCAGCGAGGGGGGGGGGGTGTCTGGGGTCGGGGGGGGGGGGGGGGGGGTTGTCCGAGGTGCGGGGAGGGGTGTCTGGGGTGTCGGGGGCCTGTCAGGGGTGTGGGCAGGGGTGTTCGGGGTGCGGGGGTGCCTGGGGTGCGGGGGGGGGGGGGGGGGGGGGCTGTCTGGGGTGCAGGGGGGCTGTCGGGGGTGCGGGGTGGGGTGTCCGGGGTGCGGGGGGCCTGTCCGGGGTGCGGGGGGGGGGGGGGGGGGGCTGTCCGAGGTGCGGGGGGGGGGGGGGGGTTGTCCGGGTTCGGAGGGGGGTGTCCGAGTGCCGGGGGGGGGGGGGGATGTCCGGGGTGCGGGGAGGCGTCCGGGGTGCGGGGGGCGGTCCGGAGTGCGCGGGGGGGGGGGGGGGGGCTGTCCGGGGTACGGGGAGGCGTCCGGGGTGCGCGGGGGGGGGGGGGGGGGGGCTGTCCGGGGTGCGGGTGCCGTTCGGGGTGGGGGGGGGGGAGGGCCGAGAGGCCGGAGGCCGGAGGGAAGGCGACGAGGGAGGGCGGGCGGCGGGGGAGGGCAGGCGGCGGGGGAGGCCGGGCGGCGGGGGAGGCCGGGCGGCGGGGGAGGCCGGGCGGCGGGGGAGGCCGGGCGGCGGGGGAGGGGAGGGCGGCGAGGGAGGGCAGCGAGGGAGGGAGGGGGTTAGGGCGGCGAGGAAGATCGAGGTCGAGGGGGCGGGGGGGGGGGGGGCAGAAGCCCCCCGTTTTTTTATGTAGGTTAGCGACCGCCAATGGCGGTCGCCCGAGTCTGGGGGGCTTCAATGCCCCCTTTTCTAGTAGTGTATGGTGGATTGAGTTGTTGGTATTCTTTCACCTTTCAATACTCGGCCATGTGGTCCTCCTACTACTGTGACGAGTTCCTCTTCTGCAAGTAGGAATAAAAAGATCAGGGATGTGTATTAGGACAATGGTAGGGTAAAAAATTGTCACAATTTTTTTTTTCAGAAATCCTCAGAGCACATGTCAATATTTTGATGAAATGGGGTATCTTCTATATTTCTGTTCCTAACATTAATGGTTGAGGTCATGTAGTGGTGGAAGACATACATGATATTTGATTGATGTATTTGGATGGGGTACATAAAAGTATACTTATATGATGATGGCTTATGTGTTTCATGCATCTTAGGTATATGGTCATGGAGTTGAGGTTGGATGTGTTTATACAGTGGACCGGAATCCAACAGAAGGTGGTGAGATACGATGTACTATTAAAGGTACAATTTTGATCACTTTTAAATTATCTACCACTTTGATTAATAGCAGTGATTATTTTTTCTTTATACCTACAAAAGTTATTTCTAGAATTGACTTACCAATAAAGTTTTATTCTATGATACATTCCCATGATAAGCCATTGGGCATGAAAGTGGAACATCTTTAGTGATGCCGAGAGTGTCTATAGTAATCACTTATTATAAAAATTTGTGGGACTTCATGATTTTGAAAATGATAAGTTTTGATGTAATTAATGGTATAAAATTATTGACTAATTTTCAAGAGAAAATTAGTTTATATCACATATGTGTATCATTTACTTTAACCAAGGGAGATAAGTACATGAAAACCAAAGAATGGGAGTTTGGATGAGGTAGAGTGGTTTTAAGATTGATTTAGATTTGGAAAATTACATTGTAGATTTTAGGCCTATATCTTTTAGTAGGATCAGTGGTAGACCTATCATACTTTCCTTTAGTTTTGGATCTCTATCAAAATTTATTTCCTAATGAATTCATAGGAGTTACTCTTCGTAATGGTTTTTCCATTGGGATAGATCTTATTATAGGTTTACAACACATTTTGATACCCCTTATCATATTATTCCAATCAAGTTAAAGGAGTTTAGGTCACTGCTCAAGTAATTGGAGAATAATGGGTCTATTAGACCAATTACATCACCATTGTTTTTTTGTTTTCTAATAAGGTGAGTGACCGTCTTTATCTGTAAATAGATTACTAGATGCTGAATTAGGTGACTGTAAAGAATAGATATACCTTTCCCATTATCGATACCCTCTCTAATTAGTTGTGAGAATCTTTGTGGTTCTCTAAGATTGGAATTTGATCATGCTATCAATATTTTTGCATTAAATATGATGAAATTCAAGAGATATAGATTTGGATTAGGTATAGTAAATAAAATCACTTGGTGATGCAGTTTGGATTGAAACATTGGCATGAAATGTTCATGGAAATAAGGAAAAATATCTCCCACCTATATATTGACTCATTCTTTTTGGTTTTTGTTGAAAAAAAATCCTCATATACTCACTAAACCCATAGAAGTATTATTTCCATATTGAGATAGTACTGAGTACACTTTGAGTACATCAGCTTGTTACCGATTTTTCTAATTGCAACTTTTGGATTAAAGATTAAAAATTAATGTGGCATGTGTTTTCGGAGATAGTTATTTCCATGGACCTAGAGAAAGTTGAGGTAGTGATATCTTGATAAATCCTCAAAACCTGTTCGAGATCAATATATTTTGGGGTTTAGGGGGATATTATCTTTATTTTATCTTGGACATCACATATTTATAAAAACCCATAACTTTTATGAATAAAATGGGATGTAAGTTGTAATGGTTACACCAGTGTGCAAAAGATTTTTTTAAGTCGAAGTGGTTGTTGAATATATCTCCAGTGTTAATTTTTCCTAATCACTGTATCAATTAGAATGTATAATATGATACATTAAGTGTTGTTTTGGGAGACATAATAATTTTGAGAGAGTAGGTAGTATCTTATAATTCATGTCAGTTGGGACCCCATGAGAGGGACTATCCAACCTATGAATTGGAACTGGCTTCTATATCCCACTCTTGGTAGTGTTGGTGACATTTTGTCTTCGATGATAGGTATGTTTCCAATACATAACATAAGAGAATCCGATATATCATCAAACAATGGGAAATAAAATTATGATAAATGCACTGGGAAGAGTGCCTATAGAATATCACAATTTAGATGGCTTATGGACTAGGCGAAGGTAATTTCATTGTAGATTCTATTATCCATAAGATGAAGGTATCTTACGAGCATGGTTAGTGGAATTTGGAGGAATAGTGGTTCCTGATGATCTTGTTGGTTTTTTGGAGGAGGGATGATTCTGAGGACTAGGGTTTAATGGTGACTAATATTTTATTGGTCACATATTCTTTAGTTGAAATGGTAAATGATAAACACGAGACTAAACCAGAGTTTACTTTGATGAGGTAACATCTTACTGGAGGTGACCTGATACATGACTTGTTTTTATAAAATGATGATATAATCCTTGTACAAGGAAGAGTTTTAGTTTGTACTTCCATTTATGAAGATATGGTAAGAGATTTCTATACTTCCAAGATGAAAATATATCTAGGATAAAAAATAACATACCATAATTTCAACTAAAGGTTTTAGTGGATAGGGATAAAGAGGGAAATTTATAGATTAATTTACTACTTCATTAACTTATAGATGATAAAGGTCCGCCATCAATGTAACAATGAAGCACTATAACCATTTCTTATGCCCTGATGGAAGTGGGAGGATGTAATGACTAAATTTGTAGTGTGGTTACCCAGAATCTTGAAGAGTCATGATATTTTTTGGGTGATTTGTGATTGGATAATGAATGTTTCTCATTTTTACCTATCCACGAGATGCACTAAATAGGTGTTCCGAGAAATATGTATATCAATGGGATAATATTCCTGCACAAAGTACCATCAAGCATTGTATCTAACAAAAATTCATGTTTTACGTTATAGTTTTTTCAGGGTCTGTAGAATAACTTAGCGACTCAACTAAGATTTATCACAATTTTCCATCCCTAGATAGATGGTTGATCATAGATGATAATTAAAATATTGAATAATATTCTATGATATTGCATTCTAGACTTCAGTAGAGCTGTATATGATCTCTTAGCCCTAGTTGAGTTGTCATCAAACAAGAATTACTAGTATTTTATTCAGATAGAACCTTAAGAATGTATTTACGGTAGGCCATTTCATTCCACAGTTTTTTAGAAGGTGACTGATGAAGTAGTAGTTTTGGGGACCAATATGGTACATGAGACCTCTGAGAGAGGGTATCTATTTCATAAGAAGTTGATCATATCTCAGAGTAAGAAAAAGTATTATGCTAACCATAGGTAGAGACCTTTGTATTTTCATAGGTGTCTGGGTTTTTATAAGAGTGGATCCATGGTTCGACCACTGATATATAAAGAAGTAAGAGAAGATAACACCACTCAATGTTGGCACCTACATGAATATCGATTAGATTGAAAAAACTACATACCATCTAGATATTTATTCTCAATACCAAGGTTGTAAAAACATGTTTCATGTGTATCTGCTCCAAAATTTCAAGCTTGATCAAGTGCATACATCGATGTGAGGATACTGAGATGGAGCCTAACACAACATATATGGAGAACCTAGTACATATTATATACTGGATTGTGAAAACCCTATGAGGGAAGATAATACCACTTTATAAAATTCTATGGAATCATGGATGGATCTAGGAGGAGACTTAGGGTCTAGAGGATTATGTTTAGGCTAAATGGATTTTGTTGTCTGAATAAAACCTTTGAAGGTAGTTTTTGGAGACAAGAAGTAGTTATAGGAAGAAAATTGTAACAACCTTGCTTATTTCTATGCATGTGATATTTCAACTATATGAAAATATATTTTCTCTTTTTTTATTCACTAATATTATGTGTTAAAGAGGTTATTTATTTTTCACAAGGAGTCTGGGTTTTGA
Source organism: Viscum album (assembly GCA_963277665.1). Taxonomy (NCBI): domain Eukaryota; kingdom Viridiplantae; phylum Streptophyta; class Magnoliopsida; order Santalales; family Viscaceae; genus Viscum; species Viscum album. The sequence goes on along the minus strand of OY728132.1, from coordinate 1,378,861,113 downwards.
AGGTGGAAGATTTGAGATGAGTTATGGTTGTTGTTGGATGGAAGGCTACCATGGGATAGATGATGGAACCCACAAACAAGTGGATAGGCTTGTAGTAGCTCTACAAAATTATTTATTCCCCACTAGCTAGCTGGTGGGGTGAAATTGACCCCAATCGTTCCTTGTAGAACCCAGATGATTCGACTAGGACCACTGGGAAGCCTGTGAGGCATACAAAATCACATGTACACCCTATTCAGGGGTGTATTACCAATTTTTTTTTTAATTCCACACATTTTAACCCCACTTTAATTTAAAATTACATACCTTTTTCACTAATCTAAATTTTATACCTCCTCTCTAGTTATATGAGCTTTCCCATTCACCCCCTTGGTTTTTCATGGTTGATCCAACCTATATATGTTATAATGATAATTTTTTCTATGATTTATGAAAAATTTCTCTTCCTTATCAAGAGATGATTGTGGATTGATGATGAATATATGTTTTCTATGATCATTTGATAATTAATTCTTCCTTTATTCATATATATATGACATATCTAGTGTTTTTTTAATCCTCTTGATCAGATCAAGATCTAAAAATGAATAACTTGTGTACTTTGGTTTTGTGTTTACAAATTATATTCTGAGACTTTTTCTTTATGAATATTTAGAAAAAAAATATAATATATTGTTTATCATTTGGTATATTGGTGGAGTTTTTTACTTGAAAATGATGTCACTTTGACTATATCTTGATTCCTCATGAACGGAGGATGTATCATGGTAAGTAATCATAGAATAATCATCTCAAAATTCAAGTCTTATTGAATGTAATATTGGAAACATTTTCCAATGATGGTTTGAGGGTGGATCAATTATCATTGACTAGACCCGATGCTATCATCTAGAATTGATGAGGAATTCATGATCCATTCTTGAATAAAAAATAGATATAGTGAATTAAAATCATCTATTTTAATATAACTTATAACTAGTTCCTTTAACATACAATATTAGGTATATAAATATAAAAAAACCTTCATGACGAGTAATATTCTCAGCTAGTCTCTCTAAACCTCTTTCATGAAAAACCAAAATTTGAGTTTGACATATTTTACTCTCAATAAAGATATCTGCTGGTATTCATTGCAATGAAACCTTGATTATTTGATGAATGTTTTAGTTCTTAATCAATTACCATTAAGTATAATATTTATTAAATTTTTGAGGCCCTTATCTACTGTTTTTTTCCTTTGTTTTCACATTGTGATAACATAGCTTATGGTATAGATTTCTTGGTGTTTTCTTGTTGGTGTGTGTGCATCCTTTGATACCCATATATGATCATTGATTTTATTAGTACTACTAGAGTATATTTTTACCATGATTGATTTTGATCACATGTTATTATATGTAGCTACTATATTCTCATAATGATGTGCTATGATTCTCTTATTATGATTTACCTTGTTATGTGTGGTAATGTGACCTTGGATGTTTTGTTCTTAGTATTCAAAATAGTGGGCCATCATGGTATGTTTACCCTTATAGGGGGTGCATACATAATATATGGAGATGATGATGGGAAAACCACGCATAAGGTAGAAGCATGATGGCCTTGTGAACCAAGATGAAACTTGATATCTTGAGGATACAGAGTAACATCCAGTAACTCTATGCCTTGTGGATAATGAATACATGTACACTAGTAAACCTTATGGGATGAACCAATACTCGATGACTTTATGATACCGAGTAAAATTTTTACAACCTTGTTTTTTTTCTTAATCACTTTTGACATCTTTGTTCATTCTTCCGATATAGAGCCGAAGAAATTGAGACTGAAACTCATGGTGTCTTGGTTAGCACATGAGTTCTTGATATATGATAGCTTATTATTTATATCTCATTTATTATTATCATGGAGTATACCAGTTATACAAGTGGGAACTTATTAAAGATTAATTTATGGTGTCCTACTCAGTTTTATTTTCACACCCTGTATAGAAATCTTGATGTGTGTATAGACTTTATATATTGGGATACTGGTAAGGGAAAGGGGCTTGTGGGAGACAATTGAGTCTTAGAGCTTAGATATAGTAGTGATAATAAGACAGATACCAGTGGATTTACATAGTTTTTAACTTATTTATCTACTAACATAATTACTATGATTAGTTTTTTCATAATGTGTTCCCATTATATTATTGGTGTAAGGTTTTGATACTGAGAGTATATTCTCCCCAATGATAGTTTTCTTGCCCTTATTAGTAGTTAGAAGCCTTCAACATATGGGGTGGCACACATGTGATCTTTTTTCACTCCAACTTAAAACCGATGGTTTTGCTTAGGGCATTACACAAACCAAACAATCCCACTACACACCATGGGACCAACCAAAACATATAAGTTCACCATGGAAAAACATACAATAAATTTTTTATTACTTATATTTTCTTTTAAAAACACTTAATTTCAAAAATAATTCTAAATTGAATTTTCAATGGAATTCATGATTTGAAAATAACTCAATCCCCATTTTGAAATATTTTATTTTAAATAGAAAACCCATAAAAATACATTTATTTTAAATCACCACATTTCAAAAGAGTTCAATAACTCATTTCAAAAAACGACATACATGATTTATATCAGTCAACTTCATTCACACCAAAACCCATTGAAAATCCAAAAATTAATATTTTTAGTTTTCAAATGCTCCATGAGTTTCATTATAAAACAAAAAAAATTCAAAAATAACATTTTTCATTTAATTTTTTTTTCATAAATTGCACTTTCTTTTCATTTTTTTTAAAATTCCATAATAAAATTATTCTCTTTTAAAATATATTTCGGAAATAAAAATTCTCTTATAAATAATCCAGAAAAAATAATTTTAGAAACTTAAACACTTAAAAAAATACTTTTAACTCAAATTAAATATTCGAAATTAAAATTGAATAGTAATATCATTAACATTCAAATTTTTTAAAGATTACTAAATTTTTTCCATTAAAATCAATGAAAAATAGTTTTATAAATAAATTACCCTATAATATTTCCCTTTTTTTATACAAAAATATTTTTTTCCCAACAAAAAACCATCCTTTTAAAATAAAATCCAAAAAGGTATAATAATCAATAAAAATATCACCCAATAACATCAATTAAACAGAAAAAACCTTTAACTAAACTCACACTAAAGGTAGACACTATTGGAAAGAATTATAAAAGAAAGAGAGAGAAAAAATGTAAACACCCTAACCTAGTAACCCAAAGTCATCAGTTACTTTAATACAGTGGAACTATATACAATAGATTACTTACCAAATGAACAAATAGTTTAGCAGTCATGGTAAAATAGATACATAATAGATTCATATATTAAATTAGAAATATAAAAACATAGCATAATTGACATTCTTCCATCCTTGATATATTTCATAGTATTATTCTTCATATCATAGGGAAATGAAAAAAATAAAGGGTGAGATCAGATGCTCAATAACGGTTATGTACGATGGAAGATATAATGCGTAAATAAGGAGTAATCAATATGGAAAATAAAATAACTGAAAACCCATGAATTTTAATCGATAAATAAAGCACAAACAATAATATGACCAAAAAATGTTGACTAAACTATTATACATAAATAATTAAATGATATTGAAACTTATCCATAGATATCATAACTATTATAATAATCATATGGAAACCATTAAATGATTTCATAATAATTTAATGGATAATTCTAAAATAATCCTATTCTTACCATTGAGGTCTCATACCAAGACATCATAAACATACCATTAAGAACACATGGATAGAAATCTCATATACATGGGTAAGTCCACGACTAAATTCCCAAACTGTTTTGTATCACGAGACCTACCAATGAATCGAGGGGCTATCTATAATTAGGTTCCATTGGTCACTACATGTGGAATGCACTACCCATACATTGAATGATCAATTTAATTCATAAAAAATATGTCTTGTCAAAAAAAGTCATATTGAGTAAAGAGAAAATAATATCAATATTTTCTTTGTAAATAGTAAATTTCCATATGGTAAAATAGTATACAATTTATCCAATAAACATATTAGTGATAAAATGAATATATATATATTAAAAAAATATAATTTTCTATTCAAAATGATGATAATAAAGTTAATGTGTCAAGGGAAATTTGAAAAAAAGAACAATTCATCAGAAATATAAGTTTCATAATAAATTCATGTATTTTAGAGAATAAAAGAAAATGAAAGAAAAAAATATTAATAAAAATTCATTATAGGGTTTTCTTTAAAAAAAATAAGAAACTTTTAGAATAATCTATATATCTTAAAATGATTATAGATGTGGGAAATTTTATTAATTCTGTATATATGAAAAAAAATCTTTTTCAATTTTTTATAAAGAAAGTAGAAAATGACCATTTCAGAAAAGATTAGAAATTTTCCCTTCAAACATTTTTTAAAACTCATATAAAAATATAAAATTACCTCAATAAATCATTTTATAAATTAAAGAAGATTTTTTTAAAATAATTTGAAAAATAGGGATCTGAAGAAAAATATACCTGATCAAGAAGATAAATAAGATAAAACTTTCTTTTAAATATTACTTTTCGTGACTCAAGTCCTAAAGAGATGAGATTTTGGAATATAACATAGAAAATAATAAAATATATATATGATATTAAAATAAATTTATTTTATGAAGGATAGGTTACAATATTCTGTCAATAAATATTATAATAAATCCCCAACATTGAGACTATAAACAAAATTCTTTCCTCTTTAGTAACTTTTAAATTGTTACCCCTTTAATATATAAACTTGAATTTAAACTTTAATCATCATTAATAAATATACATTTATGTTGAATAAATAAAACATATATTATATCCACCAAATAAAAGTTAATAAGTTAGTAATACCAAATATGTATCAATCAAGTAGAAATTGTAACAAAATCTTTTACCGATTTGTAATTTTTGAATCAAAACCCCCAGGAAAGAAATAAATTAAATTGAAACATTAAATAATTTTAATATAAAGTTTATAATTATACATCATATAGAAGTGTACGGATATACACCTCATGAAATAAATAAGTGGTGCATGTGACATATAAATTATGGAAATAAAAGTGAGACAAGAAACCCTTACCTGAGGCCTGAATTTCTTTATAATTGATTTTATTCTCATATTTGATAAATTAAAATTTATTTTAATTCTGTAATAGAATTTAATTAATAGTTATAACTAGATATATGATACAATTATAATACTTTAACACCCATTTGTTAATAATTCCTTATTAAAATCCCCATTTTTGCGTGTTAACTTTCTCATTTTTCATGTAAGTTTCAGTGTGGAAGTTCTAGTGATTTTAATTTGATCATGGTTACATAATATTCATATTTATAATAATCATATAAATATAATATATATTTCTTATATTAATATTTATAATCATCCATGAAAGATATAAATATAAATATTAATTACCCCATTCATACAGAAGGTAGGCCATACGTACACATGAATGTTATTTTCACTTTTCTATGAATGTAATGAAGGAAAGGTAAAAAATAATTATCATTTAAAGAATAATAATTATTTAATATATATCATATATATTCAAAAAATCTATCATTATTACCATCCATTTGAAGTGTAAATAAAAAACGAATCATGTTGTCGTGTAGAGGTTGTAGTCCACACAAACGCATGGGCGTTGTTTTCATTTTCCAACGGATATGAAGGTAAAAAGGTAGATATGATTTTATAATTAAAATAGAATAAAAATTTCATGAATTTAATATATATTCATTAGTAACATATTTATAACAATCCATGTAAATTGGCGATGGAAGATGAATTACACTGCAATATAGAGATGGTAAGTCGTACGCATGCACAATCAAGGATTTTTTGTTTTTTGTTGGATGGAAAGAGATTGGAAATGATTGTAAGAAAATAAAAATAAAATATAAGTATATTTATGATACCATATTTATTATTTTTTAGGGTTAAAACAAATTTATAGGAAGTAGATGAAGAAAGAAACTGGAAATAGTAGTCATGATGATTAACTATTCTCTGATAGACTTCTTTTAAATTATTTCCTAAAGGACCTTTAATTGGTATTTTAAGAAAAACATAACCTCTAATTAGTGGATTGTTTTAGAATTTTTTTTTGTGTTTGGTCGATCTATATGGCTCAATGTTGAGTGAATAATTGGGATAAAGAAGTTTCCTTTTATAAGGTAGGGAAATGCCACATTTGGAATTTCTAAAGAGATTAATATATAATTAAGTAATTCATAATAAAAATGATCCTAAATGGAAATATATTTTATCAAAAGTGGATGATTCTAAAATATCATCGTAAAATGAAATTATTACGCGTTTTAGTTTCATTTTAAAACTTATCTTTTGGTATAACCTCTTAAATTACCAATTTTAATGTTAAATTCAGTAGCAATGTTTTCAATATTAAAGGTTTATAATTTTACAAATATGGTAAATTTTTTAACTTTAATGATAAGGGTAACCATTTAACATCCTAATTTTCTTATATTAATTTCATTCTAATTTTTAATTTTTTTAAAACAATATCTTTATCATAAAGTACTAATAATTTTATTTTAAGAACAATTCACATAATTTGAGTTTGAAAACTATGTGATTGTAATGTAATTAAAATATACACATTTAAAACATCTATAATATTTTATTTTATCTAAAAATTTCACTGAACATAATAATTCACCCAAATCTTATTATTTTTTATATTTTTAAAATCATTTATATTATTTTTCTATTAACTGAATAAATACTATATCGACATTGTGTAATAAGTTATGGTAATTATTTAGACACTAAAAATTATAAATAAATTATCATGGTAAAAAAATTAGTTTTTATTTTAAATAAACATCTAGAACCAAACTTATCCATTTTTTATCCTTATGTAAATTTTTTAGATATATTAAATTCAAGAGAGTAACATTTTGTGTTTATTATTTACTTAAACTAATATAATGGTCACAATAAAAAAATGGAATCAAGTGGCCATATGGTTGGGTATTTAATCTAGATTTATGAACTACACCCATAAAAAAGGAAAAATGAAAGTATTGGATTGATTTTGAGACCTTATTTGATTGGTTTAACCCTATTTTACAAATTTTCCCCTGGAGGAAAATATTTACCATGGATACTATTCATAATGAAAAAAATACAGGGGACCTATTTACCAATTTTTAACCAATTTATTTCAAATATGGTATCCATTTCTCAAGATTAAGTCACTATAAGTGGAATAAATCTATTTAATATAAATGCACAAATCGTAATGGTAAACAATTTCTATGCCAAAAAATTCATTTTAAGTATAAAAATATTTTTTACCAAATTCAATCATAAAAATGTTTATAATGTACTTAAATTTATTTTAAATAATATTAGAGAACTAATTTTACTTCTAAAACATTTTAAAACATAATGTAAAATTTTTAATTCTTGAAACAAAAATATAATTTTCTATAAACATTCACATCTTTCACTATTAACTAGAATATCAATATTCACAGAAAAATAAAAAAGTTCAACCTTAGCTGTTTTTTGTATGATTAATTCAAAAAAAATATTTTATTTAAATATAAGTTTTTTTAAAGTTCTAGAAATGTCTTATAAAATTCTCTCTGAAGAAGAAACATAAACCATTTTTAAAGAAACTGAATTTTGAAGAATAAAATGCCTTTTTTAAAAATTGATCACTTATTTCCTAAGAATTAATCAAAAAATTTATATTTATTAGTTCCTTTATATGTATGTATATATATTTCATAATCTAGTTAACCATATTCATACATTCCAATTCAATGGCTCGGTTATAACAGTCATATTTAAATAATAATATTTTTTTGTTCATTTAAGATCAGTGATTCATGTTGCATACAAAATTTAAAATAGTGTTATTTTAAAAATTAGGGGTTTTACATTCTCACCCGATTTAAAAATTTCACCCTAAAATTTTTAACTCATTTTTAATAATCAAGGGTTTTATCTTTCCAAATGAATTTGTTGAAAACCCACACTGTTAAAAGTAATAATAAAATTTACTCTTAAAAGAGGGAAATGGAAATATAAAGGTTATTTGGGATAACACATATTTATTATTACAAATAGGAGAATATTTTTGGGAAGTAAATATATATACATGAAATAAAAAGAAATATCATAATAGTGATAGAGAGTGGTGGATAACATTGATCCCAAGAAAGTGAATGGTCGTGAGAAAGACAACGACCATAAAACTAAAACCCAATATGGTGTGAAAAAGACAATCTATTCATAGAGAATGAATGTAACAAGCAATATTTTTTGTTCCATGATCCCATTTCTAAAGGTAATGAATTACTTTACCTAATAAACTGAAAAAATAATTAAATAAACTTACTTGACAAGTATAATCTTATTCTTTAATCAATTGACATGACAATATCATATTTTTCCCCAAAACATGAGTATTATACCTATTTTTTTCATTCCTAAAGCACTAAAATCAACATCTAATGGTTCACATAATCTGAAAAAAGAAAAAAATGTAGTTATATTATCTTTAAATATGATAAAAAAATGAAATGGTTCCCATAAGGTCGGATAATATCCAAAATGTATAAACCTTTATAAAAATAAATGATACATTTTAATTTAAAAATTCTACAATAACACCAATGGTTCAACTTAGATTATTAAAAAAAATAACCTTACACACCAAATAACTTTAATATCCTCATCATTAAATAATTTTTTAAATTTAATGGTGATCTCAATCACTTTAACTTACATCCCTAAAAATATTATTTCATTATTCCCGAATAATCTTTCATGTTAAACTACATGTTAAACCTAAAGGTTACATATACTTCAACCCAATGAATCATCCTATAAAATTTCCTAAATAATTATATAATATTATAATGTATTCAAATTCACACCAAAATATCTTGAATCATATTTAGATACTAACTAGAAAGGTAATCCTTAGCTTAAAAAAATATATCCAAATATATTACCTTGTCAATGAATAAATTTTTAACAAGAAATATTATCTCTATCCCAATATAAAATAGAAAATAATTTACATGATATCAAATAATATACTAACCAAAAATGTTATTTAACCCTTAATAGAGCATTATTCCTAAAACCTAGTGAAGGTTTCCAATTAACTCAAATTACCACCACTTAAAAACTAAAAAGGGGTTTCTATTTCATTGAACTCAGGGAAAAAACTTATAAACACATGATGGTATAAATAAATCTTATGTTAACCCCAAATGAATACTTTTATAATTCAAAAAATTAACATAGTTTTTATTCCTAAAATAAAATCCCAGTCGCGTTCCATTAATACAAAAATACAATATCCTTTATCCAAATCCATTTTTTTCATTTTTCTAAAATACTATATAAGGTGTAGAGGTAACCACTCATTCAAAAATCCAAATAAATTCACACTTTATTTCAAAATAAAAATTCAACAGAGTTTCAATCTGAAAACCACTTATGAACATGCATTGATCACTATCCCACTAAATTTCATTGAGCCATGTGATCTAGAACATTGATCCACGTTGACCTACACTCTATAAAACTCGGGAATATTCATCCTCTTCCCTCTTCAGTGAGAACCCACCATTCATCGTAACAACACTGAAAAAACAACTCTTTACATCATCATAATCATTAAGTAGAAAAACCCTAGAAAACACACCAGATCGATCTATAACCCATAAGAGCACCCTGTGAAAATTTCAGTTTCGATCATCATCGACATCATCAAGGATGAAAACTAGAATCCACCTTTACCAGAGTGAGGTATGTCCTTTTCCAGACCCATCATTCCATCACCAATCAAACAGAAATCAAACCATTTCCAAACAAAGCATTTTCATTGAAAATAATCATCATCCAAGTTAACATGAATCACTTTTTCATCAGAAAACTAACCAATTTTTATGGTAAAAATTACTATCCCACTTACTTCATTAATTATGATCATCACTTTACCTAAAAAAACATTATCAACATACCACTAAATTACTTTTCTTAGTTATTAGTACTATTTAATGTATGTTTTAAAACCCTTAAAGAAAAACTTCTGTGGAAAATAAATAGTTGTTTAATGATTATTATATCCATAATATCATCGATATAACACATATATAACATAATTCTTTAATGAAAAATTCAAAAACCCATTAATCCTTAATATTTAATTACTGGCATATCGTAAGTCCTTCATTGTTCTTGGAGCTAACCCTTTTTCTTGGGGAATTATCTTGGATAATTCCCTTATTCCCCATATATAATAAATTGAACTATAAATGGATCCTTGAGAGGAAATTTATATCCATATATTGAACTCTTAATTTTTCATCAAAAATAAATTTATTAATGAAATTATTTTATATAGATTAAATATTTTTCCATTCTTTTGTGACATTATCTAGGGTGTATCTTTAAATATTTGTGACATTATGGAAATTGATACATCTTTCATACAAAGTATCAAACACTTAATCTATTAAAAAACTATATTATTATCTTCTTTATAAAGTACAAGAGTTGGTTAGGGTTTATATTTTTAATCATATATTGTGATAACTAGTTATGAATAATAAAATTTCCTTTCACTCCAATCATCATAAAAATTGGTTTATGATTATCAACATATTTTTCATCATATTCCGAGTTAACATGATATCCTTGGCTCTATCCATTTACTAAATCCAAAAATGATAATATGAGAAATAATAATCATAGTGGGAAACCGCACAATCCTGAAAATAACTTATAATATCTCTAAATCATGACACCTTTTTTAAATCTAGGACACCTTTGTTTAAAATGGAGTCTTTTATGGCCATCATATATTCAAATCCTTTAGAATGCTTTGTAATGAAAATGTGAATTAACCTAAGCATACCAACAATGAGTGAAAAAATAGATGATAATTAAGGCCACACTCCCCATTCACTGAAAATATGGTTGATATATACTCAGCCGAATATTTTTAGTGTCATTAAACATATATTAATATGTTCTAAAACCACATTCACTTTTAGTATATAGATATTAATGTATAACTAGGAAAACCACATAGTCTCTACCTTACCAAAATTTGAGGATGTCATATAATACTTAGAATAATCCTCAGATCCAGTCATAGGGTTATGGTTCCTAATATATGTTTTCTTAAATATATTTCCCAATGTTTTTACTAAAATTTCTATAATACCAACTAAAAATACCCCAAACCTAGTAGCCTAGAGTGAATATTTTCTTTATTAGATTGGAATGGGAAAAAATAAATCCCACACAAAAGACCAAATAGTCTATTATTCTTATTAAATTAGATACATACATGATTACCATATTATATTAAAAATAAAAAAATATAATAAGAAACATTTTTTCATCCTTGATATCTTTGAAAATATTATTCTTCGTATCCTAGGGTAAGGAAAATAAATAAATGGTGAGATCAGATACTCAATAAGGGTTACATAAAATGGAATCTATCATTAAAAAATAAGTAATAATTAACATAAAAAGTCAAATAACAGAAAAAACATTCCATTTAGTCAATAAATTGATCATGAAGCATAATAGGTTGGAATAAATAATGGCCAAATAATTACTTATAAATAATCACAATGCTTCAAACATATCCATGGATATAATAACGATTCAAATAATCAAATGATCATAAATTAAAAATTTCATAATGATGGAATGAATAATTAAATATGTCTTAAACATACCATCGAGACCTCATTACAAGACAATTTTAAAATACTTTCAAGGTATCATGCATAGACATCTTACATTAAGTGGTAATGCCTCAACAAAAACCCAACCTGTTTTGTATCATGATACCTAAAGATGAATTGATGGTCTATATATAACCTATCCCCACCCACCACTTAATTTCTAGTACATTCCTCATATATATAATGATCGATTTATTTCATAAACAAAATTCCTTATCAAAAAAATACTTTTATTATTTGAAGAATAAAAAATATCAAGATTTTTATAGTCAATAGTAAAACATCATATGTAAAAATGGTATACAGTTTAGAAAATAATCATATCCATGATACAAAAATATGGGTATTTAAGAGAAATATTATTTCTAACTAAAAATTTTCATAATAAAGTGAATGATTCAAGATATTACTGACTAAAAAATTAGTACGAGTTCAATTCATTAGAAATATAATTTTTGAAATAAATTCATGTATTTTGGAGAATAAAAAATGGAAGAAAAAAATTTAATTTTTTTTAATTAATGTTTTTTATTTTTAAATCCATTTAAAACTTGTAGAATAAGATAAATATCATAAAACATTTACGATAATAGGAAATTATTTTAACACCATATAAAATTTAAAAAAAATTATTTTTGAATTTTTATAGAGAAAGTTAAAAATAAAATGTTTTGAAAACTATAGAAAAATTCATTTAGTGACATTTAAAAAGAAAAATAAAACATAAAATTTACTTAATAAATTGTTTAAGTAAATAAAAATGAATTTTTTAAAACAATTTGGAAAAATAAGGGTACATAAGAAAAATATAACCAATCAGAAAGAGAAATAAGATTAGATTTTATTTTAAATATTACATTTCCTTATTATAGTAATAAATATTGTAAAATTTGGAATAAAACATGGAAAATATTTACATATACATTGGATAAGATAAAATATTGATTTTATGAGGGATATGTTATGATATTATTTTAATAAATAATATAAGCAATCCCAAAAAATGATATTTAAAATAAATTTTCCCATCTTTTGTAACTTTTAAATTGTGTCAACTTGAATGTGTTAACATGAATTTAAACTTTAATAATCATGTATAAATTTATATTCATGTTATATAAATCAAAGGGGTAGTATATACAATACATAAATTTATATAGGTTCATAATACCAAATATGTCTTAATGGAGTGGAAATTGAGGAAAAATACCTTACCAATTTAGTAATATTTGAATCATAACCCCATTAAAGAAACAAATTAAAATAAAACTTTGAATACCATTAATTTTAAGGAAATAATTTTATATATCATAAAATAGTTAGTATATACACCACATGAGAGACACAAGTGGTGAATATGGAATATGTCTCACAAAAACAGAAGTGAGATTGGAAACCCTTACCTTATATCCTACTTGATTCATAATTTATTTTTACATCCTTTATAATAGATTTAAATTTATTATATTTATATTAAAAATAATATTAATTCTTATAATATCATATATGATCCAAATATAAAATTTTAACTCCCATTTACTGATATCTTCTTGTTAAAATTACTGTTTCTAGGTGTTAACTATCTTGTTTTTCATATAAGTTTTAGTTTGGAATTTTTGATAATTCTAATTTAAAATTTTTAATCATATAAATAATTAAAATAATGATATAAATATAATAAATATTCATTATATAAATATTTATAATCATCTATTAGAGGTAGATATAGAAAAATGATGTACACCATTCATGGAGATGGTAGGTCGTACGTACACATGAACACTGCTTTCACTTTTCGATGGATGGGATAAAATATAGTTAAATGATAATTATTCTTTATATAATCATTATTTTATCATAATATTCATTAAATATATCCTTATTACCATCCATATAAAGTGGAAATGAAAAATGGATTACATCGCTTCGTGGTGGTGGTAGTCCACACGTACGTTCGAGGGACATTATCGTTTTCCAATGAATTAAACCGTAAGAAGGTATATATGATACTATGGTTCTACAATTATAAATATGTCATAAATATCATATATATTCATTTTTTATATCTTTATAACCATCCATGTAATGTGGTGATAAACGATGAATTACACCGCAACATGAAGATTGTAAGCCGTACACACTCACGAGCGATGTTTTCAATTTTTAAAGGATGGAAAGAGATAGAAAATGGTTTTCCAATAATAAAAATAATAACATATAATTAAATTTATTATATTTGATTTATTATTTTACAATGGCAACAAAAAATTTAGATTATTTAAAAAAGAAATAAATCTGAAAGAGTTGGTTAAGACGATTACCTTTTCTTCGATAAACATCCTTTAAATTCCTTTTGAAAAACCATTAATGGTATTTTAAAAAGTAAAGAACATGTAATTAGTTAATAGGGATGTTTATAAGATAATGTTTTATTGGGGTTTCTAGCTTTATTTTTCATTTTTTTGAATAATTGAGAGATATTGGTTTCCTTTTACAAGGGAGGGAAAATATACAAATAGAATTTATAAAAACATTAAAATATAATTAAATCATTATCAATTTTCTTCAAATAGTCATATATTAGAAGGAAAATAATATAAGGTCTAAATATACTCATAATATAAAATTTATATAGGTTTTTTGTCATTTTAAATGTTATATCTTGGTTGAACCCATTGTTTAACCAATTTTAATCTTAACTACATCAAAAACTTTTTCAATATTAAACTCTTATAATTTTACTTATGATGTAAAAATTTTATCATAAAAAAATAAGGGGTGAAAATTTAGACCGTTTACCATCATTATTGTCATATTATTATTTTTTAAATAATTTACTAATATTTTTTATTATTAAATACTAACAATGTCATTTTTAGAACTTGTCCCATAAAATGACTTTGAAAAACACATGAAAGATTTTTCTTAATAAATACCTTAAAAACATCTATAATATGTTATTTGTGCATAAATGTTTTTTTTGAAAAAAATAATTCACACAAATTTTATTTCTTTCAATATTTTTAAAATCATTTATTTTATTTTACTATTAATTGAATAAATACAATATTAGAAATGCATAATAATTTAAGGAAACTATTTAATCACAAAACATTATTAATAAATTAACATGTTAAAAAATTAATTTTTATTTTAAATAAATATTTATAAGCTAGTTTATAATTTTTTTATCCTTATGTAAAATTTTTAGAAATTTTAAATTCAAGAGAGTGACATTTTGTATTTATTCTTTCCTTAAATTAATATAAAGGTCAAAATCAGAGACAAATAACATCAATAGAACATATATTATATAAATGGATGAAAACACTCTAAAATCCACCCTTCCAATAGGGTTCATGTAAGTTTTGGGTTAATTTTGAGACCTTATCTCATGGTTTTGACCTTATTTTGACCATTTTGTCCTTACTGAGGTGACAAATATTATTGTGGTTACTATTCATAATGAAAAATATTAAATGGGACCTATTTAAAAAATTATAAACTCATAATTAAAAATATGGTAAAAATTTATCAATATTAAATCTCTATAATTGGAAGAAATTAATTTACGATAAAAACATATATCGAAACGAAAAACATTTTTTTTTTCAGAAAAATTAATTTTTAAGAAAAAAAATGTTTTTATACCAAATTCCACCTTAAAATTTATTCAAATGATCTTAATTATATAATTACTAATATATTTTAAATAAATTTACTTTTAAACCATCTTAAAAAAATTTAACTTTTTAAATGATTGAAACAAAAATACTGTTTTCAATAAAAATCAGTATCTTTTACAATTCACTAGAAAATAAATATTCTTAAAAAAATCTAAAAATTAAACCTAAGATATTTTTTGTATAATGATTTCAAAAATTATTTTATTTTTATACAATATAATTTATAAAATATCCATAAATTAATTAAAATGTTCACTCATAATAAGTAATATAAATCATTATTAAAGAAAATTTATTTTGATAAATAAAATATATTTACTAAAAATTGAATGATTATTTATTAAGAATTAATCAATACAATTGTATTGATTAGCTACTTTATGTATATTTCATAATATTTTTATCCCTTTTCATTCCCACAAATTCAATGACTAGGTTATAAAATTCATATTTAAAGAATAATATTTCTAGATTTGATTAAGCTTGGTTTTGAAAGGTCAATATTCTATAGAGCATAGTGTGCTCTAAAAATCCTAAGGTGTCATAAAGAAACAAATACATGGGAAAAAAAGAATGGTTTGGCTTCATGGGTTGAAATACAATGAAATAACCATTCAATGACCTCTATAATGGTTTAAAGGGATATTTTCATGGAATTTTCATGGGTTTCCAAACCATGTGAGGTAAGTATTCATCTACGGGGTTTTCACCATTTTCACCCTGAAAACACTGATAGAACCAAAAAATCATTGTTATACTTTATATGGATCAAAATAACGTCAATATAAATCAAATAAAATTAATAATATTAAAAAACTAAAATTAAGGATTCTAATCTCAACAAACCATGGAAACTTGAGGTTCATTGTAAGAAATAGTTAGTTAGACTCTCCTTGAACCTTCCCTTATAGTTTTGAAATTCCTACATATATACTTCTTGAATTCAAAAATAACAATTAGGATCATCAATAATTGAGGAATCTGAAAAATATAGGATCTTATACCATTTGTAATAAACCATCCTATGCTGACCCATCCCCTCACCCGACCCATACCACCACTAGGAACGAAGGGACTTATAGATCCCCATGGGTTGAAAATAGCACCTTAGCATGAAAAACACACAATTTAAAATGATTTAAGCATCATAAAATAAATCAAATATATAGTGGAATATATTGAGATTCCAACCCGACCCATCAATGTAGTGGATGACCTTGTATATAAAAAAGTAGCTAAAAATAAATAATCAAGTCAAATATGGCATAATGTTTTTGATATAATAAATGAGACATAAACAATTTTAATTATCAATAAATATTTTGAGTATACATTGGATGTAGGAACATAAAATTAATAAAAAGAACTTAAAGTTAAATGTCTGGTCTGATCACTCACCACATCCAATCCATATTCATGTGACCTACACACACTCAACACATTCCATACCATATGTCATTAAACTATCCTGGACATAAGATCTAAAAGAGACCATAGCCTGAGCACCTGAAAAAATCCATGAGAGATTCATACACACAATGGTGTATATATGACGTGATCTAAAAACATCCCGTAGGATTTCACCAAAGTGTTTCTTTAATTTCCTTTAACATGGCTGTTCATTTTTGCTTGTTTGAAATATAAATAGAAAATATATTTTTCACTTGTGTGAATGAATAATACAATTAACTTTATTTAATAACAATTATAAAAATCCCCTTATTTTAATAAAAAAATAAAAACCAATGTCTTTTTATAAAACATTTTTTAATCTATAAAGAGGTCCTTTTAATAATTTTTTAAAAATAAGACCAAATTCTTTCCCCATCCAAAAAATTTTCCAACTTTATTTTATTTTGAAATGCATAACACTTTCCATTATATAACACTTGACAACTAATTTTATAAATTTATTTGATTGTAAGTCACATATATAATTTAAATGGAAATATAGATGCACACATGAATTGAGATATCAGTAGAACATAACAATATAAAAAACCGAGGAAATAATTCATGAAAACTAATCACGACTTACATAAATATTAGATAATTTTTTTATTAATATTCAATACAACTCCAAATAACATATTTTTAAGAACCAAAATGTTTTATCATGAATATATCTCAATACCAAATCAATTAGTTTAAAAAATATCTTCAAAATATCAAGAAAAGTTCTTCTCACATAGTAAGATTCGTAGACATTTCCTACTTAAAACATTTATACATAATCTAGGGAAATAAAATCATACAAAAGGGTGAGATAAAATTCCTAGTAAAGGTAAAAGTGAGATATATAGAATCGATCATAATAAATGAGAATAATATATGCATAAAATTATGAGAATATAAACATTTGTTATGTTATCATACCCAAAAATTTATATACCATAAAACATGATTCATGGAATAAGGATATGACATAAAATAGGGAATGATACATAAGAGTGTTGAATCATTGGTAATCAATCATGGGATATGAGAGACTATCATAAGGATAGGAAAAATGTATTTTAGAATAAAAATGAAGCATAAAAAAGCATTGAAATCATATTTCAAGTCATATAACCATGACATTAATCACATAATAGAATTAGGATAACAACTAGTGTTTCTTTTTAGGATTTTTCTATCCACTCATTTACCCTCCTGGATTTGGTATAATTACCCATATACCCTCTTTTTCTTGGGCTAATTACTTGTGTACCCTCTTGGGTTTGGGATAACTACCCATGTACAATCTCAGGGTTGAGGCAATATCCCTTATACACTTTTTAGATCATGATATATACAAAATTATCATTTCATTATTGTGATTTAATAAACACAATTTTTATAGAATAATAAAAAATTCGTATATAGGACACATGAACATAGTGAAAATCATCATTAATATATAGATTAATTAACCAACGAAAAAGAAACAGGTTTTATAAAAAAATCATTAATACCTTATCATTATAAGATATCAAGATAAAGGAAGTGTATGGTATCATAAGATCATATCATTATTGAATCATAACTATACTCAAAGGATGTTGATATATCTAAAAAAATACTTCTATAAAATTATTTTAAAGATGATTTGAAAAACAAGCATAAATATATTTTCATTATTGATTTTTTTAGAAAAATCAGGGAAAATTAGAGTAGGTTTTTTTGGAATTAAAGAAGGTCTCTTCTCAATCACTTACCTAGGGGTTCCCATTTTCTGGGGAAGACTCAAATCCAACTACTTTACCAGCATTATTGATCAAATTATTAATCATCTTTCTAATTGGAAAGGTAAATCCCTTTCCATGGCTGGTAGAATCTGCCTAGTCAAATCAACTATTGTCTCAAAAATGGTCTATTCTCTTATGATCTATAAATGGTCGGTCAATATTTAAAAAAAAATTAATACCTACATTAAAAACTTTATCTGGACGAGAAGTATCCTTAAAAGGAAACCTGTCACCATTCCTTGGATGACCTGCTGCAAACCTTTAGATAAGGGGGGTATTGGTATTAAAAATTTAAAACTCTTTAATGATTCTCTTCAGGCCAGACTTACTTGGAGAATAATTAATAGAAACTCTATAGCTATTGAATTCCTCAAGTATAGATTTCTCACCAATCATAAGAAAAGGAACGTAAATTACATTACTTCCTCGATCTGGCCGTCCATTAGTATTTCTTTCCAAACACATTATGGACAATTCTAGATGGATGGTTAAAGTTGACTCTAACATGAATTTATGGCTTAATAATCATATCGATTCTCCTTTAATTTCCATGCTACCTCCTTACACTCCTCCCGAGAATAAAAATTACACCATTAAATATGTTCTTCACTCTCACTGGAATGAGCTCCCCAATAACATTTCTCAAATCATTGATAAATACCGCTACACTAGATATGATGATTTTATTGTCTGTGAACCGACCTCAAATGGAATCTTTGACTCAAAAAATTTCTACAAGAACAATTTATTTGTAACTGAATATAGATTTCAATGGTTGAATAATTTTAATAAGGCTTGGATCAAGCCTACCAGACTCACTCTCATTTGGCGTATTGCTCACAACAGGTAGCCCAATGAGGTTTGCCTTCAAACGTTTTGTATCCAACTCTTCTCTAAATGTCGCCACTATAATCAACATAGGGAAGATACTATCCATCTTTTTCTTTCATGTGTCACAACCTCTCCTCTATAGAATTATATTTTTGACATTTTTGACTATAGGGGGTTTATTCCTGACTCGATTTTCTCTCACTTAATGAAATGCGTTGATCACGAGGCATATTAGCAAATCAAATATATTTTCCTCTCTTCCATAGCTGAACTCTTGCATGTAATCTGATGTGATAGAAATGATATCCTCCATAATAAATGCTCATTAAATCTCAATAAAGAAAAATCCCAAATTCTCATTGCAGTCTGAGAGGCTACTTTGATTCAAAAGGCCCACTACAACAACTCTGTTGGTGATCTCATAATTCTGCGCAAACTTCAGGTTGATGGCCTCTATCCTCAACCCAAACTCACCTTTGAAGTATTCTGGAAAACTCCGATGCATGGATGGATCAAAGTGAACATTAATGGTGCCTCAAAGGGAAACCCATGTCATACAAGATATGGTGCTATTTTTAGAGATTCTTATGGCCTGTGTCATGGTTGTTTCTTTTCCAGATGTGGTGTTGTCTCATCTTTAGAGGTTGAAATGATGGGGGTAATTCATTCCGTCAACTGTTCCCTTCAAAAAGGCTGGAGAAAGCTCTGGATTGAAAGTGATTCGACCACCACTGTATCAGAAATCTAGAAGGGTGTGATTCATCTAGCTTGGCCTCTTACCACCCTTTGGATGAATTGTCTTGATTCTCTCTTGGAGATTAATTACATTGCCACTAAAGATTTTCATGAAGGGAACACTATTGCGGATGTACTTGCCAACAAAGGTGTTCACCAGGACTTGATTTGGCTGAATGACCTTCCTCCTGATTTATTTTAGATTTTTTAAAAGGATTGTAAAAAAATTCCTTCCTTTCATCTTCGGTAACCATGTTTCTTTTTTATCCTATAAAATGTGCTTTGGTCATTGACTAAGGAACCACCCCTCATAAAAAACACATTTTCAAAAAGTAAAATATAACCCGTACAAAAAACCTTATAAAAGATTATTTTTAAAAAAATTACAAATAAATTTATATAAAACTGAAAATTACATTAAAAAATTATTATATTGTTGAAAATAACATTCTTGAAACATTTTAAAGACTATGGGCATGGTAGAAAAAGTTTCTTATCCCAAATAAGAAATAAGTAAATTTTTTCTTAAAAACAATATTTTTGTATTTTTGATTACCAAGTAGGAGAAATAGAAATAATAATTGAAAAAATTAGAAAAAATGAAGGAAAATTAAATTTCAGGGATTTATGAGAGAAATAAAATTTAATTCCTCGCAATGTAAATTGAAAAAAAAATCTCATTAATAAGTGAGATTGCAATATAAACTCTTACCTCAAGTCTCAAGATTCTTCATACACAGTTTATTCTCACATATAATAAAATTATATTTATTATAAGTCTATAATATAACAATATTAATACTTATATTACTATATATTATCACTTGATAATTTCAAATTACATATTTATTAAGAATTCTTCATTGAATTCATTATTCGGGTGCCAACTGTTTTATTTACCACATATGTTTTGTTTAAAAATTCTAGTCCACGAAAATTTTTCATGATAAAATAATATAAATATTTTTAATAATTTCATAAATATAATATTTATTCTTTATATACACTTTTTGAAAAATCCATGCAATCCATTGATGAAAAATGGATTTCATCACTTCGTGGAAGCGGTAGGCCTTACGTACGAGTGAGTGATGTTTTATGTTTCCAATGGATGTAAATGAAGGAAGGTAAATATTGATTTATATTTTTATAATAATAATTATATCATAAATAATTTTTTTTCATTAAATCCATATATATAACTATCCATGTGAGGTAGTTATGAAAAATGAATTACATCACTTCATGGAGGCGGTAGTTCGCAAATATATATGAGTGAAATTTTAATTTTCTATTAGATAGAAATAAGAATGAAATTTTTTTACAATTAATAATAAAATATTTTATTACATTAAACATTATGATTTAATAATGTTATGATTGTTATCGAATATTTAGAGTTTCTATTAAAATAAAGAAACTAAAAAAAATTCGATTAAGAGAAATAACTCTTCCTCACATGTTCTGATTTGGATTACAACTTAAGACTTATAGGGTTAGTGTTTTAGTGATAATATAACCTCTAAGACTTTTGGAGGATATTTTTTCAGGTATTTAGGAAGGTCTTTATCGAGTTAGAGTGAATTTGAAGTGGTTTTACAAGGTAAAAGTTATGAGGTATTTATACTTTAGGAGAGGGGTTTTTAGGGATAAAATATTGACTATTTTATCATTTAGGAATATGAATTTGGAGGAGTGATTATTACTATGATTTTTTTTGGATTATTAATAAAAATTGATGATTATTTGAAATTAAAATCCCACCATAACCGAATGGTATCATTGAAATTAAAGGTAAAGAATAAAAAATACTTTGCTATTTTAATAATATATAACATAGGATTAAAAATTTCAAAAATAGATTTATAAATTAAAAATAATATTTATAAATTTATTATTTTAATACTTAAATAAATATTTGTCTGAGAAAATGATTTTATAAAATTTTTAGTCATGGTTACGTCATAAGGTTTCAATAAAAGTTGTGGTATATGTAAAAGTAATATTTTTTTCTCTATTCACCAAAAAATCAATTTATTTTAAAAATTACCAAAAAATCATCACAAGATAATATTTACATGATGAATTAAAATATGATGTTAATTTTATCAAATTAATTTTCTAAAAATAGAATAAAGTTATTCTATTATATGTGTAGAAAATGTGTAAAATCCCTTTTTAGAAAAATATATTTTTGAAGCATGAAATGAATTTTTTTTCATTCCTTACACAGTGAAAACTACTATATTATGGTTAGTATATTTTATTGAACATATTTTAAATACATTTAATAAAAATAATTTATTAGTTGTTTTTAATTTAATTTATCATGGAAAAAATAAATTACCCAGTTAAAAGCAGTTTCTTGAAAAACATCTCTTCCTACCATCAAATAATTTTAAATTCATTTCTATGAAAATTGATAGCTAATATAAGGTTATTTATTAACTAGTTTAAATACCTAAAAAATAAATTTTTAATAAATTCAATACTCTAAATAAGGTAAATTTATCTTTTAATTAAAACATTTTATATATAATAAAAACTATATTTTTAAGAAAAATAATTATTTAGAAATTAATTATTAAAGTAGTAATTATTATAATTAATTAATTTATTTTAATTATTATGAGGCATTAAATTATATTTTAATTTCTTTCATTTTTTATTATAATAATATATTTTTCACTGAATTTTGGTTTTGTTTATATCACATGTTATCGTACATATCGAATTTATTGAAGAGAAATATATTGTAAAATCTCATGGTGTTATATTATAACCCCCTTATAAAAATTTCTCCTTAAAAAGTACATTATTATGATGAAAAAATGAGGATAATTATACCTAATTAAATGATCAGTTTCCCACATATAGTTCCAAATTTAGGGTTTCACTATAAAATTTTGACGAGGTGAGTGGTCTTGTTTAGCGACACTTAATCTTTTCAATATAGAATCTATTTTGGTTATTACTCATAAAAAATATCATGACCCATATATATAGACTTTGAGTTCATTACTTGTGAAGGATCAACTATATCTTTTATAAAAAGTGTAAAATGGAACACATTGTGAACTTGAGCGATATTTAGTGGAAGCACCAAACAATATTCCATAATCTTGATATGATCAAGAATTTTATAAGGGGTGCAATATATAGGTTCCAAATTTCCATAAATTCCAAATATGATAAGTTATTTCAAGGGGATATTAATAGGAATAAAATTTCACCAAATTTTAACTCTATATCTCTCCATCGATTATAAAGACAACTTTTCTATCAACTTTAAGATGCTATGATGTTCCAATGAATGGATTTAACTTTATATTCTATTTCTTTGGCTGGCTCACGTCCATATAGATATCATTTTCCAAAAACATCTTATCATGTTTTGGTTTTAAATTTCTTTCCATAAATGGATTCATAAGAAGCCACCTCAATACTTGACGATAATAAAATTTTATATGAATATTTCTAAAGAGGAAGTTAATGATCCCAACTACCTTTTAAATCCATGAAACAAGTTCTAAGAATATCTTCTAGGATTTTAATAGTACTTATAGACTGACCGCCTCTCTAAAGATTATATGAGATAATAAAACTCAACTCCATATTCAATGCTTACTAAAGACTTCTTCACAACTACGTGGTAATACTTAGATATCCATTAAATACTTCTGAGAGTGGTACTCCATGAAAGCTTATAACCTTCTTAACAATTAACATGAAAAGTTGTACATGTGATAAATCTTATCTGATAGTAATGAAATTTCTTGAATTCACAAATAAATCGACTATAACCAAAATATATTTATGGACTTTAGATGTCTTGAGGAGTCCAACAAATAATTCCCTGATTTTTTTCTCATTTACATATAATTATGGGTGATGGGTTCATCATCCCCATAAAAAAATTACATTTAGACGTAACTTGATAACATTCCAGGTATTAAGACAC
This sequence comes from Viscum album, assembly GCA_963277665.1. Classification (NCBI taxonomy): domain Eukaryota; kingdom Viridiplantae; phylum Streptophyta; class Magnoliopsida; order Santalales; family Viscaceae; genus Viscum; species Viscum album. The sequence continues at coordinate 1,378,836,828 of OY728132.1, read as the reverse complement.
ATACTATATAATGCACCATTTCACATTTTCCAACAAATGAGGATCTTTCAGATATACACACACACACACACACACATCTGGGATGGATAGAGAATTATGAGTTATGTGCTTCATCTAATAGTTCCTTATTCAATTACTACATTAAATGGAAACAAATATGGTTCCTAAAACAAATCATTCCATAGTAGTCAAGGTTAAACTCAAGATCATTCCTTACCTTCTTTTTAGTCCCCACATCTTCCATCGACACACTTTTAATCATTACATAGATGGATGTATGAGTATTAATTTGAGAAATATAATTTTTATACCGTTTTCTTATGATTTAAATGTCCATCCTTTGAAAATCAATATGTGTTAGATCTTTTTCAATCCTCATCATGGACAATCTATCATGATTCTTCTAACTCAGTGCATCAATAACCATGTTCACCCTTATTTGGTTGTAATGTATTGATGGGTAATAATATTTAATCCACTCTAAACATCTCTTTTGGGACATACTTAGTTATTTTTTATGTGAATATTTACTTCATGTTTTTTAATGAATATATATTTCACTCCTTTCACCATAAAGATATTGCATCAATATTTTCAATACAAAAATTACCACCACTTTCTCCAAATCAGGAATGACATAATTTTTAGCATGAACCTTAAATTATCTAGAGGCATACACTACTACTATGACATTATATAAAATAACATATCCAAATCCATTCTTTGAGGCATAACTGTATATTACAAACCCGTAACCACTACATAGTTGTATAAGCATAGGTTCACTGATCAACCTTCTCTTTTGATCTTTGAATTTTTTTTTCACATTCATCTATCTGAATGGACTTGGAACCCTTATATATAAACATGGTTAGTGTATTTGATAACTATGAAATTTGTTTCACAAAGAATTAATAGTATCCAACCAATCTAATAAAACTATTGATATCTATCTTAGCATTTTATTTAGGTCATTTATCAATAACATTAGTCTTTAAGGGATCCATTGATATAATCTTGCTTGTAACTATGTGGCCTAAGAATGATACTTTATGTATCCATAATTTACACTTGGAAAATTTAGAAAACCACAATTTTATCATCACAGTATTAAAAATAATCCACAAAAGATCTTTATTCTCTTCCTTTCTCTTAGAATATATATGAATATCATTTATAAAGACTACAACAAATTGATCATGGTAATATCTAAAGAAACTATTAAGTAGATCCATGAAGATAACTGGGGAATTTGTAAGTCCAAATGCAATCTATGTAAATTCATAGTGTATATACCATACATAGACATCCACCTTGGAAATATCCTCCCTTACAAACCTTAAATGATGATATCCATATCTAAGATAAACATTTTCAAAGTATTTACCTCAATGAAGTTGATAGGTCTTTTCATAAATATGGGGTAAACGATACTTGTTCTTGAAATTGATATTTTCATGTTTTCAATAATAATTAAAAATATGTATTGACCCATCTATGTTCTTAAAAAAAAGAATTGGTTCACCCTATTTTGATTCACTAGGTCATATGAATCCCCAATCTATTTTATCTGAGATTTTATTCATTAATTCCTAAAAAAAATTAGGTCTATTATATGGTGAGTATTTTAAATTGGTTTATCAAAAGGTATTATTTCTATTGAAAAAAAAACTTCATGATTTAGGAAAAGACTATGAAATGATTTAAGAAATACATCAGCATATTTTAAAAAGGTATATTTTCAATGTGGAGTTTCTCTATAACCATTTGAGATAAATAAAGCTCATTAATAGTTAGTAAGACCCATACACTAGAAGTAATTTCCATTAGAATTTCATGTTAATCCTCCGAACACAAGACGATCATAGGTTGATTCAGAATATAAAATGCGACTTAACTTCCTCAAAATTAGTATATAGGGATGATAATAATATTTTTAAGAAATATATTACCACAATCTTATATCAAATAGGGGATATAGTATTTATAAAAAATCATTTTACCATTAATAATTTAAATTAATAAACCAATTTCTAAACATTGAAAATGTGATGTGATACTCTAATTAAATTATTTTGATATAAAAGAGTTACATAAACCCAAAAACAATTAATGTTCACGGTGTTATAATAAGCACACCTTTATACATTTAATTTAGGGTATCATTATTTTTATTCAAAAAAATGATTTTGTTAGTATCAAGACTCAATAATTACAGTGAATAATCATATGATAATGAATATAATTTCTAAGATTCCATAAATTATGGCTCCATATTAAAAACCCATGACATTTTCGGTATCAATACAAGATTTAAATTTTCATTTCCTATAAGTGTTTATATCCTAAATATATAAATATAATGTGAATTGACCAAACGATATCACTTAAGAGTGTAAAAACATGTGTAAAGCCTATTTTTCCGACACCAGGTGAATATCGAGTTAATATCCATCCATAATTTTTAGAGATATTTTCCCTAGATGCATCTTTTACAGATATTGAATGCATTTTTTTTATTTCTAGTTAGATATTTCATTACTATAAATCAACACACTCTATACATTTAAAAAAATTTAGATATTTCTAACAATTAGCCTCATACATAGGGTTCTCATTAATGGTTTTTAATCTTAATCCCCCAAAATAACTAAACCCTACTTTTATACCAACTATGGTGACCCAAGCATCACTTACATAAATATTTCACCCTTTTTGAGGAATATTTGATATATCTCACAATAATACATTCCTAAGAATTGTAAAGGTTTTGTGTATTTAGAGAATAGATAAATAATCAAATTATCCAATGAATGATATTAAATATGTCCCACAGTTTATTTTCACACATTGAAACCTTTTAATACATTTACAACTTAAAACCTTTCTTAATAACATGGTGAAATATAAACTACGAAAGGGTGAGATCATATGCTCAATAATGGTAAACATGGTAGATATCAAATCAACGATCATAAGTGATCATAAGATAAACACATTGGTATGAGAACATGATCATACCTTATGAGATCATGACCAAAATGTTAGAAACCATAAAACCCGATTCATGGACTAAGTATTCATCATAACAAAAGACATGGGCCATAAGTGTAATGAATCATCAATTATAAATCATGATCCATGAGATAATATCATAAGTAAATGATGAAATTTTATATCAAAAAAGTGTGGAATAAACATAATCATAGAAATACTATATCAAGGCTTCACACTCTAATATTAATCACATATAAGGACTAGGATAACCACCTTTATACCTTTTTTATCTTTGATTAATTTCTAGTGTACCTCTTAAGCTTAATCTAATTACCCCTAAAAAATATTAGGCTTGGGGTAATGTTATAATAAAATCATTCCTCTAACAATTATTGCTGATTGACAACAAAAAACCCTACGGTTTTAATATATTTATTTGTTCCTCACCCACAACATACCACTAGTTACCCCATGGACATTTTTTATTCCCCCTAGGAGCCGAACCACATGCCCAGATGGTTTATCAAACTAATCACTATCTCCAAAATCCAAAACATGTTCTTTCAGTGTGTTTTTATCACTCACAAACACCCATAGTAACTTCCCATGTAGTCACCCATCCTTACACTACATGAAGAGAAACACACTTAAATGTGGAGTTCTAATCATTTAGACTCCCAAAAATAAAGGTTCACCATGTTGTTATGAGTATAATTATTTTTACTTTATCACTATTTAAATTTCTAGAGAGTAACACTATCCACCCATTTAGAGATACATTCCCAATTATGTACACTACATTTAAACCCCGACAGTGCCACCACAGTTTTGGCTAGGTACCACTTTGACACCACAATAACAACTATGTACCACTAATAGTACAAAAAACCCAAAATTTTAATATAGTTGATGGTTCCTAGACCACCAAGAGTCACTATTTTCTCTATAGAAAAATATTTTTCCTCTCAGGGGTTCACCCACATGTCCAAAGACATCATTAGACTAAGGACTGTCCTCATAGGAAATCAAATTTTCTTTAAGTGAGTTTTACCCTCACTCACTCACACCCCTAAGAACTTTCTATGTTTTTACTCATCATGTCACTACTAAAGGACAAGAATGATTAACTATAGAGTCATAATTAGTTAGGATCCTAAAAATAAAAGTGTACCTTGTTGACATGGGATCTAAGATCACCATATCATATGTTCTTGTAACACCCCAATCTTCCACATACACTTCTCTTTGAATAATACAGTAGCGTGTGTTGTACACAACTTCGAGTTCTAACACACACCACAACCAATCAATGTAGCCGTTATGAATAGTAATACCAACTTTTTGAAATTTTATACATTTTATCTTTCAAAATTGACTTAAGTTTTGGATTCAGAATATCGAAATTATCATAGGATGAAATTTTGGTACTTTTCGGATAACTTTTATATTTTGATGAATAGTGAAAATTACTAAATTTTTATTAAAAACAACTTTTTTAATCGAAATAATTAATAGTGATAAATTATGAATTTGAGTGGTTTTAAAGTATATTTAGAATATATTTTTACCATTTAATACAATTTTGGTCATTGGACAAAATTTCACATTTAAATCGGACATAAACTAGTGTCAATCTTTTGATAGTTATTATCTCTTAAAAACAAGCTTTTTGTTTTGACAGTGGGAATTAATTTTAAATTAATTTCGGCCACTTCTGTGTTTTGAATTTAAAAAAATGGACTCCATATTTGGAATCATGATTTCCAAATTGTGTAAATAGGTAACTTTTATTTTTAGACATTTTGAATAATTACTTCGGAAATATTTTATTTTCCATGGTTAAAGGGTAAATCCGGTAAATAAGGGTACAAAATAATATTATAATAATAATAAATTACCCTAAAACGTGTCTTAACCCTATTGGTTTATAAATGTCAGACCATGGGCATCTTTGGGTCAATTTTGGGACCCCGGGGATCCACTTGTAAGTGATAATGACACATTATATTAATTAAGTTAAAGTAAATACAAATATGACATAAGCCAATATCTTTTAGAAAAACATTTTTTACATAGGGTTATATATGTTATATTTTTGACTATAAATATTCATTATAAAGATAAAACATTTCCAAAATAATGGTATTTAATTTTTTGACATTATATAATTTAATTTATTTATGACACAATGATGATGTAGTAATTACCTTTTTAGTGAAATATTATAATAATTGATATTATAAATACCCAAATAAATATAATTTCAGACTCTTAATGAATTAAACGAATTTTATAGGTTAATATGACATGTTATTATTGATTTAATTGACTTTTTTTAAGTAATCATGCTGTTATGATTTTCACAAAAATCAAATACCAAATAGTGTCAAAATTGACATAAAAGAGTTTTTAAAACAAATGTTATTATATTAATTGATATTGTATTACTAAAAATCTAAGGTTCAACCAAAGGACTTGAATCATGATAGGTGTATCATTAATGGACCACTTTGGGGTCTCTTGGAGGTATATTAAGTTTATTAACTATATAATAAAAAAAATACAAAGTGACATGGAAAGTGTCAAACAAATTAACCAAGAGTTAAAACTAAAGGATAAAGTTAATATAATGACCCAAACCTGTTTGAAATATATTGGTTGAAATGATTTCGACCCATTCCCACCTTAGTAATTGAATAATACACTTTGTATCCATTAGAAACCAAATATGAATTTATTATAAAATAATACTTTATGTTTTTCCTAAAGAGCCCCTCCCCCCCTTATAAAAAGACACCACTTCTAACCAATTCCTCACACCTCTCAAGCCTTTTTTCTCGTCCAAACATGGCCCAATTACACTCCCTAAATCCCTATCCTCCTCATAGAAGCCTTAACTTAGGCATAAATCACTTCAAGAGTCCGTTTTGGTTCAAACCAAAGGGAGTTACCCAAATTAAAGGTAACGATTTATCTTAGATTCTTTTCTTTTATTTTACTTCTCCAACCCCTAAACTCTTCTTATTCTTTTCTTTTGTAACACCACCAGTATACTAAATATACTAGTATATTTTTATGATAAGTATTCTAACTACATTTACACACAACTCCATCTAATGGGTGAAGAACATAATGTTTCTATGGATGGGAACCAAACTCCTCACGAAATGATGATTGTTCAATTATATCCTACCGCCTCTAATGGTGGACATTATGATGGAAATATAATTAAATATGATATTAATGATATTTATTTTATATATAATATTCTGTAATTCCATTTTATAGCATACCATTATTCATCTCGTGTTGTATATATATACAATAATTTCATTTGAGGAAGTGCGGACTATTTCTCCCTCAAAGTGATATGACTCATTCATACCATACATGGAACGTATAAAGAAAAGTATTAATGAAACTAAGTAAAAAATATAAGATATTATATTATAATGGAATAATAATATACCAATTTATAATTTGGTTTTGATTCCTTTTAAAATAAAAAAATGAAATTGAAGTTGCGTTCGTGCGTATGTATGGACTACCGTCTCCACGAATGCGATGAGATTCATTCCCCATCATATCCATTCAAGTATAATTGTAATTTTATGATTAAAAATAATGATTAAGGACTTGATATAATTCTTTATATGAATAATATACATCCCATCCATCAAAAATATGTCTCACATAACAAAGAATATAAAGGATAACAAATCCATTAACACCCGAAGTGATGATAATACTAAGATATTATTAACAAAGCAATATTAAAAGATCATATATGATATAATATTAATTTATATGATTCTTTTATAATTTAATAAAAATTAGTTAACCATTATATAGGATGTTAACCTACCCTCATCCAAGGAAAAGTACAAGGTAAAGAGTTTTCATCTCACTCCTTATTCTCGTGAGATTCATGACATATTTCCACTATTACCATTTGTGTGGTGTATGTACTACCCATAATTGTATTATTTGTGTAATACACATTAATTTATGTGTATTTAAATATTCATTGAATGCTACCTCTTTCATGGGGTGTATGTTTTGTAAGTTACCAAATTGGTAAGGGTTAATTCCTCAATCTTATTATTATCCGAGGTTGTTTATGTGTAAGTATTTACTGGGACATATTTATTATCCATGTCCATGTTTTATGAAAGAGTTTTCAAAGGGACTGTTTTAAGGTACTTTTTACTAAAACATCATTTCAAATGTTTTAAATATTTATTCTTCTAAATATTTCTCATTAATGTCCATGTCTTCAAAATGGGTTTTAAGGATTTATTTATATGGAAATGAATGTTTTTAAAATGTCAATTCATTTTAAAAGTTTCAAAGTGGTATGGGAAACTTTGATTCAAAAATGTCTTTAAATGACTTCTTTTCTAAATTGTGTGACTTTTAAATGTTTTCATAAAAAATGGGTATTTCTCTCAAAGAGTTTTACAAATCATTTTCATCTATGTCAACATCCTTTGATAAATTGTACACTTGTTTGAAGTTGATTTTTTATGAAACAAATCATCCATATTGTATTTACGGTTTTGTGATATGTTTGACTATGGATGAGTTATTTTTATGCCGTTAATGGTTTATGATTAATGTTTTGGCATTTCGTATGTTAGTTTTAATATGAATGTTTATGTTAAATTTCATCCTCTTCTTAAGATGAATGTGTTGGACTAGTATGTTCTGGGTTGGGGACCGGTAAAAGTAATCCCTCAGGGTTGGGGTCCGGTTACAGTAGACCCTCTAGGTTGGTGTCAGGTTATTAAAGGCACTCTGGGTTGGTGTCTGGTTATTAGAGGCACACCGGGTTGGTGTCCGGTTATTAGAGGCACACTGGGTTGGTGTCTGGTTATTAGAGGCACTCCGGGTTGGAGTCCGGTTACAGAGTCTCTCTGGGTTGGGTTCTGGTTACAGTTATCCCTTAGGTCTTGGCACGAGGCCTTGACACAGAAATTAAAGTTCGACATTATGCATTCTATCATTATGAAAGTGGTTATTGATATTGCATGTGATTATTCGACTAGTAGAATATCCATGTGAATAAGTAAGTGTCATTATTTCATTTTATTTCTGCCATATTATGCTGAAGTTCTAGCTTAAAAGGCTTTAGTTTTAGTTTTATACATTTCCTTAAATGTTTATGCTTATTTTTGAAAGTTTCCGCTGTATTTCTTACCCTTACTGAGCATTTGAGCTCGCCCATTTCTATGTTTTATTTTCCCAGGATTCCAAGAAGTGTATTATGATTGATATGCAGGGTTAAGACAAAGGAATAATGGTGTTCATAAAGGATTATCTATGTTGTTTTTTATCTTATAAAGTGTAATGTAACATTTGTGTATGTAATCTATTTTCCAAGACTGCTAAACCGATCAGTCCTTCAGGACATGATTCCTTGTAATCATGCAAATGTATTAAAATAATGCACCAACTCTGGGTAACTGGGGTCGGGCTGTTATAGTTGGTATCATATGAAGTTTAGAAATAACCTTGGAAGCTAGATTTAGATAAAATTTGATTAGAGCACATATCCCTAAGATAGTCTTTGAGGATTAGTAGAGAAGAACTTCCTAAAATTTTGATATTGTAGAGATTTTGTGAGTTTTCCGAGAAATACATCCCTGTCTGGATACAAGCAGGTAGAGGCGGCTCTGGCACAGATGTACCTAGGGGTAAAACCCGAAAACACTACTTTGAGCTAGACTCGAAAGGGAACTGGTGCACGACAACGGGCCTCGTTGCACTCTTGGTTACAACACTCCCTGGGGATATTGTTAGGATAATTTTCATTTTCTTTACAAACCATTATGAAGGGTTTATGAGTATATACTTACTCAAAGAAGACATTTTTATGATTATGGATTATATCCATAAATATTAATTGTTTTATAAGTTTTGGATTAGGTATTTCTCTTCACAAACTAATCTACTGTATGCCATTTTTTAGAAATGGCGCCCAGTAGAAGGAATGATAACTCCAGCAATACACATGATCCAAAGAGTAAGATAGATCATATTTTTAATAGTCTTAAGACAGAATTTAGAAGGGAAATAGTATCTCATGTGTTATAATCATATGAATAAATAGTATCATGTGTTGATAAGATAAGTAAAGAATTCTCGAAGTGCTATGGCTTTGAAGGGAAGCTAGAGAAGGAAATGATGGTAGAGAGAAGGAAAGATAAATGGAATACGATAATGAAAGTTTTTCCCATATGTGAAAACTGTGGAAATAATCACCTTGGAAAATTATTGAAGGGAATGAGAGTATGTTATAAGTGTGGAGAAAAAGGACACCAAGTACGTGACTGAAAGTGTAAGAAAAAGGTTTCAAATGTACAATGCTTCATCTGCAAGGAGTTTTGACACTACGCGAACCAATGTCCCAGTTATCAGACTATGCCGCAAATGATGCAATTGGATAATAATCATGTTGTGATACTACCATAGATGAAGATGAATGACCAGTGTTCTTATGTTGTTATTTTAGAATTATTTCATTTAAGTGTTGTATCAATGATGTTCTGGAAATAAATAAGGATTGTACTAAAGAACTATTTCATTGAGGATTTAAAATTTTATGGTACTAAGAAAAGTGACTCTATAGCGAGTTAATTTTTTTTGTAAATTACATGGTTGAAGCAAAGATAAACCTTAATATGGTCCTAATATTGATGTACTGATTTTTGAATAAGATATGGTTGATTTGGGTAAATTACATTGGAAATTATTGACTGCCTTGAAACTGATTAATGATTTGTATATTCTATTATTGTTGGAGTTTACAAAATTTTTTTATGGATGAATTATTTCTAGTATTCTATTAGGAATAAGGGAGCATGAATGTAATCAATATGGTTTTATGGCAATTAAGGATGTTTCAGTGTTTTAAAAGAATACATGATGAAGGTATTCACATGCTATTATGGGGTGAAAAGGATCTACATTATGTTTATATTTCATATAAATTTTGTACTGAGAGTTTATAGAAGTATTTAGGATAAGACTAAAGGTTGGAAGGGATTATGTTTGAAAGGTTATTTTTGGATTTTTATAAAAGGACAACACATAGACCGTGTGACGACCCATCGCGTCAGACAAAGATGCGGGAGTCAAACCCACAACCATAGTGCAATTGGGATTTATCACCTACCACCGGACTACGTGAAGTTCCTGGATGGTATAATGTAGTTTTATTAAAGGGTATGATATGTGAATTATAAATTCATTATATTTCGAACCCTATACGATTAGGATAAATAGAGTATTTTTGAGTTGTATTATGTTTTGGGGTGAAAGATGAGTTTGCGGTTGAAATTTATTAATGGATAAAACACTAATTATAAATTAAGTATATCTCCTCATGATCTTAGCCAATCTCATAAATAAATTCCTCAACATTAAGAAAAGGAACTTAGAATAAAAATGTTTTCCGAGATGGTACCTTAGATCATCACAAATTTATGGCTTTGGGATTGTTGGCCTTTTCATTTCCAAGTTCTCTACCACTATCCATCAGATATTGATGGTTTTATTTCTCTTCCATATCCATATTTTCCTACATGGAACCCTAGTATGTGTTATTTTCGGTAACCTTCATACTTACCACTCTTTATTTTAAATAGAGGCCTCATTAATCCATTTTTTGATGTGGGATTTCAACTAAGATGTTTTGAAATGTCAAAACCAAGTTTCCACTACCAAGAATAAATTGCGAGGATGAAATTTATTAAAGGAGGGGAGAATGTAACACCCCATGCTTCCGTGGTACACTTCTCTTTGAATAATACAGTAGCGTGTGTTGTACACAACTTCAAGTTCTAACACACACCACAACCAATCAAAGTAGCCGTTATGAATAATAATACCCACTTTTTAAAATTTTATACATTCTATATTTCAAAATGGACTTCATTTTTGGATTTGAAATATCGAAATTATATTAGGATGAAATTTTGGTACTTTTCGGATAACTTTTATATTTTGATGAATAGTGAAAATTACTAAATTTTTATTAAAAACAACTTTTTTAATTGAAATAATTAATAGTAATAAACTATGAATTTGAGTGTTTTCAAGTATATTTAGAATATATTTTTACCATTTAATAAAATTTTGGTCATTTTACATAATTTTACATTTAAACCGGATATAAACAAGTGTCAATCTTTTGATAGTTATTATCTCATAAAAACACGCTTTTTGTTTTGACAGTGGGAATTAATTTTAAATTAATTTCTTCCACTTTTGTGTTTTGAATTTGGAAAAAGTGACTCCATATTTGGAATCAATATATCCAAATTGTGTAAATAGGTAACTTTTATTTTTAGACATTTTGAATAATTACTTCGGAAAATATTTTATTTACCATGGTTAAAGGGTAAATCCGGTAAATAAGGGTAAACAAATAATATTATAATAATAATAAATTACCCAAAAACGTGTCTTAACCCTATTGGTTGATAAATTTCCGACAATGGGCATATTTGGGTCGATTTTGGGACCCCATGGATCCACTTGTAAGTAATAATGACACTTTATATTAATTAAGTTAAAGTAAATACAAAAATGACATAAGCCTATATCTTTTAGAAATTGTTTTTTTATATAAGTTTATATATGTTATATTTTCAACTATAAATATTCATTATAAAGATAAAAGTATTTAATACATAATGGAATTTTATTTATAATTTTTAGACATTTAATAATTTAATTTATTTATAACACAATGATGATGCAGTAATTACCTTATTAGTGAAATATTAGAAGAATTAATATTATAAATACCCAAATAAATATAATTTGAGACCTTTAATGAATTACACTAATTTTATATTTTAATATGATATGTTATTATTGATTTAATTAATTGTTTTCTAAGTAATCACCCTGTTATGATTTTCACAAAAATCAAATACCAAATAGTGTCAAAATTGACATAAAAGAGTTTTTAAAACAAATATTATATTATTAATTGATATTAAATTCCTAAAAAATCTATGGTTCTGCCAAAGGAATTTTATCATGATATTTGTATCATTAAAGGATTACTTGGGGGTATCTTGGAGGTATATAGTAATTTTATTAACTATATAATATAAAAATACAATGTGAAATGGTAAGTGTCAAACTAATTAACCAAGAGTTAAAACTAAAAGATAAGGTTAATATAATGACCCAAACCTATCTAAAATCTATTGGATGAAAGGATTTAGACCCCTCCCCACCTTAGTATTTGAATAATCCACTTTGGAGCCATTATAAACTGACTATAAATTTATTATAAAATAATACTTTAAGTTTTTCCTAAAGATCCCCTCCTTCCCCTTATAAAATGACACCACTTTTAACCAATTACTCAGACCTCTCAAGCCTTTTGGATCGTCCAACCTTGGCCCAGTTAATCTACATACATCCCTATCCTCCTTCTAGAAGCCTTACCTTAGGAATAAGGCACTTCAAGAGTCATTTTTTGGTTCAAACCAAAGGGAGTTACCCAAATTAAAGGTAACGATTTCTCTTAGCTTATTTTTTTTACTTCTCCATCCCCTAAACTCTTGTTATTATTTTATTTTTTAACACCACCAGTATAATAAATATACTCGGATTTGGTTATGAGATTTATTTGAACTACACTTATACACACCTCCCTTTAAGGGGTGAAGAACATAATGATTCTGTGGATGGCAACCAAACACCTCACGAAATGATAATTGTTCAATTATCTCCTACCACCTCTCATGATGTCCATTATGATGGAACTATAATTAAATATTATATTAATGTTACTTATTTTATATATAATCTTCTATGATTCCATTTTATAGAATACCATTATTCGTCTCATGTTTTATATATACATGATAATTTCATTTGAGGAAGTGCGGACTACCGCCCCCTCAAAGTGATATGACTCGTTCAAACCATACATGGAACGTATAAAAGAAGGTGTTAATGAACATAAGTAACAAATATAAGATATTATATTATAATTCAATAATAATATACCTATGTATCATTTGGTTTTTATTCTTTTTAAAATAAAAAATGAAATGGAAGTAGCGTTCGTGCGTACGTACGAACTACCGTCTCCACGAACGCGGTGAGATTCATTCCCCATCATATCCATTCAACTATAATTGTCATTAGAAGATTAAAAATAATGTTTAATGACTTGATATCATTCTGTATATGAATAATATACATCCCATCTGTCAAAAATATGCCTCACAGAACAAACAATATAAAGGAAAACGAATCTGTTAACACCTGAAACGATGATAATACTAAGATATTATTAACAAAGAAATGTTAAAAGATCATATATGATATCATATTAATGTATATAATTCTTTTATAATTTAATAACAATTAGTTAACCATTATACAGGAGTTTAACCTGCCCACAACCAAGGAAAAGTACAAGGTAATGGGTTTTCATCTAACTCCTTATTCTCGTGAGATTTATGCCATATTGCCACTATTAGATTTTTTGTGGTGTATATACTGCCCATAATTGTATTATTTGTGTAATACAATTTAATTTATGTGTATTTAAATATTCATTTTATTCTACCTCATTCATGGGGTGTATGTTTCGTACGTTACCAAATTGGTAAGGGTTAATTCCTCAATCTCATTATTATACGAGATTGTTTATGTGTAAGTATTTACTGGGACATATTTTTTATCCATGTCCATGTTTTATGAAAGAGTTTTAAAAGGGATTATTTTAAGGTACTTTTAACTAAAACATCATTTCAAATGTTTTAAATATTTATTCTTCTAAATCTTTTTCATTAATGTCCATGTCTTCAAAATTGTTTTTAGGGATTTATTTATATGGACATGAATGTTTTTAAAATGTTAATTCCTTTGAAAAGTTTAAAAGTGGTATGGGAAACTTTGATTAAAAAATGTCTTTAAATGACTTCTTTTGTAAATTATGTGACTTTTTAATGTTTTCATGAAAAAGGGGTATTTTTCTCAAACAGTTTTACAAATCATTTTCATCTATGTCAACATCCTTTGATAAATCTTACACAAGTTTGAAGTTTATTTATTATGATACAAATCATACATATTGTATTTAAGGTTTTGTGATATGTTTGACTATGGATGAGTTATTTTTATGCCATTAATGGTTTATGATTAATGTTTTGGCATTTCGTATGTTAGTTTTAATACGAATTTTTATGTTATATTTCATCCTATTCTTAAGATGAATGTGTTGGACTAGTATGTTCCGGGTTGGGGACCGATAAAAGTAAGACATCCAGGATGGGGTCCGGTTACAGCAGACCCTCCGGGTTGCTGTCCGGTTATTTGAGGCACTCCGGGTTGGTGTACTGTTATTAGAGGCACTCAGGGTTGGTGTCCGGTTATTAGAGGCACTCTGGGTTAGAGTCTAGTTACAGAGGCTCTTCGGGTTGGGTTCCAGTTACTGTTATCCCTTAGGTCTTGGCCCGAGGCCTTGACACAGAAATTAAAGTTCAGAATTATGCATTCCAGCATTATGAAAGTGGTTATTGATATTTCATGTGATTATTATACTAGTAGAATATAAATGTGAATAATTAAGTGACATTATTTCATTTTATTTCTGCCATATTATGCTAAAGTTCAACTTTAAAAGGATTTCGTTTTAGTTTTATACATTGCCTTAAATGTTTATACGTATTTTTGAAATTTTCCGCTATATTGCTTACCCTTATTGAGCGTTTGATCTCACCCCTTTCTATGTTGTATTTTCCCAGGATTCCAAGAAGTGTACTGTGATTGATATGCAGGGTTAATCCAAGAGAATAATGGTGTACATAAAGGATTATTTATGTTGTTTTGTATGTTATAAAGTGTAATGTAACATTTATGTATGTAATCTATTTTCCAAGACTACTAAACCGATCGGTTCTTCGGGACTTGATTCCTTATAATCATGCTAATGTATTAAAATAATGCACTGACTCGGGGTAACTGGGGTCAGGACATTACAGTTCTCATTAATAAATTTGATGTGTTTGATTGATTATGATGCATGAAAAACCAAAAACAAGTTAAAAATTATTTACTATAATACAAATTCAATATATTACAAGATAAGTAAATTAATAATAATTAGTAAAATTAATTAAGTAATTATAAAAATTAATACTTTAATAATTCATGGTCAAACACAAATGTTTTGTTTAGAAACTATATTTCTATTATATATTATATGTTTTTTATAAAATAAAAATCAATATAATTTAGATTAATAATTTTATTTTATTTTTTTTATAAATTTAATATAATTAATAACCATTCATACATTGATTATCAATTTTGTAGAAATGAAGGTAAAATCATTTGACCATAAAAAGAGATATATTTTCAGGAAACTAATTTTATTTCGTTAGTGTAATGTAATTTTAATAAATTAAATTAATCACTAATGATAAATAATTTCTATGAAATATTTTTATAATATATTCAATAAAATAAATTAAAAAACATATAATATATCTTACAAAACATGGAATGAGAATAAATTCATTTTATGCTCTGAAAATAATTGTTTTTTTTCTTCTAAAAATGGGTTTATACATTTTTTTGTGAGAATATTAGAATTATGAATAATTTATTAAAATTTTAGAAATTTTATTTTATAAAATAAAAAATAACTTTTTAAATTAAAAATAAAAAAATTAAATAGAGTTGAATTTTTGGTATTTTTATGAAGAAGTTTGTTTTTTTGAATAGTAAGAATTATATCATTTAATCATACCACAATGTTTATGAAATTATTAGAATGTAGAAATTATTTAAACATTTCAAAATATTTTTCATAACAGAATCCTTATTTAGGTATTAAAATAATTAATTTTAAAATATTAATGTGAATTTATAAACATATGTTTGAACTTTTGAATCATATGTTTTATTTTATTCAAATAAAAAATTATTTTTTATTCTTTAACTTTAATGAGGAGGTTCAATGATTACATTCAGATTTGGAATATTTCTTCTGTAAATTTACCTCATGTTTTTTTAATAATAAGACAAAATATTACTAGGAATCTTTAATACTCAAAATTATTAGCCCAAAATATTAAAATAATCAAAATTATAACCCTAAAACACTTCTCTCATCGTGTATAAGTACCCCTATCAATTCCCTTTGAAAACCACTTCACATTCAATTTATATTAACCAAACCACACCCAAATACCTTCTCAACTATCATATCCACATCCTAGAGTCTATAGTATTAACCAAAGACCAAACTAAAAAGGTTTCAGGTGTATGTCAACGGAGGATACTCAAGGAAGATGTATTTGTCTTAATCATCCCTTTTAAAGTTTATTTATCTTTATGTATCCTACACATATTATATAACCTTATTAAAATAATTACATAAGTATATTTAATATAATTAAATTTTTTATTGTTAATTTTACAAACCATTTTCTATCTCCTTTTGATCTACTTGACAATGAAAATATCACTCATGTGTACATTCAGACTACCACCTCCATGAAGAGAAGAAATTAATTTTTGATCACTTCCACACATGGATGGTTATATAGATGTATATAATAAATATATATGATAATTACAATTTAACGTCCTGGTTCCGGAATCAGCCCAGAGGAGCCCCGTACCCGGTTGGTCACATGGCCTCAAGTGGATTTCCTCGAACGCCAGAGGCTACCGACTAGCAGTGAGGGCCTTGGGTGTCATAGTGGGGAAAATATGGAATTATTGGTAGAGTAACAGAGTGGAAACAAAATAGATATACACTAGTTGAAGCAGTAATAACACCATACAACAGTATAAAATGGAATACTGAAAGTAAGAAACAATAGGTGCACACATATAAATGATGCATGATACATGTCTTTAGGAAATCAGCCTAACACGTCACAATGCTGAAATACAGTACTAAACCAGAGTAAAAAAGAATGTAGATAAAAATCCTCAGAACCGCAAGCCTCAGCTTGGTCCCATGCTCTCCTGCTCCAAAGCAGTCAAGTACCTGAAGTAGAAGTGCGCTTGCCCTTATCTATACCTGTAGAAATATAATCTGTTTGGGCCCAAAAGCATGACCCAAATAAGGTGTGAGACTAATCCTAGTAGGTAACCACCAAAAGATATATTCCAAACATTAAGTGAATATATATGGCAGGAAATAAGTAAAAAAACTGAAAACAATGAAGTACTCAGTAGAAAACATGCCTACAGTTCAAAGAATTCAATTCCACATATCAAGTAAGATTCTAATCAAGTAGGAAACCCACTGGGATATACTCTCAGCCTAAACCCTATGGTTTAACAAAAAAACATCAGAAACCCTCTGGGATGTTCACACAGTCTAACCCCTCTGGTTCACCTTAAGTATAGACTCTCTGAGGAAGCACTCATAGTTAATTCCATTGATAGTCTCATATCGGTAACTAAAAGGCGCACTGGGGAAGAACATACATCACATTCCCCCTATGGATCATATCGAGGAACTACATACACTCTGAAGTAGAACTTACGTCCATTCCCCCTATGGCCTCACATCGTAAAAGTAACAATACACACTCTAGAGAATCCCTTACGTCTATTCTCCCTATAGTCCACTACACCAAGTTCTCACGGCCCTGTGTAAGTAAAATGAGCACAACAATGCAAAAAAACCCAAGTAAACCTCAAAAAATACTTGGCTAATAGTCTAAAACATAATATAATTTCAGATAAACAAACATTCAATCCAATAGTACTAGGTATGGTGAAAAACAAGGCATCCTAATAGGCTAAGCAGGACCAAACAGTCATAAACAAACATGCATGGGAAAAAACTTCCAAAGCATAGAAATTTGCCTTATTCACATTCAATTAACCTCTATTCTAGCATAAAAGCATAGAAGGCAATTAACATGGCTAAAAAAGTAACCACACAATACCATGTTCAAGGGTATTGGGAAATATTACACATATAACTCAATTAATTTTATAGAAAGGAACTAACCACCTAACTCGGTGTTGTAGGATTATTATACGTGAACCTCAAGCCTTGAATTTCCCTAGAAGATAGTAGATCTTCCAAAATGTCTAAAATGTTCAACTGAGGATAACTCTTGAAAGACGAGGAATCAGGAAAAAAAGCTCTATAAGAAGGAATATCTTACCGGGGAAATCCAAACGCAATCAACGGTGGTCCATTTGGAGAATGGATGCGCGATCAGGGGATCAGAAAAGAATTGCGGTTATACAGACGCTCTCAGATGAACTAGGTCGAGAAGAAGGTGTTTCTGTCCATAAGGCATGACCCCGATATATTTAATGAAAAAAAGAAAGTACATGGCGTTTACTTGCCCTTACCAGGCCCCACTTTAGGTGTCCTCCAGGTCACCACACAAGGCTGTGTGCTTGGCCGTTACACAGCCAGCACACGACTATGTTTGGAAACTGAGTACACGGCGTGTACATATAAGTACATGGAATTTCCTTCAAAAATTTCCAGAAACTTTTCTTTTTCTCTAAAACACCAGAAAAAATAAAAACAAACCTGAAAAGAAGATTTGGGTTCTTACAAACTTCCCCACTTAAAACAATTCATCCACGAATATCCTTAGTAAGGAAGCGTAGAAGAAGAATCCCCGAACATCTCCAACTACTATGATCGTACATTAGCATCCCTCTCCCAAGTCTCGTCTTGTACTCACCCGTGCTTCCATAAAACCCATACCAGAGGAATAGACCATCCACAGAGAACCTTCTCACTTCGATCAACAATCCGGATAGGATGCTCTTTGAACGAGGCGTCCACCTCTAACTCAACTTATTATGGTTGAAAAGCATGAGATAGGTCTTAGAAGTAACATAGAAGATGAGAAACATGGAAGAGATCATGCATAGACTGGTACCTCTAGGGTAAATGTAATAGATAGGAAACCGGCCCAATTTTTTCCAACAACTCAAACAGCCCGACATACCTCGGTGAAAGCTTACCCTGCCTCCTAATCCTCATGTGTCCCAACCTCGGTGTGACACACAGGGAAACCTGATCCCCAACCTCAAACTCCAGAGTTCATCTCCGTCAATCCTCATAAGACTTATGTTGTGACTGTGCAGTACCCATCCTCTTTCGAATCAACTCTATCTTCTCTTTGGGCTCATAAACAAGATGAGTTCCCAACATATCTGCCTCTCCTACCACTAACCAACATAAGGGTGATCGACATGGAATACCGTACGAAGCCTCATAAGGTGCCATCTGAATAGTTTCTTGAAACCTATTATTGTAGGAAAACTCCAAAAGGGGTATGAGATTCTCCCAAGGACATCCAAAATCCAGGATACATAGTCGAATCCTGTCCTGAAGCACCTCAATCGCACGCTCGGACTGGCCATCTGTCTGGGGATGGTAAGCTGTACACAAAAGTACCAATTTTCCCAAAGCCTTCTCTAGACCCTTCCAGACCTGAGAAGTAAAATGTGCGTCCCAGTCTAAGATAATGGAGTGTGGAACCCCATGCAAATGTATAATATCTTAGATGTAAAATCTTCCCAACTCATCAACACTTAAGGTCTCTTTGATTGGAAAGAAATGAGAAACCTTCATGATTCTGTCCATGACAACTCAAACTACATCATTCCCTCGAGGAGATCTCGGTAAACCTATCACAAAATCCATCGTGACATCATTCCACTTCCACTCTAGAATGGGTCACTTATGAAAAATCCTTGTTGGTCGCTGATTCTCCACCTTCACTTGATGACAGGTGGAACACCTCGTGACAAAACCAGAAACATATCTCTTCATACCTGGCCACCAATACTGACAGTGTAGATCACGATACATTTTGGTGACTCCAGGATGAACTGCCCAAAATGAGGAATGAAAGTCCCGAATCAGCTACTCACGTATGTCTGCTGACACCCATGCACACCCATGAAAACACAAGATCTCATCCTCTCCTATTATCGATCCAAGAATTGGGTCCTCCCCTGAGACACTCTCCTGCTGGACTAGGCCTTTTTAATCTGATAGCTGCCTCATTCACACATGATCAAGAAGATTAGAGGTAACATCTATAGAAAAAATAAACGTCTTCCCCTGTTTATCATGAACCTCCAAATGCATCTCAGAGAATAGATCCATAAGCCTCCACTCACTACTGGCCTTCTGAACTGCCTGTATCTTATTCCTCCTACTCAACACATCAGTTACTACATTTCCTTTCCTAGGCATGTTGGAAAGATGAATGTCAAAAGACTAAAGGTAATCAACCCACCTTCACTGCCTCAAATTTAGGTAATGCTAAGGGAAGATATACTTGAGACTTTTGTGGTCAGTGAAAACCAAAAAATTCATCTCCGATAAGATAATGTCTACAATCGCATAAATAATGAACAACAATAACCATTTTGAGATTGTGCGTCTAGTAATTCCTCTCATGTGGCCTCAACTGGTGAGACCCATAGGTAATGACTACTTCTCCCTGCACAAGCACAACTCCTAGCCCGATACCTAAATCGTCTCAGTAAACAGTATAGATTTTTCCTAACTCTGGAAATACTAGTATCGGTGCTGAAGTCAACCTCCCTTTCAGCTCCTGAAAGGCTGACTCACAAGAGTTTTACCACAAGAACTTAGCACCCTTCTTAGTCAGGCCCATCAGTGGCACTGCTAAGTGTGAAAAGTCCTCTATGAAATGTCTATATTATCCAGTTAGATTTAGAAAAATTTATACCTTAAAGACATTCTTCAACTACTCCCAGGAAACTGCTTCTCTCACTTTCTATGGGTCTATTGATACTCTTGTCTCCGAGATAACATGTCCCAAGAAGTGAATCTAGTCTATCCCAAAGTGGAATTTTGAGAACTTATTATATAAATGATGCTCTCTTAGTGTACTCAAAATGATCTCAAGATGTGTGGCATGGTCGTATCAAGTGTGATAGTACACCAAGATATCATCCATGAAGACTACGATGAAAGAATCCATTTATGGATGGAACACTAGGTTCATTAGTACCATGAATACTGTAGGCACGTTCGTGAGACCGAACAACATAAACACATACTCGTATAGACCATACCTTCAATGGAAGGCTGTAAGAGGTATATAAGATGGTCTAACGTGGAACTGATGATAACCAGATCTCAATTCAATCTTTAAGGACACCCTGGTTCCTCGAAGCAGATCAAAGAGATCACCAATCCTAGGACAGAGATATCAGTTCTTGACAACTGGTTCAAGTTATGATAATCCACACTAAGTCTAACGGTAGCGTCTGCCTTCTTCACAAACAAGATAAAGCGAACCCAAAGGAGAAGTACTGGGTCGGATGAAACCCTTTGCCTGTAACTCCTCTAATGCTTATTGAGCTCTTATAACTCTGGTGTAGCCATCCAATAAGGATGAATAGACACCGGTGCTGCTCCTATCACAAGTTCAATAGAAATTTCCACCTCTCACTCTAGAAGAAAACCTGAAAAGTCCCATAGAAAAAAAATCCTTGAATCGATCCACCACTTGAGGAAAGTCCATCTGCGAAGTCCCCAGGTCATCCAGATATAGACTATAAATTTGGGTTGTAACTCCTCCCAACCCATTATGCTTGGTTCCTACTCTGCTCTCCTGGACATCCCACTCACCCTTACGAAGAAACAATCTGCCCTCTGGTGATGTGAAACTCACCCTATGATGATAGCATTTGACAACTGACTAGAAGGGAACTAAACAATCCATTTTTAGGATGACATAATATCCCATCATCTCTAAGACATAGTGGTCCCATATGAAGTGACACCCACCAACCTCAAGAGGGAACTCTTTGCACTGACATACAATAGCTATTGTAGTCCCCAAGAGAGTGTCTAACGTCAAGATATCAGCAGAAGAAAAGATACAGAACCCAAGGCTCTCTATAACAACAAAAGATATAAAGCTATGGGCAGCCCATGTATCGAAAAGGAAAGAAGATAAAACTGAGGCAATAATTATTATACATTAAGCTGTTGGGGGTCCGGGATCCTGCTCCTGCTGGGTCTGCTCCACTGTAAAAGTCTGACCTGCACTACAGCCCTATGACCCTACTTGACCACTTTGAGTAGATCCACCCCGTTTTATCTCAATGCCTGGTGACTGGATACCATGGCCACGGCTCCACCTCATCCTGAACGTCCTGAAGAAATCCAGTTCCCGTATTGATGAGAAACAAGTGGTACAACACCCGAATGAGGAGTCATAGAAGAACCCCTATCACCAGTTGTTGGTGAGAAGAACTGACAGAAGCGCTGAAGATGGCCCATCTTGCCGCAAGATCGGCACTCAATTGGTTCTCTAGGGAAAAGAGTCCTCGTATGCCCACTCTTTCCACACTAGTAGAACACCACTTGGCTACCAGAAGAAGTGTCCCATCTCCTTGGATCACCACATGAAGATCCCCTATTATGATTCCTACTGTCATTAGGACGGGTACTAACTCCAGATATCGAGCTTCCCTGGCTCACAACTCTAGAATCCATCAGATTTCGCTCAGTGATCAGCACCTAGTTGACTATAGAAGTGATGGAAGTCAATAGAAAGATATTAACCTATGACCAGATGTCATGCCTAAGACCATCCTTGAACTTCTTTTCCATGAATAACTCATCACCTCCTTTAATAAGAATGAAGCGATGCAGCTCTGTGAAGTGAGAAGAATACTCCAAAACAGAAAGGGTACCCTTCTCTAGACTCATGAACTCTCCAGCTTGATTATACCTCAAAGTCTCTGGGTAGAAGTAGTCGTACAAGGCATGCTGGAACTCATCCCAAGCCATAACCTGCTGGCATCCCGCCTGTGAGATCACATCCCACTATCTCTTGGAGGAATCCCGAAGAAAGTACGTAACGAGCTTCACCCTCCTCTCTAGAGGTATGTACAGATTCTCGAAGATAAAAATCATGGATTCTAACCCTGACTCTACAGCATGAGGTCCTCCTTCCCCTTTGAAGGTGGGAGGATTCTACTATTGAAATACCCACGTCAATTCTTCCATAGAAGGGGTAGGATGAGATAATATGTGGAAGGTCTACATGAAACTCATAAAGCACTCTCGGAGCTGTGAATCAGCACCTGTGTCCAAGATGACAGCTGGTTCCAAGACTAGCACAACTAGAGGATCTACTGGTAGTCCCTGATCACCCATGTCCAGTGTCTGATCATTTCTTTGCAACTGGTGGACAACCGAAGGACTTCTCGGTGGAATGACTCTACAAGGTCAAGTGCACACCTTTGAACAAGATTAATTGGAACTAAAAACTAGAAGTGCAAGAAGGGGACATGAGAAAGAAAGAATTCAGATTTTTCAAAATATGGATACATGATGGGTATAATGACTACATGGAGTGTTCCCTGATGTCTTTCTCATGGGAATGCACTTTTCCCACAATCGGTCATGTAACACACCAAACACACGATGTGTACTTAAATCATTTTCCCTACCTGAGTTATCTTATAAGGCTAACCCACACGGTTCTCCTAGAACAAGACTACACGACATGTACTAGGCAAGCTTCACCGACCCGTGTAGTTAGTGACATGGATGGATACATAGATCACACTATATGACATGTTCTAGATGGACATGACGTGTACTGCTTAGGTTTCAACTACCCATGTTTTTAGTTACATGGGTGGAAACCCCGCTTAAACTACACAGCGTGTTTGTTCTAGACACGACGTGTACTAGGAAGATTTAATCGACCCATGTTGCTCGTCACACGGCCAGATTCGCAGGTTTTACTACACGACATGTTCCAGATGGACACAACCTGTATTAGAAAAAACTCAGCCAACCCATGTTGTTAGTGACATAAACAGTTACATGGTTCTACAACATGACATCTTCATCATATACACGGTGTGTGATACCAAATATTTCCAAACCCCGTGTCCCCGCCCACATAGTCTGACACACTGCTAGAGACTAGATGGCATGTACATACAGTACCCAGCATGTAATTAAGAAAAAATATTTCTTCCTGAACAGAAGAACACATGGCATGTATTCACCATTAAATGGTGTGTATTTTTCTTTTTTCTAAATAGTAGGCTTCAAAAACTACTCTGAAACCCAAAACAACACTAATACAAACACTGAAAGTGCCAAATTATTATTCTTGAGGGACCATACTCCGCACAAATCAATGCTTGGCATCTTATACATATTATAAGAAGGAAAACAAGGCAATGATCCACCACATTATGGTCCATGAGGGCCCATAAAACCTCATGAACCAATGTTTGGCGTTTATTCAAAAAAACCTTACACAAAGAAATACCCTTTCAAAAGTAGGTATTCTATCAAGGAATCTATCACAACAGCATGCATATCTAGCACAACATCTATCACAACAACATGCAATCACTAATGAACCCAAAATGGCATGGAAAGAATGCATGACATGTGATTTCTAGCTAGTTCCTATATGATGCACGAGATGGAATAAACTCATCTCATTGGGTTGCAACAGAAATAGAACCTCAATAACATCAACAATAATATCACAAAACATGTAAATCACCCAATGGTAAAAATCAAATCAACTGTAAAATTGAAAAACTAGAACAATTTTAGTAAACATGGTAGATTGGCTTTTCCTTGTACACGGGTTAGCTACTCCCGGGCACAACTTTTTACCAAGTATCTATTCCGTCCTATCCTTGACTATATGCTCCAAACAGTAAGTCGAGAAGAAAATAATTCCTCTGACACAACTTTGTAACATATTAGTTCTGAAATCCGCCTCGAGGGGCCCCATACCCAGTTAGTTACATGGCCTCAATTGTATTTCTTTGAACGCCAGAGGCTAGCAACTAGAAGCGAGGGCCATGGGTGTAATAATGGGGAAACTATGCCCTCATTGGAAGAGTAACACAGTGGAATCAAAACTGATATACAGTAGTGGAAGAAATAATTACACCATACAATAGTATACAGTGGAAGACTAAAAATAAGAAACAACAGGAGCACACATATGAATGATGCATGATACATGTGTCTAGGAAAGTATCCAAACACGTCACAATGCTGAAATACAGTACGAAATCAAAGTATAAAAGAATGCAGATAAAACACCTCAGCATAAGCCTCAGCTTGGTCCCATGCTCTCCAGCTCCACAATAATGAAGTACCTGAAGTAGAAGGGCGCTTTCCCGTATCTATAACTGCAACAATATAATCTGTTTATGCCCAAACGCATGACGCAAATAGGGTGTGAGACTAATCCTAGTAGCCAAACACAAAAAGATCTGTTCCTAACATTCAATGAATATATATAATAGGCAATATTTAAAAAGAAGCAGTAAACAAGGAAGTACTTTCCAGTAAACATTCCTACAGTTCAAAGCATTCAATTCCACATATCAAGTAAGCAGCTAATCAAGTAGGAAATCCTCTGGGAAGTACTCTGAACCTAACTCCTCTGGTTCAACCAGAACATCACAAGAAACCCTCTAGTAAGTTCACACATTCTAACCCCTATGGTTTAGTTTAAGTATATACTCTTTGAGGAAGCACTCATCATCAATTTATCCTATAGTCTCATATCGGTAACTAAAAGATGAACTAGGGAAGAACTGATGTCACATTCCCTCTATGGCCCGTGTCGAGGAACTATAGCTCTCTGGGGAAGCAATTACATCAATTCCCCCTATGGTCTCGCGTTGTAAAAGTAAAAACAGACACTCTGGAGAATCCCTTACATCCATTATTCCTATGGTCTACTACACCATGTTCTCAAGGCCATGTGTAAGTCAAACAAGCACATCAATGCAATAAAACCAAAGTAAAACTCAAGAACTATTTAGAAAATAGTTTATAACATAACAAAATTTCATAGAATCAAACACTCCATCCTACAGTACTAGGCATGGTGAAAAACAAGGCATCCTAATAGGCTAAGCAGGACCAAATGGTCATAAAAAACATTCAGGGGATAACACTTCCAAAGCATATAAATTTACCCTATTTAAATTTAATTAACCTATATTCCAGCATACAAGCATAAAAAGAAATTAATAAGGATAAAACAGTAACCACGCAATACCCCGTTCAAGGGTATTGGGAAATTTTGCACATTTAACTCAAAGAATTTGTACAGAAAGGTACAAACCACCTACCTCAGTGTTGTAGGATCATTATATGGGAACCTCAATCCTTGAATCTCCCAAGAACACCGTATATCTGCAAAAACATCTAAAACACTCAACAAAGGATAACTCTAGAAAGAGGAGGAATTAGGAAACAAAGCTCTAGAAGAAGGAAGAGATTACCAAGGTGATCCCATAGCAATAGACGATGATCGATTCTGAGAATGAATTCTCGATCGAGGGATCGGGGTAGAATCAAGGCCATACAGATTCTCTTAGATGAACTAGGTTGAGAAGAAGGTGTTTTTGCCCATCAAATGCGACCCGGATACGTTTAATGAAAAAAAGAAAGTACATGGAGTGTACTTTATAAGTACATGACATGTAATTTCCCTTACTGGGCCCTGCTTTAGGCAGCCTCCAAGTCACCACACACAGCTGGGTGCTCAGCCATTAGACAGCCATCACACATCTACATGAGGCAACTAATTACACAGTTTGTACATATAAGTACAGGACGTGTACTTCAAAAATTTCCAGAAACTCCTCCTTTTATCAAAAATAGAAAAAAAGAGAAAAACATACCTGAAAAAAAGATCCGGGTTCTTACATATAATGTGATTAATATTTTTAAAGATATATAATTATTTACCTCCCTTTATTTCCATCCATTTAAAAATAAAAATATCAGCCGTACGTATGTTCGGAGTACCGCCTCTAAGAAGTGATATAATCCATTTTTCACCATGGTATTAAATAAATATTTTTAAAAGTTTATATAATGATAAAATATGATATTTGTGAAATTATTATTATTTTTTATATAATTAAACAATAAAAAAGGTATAAGAATAAAAATTTCTGAAGACAAATATACATGGAAAATAGAACAGTTGACAATCAAATTTTGATTTAAATAAGGAATTGTTAAAAAATATAGAATTTTAAATTATGATTGAATTATATATAGTAAGATAAGTGTGTATGTGGTTCTCTTATATATTCCTAATAAGTATAAATTTATTATATTAGATGTTAGAATGTGTATGAAGTAAGTTTTTACTTGAGGTAATTGGATTCTAAACTCAATTTCCGAAGAAGGGGTTATATTAGTGACTATGTTATGCCAAGATCATGTGTATTATTACCAATGATTGGTTAATATTGTATTTCCAGAAGTTTTATGTGTATTTTTTTAATAATAAATTAACTAATATATTATTACTTCCAATGTTATAATCTTTATATAGGTTCATGGTCTCATTTCCAATTCCCTAAGACATATTATATGTTGTGAACCACGATTTATTTTATATTATGTGATCAATACCACATGAATGTAATTTCTCATATTTTTTCCTTTTTATAACTGGTTAATAGAATCATAATATTTTCATTCATTCAATGTCTTTTAATTCAAGCATTACCAATGTTGTAAGTGTTTCTTCATATCAATCTCTATTCATGGTGATATGTTCTATATTCAACACATTCTTCCTTATTTGGCATATAATATAAGGCCTATAACTTATACACTACACAATCATGAGTTGTAAACAAGAATTTCATTTCTTTTACATTGAGGATATTTTTAGGTATATATTTGTAGATAATTAAGCCATAACTATTACATAACATCTCAAATATTACAATGTAGACACTTCTACTTACTATCAATTTTTTTCACAAAATAAAACTCTTTAAAATAAAACATGATTTATTTTTCTTGATAAAAATCACCATAACATTCATCTTTATTTTTTCATTACTCTTAAACATCCTTATACCCCATGGAAAAAATTTCAAAAAGATGGGTTGAGAATAAAAAATCACATTAATGGATATAAAATAAGGAATGAAACCGTTAGTCTATGAATATTTTAAACCTGTGAAATCATTTTCAGAAATATATAATCTTTACCCATAAAACACACACTTTTTAGAATACCTCATGAAAACATAAGACTCATAAAATAACTTCTTATCAACAATAAATCATAAAGGTAACTTGTGGCATCTATATCACACATACATTTCAGCTTTCACAGCTATATAAGGAGTAACCTTCATGGTTACATTTAAAAACCCATCATAGTATATTCCATAAATATCTTAGGAGAAACCATACTCTTTAACTCCTTATCATTACCCAATTAATTATAGAGATATTACAGGCTCACACACCCTCGATTTATCATGGAACCACCCGTATACATAAGCAATTACCAAGAACCATAACATAATCATAACACATATAACAAGCATATAAGAAAAATAAAATTTCCACTTTGAAATCCCATTTCATAACTATAAGCTTCACACTCATAAATGAAAACACATTATTTTAAAATAAAATGGTAATATTGTAAAGTAAACTAAAATAAAAAATATCAACATGAAATAGGAAAATTCCATTCATGTCATATATGTTAAAAAACATTCCATGTTATTGAAATAATCAATCCATTTTTAAAACACAATTTAAAAATTAAAAAAAAATGCTTTTTGAATCAAAGTGTCCCATACCACTTTTAAAAAATTGAAAGGAATTAACTATTTAAAATATTTATGTCCATGTAAATAAATAATGTAAAACCATTTTGAAAATAAGGACATAAATAATAAATATTAATATGAATAAAACTTTAAAACATTTAAAATGATATTTTTGATAATGAATACCTTAGCAGTTGAGAAACACATCAATAAATATTATTAAGTAATAAAAATAAACAAAACATCAAATATCATGAGAATATACTAATTCAGGATATAATTTGTAAAAATGGATCTATATATATCTTATAGGATAATGAAGGTGCACAACATCAATATATGCCTAATGAAAGGATATTGAGATGAAATACTTTACCTTGAGTCCGACTCATCAGGTGCAATCTTTATCATCTTGAATAATAAACTTAAGTTGATTTATAATTTGTTTATAACAGTTTTTATGTTTATTATTCATTTTATATAACTTATTACAATGTTATAATAGTTACATAATGATTTAAGTTCAAATAAGACATTTTGTCTTTATTCGACACTTAAATCAGAAATGAACCTGGTACAATGTCAACAGTCCATGTGGCCATAATTACATCATCTATATACTAAAACTCATGAAATAATAATAAATTTTATATATCAATTATAAATTTTAAATCAAAACCTTCATTTATGGTATGAAAAATGAAAAAATTTATAATCATGGAGATGGTAGGCTGTACGTACACATGGGTAATGTTTCCATTTTTCATTTATCATTATGAAAATCAGGAAATTATTATTTTATTTTTACATAATGATTATAATATCATTAAAATCATAATAATAATTTGAATTATACTTATAAAAATTATACAAGTTTTGTGTTCAATAAAAACGGTTCACGTCGCTTTGTGAAGGTGATAGTTGACACGTACGCACGATCGATGTTATCATTTCTATGTGAATGGAAGGTAAGAACACAATTGAAATATTTTTTTTTTAAATGATAAATATGTTCAGAATATCATAAATAAAAATTTATTCCAACATTATAAAAAGTTTTTATAGATGGTAATGAAAAATGAACTATATCAGTTCACGAGGCGGTAGTTCACCAAACACACGAAAAAAATGTTCATTTCCCATTAGATAAAATTAGAGATTGATTTAGGTGAGTATATTAACCTAATAACATATCAGTATATTTAGGATACGAGAGTTATTGTTTCTTCATATAATAAGAGGATCTAATGGAAGGGGAAGATTAAATAAACCTGAAACACTTAAAAGAACAATACCTCTTCTTCAGTTGATCACCTTTGAAGAACAGATTAACACATCCAAAAATGATGTTCTTCTAAATATAATGCCTCAATAAAGTGGGGATGGATTTCAATAAGGTTTTTGGGAATATATTGGATGAAACAAATGGTTCTTGAAGTGTGATTATAAGAGAAGAGTGTGTACTTTTTTATAGTAGAGGGGAGGAGCACACTTGGAAACTCTTAAATTATTAAATTAATATTATTTAAATTTTTAATCCAAATGACTCCAAATTGAGATATATAAAATATTGGATGAGTAAAGTTTGAAATTATTTCATAAATTTTTTATAAATGTATTGATTTTATTTTAAACATTATCTTCTCATTTTACACTCAATTATTCTATTTTAATTTAAATTATGGGAACAATATTTTATAAATTAAGAGGTTATAAATTTTACTTATATGGGGTTGATTTTTAAAAAAATGGATACTTAGTTAAATTTTTGAACTTATCATAGTCACTTTGTGATTTTAAAATATTTTTAGGATTTTTAAATAATTTAATAAATAGTATTTTTATAAAATATCAGTTATGTCTATATTTACACTATTCATTTTAATGAAATCAAATAAAATCGAAACAGAGAGACAAATTCAACGAAAAATAATTTAATAACCTTATAACATGTCATAGTCACCTATAAAATTTGTTGAGGGAATAAATTATGTAAAATAATATTTATTTTAATATTTATAATATCATTTATTTGATTCTTTAATTAGTAAATCTATTATTGAATCATCATTGCGTCATAATTTAATTTAATTATTTATTTCCTAAAAATTGTAAATAATTTAACATCTTGTATTTATCTTTTTATATTTATAATTAATATTTATTATTGAATATATCTCTTATATAACCCCATATTAAAATTTTTTTATTAAGAAGAGATATGATTATGACATATTTGCCTTTAATATTAATTAAATGTTATAAATGTCATAATCAATCCCAAGTGGCTTCCAAAGGCTACAATTTCAACCCAAAGATTTTTATGGTCAAACATAACTCAACAAATAAGATTAAGACAAGTTTTTTGATAGTTTTATATTATTCTAATATTATTTTATCCTTTAATTACCCGATTTACCTCTAACCATAGTAAATGAAATACTAAAGTTACTATTCACCAAAAATTATTTGGATCCTATTTTATCTCATTTTTCATACTTATTAAAACCATGAATTTTCATTTTTGAAAATTAAATTCAAAAAATTGAATAAAATTAATTTAATGTTAATGTCGTTGACGGATTGAGGAAACAAGTTTTTAAAAAGATAAAACAATTAAGAGATTGTGATATGTTTATATCCAATTTAAATGTGATATTACTTCCAATAGCCAACACTGGATTTAATGATTAAAAATTTATATAATTATACCTTAAAATGACATAAAAGGTCAATATAAAAATACAATTAAATTTGATGAAAATGCAGTTTTGAATTGAAATGCTTTATGTTTTCACTATTCATTAAAAAAATAAATTTTATCAGAAAATACCAAAAAATATACAAAACTGAATTTTTATGTCCTCTTTAAAAAGAAGAAGTTTATTTTTTCAAATAGAACATGTAAAAGTGATTTTTTTTTAAAAAATGGTTCTCCATTAAAAGGTAGTAATACTTCTTTTAAAAATACTAGAGTGTTTTATACTTAAAATTGGATTTAATCTTATTTTAAGAATATTAAATTTATTAGCAGAAAGTAAAAAAATTAATAAAAATATTTAAACATAATATAGGTAGTTATTTTCATTCCTACCCATACAACTTCTAGGAATTAACTACCATTTAAAATAATAATATTAATAATGCATTATTTTTTTGTATATGTTAGTCTTGTGTGCAATACAGGATTTCGGAGAAACCCATTGTTGCATGTCCAGTACGCTATCAGTAATAGGCTCCCTTTGAAATTAAAATTATTATCTAATTCATAAATTTTAATAAATATGAAAAATTAATATTCTATAATTACCTTGGATGTTATATCCTTCCACCCTTTTGGAAATTGCATCCTAATAATTTTAAATTTGGGATCAGTAACTAAGGTTTTACTTTTTAAAATTACTTCATTGAAAACCCACATAAAAAAAGATCCAATAAAACATCCACTTTAGAATAAATTAAGCAAAGTAAAATGGTCACTCGATATTCCATATACTAGGATTCCATGAAGGAACACATGGATATGGAAGAAAAACTAACCATTATGTTCTCATAGAGAGTGATTAAAACATGATCAGGAGAAAGTTAAAAATCATAAAAACACAAACTTTAGATAGGTTAAATGGTCTTTGATTTCTAAAGAAGAAAAGTAAATAGAAAATATTTTTATTTTAATATTATTTTCATAAACTAGTGGAATTAATTTACTACCTAGAATAAGATCATAAGGAAATACACTTACATGACAAGTAGAGTTTCATTCTTTAATAAAATTACACAAAAAACTCATCTTGTTTCCCCAAATGATAAGTATTTAATAGTATTTTTTATTCCCAAAACACTAAAATAAACATATATTGAATCACATAATCCACAAAAGACTAAAAATCTATTCATAATATCTTGAAACATTAACCAAAACTAAAATGTTAGGATATAAAAATATAATTACCCAAATATAATAAACCTTAAAAGAATAATGACTAATTTTAATCTCCAAAATAAATAAAGTAATACCCAAAGTCCAACATAGAACATTAAATAAATAACTATCCTTAAAATACCTCAAAAATATTGTAACAAAAATTAAATCAAAAAAATCAGAAGGATTTAATCAAATAATCTTCTATTATAAGTTCTAACATTTAACTCCAAATAACATCAACCAATCTTAATGTCTCATACCAAAAATATAATTTCAAAAATCATATATTCTCCATGATAGGTTAATCATTTCCATAAATAAACTGAATAACCATAAGTCCATAAAAAACATAGATTCTTCCAAAATAAAATTCAACCATAACTCCACAAATAAAATCCCATCATATTATATTTTCCTTATGCATATAGAGTTCATAATAGTGAACGTCTTCCCAAAAAACAATTCATCACTTAATCCCCAAATAATTTTCCTATAATAATGAAATCCATTTGATAAAATATAAACCCCAAAAATCTTCTTATTCTTATTCCATCATATCGTTTAACTAAAAATAAAATGACATACTAACTAGGGACATCCTGTAGGCTAGTGGTAGGAAATAAATCCTTGTCGCAATTCGCTTGTGCGTTCGATTTCCATAGCCTTGTCCGATGCGATGGGTGGTTAACATTTATACTAGTTGTAATTTCCCTAATAATATATTATTTTATGAAATTCCCATATTTAGATAAATTTCTAAAAAATAACTATAACATGTTTCATCCTCAAAGACTTTCTCATACCTTTCATTTTGAAACCCACAATGTAATAACCCATTATTACCCCAAAATCAAAGATTATACAAACCCTAATGGTTATCTATACATTGTAATTATGTCTGCAAAAAAAACATAATTCTTTATCAAATAACATTTTCACATAACAAAAATCAGGGTTTCACATACTAGAAAAAGTATTCCAATATAATCCCATCATCAAAAGAACATTAATTCTTTTTAACATGTCATTATCCATAGATCTAACATAACTCCCGAATCCCTTATATTTAGAATTATTTATAATTCAGCGTTTTTCATGATCCATTAACCATGATTTTACATATTATTCCTTAATTATTTTTTTCTACAAAACTTTTTTTATCAAGTCCTAAGATTCAATAATTTCAAAATACGAGACAAGAAATAATTGATACCTTTAATTGGTTATTTCAGTTTCCTCATCTTCAATTGGAAAGGCATTAGGTATTTCTAAACATATATTTTTAGGGTCTTGACTTTCTCATTCCATAACCTTATTCTTAGGACATATATTTTTATAATGTCCATATACCCACATTTAAAACATTCAATTAATAACTCAGAAAGAACTTATTTACCTTTATTGGATTTAACAGAGCTTATCCTTTCTCCATGGAAGATTACTTCTTTATGACCTTCATTATCACATCTATAACATCTTCCCATCCCTTTAAACATTTGACTTGGTTTTTCTTACTATATCCTAATTTGTTTTGTTTAATATAGTTACCTTTATGATTATTACCAGAACTTTCAGAAAGATCCATTTCTCTCCTATATGATGCATTAGAAAACTCACCAATGATCCAGTGGTTAATCATGACTCATGATAGTCGGTTTAATACATTACATAATATTTAATTTTAATAAAGAATTAATTTTATTTAAAATTGAGGATCTTTTCAGGTTTATAGTTTTAGAGAATTTTTCCATAACTATTACATATCATCTCAAATATTACAAATTAGACACTTCTACTCATTATCTATTTTCCTCACATAAATAAAACTCCTTAAAATAAACCATTATTTATTTTTCTTGATAAATATATTCATAACATTCATCTTTATTTCTTATTTCCTCTTACCCATCATTATACCATGTGAAAAACATTTCAAAAACATGGGATGATCATAAAAATATCACTAGGGGATATAAAATAAGGAATGAAACCATTAGTGCATGAATAGTTTTAAACCATTAAACCATTTTCACAAAAACATAATTTTCACCCATAAAACCTAAAGTATTTTGCATACCTAATGAAATCGTAATATTAATAGAAAAACTTATTATAAATCATAAATCGTAAAGGTAACTTATGGAATCCATATCATACATACATTCTAGTTTTCACAACTATATAGGGAGGAACCTTCATGGTTATATTTGGAATACCCATCACTGTATATTATCTAAATCTCTTAGGAGAAACCCTACTATCTAACTCCATCACATTAACCAATAAATTATAGAGCTATCATTGGGTTATCTACCCTTGTTTTTTCATGGAAAAAACCATATACATAAAAAATTCCCAAGAACCATAATATTATCGTAACACATCAAACAAGGATATATGAAAAATAAAATTTCCACATTGAAATCATATTTTATACTTATAATCTGCACACTAATAAATCAAAACACATTATTTTAAAATAAAATGCAAATATTTTAATGTAAACATAAATTAATAATAGAGACATGAATAAGAGAAATTAAATTCATTGAATATGTGTTAAAAAAAACTTTCTAAGTCATTGAAATAATCAATCCATTTTAAAAATTAAATAAAACATTTTAAAAGAATATTTTTTGAATCAAAGTGTCCCATACCACTTTGATACTTTTTAAAGTAATTAAAAATTTATAATATTCACATACATATAAATAAATAATTTAAAACCATTTTGAATACATGGAAATAAATAATAATTATTTAGAATAATAAATCTTTAAAACATTTAAAATGATGTTTTAGTTAAAGAATCCCTTAACACTTAAGAAACAATTGAATTAAAATAATTAGAGAATAAAAATAAATAAAACTTTAAATATAATTATAACATATTAATTCATGATATAATATGTAAAGAGGGTTGTATATAATCCTTATAGTATAATAAAGATGCATAATATCAATATATGCCTCAATGAAAGGAGATTGAGAT
The DNA here is from genome assembly GCA_963277665.1 of Viscum album. Taxonomy (NCBI): domain Eukaryota; kingdom Viridiplantae; phylum Streptophyta; class Magnoliopsida; order Santalales; family Viscaceae; genus Viscum; species Viscum album. Next base: position 1,378,801,279 of record OY728132.1, on the reverse strand, counting down.
GAAATCCCTTATCTTGAGATCGACTCATCTTGTACAATATTTATATTCCGGAATAATTAAAATAATTTAATTTATACTTTCATGTGAAACTTTGTTTATGACCATTATTCATTTTATATCACTTATTACCATTTTATTACAAATAAAAAATTAATTAAGTTCATATCTGACATTTTGTAGTTATTCAGAACTTGAGTCGAAAATGAACTTGGTAACATGTCAATAGTCTATGTGGTAATAATTAAAACTTCTCCAGAATAAAATTAATGCATTTATAATCAATTTTATAATTCAATTTAACTTTTTAAATGAAACCACTCATTTATGGTATGAAAAATGAACAATTTTTTAATAATGGAGACGGTAGGCTGTACGTACGCATGAGTAACGTTTAAATTTTTCATTTATCATTATAGAGATAAGGTAATTATTATTTTATATTTAAATAATTAAACTAATATTCAAAAAATAATAATTATCATTTAATTATACTTACATATATCACAAATGTGATGTGGTGAATAAAAATGATTCACATCGCTTTGTGGAGGTGATAGTTCGCAAGTAGAGATGAATGAAATTATCGTTTTTATGTGCATGGAAGGTAAGAACATAAATGAAATAATATTATTTTAAAATTATAAATATATCATGAATATAATATATAGGCATTTATTCCAAAATTATTACCAGTCAGTATAGACGGTAATTAAAAATGAACTATATTATTTCGCGAGGTGGTAGTCCACCGTACACACGAACGAAATGTTAATATCACATTTAAAGAAATTGAAGACCGATTTAGGTGATGATATTAACATAATAATATTTAATTTTATTTATGATAATTAATTTTTTATCTCATCTTATAATAAAAAAATTTAAAGTAATTGTAAGAAGCAATAAAACAGAAACACTTAAAAAATTATTCCTCTTCTTTGGTTGATCACCTTTGAAGAACACCTTAACACCTCTAAAAAGGGTGTTCTACCTAGAGTAAAGCCTCAAGAAAGTGGGGAGGGATTATAATAATGTTTTTGGTTAGATATTGGATGAAAATAATTATTCATGAAGTGTGATTTTTATATACTAGTGGGTACCCTTTTATCTGAGATGGGCGGGGCACCCTTGAGAACTCTTAAATTATTAAATTAATATAAATTAATTATTTATCCAAATGACTCCAAATTAAGATATGTAGAATGTAATACGAGGATATTTGAAAATCATCTCATACAATAATTTTTGTACATGAATTAATTTTATTTTAAAACTTATATTTTTTGTTTACCCCTTATTATTGTCTTTTAATTTTAATTGTGGTGAGAAAATTTTAAATATTAAGAGGCTATAAATTTTAAATATATGGGGTCAATTTCCCATAATTGGAAACTTAACAAACTTATAGACCTTATCAGAATATTTTTTTATATTTTAAAATATATTAAGAATTTTTTTATAATTTAATAAATCAATAAAATATCAATTATGTTAATTTTTAGACTATTTATTTCATTGAATTTAAATAAAATCAAAAAAGAGAGATAACTTATATAAAAAGAATTGAATAAAATTATAACATGTCATGGTAGTCTATAAAATTATTGGATGGAATAAATTATTTCAAATAATATTTATTTAAATATTTGTAATATCTTTCATTTGATTATTTAATTAATAATTCTATTATTGCATCATCATTATTTTAGAATTAAATTTAATTATTTATTTCCTAAAAATTATAAATAAATTACCATGATGCAGTTATATTTTTATATTTCTAATGAGTACTTATATTTGAAGAGATCACCAATATAACCCCATATTAATTTTTTAGTAAATATAGACGTGATTATGGGATATTTGCCTACTTTAAATTAAATGCTATAAATGTCATAATCACTCCTAAGTTTCTTACAAATGACCCAATTCGGACCCAAATATTGTCTTGGTCGGACATAACCATCCAATAATATTGGTACAAGTGTTAGGGTAATTATATGTTATTATACAATTATTTTAACTTTTATTGCCTGATTTCTGTTGAACTGTGGAAAATAAAATACTAACATCACTATTAAAAAAATTATTTTGATCATGCTAGACCACATTTTTCAAAATTATTACAACCATGTTTTTCCATTTTTAAAAATTAAATTCAAAAAAGTGACTAAAATTAATTTAATGTTAATCCCGTTGATGGATGGAGGAAGATGGTTTTTAGAATGTAAAAACCGTAGTATGATTAACATGTATTTATATCTAATTTGAATGTGAAATTAAATACAATGGAAAAATTTGGATTAAATAATTAAAAATTAATCTTATTATACCTTAAAATAATGTAAAATTATCATCTAATAATATAATTAAATTAGATAAAAAGGCAGTTTTGTATTAAAATTCAATATTTTATCACTATTCATTAAAAATTGTTTTTTAGAAAAATACTAAAAATTAAATGAAAATGAATTTTAATGAGTATTTTCTAAATAAGAAGTTTATTTTTTTTCTAATATAACATATAAAAGTGAATGAAAATATTTTTAAAAAGGGTTCTCCATCATAAGACTATACGACTAACCTCTAAAAATATTAGTGTATTGTGCTTAAAATTAGATTTATTCTCATTTCAAGTCTATAAAATTTATTAGAAGAAATTAAAAATATTTATTAAACATGTGTAAACAGAACATAGGTAGTTCTGTTCATTCCTACCAATACAATAGGTAGGTGTTAACTACCATTTAAAATAATAACAATAATAATTTATTATTTTTTGGTATATATAAGTCTTGTGTAAAATATAAGATTTCAGAGAAACCCATTATTTTGTGTCGGGTACACTATCAGACATATCAACCCATTTAAAGTAAAATTACTATCCAATTCATAAATATTACTAAATATAATAAAGTCTTATTATATAATTACTTGGGATGTTACATCCTCACCCATTTTTGAAATTTCATCGTCACTACTTATAATTTGGACTCAGTAACTAAGGATTCACATTTCAAAATTACTTCATTAAAATCACACTTCATAAAAAAGTCAATAAAATATCCACTTTAAAAGAAAGGAAGTAAAGTATGAAGGTCACCCAAGATTGCACATACTAGGATTCCTTGTAAGATAACATGGTTATGGAAGAAAAAATAACCATCACGTTCTAGTGGAGAGTGATAGAAAACATGATCAGGACAAAGTTAACAATTAGAAAAACACAAAATTTTGGTGGGTTAAATGGAATTATATTTCACAGTAGGAAATGTAAATTGATTTTTTTTGTTTGAACATTCTGTTCATAATTTTTGTGGAATTAATTTACTACCTAGACTAAAATAATATATAAATACACTTACTTGACATATATAGTTTTATCCTTTAATCACATTCCACCACAAACTCATATTTTTCCCTGAGTAACCAATATTTAATAGAATTTTTTTTCACACTTGAAACACTAGAATAAACTTATAGAGAATCACATAATCCAAAAAATATTAAAAATCTATTCATCATGTCTTGAAACATTAACCAAAACTAAAAACTTAGGATAAAAATAACATAATTAATTTAATATAATAAACATTAAAAGAATAATGACTAATTTTAATCTCAAAATTTTAAAAAATAATACCCAAAGTCCAATATATACCGTTAAACAAATTACTGTCCTTAAGATTCTTAAAAAATATTGTAACTATGATTAAATCAAAAAATTCAGAAGGATTTAATAAAATAATCATCCAAGATATGTTCTAACATTTAACTACAAATAACATCAACCACTCTTAATGTCTCATATCGAAAATTTAATTTCCAAAATCTAATATTCTCCAAGACAGATTAATCATTTCCATAAATAACATTAATCCCCATAAGTACATAATAAAAAAATATATTCTTCCAAAATAAAATTCAACCATTACTCCTAAAATAAAATCCCATCATATTCTATTTTCCTTAGGCATATAGGGTTCCCAAAATAGTGAATAGTTTCCAAAATAACATTGATCACTTAATCCCCAAATTATTTTCCTATACCAAAAATATCCATTTGATAAAACATAACTTCCAAAAATCAACTTATTCTTATTCTATCATATCTTTTAACTAAAAATAAAATTTCATATTAACCTATGACTTCTTGTAGGCCAGTGTTAGGAAATAAGTTATTATCGAACTTCGGTTGTGGGTTTGATTTCTATTGCATCATCTAATGTGACGAGTTATCACCATTCCAGTGGGTTTTCCTTTTCCTAAAATTATATAACTTTATAACATTACCAAAATTAGATAAAAGTATAAAAAGTAACCATAACATGTTTTATCCTCAAAGCATATCTCATACGTTTCATTTTGAAACCCAAAATGAAATAACCCATAATTACACCAAAATAAAAGATCCTATAAACCCTAATGTTTATCCATACCTTTTTAATTATTTCCACACATAAAAAGATAATTATTTATCAAATAACATTTTCACAGAACAAACTCAAAGTTACAAATACAAGAAAAAGTCTTCCAAATTAATCCCATCATCAAAAAAGGATTAATGATTTTATACATTTCATCCTCTATAGATATAATATAACTCTCGAATCCCTTATATGTAGACTTATAAATTAGTTATCATTCTTCGTGATCCTTTAACCATGATTTTACATATTATTCCTTAACAATTTTTTTTTCTAAAAACAAAAAAATGAATCATGTCCTAAGATTGGATAATGTCAAAACATGAGACAAGAAATAATCCATACCTTTGAAAGGCCATTTTCAGTTCCTCATACTCAATTGGTATGAAATTTGGTATTTCTAAACATATATTTTTATGGTCCTGCTGATCCCATTCTCAAACCTTCTTTATAGGAAATCTATTTTCTTAATGACTATACTGCAGACATTTAAAACATTAAATTGATAATATGAAAAAAGCTTCTTTCTATTTTCTGAGTTCAACTGAATGCTTCCTTTTTCCTTGGTAGGTTATCACTTTATAACATTCATTACCACATATATAAAATCTTTCCGTCCCTTTTAAAAATTTCCCTAGGTGTTTCTTTCCATATCCTCAACACATTTGTCTTTGAATGTACTGACCTTTATGATTATTACCTTAACTTTCATAGGGATTCATTTCCCTCATATATGATGAATTAAAAAACTCACTATGGTTATAGTGGTTAGTCATGAATCCTAATAGTTGTTTTAGAATAAACAAGAGAGTTTTCATTGAAGATCACGTTTCATTTGGTTACTTATTCAATGAACCACCACATATTCCATCACATCAATTTTTACTTTCATACCTCCAGGATCCATCCATTTACTAAAACCAAAAAGGTTAGTGTGAATATATGAGTAAAATCATCACATACTATCTTATGAGGAAGATAAGCACTATGATATTGTTATTCATGTTATATCAAACTAATTAAATTTATCTAAAATAACATTGAATTTTTATATTATTATATCCATTATGGTTATATATAACCTTTAACTTATGCTTAAATATAACCCTAACTTCTAATGTTATCTAAAATGACCTATTTTACCAACTATATGGCCTCATCCTTTATACATTTCATAATCTTTAGTTTTAATCATGAATTTACTTTCCTTTACATTGAGAATATTTTCAGGTTTAGAGTTTTATAGAATTAGGCCATAACGATTACATAACATCTCAAATATTACAAAGTAGACACATCTACTCACTATCCATTTTTTTCATAAAATAAAACTATTAAAAACTAAACATGGTTTTTTTCTTGATAAAAATATTCATAAAATTTATAGTTATTTCTTAATTCCTTTTTACCATCCTTAAACCCTATGGAAAACATTTCAAAAACTTGGTATGAGCATAAAAAGATCAGTAAGGGTTATAAAATATTTAATGAAATGTTATTCCATGAATATTTTAAATCCAAGAAAATATTTTCACAAAATAATAATTTTCACCCATAAAACATAAACTCTTTAGCATACCTCATGAAATCATAAGGTTTCTAAAAGGATTTTTAGAATAACTAAATCATAAAGGTAAGTTGTGGAATCCTTATCACACTTAAATTGTATTTTTATTTCAATATAGGGAGTAACCTTCATGGTTACATTTGGAATACTGATCAAAATATATTACATAAATCTATTAGGTGAAATAATGTCGTTTACCTCCATAACATTACCAAATGAATTAGAGAGCTGTCATGGGCTCACCCACCCTTGGATTATCATGGATCCACTCGTATAAATAAAAAATTTCCAAGAACTAAAACATAATCATAACACATAAAACAATCATATAATAAAAATACATTTCCACTTGGAAATTGAATCTCATACATAAAATCCACACACTCATAAATAATAAACCATTATATTAAAATAATATGGTAAAATTGTAAAATAAACATCAATACATAATAGTGAAATGAAATATATAAATTCCATTCATGGAGTATATGTTAAAAAAATTCCCAAGTTATTAAAATAATCAATCCATTTTTAAAACATAATTAAAACATTTAAAAATATTTTTTGAACCAAAGTGTCCCATACCAAATTGAAACTTTTGAAAATAATTAACACTTTAAAATATTAATTTCCATATAAATAAGTCCTTTACAATAATTTTTAAAAATGGACATAAATAAGAAAGTGATAGAAGAATAAATATTTAAAACATTTAAAATAGTGTTTTAGTTAAAGAATACCTTAGAAATTGAGAAACACTTGAATAAAAATCATTAAAGAATAACAATAAAAGACATCAAATATAGTTAAAATATAAAAATTTGTGATATAATTTTTAAAAAGAGTTTTATATAATCCTTATATGATAATAAATGTTCATAACATCAAGATATGCCTCAATGAAATTAGATTGAGTCAAATTCCCTTACTTTGAGTTTGAATCGACACTTAAAATTATTAAATTACTGAATAATAAAATTAAGTTAATTTATAATTTCCTTATAACCTTTATATGTTAATTATTAGTTTTAAATCACTTATTATGATGTTATAAAAAATACATAATGATTTAAGTTCATATCGGATATTTTGTTGTTATTCGTTACGTGAGTCAAAAATGAATTTGGTACGATATCAATAGTACATGTAGTAATAAGTCCATAATCTATATAATAAAATTAATGACATAATAATTAACTTGAAAAATAATTTATACATTTTAAATCATTCCATTAATTTATGGTATGAAAAATGAGCAACATTATAATCCTGGAGACTGTAGGTCATACATACGCATGAGTAACGTTCCAATTTTTCATTTATCATTATAGAAATAAAGTAATTATTATTTTAATCTTATAGAATTATTATAACATTATTCAAATAATAATAATAATATATATTCTTATATATATCATATAAGTTATGTGGTGAATAAAAATGATTCCCATCGCATCGTGGAGGTGATAATTCACACGCACACACAAACGACATTATCATTTTTATGTGTATGGAAGGTAAGAACATAATTGAAATATTATTATTTTAAAATAATAAATACTTAATTAATATCATATGTAAACATTTCTTCCATAATTATAATAATTCTTGATAGACGGTAAGGAAAAATGAACTATATCGGTTCACAAGGCGGTTGTCCACCGTACACGTGAATAAAATGTTCATTTCCCATTTGATGAAATTGGTGATGGATTTAGGTGATGTTATTAACATAATAAAATATCTATATATTTAGGATATTGTATTTATTATTTAATCTTAGAAAAAAAATATTTAAACGATGTGGATGATGAAATAAGACAGAAACACTTAAAAAATGATACATCTTCTTCGATTGATCACCATGGAAGAACAACTTAACACCTCTAAAAAAGGGTGTTATGCCTAAACTATGGCCTCAGAAAAGTGGGGAGGAATTATAATAATGATTTTGGGAAGATATTGGCCGAACTAAATGGTTCATGATGTGTGAGTATTAGAGAATAGTGGGAACTATTTTATAGGAGAGGGGAGAGGAACCCTTGGAAACACTAAAAATATTAAATTAATATACGTAATTTTTTATCCAAATGACTCGAAATTGAGATATTTAAAATATAATATTATTATAGTTCTAAATAACCTCATTTAATAATATTTATATATGTATTGGTTTTATTTAAAATATTATCTTTTCAGTTTACCCTTAATTATTCTCTTTTAATTTTAATTGTGGTAACAACATTTAAAATATTACGAGGCTATAAATTTTACTTATATGAAGTAAATTTACCATAATTGGACCCTTTATGAACTTATAGATCTTATAATAGTAACTTTGTCATTTTAAAAGTTTTTTGGTATTTTAAAATAATTTAATACTTTATATTTTTTTTAAATATCAATTATTTCAATTTTTATAATATTCATTTCATAGAATTTAAAAAAAATACAGACATAGTGATAACTTAATAAAACATTAAATTGACATATAACATGACATAGTCTCCTATATATTTTTTTGATGACATAAATTATGTCAATTAATATTTATTTTAATTTTCATAATATCATTTATTTGATTATTTAATTAACAAATCTTTTATTGCATCATCATTGTGTCAGAAATAAATTTAATTATTATATCCTAAAATTTATAAATAAATTACCATTATTTAGATAATATTTTTATATTTCTAATGAATATTTCTAGGATAAGTGATTCCATATATAACCCCATATTAAAATTGTTTTCGTAGGAAGAGACATGATTATGACATTATTTCCTCCACTTTAAATTAAATGCTATAAATGTCATAATCACACCCAAGTGGCTTGAAAAGGAACCAATTTTGACCCAAGTATTTTATTGTTCGTCCATAAATCATAAAATATTATTATGAAAAGTTTTAGGGTAGTTTTATGTTATTATAATATTATTTTATCTGTAATTTCCCGATTTACCATTAACAATGGTAAATATAATAATAAATTTACAATTTACACAAAATTATTTCGACCAAATTGGGTAACATTTTTCTTACTTATTACAACCAAATATTTAAATTTTTGAAAATTCAATTCAAAAAAGTGACTAAAATTAATTTAATGTTAATCACGTTGACTGATTGAGGAAACATGGTTTTTTTAAAGTAAAAATCATCAAAATATTAACACATATTTATATTAAATTTAAATGTGAAATTACGTCCAATGGAAAAAATTGTAATGAAGTGTAAAAAATTTAAATAATTACACCTTAAAACCATGTAAAAGGATAATATAACAATATAATTAAATTAGAAAAAGGCTATTTTGAATTAAAATGCAATATTTTTCACTATTTATTAAAAAAATGAATTTTATCATAAAAATACCAAAATTTCATCCAAAGAGAATTTTTATGTCTTTCATCTAAATAAGAAGTTTATTTTCTAAAATAGAACATATAAATGTAATAAAAAAATAGATTTAAAAAAGGTTCACCATCAAATGATGGTGAAACTACCTTTTAATAATATTAGAGTATTTTATGCGTAACATTGGATTTATTCTCATTTTAATCTTCTAAAATTTATTATAAGAAAGTAAAAACATTTCAAAAACATGTATAGACATAATATAATAATTTATGTTCATTCCTTCCAATACAATGAATAGGTGTTATCTATCATTTAAAATAATAATTTTAATAATGTATTATTTTTCAGTATATATTAGTGTTGTGTGGAACATACGATTTCAGAGAAACCCATTGTTGTGTATTGGGTATGCTATCTGACATAACACCCCTTTTAAATTAAAATTTATTTATAATTCATAAATATTTATAAATATAAAAACTTCTTATTCTATAATTACCTGTGATGTTATATCCTTCCTCCTTTTGGAAATTGCATCATTGTAATTTTAAATTTGGGCTCAACAATTAGGGTTTCACTTTTTAAAATTACTTTATTGAAATCCCACATCAGATAAAAGATTAAATAAAACATAAACTTTAAAACAAAGCATGTTAAACACAATGGTCACCCAAGATTACCAAAACTGGGTTTCTATGTAGGAAAATATGGATATGGAAGAAAAACCGACCACATGTTCTAATGGAGAGTGATAGAAAACATGATCAGGAGAATGTTAAAAATCAGAAAAGAAAAAACTTGTGATGGGTTAAAAGGTCTTTGATTTCATAGTAGGAAAAATAAATAGAATTTTTTTAAGATCCTTTTTATAAAGTTGTGGAATTCTTTTTTCTACATAGACTAAGAACGTAAGGAAATAAACTTACTTGACTAGTAGTGTTTAATACTTTAAAAAAATTCCACCACAAACTCATATTTTTCCCAAATGATAAGTATTTAAGAATATTTTTTTTTCACACAAGAAACTCCAGAATCAACTTATAGAGAATAAAATAATCCAAAAAAGATTAACTATCTTACCAACATGTCTTGAAACATTAACCAAAACTAAACAGTTAAGAAAAAAATAATATAATTCCCTAAATATAATAAACATAAAAAGAATAATAACTACATTTAATATCCTAAATTAAAAAATTAATACCCATAGTCTAACATAGAACATTAAAATAATAAATATCTTTAAAATTCCTCAAATATATTGTAACTAAGATTATATAAAAAAATAAAAAGGTTTTAATCAAATAATCTTCCAAGATATGTTAAAACATTTAACACCAAATAACATCAACCACTATTAATTTCTCATACAAAAATGTCATTTCCAAAATCACATATTCTCCAAGATAGTTTAATATTTTCCACACATAACCCAAATAACAATAAGTCCAAAATAAAAACATATATTCTTCCAAAATAAAATTCAACCATTACTCCTCAAATAAAATACCATTGTATTCTATTTTCCTTAGGCATATATGGTTCCCAAAATAGCAAACATCTTCCAAAACAACATTGATCACTTAATTCCCAAATCATTTTACTATACCAATGATATTTATTTGATAAAACATATTTCCAAAAATCAACATATTATTATTCCATCATATCATTTAACTAAAAATAAAATGGAATACTATCTAGTGACTTCCCATAGGCCCATGGTAGAAGATAAATCTTTAATTCACAATGGCTGTGAGTTCAATTCCCACAACCTTGTCCGAGGTGACGAGTTATAATCCTTCATGGGGGTTTTCCTTTTCCTAATATTATATAATTTTATAACCTTCTTAAAATGAGATAAATTGATCAAAAATAACCATAAAATGTTTTCTGATCAAAGTTTATCTCATAATGTTAATTTTGAAACCCAAAATGTAATAACCCATAATTACCCCTAAATCAAAGACAATATAAAACCCAATGGTTTTCTATACCATTTTAATTATGTCAACATGAGAAAAGATAATTCTTTATTAAATAACATTTTCACATAACAAACTTTAGGGTTACACATACTAGAAAGGTTATTCCCATGTAATCATATCATTAAAAGAGTGTTAATGGTTTTAAACATTTCATTATATATAGATCTAGCATAATTCTAGAATCCATTATAAGTAGGATTCTTAATCATTCATCATTTTTCATGATTTTTCAACCATGATTTTCAATATTATTTCTTAATACATATTTTCTACAAACACAAACATGGATCATGTCCTAAGATTTAATAATGTCAAAATATGAGATAAGAAAAAATTCATACCTTTCATAAGTCATTTTAAGTTTCCTAATCTTTAATTTGAAAGGAATTACTTATTTATAAATATATATTTGAAAATATGGCTGATCCAATTCTCAAACATTCTTTGTTGGACATCTATTTTCCTAATGAACATATGCGACAAATTTATAACATTAAATTGATAACTTGGAAATAACTTTATTACCTTTCCTGGAGTTAATTGAATTATTCTTTTTTACTTAGTAGGTTATTTATTTTTGAACTTCATTACCACATCTATAATAGTTTACCATCCCTTTAAAATATTTTCATAGGTGTTTTTTTCCACATCTTCGACTCATATATCATTCAATACACTTACCTTTATGATTATTACCTGAATTTTATAGGGATTAATTTCTATTATATATGATGAATTTGAATACACACTAAGGTTCCATTGGATAATCATGACACATGATTTTTGTTTTATAATAACCACAAGAGTTCTCTTTTTAGATACCATTTCAGTCAGTTACTCATTTAGAGAATGACTAAAATTTCATTCAAATCCATAGTTACCTTAGTTTCTGATTTATCTAGGCATTTACTAAAACCAAAAATGTTTATGTTAGTATATCAATAAAATCATCATATACTACCTTATGAGGAATATAAACACATAGAGATACTAATTCATGTTATCTCAAACTCATTAAATTAATCTAAAATTACTATGAATCTTTCTATTATGTTAACCATTGTGGTTATATATAACTTGTAACTTATTTATAAATATCACCCTAGCTTCTTAAGTTATCTAAACCAACCTCTGATACCAACTATAAGTCCTCAACCATATACATTACAAAATCTTGAGTTTAAATCTAGAATTTATATTTCTTCACATTGAGGATATTTTCATGTTTAGATTTGTATAGAATTAAGCTATAACTATTACATTAAATCTCAAATATTATAAAATAGAAACTTCTACTCACTATAATTTTTTTTTAAAAATACAAATCTTTAAAATAGAACATGAATTATTTTTCTTCATAAAAATCTTCATATAATTAATCTCAATTTTTTCCTTCATCTTACCTATCCTTTTAACTTGTGTAATTTTTTTCAAAAACCTCGTATGAGCCAAAAAAGCTCATCTTGGAATATAAAATAATAATGAAACCATTACCCCATGAATATTTTAAACCCATGAAAACATTTTCACCAAATCATAATTTTCACGCATAAAACATAAAATCTTTAGCATACCTCACGAAATAATAATATTCCTCAAAAAATATCTTAGTAATCATAAATATTAAATGTAAATTTTCGAATCTATATAATAATTACATATTAGCTTTTATAGCTTCATAGGGAGTAACCTTCATTGTTACATTCAGAAAACCCACTACAACATATTCCCTAAATCTTTTAAGAGATACAATAATTTTGAACTCTGTATCATTATTCAATGCATTGGATAGATATCATGGGATCACCCACCCTCATTTTATCATGTAACCACTCTTTTACATAAGCAATTCCCATGAACCATAACATAATAATAACACATAAAACAAGAATATATGAAAAATAACATTTCCACTTTGAAATCACATTTCATACTTACAAGTCACACACTTTCAAATGAAAACAAATTATTTTAAAATAAAATTGTAATTTTTTAGTAAACATCAATACATAATAGTGACATGAAAGGGATAAATTTTATTCATGGTGTATATTTAAAAAAACATTCCATGTTATTGAAATAATTAATCGATTTATAAAACATAATTAAAAAATTTAAAAAGATGAAGATTTTTTGAATCAGAGTGTCCCATACCACATTGAAACTTTTGAAATGAGCTAAAATATTAAAATATTAATTTTTTAAATAAATATTTTTAATCCATTTTTAAAACAAGAACCTAAATAAAAAATATTTATAATAATAAATCTTTAAAACATTTAAAATGATGTTTTAGTTAAATAATACCTTATCAATTTAGAAACACTTGAATAAAAATCATTAAAGAGGAATAATAAAAAAACATTAAATGTCACGAGAATATAATAATTCATTATATAATGTGTATAAAGGGTAATATATACACCTTATAGGGTAATAAAGGTGCATAACATTAATACATGACTTAATGAATGGAGATTGAGAGGAAACCCCTTACCTTGAGTCTGGCTCAGCACACACAATATTTATCTTCCTAAATAATAAACATAAGTATGTTTATACTTTCATGAGAATTTTTTTATGTTCATTATTCATTTTATATCAACTATTATCTTGTTATAAAAATTACATAATGATTTAAGTTAATATTAGATGTTGTGTCGTTATTCAGTACTTGAGTCGAAAATGAACTTGGTACGATGTCAATAGTCCATGTGATCATAATTACATCATTTAAAGAATAAAATTCAGGAAATAATAATCAAATTTATACATCAATTATAATTTTTAAATCAAACCATTCATTTATGTTATTAAAAATGAACAATGTTATCATCATGGAGAGGGTAGTTCGTACATACGTATGAGTAATGTTTCCATTTATCATTTATCATTAGGAAAATAAGTTAATTATTAAATTATCTTTCCATAATAATAATAATAATATTAATATAATAATAATAATTTAAATATAATTATATATACCATACAAGTGATGTGGTGAATAAAAATGATTCACATCACTAGGTGGAGGTGATAGTTCACACGTACACCCGAATGACGTCATTATATTTATGTGCAGGGATGGTGAGAAAATATTTTAAATATTATTCTTTTAAAATTATAAATGTATAATTAATATAGTATATAAATATTTATTATATCATTATAACCAATCTTGATAGATGGTAATGAAAAACGAAGTATATTGGTTCGTGAGTCAGTAGTCTGTCATACACACAAATGAAATGTTCATTTCCCGTTTGATGAAATTGGAAATGTATTTTGGTGATGATATTAACATAATAGAATCACAGTATAATTAGGATACTAGAGTTATTATTTCATATTATAGGAAAAAAATTTAAAGAATTTGGAAGAATAAATGAAATAGAAATACTTAAAAAACGATACTTCTTCTTCTCTTGATCACCATAGGAAAACACCTCAACACGTCTAAGAAAGGTGTTATTCCAAAAACTAGGCCTGAACAAAGTGGGGAGGTATTATAATAAGTGGTTAGGTTAGATATTTGTAAAACCAAATGGTTCATTATGTGTGAGTATTAGAGAAGAGTGAGTTCCTTTTTATAGGAGAGGGAAGGGGCACCCTTGGAAACTCTTAAAATATTAAAATAATATAAATAAATTTTCCAATCCAAATTACTATAAATAGAGATATGTATAAGATAATATGAGGATACATCTAATTACCCTCATCGAATAATTTTTATACATATATTTATTTTATTTTAAACCTTATCGTTTCTGTTTACCATTAATTATTCTCTTTAGATTTTAATTGTGGTCACAACATTTTACATATTAAATGGATATATATTTTACTTATATGGGGTCAATTTCCCATAATTGGACACTTAATGATATTTTATACCTTATAATTATCAATTTTTTATTTTAAAATATTTTTTGAATTTTTAAATAATTTAAATTTTTTTTATTTTTATAAAATATCAATTATGTCAGTTTTTACACTATTCATTTCATTGAATATAAATAAAATATAAAGATAGAGATAATTTGAAAAACCATTTATAGAATTATAACATGTCATAGTATCCTATAAAATTATTTTGTGCATATATTATGTCAAATAATATTTATTTTAATATTTTTAATATCATTTATTTGATTCATTAATTAATTAATCTATTATTGTGTCATCATTGTGTCAAAATTAAATTAAATTATTTATTTTCTAAAAATTGTAAATAAATTAAAATTATGTAGTTATTATTTTTATCTTTTTAATGAATATTTTTAGTTGAATAAATCACTTATATAACCCCATATTAAAATTGTTTTATTAAGAAGATACTTGATTATGACATATTTTCCATTAAATTAAATGTTATAAATGTCATAATCACACCCCAAGTGGCTTTAAAAGGCCAAAATTTATATCCAAGGATTATATTGGTCTGACATAACTCATCCAATAATCTTAGTACAAGTGTTATAAATGTTTTATATTATTATAATATTATTTTTACCTTTAATTACCAGATTTACCTTTAACCGTGGTAAATAAAATACTAGAGTTACTATTTATTGAAAATTATTTTCTTCCTATTAGATAAAAATTTTCACACTATTTATTACTACGTATTTCTATTTTTGAAAATTAATTTCATAAAAGTGACTAAAATTAATTTAAAGTTTACCCTGTTGACGAATTTAGTGAAGACCTATTTAAAAAGTAAAAACCATCAAAAGATTGGCATCAGATTATATCCAATTTAAATTTGAAATTATTTCCAATGGAAAAAATTGGAATAAATAATATAAAATTCATAAAATTATTCTTTAAAACCATCTAAATGTATAATCTAACAGTATAATTAAATTAGATGAAAATGCAGTTTTGAATTACAATGTAGTATTTTTTCACTACTCATTAAAAAAATGAATTTTACCAGAAAAATACAAAAAATTCAACCAAAGTGAATTTTTATGTCGTACTTCAAAGTAATAAGTTTATTTTTTTCAAATAGAACTTATAAAAGTGACAAAAAATATTTCTAAAAATGGGTCATCATTAAAAGGAGGTAAAACTACCTTTCAAAAAGATTAGAGTGTTTTAGGATAAAAATTATATTTATTCTAAGTTTAAGCATAAAAATTTTATTAGAATAAAGTAAAAACATTTAATAAACTAGTGTAAACATAATATAGGTTGTTTTATTCATTCCTTCTAATAAAACTTCTTGGTGTTAAGGACCATTTAAAATAATAATATTAATAATTTATTATGTTTCAGAATATCTCAGTCTTGTGTGCAACATAAGATTTCATAGAAACCGATTATTGCGTATCAAGTAAGTTATCAGAAAGAGTTTCTATTTTAAAGTAAAATAATTATCTTATTAATAAATATTATAAATATGAAAAATTATTATTCTATAATTACATGGGATGTTACTTATAACTGTCCATGAAAGTATTTAGTTATATTTGACCATTTAAAAATGTGTGGTAAGTTTTTTTTAAACTTTTACTAAATGAATGAATTCTCCCACAATAATGTATATTATTTTTTAAAAATAATATTTTAAATACTTCTATGAATTTATCATTAAAATCATATTCCTTTTTTTGTGATTTTTTGTTTTTAAATGTAATGTAAATAAAAGGATATTTTTTTAAAATCATATTTCTAATTTGTTTATAAAACTATTTTTCATATATGTCAAAACCCTTTAAAGTTTTTTATGATTCAATGTAGATATGATATTTTGATAACATGGAATTACTTTATTTAGATGACCTACATTTACGGTGTTTCATGAAATAGTTTTCTTTTTCATAGGTTAATTAAACTATGAAGGAAAATTGAATTATCATATGTTGTTGTGGTATATATATGAATGGTTTATAATTATATGACAGGTGGTTCTATTATGTCTCTAAATTGAATCAGGTAATTTTTTATAACTCATTATCTCAATGGTTACACATGAGGTTTTTCTAGGACAAGTAGGGTAAATATTTAATTAGACCAAGACTAAGGGGGTATATGAGTAATTATACCAATACCAAGAGGGTACATAGAAAATTAGTCCAATCTATAGAGGTTACATGGGTTGTTGTACGATACCCATACATGGGTGGTTGGATCAATCCCAATAAGGTACAATGTTGGTTATACCAAATATGATATGTCTTTAATTTCTTATTGAGAATCATTGAAATATTATTTCTTTTCTTATGTTTATACCACAAATTTATGCAATTTTTGTTGTTGTATTATTATGATATACTATTAGGGATCATGATTGATTATTTATTATTCCACACTCTTATTACAAATGTATCTTGATATGAGAAAGCCTCATGCAATGAATCATGATTTATCATCTATGACTAAATGGGTATGTTTTAATAAATTATAATTATTTTCTTATTCTAATATGCTTAAATTAGATCACTTTTTATTATCTATTTATATGTCCCATGTTTACCCTTATTAAGAATCTGAGCTCACCCTTTCTTATGTTTCTATTTCTATAGTTTATGAAAAAATGTTTAATGTATGATATGTCTACATAGAGAACTATGAGTGTAAAAATTTGGGGATATATTGATGATCTTTTATAAAATAATTTGATTATATATATCTCGACTTTAAATAAACTATATAATTATGATTATCAAGTGTGTGTTATTGTGATATTCATTTAATATTCATGTAAAATGATGTAATATTTATGTATATGATACTTTGGTCACCTCAGTTGGTATTAACATGGGGTTTAGTTATTTTTTTTTGAGATATTATTTTTTGGAAATTAGATGATATAACCTATGACGATCAATGATAAACAATTATGATTTAGAATGAACTTCAAGTTTCATGGGTTATTAAGATGGTTTAATAATTTAATATATCATAAGAATGGTTTTCATTATCATATGATTTATCACTCTGATTATTGATTCTTGATACTCAGGCTAAGATCCTTTGGTTTTAGTCATTGATTGTAACTAGGAGGAATCATGTTGATATAGAATGTGATGGCGAACATAATGGTCATCCTCATAAGAAACCAAAAGGGGTAAGATTTGGAGTGGAGAATAATATGGTTATGCCTAACCAACTATAATGAGTTATGATTTAAAATTTCAACCTTGAGATATTTGTTCACTCAAAAAATAAGAGTAAAATAGAGTTTCATTAAAGTTTAATCTATAATGATCATAAAGGAAAATAAATTATACTTCCTATGTGTTAATAATATGTGAATAATAACTCAGAAAAGTGTCTGAAAAGAATATAATGATGTCTTATATGTGGAGAATGAGAGAAAATAACAATAAACAGTTGAGGAAAGATGAAGGGTTCAAAGGGGAATAGATTTCTCCTTGTGGTATCACTAATAAATGAATGTTTCAAATATAGGGAGTATAATAATTTTGAAAATAAATATCGAAGGAGGAAATTTATTAAATGGGATTAACAAGAATATAAAAATAAAAGTTTATCAAGGTCATATACTAATGATAAGATATCTATGAATAATATATTAAAGGTAGGAATAATTTTTATAGTTTTTCTTATGTTTAATGTAAGAAACATGACTATATTGAGATTGATGAATCTTAGGAAATGAGTCATATTTTTTATTTTATGAGGGTTTTATCAAGGAATAAGTTATTAAATCTTGGTTAAATGTTTTGAAGGAATCTAAATGATTAAATTCTCTATAAATAAGGTCTCTAGAGTTATTATGTAATGATATTTTATTTAAGGGTTGATAAATTTAAATAGGATCATTAGTTCAAAAGTATAAATAATCTTTTAAAGGCCTCATATGATTGCATTATAGTGTGATTAATGATATTTTAAGGAATTTTTATTTGTTTTTATAAATAATATATGACTATTAGATATAAATACTTTAGGATTGTTATATGATTTGATGTTATAAATGTGGTTATTTTAGCATTTTTTTTGGAGCATAAGTTAAATAAATACAGATAATAGTAGGGATTGAAAAGTAATTTTGTGACTACCAAATTATTATTTTTAAATAAGTTCACTATAATTTTTGGAACAATATAGGATTTAAGGTGAATGTCATGTTATGGGATTGTGTCAGAATTGTTAATATTATTGTGTTAACCTTTATAAGAATATGTTAAATTGTATCCAGAACCTTGAAAAGTAATTTTTTGATAGGGTGGTATTTTATAGAATATATGATCAAGTCATATAATTTATTATTATATGATGTTATGAGTGATTGATATTGTTTCGAGATAAATTTTATGTTGATTTTGAAAGAATATGTGATAAAATATTTCTAATATTTGTAAGTTAAATTTGATCTCATATATTATCAAGTGTTTTTGGTTAATTATTTATGAAATTATTTTTGTTTAACTTTTGGTGTTAATGTTGATAATATAGATATTAATGTATTATTTATTCATCTAAATGTCTATTTATATTTAATGGGAATTCTCATTACTTGTGCTCACCATTTTGGATTTTAATAAATGTATAGAGACATGAGGATTATATTGTTTTTCAATTTATGGATCTTATAAACCATGAAAAATTAATTTATATTATTCAAGAATAAAAAAAATTCGTCATGGTATTTTATCATTTATAATATGAGAAAAATCATGGATGCAAAACTACTCAAAACAACGCCAAAGGAAAAAATGTACTTATGGAATGGAAATAAATCACATAATCCTATTTTCAAATATTATACATCATTATAGTCAAATAATTATATAACTCAATAATGAAAAAGATAAATTTATCAAGTCCTATATGGAAAATATTTCTCAGTTATCAATTAATGGTCTTGGAAAATCATTTAATATTACAAGTTTTATAATGATACATACATGATTTTAGAAATTTTAAAATAATAAATACTTTGTTTCCTAGTAATGACATAAAAATTAATTATCATGATAAAATATACATCATATTTTATAAATAAATAATGAAAAATAATTTTTGGTAAGGAAAAATTAAAATAACTGGACTATAATTTAATCAGGGGATAGTGTAATGAATATATATTTTAGAATATATTTCTCTTTATGGAATTTTATGTGTTTGAGAGATTATAATGCATGAAACATTTAACATAAGTGAGTAATTTTTTATTATAATACAAAATGGAATATATTACAAGAAACATAATTAAATAATTGTTAGTAAAATCATTTTAGTAATTATAATAATTATAACTATAATTATTCATGTCTTAGATTATTTATTCTAAAAAATAGTTTTTATTATATATTAAATGTTTTATTTAATATGAAAATTTACCTTTTATAGGGAATTAAATTTATTAATAAAGTATTTTTTATACAAGTAAACCAATTAAAATTTATTCATATATTTATTATCAATTTTTTAGAAATGAAGAGAAAATCATTTGATAGTAAAAAATATTTTTTTCTTCAGAAATGTTTTTTAAGTGAACATTGTATAATTTTTAAAATAAGTTAAATTAATCACTACACTTAAATAATTTTGATGAACTCTATTGATAATATATTTAGTAAAATAAATTAACAATCATAATATGTGTGCTAATAGAATAATAATCAGTTTAATTTAATTTTATGCTATATAAATATATATTTTTTTATAAAAAAGGTTTTTAAAATGTTCTTTGCATAGATATTAGAATTAATTTCTATGAATTTTAGGTTTTTATTATAAAATAAAATAAATTTTAAAATTTATCTTTTTAAAATTATATTAGGCTGAATTTTTTATATTTTTCTATATAAGATGATTTTTAATGAATAGTGAAAAATACCATTTCTTATATATAAAAAAACTTTTATAACATAAATTATGTTATAAAAACCATTTTTATAGAGAAATATGTATTTAATAATTCAAATAATTATTTTAAAAATATTAATATGAGTTTATAATCTTAGGATTGAAAAATAGAAGCCAAAGTTACATTTTATTGAAATAAGAAATTACTTTCTATTCTTTACATTTTATTTTTCAGTTTAATGATTTTATTATGTTTTTAATGGTTATAATTTCAAATACCAATCTTTTTTTAAATAATAGACAAAAAAATTTGGATAAATCATCATTTTCCCAAATTTTTACCCCAAAATGATAAAATAATAAGTATTTTAACCCAAAACACTCCCCTCCTCAAGTATAATTAACCCTTATACATTTAAAAACCAATTACCATTCAATTTTTCTGGACCAAATTTAACACAAATACATTCCAAACATTTATTTCCAGGTCTTAGAGGTTCCAAGAACACTAAAAGACCAACATATGAAGGCTTAAGGTGTAATCCAAAGTAGGAAGAATATGTATTTTTCTTATCTGACCTTTATAAGTTTATGTCTCCTTAAGACAATGTAAATATTTTATAACTATATTAAAATAACGAAAAATGTATATTTATAGAAAAAAAATTTTATTGTTAATTTTATATCCATTTTATATCTCTTTTCCATCTAATGGAAAATGAAAATACCCCACATGCTTACGTACAGACCATCACCTCTGTGAAGCTATTTAATTCATTTTCAATCATCATATCGCATGAATAGTTATATGGATGAATTTAATGAATACAAAAGATATTTATAACATAGTTATCATTATGTACTGATAAATTATTTCTTACCTTCCCTTTTTCCATCTATTAAAAAATGAAAACATCAATCCTGCATACATATATACCACCACTTCCAAAAAGTGATACAATCCATTTTTCATCACCAACCTACATAGATAGTTATAAAATTTAATATAATGAGTAAATTTTATAACTATTAAATTGTTAATATTCTTTTTATGATGGAACTATGACCAAGGTGCAAGGAAACAAATCCCTGAATTGAAAAATATGTGGAAAACATAACTATTGACACCTAAATGTTGAATTTAATTAGAATTGTTAATAACTGGGTATTTATAAATTTAAAGGGAATTATATGTAATAATATAATAAATAATGTTATTATTTAATAGGTTAATAATAATTCTAAATTTATTTTACATGAGGTTAGGACACGTATGAATCAATTCAGGACTTTAGGTAAGGGGATTGTTAACATAATTTCCTTTCATTTGGTAATATCACTAACTATGTTATTACAATAATATTTCTACTATGAACTATTATTGGTTTATATTATTTCTAAAATATATTTTTTTATTTAAGTCTGTTTCACATAATCAATTCAATGATTGATTCCTACTTCAAATGCTACGATCTTTATTAGGGTACTTAGTCTCAATTAAAATTATTTGAGACATGTAATTTGTTGTGGACCATAAGTTATTTAATATTATTTAATTACATACCCACAAATGTAATTTTAAATAATATTTAATTTATATAATGGGGTTATATATTCATGTTATGTTCTTTCATTCAATTTTTTTGATTCAAGAATTATCAATTTTGTAAGGGTTTCCTCATCTCTATTTCCCTTTATTAAGATATGTTATATGTTAACCACCTTAATTTTTTAATGAATATACTAACCATTAATTTAGTTTATGATATTTTTTATGAAAATTATTTTTATCTGTTAATCTATGTAATGTCATCTATTTGATGAGGTTTTAATTTAAAGTTGACCAATGATGAAAGAGTTTATTTTACAATATAACTTTTTATCAAGGTTGTTTATGATTCAATTTTCATTATATGGAATCTATATTTTTAATCATAAAATACCGTTAT
The DNA here is from genome assembly GCA_963277665.1 of Viscum album. Classification (NCBI taxonomy): domain Eukaryota; kingdom Viridiplantae; phylum Streptophyta; class Magnoliopsida; order Santalales; family Viscaceae; genus Viscum; species Viscum album. Next base: position 1,378,778,200 of record OY728132.1, on the reverse strand, counting down.
TTTATTTTACTATAGTTATTTTTGGGGTTTAAAATTATTCCTTACATTTCCCCCTTATTTGGAAGTCAAAATACTAAAATAACATTTTTAAGAAAAGATTATCTTATTTATCCATTTTAATCAGAATAATTTTTCTTCCATGTTCATATAATTTAAAATGTTATAAGAATGTTCTTTTAAATAGTAATATTATTTTTTATTGTCATTTTCAAATATATTTGAATTTATTTTCTAATGTTTTAAAATTGAATCTTTACAATGTTTTATACATGGGTAATATTTTTATTTTTCCAAAAGCATGAAAAGAATCTTTTTAAATTTTTACATTATGAATGTATTTTCCAACCATCATGGTTGTTATTTATTAGAAATATTCCTTTAAAATTTTATATAGTTTTAATAATAAAATCTGGTTCCTATTTCTCATTAATTTTTATTATTTATAATTTAAAAAAAGAAAATTCGATTTATTCTTGTTTTTAAAATAATATTTCTAATAGTTTTATAAAATAATTTTTCCTATATGTACACATCCGTTAAGTATTTTTATGATTCACTAGAGATATGATCTTGTGAAACCATCTACTTCTTTTCTATGGATGATCAAAGATGATTATGTTTTAATGATTTGTTATGGAACCTATTTCTTTCAATTGGTTTAATTAAACTATGATGGAATAAGGAATTATATTATGTTATTTTGTTATATATATAAATGGTAGACTATTATGTGATGAAAGGGTCTATTATAAGAATCTAATTCTGAGTTAATGTTTTATGGCTCATGAGATAAAAAGGTTTAATGAGTGGTTATCCTAATCCCAAGAGGGTATTCAGGTAATTTGCCTAAGCCTAAAAAGTTACACCGATAATTAGCCCAATCCCAAGAGGGTATATGGGTAATTATCCCAATATAATGACGGTATATGGGTGGTTGTACCAATACCATAAAGTTACATGGGTGGTTATTCTAAGACCAAGAAGGCACATGGGTGATTATCCCAAGCCTATTAGGTGATGAATGTCCGGAAGAGAGGACTTGTCATTTGATTTATATGCTCATATCTATTCAACACATTTATGAATCAAATTTTTTCTAATGCTAATGATATTCTCTCATAAATAATGATTTATTATTGACGATTCCGCACTCTTATGAATCATGTATTTTGTTATGAAAAATCCTTATTCTATGACTCATGATTTTTGTTCTATGACTTATTAGTTTTGTTTCTAGAAGTTATGATCATTTTATAATACCATTATTAATATTTTATGACAAATTATTATTATTGTTTGATATTTTCCATGTTTAGTCATACTAAGAATATGATCTCACCCTTTATTTCATTTTAATTTCCCAAGGTTATAAAAAAATATTTTCAGTAGGACATGTCTACGAAGGGTACTACATGAGATGAAATTTATAAGATATTTTTAAGATATTTCTTGAAATAAATTTATTATGTATTTTGTATCCAATATAAAAAAATTATGGTTCTAAGTAATTTATTATAATGATATGTATTTAATATTTATCTAAAATGATGTACTATGTATGTGAAGTTTTAGTTTCTTTTTATACTAGATACATATTCAACTTATTTCTGGGAAGACAATCAACATTACCCCCAAAGTTCTTCTCACATAGTACCATAGGTAGAGATTTAATACTTAAAACCTTTCATCATAATCAAGGTAAATGGAAACATAAGAAATGGTGAGTATAGATGCTCAAAAATATTGAACATAGGAGTAATAAATATTTATAATCATAAGGGAACATAATATAATAATAAGGGTATGGGATCATTATCATAACTTTTGAGATCATAACCAGGAAGAAATAAACCATAAAATACGAGTCATGAAATAAGGATTTATCATAATAAAATATAGGATTCATAAGAGTGAATAATCATCAATAATTCATCATGATCCATGAGAGCATATCATAATCATAACACATTAGTTCATAGAATAAAACTATGGCATAAACATAAGTTTATAAATCATATGTTAAGGTGAATCAACCTAAAATTCACCAAATAGTAAGTTTGGATTAACCCCAAGTGTACCTTTATAGGATTGGGAAAACCACTTGTGCACCTTCTTGGAATTTGGTTAATTATGCATGTACCATATTGAGGTTGGTCTAATTAACTATGTACCCTATTAGGCTTGGAATAATTACCTAGGTATGCTATTAGGATTGGGAAAATCTCCTATATTCCATTTTGAGATCATGAGATATAAATCATAACCTAATGAAAACTAAGGATATAATGGACTAATCAATCACATAATAATAAATAAATCATATATATTTTCAGAAAAATATAAGAACATTTATAATTCCTTTATAATTTAATTTACATGTGGCAAAGAAACTAGTCTCATGAAAAATCATTAAACAATTTTAAACAAGGGACATAAAAATAAATGAATTGGATGGTTTCATAAGTTTATATCACCCATTAGGAATAACAATACTTATGTAATGCTGATAATGATTAATTTTGTTAGTAAAATCATTATATATTTTATAAAAAAAAAATAAGAAATATCATTTTCTTTTTGTTACTATTAATAATAAAAATTACCATAAAATTAGATATTATTTCCCTTTTGAAACCATTTAAACTTGTAATGAAATTGTTTCAACAATTAATGAACATGGTGGTGGGAAAATCCACCCTTTATGTAAATTTTTTAAAATATTCTTTTAACACATTAATAAAAATTTCAATATAACTAGTTATAAAAACAAGGTAAAGATTCCTTGCTAAAATATTTTCAAATAAATTAAAATAAATAGCTGAAAATAAATTTAAAAAATAATTATATTATAGAAAATAAAATTCTTTAATCATTTTAAATGACATGTACGTGGAAGAAAATGTTTCCTGGACAAAAAAGATTAATAAGATCTATATTTATTAAAAACATTATTTTGATATTTTTGAGTACCAAAGAGGGAGAAAATAAAAATAATACATGAAAATTATATAAAAATCTAGAGTATAAGAAAATATTTGGATTTTAGGAGTTAAATAACTTATAATTCCCAACAATGGAAATTAGAAAATAAATAATCCCGATAAAAAGTGTGATTATAACCTTAACTCTTACCTCAAGCCCAGACTTCTTTCTTACGCACTTTAACCTACTATATTATAAATTTATATTTTTTATATATATTTACCTGAACATTATTCAAATTTATATTACTATAATTCATTCCATTATAGTAACTAATTACCTATTTATTAATAATTCCTCATTAAAATCAATATTTAGGTATCAAATGTTCTATTTTCCATGTATGTTTTCGATAAGTGATTTCCGTATTTTCACCAAGATCATGATTCTATCATTTATATAATCTTAACAATTTCATAAATATATTATTTATTCATTATATACTATTTTATAATAATCAATGCAAGTTAGTGATGAATAATAGATTATATCAAATTGTGGAGGCTGTAATCTGCAAGTACACATGAGTGATGTTTACATTTTTCAATGGATGTAAATAAAAGATGGTAAAAACTAATTAATATTTATATAATATTAATAATATCACATATATCATATATATTAATTAAATATAACTAGACATGTGAGGGGGTGATAAAAAATGAATTCCATCACTTTATAGAGTCTTTAGTAAGCATGTTCTCATGATAAATGTTTTCATTATCCATTAGTTGGAAATGAGATTAAAAGTTTTCTACCATTAAAAAAGAAAAATGTAAGCATATAATATATACTTATTTCATTATGTTAATATAGTTATAGAATATATAGTTGAGTATTAAAAATAAATAAACTTGAAAAGGTTCATTTATGAAAAATACCTCTTCCACATGTATCCTTCTTTCACATAGCCTATAATCCTTATTAGGTTGGTATTTTGGTGAGAAGAAAAACATCTAAGACATTTTATGGAGAGTTTAAAAGTTATTTTTGTAGGTCATGGTTGAGATAAAGTGACTGGTACGTGGTATTCCAATGGAAATGAGATGGGGTATTTATACTTGGGGAGATGGGAGTTTGAGGGTTAAAATATTTATTATTTTATCATTTAGACCAAATGATTTTATGGGGTGATGATTACGATGATTTTTTATTATTTAAAATTATTTTTCTTTTACATTATAACCATACTAAAACCAAATGGAATAATTGAATCACCTCATTAAATGTAAAGAATAAAAAATAATTTTTTTGAATAAAATATAACAGAGGCCTAAAAATTTAAAAATTCATTTATAAAATCCTGTAAATATATTTAAATACATTATTGTGCTCATTTAATTAATATTTGTTCAATAAAAAAGTTTAACAAAATTTTAAATCATTCTTATATTATAATGATGTGGTAAGGTCCTACATTCATGTAGTCCAACCCCTTTCAGGTTTTGGAAGCTCGTGATTCTTGGAAAAGGATTAGTGGGGATTCAATGGGGTTTGACTACTAAATATAGAAGAAAATAAAACTTATGGTGTGTTTATGAGTTTATTATATAATATGGGTTTACTATCTAAATGGGTTTTGAAGCCTGTGTGGCTGAGCCTATGGATTTGTTTTTACATACTTAACTTTTACAGTGCAAGTCAAATATAGGCATTGTAGTTTGATGTAATTTATTTTTCGACTGAAATTAATGTTCGATGTATTTACAATGTAAATGAGTTTTTTACACCATAAATTTTCATTTTACATTTTGTTTATAACCTACCGAACCATAACCTCTTTCAAACCCTAAGAAACATTCTCCAAAAAACCAGGATACATAAAAAGTTTTCTACATGCGATCAGGATCCCTTCAATAGGGATTAATCCACGTTTTCATCTTTGTTCCATAATGATACAAGGTGAATTCTACCCTTTTCTCTTGTGTTTATTTGATTTGGGTCCTCCTGATTATTATTTCCATGAAACAGATATTTCTATCTGTCGTTTTAACAAAGTTTTATTCATTTTTTGTTGTTCCGGTTGTACTACAATATCCCTATGGGAAGCATCTATTACAGGAGGGTTGATTGAGATAGGATATTTTGGTCTATTCTCATGAGAATAATATTGATTCCTTATATTTTGAAGATTAATTTCATCTCTAATTTTTTTATGTTCAATCATAAGGTTAGTATGGGGTTTCCCTTCAAGTGGGATTCAAATTAACCTAATAATGATTGAACTGGATTAATAAAGGAATTGGATAGTGATTACATGTTAATGTTGTTGCTTTATACCATGATAATTTTTTTTCTTATTATTTTCTTGATAATGTACTATCTAAACTATTCTTATTATAATATTTTGTTATTCAATTGATTAACATGTTGTTCTTGATGAAAAATGGTCAAGAATGTAAATCCTTAAATAAATACATTAATTGGGTTAAGAATTTGAAGAAGAGGAATGTTTGTAATTTTGTGTTTCTTGTAATTTAATATCAATTAAAATTGATAAAATACATATGTTTAGTTGAATATAATATTCCATATATTAATTTAATTTGAAAAATAAGGTGAATCATGATAATGATTATTGAGAATGAAAAAATAATAATTCATGTAAAATTATATTTTTTCTTCTCACAGCTTGGTAAATTTGGTTTTTATTTTTTAGATAGTGATTAATAGTTTTATAGCTTTTTTTAGTTGATTCCTTAGGTTTCTCATAGTCATAACCTTTGAATAATTAATCGGTAAAATTAATATAGAATAAAAATTGGCCATTTTATAAAGATAATTGTTGGGGAATTAGTTTCCCAATTTCATGTGAAGGGAGATTTCCAGGTTTTGGGATATGTGAATGATCATTTTACATGTGAAGGATAAATGAATTGTTTTGAGGGCCCAATTTACCTATTTACTATGTTTTTTATTGATGCTTTTGTGATGTGATCTGGATGTTAGATTTTCTAATAGATGTGATATGATCCTTAGATAGCTGATCCTTGGATGGATAATGTGATATGTGGACATGATGCCTAGATTATGTGGAAATAGTTTATGACTGTGACGGATAGATGTATCAGGATATGCATGTGGTACTTTATGATGAAACTGGATATGATGTGACTGATTAAATATTGTATTACCCATTGATGTGATAAAAATGGATTATTATTTTTACTAAATCTATTTAATGGTTGATGGCTGGGTTTTATATTATATGTTCACTATTTTCCACACTATTTGAGTTAGATAGATCTGTTTGGATTCGTGTTTCCTTTTGGTGGTAGCTTAGGATGGTTTTCCTTGTGTACGTGGAATTATGGAATGATGATAATAATGTTTAATAAATGTTTAACCCATGGTTTTGGTGCTTCTAGAATGAAAATGAGATAATACTGTTAAGAAACTATGAAATCAGTTTGGATTATGCATAGAGGGCATGGACTTGAATCATAGGATTAATATTATATAATTTAGAAGAATGATAAAGGTTAATTAATTTATAATGACTTAATTAACAAAATTAATTGATAAAAATGAAGGAATTAATTAAGTTCATCTTTTTAAAAGCATTTTATGATTATAGGATATCTAGTCCCAAGTAATTCTAGTCATGTGTCCGAGAGACAATAAATTTAGTTGATCTTAGGAATAGGTTATTCCCATAGTGTGGTTCTGAGGTATATTATATCCTATATATTATTATTTTTATACACTACCCGATCCGTGTCTATTAGAGAGATTTACACCCATTGATCTTTGGGAGGGAATTTTCCCCAATATCCTAGTGGGAGGAAAGATGGCTTGCCACCCCCTATAGCCCCACTCTCTTCTCTTTGTAGTCATATGTGATAATATGAATGATGATTAGTTTTATCACATATGTGTATAGAGGGATGTGATGGATTATAGTTATTTCAAACACATTTATCCCCTGATATAGTTTTCAAATGATTTTTATATGTAGAATGTGTATTGGCTACGGTGTCTTGAGGTACCTTACTCTGTGAATGGGTTGTGATAGATTGAGGTATAATACCTGATGTAAGATATACATGATACATGATATAGTGGATCTCATAAACTACCAGGGTGTTATATATATATATATATATATATGATATAGGATTATGTGATGATGTGATGCATGTGGTGAATGTTGTGATACTTATCCCAAGTGTTTATAGAATGGATTATTTTTGATAGAGTTGGCTTAGGATTCACAACGTTTGGGTAGAGCAGAAAACTAGTGGGGTAGTGGGAGTGTGGTAACCTTGACATTTCATTACTATATAATAGTCTCTATTGTATGCGATATATGGTGAGATTTATTCATGATAAGGCTATGAACTTAGTATACATGTTTAGGTAATGTATTAATTTTGATCTTGTTCAGTGTGATTTAACATTCTTTCTTTATATTTTGCGTGAGAGGCTCCAGGGGGGATCCTAAAAAGTATAATATTATTCTCACCCAACTAATATATAAAATATTTCCAATTAATAAGGAGAAAGATTGATATCTGGATAGATATTACTAGCTTATGGTTTTGAAATAGCTATTTGGGCTTCGTGGTCACTTCAGAGTTTACCATTTTCGTACTTACAGTCCCTTTTTGTTGTTTCAGTGATGCATGAATTTTCATGTTTACACATGGAATTTATTTTATATATCTTATTGAATAGGTTTTTTGGGTGTATCTTTATTATTTATCTCTTTCAAATGTTCTCTTATAGGTTGGTGAATCCCATTATATCAATATTATACCCTAGATGCTAGTCTTCAACCTGGGGCCTACTGAAGATAGAAATCAGGTAGTCACCATCCCCCTTTTCTCACTGGTACCCATAAGGAGTAACCTTTGGGGGGGAGGGGTCAGGAAAAAGTGGTTTCAATGGTTTATGTTGAGGGATAGGATGGATTTTGTATTTTTTTCAAAAGTGATATTTCATGTGTTGGGATGAAAATGGTGTTAGTTTAGTTTAGTAAGTGTTGAAAAAATGGGAGTCCAGGTGATGCATGAGTATTTGGGGTCCCCTCTAATATGATTCACAAACCTTTATGATTACCAAGTCTACTAAATGAGGTGATACTAGTTCTGGGGTATAGTCCTAGGAATGATTCATACACCACTCTTCTGTGCGCCTATGTTTGAAATAGGAAAACCTTGGGATAGGTTAAAAATTAAACAATATAAAAAATTATTAATTAATTAATGTTAAATATTACATATTCTACGATTATGATATCTAATGATTTGTTATTTTTTTAGGAATGGCGCCATGTTGATGTCCTCATTAGGTTTATGCTAAATATGTTCAACATGCTATTATAGAATATTGTTATAGAGTAGAGGTTGACAACGATGACACATTGAGTTGGATACTCTTAGAGTTTTATAACTAGATTTTGAAGGAGTACAAGGGATCCATTTGAAATTTAGTCACATAATAATTATTATAGGAGTTTAATGTTTCCTTCAGTGGAAATTATGCTTTAAAGGAACATTGGTTTTCATTGGCTGCGATGATGCTATGTTGGGCAGTAAGGTAGTGCTGGTTCATTTTATTTAGGGATCACAAGGAGTAGTTGGTTTTGCTGGATAAGTTTATTAACCAGTTCCGTTGAGAGTTCCATTCTTTGATTACATGAGTGTCTATTTTTGAAGAGATTATTATCCCTCGACATGTGAGTTCTAGTGTGAGAGTGTTCAGTATCCATTATTTGACCCTTCAGTATTATTCATCATAAATGTTTCCAGATGAGGAGGTAAGGGAGAGGCATTTCTTGGAGGATTTTCATCTAGAGATCCAAAAAAAGGTCACCTCAATTAACATTATTTATAGGATGCTGAACCAAACTGGTTTATCACATTAGGGGAGTGTTCATGATTCCTCATAAAGCAGAGATATAATACGAGGTTATCGGTTTCCTAGAATGAAAAGTTTTAGATCAGTCAATGGTAGGTCTAAGCCCTCAACATCTCATTTCTCTAAGGACATTGGGTCTTATACTTATTTATAGGAACTAGATTTTGTTTTCTATGGGGTTGAGGTCATCAGTGGAGAGACTTATCAACCATTCTGATCTTTTACTGTGTGCTAGGAGTTCCCCTTCAAGTTCATCAGTTGGGGCTATTTTAGATAAGGTAGAAGAAATAAGGTGTTCTAGTTTTGGATTATAAGAGATGGGTTGGGGAAGAAATAGGATATCCCCCAGATACTCCCCATCCTCAAATTGAAGTGTTTTTCCTTAGAAGTTGGTGAAAGTAGGGTAAGAGAGGCTATAAACCATGTCATGGCCAGCATCACGCTTTAGTATTTCTATCCCCAGGTGAGACTAATGTTGTTTGTTGTACTATTTTATTGTTTTTAATATGGGATCATGATTTATTTGATTTAGGATCTATAGAATACATTATATCATCTACCCTTTTCCATGCATTGGGACATGAGGTGGAGAGGCTTCTAGTTCCCTTGGAATTAACTATGCCAGCCTTAGGTTGAGCTACCATGTATAAAGAATGTAGAGACTATGAGATAGTTATGGGGTATCAAAAATCTTGTGGAGAATTTTCATATTTATAGATAAAAATATATTACATTATAATCATCATGGACTAGATGAATTTTCTATAGAATATCATAGATTTCTTTCGGGGGGTAGGTTATGTTCTATGATACTGTTAGAGAGACAACCATGTTCATTTGCGAGTGATACCCTCAGATGGATTAGAGGCATGTCTTGTACTTGTCCTTATTGATGTATGGTATTATACTATTCTTTTTAGAGGTTTATTAGTCGATATTTCCAAAGGTAATGTGAGGCTAACCTGATGTCTCTTCCATGGAGGTTATGGTGTTACCCCCTCGATTGGAGATCATTTTTTCGATCAAGATATAACCAAGAGTGTCTACTATTTTAATATATTCAGATAGTATTGTTCCTTATTAGTTGTGAGAGTTTCATGTACAAATGGATGATATGTTGTTGTGAGGTTTTGTTTGGATGATTTTTTAACCTTGGGGTGTACCATTTTTGTTCATAAAGAAGGCCTATGTAATTTTATGAATTTGTATCAATTATCATCACTTGAATCAAGTGATAGTAGAGAAACACTATACTCTTCTGTGTATTTATGATCTCCTCGATCATTTTAAATGAGAATGTCTGTTCTTGAGGATCAATCTATGTTCAGGATATCATCAGATGTGGCCGAAGGATGAAAATATTCAAAAGAATGTTTTTTTGTTTTCTTCATTGAAAATCCATGTTAATTAAAATTCTATTATGTGTGATGAATTATCCAACCATGTTCATGGGTTTCATGAAAAAAATTATCAAATATTCCCTAGAAAAATTAACTGTGTTTTTCATCATTGAAATCTATGTATACATAATATCAAAGGGGGAGCTTACAGAGAACTTGGGTTCCATTTTGGGAGTTCTTCTTCATGAGTAGGTATTCGGGAAGTTTTCATAGGGTGATTTCAAGGCTTTTAAAGTTCATTTCTTAGGGCATTTCATGTACCATCAAGGGGTAGTTTTGGATCTTTAAAATATAGAGGCAGTTGTTTCTTGGGTAGCCCCTAAGTGAGGGGTAGAGGTCGAGAGTTTCCTTGGTATTATATTCTATTACAGGAGGTTCATAGATTATTTCTATCATCTTGTGATTAATCTACCAACCTTTAAAAAAATTATCGGTTGTTCACATGGGCTGACTAGTGGTAGGTAGAATTTGAGTACCTGTAGGAGACATTGTTCAATGCCCAAGTTCTTTTTTTTCAATAAGAAGAGGTACTTATAATGTTTTATTTTACGCTTCACATATTTGTTTGGGATATATTCTGATGCATAATAGATCAATTGTTTCTTATGGTTCTTATAAGTTACATCCCCATGAGTGTAACTAATCCACCCATGATATTGAGTTGGTATTTATCATGTTTTCATTGATGTTGTGGGAACACTACCTTATCATTGATTTTTTAGTTTTTACCAATCATAAGAGACTGAGGTATGTCTTCTATAGATGTGGATTAAACTTTTGATAACACCAATGAATGAAATTCTTATTGGATTATGACTTTTATATTTCATATATTCCATAAAAGGGAAATTTTATAGATAATGAAATGAGTAATAAGTCACATATAAATGTCATGCATGAATCTGGTGATCCCTATAGAGTAATGGAATACCTCTCAGCAATGAATCTAAATATGAAAGAGGTTTAAGTTAGATGTTGTATTTTCCATATGACAGCGCAACCATATTTGGGGTAGTATATGCTGGAGTCATAGTTGGGGTGTTCTATGGTGGACGTATGCAAGGAACAAGTTGTTTTTTGTGATTCCCTTAATGGTTGTAGTTAGTATTAATAACACTAGGTGTTGTTTCGAGGGAGTATTTCCATACCTTAGATGATGCGTGAGATAGTTCATTGAGAGTTATATAGCTCATAATTGGAGGTAAACCCTATCATGTTAAGGATGTACCAAGATTTGAGAGGTTAGTTTTGGAAGCCTCGGTTGAAGCATGCAGATAGAGTATTTGTCTTGATGTTTTCTTTACTGGAAGGTGTATGTTGATCACCGTGTTCCCATAAGTTTTCTCCGTCATTATATGTTCCTTAGTGGAAGTGGTAATATATTTCAATGAAACTATTTATTTCTTTAACCTAATATTAGGGAGGTTATGATTCTATATTGATGATAATGTATCATTTATCATATTAATACCACTTCATATCGATTAGGGATTCAAGCCTAGTGGAGGTTTTTTCGAGGTAGTATTTTGAGGTGGTGTTAAGAGTCCATTGAGTCATGAGGAAAATCATTTCTAATCAATACCACATTTTACCTCAAGGATGGGGAGAGTTATCTAAAAAGATTTTGGATCTCAATTATTCCATAACACTTCTTTTCATCCATATATGGATGGTTATATTAAGTAAAACACCTAGACTCATGAAGAAATTCTTCATTCTTGTGTATTGGATTTTGGAGATTTATAGATGAAGAACCTACCTTTTGTTCAGTTTTCTTACAATAGTAATTCATGATACACCATTGGTATGACACTGATCAAATTTTATTATCATTGAACTTTCATTTATCCATTATGATTTAATCTGGTTGGAGAGGTAGTGATTCTCAGGGTAGAGGTAGTGTATAATACAATCAATATGATTCAGTTAATTTGAAAAATGATTAAGGTATCATAGGGTCAAAAATAATCTTATGCTGATCAAAGGAAGATAGATCTAGAGTTCAATGTTAGAGATCATGTGTTCCTAAAGGTGAATCTTCATTCTGGGAAACAAAGGTTTATTCATGATCATAATATTTCTCCCATGTTTGTTTTAAATTTTTGGGGTTTAGATCATGTTGGATCCATGGAATATCTGATAACTCGTACCCTATAGATGGGTTAGATAATTTTTTTAACATGATTCAGGTTCATCATTACCATTATGAAGACTTTCAGATCATCGATCGGTATGAGATCAATGTTTAAAATGATGTGACCTACAAGGATAAGCTAATGGAGATCTAGACTACAAGGATATGGTGTTGCATGGGTGTTTTATTCCCTTAGTTCAAGTCATGTTGAGGCATGGTGGAGTATAGGATAATATATGGGAAAATGAGTTATAGATAAGCACTTAGTTCCCTGAGTTGTTTTTCTATCTATTATCTTGTTGTAATGATCATTTTATTTATTGAATTTTTTGATTATGAGGGGGTTTTCATATTCTTATTATTGTGGATTTACTCTTATTTGAGAGGTATCTCCCCCGTCAGAGTTTTTTGGAGATAGTTGTTGTCATTTCATGGTTTTTTTCTAGTTCCTTTAATGGGGTGGTTGATCTATTATGATAGATATATCCTTGATAGGTATCTCATAGGGTGGCTTATTAGATATCCCTTTTAATTTTTTATCTGGGATTTGTTTTTGATTCTCGAGGAGGAGAATTTTTCATTCATATCTGATGTAAGATCCTAGATCAGTATATTCTAACCCCTTCTGTGTTTTTGAATCACATTATTCTATAAAGATGCTTAGTGGGGGGTCTGATGGTGTTTGATTTCTAAAAGATGGAATTAAGGAGAACTTACGTTTTTAGTATACGTTTACTACATAAAAGGGGTTTATGTCCTGAAGATGTTTTATAGATTGTGTTCTTGAAGACATGAAATTTATGTTATAAACATAAAATTAATATTTTTTGTTATATATAGGTATTTTAGTTTGAGGCATTGAATTTTTCATTATAACATAATGTTTGATGTATTTTTAAAATAAAGGAGGGGTTTATGCTATAAAAAATCCATCAGTAGGGTATTTATATCTTATCGTTCCCTTTCCTCTCTCAAAACCTATTTACCTCTCTTAAAAAACTGCAGGCCTCCAACAACATTTTCACGAGGTGATTAGTATCCCATTAAAAGGGATTAATCCATGCATTCTATCTTTTACCTACAATGATCTAAGTTGATTTATAATCCTTTCTCTCAAGGTTATTCTATATGGATACCCCATTTTCTCCTTTCCATGTGATTTTAATTTATTTGCACCATTTTAATGTTTTATTTGGTGTATTTTTTTGTATGGTTATGGATGGACGTACATGGAGTGATGAATCTATTACATAGAGGTGATCGTGATCAACAACATTGGTATATTCTAGTGGGAAGAATGTCGATGCCTTTAAGGTGGCAGATTAATTTATTCTCCTATTTATTTACGTTAAATAACAAGGTTATCATGTTTTATAAGTTTGGATTAAAATAGAATTAATTTAATAACAATATAAATAGATTAATAATGAAATTGGATAGTGATCTCACGTGAATGTTGTTTCTTTATACCACGATAACAAATTACATATTGATTTTCTAGATAGTGTGATATCTATACTATTATTGTTTTCATGTTTTGTTATTATATATATTATCATGTTGTTTTTTATGGAAAATGTTAACGAACGTAAAAAGGAAAATAAATTTATTAATTAGCTTAAGAATTTGAAGAAGATTCATGTTTGTAATCCCGGGTTTGTTGTAATTTGATGGTAATTCAAATTAATGCAATGTGCTTGTTTAAATAAATATGATCTTTCATATGTTAATGTAATTGGATAAAAATGTGAATCGTGATAATAGTTATTGATAATGAAAATAATAATAATGCATTACAAATGAGATTTGTTTTTATCATGGTTTGATGAAACTGGTTTTGATGTTTGAGAGCATATTTAATATTTCGATCTATTTTTAAATTTGATTCCGAAGGTTTTCTATAGTTTTAACCTTTGAATAAATAATTTTTTAACTCAATATGGAATAAAATATGTTTTTAATAGATATAGCTAATGGGGTATGAGTTTCCAATTTTCTATTGAAGGCCAAGAGCATGGTGCTGGGAGCCGTGAGATCTTGTTTTCATGTTAAGGCTAAATGCCTTATTTTGAGGGCCTAGTTTCCCATTGAATAAATTTTTTCCTAATTTTTTTTGATGTGAGATTCATTATGAGACATTATATGAGCATGATGTGGAGAAAGAAGGCCCGAATGATGTGTACATATTTGACAGCTGTGATAAAAAGATGCATTAGGATATACATGTGGTTTTGAGGGACAACACTAGAGATAATGGAATGGGTTGAAGCTAAGATTACCCATTGATGTGATAAAGTTGTATTATTGTTTTAAAGGAGTATTTTTAATTGATGATGGCTTGGTTTCTTATTTTATTATCATTTTCCCGAATTGCTGATGTAGTTAGATGTACTTAGTTTCATGTTTTATCTTGTTGTAAGATTATAATGGTTTTCTGAGTGTACCTAGAAATATGTAATAATGATAAAAGTGATTAATAATGTTTAAAAAATGGGATTGGTGATTATAGAATTCAAATTAGATGTTACTCTTTAGGTACCATGGACTTTTTTGGATTTTGCATGAAGTAAACAGACTTGACTCATATGATTAATATAATATGATGTTGAATAATGAGAATGGTTATTTAAGAGATATTTAATTAATCGAAAAAAGGAAATGAAAAAATGAAGTAATTAATTTAATATATCTCTTTATAATTATTTTGTTCTTTTAAGATATCTATTCCATTATAGCGGTAGCCGAGTTTCTAAGAGAAGATAATTGCAGTTGAGATTTGAACATGGTTATGTATATAGTGTGGTTTTGAGCCATATTATATCCTATATATTTTGTTATTTTATATGCTACCACATCAATCTCAGTTTGGGAAATTTACACCAAATAGAATTTGGGAATATTTTTTCCCAAACATCCTAGTGGAAGGATGGATGGATGACTTCCCATTAATCCCCCACATATGTTCTCTTGGATAGTTATATGAGCTGGTATGCAGATCGGTTAGTTTTCCCATATATTTCTATATAGGGATGTGACGAATTGCATTTATTTCACACAAATGTATTCCTGAATAGTGTATCCAAAATATTATTATAAGTATGATGTGTATAGGATGTGATGGCTTGAGGTACCTTACATAGTGTATTGGCTGTGAGGACTTGAGGTATAATACCTGATGTACGACACACATTAAACAGGCATTATTGAAACTCAAAAACCACCTCCTTACTATATAAATATGTGATATATAATTTTTTATGATGTTATACATGAGGTTCATGTTATGATACTTATCACAAGTGTCCGCGGGCTGGCTTATAGAGAGGGCTTCGGAAGTGCGACATTGGAGTAGAGCATAAAAAGATTGTGGATGCAAGATTGGAAGACCCTTGATGTTTCTTTAGTATATTACATTCCCTGTTTCATGTGATACATGGTTAGAGTTAGCCATTGTGAGGACAGGGACTTAGTATACTTATTTAGTTGATGAGTTAATTTCACTATTGTTCACTATGCTTTTGCATCATTTCATTATCTTTTACATGAGAGGCTCCAAATAGGATCCTAATGATTATAATATTATACTCACCCCACATATATATAAAATTTTTTCATATAAAAAGGATTAGTTTTGAGATTATTCAAGATATTACTAGCTCATTGTTTTGAAAGAGATATTTGGGATTTGTGGTTTCTACACAGTTTAGCTTTTTAGTATAGGTAGTTCCATCTAGTTATTTTAGATCTTTATAGAATTTCATGTACGAACATGGGATTTATTTTGTATATATTCTTGATATGGTGTTTATGGGTGTATCTATATTATCTCTTTATTCCTCATATTCTCATTGAGGGTAATTCCTCCCATTTTATGCTTATTATACCCTTGTTTCTATTCTCTAACTCGAGGCCTAATGGAGGCAGGACATGAAAATTCATCATCTCCATTCTCTAATTTATGGGCCAGTAAGGGTACCCTTGTCATAGAGAAGGTCATGATATATTTTTTACATGTTTTAGTATTTGTAAAAATGACATTTTTCTCTATTCACAAAAAATTTAACTGCTTTATAAAAATCCAAAAAATTCACCCCAAGATATTTTAAAATGATAAATTAAAAAAGGAATTTAATTTTATTAAATAAAATTTATAATGGTGGTGTGAGAAACTTTTATATATAGCTATTTATCCCATGGATTGTCCTAATGAGTTGGTGGTGTTTCGGGATGAAAGGAGTGAAATTTTGGGGTCTTTTTTGAGGTCATATTGTTAATGTGCATTGTTAGACAGACCATGTAGACTAATAGTTTTGTACATTAACCCTTTGAAAATAGATATACATATAGTTATGACATGGTTTGGTAAACATTGAGGGTAAAGCATGAAACCCTCTCAAAGTGGGGTATTTTTTTATTTTTGGCCCTTTTTAATTGAGGTTTATTTTTTTTTGGATTCCTCATTCCTTCTACCAAGACCTTGGTGCCTTCCATTGGGTTATATATTTCTCTTAACCTGACCACATGTATGTTTTAGTGGTTTTATGGTGATTTTTCCCTCATACTGGAAGGTTAGGGTTCCCTTCGACTTCCTCTTGAATTGTCTTCATCTTTCCTATATTCTCTATAATGATAGGGGACATGGTAGGAAGATTTTGATACCATGGTTTGTTCTAAAATTGATATTTACTTATAGGTTAGTTGACCACTTCTTTGAAACCTATACCGGTGGATTTCTTCAAAGGTAATAAAATTTCACCACATGAGGTATGTGTTTCCCTTTAATTTATTTTATATTTATAGTTTCCATTGATTATAGGCTTTCTAAATTCATTTTTGAACTAGAAAATTATGATTTAGGTTATGTATGTTTTTTTGAATGTTATCTCATAACATACCATGATTTTTATTTGGCATGATTATGGGAATTTTTTAGTTAAATGGTTCCTTGATGAAAATGGGTGTTTTATACATTCTACAAGTTTGACAGAAATCCATAGATGTTTTTATATAATAAAATAACTTGTTCATTGATTTTCAATCCAAATATTATTTTAAAAGTTTTTCCCTTCTATGGTTAAAGGGTTTCAATGTTTCAAAAGGATTTTTTGTTTTATGAAATAAAATGGTGATTCCTTTGGGTTCTGTTGGTTGTACTTTTTGAATTGACTATGATTCCCACTGGATTGGTCTTTGGGTTAAAAATTGTTTTGTAAAAGGTATTTACAATTTTGCATGTTATTTGTGATAACTGAAAGTCCTAATTAGGATGTTGTGATGTTATGTTTGAGTTTTTTTTGTTCCCTTTTTATCCCCAATTTGTTTATTGATGTTGTTTATTTTTATCCATGTGATGGATGTTTATGATGTGATTCATGATTTTATTAAAGGTTGGGGATCTTTCTAAGGATAATGTTGGATATGAGAAGGATGTAATTATGGTGTTAGCCTTGTGATTTTTTATTTTCATGTGATGATATATACTTGAAAAATTTCTTACTTCCCTTATTTATCACATGAGGAACCCTAGTCTACTATGTGGTATGTTTTGAGATGTTTTTATTCAAATTGAGATTTATGCATTGGAAAGTCACCCCTAGTTGTACATAATTCTGGGATAATGGGGTTTCACTGATGAGACTAGGTAAGAGTAATTTGGTTAATGGTATGTGTGAATGTTAACCTACCGAATGTAGGTCCACCTTTACATGTCTTGTACTTTACCATTAGTCTCTAAGGTATTTACAAATGATATTTATCATATTTAATGTCTTTTATACTTTATTATAATGAATATTTCTTATTTTTTGGATAAAATTTATTTGATGTCTTGGTCCTTTTGTGATTTATTATTTGAAATGATCTCTATTTTCTATCAATTTATTAACATTCATCATTCTCTTATGTGGTTTAGATTTTATTAAAGTTACCCTTGTTTCCTTTCTTAATTTTTATCTGGGTGTGTTAAATATTTTAAGGGAAAAATGGGGAAGTTGTTTTTAAATGGTTAGTATTTATGGAAAATGAATTAGAAATTTTTTTAATCAAGTAATGGGTTGTTTTAAAATGTTTAATTCTTTGAAGAGTTTTTTTTGAAATTCGATTTTTTTTAAAATTATTTCATTACTTGTTTTATAAATGGAATGATTTGAGAAAGTGCTTGTTGTATGTTTTGTTTAATCCAATTTCATTTAAAAGAAATAAATTACTCCATGTTTAAATTATTTTTAAAATACTTTTTTTTGTTTCATTTATAATAGGAATGATACAAACTCATTGTGATATCCTACTGCATTCCACTAACACCCCACATACTCATGTTAATGTGTATGTAGTATTCATGTTTTATTCAGGTTTCCATAGGTCCTGGCCTTCAGGTTTGATTCAGTACCATCTTCTTTGGGATGTAGATTAATTTTGTATTTGTGGTGGTGAAATGAGAGTGACATAGAGATGGTGGTCGGTCCTTTGATTTTATAAAACATGTTTTCTTGAGTTATATATTATTAACTTTGGTTTTTAATTATTTTTATTTTAGTTTTAGTTTTAGTTTGGTATTCATGTACTAAATTGTAGTTTTTTGTAAATTTATTTTTTGGAATTTATTATTATTTAACTTTATCATTCTAGGACTGGATTATTATGTTTGGATATTTATGTTTGTTTATTTTTGGGTGAAATCACCCTCATCGGTTATGTCTAATTCCCTTGATGATTATTATTAGCCTGGAGGATCATGGATGCTCCTCAGGTTAGTGGAAGGTCAGGTCGGATGTCGGTCGAGTTGGCTACTCATGATGATTTTATACAAATGGTACCCAAGCCTAGGATTCTAAAAATTGGCCTAGGTTTTTTATATTTACCTTTACGTTATTAGGATTTAGTGGTTAGGTTACATTTGGTAGGCCTAAGGATGTTCTTGACTGAATCTTTCTTATGTCGAATCTTGAGATTCTAGGTGTGGTCAGGTGTTTTTGTTTGAGTTTGGGTTTTATATTTTGTGGTTTTTGAGACAATATAATGTGGTTTTTTACTCTAAGTTGTAAGGATATTTTGGGAGAAAAATTGGGAAATTACTATTTTTAGAGTAAAATTGGTAGGGTTTCAAAGTGTGGCTAGTTAAGTAACAAATTCTATCAAAACATGGAATAATTGTATGGGGAATTATGAAAAAATTCTAGTGGAACACTCATGGTTGGAACATTGTTTGAAAAATCATATAGACAAACCATGTGCAGTGGAGAATGTTTGGAAAATTGTTTCCCATTTTTTTCTCTGAAATTCTTCCTTGGCTGGTGGTATATGATTATGGTTGATCGATTATAATTTCTTATCAATGTTTAAAAACAAATGTTTTATTTTTTAGTAGTTGGTATTTTTTAAAGAACTGTGTTTTTTTGAGTATAGGTTTCCTTATTGAAGTTTTTTAACCATGGTATATGTTAATTGAGTAAGGGAAATGTTTTTTTTTTGTTTTTTTGGCCTCAAAGTGACTTTGGTGAGTGGGTTCAAATGTTTCCAAATATTTTGGTAAAACATTTGAATGTTTTTTTGTCACATTTATTGGTTTTATTTAAGATTCTTTTTGTTGTGAGGAATTTAGATGTGATTTTGTAATTTTTTTAGTTTGTTTTAGTTTTCAGTTACCTCATTAGTGTTGACATTCAAGGTGGTTTGATTAAGTTAATTTTTTTGTGATGTTTTAGAATGAAACACCTTGTAAAAAAATATAAATCCAGGAAGGTAATGCCTCAGGTAGTTGTATTAGTGATCTATGAGAAATATTTCTGGTATATCAATATAACCATACTCATGAAATAGTGGTAGTTCCATGTTCTTCCCAGCTCATAGATCGTACATGAATTTTCTAATTTCATGCAATTTAATAAGGAAACCATTATTATCCTGATTATTAAATTATCCAAGATGTTTAATTGTGAAAACTATTTCGATCATAACATGTAGGGCCTAACTCATGGATTAAAATTAAATTCAACATAATTAATTAACTAAAGGAATTAATTATAAGAAAAACCCCCTCATGGGGTGTTGATTCAATTTATAAAAAAGGAATAGTAGGCCTTTAAGGTATAACAAAACCATTTTGGGGGTTTAAGTCAAGGTGATCAACCTCAGTAGTGATTTTCCACTAGCTAGGTTTATCATGGGAGTGTAAAAAAATAAGTTTATTTTATTTTTCATAATATAGGAACATCTAGAAGGTTCTAGAGAATGAAACAACGCACATGATATAAATTAAATGAAACCAAGAAAAAATATTGTACCACCTTCCTAAAAATTGTAGTCTTTTCCTCATACATATTAAAAATATGAATAAATCTATATTGATAGTTTCTATAATAAATCATAAAATTCCATGAAAATGGGGAAAATTATATTGTAATAATATAGTGCAAAATAGAAGAAGATAAAATAGAAATAGATTCAATTTGAGTGTAGAGGTTACCTTAATATTTCTATTAGATATGATGAAAAAGGATTTATAGTCCAGATGAAGAAGATATAAAATTTCATACCAAAGAGGGAAAGAAGTGATTTGGGAGAGGATAGGTGCTCACATCTTCTAGAAGAAGGTGGATGAAAGGCTGGTTTATGCGAAAAAAAATTTAGGGTAGAATCATAAAATAACCCAAATAGACAGGGACACAATTTTTGGCCACACTATTTGAAAAACCTTGCACAAACTATGTACCATGACACTTCCCAAGGAGTACCCTCACACAACCTAGGTTCATGGTTTGGTTAACCATTTAAACCTAATGAAAAAACCTCTAAAACTTGTCTAAGATAAGTTTCATGGGGGTGGGTCTCTGCACATGGTTTTAGAGAAACTGTGTGGATCCCAGCTCCCCACTACCTTATGACACATGGTTAGGGAAAATATATAGACTAGAAAGTATATTTTTTCCTTAAAATGATGCATAGTCTTCTTCTTCAAAATTTGGGGCTCCGAACAAGCAACAAACATCCCTATATCCTCCATCAATCCCTTAAAAACAATTTGGGGTCCAAATAAATTCTTTTGAACTATAAAAAATGATTCATACATTTGAGGAAATCTAGGATGTTACATCTTTGGTTCTAGTACTTTGGGTTTTATTTCTAATGAAGGAATATTTCTTGACATGTTGTTCGTTACTTGGCCTCAAACTAGTTAGAGTTTTCCCTGAATTTAGTATCCTCTCCTAGAACTTTTGTGACTTTATTAGGCTCGGATGTTTTTTGTGTGGAGAATTTTCACTACCTGACTTTTATTTTTTCCATATTATTTTACCTATATTTTTACTTTTTATCTTTTCCTTGAGTTTTGGGTTGAATATACCTATGTTTTAATTTTTTTAATTTTCAGTGTTAGGTTCATGGTTGAAAAAAATAAGTATTACCCATGAATCCCACTCATAAGAGACCTACAACTAGTCTCTAACATGATTACATGGATATAACATGATTTTATTAGCCATGTGGCCAAAACATGTGGTGTCTCCCAAATTTTTTTAGTGATGGGTTCATGGATGGAACATGGTTTGGTAAATCTTTTGGCCAAACCACACGACCATTCTATAAATTAATTTTTTTTAATTTACTAAATTACACTCTTTGAATTAAACTTCCTCACCCCTTCATATAAAAATCACTTATATAAAACTCTTCTAAATATCCCTAGGTAAGTTTCCCTAAATTTATCCCTAAATTTTATTGCCATCTCCTTTGATTCTTAGAGATTCCATCAAGGTTTTTGTCAATTTCATCTATTCCTTATCTTATATTTTTTTTTTCATTTATCTCTTTACATGATATTGAGTTATAGAAAACCTAAGTGTGGTTTGGTTCAAAATCATTTCATTTTTCATTACTAGGGTCCACACATTAATCCTTAAACCTTTCTCTATTTTTATTATAAATATTTTCTTTATCTTTACGTGATCAAGGTATGAATTTCAATTCATTTGTTTTTCCATAATATTCCACATTGTTCATGGGGTTCCAAATTTTTTTCCTTTAAATATTATGAATAATATACATTAATTTAATAAACTAAGTGGATTATTAAAAGAAAATAGTGATTTCAAAAATAGTGATTCTATTTTTTTTATTTTTTCAAAATTTAAAATTAATGGGTTTTGAGGGGATACAATTTTTGTTTTCTTTACTCTATACTTTTACATGTGATTGGAATTTGATCTAAGTTTTTTTAACAATAAAACTTGTCTATGGTTTCTGTATAATTTTTTATCAATCTTATGCACTTATGTTTTTATTGATTACAACTTTTTTTGTTTTTTACGTGTGATTTTCCTTTGGTTTCAAAGAGTGTTTTAATGATTTTTTATATATTTTTAAAAGGAGATTTTAGAATAATATTTGGATTGAAAATGTATTTTTAAAATTGATTTATAATGATATTTCAAATGTATATCTTGAAAGAAAATTTGGTATCCTTAAGGGATATTTACAAATTAAAATTGATCTAGGAATATATTTCACCAATTTTTCTTCAAAAGTTATTATCAATTTTAAATCCCAAGGATTGGTGTGAACTTTATGTATATAGATTTTCATAAATTATGTTACACACTTAACATAAAACTGATGGATATTTGTTTAATTTTTTTATTATATATGGGATTAATGATAATATTTGTGTCTGTTTAAGTGTGGGGATAATGTGAGAAGGGTATATGAGTGTTGGATAAGATATTCCATTTTCATGGTTTTATTATTATTTATTATTGGTGTGTGTATTATATAACACACATCTGACCACATTATCTATTAGTAGTTCCATAGGCATCCTAAGAATCTTAGTAAGAGATCAAGAGATGGTTGTTATACTTTTCCCGATGCCACAAACTCGTAACCTCTAGCTTCAGGCCAAAATTGAAAAGATGGATTCCATTAGCAAGGCTATTTGAGAGTAAACTTGTTAGTTATAGACTAAGGATGCATCAATAGTCTAAAAGATGGTTACACTTGAGTATGTGTAGGATTTTGTCAATATATTTTTATGAATTTCCCATTATTATTTACACTTTACTTGACTCCATTATTATTATTATTATTGACTGGGCCTCTACCTTATAATTTTATTACCATTCAATATTATTGCGAGTTAATTTACCTAGATAAATATAAGATCATTGAGTGGGGGGGGGGATTAGTGACAACCTTTTCTTTTAGAACAATGTTTCTTAGCTTGGAATGCATACTTTTTCTAACCTCTAAAACATGTTAGAGTAACAGTCAACTCAATATAAATCTCAACTTCAAAATTCATTTGAATCAAATATGAAAAAAATCAGTACATGATATTTACAAGGATCAATATAAAAACCTACTATAATAATTTTCAATAATTGGTTATAATACCCAACAAAAATCTTTTTCTATTTTCTTTTTTGGTCTATTGTAGAAAGATGTTGTCTTTATCCACATGCATGTTGGATCAAATTCACATGTGTACAATATTTAATATCTTCAACAACTCTCTTAAGATTATATTAGACTTATAAAATTACTTTAAATATTATGATTACCTAGATATTCTCAATCCCAACTTTTCTAGAAATTGAGTAGAAAACATTCTTCGTAGAGTTTATTCGATCGAATCTATCTACTATAACCTCTATACAATTAGCCTCTATTTGATGGGGATCTATCTGAAGGATATCTATCAAATTATTATCAACTAAATTAATTTCAGTCTTCCATTAGATATTAAAAGATCCATTATCTAATGCTTCTCCTTCTCATAAAGTGATTTTGGTATGATGTAATTCCTTCTTCATCTGATGAATATCATACTGATGAATCTTTTTCAACTAAGTATAAACCATATAAGAAACTATCAAATTTATTACTGTTCAATCAATGAAGTATATTTTGATGATAATTATCATCCATCCAATGAAAATCTTTTTTTATGGAACTATTCTTCCATAATGTTTGAACTTTAGTAGGAAATTCATGATGTAAAAATATTTATAACTCTAGCTCCATTGCATGTTTGAAAAATTTTCTATACTCTATTTTGTGTCATACAAGCGTCCCCCTTATTTATAGGTGTATGTGTGACAAGATTTGGAATTACTCAATAGTATTTTACCACTCAACTAAATTCCAAATTCTCATTATCTTTATTATTTTAGTTTTTCTATACAGTTAAAAATTATTATCAAAAATGTTTACTTCCTGGAACATTTGAGGTGTTAAAAAACTTCTTCAAACATAATCAACCTTTATAGATAAAAAAATTGGATATTAAATACTGTGTTTTCATTAATAAGAAATTTACAAAGATCATTTAAATCTCTATAGAACCTCTCTTTAAAATCTATGTTTGTCTGTTTAGGTCATAGGGAATTCTATGTTCGATCATACACCATTGATATTATTTAGCTGATTTTATCACAAAATTTATTGATCTGTTAGTCCAACATTATATATCCATTTTCAAGAAACTTTCATCCTATTTATTAAGCATATGTTTGTCTGATGATATCTAATATCTCTATCCAATCACTCTGACTGGTGGATCTTCAAAATTCTCTAGGATAGGTTCTATTCATCTATAATCACTAATTGATGACTTGGAAGGCCTAAATATAATAAATATTCCTTAAAAACTCATTCTATTAGATTTTAATACTGATATCGTATTGGTTTTATTAATATGAAAACTTTGAACAATGATCATCCATGTGATAAAATCATGAATCTTTCTCTGATATTTTTCTCTCCAATGTAAGTAAATAATCTTCATCTGTTGGATCTTTTGAGTGTAAAGTCAATGAAATAGTAACTACTATAACATAATGTATTTTTCCATCCATTTATATACACTAGTTATCCCTATCTGAGAGCATTGGTATATTATCATTCATATGGTAAGATTCTTATAGCTCTCTAACTGATGCACTAAATGAGTTTCTTCTATATGATCAATATGTATCTGATCACGGTAACTTTAGCAATAAATCTTCATACAACTGCATCTTTAAACATTTTGACTTGTACAATATACATCTTAATCTGATCAAATTTGGATATTCTTGACTGGACGATTTGTTTTAATTCTATCAGATAAATTATTCAACTTCCTATAAAGTGTCTGTCAAAAAAATCCATCTTGAACATTCTACCACTTCTTGATCATGGAATTATCTCATTGTACACTTATCTTTTAGAATCATGATAAAATTTATGTTATTAGTAACTTATAAAAAAACATCATATTATGACTTAGTAGAAAAATATTCATAAACAACATAAGGAAAATTTTCTACAACTTATAAGGAAACTTCCTTAACCTTTATATGGACGGTTTTCTACAAAACTGAAACATAATATTCTCTCAACACTCTCTATAAAAAATATTTAAATATTAAAAAAATACAAATAAACTCACTTTTGGACAAAAATATCTCAATTTGTGTTTTTTGTTAATATCCTCATCACAACTACAAACATATTAAAGTCAATATGTGTTATCGTGAAAATATCTATAAAATTTTCATCTCCACCTATTTTATCTATCCACCTTATTAATAATTCAATAAAATGTTAACATAGGAAACATCTTATCACAACTTCTTTCCTTATAATATGAAAAAAAAGAAAATCATTATCACATGTGTCTCCTAACAAAAATATTTTAAGTAAAAATATCTATGTTTATGTGGGTGAACCTAGTATAGACGAAATGTTTTTAAAGGTGATCAATGTTTTCTATAAAATTTCATTCATGTAATACTTTCCTCAGGAAACTTCCAACATATTGATATCAGGATAAATCTAAAAAAATTATGGAATTTTTTTTATCCATATTGAAAAAATATTAAAATAGTTAAACTGTATAAAAATAATCCCCCAACATATCATATATCATATCATATATACCTTCCCTTTATTTTAATAAAATTTTGATTCGCTTACCTCAGATTCTACTTTGTCCCCCCTCAAAAGTAGTTTAACGTTCATTACTACGGTAATGACAGTGTTCTCGGGTGTATTTATAAAACATGTTGTGAAACTCATAAAACACTCAACCGACTTCTGTACTAATTATATTTAAATTACCTACATGTTAGTACAAATAAAAAAGTATTATTTACTAGTGGGAACCATAGTGTTTCATTGATGAAACTTTCAAACTATAAATATTCCTTCAGTATCAAATTATTTCTATTTTTCTTAGATTTTATATGGTATGTATTTTATTTATTCTTAGCTATGGAATATTTAGATGAATCTACCATCCAATATTCAATTTTGAAAACGCATTTTTTCCCTTCATTTTTAACATCTTTTTCGATATTTCTTTTTATAATGTTAAGACATTCATAATTTGTTTTTCTAAAACACTTATTTTTATCACACATATTTCTTTTATTTTGAATCTTTAACTTTCTATATATAGATAACTTGTTATCAGCATTGTTTTCATTTTAGAAAACCTGTTTATTCCCTTTTTCTTAAGTAGTTTATTTTCTTCCTCTATTTTTATGGACATGAACTTTTGATCTGGCCAAATGACTAATCTCCCTTTCTTTTCCTACTAAAATTTCTTGAAATAATTTCTTTTATCAAATTTATTAAGCTTATATTTTTTATCTCTTGACTATTTAACATTATTTACCTTATAAAATTTATTTTATTGTTTATTATTATTTCTTGGATTTTTTTTCTTCTCTACACAATATATCCCCCTTAATTCATTATTCTTTCCTAGTAGATTCATATTGTGCCAAAATGAATATGATATATGATAAAAAACTAAAAAACACTAGTAATAACCTAGTAATATTTATCTTTTAGGATTATTGTAGTATTTATCAAAAAAAATTATATTGTTTTCTTTTTATAGACCATGGGAGGATTTTTTTGAGTGATAATTTCATGACGAATTATACTCTTTCTTAGTGGAATTTGATCTCTCACAAATCTATTCTTTTGAACCTCTATTACTACTAGAATAATATTTATATTAAAATTTGTTTCGAAATAGAAAAAAACTACTTCTATTAAACTTTATTTTTACCATATTTTAAAGATTCATCTTTAACCTCAACTACTTTTGTGATGTATTCTCTCATATTTCATAACTATTTTTCTATTTTAAGAAACCTTCATTTTGTTTCTGAAAATTTTTCTTATTCCTTAGAAAGAAATTCTCTCAGAACATTTAATATCTTATCAAATTTAGGTAACCTAAATCTATTATGTTTAAATTCCTAAATAAGTGTTTCTATACCCTGTCATGATTCTCATTCTCAACTAATGTTTCTTTATAAATTTTCAGTTTTATATCATGCTCACCAACTTTAATTTTATAATAACCACACAAATTAAGGTTTATCTTCTCCTTTTTTATTTACCCACCATTATCAAAATTTATTTTTGTTAACAATTATTTTCTACTTTTTTCCTTTCCTTCAAGAGTTGTGTAAGTTTATTAAGAGTATATTTCAAATTATCATTCAGAATCCACTCATTTTATATTCGATATTCACGATAATAATCACTATCTGATGAATATCTTTATCTCTTAACACAATATAAGAAGTTGAAATAAAAATTAGATTCATTAATAGATGAAGAATCATTCTTATCCCTTCTTTTCAATACATATATATTCTTATTATGGGAAAAAATGTTCTTATATTTCCCCCAATTTTATTTTTGAGAATTCTTAATTCTTATTTAGAATCAAAATTATTTTACTTATTTTATTTCAAAATATAATAAAATATGATCTTTATCCCTAAAATTCCAAAAATAAAGAGAATGTTTAAATTTACAATTACCCATATTGTGTCTCTTAGAAACCATAGAAATGATTATGTTGGAATCCTCAATATTTTAATCTATCTTTGAATTATTTTATTCCTCTAAAAATTCTTTATCTCTATACTTCCCTTTTAATGAGGCATAAAAAGATCTTAATTCCATATAATTATTCTTAAAGAATGTTGTTTTTATCATATCATATGCCATGAGAAAATTTGGAAATTCATCCTATGATAAATATTTTCAATCTTATATATCTAACACTTTGGCATCAAATTGTATGGAATTTTTCCCATAATTTACTTAACAATAGTCAAATATTAAATATTCTCACCAAAACCATTGATTTTTTAGCAATATCATTAACTCTTATAAAGTATTCATAAATACTTTCATCATCATCCATGTTAAGTTCTCCAAAAATTATCCTCTATATTTAAATATTATATTCCTTATACTTATAATTTCCCTTATATGTACTTCTAAAATAATCCCATATTTTTTAGCCTATGGAAACCCCATAATATTTTATAAACATTTTCTGTGAGAGCCATCAACATGGAATTCTAGTATTTTTCCATTATCTTCAAAATTTATCTTTGAATGTTCTTTCCTGGAATCCTAATCAATTGGAGTAAATCCCCTGGTTAAATTATCTCTAACATCAAGTTAAAGATATAGAATATATGGTAAAATCATATTCTTACAACTATGATAGTTTCTTAAATAAAAAATAGAAGAAATCTTATTATTCACTTAATTAAAATTATCTATTTTTAGTAGTTGGATAATTCACTGGGAAACTTTATCTAATAATAATTATGGTTTTGTGGATAATTTTAGGTCCCTAAGGGTGTGTGGGGGAGGAGTGAATTAGTGATCAATTTTTATTTTATTTAAATGTTTCTTACCTTGGTAAGGAAACTTTTCATAACATATAAAACAATTTAGAGTTACTATCTACTAAAATATAAATCTAAAACCCGTCTTTCATATGAAAACATTTAAAGAGAGATCATCACATGATATTTTTAGGGTTTGGTATAAAGCCGTACTACCTTCCTTGATGTTATATCCCCAACATAAATTTCTTTACTAAATCTTTTTGGGATTAAAAAGGCATATTCATCAATTGGTTATACCACCAAGTAATCATTCATCCAACTAATCTAGTTTTTACCACCGTGTAATTAGAACTTATCCTATAGTTGGTAATACCACCCAAATTTCCTAACTCTATCCACTTTTTTCATGGCTATTTATACCACCATTCTATAATACTTTTCAATAACTAATTATACCATTAGGATATAATATTTATCCATATAATTTTATGATCCACAATAGAAAAAAATTCTCTTTCTTCCAAAGAAATTTGGATAACCTTCACAGATGTGACTCATTTTTAATGTTATTTTCCACATCATTTTTTATATTTTTTTTGACTTTTTAATATTAAATTGTTTCATTTTGTGTAATATTTATCAATTATTGTATTTTGTAAATTAAATTATGAAAAAGGTGTTTATGTATTAAAATTTTGTTTTTTTGTTTATTTTTTATAGTTTTTCAATAATAAAATTAAGTTTTTATTTTTATTTCATTTAATTAATTCTTTATGTTTTTTGTTTTCATTAATTTTTAGTTAATTAATTAAATTGATTAATTATTTGTTCCTAAATTGTAAATAAATAACACTTGTTACTTTTTAAGTCTTTAAATAATTAAATTTGTATTAACAATTTAATTTTATTCAATTAATATTTCTCATTCTTGAATTTAATTTATTAATTATCTAATTAATTGGCTAATTAATTTATGTTAGTGAATTTAAATGTTTTAATTTTTTACTTCAATTAATTTGTTTATAATTTTTAATACAAATTAACTCATTCTTTTAAATAAATCATAATTAATTTCATTATTTAACTTCGATTTATTTATTTAGTTTTTAATTCTATTCTATTTAATTTAATTGATTAATTGATTAATCTTTTTTTAGTTTTATTAAAATTTTAATTTATTTAATTTCTTGTTGTGTTTATTTTTCAAGTGTTCCTGTAGCACCATGTCACAGTGCCACCGTTTTTACTCCTTGCTATCCCACCATACCCATGACACCGCTTCAATTTTTTTTCCACCGTTTCCCTTCTCACGGTGGAATGTCCCACCGTTCCACCCCAATACACTGTTTCCTTATAGTCACACCATTCCCACATTGATGGTGCCACTATGTTCATTTGATTACTGTCTCACATTCATGTTGCAACCGCTTTGCCAGTCCGCATTACAGTTCCTTTACCACCATTCCATCATGGTGCCTGTGCCATAGCTTCAACTACTATGTCAGAGTCCCCTACCACTGTTTCACCCCTCACGGTGTCTCCCCTATCATGGTTATCTAGTCAAACCATTTTCCCCTTTCTCCCATCTCTTCAACATCGTAACCCTCTCCCTCTACTCAGACCTCGCCGCATGAAGTACATCACTTAACGACCTTACCCATCCGCAACATCCTTCTCAGCCATCGCTACCTCAAACCTCACTGAGGAACTACCTTCACAATCCTGGTTAAGCTCTGCCCTAGCCACTTCCGGCCACCGCTACCCTAACCCGCTCAACCGAGACCCCATGCCCTTTTCCCTCTCTTCTCAATATGCACGCCCCCCCCACTTTCACCATTAATTTCATTTATTTTTATTATTATATTATAATATATAATAACATATATATAATATTTAATACCTATATTGACAAATATCCTAATATAATTAATATAACATATATAATAACATATCAGGTATATAATAGTTAATCTAAATAATATAGTATATAATAATAATATTAAAGTAAATACAATTTCAATAGTTATGTTATATTATATTTATTTACATATATTATTAATAATAATAGTATGTTAGGACCAAAAGGGGCCTATATACCCTAAGAGGGGGGGGGGTGAATCAGGGTATGGATACTCTATTTCAAAATACTTCTCACACCACTTGGATCTTAACCTCTATATTATAAGGGTCACTTTGTTTTCATTGATGTTGTTAACGTTTATCTTGTTATTTCCTTGTTTATCTGATGGTGATGCTTTGGATGCAATGCAGGAAAACAAGCAGGCATACACAAATATTTTTACTTGGTTCACCCTCACTGGGCTACATACAAGGAGCATACAACGACGATGTTCCGTTGTACAAAATCCAATAAAATCTTGCTTCCAATTTACAATGTTCAGGACAAATCACTTCTATGCCTAGAATCACATCCTTTACAATGTTTAGGGTCATCTCACTACTTTCCCTGGGGTCACTCCCCGTTTCTCTTTCTTTATCTCCCTGCTGGTGGAGTGGAACACCTTCTTCCTCTTCCTTTGCTCACTACACTAGAAAAGATCCACTCAAACTTTAAATACTTGTATGTCCCTTAATTATAACAAATGAATGCTTATTTATCTGTATGTAGATTCTCTATTGGCGTACACCTTTCACCCATAGATGAATCACACTTTGCACTGGAGGTACTGGGCAATCTTCAAACTTTCGCACAACCCTAGAGGGACTGGAGCGCTTCTCTAATGCCTGGTGCACTTCTTCATGCCTGGCGCCCAAGTGTCACAAAACCACATGCACTACACCCCCTTCTTCAACACTGAACTTGGGTGACTCACACCCTTTTACACCCAAACCAATATTGGCATGCAACTATCAACTGGCGCACAACATCTGAGTATCTTTATACATGCGCGACCAAACCACCACTTGCGCGACCAAAACACCTACACGGCTGGAGCACTAATTTTATCTAAGTGTTTAACTCCCTAGAAAATGAGGAGGGGTGGACCTCTATTTATATGAATTTTGGAAACCCTGAGCACTGGAGTCCAATTTTCCTCTCGGCGTGCAAGTCCAGCCGCCCTAGTCTCTGTCACCATAGTCACTTGTGCGACCAAACAAAAACATAGGCACCCCTATTTCCTTTTCCATATTTTTATGTTAAAAAATATATGGAGAAAAAGGTTCCAAGCCTTCAAGACACCGGAGTGAAAGTCCCATTTCCAAAAATACTTTTCTCTATTTGTCGATGTTGAGACCCAAAAATTTGGCAGACACGGGATAATGGCGCCACCTTATATCTTCTCTTTTTATACCGCCTCTAGATCATCTGTTCCTTTGTCGAGGCTATTCTATCAAATATGGATAGCCAAAAACATCTTTTAAACCCAAAAAATCACCATGTAAACCCCCTTTTTCAACAAATTATACATCGTGGTCAACATTGTGAACAAACACAACAAGGAGGCCCACTTTTTCAACAAACACAATCACCTCAGAAATTCTTTAATGATTCCTTAAGGGATTTTTTCCCAACATAGTAGATATTATAATATATATATATATTTGTAATTATTTTAATTAATTTTAAGTAGTGATATAATATATTTTTTATATATATAATAGTTTCATTTTTTCTCACTCACATGCATTTTTGTTTTCTTATTTTTGCATAGGGAGATCGTGTAGGAGTGGAATAAATTTTAGTTACAAGTGCACAAGGAATTCATCTAGGGAGAGAGAAGGGGAGATTCTAGAACTTCATTCCATGGGGAAAGCATCCATTCTTTCATTCATAGATCCCTCGATCCATTGATTACAAAGATCAAACCTCTAATAATCTCATCACTGGAACAGAGGCAGACATACATTGAGTAGGAGATCAATATCGAAGCTGAACCAGGAGAGAGGAGAAATCTGACAGAAGATTCTTCTTCATTAATTTTTTTCAATATGATTGACTGTTTTAATGTGTAGTTAAATATATTAGGGGAATCGGGCTATAGAGAACTGACCATCCATCTATTCTTCATGTTTTGTTAATATGATTTCTTAGTGAGATTTCATTACTCGTTTTTCTCATCTGTTCATTTTGAGTATCATTTTACATTACCTAACGACTGGAGGCTGTGGTAGTGAATCATTTCACCATGGATCATTGAACAAAGTAATGAGAATTGGGAATGTTCAATGCATCTCTTTTCTAATTTAAGAAGATTTATCTAAGGGCCAAGATCGAAATATCGAGACTCAAGGATGTTAATCGAGCTGTGTTGATCGACTGAAGTGGAAACTCAGTGGATTAGAACCACTTTTCTAGGCACTGATTAATTGAATTAAACCAAGTAGAAGCAGAGAATATCTTTTTAATCAGTTCAAAGAAGCCTAAGGACCCAAAAATCATCATTATGGTTTGTTCATTGTTCAAGCCATACATTTGACCATTTTACCTTCATTTTCAAACCCACTATCAGTGTTTGTTTTTCTATTTGATTTTATTTTCTGTTATCATTTTATTGTTTTTTTTGTTTTAGTTTTAATCTATTCTAGCACAACATAAGTCCTTTTATATGGTTCAACACCCTTATTACCAAAATACTAATAGTTTTTAGGGTTTATAAATTTTAAATTTGCGCATACTCAAGAACTACGCCCTCAAATTTTGGCACCATTTCCTGGAAAGGAATGTGTGACCACGTTAAAAAAAATAAAAAAATAAAAAAATAAATAGAACAAAAAAATTACAAAACTTAAAAACTGTACACAAATTATAAATAAATTCTTGTTGTTGAAACTGTAAGCACACACGATCTTCTATGTCAGAACCTGAAAAGCCTATTCAAGAAATCAAAAAGAACTATTCTTCACATAGAAAAAAATGAAACTTGAAAAGGATAATTTGGATAATATTGCGAGAAGTCAAAATGTCAATGGGCCAAATCCTTTAGTTACTTCCCCTGAGAGACCTAAGCTTAGGGAGTTTTAAATTTCTACTATTTCAGACAATCCATTGGGCATATAATTTTCCCCCAGGTCTAGGATATATGAGATCAAACAGTCTCATCTTTCTCAACTTCTATCGTTTAATGGTATTCTAGCAGAGGACTCTATAGAGTTTATCAGAGATTTTTATGGTTATGACTAGAAGTTTCCTCTACGAAATATTAGTGAGGAGTTGAGGTTGAGGTAGTTTCCATTCAATCTAAAGGGGAGGGCTGGGACATGGTTTCAAAATTTAGATGAGGAAATCATTGAAACATGGGAAGAGGTTTGCAATGCCTTTGTATATAAATTCTATCCCAAGAACACCGCCATTGAGGTTAGGAATAAGATCGATGGCTTTGTCTAGGATGAGGTATAACTCTTACAGAAAGCATGGGATAGGTTTATAGTTATTCTTAGACAAAGCCCCAACCATCAATTAGCTCCCCTTTTTCTCATGGATAAATTCTATAATGCGTTCACCCCTATAATCAGAACTTAATTGATCAATATTGTGGAGGTGATTTCTCTGATTCCACTACTAATGAGCTGAAAAAATTATTTGATAAGTTGGCCTAAAAATCATCGCACAAGTGCACTAGGAAAAGAGTCTTACATAGGGCTAATACAAATCCTAAAGTTTTTGTTGTTGATGATAGGGTCCTTAGGGAGCAGTACTATCACTGTGGGATATTTGGTCACACATAGAGATATTGTCCAAACTTTGATCTCCATGTTTCGTGTGATGAGAGTGCCTATTTTGTCGATTATAGGGCTAGAAATCAAGGTATCCATGCTTATCATTAAAATCCATACCACACTAGATATCAAGGTTACCCTAATTTATCATGGACTGAGCAAGGAGTCACAAAGCAGCCCACTACCCCAAACAAACAGCCCACTGCCCCAAATTTTCCCCCATAGACCAAACAAATTTACCAAAATCAATATGAGGCTAAATCTTCTAATCATAAAGGGTACTAAAAGGGGATGATTCAATAAGTGATGAGTGAGTTCAGATCATTTATAAAGGACATAGATTTTAAGATTCATAATTTGGAAAATCAAATGAGTCAAATGGATAAGAATCATAATGGTAAGTGAAAGAACAAGCTTCCCGTCACTTCAACCCCTGATCTAAGAGAAAACACAATTTCATTAACAAATAAGGAAGGTCTTAAACTTAAATAATTAGTAAAGGAACCACCTAGGAAATTGGAAAATAATGTTCAAGCTAAAATTGAAAATGAAAATAGGGAATATTATAATTCTAGAAATCTGGAAAGCGAGTTCCAAACTGAATATATTGGGAAAACCACACCTAAGAAATATAAGGAACCAAATAAAATTAATTGGGAATTGAATAAGGAATCCATGAAGAATGTGGGGTCTGAGGAGAAGATGAATAACCTACATGTTCTAAAACATTATTCTCCTCTCATTCCCTTCCCTGAATGAGTTAAGAAAAGTGATGAACTCGATTACCTGAGATTTTTGAAACTTATTCAAAGCTTCACCAACAACAATACTTTCTTAGAATCCTTGGATAAAATACTTTCATATGTTTCATTAATAAAAAGGTTTCTAAAGAATAAGAATGATTGGAAGAAGTTGGATGAAATTTCTATCAATGCAAAGTGTAGTGAAACTGTCCAACAAAACATTCCTCAAAAATTAAAGGACCCTGGTGGATTTATCATTTAGTGACGAATAGGAGGAAGTGTGAAACTGAATTGTCTATGTGACTTAGAAGCGAGTATCAATCTTATACCTTTCTTATTGTTTAAAAAGTTCAATATTTGGGATATCCATCCAACTTCTGTTTGTCTTCAACTTGCTGATAGGTCACTCACACACCCTTATGTGAGAGTCGATGACCTATTAGTAAGTGTAGAAAAACTCACACTTCCCACTGATTTCCAAATCCTTGATATGGAATGTAGTGAAAAGGTTTCAATCATCTTCGGAAGACACTTCCTTGCTACTGGTGGTAACATCATTGATGTCTCCAAAGGTAAACTCACCCTCCATGATGTAGATGGTGTGGTGGAAACTTTTGGGTTTTAAAGGCCCTAATATGATGTTATTTGTGATGTGATAGATGTTACTACAAATCAATGTTACAAAATGGAGGTTTGAGCTGATTATGGGGATTTCCCACTTGAGGTCATAGAGATAATTGTAACAACCCGATATTTTATGATAAGTATTCTTTTTAATTTATTTGATGTCATGTGTTTTATGCTAAAAAAAGATTATTTTGTGCTATACGCCACACTGTATTAGCTTGATGTATACACAACACTATTCATAGATTGTGTTACACACAATTTCAAGTACGTTTTATAACAGTCATTCTACGCAACATTGAGTGTATATATATATATATTCATTGTATAAATAAAATATAGTTGGATTCTTTTATACGAAATAATAAAGGATTCTTCCACAACACTCAACCCTGACTTGGCTTACATTACACGCAATCACGACCTTCCTCAAAAGCGTGTGTTGTACGCAATACCGGGTTTTACTAAACAACGATATATTATTATAATATTATTATGGACTAGCCATTATGAATATTTTTAACTAAAATTTGAATTTTATAACATTATTATTTATCTTACACATTTTCTAGAATATGGTATAAGAACAAAATAAATTTTTCAGGTATAATAAGTATTTTTCAAAAAATACAGTTTTGCCGCCTTTTGATGGAGCACCCACTTTAAATATAGTTTTTGACATGTTTATAAGTTCAATTTTACAAAATAAAATTATTATTTGGAATAAGGATATAAAATTTTACCTTGGAGAAATTTTTCATATTATTCTGATAACTTTCAAATTTTAATGAATAGTAAAAACACGCTATATTTTAATTAAAAATAACCTTTTTCATTGTAATAAATTATGTGGTTAAATTATAATATTTATTGGTTTTAAAGTATAAATAGAATATATTTTTACCATTTAATATAATGTATGTCATTAGCCTTGATTTTACATTGAATTCGTAGGTTAAATAAATTCAATCTTTTGCAATGTTATAAACAAAAAACCCATTTTTTTCAACAACGGGATGAATTTTAATTTAATTTCTGCAAATTTTGGGTATTGAATTTGGAAAAATGGATTCCATAATTGGAATCAGTGGATCCAAATTATACTAATATACTTCTTTTTATTTTTGGGCTTTATGAATAGTAACAATGGTAAATTTTATTTACCATAGTAAAAGGTAAATTGGGTAATTAAGGGTAAATATAATATTATAAAATTATCCCAATAATTGTATTAATACAATTGGATTATTATAATTTGTCCTAAGTTACTTTTGGGTCGCAATGGAATCCATTATAACCCACTTGGAGGTGATTAAGACCTTTAGTTTATTTTATTTAAAGGAAAATGAAATATGTCTCACTCAACTTTAATAATTAAAGTTTTTTAATATAAGTTTATACAGAATATAAATTCGGTTATAAATAATCATTAGAAAGATAAAATGTTTTCATTTGTCATGGTAATTTATTTGTAAATTTTAAGAGTTATTTAATTACTTTATTATCTTATACATTAATGATGCAGAAATTATTTATTTAGTAAAAAATCAATAATATAGTTTTTATTGAAATAGTAATACATATCAAAAGGCCCAGAAATCCACACAAAACTTATTATTACTGTATATATAAACCCTAATAATCCAATGGCCGAATTTTTGACCATTTGGATCCTTATTAAGGTGATTATGACACTTATATTATTTTATTTTAAATGATGCCAAAGTTGTCACCTTCATAATTTAATAAATATAACAATTTAAATATTGTGATTTTATGATGATAAATTAGAGTAAAAGTATTATTGTTAAAGGTAATATATTTAACTTCATCATAAGATTTTATTTTTAATTTTTATGAATGAAATAAGTATATTAATTAATTATAAAAAATTTTGTAGTAATTATTTTATTAAGAGATAAACCAAATAAATGGATTTAAAAATAATAAAATAAATATTATATGAACTATTTAATGTGATACACTAATTTTCTAGACACATATGACCATTTATAAATCTATTAAAGCTTTTAGTTTGAACATATATTCTGTATATATTTTATTTAAATTCAAATAAATGAATAGTGTCAAAATTGACACTATTGTTAGTTTATAAAAATAACATATTTTAAAATTGTTTAAAAATCAAACAAAAAATTTAAAAATTAAAAATTTAAATTTATATAGTCTAAAATGTTTTAAAGTATCCAATTATGGACAATTCACAACAATTAAATAGTTATTTGTTCTAATTTAAAATTTAGAATGTGATTACCACAAATAAAATAAAATTGATTAAATAAGGATAAATCAAGTTGATAATGTTTAAAATAAATTTCTAACATGTCTAAATTTTATTTATTGATGGTATTAAAACCCTATATCATCTAATATTCGTATATGAGTCATTTTTGGAGATTTTAAGTGGGGTTTGGATTTAATATAAACTAATATTTCTTATATTTCCAAAGGTGCCCATCTCCTCCCTTATAAAAGAGCACCTGTTTCCTCTCCTCGTCACACCAATTTGAGCATTCAAGCTAGACCAAACCCTGCCCATTTAACTTCACCAATTCCCTAGAAACATCCTAGAGGTCCTGGTCTTCTTCAAAGACCAATTTTAGTTCCCTAAGAGGAGGTCTCAAAGAGGCGCTTCAAAGAAGAGGTAATGTCTGTTACCGATTCTTTCAACTTTATTTCTTCTTCTACTTATTCTTATTTAGTTGTTTCATTATGAAGTAATAACATAAGTATCACTCATATAATGATATGTTATTATAAGTATGAAACAACCCTATTTTACCATCTATCCATCCTACGGAAAACGAAATCACCGCGCATGCGTACGTACGGAATACCGTCTCCACGCCGTGGTGTAATCTATTTTCCACCACCACCTTAATTGGATGGGTATAATGGTGTATATAATGACTATATATGATTATTGTAAAGTTATATTGATTCTGAAATAGTATACATACACTCTAATACAATTCCACGGGAATGATATCATCGCTCGTGCGTACGTACGGATTACCGTCTCCACGACGCGATGGGATTCATTTTCCATGTTAACAATTAAAGAATGATTATAAAGTATATATAATAAGTAATAATGAAATATATGAGATAATAATTCTACTGGATTAATTTACATTTATATGTATGTCATATACTAAATTCCATTCAATTCAATAAGGAAAAAAACAGCGTTCATGCGTACGTACGACCTACCGTCTCCATGAACGGTGTATTTCTTTCCATTTATCGATCTATTATATATACGTATATTATGAATATATATTATATATAAATCATGTTCTAAATTCTGGATGTAAGTAATCATGATCTAAGTAATCATATGAATAATTATAAGTTAAAACATGAACGACAAATGAAACGATTTTACCCAAAACGCTACATTAACACGAATTTACAAAAGAACGGGTAATATAAAGTCATAAGTGAACGATAAATGATATAATAACAATGAATATGATTCTGTAATAAGTCAATGACATTATTTAAATCATTATACAGGAGGTTTGGATACATACGAAGCATATAGGACCTAAGGTAAGGGATAATTATTCCAATCTCATTCTTATCCAAGATTGTTTACTCATAAGTATTTGCTGGGGGTTATGTTTATTATCCATGTCCATATGCTCTCAAAATGTTTTCATAAAATGTTTACTTTACTTCCATGTATGCATAAGACATTTTTACCCTTTTCATACTTTTAACACATCATATGGAAGGAATCTTTCTTTTGTTTACCATACGAGGTAATTTTTGACTATTCCGACAAAAGTACAAGGAAATTGTTATTTTTTTACTTATACGGTGTGAACAAACTTTTACGGTTTGATAACGCCTCATTTTCATGCAGCTTCCTCTACAAGATTTATGATTATTTTCAACAAAATCCTTTCCTTTTAAAATTTAATGGAATTTTGTGAAAAGAAAATGATTTTGAAGAAGAAAGGATATTTTCCTCAAGAATTCATTTCAAGTGTTTTATCAAAACCATTTTTCATCTAAGATGAAATTATTTCATATGTGTATATTTCAAGTATCATGTCTCTATGATTTACATGGTTTAACTTTTCTTATTATGAAATGATATCCATTTCTTTTATATGGATTATGTGATGAGGGGATGATGTTTATGAAACCCATTTTATTTATTGGGTTATTATGAATGATGTATGTTTATTTTGTGGAACAATTAAGAATGATTTCATTATGATATGGGTGGGACCTATATCTCCCTCCAATTCATTGGGTAAAGATTTATATCTCATGAGATAGACATGGATGGAATGGTAAGTTAATCTGGTTCAGTGTTACAGGAATGAAACGAGGAGTGAACTCGATTCAGAAAGGGACTTTGTCCACTAAGATCGTCTTGGAAGCAATGCCTTGGCTACTATGTAAATCATAACAAGTGCTGAATGGTTTCCACAACTACATGTTTTATTCCCATGCTAGTTTATCATGATTAATTTTCCTTTGTGATCTATTCTTTATATACTTCCATGATTTATGTCTTTGCTCACGATTTTGATGTTTAAATTTCATGTTCAAGTTTTTGCATTCAAATGTTTATGGATTATTTTATGTTCTCTATGCTTACCCTTACTGAGCATTTGAGCTCACCTTTTATATGTTTTCTTTTCCCCAGGATTTAAACAAAGTTTTTAGTTAAGAAAACAAAAGGGGAAGATCTTTATGGGAGATGTTGAAGATCTTTCACCAAGATTAGAAGATTACATTCCGAGTTTCCAAAGACACTGAACTATTACGGTTCTTGAGTTTTTTTTTCTATGTATTAAGTATTATGAAAAAGTAATGTATTGTCCATGTACGTCAAGCTTCAGGTCTCTACAGTTGGTATCAGAGGAAAGGTTTAGTTAACCATTGGAAACTAGGATGCGAAAACGTTAGTGAGATCCCTAGAGATATTTCTAAGTTATGTCTAGGGATGTCCCTAAGGAGAAGTATACGTATAGGATATAGTCCTATAACTACGGTAACAATCTTAGTATTTAACCTAAGATGTTAGATATTGAGGGTACTCCCCCTTTACTATGTTTTTTCCCTATCATGATTTTTGCCTCTCACACTATTCTTTTTTGGGTTTTAGAAAATGGCTGGAAACAGGAAGATTCACGATAATGGAGGATATGACGGACAATGGAATGATTTTCTTCCTCAGCAACCAAATGAAACTGGATTTTGAAGTCCAAACATCATTATTATGCATAATCAGAAATATCTTAATGTGATCAATAATCTCAACTTTGGTAAGTTTCCCGACTCAGATAATAAGAGAAAGATGTACTTTCATGATGATCATAGAGGAAAGAAAGTTCAATTTCCCTAATTTAAATCATGTTGGAAGAGGCATCAGGGAGATTGTTTCCAAGGATCTGGAAGATGCTTTGGGTGTGGAAAATAAGGACACAAAGCTAGTAAGTGCAATAGAAAAGGTTCAGTTAACACCATGGACAAGGATAATGGTATTTCTACGACATCAACAATGATTAGATGTTTTAAATGTGGAATGTACGGGCATTATGCAAACCAATGCCCTAAGGGAAAATCTCATGAAGAGAATCAGCATTGTCATATGGGTAGTATTTATGTGGATGATGATGAGGAGACTACAAATGATATATGAGATAAAAGAAGTGTTGAAGCTCAGCCAATTGTTTAATAAGGTAGTGGAATGATTGTATGTTTATCAAGAGTTATGTTGTATAGTTAATGGTACTATGGAATAAAGAATCATCTAAGGATTGTCACACTATTGTTTTTCCTAAACTATTTGAAAGTATATGTTGAATGGTACCGGTAACCATGAAATGTTATTCTGATATTTTTGGAAAGTATATTGTATGAACATAATGAAGGGATAGGAAGATAATGAGATGTTTGATTGTATTAATGAGCTTATGGTTGATATAAGGACAAAGTGATATCATGGTTTGAGTATATAGAAATTTTGAGATTTTGGTATGTGGAAAGAGTTAACTTTTGACAGCATTCATGTTTTCACTAAGGTTAAATGAGTATTTATTTTTCAAGATAATACAAGATTAAGGTATTCACATGATTGGAATGTGATCAACAAGATATATCAGGGATTAATGATGGTATTCACATGCTCGGTAGATGAAATTTCTAGTAATTGTTTTCTTTATACTATAAGCTTGGACATAAGTATTTTGGATAAGCCTAACGATTTGAAATGGATTATGTAGAACAAATGTTAGTTTAAGGCTAGAACTGTTTTCGATATTATCGATAGAATGTCATAATTTTAGAAAAAAGTACAACCTGCAGGACGGG
The DNA here is from genome assembly GCA_963277665.1 of Viscum album. Classification (NCBI taxonomy): domain Eukaryota; kingdom Viridiplantae; phylum Streptophyta; class Magnoliopsida; order Santalales; family Viscaceae; genus Viscum; species Viscum album. The sequence goes on along the minus strand of OY728132.1, from coordinate 1,378,735,767 downwards.
CGACAAGCCGTCACGTCGGAAAAGGATGTGGGAATCGAACCCACAATTGAAGTGCGACAAGCCTTTATCACATACCACTGTCCTACAAGAAGTCCCTGGTTAGTAGAAACTAGTTTTATTTTATTAAGTGGTATGATATATGAAGTATAAGTTCATTTTTGGAATCGTATAGGATTAACCTCACCATAGATGAACTTATGTATATTTGACAACCTTTTCTTACCTTTTGTTTGAAACAGATAGAATGACCCATCATTATATCACATGACCTGTTAACACTTCACGAATAACAAATTCAACTTCATTTCATTAAGTGATTAAGTGGAAATTGTTCAAATCACGAACAATAGTGAGATTGTACCAAAGTCAAGCAAGTATTTCTTCTAATTAAAAAATTTCAACTTTACGGAAATGATATTGAAAACCAAAAATGTTGTCCTAGTCTTCTTATACCCGATGAATCAGATGGTACCTTAGATCATCAAAAATTTATAGCTTTTTTATTGTTGGATTTTTCATAGCCATGTCCTCTACCACTCTCTATCAGAACTTGATGGTTATATTTTTCTTCTATATCCATATTTTCACCTATGTTCTCCTATGTGGAAACCCAGTGATTAGATAATTTGGGTAACCATTACGTTTCATACTTTATTTTTTTAAATTTAAGTTTTGGTATTTCATTTTACGATGTGTGTTGCAATTAAAGAAACTTTCAAGTAGAAAACCATGTATAACCCTGACGAATTTCGAGGGTGAAATTCATTTTAAGGGGGGTAAAATGTAACAACCTGATATTTTATGATAAGTATTCTTTTTAATTTATTTTATGTCATGTGTTTTATGATACAACAAGATTATCTTGTGATATATGCCACACTTTATTATATTTAAGTATACACAACACTATTCTTAGATTGTGTAACACACAATTTCAAGTTCATTTTATAATAGTCATTCTATGCAACATTGAGTGTATATATATGTATATATAAATATATTCAATGTATAAATAAAATACGGTTGGATTCTTGTATATGAAATAATAAAGTATTCTTTCACAACACAAACCCCTTACTTGGCTTGCATTACACGCAATCACGACCTTTCTCGATAGCGTGTGTTGTACACAATATCGGGTTTTACTAAACAATGATATATTATTATAATATTATTATGAACTATCCTTTATGAATAATATTAACTAAATTTTTAATTTTATAACATTATTATTCATCTTACACATTTTCTAGAATATGGTATAAGAACAAAATAATTTTTTGGGTAAAATAATTATTTTTAAAAAAATGCAGTTTTGTCGCCTTTTGATGGCGCACCAACATTAAATCTAGTTTTTGACATGTTTATAAGTTCAATTTTACAAAATATAATTATTATTTGGAATCGGGATATAAAATTTTACCTTGGATAAATTTTTCATATTATTCTGATAACTTTCATATTTTAATGAATAGTAAAAACACGCTATATTTTAATTAAAAATAACTTTTTTCATCGTAATAACTTATGTGTTTAAATTATAATATTTAATGGTTTTAAAGTATAAATGGAATATATTTTTACCATTTAATATAATGTATGTCATTAGCCTTTATTTTACATTGAATTTGTAGGTTAAATAAATTCAATCTTTTGCAATGTTTTCAACAAAAACCTGTTTTTTTTCGACAACGGGATTAATTTTAATTTAATTTCTGAAAATTTTGGGTATTGAATTTAGAAAAATGAATTCTATATTTGGAATCAGTGGGTACAAATTATATTAATAGACTAATTTTTATTTTTGGGCTTTATGAATAGCAACAACGGTAAATTTTATTTACCATAGTAAAAGGTAAATTGGGTAATTAAGGGTAAATATAATATTATAAAATTATCCTAATACTTTTCTTAATACAATTGGATGATTATAATTTGTCCTAAGTTACATTTGGGTCGCAATGGAATCCATTAGAACCCAATTGGAGGTGATTAAGACCTTTAGTTTATTTTATTTAAAGGAAAATGAAATATGTCTCACTCAACTTTAATAATTAAAGTATTTTTAATATAATTTTATACAGAATATAAATTCAGTTATAAATACTCATTTGAAAGATAAAATGTTTTTATTTGTCGTGGTAATTTATTAGTAATTTTTAAGAGTTGTTTAATTATCTTATTATCTTATACATTAATGATGCAGAAATTATTTATTTAGTGAAAAATCAATAATATAGTTTTTATTGAAATTGTAATACATATCAAAAGGCCCAAAAATCTACAAAAAACTTATTATTAGTGTATATATAAACCCTAATCATCCAGTTGCAGAATTGGGAACCATTTGGATCCTTATTAAGTTGATTATGACACTTATATTATTTTATTTTTAAATGATCACAAAGTTGTCACCTTCATAAATTAATAAATATAACAATTTAAATATTGTGATTTTAAGATGATAAATTCGAGTAAAAGTATTATTGTGAAAGTTAATATATTTATATTCATTATGGTATTTTATTTTTAATTTTTATGCAACAAATAAGTATATTAAATAGTTATACAAAAATGTTGTAGTAATTATTTTATTAAGAGATAAACCAAATAAATGGTTTTAAAAATAATAAAATAAATATTATATGAACTATTTAATTTTCTCCACTAATTTTATAGATAAATATGACCATTTATTAATCCATTAAAGGTTTTAGTTAGAACATATCTTTTATATATATTTTATTTAAATTCAAATAAATGAATAGTGTCAAAATTGACACTATTGTTATTTTATAAAAATAACATCTTATAAAATTGTTTAAAAATCAAAAAAATATTTAAAAATTAAAAATTTAAATTTATATGGTCTAAAATGCTATAACATATCCAATTGTGGACAATTCACAAAAATTAAGTAATTATTTGTTCTAATTTAAAATTTATAATGTTATTACCACAAATAAAATTTAATTGATTAAATAAGGATAAATCAAGTTGATAATTTTTAAAATAAATTCCTAACATGTCTAAATATTACTGGTTGATGAGATTACAACTCTATATCAACTAATATTCGTATATGAGTCATTTTGGATGTTTTTAAGTGGGTTTTGGATTTAATATAAACTAATATTTCTTATATTTCCAAAGGTGCCCCTCTCCTCCCTTATAAAAGGGCTCCTCCTTCCTCTCCTCCTCACACCAATTTGAGCATTTAAGCTCGGCCAACCACTGCCCATTTCACTTACCCAATTCCCTAGAAACATCCTAGTGGTCCTTTCCTTCTCCAAAGACCAATTTTAGGGCCCTTAGAGGATGTCTCAAAGAGGCGCTTCAAAGAAGAGGTAATGTCCATTATCGATTCTTTCAACTTTATTTCTTCTTATACATCTTCTTCTTTAGTTGTTTCATTATGAAGTAATAACATCAGTATCACTAATATACTGATATGTTATTATAACTATGAAACAACCCTATTTCACCATATATCCATCCTACGGAAAAGGAAATCACCGTGCGTTCGTACGTACGGAATACCATCTCCACGTCGTGGTGTAATCTATTTTCCACCACCACCTTACTTAGATGGGTATAATGGTATAAATAATGACTATATATGATTATTGTAAAGTTATATTGATTCTGAAATAGTATACATACACTCTAATACAATTCCATGGGAACGATATCATCGCCCATGCGTACATACAGATTACCGTCTCCACGACGCGATGAGATTCATTTTCCATGGTAACAATTCAAGAATGATTATAAAGTATATTTAATAAGTAATAATGAAATATATGACATAATAATGCTACTGGATTTATGTACATATATATGTAAGTCATATACTTAATTCCATTTAATTCAATAAGGAAACAAAAACAGCGTTCATGCGTACGTACGACCAACCGTCTCCATGAACGGTGTATTTCTTTCCATTTATTGATCTATTATATATATGTATATTCTGAATATATATTATATATAAATCATGTTTTACATTCTGAATGTAAGTAATCATGATCTATGTAATCATATGAATAATTACAAGTTAAAACATGAATGACAAATGAAACGATTTTACCCAAAACGCTACTTTAACATGAATTTACAAAAGAACGGGTAATATAAAGTCATAAGTGAACCATATATGATATAATAAAAATGAATATGATTCTGTAATAAGTCAACGACATTATTTAAATCATTATACAGGAGGTTTGGATACTTATGAAGCATATCAGACCTAAGGTAAGGGATAATTATTCTAATCTCATTCTTATCCGAGATTGTTTACTCGTAAGTATTTACTAGGGGTTATGTTTATTATCCATGTCCATATTCTCTCAAAATGTTTTAATAAAATGTTTACTTTACTTCCATGTATGTTTAAGACATTTTTACCCTTTTCTTACTTTTACCACATTGTATGGAATAAATCTTTCTTTTGTTTACCATACGAGGTACTTTTTGACTTTTCCGACTAAAGTACGAGGAAATTGTTATTTTATTACTTATACAGTGTGAAAAGACTTTTACGGTTTCATAAATCCTCATTTTCAGGAAGATTCCTCTACAATATTTTATAATTATTTTCAACAAAATCCTTTCCTTTTAAAATTGAATGGCATTTTGTGAAAAGAAAATGATTTTGAAGAAGAACAGATATATTACTCAAGAGTTCATTTCAAGTGTTTTATCAAAACCATTTTTAATCTAAGATGACATTATTTCATATGTGTATGTTTCAAGTATCATGTCTCTATGATTTACATGGTTTCAATTTTCTTATTATGAAATGATATCCATTTCTTTTATATGGATTGTGTGATGATGGGATGATGTTTATGAAAGCCATTTTATTTATTGGGTTATTATGAATGATGTATGATTATTTTGTGGCACACGTAAGAATGATTTCATTATGAGATGGGTGTGACCTATATCTCCCTCCAATGCATTGAGTAAAGATTTATATCTCATGAGATAGACATGGCTGGAATGGTAAGTTAATCTGGTCTAGTGTTACATGACTGAAATGAGGAGTGAACTCGATTCAGAAAGGGACTTTGTCCACTAAGATGGTCTTGGCAGCAATGCCTTGGCTACTATGGAAATCATAACAAGTTCTGAATGGTTTCCACAATTACATGTTTTATTCCCATGTTAGTTTATCATGATTAATGTTCCTTTATGATCTATGCTTTATATACTTCCATGATTTATGTCTTTTCTCAAGATTTTGATGTTTAAATTTCATGTTCAAGTTTTTGCATTCAAATGTTTATGGATTATTTTATGTTCTATATGCTTACCCTTACTGAGCATTTGATCTCACCCTTTATATGTTTTCTTTTCCCCAGGATTTAAAGAAAGTTTTTAGTTAAGAAAACAAAAGGGGAAGATCTTTATGGGATATGTTGAAGATCTTTCACCAAGATTAGAATATTACGTTCCGAGTTTCGAAAAACACTAAACTATTACGGTGCTTGAGTTTTGATTTTTTCTATGTATTATGTATTCCTCAAAAGTAATGTATTATCCATGTACGTAAATCTTCGAGTCTCTACAATAATAATTCTCTAACCCAATGAATTTTTTTCCTTGTCTGCTGCTCTTTATCCACACTCTCCTCTTGATGAGAAAATCATTTCTTTGGAACCCTTTCAGGAGTGTGAGTCACAACTTTTTCTTGCACTATCTCAACCTGTTTATGACTGTTTCTCTTATGAAGTTGATTGTCTAAGAGTTCCTGAAGTTGGAGAAAGTTCTGGGTTGATCCCTTCTAAAAAACTTGATGATTGCCATTATGAATAAGTGAATTTCCTTGATATCTTCTTACCTACATAGTTTGATATTGTGAGTGATTATTTCATAACTGAACATGAAATATTCACATCATTTGAGTCCTCTGTTGACATTGAGAATAGTCTATTAAAGGATGAATTTTATAACTTCTTCTAGGAGATTCTTGAGTTTTCAGAGTTGCGAGCTATTTTGGGACTTGCTGAGGGTTTTGTCGATGTTTCATCTTCTTTTTTTGGGTTTAATAAAAACTCTAAGTGTGGTGGAAGCTCTGTAAGTATTCTTGATCAGATTGGTGATTTTCTTAGGCAGCTGTTGAGCTTTTTAAGTACTAATGAACTTATTTTTAGAGACCAAGTTGAGCTAGACAACCTGGATCCTCTTAGTGATATTGATGAATTTTGGAGGATTTTGATTAGTGATAAAGATGAAAATGCCTCAAGTAGTACTTATCTTGATTCTTTAGACAATTGTGAAGTCCACACATTGAAATGTTTTTACCATTGAATGATCATGGTTTGAAATATTTTGGAGAATAATGTCTTGCAAGGGACTTTAAACCTAGCGCTGCATGGGAGGAAACACATGGTTTACTCTGTTTTCTTCATGAAATTTTTAGTTTGAATAAATGATCCTTGCTCAGTTGTTTGTCTCACTCTTTGGTGAATAATAATGCATGAATTTCTTTGTCATATGATGAAAGAGGTCTAGTGGTCCTGGTATACTAAGAGAATCATGTTTCAGTGGCAGCCGAATTTAGAACATTCATGGTAGAAGGAGGCTGCTGTTGGAGAACACTGGACAACACTATGAAAATCATGCTCTAGGTTTAGTTTTACATAAGTCTTAAATTCTTTAACACTATTGTTAAATTGTTTTATCTTGTTGGTACTAAAATTGTGCATCCAGAGTTCATATACAAGGCGAATAAAGGGAGGAATTAAAAAAATGAATTAATAATCTTCACATTTAGGGGAGTGTAATTTTTATACTTTCATTTGGTTTAATCTCCACATTTTTATTGAATGCTGATATGAAATAAGTGTGGGGGAGTTCCTGCTGATTTTTTATACTTGTGAACTATGTTTTTCTTGTTTGGGTGTAATCTTACTAATATCTACTTAGCTGAAACAGAATTTTGAGCTGCATTTTGAAACATGCTACAACCACTATTTTTATTCTCATTGAGATACTGCTCCAAAATATTGCTAACAATGCTAAAAATTGAATTATATTGAGTAATCTTTTGTCTACTCTTAAAAATTCAGAGCATGAAATTTTGAATAGATCTGAAACTGTTACTAGTGTTGGTTGGTGGGATTGGGTTCTTCTGTTTTTGTTTGTTTTTCTTTTCAATTCTTTTTTTTGTGTGAATTTTTTTTAAACCTTGTTTCTACCCTCTCTATATCCCTTTTTATGCTAAAAAGTTCATCTATTTTGAACTGAAACTGTCTTCCACATTAGAATTTAACATTGGGGACAATGTTGGGTTTAATGTGTGGGGGATAGGGGCCATTCTAGTGTTATGTCGAATTCCCCCTTCTTGAACTTAAAGAACCAGAATTTGTTTAACAAATGGTCAAATTGTTTTCAAAAATTGTTCAATATCTTCCAAAAATTTCAAATTCTTTCATCACTTGATGGTCATTGGAGGTTCAACGGAACTTCATTTCTATCGTGTTTAGTGGATAACTACTTGCTGGTTGTTGAGAGTGGAACATAGTCAGAAACTGTTAAGCTTGAGTGATTATTGAGTGGAATTTTTTATTGTTTTATGGATCTGTCTATTTAGGAACTAAGGATAGGAGTATGATAGGATATATTTTGTGGAATGATGATCATGACTAGGGATATCCAGAAGTTCTCACTAGAACCCAGGGGACTCACACTTTTGGAAAAATAATAATATTCAATCACTTTATGAAGTCATCTCGAATGATTATTAGTTTAGTCCTTTATAACTGGAGTAACATAAGAAAATGGGATCCCACATTGAGTATTTGAGTCAAGGTTCATTGGGTGAGTATCTAGGAATAAATAAATCCATTTAAAAATTAATAAGTTCCATGCCCAGTGCTCTGTACATGGAATATGGATGAGAAAAATTAAAATAAAGTTCCCTTGTCAAAAATGAACTTATTAAGGTGAGTGGAATTTGGAACCAAGTTGATGAAGGGAGAAATTGACTTGCTTAAAATTCATTTGAGCTGAATAAAAAAAGTAATGAAATTAATGTACTTTAATTTTATATACCTTTGGGAAGGTGAGAGTGGAAGGTGCCCGTGGTTAAGTTTTGAGTTCCAAATCATCTAACCTTTCATCACTCCTTGAAACAGAAAATGAATTGGAAGGTGAAGTATGAAAATTAATGAGTACACATATGAGGCATGCCATACTTGACAATGTATGGATTTGTGAGACTTTTGACTTCCAGTGAGTTTTTGTAGCATGGAAGGACATCATATTTGAACACCTTTGAAAATCCTGACCCACTATTTGGTCCTGATTCTATGGTTATTAATGTTTATTCATGCAATTTTTGAACTGAAACTGACAAATCGTCTTTTCGTTTTAAATTCAAAGGCATGTTTTTGTTTGAGGACAAACAATGTTTTAAGTGTGGGGGAGTTTGATGTCGCTCATTTTTAATCCTCTTTGTCACATACTTTTTTATATTTTTATTAACCTTTTAATATCAAATTGTTGCATTTTGTGTAATATTTATCAATTCATGTATTTTGTAATTTACATTATGAAAAATATATTTATGTATTAAAAGTATGTTTTTTTAATATTTTTTCAATAATAAAATAAAGTTATTATTTTAATTTCATTTAATTAATTATTTATGTTATTAAGTTTCAATAATTTTTAATTAATTAATTAAATTTATTAATTATTTATTCGTAAATAGTAATAAAATAACACATGTTACTTTTAATGTCTTCAAATAATTAAATTAGTTTTAACAATTTTATTTTATTCAATTAATATATCTTATTATTTAATTTAAATTATTAATTCTTTAATTGATTGGATAATTAATTTAAGTTAGTGACTTTATATATTTTAATTTTTTCTTTCATTATATTTTTTATAGTTTTTAATACAAATAAATTCATTCTTTTAAATAAAGAATAATTAATATTATTATTTAACTTTGTTTTATTTATTTAGTTTTTAATTCTATACTATTTAATTTAATTTATTAATATTTTTTAGTTTTATTCAATTAATATTTTATTTAATTTTTTGTTGTGTTTATTTTTCAGGTGTTCCTATAGCACCATGTCATGGTGCCACCATTTTCACTCCTTATTTTCCCATCATACCCTCAGCACCGCTTCAATTATTTTCCATTGTTTCCCTTCTGATGGTGGAACAACCAACCATTCCACCCCAATCCACTGTTTCCTTACGGTCTCACTGTTCCCACATTCACAGTGCCACTGGGTTCTTTTTATTACGGTCTCACATTCACATTGCCACTGCTGGCCAGTCCCCATTATGGTGCCTCTACCACTATTCCATCACGATGCATGTGCAACCGTTTCATCAACTATGATGGACTTCCTCTACCACCGTTTCACCCCTCACCATGTCTCCCCTGTCATGGTTCTCAAGTTAACCCTTTTCCCCCTTTCTCACCTCGCTTTCAGGCTACAACGATCTCCCTCTTCTCAGACCTCGTCGCACCAAGTCTGTCGCTTAACAACCTTACCCATCAGCGGCATCCTTCTCAGCTATCACCACTTCGATACTCATTGAGGAACCACCTCCACTACCTTGAATGAACCCCTTACCTTCATCCCATTCCGCTGTTGGACCACCGTCTCTTCTACATAGCTCGCCAGCACCGTCACACCCGAGTGAGTCCCGGACTGCAATTTTAGCTGAGCTCCGCACTAGCCACTTCCGGCCGCCGCTACCCTACCCTGCTCAACCGAGACCCCCTACCATCTTCCCTGTCTTCTCCATCCGCACGACCCCCCCCCCCCTCTTTCACCTTCAATATCTTTTCTTTTTATTATTATATTATAATATATAATAACATATATATAATATTTAATACCTATATTGACATACAACATAATATAACTAATATAACATATATAATAACATATGATGTATATAATAGTTAATCTAAATAATATAATATATAATAATAATATTAAAGTAAATACAATTTTAATTGTTATGTTATATTATATATATTTATGTATATTATTAATAATAATATTAGATATTATAAAATATATATATTTATAATTATTTTCATTAATTTTAAGTATTTTTATAATATATAGTATATATATATAATAGTTTCATTTTTTCACACTCCCATGCATTTTTATTTCTATTTTTTGTACAGGGAGATCATGTAGAAGGGGAATCAATTTCAGTTACAAGTGCATGGGGCATTCATCCAAGGAGAGAGTGGGGGGAGATTCCAGAACATCATTCTGTAGGGAAAGAATCCATTGTTATATCAAGATATCCCTCAATCCATCGATTCCTAGCAATCAACCCTCAATCTATATCATCACCAAAACAGAGGCAGGCATACTTTGAGAAGGAGATTAGTATCAGAGCTGAAGTTGGAGGGAGGAGCATTCTCATGGGATATTCTTCTTTATTAATGTTCCGTTTCTATCTCTTTGACTATTTTAATTTGTAGTTAAAAATATTAGGGGAATCAGGCTGTAGAGAACTGATCATCAATATATTCATCATGTTTTGTTAATATGATTGCTTTGTGCGATTACGTTGCTCGTTTTTCTCTTATGTTAATTTTGATTAATCATTTTAAATTACCTAACGACCAACGGGTGTGGTAGTGAAACATTTCACCATGGATCATTGACTGAAGTACCAAGAAATGGAAAAAGTCAATGTATCTCTTCTCCAATTTATGCATATTTATCCAAGGTTCAAGATCAATATATTAAGAATCAAGGAAGGGAATCAAGCTATGTTGATCCACTGAAGAATCAAATTAGTGTATTAGAACCATTTTTCTATGAACTGAGTAATTTAATTAAACTAAGAAGAAGCGGAGAATATCTTTTTAATCATTTCAAAGCAGCCTGAGGACCCTAAAATTATCATTACTATTTTTTCTTTGTTCAATCCATACATTTCACCATTTCATCTTCCTTTTCACACCTAGTATCAGTGTTTGTTTCACTGTTTATATTTAGTTTTTGTTATTGTTTTATTTTTTTTGTTGTTTTAGTTTTAATTTGGTCTAGCACAACGTAAGTCCTTCTATGTGGTTCGACACCCTTCTTACCATAACACTAGTAGTTTGTAGGGTTTATAAATTTTATATTTTCATGTACTCAATGACTGCACAGTCTTTCACCTATTTATAATATTAAATACTATAAAATACTATCTTAAGTGTCTATTGGATTTGAAAAGTCAACATTTTCTTAAGAATACCTAGATATGATTGATTACAAGTTTTCTAGAACATGTATGTAAAACGTCATTAGTTGCATCAATCTAATCAAATCCATTCAATATATCGTCCATCTAATTGGTCTCTATCTTATTATTCTAAACTCATGGTTCTTAATTATGACACACACTATTCAAATAAGTATCATTTTATTTCTTCATTAGATGATTCCATGTCTGATGAAGAATGTTTGGTCTGATGTGACTTCTTTTTCATCATATGAAACTCATCCTGTTGAATATTTTTCGACTGAGTAGGTAATCAATAATTAAATATCACATTTATTAATATTAGTTAAATGATAATATATATGATTAAAATTATTATCTATTCGATGAATCCCCAATTCATGAAACTCTTAAACTAAGTAGTAACCTCATTAAGAAACTCATGACACAAAATCTTCAGTACTTCAACTCCTCTGCATGTATATAAAATATTCATCACTTTATTTTCTATCATACCAACACCCCCTTTTAAAAGGGTGATCTTCTCAAAAGGAAGGTTTATAACTCAAAAGTGTTTTACAACTCATCCAAATTATAAATTTTCATTTCCCTACTCATTTTAATTTCATTGTATTCTTATAAAATCATTTTGAATATTCTTGAGACTTTCTGGAACCCATGATGTGTTAAGAAACTTCCTAAAACATCCTTAACCATTATAGAAAATCAAATTTTAAATATTCATCTTAGAATCCTCATTGATATGGAATTTACATTGTTTATGTAAAGATCCTTATAAATCCCACATCCAGTGTATACCTATCTATTTACTTCATTAGTAATTATCTTTTTGATGGTACTACTTTAGTATTATTCAGTTGATGTACTCAAAAAAATTCCTCATCTTTTGGAAGTTTTTTTGGTTTTAAAATTTTAGTAAAAATTCATTGATGGACTAAACATATGTTTTCGAAATGAAATATAACTTCTTTATCCAATAATTCTCTTATATACTGGTGGATCATTATAATTATCTCTAATCAGTGCTCTTTATATGACAACTCTAATTGATGAAATGCAGAACCTCTATCCAATGATTCTACATTATAAAATCAGGCTAGTAGATCTTTATAGAATTATGTAACTAGTTCCTTCATATGAAAACTCTAGCTAATGATATTACATTATATATCATAGTTTATATCAATCTAATTTTTTCCCATCCGATTCTAGTGAAAAAACTCTAATTGTTGGATATTTCAACTGTCTGAGTGATAGAACTTTCACTAACTAAACTTTATAGATTTACCCATCTAGTTTTATACACTGGTCATCAAATTTTGATAGAAATGAAATTATATCTACCATTTTTTATGATTCATACAAATATTTGAATAATAGAAAACTTGAGTTTACTCTTTCTGATCATTCTATATCCTATCATGGTAACATCCCGAATCAAAATTCATAGAAATGTGTCTTAAAAATTAGTGACTTGAACTACATGAATATTAATCTTATAACATTCAAATATATCCAACTAATCACATTATTTTATCGATTCTATCATGTTGTTTAACTTCATAGAAATATCCTCTTGATATACCCATCTTAAACATTATACTATGGCTTAATCATGAACTTCTCTAACTTTGTATTTTTCTTCTTGGATCACGATAAAATTCAGGATGTTAATAACTTAAAGAACAACACATCTTTATATAAATCAGTAAATAAAATTTATTACCATCCATAAGGGAATTTTATTACACCTTATAAAAACCTTGGCCTTTTATAAATATTATTACCCGATTTTTAACTTAAATATCTATTAGTAAAAAAGGATCGAAACATCCTTGTATCTTTGGAAGAATAGGTTAATAAAACACAAACATGATACTAAAATAAAATAACATAATTTTATTATCTATATTGAGTTCATAAATCCATTCAAGATCCTAAAACTCTATGGGATTATTTGGGGAATATATTGAAAAAATTGGTGAGCTACAAAGCATAGTTGGAAAATAATAATTACATGAAAACATAACATGAAATTAAAAGGTATAACATGATACCACAAAAAAGAAGGATCAAGGGTAATAACATGGGAGAATAAAATAATTAAAATGTTCTCTTTAGAATATTAAATCATAGGAAATGTGTAATAAACATATTAAATGACATAATCAAGAGTCAAGGATAACTATCTAGACAATATCCCATGGTGGTCAAAGTCCCATAGTGGAATAGGATTATTACCTAATTCCGTACATGATGCCTTATGATAATAAGTATTTACCCAACACATTACAACATTATATGGGTGAAACCATTTTAAAACGTTAATGATTATGTGTTCTAAAAAATATTAATCAATAAAAAGTCACAAACAATAAAATTACCCATGGAAGGAAAATGGGTTTCATAATCTTGTCCTATATCATAATCAGAGGAAATTTAAAAATGAATCCATTTGAGAGATAAATATAAGTCATGTATTAAACCATAAAATTAAGGAACAACAAGATTGTTATATATGTGAGATACATATAAACATAATTTATAAGTAATATATAACATAAATGGTTATCATATTTGATGAAAATGTATTTAAAATATTACATAGACTATATTTTGAGGAGAATACCCTTTTCAAATTGAAATTAATTCATTAAAATAAAAAATTTCCAATTTATTATAGAATATTTTTTCATTTAAGTATAAAAATGGAAACTTATAAAAGAATATTTAAGCAATTGAGTGGGTATGATGGTGGGTAATTCTGTAAATGTTGTAAAAATTTAAAAAACAATCATTTATAATATTGTAAAAAGGTTACTAAGTACTTAAAATTCCCAAGAGAGAGTCATACCCACTCTTACAAAACTTTATTAATAGGAGTAAAAGACAAAGTCAAAAGGTTACTAAGTACCTAAATTCAGAAAATGAAAAGAAGATTAATTTTTTTTTTAAAAAGTAAAACATAGGTAAATATTTATGTAAAAAATAATTTATAGAATGTTAAAAAATTTATTGAAAATATTATTTGATAATATAGTTATAGAAGAAAAAGGATTTCAAACGAAGAGAGAAATAAAGATACATTTTCTTAAAAAAAATTTATCCACTATTTTGACTTTTATATAAAGTAAAATGGTACTATTAGTTTAAAATTTATGAATAACCATAATAGAAGAAAACATACTAGGTTTATGATATAAATATCAAAAAATTACTCAAAGGGATACTTAAACATGAACAATATTGAAAAATGATGAAATTTTGAAATAGACCCATACCACTTTGGTTGCTTTTGAACCATAACCCCCATGAATGAAGTAACATAGAATAAAAAAAATAAATTATATGAAAATAAATATATTAATGATATAAAGTTCAAATAGGTATTATATACACTACAGAAAATAAATAAATGTGGTATATGACATATGTCTCCCAGAAGTAAAAGTAAGACGATAAATACCTTATCTCAAGTCCAAACTTGTTGTACATATCCTTTATCTTAGGTATAATAAAATTATTTCAATTATTATTTTTTTATTAATAAACTTGTATAGTTTTAATAAATTAAACTTAAAATATTTACTTCATTTAATTTTAGGGAATATTTAATTACTTATTGAATCACATCCACATCGGGTGTTTTGAGGATGCTCAGTTCAAAATTTCAAAATTTAACTGATGCGTTGACCATGTTCAAATGGATAATTATTCCAAAATATCTATAATAATAAAAATAAAATAATCCTTATTTTTTATAACAATTATACATTTAAAACCAAACATAAGATATGGTTATAAAAATTAAGTAAGATTCAATCATGGAGACGATAGGTCGTACGTACGCATGAGTAACGTTTTCATTTAAAAAAAATGATTTAAATAAGGTTAGTGAAATTTTATATTTAAATAATTAATATTATATCTAAAATATCATATTATTTCATTAAATACAACTATATAAACCATCTTTGTGATTTTTTAATAAAAATCAATAACATCACTTCATGAGGCGGTATTCCGCGGCACACACAAATGATGTTATCATTTTTTGAAAATGTTAAGGTAAGAAGGTATATGATATATCAATTTTTTAAAATGATTAATATTCCATGAATACATTATATAAACATTAAATCCATCATCATGAATATCCATGAGACATGCTGACAGAAAATGAATTAAATCTGTTCGTGAGGCGGTAGTCCTCCGTATACAAAAACGACGGTTTCGTTTCCCACTGGATGGAACATGAGATAGATTTAAGTTTTGAAATTAATATAATAATAACTTAGAATAGTTTTTATAATAATTATATTATAATATTATTATTTATTTATATTTTATAGGGGTGGAATAATAAATAAAATGAAGATACTCGATTAAGAATGACACCTCTTCTTCAGACAACAACTTTTTGAATATAACTAACGTCGCACTAGATTAGATTTATAGTCATAAAAAGTATTGTAATTTTTGGGTATGGAATTATAGAAGGTATTTGGGAAGTTATTCAACAATAATAAGGATTTATAATTATTTAATTTAAAGGATGAGAGGTTCCCTTTTAAAAGTGAGGGAGATAACAGACTTGGATATTTTTGAAAAGAAAAACTTATCCCAACATGTTATACATTAAATAAGGATCCAAAACGAATCATTATAGAAAATTTGATGATATAAGGTATAAATATAGATAAAATAGTATTTGGAAATTATTATATGTAATTTCAACCCTGGTATTTCTACTTTAACCCATGATAAACCCATTTGAACCTTAACTATAATAATAATTATTTTTTACTTTTTTAACTATTCATTATGGGAAAAATTTTAAATTAATATATTATATTAATTTTCATGATTAAAAATATATAATCCAATATTAAAAATTAAATTCACAGAAGTGGTGTAAATTAATTTAAAATTAAACCAAAAGAAGCAATGAAAAATCAGTTTTCTAAAGAGAAAGTGTTCAAAATTAAAAGAAGTTTTTGTATAAAAATTCAGCAAGAAACTGACTAAAATAAAATAAATTTTATTCATAAATATATAATTTATGTAATGCTAATTTTAATACAAGTTAAATAAAAAATATAACTTAATAAATGATTAAAATGAAAAGATTGATTTTAATAAAACTTGTATTTTTTACTATTCATTAAAAAATAAAATTTTTTTGAAAAATGCCATAAATTCATCCTATGTTAATTTTGAAATTTTTATTAAAAAAATATATTTCATTTTTAAATTTTTTTTAATGTTTTAAAAATTAATTTTATTATTTTTTCACAAAAAAGAAATAAAAATAGTTTTTTTAGAAAAAGTTATTTTCAATGCCAATAAATATTTAAGAAAAATTATGTAATTATTAATAAATATATTTTCTTTATCTAATAAAAAATAATTTAAAATTTTTTGTTATTCTTATTAATAACACTATATTTAAACGATTGGTTATAATGATCATGTTTACATAACAATATTTTAATAGTATATCATGGTTCATTTAAACTCAGTGTTTGATGTTGTATACGCTATCAAGTGTTGTTTTTATTTTAAAATCTTGAGGTGTTACATTTAACCCTTTTAAATAAATTACATCCTTGATATTTGAACTTTTTCTATTAATAAAGTGTTTTACATTTGAAAATTTCTTTTGGGGAAACTCACATCATAAAATTAGTATGTAAAATATTTTCTTAAAAGAGAAGAAGAGAAGTAAGAAGGTCGTCTGAAATAAAAAAAGACTAGGTTTACAAATAAGGATAAAATCGGTGGGAAGAGAAAACATGGATTTTGAAATTATATCCATCTAGGTGAAAACATTATACTTTTTTTAAACTAGAATATAACTTTAATTTATAAAAAATGAAAAACATTTTTATTTTAGGATCCTTTTCCTAAAGTTGAGGGATCCTTTTTATATATTGACGAAGAATATTTGGAAATATAGTTCCATTATAAGTTTCATTTCATTATTTAATATTTTTCAACACACTATGATGTATTCTTAAAATAATGAGTATTTGAGATTGTTTTTTATTTCTGAAGCACTAAAATTAACTTTCAATGGATCACATGAATCCAAAAAATGAAATACATGTATTCCAATTGAATTTAGACATTAACCAAAACGAAAATGGTTTTTAGAATATAATATAATACCCAAAATTAATACACATTCATATTAATCTCTAAATCTAATGTTCAACACAAATCATTGTTGGGAATGTATTGTGTCAAAAATACTTAATAAACATATTGATTTTGATTCTCACAAATACCCTTGTTTGTTTTACTAATGATATTACATTAATTGAATTTTAAAAAATTAATATTATTAATATTGTTTATTTTGAATTTAATCTTATTGTTCGCATGGAATATTCATCGAAGTGTTGGGAACACACTTAAGTGTATTCTGGAAACATTGTTGATACCGTACTTTGATGAACTTAAAGAAAGGAACAAACCCTACATTTTTATTAAATCTTATGCTGAGAGATCAACACTTATTATTAATCAACCCTATGTGGATAGAAACATATGGATAAAGAACACTAAATTTGGATAAAACCTAATGTCTGAAAAAGAGAAAAAGTATGGTTAAGAAATCCTATGAATGTATGGAACCGTACGTTTGAGAAGCAAACATATGGATCATAAAATTTACTTTTGTGATCAACCATATGTTTTCAACCCTACGTTCAGAGATGGAACACTAATTAGTTTAACCCAACATTTGGTATTTTTTTCGTTTTGTAAAGGATCCTTACGTTTGACTTTTCATCATCAGAGATTTTAATTTACAATTCTATCAGAGTTTCATGCAATGGTCTTTGCAGAATATCTGGCTAATTTAAAAGATCATTTTCAAACAATTCAAATCTCTTCATGATTGATTCAATGAATCTTATTAAATTTAGAAATTCTCTCCTATTCTTAAGAGAAGTTATGACTACTCTGATCTGTCTTAGTAATTTGAATTTCTACGATTTATCATGATATTTTCTTGCATCTGGATTTGAAAAAGTAGGATATCGGCTTTATTTATTCTATCTATATATTTGATATATATATATATATATGTGTGTGTATGATTCAGAGAAGAATTTATATATTGATATATATATATATATATATATTTATCCATATATTGTGACACATATTAACAAATGAGACTTCTTTCTTGGGAAGATATTTCACAGATCTACTGCAACAATCGATCAGACTCTATTTTCAACAGAAGAGTCTACAATCGAGATATAGGTGTTATGAATTTAGTATTTTCTGTAATTATACTGCTGTTATTCATTTGTATTTTTATATTAAAAATCAATTACAATAGAATCACTTCAAACCTGCACTTTCTTGAAGAAACGATTTTCTGAAGAAGAAGATCCATCTACCTTTATTTGCTGTTACAACTATGAAGTTGAACCAAAACCATTCTAAATCATTATATTTTTATTGAGAGTTTCAACTGCTCATACTCAGTTGTGGTGGAGTATCAACTTATCGATCTAAGATGTGGTTTTTATGTTCTCTATTAAAGAACCATAAGGCTATATTTTTTTTTGACTTATTTGTAAATGTGTCAACTTCCTATAATCAATTGTGGATTGGTTTTATGATATTAGGACCTGACTAGTGAAATTCACCAAACTCGTAGTGAGAGTAATTGGTGGAGTGGACTAGGGAATCTTTATTCCCCAAACAACTATAAACTTCCATTTTTGTTATTTCTATTTTTATCCAATGCTCGTACTTTCATACATAAGATAAATATTTCTTATCGACATAATCATTAGTATACATCAAAAGGAATAATTGTGAAATATTTTCAAAATACAAAATTCACCCCCCCTAATTGTGTAAATTTGTATAGTTCGCCCTAATAATTGGTATCAGAGGGGAGGTTAGGGAGAAATCTATAACCAGATAAAATTATAAGGTCTATACAAAGATGGAAATGACTAACCATAGAGAAGGACTGTCAATGTTTCATGATCCTTATTTCAATGGTGAAAACTATAGATGCTGGAGATCATAAAGGATTGTATATTTGAAGAATCTTGGATTCAAAGTCTATTCTAAGATCATTACTCCTTACATAATTCCAGAAAATCCTACAATATGGACCACTAATACAGAGGCCGATTATGACATAAATTCTAAAGTTATGAATGTTATTATGATTGGTTTTGTACCAGATGAATTCAAAAATGTCTCACAATGTCTTACTACTTATGAAATGTGTAAAACCATTGTAGTTGCTTATTAAGGAACAATCAATGTATGAAAAATGAGTTATGCAACAAAAAAAATGAAATTTGATACATTAATAATGTTTGATGGATAATGTATCACTCAAATGAATGAAAATATTATAGAGATTATTAATAATATTATAGCCTTATGTGATCCTATCAAATAAGAAGATGAATATTTGAAAGGACTGAGTGTACTATCTACTAAATGGAATGTCATACGAGCTACAATTCAATAATCATCACCTATTAAAAATAATAAAATGAGAGAATTGATTGAGAAAATGATGATTTATGAAGATGAAGATCATAAAGTATTAGTGAAAAAGTATAACACTTCTCTAAAGGTAACATTTCATATGAAAAGAAATAGAATAAAGAAATATTTCAGAGATGAAAGGAATTCAGATACATCTGATTCTGAAATTGAATTGGGAAAATTATCTAGAAAGTTTATTACGTTTTATAGGTAGATAGGAGGATTCAAAAAACCCTTCAAGAGGTATGAGAAAGACCCAAGGCAAGCCATATACTATTCATGAAAGAAATTAGGTCATATAAGGCCTGATTTTACTTAGTTTTGAAGTGAAAAGTGAAAGAAATATAACATATATAAGAGAGATGATGATTATGAACATAAAGGAAAAAAGGTAAATGAATTCTACTTGGAGTGTTTTTGAAGACTCCAACAGCTCATCAAAATCTAATTCAGAAAAATAATAATCAAATATGAAAGCAAATATGTGATTCATGATAGATGACGATATGTTACAAACCTATTATTCATTTAATTATAATGATTATTCTGATTCAAATTATTCTAATAATAAATTAGATGCCTACTGAAAAATGATATAATTAAAATATGATTCCTTATTAAAGAAACAAAAATATTTAATGAATATTCACAATTCTATTTTTGGATAAAGATATTCCTTACATAAACAACATCAAGAGTTAATTGAAAAATTTAACTCGTATACCACAAACTATGATGATCATGAAAATTAGATTAAATCATTAAAAGATGAAGTAGAAACTTACAAATGTGAAGCTCTCTTCTTTAAAAAAGGAGGAAATATTCTGAATGAATTTTTTGGTAAAAAATTCATTAGAAAGAAAATATTTTTTATAGAATGTATTGGTGAAAAAACTAATCTATAAAATAATTAATTTGATCCCAACTTAAAAACTGTTACTTGTCATTTTTTTGGAACATAAGGACATATAAAAAAACTATTATTTAAGAAATCCTCAAATAAGTGGAATTTAAAAGTATTTTATTTCAAATAGATTATCTAAATAAAATGACATGAGTTATAGAAAAACAAAGTAGATATATATTCCCAGCTCTTTACTAGCTAATATTACTAGACCCAAGAGAATATGGGTACCAAAACAGACTCTTGTTTGAATTTCCTTTGTAGGAAATATGTCACAGAAAAAGAAAAGTTATATGGTATATAGAAAGTGGCTTCTCTAGTGATTTGAGTGGAAGCTCATCAAAATTCAATAAACTAACTCAAATTTATGGAGGTCTAGTCACCTTTGGGGATAATAAAAAAGGTAATATAATTTAACTTATAACTATTAGAGATCTAAAAAAAGTCTCAATCAATAATTTACTATATATACAATGGATTAAGCATAACCTAATAAGTATCTCTCAACTCTAGGATGATGGAGATTATTTTTAATTGTCAAAGAATTACTACTATGTATTTAAAGATAAACTACTTATGTTTAGAGCACCTTGAACTGATAATGCTTATAATTTGGATTTAAATTCATTGTGTAAACATAAATTGAATTGTTTATCAACTAAGATAAATTATTCTTGGATATAAAATAGGATCCTAGGTCATTTTAATATTTTTTCTTTAAATAAATTATCTAAGAAACCAATATTTTCTGATTTACCTCGTCTTATGTTTGAGAGTGACATTTTTTTGATGCATACCATTTTTAAAAGTAATAAAAATCTTCCATAAAATCTATTAACAAAATTTCTACATCGAAACCTCTAGAACATATCCACATGGATCTATTTGGACCATCAAGAGTAGAATGTTTGGAAATAAAATTATATGAATATATTTTAGTTGATGATTATTCAAGATTTACATGGGCCTATTTTCTAAAAATTAAAAGTGAATCTTTTACTCTTTTTGAATGTTTCTGTAAATTTTATCAAAATGAAAATGGTTTTTAGATAATTTTATTTAGAACTGATCATGGTGGAGAATTTGAGAATCAATAATTCAACTCATTTTTTTCAAATCTGGGTATTAAACACACATTTTATTAAACAAGAACACCTCAAAAAAATGGAATTGTTGAAAGAAGAAACAGAACTATTCAAGAAATTTCTAGGACTATGCTAAATAAAAACAATCTACCTACTTACTTATCGGCAGAAGTTTTAAGCACATCAAGCTATATCATGAATAGGGTTTTAATTCAGCCTATTTTTAGAAATACACCTTATGACTTTATAATAACATAAAACCTATGGTAGTGTACTTTAAATTAGTTGTATGTAAGGTGTATATCCTGAACAACAAGGACAATCTTGGTACGTTTGATCGAAAAGATGATGAAGGATTTTTTATAGGATATTTGGTTACCTCTAAAGCCTCTAGAGTGTTTAATATAATTTCAAGGACTATTAAAGAAATAATTCATGTGAAGTCTGATGAAACATACCCTTTTATTAAAGATAAAGATCATAATATTGAAATTACTGACTCTTCTAAAAACATGAGACTTGAAAATCTAAAGAATAATTTTGAAAATAATATAATAAAAATCAAGTATAGTTTATAAGAACATGATTCTGAAGAACCTAGAAGTGCTTTAAATAGACCATATAGAACCCTAAAGAATCATCATTTAGAACCATAAATATGAGACCAAGACATAAGAATAAGAACTAAAATAAATATAGGAATGATATTTGAATTCTATGCCTTTCGATATCAACTATTACCAAAATCTTTTTAAGAAGCCTTAGAAGATGAGAGTTGGATGTTATCAACTCATGATGAGCTAAACCAATTCAAAAGGAATGATGTTTGGGAATTAGATGAAAGACCAAAAAATTATATAGTAATATGAACTAAGTGAGAATTTAGAAATAAACAAGATGATGACGGGGTTATAAATAGTAACAAATATAGATTAGTAGCTAAAGGATATAATTAGGAAGAAGGTATAGATTATGATGAATCATTTTCCACTGTGGCTATATTAGAAGCAATTAATTTGTTTTAGATTATGTATCTCATATGAAAATTATGTCATATCAGTTGGATGTTAAATCATTCTTTTTAAATGGCTATTAAATGGAGGAATTTAATGTTGAACAACCTCCTGGTTTTAAAAATTCTCAAAAACCAGAATGTATTTTTAAACATACTAAAGCTCTCTATGGATTTAAAAGAGGACCTAGTGCATGGTATGAAAGATTAAGTTCATTTATTTTAAAAAATATATTTATTGTTGTATTGGAAGATCCAAATATTTTTAAGAAAACCATTTATTTTAATATATTCTTTGATCAAATCTATGTTGATGATGTTATTTGTGGTTCAACCAATGAAAAACTTTGTAATGATTTTTCAGAACATACAAAAAAATAATTTAAAATGAGTATGATGGGTGAATTGAACTTCTTTTTAGGAATTAAAATTTATCAAAAATATTGTTGAAATATTTTAAACCAATGTAAATATATTATAGATTTATTGAAAAGTTTTGTTTTAAGAACAACAACACATATTCAACTCCCATGTGTACCAATATAAAACATGATTTGGATGAAGCTGAAAAACCAGTGGACAAAAAGTTATATAGAGGTTTTATTGGTAGTTTATTATTTCTTACTCCTAGTAGACCTCATATTATGATTTCTGTACGTTTATGTTCAAGATTTCAAACTAATCCTAAGGAATCACATCATATTTCTGTAAAAATGATTTTATGATATTTAAATGGAACTCTTTTTCAATCTCTTCTTCATCCAAAAACATCTGATTTTAATTTAATATCATACTCAGATGCTGTTTTTGGAGGTTTTATATTAGATAGAAATATTACCTTAGGACCATTTCACTTTTTAGGAAAATCATTAGTATCATGGTCAAGTTAGAAACAACTCTCAGTCTCTCTATCAACAGCTGAGGTAAAATGTGTATCTACAAGCAGTTTCTGTGCACAAGTATTATAGATGAAAAAAATAGTAATATACATTGGATTATGTTTTAATAGAACACCTATTTTATGTGATAATACAAGTTATATAAATATTTTAAAAAAATTAAATAATCCATTCACGAACAACACATATTGATATTAGACATCATTTTTTAAGAGATTATTTTTTTAAAAAGGATATATCTTTAGAATTTATAAATTCTGAATATCAACTAGCTGATATTTTTACAAAACCACTTTCCACTATATGTTTCTCATTTATTAAAGAGTAGTAAGGTTTTTTTAATTTTTAAATAAATGATAATATTTTAAATATTTTTTAATATTAAATATTTTTTATTCAGTTTGTTTATTTATTTATTAATTTCAGTTTATTTATGTGAAAATTATTTTCTGATTTATTTAAAAATGACTTTATTAAATGTTTTTTTCTATAATTTTTAGTTAATTTATTTGATCTTAAATTTATCCACGCTACTTTTTTTAATTTTTTAATAATTATCTTACATAAATACACGAGAAACACAACACTATCTGAAAGGTTTCAAATATCTAGCCTTTTCGTCTCTTGAAGCCTTTTTGAATACCAAAAAATTTATGTACCTTCATCTACCTTCCCATTCGTCTATTTTTGTAACACCCAAATATTTCATAGTACATTATTTATTCAAAGTAATTCAATAAATTGCTCTACACGCAACAATAAGTTCAAGCGCACCATGACTTACCAAACTAGTCGTTCAAAAGATGGTATGAATAGTATTAACATAATTTTGAACATTATATAATCATTATAATTTAGGAATCCATATTATGAGTTTATTAGACATAATTTAAGAATAAACTCATTTTTTTCAGATAAAAGAATTATTTTTAAAAAAAATGCAATTTTACCACCTTTTAATAGATTATTTTTTTAAAACCAATATTTAGCAATGTTATGTATTCAATTTAATGAAATTAAATTATTCCTTAGAATTGGGACATAAAAATTTAGTTTGGATTAATTTCTGGTACTTTTCTGATAACTATCATATTTTGATGAATAGTGAAAAAATACAATATTTTAACTAAAAACAACTTTTTAAATCAAAATAATTTATATTATTAAATTATAAATTTTAATAGTTTTGAATTATAAATAGATTATATTTTTACCATTTAATCCAATGCGGGTAATCGTAAGTTATTTCACTTTGAAATTGGATGTAAACAAGTGTCAATCTTTTGATAGTTAGTATTTATAAAAAATACGCTTTTTGGTTTTGATAGTAGGAATTAATTTTAAATTAATAAATTAAATTTATATGTTCAAAATTTGCTAAAATATACTTCATTTTTGAATTTGTAATATCAAAATTATCTTAGGGTGAATTTTTGGTATGTTTCAGAAAACTTTCCAATTTTGATGAATAGTGAAAAACACTACATTATTGGTTAAAACCGAATTTTCAATTAAAAAAATTATTTATTTAATTTAAATTTATTTTAGGTCAAAATAGATACATAATACCTATATATGTTCAATTTAATTAATTGGAGTCATTTTATAATAAGATTAGATATATAAAAAATTTATTGAAATTTTACCGTCTTTGACCCGCCTCCTAGGAGAATTTGCAAATTTTCATAAAACGTAATTTTACCGCTTCTGAGAATTGAATTTTAAAAATCCAAGGTTAATGGTTGATATCAGTAGGTTAAATTTGGTTCAATATGATAAAAATAATTTTTGGTGAATAGTAACTTTTGACTTTTATTTACCACAGTTAAAAGTAAATAGGGTAATTAAAGGTAAAAATGATATTATTATTACCCTAAAACTTGTCGTAATTCTATTGGATAAGTTTAATTAGACCAAAAACAACCTTAGAAATAAAATATGATCTTATAGGTCCAGTTGGATTAGATTAAGACATTTATTATTATTTAATTCAAAGAAGAGTAAAAAGTTTTAAACTCAATGTGTAATAACTAAACCATTTTTAATATAGGGTTACACATAGGATAAATTCGACTTAAATATTAATTAGAAATATAAAAATATTTCCTGCGTAATGGAATTTTATTTATAATTTATAGACATTATATAATTTAATTTATTTATGACATAATGATGATGCAGAAATTACCTAATTAATGAAATATTAAAATAATTGATATTATAAATACTCAAATAAATTTAATTTGAGACTTTTTATGAAATAAACTAATTTTATAGGTTAATATGACATATTAGGGTTGATTAAATTATTTTTTTCAAAGTAATAATGCTATTATAAATTTAGAAAAAATAAAATACAAAATAGTGACAAAATTGACAGAAAAGAGTTTTTTAAAAAAAAAAGATATTATATTATTAATTGGTATTATATTCCTAAAAATATAAGGTTCTTCCAAAGGGATTAAATACTATTATATATGTCATTAATAAACCACTTGGGGTTTTCTTGGAATTTTATAGTAAGTTTATTAACCATATTATATAAAAATACAAAGAGACATGGTAAATGTCAAACTATTTAACTAAGAGTTAAATCTAAATGATAAGGTTAATATAGTGTACCAAACCAGTCTAAAACTTATTGATTGAGTGTTTGTAGAACCCTAACCACATTATATTATAACTAATTCATTTTTGATCCATTATAAACCGAAAACTAATTTATTATAAAATAATTTGTTAAGTTTTTCCTAAGGTTCCCCTCACCCCTCTTATAAAAGGGAACTTCCCATTATTTCAAATTCACACATACAAAGACATTTGTCTCAGCCAGAACCTACCCAAATATCCTCCAAACTATCCTAACTTTATCTTAGAGACCTTATTTTGGTCATAATTCCAACCTAAGGATCCATTTTGATCAAATCAAAAGGAAGAACCTGAATAAGAGGTAATGATTTCACCACCGTCTTTCAAGTTCATTTATTCTTCCACTTACTCTTTCTTTGTTATTACCATAACAAAATAATAAATCCAGTACCTTATATATATTGTTATGTTATTATAAATATGGCATAAAAATATTCATTATTCAATCCATCATATGAATGATAATGTCACCATGCGTGCGTATGTACGGCTTACCGTCTCCACGCCGTGGTGTAATTTGTTATTCAACACTATGTTATTTGGATGGATATAATGGGGATTTATAATTATATAAATAATGAAAATAACATGATAATGTCTCTGTAAAATTAATATACCATCCAATTCCATGCCTTTAAGGAAATTATATTGTCGCTCATGCGTACGCACAGATTACCGTCGCCACAACACGATTAGATTCATTTCCACGTTCACCATTCATCGATGATTATAAAAATATATATTACTAATAAGTATGTAATATATGACATAATAATTATACTAGATATATATATATATGTATATGTATTTATGTACTTACATATATCTTATTCACTAACTTCCGTTCAATATGATATGAAAACAGAAACAACATTTATGCGTATGTACGACCTACCGTCTTCATAAACTGTCTTTTCCATTTCATATATCGATCTATTATAAATATTTATATTATAAATATATATGATATATGAATCAAGGTTTTTAATATGGAATTATTTAAATCATTATCCAAATGATATGGTCAAGAATAACAAGTTAAAAAACGTACGATAAAAAAAGCGATTATTACCCGAAATGTAAATTTAAGATGAAAATCATAATTAAATGGGTAGTATAAAGACATAAATGAATCATGTATGGTATAATAAATATGAATATGGTTTTGGTATAATATAATTACATACAATGGTCATTATACCAGAGGTTAAACGTACCCTCGACCAAAGGAAAGTTCAAGTTAAGGGTTAATTTCACAACCTCTTTATTTTCTGAGGTTGTTTTTACGTAAGTATCTTGTGAGACATATTTATTATCCATGTTAATGTTTCATGAAATATTTTTCAAACCGATTATTTTAAGGGACTTTTTTACAAAACCATCATTTTAAATGTTTTAAATATTTATTCCTCTAAATAATTCTCATTAATGTCCATGTTTTCAAAATGGGTTTTAAGGATTTATCTATATAGACACGAATGTTTTTAAAATGTTAATTCCTTTCAAAAGATTCAAAGTGGTATGGGAAACTTTTGATTCAAAAATTTTATTAAATGTTTTCCTTTCTAAATTTTGTGACTTTTAAATGTTTTCATGAAAATGGATATTTCTCTCAAAGAGTTTTACAAATCATTTTCATCTATGCCAACATCCTTTGATGAATTTTAAACTTGTTTGAGGATGATTTATTATGACAAAAATCTTCCATATTGTATTGATGATTTTTTGATATTTTGACTGTGGATATTTTATTTTTATACCATTCATGGTTTATGGATAAATTATTGACATTTCGTATGCTAGTTTTAATATGAATGTTTATGTTATGTTTAAACCTTTTCATATGCGAAATGCAATGGACTTAGTAAGTGATGGGTGTAGCCTGCTATAGCTTCTCGATGCATAGGAAGGTATCATAAGACAAACTAGTGGATTGGCACAAGGCATTGAAAAAATCTTATTTTTAGTCTTGGCACAAGGCTTTGACTACGTGGTTAGTAAATCTGGCATTATGCATTCCATCATTATGAAAGTGGCTATTGATATTTCATGTGATTATTCGACTAGTAGAATATCTATGTGAGTAAGTAAATGGAATTATTTTGATTTATATTTTCCATATTATGATGAAGTTTATGTTGAAAAGGATTTTGTTTTAGTTTTATACAATGAATTTAATATTTATTCTCATTTATGAAAGTTTCCACCGTATTGTTATCCTTACTAAGCATATAAGCTCACCTCTTTCTATGTTTTATTTTTCCCAGGATTCCAAGAAGTGTATTATGATTGATATGCAGGGTTAAGCTAATGGAATAATGGAATTAACAAATAATTGTTTATGTTTTTTTGTATGGTATAAAGTGTAATGTAATAATCATCTGTGTAATATATTTTCCAAGACTACTAAAGTGATCGGTCCTTTAGGACTTGATTATTTGTAATCATACCAATGAATAAATATAATGCACCGACTCTGGGTAAATGGGGTCGGGGTGTTATAGTTGGTATCAGAGGAAGTTTAGCAATAACCTTGGAAACTATATTTAGATAAACTTTTATTAGAGCACATTACCCTAAGATAGACTTTGAGGATTAATATAGAATAAATTCCTAGAATTTTTTTAATGTAGATATTTTGTGAGTTTTCCAAGTAAATAAATACCTTTCTGGATACGAACCGGTAGAGGCCGCTCTGGAACAGATGTACCTAGGGGTAAAACCCAAAAACCCCACTTTGAGCTAGACTCAAACGGAAAATGGTGCACGACAATGGGCCTTTCTTCCCTCTTGGTTACGATACTCTCGGGGGATATACTTAGGACAATTCTTATTTTCTTTACAAATCATTATGAATGATTTACGAGTATATAACTCCTCAAAGAAAATATTTTTTTTCATTATAGATTATATCCACAAACTGTTTAATTTATGTTTGGTATTTTACAAGTTTGGAATTATTCATTGCAAATCATAAACTGACCTAGTGTATGTCATTGTATAGAAATGGAGCCCAGTAGAAGGAATGTGAACTCCAACAATACATATAATCCAAATAGTAAGAAATATCATATCTTTCATGGTATTAATCCAAAATTTAGAAGGGAAATAATCTCTCGTGTATTATCAACATATGAAGAAATAGTATCATGTGTTAATAAGATAAGTAATGAATTCTATGAGTCTTATGGCTTCGAAGGGAAGAAAGAGAAAAAAAGGATGGAAGAGAGAAAGATAGATAAAGGGAAGAGGGAAAAGAAGGATTTTACTATATGTGATAACCGTGGAAAGAATCACCTTGGTAAGTGCTTGAAGGCAATGGGAGTTTGTTATAAGTGTGGAGAAAAAGTACACCAAGTACGTTATGGCAAGGGTAACAAAAATGTTTCAAATGTACAATGCTTCATCTTCAAGAAATTGAGACACTACGTGAATCAATGTACCAGTCATCAGAGTATACCTTAAATGATGCTATTGGATAATAATCAAGTTAT
Organism: Viscum album; assembly: GCA_963277665.1. Lineage (NCBI taxonomy): Eukaryota > Viridiplantae > Streptophyta > Magnoliopsida > Santalales > Viscaceae > Viscum > Viscum album. Next base: position 1,378,705,942 of record OY728132.1, on the reverse strand, counting down.
GATACTACGTCAGATGAAGAGGAATGAACAGTGTTATTATGTTGTTAATATAGAATTATTTCATTTGAGTGTTGTATCAACAATATACTAGTTATATGAATTATAGAGATAAATAAGGATCGTACTGCAGTATTATTTTATAGAATATTTGAGATTATATTGTTCTATGAAAAGTGACTTAATAGTAAGCTTAACTTTGTGAAAAATAACTGGTTGTAGGAAATTTAATCTTTAATATGGTCCTGATAATGAGGTAGTGATTTTGGAATAAGATATGGTTGATTTGGATAAATTATATTGGATATTCTTGACTTCCTTAGAACTTATTAATAGTTTTTTTTATTTCATCATTGTTGGAATATTTAATATTTTTGGATATAAGGAATATATCCAATATTATATAAAGGATAAGGAAGCATGAATGTAATTAATAATGTTTTATGGTAATTTAGGGTGTTACCATGTTTTAAAATAATACATGATCAAGGTGTTCACATGTTATTACGTGGAAAAAACGATCTTCATTGTGTTTGAATTCCTTATAAATTTTGGATTGTGAGTTTGGATAGATATATTTTGGATAAGTATAAATCTGGGAATGTATTAATTTTGTAATTGGATACTATTTTTAAGGTTATTTTTCGATTTTTATAATGGAAAACATGCATACCGTGTGACAACCCGTCACGTATGACAAAGTTGAGGGAATCGAACCTACAACCATAGTGCGATTGGGATTTATCACCTACCACTAGACTACGTGAAGTCCCTAGATTGTATAATGTAGTTCTTATTTTTAAATGGTCTGATATGTGAATTATAAATTCAATATTTTTAACCCTATATGAATTGGATAAATAGAATAATTTTTTAAGTTCTATCTTTTAGAGTGAATGATGAGTTTGTGGTAGAAATTAGTTAAAGGATGGAACTCTACTTGTCATGTATATATTTTTTCTTCTCTTATTCTATGAAGAAATTAATTCTTAAACTTTTGGTAAGGGATATTAAAACTGAAAACGTGTTATTCTAATACCTTATGTTTTGTTGAACCGATGATTTTTGAAATCATCATAGATTGATGGCTTTGAGGCCCTCAATTCTACAATTTTTTGTGACTGACGACCTCAATAACTCCCTATAAATATTTATGTTTATCCACTAGTTATGTGTCTTTAATTTCCTCCAATGTTCTCTTAATTGAGATCATAATTTTGTGGTGACTTTTTCATTCCCCTTTTCCTCTTATTAAGGATAAATTTGTTTATCCTAATTTCTAATATGGGTTTTCCTGCAAAGGTATATTCTATTTTCAACCTTTTATTTTTCAAGAATAATTTCAAATTGCGAGGATGCAATTTATTAAAGTAAGTAAGAATGTAAGACCCCATGATTTCATAATACTTTATTTCTTCAAAGTAATTCAATAACATGCACTACACACAAAACTGAGTTCAAGCGCACCACGACTTACCAAAATAGTCGTTCAAAAGCGGTTATGAATAGTATTAACTAAATTTTGAACTTTATATATTCCTTATAATTTAGGAATCCATATTATAATTTTCTTAGACATAATGTAAGAACAAATTCATTTTTTTCATATAAAAGAAGAATTTTTTCAAAAAAAATGCAATTTTACCGCCATTTAATAGAGACCCTTTTTTAAAACAAATATTTAACAATGTTATATATTCAATTTGATGAAATTGAATTATTATTTAGAATCAGGACATAAAAATTTAGTCTGGATAAATTTTTGGTACTTTTCTGATAACTTTCATATTTTGATGAATAATAAAAAATACTATATTTTAACTGAAAACAACATTTTTAATCAAAATAATTTATAGTGTTAAATTATAAATTTTAATGTTTTCGAATTGTAAATAGATTATATTTTTATCTTTTAATCAAATTCTGGTCATTGTACATAATTTCACTTTGATATTGGACATAAACAAGTGTCAATCTTTTGATAGTTATTATATCTTCAAAATACGCTTTGTGGTTTTGACAACAGGGATTAATTTTTAATTAATAAATTAAATTTATATGTTTTTAATTTCGTAAAATAGAGTTTATTTTTGAATTAGGAAAATCAAAATTAGCTTAGGGTGAATTTTTGGTATGTTTCTGAAAACTTGCAAATTTTGATGAAGAGTGAAAACACTGTGTTATTGGTTAAAACCGACTTTTCATTTAAATAATTATTTATTTAATTAAAATTTATTTTAGGTCAAAATAGATAGATAATACTTATATATGTTCAATTTAATTCAATGGAGTCATTTTATAATAAGTTTAGATATATAAAAATTTTATTGAACTTTTACCGTCTTTGACCTGCCTCCTAAGAGCATTTGCAAATTTTCATAAAACGTAATTTTACAGCTTCTATGAATTTAATTTCAGAAATCAAATTGTCGTGGTTGATATCAGTATGTAAACTTTTGTTCAATAAGATACTAATATTTTTTGGTGAATAATAACTTTTGACTTTTATTTACCACATTTAAAAGAAAATAGGGTAATTAAAGGTAAAAATGATATTATTATTACCCTAACACATGTCCTAATTCTATTGTATAAGTGTAATTCGACCAAAAAAACCTTATCAAGAAAATATGATCCTTTTGGTCCACATATATTTGATTAGGACATTTATTATTATTTAATTCACAGAAGAGTTAAAAGTGTTAAACTCAAAGTTTAATAACTAAGCCATTTTTAATATTGGGTTAAATATAGGATAAATTGGACTATAAATATTCATTTGAAAGATAAATATATTTCATACATAATGGTTGTTTATTTATAATTTTTTAACAATAAATAATTTAATTTCTTTATGACACAATGATGATGCGGTAATTACCTTATTAATGAAATATTAAAATAATTGATATTATAAATACTGAAATAAATGTAATTTTAGACTTTTTATGAATTCCACTGATTTTCTAGGTTAATATGAAATATTAGGGTTGATTAAATGATTTTATTTGAAGTAATAATTCTTCTATAAATTTAACAAATACCAAATACCAAATAGTCTCAAAATTGACATAAAAGAGTTTTTAGAAAAAATATTATATTATTAATTGGTATTCTATTCCAAAAAATATAAGGCTAGTCAAAATGTCTTAAATACTGTTATATATGTCATTAATAAACCACTTGGGGTTCTCTTGGATGTTGATAGTAAGTTTATTAACCATATAATATAAAAATTCAAAGAGACATTTTAAATGTGAAACTATTTAACTATGAGTTAAATATAAATGATAAGGTTAATATAGTGACCCAAACCTGTCTAAAACCTATTGGTTGAGAGGTTTTAGATTCATCCCCACCTTATCATATAAATAATATATTTTGGAGCAATTATAAACCGAATTTGAATTTATTATAAAATAATATTTTAAGTTTTTTCTAAGGTGCCCTCACCCCTCTTATAAAATGGCACTTCCCCTTCTTTAAAATTCACACCTCCAATGCCATTTGTCTTGGACAAAACCTACCCAAATATCCTTCCAGCTATCCAACCTTCATCCTAGAGTCCTTATTTTGGTCATAAATACATCCTAAAGATCCCTTTTTATCAAATCAAATGGAAGATCCCGAAAAGAGGTAATGATTTCACCACCCTCTTCCAAGTTCTTTTATTCTTCCACTTACTCTTTTTTGATTATTTCCATATAAAAATAATAAATCCAGTACCTTATATATACGGTGATTTTATTATAAATATTTCAAAACCATATTCATTATTCAATCCATCCTATGAATGATAATGTCACCATGCATGCGTACGTACGACTTACCGTCTCCAAGTCGGGGTGTAGTTTGTTATTCAACACTATGTTATTTGGATGTATATAATGATGAGTAATATGTATATAAATAATTAAAATAACATGATAATTTATCTATAAAATAAATATACCATCCAATTCCACACCTTTAAGAAAATGATATTGTCGCTCGTGCGTACGTCTGGATTACCGTCTCCACGACGCGATTAGATTCATTTCCACGTTCACCATTCATCGACGATTATAAAAATATATATTACTAATAAGTATGTAATATATGACATAATAATTCCACTGAGGAAATATATATATATATATGTGTGTGTATTTATTTAGTTATATATATTTTATTCATTAACTTCCGTTCAATACGATATGAAAACAAAAACACCATTTATGCGTACATATGACCTACCATCTCCATAAACGGTGATTTCCATTTCATATATCTATCTATTATAAATATTTATATTATAAATATATATGATAAATGAATCATATTTTGTATTATGTAAGTATTTAAATCATGATCTAAATGATATGGTCAAGAATAACAAGTTAAAATATGTACGATAAAGAAAGCGATTATTACCCGAAATATTAATTTAACATAGAAATAATTATTAAATGGGTAGTATAAAGTAATAAATAAATCAGGTATGATATAATAAACATGAATATGGTTCTGTTATAATCTAATAACATACAATGGTCATTATACAAGAGGCTACACGTACCCTCAACCAAAGGGAAGTTCAAGGTAAGGGTTAATTTCACAATCTCTTTGTTATTCGAGGTTGTTTTTACGTAAGTATCTACTGGGACATATTTATTTCCATGTCAATGTTTCATGAAATATTTTTCAAAGGGATAATTTTAAGGAACTTTTTTACTAAAACATATTTTTAAAGGTTTTAAATATTTATTCCTCTAAATCATTCTCATTAATGTCCATGTTTTCAAAATGGGTTTTAAAGATTTATCTATATGGACATGAATGTTTTTAAAATGTTAATTCCATTCAAAAGTCTCAAAGTAGTATGGGAAAATTTGATTCAAAAATTTATTTTAAATATATTCCTTTTTAAATTGTGTGAATTTTAAATGTTTTCATAAAAATGGTATATTTTTCTCAAAGAGTTTTACAAATCATTTTCATCTATGTCAACATCCTTTGATGGATTTTAAACTTGTTTGAAGATGACTTATTATGATACAAATCTTCCATATTGAATTGAAGGTTTTGTGATATGTTTGAATGTGGATGTGTTATTTTTATACCATTCATGGTTTATGGATAAAGTATTGACATTTCATATGCTAATTTTAATACGAATTTTTATGTTATGTTTAAACCTTTTCATACGAGGAATGCATTGGAATTAGTAAGTGACAGGTGGATCCCGCTATAGCTCCTCGATGCATCAGTAGGTCACATTTGAAAAACTAGTGTATTGGATCAATGCCTTGCCAAAATGTTATTTGTAGTTTTGGAACAAGGCCTTGACTATGTGGTTATGAAATCTGGAATTATGCATTCCATCATTATGAAAGTGGCTATTGACATTGCATGTGATTATTCGAGTATTAGAATAACCATGTGAGTAATTAAATGGAATTATTTTTATTTGTATTTTCCATATAATGATGAAGTTTATGTTGAAAAGGATTTTGTTTTATTTGTATACATTGCCTTAAATGTTTATGCTAATTTATGAATGTTTCTGCCATAATGTTATCCTTACTGAGCATCTGAGCTCACCCCTTTCTATGTTTTATTTTTCCCAGGAATCCAAGAAGTGTATTGTGATAGATATGCAGGGTTAAGATAAGGGAATGATGGCATTCATAAATAATTGTTTATGTTGTGTTTTATGTTATTAAATGTAATGTAACTTTCATATATGTAATCTATTTTTTGAGACTGCAAAACCGATTGGTCCTTTAGGACTTGATTCCTTATAATCATACCAATGTATTAATATAATGCACCGACTCTGGGTAACTGGGGTCGGGGAATTAAATTTTCTTTAGAAAACCTAAAACTTGATAACCTCATAGCTTTCATTTCTTAGATAAGACGAAACTAATAGAATAGAAGAAGGTAGAGCCAGTGGCCCAAAGTGTCATAAAGTTTCTAGAAGAAAGATTATGCAAGGTAAAGTAGTTGGTTTCGAATGTCTTTATCAGAAAAATATTCTCCTAAAGAACACACTATATTTTCAAGGTTTGGAATATGTGTTCATTAAATAGAACTCAGAGTTACTTTATGATGTCAAACTGAATTTGTTTTATAAAAATGTGCAGTTTAATTTTGGAACTTCTGAAAATATAGTTTTTTCAAGAATAGAAGACATGAACTTTTTAGTTTCTTCAACTAAAATTTATCGAATATTGAAATTTCCCCATGATAATGTTTTTCATTTTAATATATAGTCTATCAGAGATGAAGAACATAATTCAAAAAACATATTTTATTTTCTGTTTAGTTCAACAAACATTGGGAAAATGTTTTCCAAGGATATTGAGGAAGACTAGAAAATACTTATTAGATTTAATCAAACAGGAATTGCTCCTAGAATGGATGAGATGAAAAACATTATATATCCAGACATGTATATAATGTTTCTGTTTTAAATTGAAATAAATATTAATTTTCCAAGTTATAGGTTCTGATATTTTTGTTACTACTATTAACCGGATGATATGATTGCTTTTTATCGTTATGGAAAGATAATCTATCAAATTGTTTTTACGAAAGGAATGATTTGTTTAATAAATTCTTGAATCAGATGTCATCACAAAAATGTAATCAATGCGTTAATTTTGACGAAGTAAGATTTTTACTGAAGTAATGTTAAAGGAAAACTCTTTCAGGTTTGTGCAGATGAACAACAAAGATTAAAATCTTTTTCTCAGGGGGAGAAAAGTGAAATTTGTAATGAAGGAATTTGTGAAACATGATGTGAATGTCTTTCTAAACCCACCAAAATAAAATTTAGTTTTTATTGTATAAAAAGTGGTAAAAGAGGCTACGTAATAATAATTGGTTTAGAAACCACAAAAAGAGTAGATTCACATGCCAAAGTACCAGTGTTGGCTTCAAGTAAGGCTACCAAGTCAATACATTTGGAAGAAAGTTTTCTTGAGGATTCTCAATATGTTGAAATATAGATAAGATATCTATATAATGATAATTTACTAGTTGTTCAGGAGGAAGAACCAATTATGAAGGATGTGAAATAGTTGATCATATTTGAAAATGTGGCTACTAAAATTTTTGAGAATTTAATTTTCTCTGTTTTTGATCAAATGAATGTGAGGCCAAAATCTGAATCTGAAATAAAAATAGAATATATTGATAGTTTGACTTGTTTGAGTGAAAAATCAATTGAATAACCATTGGAAATGTCTGTGGAAAAGTCTCCTTTAATATCTTTTGGAATTGTTGCAGTTGGTCAGTCACAACATACAGATGAAGGGACATCTGATTCCCTAACAAATTAGGTTTTGGAGTATGTAATTACATTTAATAAATCTAAATAAGATAATTTCAATATTCATAAATAAATATAATTTACAGAGAAAAAGTTATAGTATCTTAAAAAAATTCCGTTTCCCAGAAGGAATTTGATGCTTTCAAGAGAGAGATATTGATTGATGTTGGAAATATAATATCTGAAGTTATTTCTAAGTCAGAAATTTCTAATCTAAAGTTTTTTTGGGTGAGTCAATTTGAATCAGTCAAGATTAGTGTTGTTCAGTACAGTACATTTACCTCAGATCCTACTACCACTCTAGATCTGATTTAAAGTGTTTAGGAAATCACCTCTATCATTATAGATATGAATGATCATCTTTAAAATCTATTTCGCAATAGTGCTCCTCTGTCAGTTTTGTTGGACAATCAGAAATTTCTAGTTAACCAAATAACACAGAATGAACCAAGTATCAGATTTCTTCTGAACAAATTCCTAGAAAAGTTGGACTAGTTTATACAGTAACAAGAGAGTTTGAATGACTTTTTGAAAGTCAATATTATTGATAATTTCCATATCAGTCATGATTCAAGTGTTTAGATTATGAAATTAGGGGATAGTATTATGAAGAAGTTATGTTTAGAGATGGAAAAGTTGAAAGATATTTTTGAAGCTTCTCGAAATCCATAGAAATTTAATTGAGCCAACTGCTACCCAATCTTTTGTACCCTGAAAATATCAATTGACTAAACATTTTTCTTAGTTATTCCGATTATTGTATTTATAGAATTTTTTATCAATAAAATCTATTTATTTTAATTTTTTCTTAGTTATTTAATATTCATTAATGTTTATTTCTTAAGATAGAAATCTGGTAATATTTATTTAAACAAATTATTATAACATTCACTTACATATCTGTGAAAAATTAAACTTGTTTTATTCATTTTCTATACTTTATTATTAATCTCACAAAAGGGGGAGAAATTTAGATAAACACAATATTTATTTTAATCAAAATAATTCTTTAAAATAGAATTCTAAATTATTTTCTTTCAATTATTTACAAAATTATAAATTATATTCTTAATATTATGGGTTTTCTGATCATTAAAAAGGGGGAGATTTTTTGGAATGAATTTTCTCAAGAACACTCTATAAATCTAATTGATTATGATGCTCACAAATACCCATGTTTGTTTTACTAATGACATTACTTTAAATATATTTCAGTAAATTACTATTCTTTATATTACTTATTTTGGAATTATATTCATGATTATTATTTGCATGGAATATTTCTCAAAGTGTATAGAATACTATTAAACATATTCTGAAACACTATTCATACCATACATTGAATAACATAATATAAAGAATAAACCCTACATTTATATTAAATCATATGCTGAAAGATTAGCACATATGGTTAATCAACACTACCTTGGCTGAAACATATATATAAAGAACCCTACATTTGGATGAAACTTTAATTTTGATAAATATAAAAAATATGGTTAAAAACCCTATGTTAGTATGGAACCTTATGTTTGAGAGTAAAACGTATAGATTATCAACTTTAATTTATTGATCAACCTTAAGTTTTCATACTCATGTTTATATATTGAACACTACATAGTTGACCCCTACGTTTTATATTTTTTCATTTTTTGAAGGAACCTTACGTTTGAATTTTCATCATCAGTGATATGAATTTAAAATTTTATCAGTGTTTCATGCAACTATATTTGTAGAATATCATGCTGATTTTAAATCTCACTTTTGAATGATTCGAATCTTATTTCGACTGATTCAAATAATCATATTAAATAGAGAAATTATATCCTATTTTTAAGGGAGGTTACGACTACTTTGAGTTTTCTTAGGAATTTCAATTCTTACCATTTATTAGGAAATTTTCTTGGATCTGGAATTAAAAAATCAGGCTCTCTGCTTTATTTATTCTATCGGTGTATTTGTTCTATATATGTGTGTATGATTCAAAGAAGAATATATATATTGAGATATATATATATATATTGATCTATATATTTCAACACATATTAATGATTGAAACTACATTCTTGTGATGATCTTTTACAGATCTACTTCAGCAATCGATTAGACTATGTTTTCTTTAGAAGTGGTTATAGTCGAGATATATGTGTTCTGAATGTAGTATTTTCTGAAAATCTTCTACTGCAATTCATTTATTTTTTTATTCTTAAGATATATTGAAACCAGATTTATTCATAACTTTTCTTTATTGAAGAAACTACTTTCTGAAGAACAAGATCCATCTACCATCAGCTCTTGTTACAACTGTGAAGTTCAACCGAAACCTTTCTAAATAAATATATTTTTAATGAGAGTTTAAATTTCTTGTACTCAATTGTGGTGGAGTATCAGCTTCTCAATCGAAGATATGGTTTTTTTCCCTATTAAAGAACTTGAATGATCTATTTTTAGCCTTATTTCTAAAGTTATCAATTTCCTGCACTCATTTGTGGATTAGTCTTATAATATGAGGACATGACTAGTGATATTCACCAAACTCACAGAGAGAGTAAGAATTGGAGTAGAATAGGGGATATTTATGTCCACTATAAAAATACATGTTCTCTATTACTGTTTTTATCCACTTCTCATACTTTCACATAGAATAAAAACATTGTTTATCCACATAATCATCTGTCAACATCGAAAAGAAGAATTATGAAATTTTTTGAAAAGACACAATTCACTCCCTATTGTGTATATTTGTATATTTCTACCTAAAAATATTTCTAGAAATAAATAACCCTATATCAAAAATAAAATAAATTTTCGAGGATTTAATTATGTTATTCCTAGATAATCTTTCATGTTAAATCACATGTCAGACCTAAGGGTTACATACACCTCATCCAACTGAAACAATTCCAAAAATACCATTATTCAGTTCCAAACCCTAAAAATTAAAAATTATTTGATCCTAAAATATGTTTCCTAAAATCAAACTAGTATTTATCTACAAAATTTTTTAAGTAAAAACAATTTCTTAAAAACTAGTAAATCATGTAGGCCAGTGGTTAGAACTATACACTAATCACCCTTCAGTTGTGGGTTCAAGCCCTATGGAATTTCGGGATATTATTATTTTTCATGAGAACATTTGATTGTAATTTTTCTAAAACTATATTAATATACTTCCTATTTAAAACCCAAAATTAGATAAATATCTTAAAAATACCCTTAATTATCAAATCAATTTGAAAATGCTATGGTTTTCTTTATAGCTTATTTTTTTCCATACAACATTATTGACTATAAGTAACTCAACATCAAGCACACATCAATGATTTTATTTTCCTAAATCATGTGTTTCTTCATAGAAAATAACATTATAATTAAATCATTTTTCTAGGGAATGATTAATATTCAAAATATTCATTCAAATCATTAAGGAAAAAACTTTTACAGAAAAATGCTTAGACGTCTCATGATTCTTATAATCAGAACACCATTGATAAAAATAAGTCAACAACCTGTTTCATGTGTTCCAACACCTAAAAAATTAAATAATTCCACTTAAATTAATATCATAACATAGGCCCTTAGGAATTAATCCTTTTATAAGGTCATTGATTCAGATAATGAACAAGATATTTTCATCTACGAAAATTAATTGTTAATAATGCCTTAAGTTGAAAATTATTTCCCTACATCTTGTTAACTATACTCTTCATTTTTATTTATCAATTAGATTATGTACACCCATATTTTTTACATGTGAATATTCTTCTTATTAATTTAAGGATTTTTTTTATGTTTCCTCTTCTCATATTTTTTACATTTAGTTAATTGAATATTATTTTCTTTTTCATATCTACCACTTGAACTTCCTTGAGATACATTCCTTCTCTACTTTGATGTGTTTGGAAATTAAATTTTTTTTAACTGTTTATCATAATTTGAGATATATCAATTGGAATGATTAGAATATATTTGACTTCTTTTCCCATTAGGTTATGCATATCATTAGGAAAATAATGGCATTTACAATCACATTGGTTTTGGGAATGTTTTCTCTTATTTATTGCTATTAACTGAGAAAAATAATATAATAATACAATTACATACAAAACTAAAACTTATAATCCTATAAAGAATAAATTATTAATGATAATTATATCCTAACTTATGAGTATCCACATTTAAATATAGGTTATGCATGGTAATGTTTCTTATTATATTTTCTAACTTAAAATTTTGTTCATGTCGTTTATAATGTTCTAAAAAGAGTTTGTGAATTTTCAAAAAAAAACCCATCGAAGTGTCAAACCGGGTGTGGAGAAAGGCCTGATGTCTTTTACCAGTTGATGAAAAATCCTAACTAAATGTTCCCTTTGAAGGGTTATACCCCATGGTATAACTAAACTAGAGACAAATCCACTTGTAGTATCTTGAAAGAGATGAAATTTATTGGAAACCACTCACTCTATCCATCCCCAAAATTCTAATATGTTTTCCTATTAAATAAATTTTCCTAAGACTTATATCTATAGTTACCATAAAATTATCCTTTTCCTAATCCAAAAAAACTAGACCATCCTCTGGTACCAACTATATATACCCAATAATTTTACACATATTATTATATTATTTTTAAAATAAATATCCATCAATACAAATGAAAGCATTGAAAATACTTAGTGCATTTGGAAGATTAGGTTCATTAAACACCAAAGTGATACTAAAATAATAATACTTTATTTTTTCTCCACAATTAGATCCTAAATACATTTGATCTCCTAAAACTACATCGTATAACTTAGGGAATAAAAATAAAAAAGGGTTGGGCTATAAATCATAGAAAGAGAATAAACATGACAAGGAAACATATTGTATGAGAAAAAGGTATAACATGACAATATATAATACAAGGATCAAGGGTATTCACATGAGGCAATATCATAAATAACAAAATATCATAAGATCACTGCATCATAGGAAATTTGGAAGATACACACAATATAACACAAACATAATTAAACACTAACGACCTAAATAATTTCAATTTGTGGTGTAAGCCCCATATGGTATTTGTTTTACATACTAAACCCATACAAGATGCCCCATGATACTAAATATTTACCCAATATATTAGAGTACTATATGGGTAAAACCATCCAAAAAATTTTATGATAATTTTTGACAAAAAAAAAAAGAAATCAATCATAAAGAATAAACATATGACTTACCAATACAAACAATATTTGTTGTATAATATTGTCTCGTATCATAATCAAAGGAAATTCCATAATGAAGGAACGTGAGAGATGAATATAAGGCATGTTTTACCCCATTAAAGTTAGGGTTAATAATATAGGTATATATCTAAGAGACATATATACATAATTTATAAATAATATATAACATCAAAGGTTATCATTTATTATGAAAATGTATTTAAAATATGACATGGAATATTTCCTGTGGAAAACACACTTTTCACTTTGAAATAACTACTTCAAAATCATAAAAGTTTCAAAAATATTATAATTTTTTTTAATTTAAAAATAAAAAAATATTATAAATTAATATTCCAATAATTGTGTGGTAATTATGGTGGGTAATTTAGTGAATCTCATATTACGTAAAAACACTCATTTCACCCCATTGTAAATATGGTAAAAATTTCATCGTATGGAAAATGAAAATAAGATCCCTTGCGAACCATTTTTTAAAAATTAAATAATTGGTAAATTTTTTTATAATTAATAATATTGATATTGTTAAGAAAATTATTTATTTTTTAGAAAATATAGATATAGATGAAAAATTATTTTTGACTGAATAGTAAAATAAATTTTCCTTAAAAAAATAAATAATTTTACATGAAAAACATGGGAAAATATCAATATTAATTTAAAATATTATGAATAAATAGTGGAGAAAAAAATATTTTTTAATAAATAAATTTCATACAATTCCCTAAATGGAGACTTAAATATAAACAACCCCAAATAATGATGACATTACAAAAAAACCATTACTAATTTGGTAACTTTTTAATCAAAACCCCTATGATTGAAGAAACATATAATGATACTCTAAATACCTAGAAGATAAATATATTAATTATATAACATTCAAATGGTAAGTATATACGTCACACAAATGAAATAAGTGGTGAATATGTTAGATATATCACAGAAGTAAAAGTGAGATGAGAAACCACTTACCTTGGGTATAGACATGTCATGTATTTCCTTTATCTCCTACATAAAAAACATCTATAAAATATTTTTTATTAATATTTTTGTGGTTTTAATCTTTAATACATAATCCAACTACTTTATTTATTTTAAAAACATATTTAATTTCATATTCTGTTATGTCCACATAGTGGGTTTAGGGGATGTTAAATTCATAATTTCAAAATGACATCGGTCTATTAACCAAGGGTGAAGGGATAATTATTCCCTAATCTATAGAATAATTATAACTGAATAATTATAAATTTTAGACATAAATTATAATTTCAAAACAATCCATGAAATATTTATATGAAAAATGAACCACATCAAAATCATGGAGACGGTATGCCTTACATATGCATTAGTGACATTACTATTTTTCAATGATCGTGATGGAAATAAGGAAAATATTATTTTATATTTAAATAATTATAATTATAAAATTAATTTAATATTATTTATTTAAATACAATAAAATATAAAATACATGTGATGAGTAAATAAAAACAAATCACATCGCTTTGTGAGGCGGTAATCCATTATACACACGAATGATGTTATCATTTTTTAATAAATTTTAAGGTAATAATTTATATGATATAATAATTTTATAGAATGATTATTTTTTATTGAATATAATATATAAACATTTAATCCATCTTCATGAACCTCCATGATAGCAGATAATGGAAAATAAATGAAATCCGTTCGTGAGGCGGTAGTTCGTTGTACACATGGACGAGGGTTTTTTATTCATTTGATGGAAGTGGAGATGGATTTAAGTTATTAAATTAACATAAAAACATATTAACACATGAAAGAAACTTATTTTTATAAATAATAATTATTGATTAATATATTAAGGTGGTGGAAGTGGAAATATAATAAATATGCTCGGTTAAGAATGATAACTCTTCTTCTGACCCCCTCTTTATTATTATACCTAAAGCATCCCTAGATTGGAATTAAGATAAAACCAAGGAATATAGATGTGAGGAGGGAATTAATGAATGTATTTTTTATGTAGTGGAAAAAATAAGAGGCTTTAAATGTATAAAATAATAGGATTGGAGGTACCCTTTTACAAGTTGGGGTGAAGACACGCTTGGAAGTTCTTGAAAAAAGGGTATACCCAGATTTTACACATTAAAAAAGGCATAGAAGGAATAATTATCTAACCATATTCGATATACAGTCAAAATATATCCATAAAATATTATTTGGACATGTTTTGGGTTATTTTAACCTTTATTTTTTTTATTTTAACCCCCTGTAAACCCGTTATAACCTTAACTATAGTAAATAATTTTTTTTCTATTTTTACTATTTATTTTGACCAAAAATAATTTTACCTTATTATATAATATTAATTATTATGTTTCCAAATATTTAATACATTTTAAAATTTTAATTCATAGATGGGTAATAATTAAATTAAAAAATAAAACCACAGACATGAAGAGAAAGTGATATTCCAAAGAAAATGTTTGGATAAGTATAAAAAAAATTTATATAAAAATTCAATATAAAATATATTCTAATTATGTAATTTATAATAATAACAAAGTAATTGAAACAATTTTACTCTTAAAAAATATTAAAATAGAATAAATCCTTTTAAATTATTTAAATAAAAAAATGTTTAAAATAAGAACTATTATTTTTCCCTATTTATTAAAAAAATAATCTTTTTATAAAAATACAAAAAATTCATCATAATATATTATTTAAATAATAATTCCGATAATTTTTTTTTCATTTTTAATGTTATTTGTTAAAAATGTAAAAATTTAATTTTATTATTTTTGGAGAAAAAGAAATAAATAACATTTTTTGAGAAAAAAATATTTTTGATGTGTATAAAGACATTACCAATAATTAAATACTTCTTTATTAATATATTTTCTTTATCCACCATAAATAATTTCAAAAATGTGTTTATTATTATTCATACCCAAAAATTTTAACTACTAGCTTATAACAATCATGTTTGAATAATAATATTTTAATATTATATCACTGTTCATTTAAACTCTATATTGAATGTTATATATACAATCAGAAATAGTGTTTTTTTAAATAATAGGTTTTTACACACCTCATAAAGAACCATACTTAACCTCTATAAGGAATTATTTCTACACAACTCCATTATTGTCTTCTCTAAAATTTCTCTACAAACACATATTGACATATTGGAAACAAATGAAACCAAAGACACTTTCGAACAACAATGTGTAATTGATTTGTATATCTTTCAAGGATTATTTAAATACATAATTTTCTTAGTAAAAACTATCTGATACTTTCATTTTTATTATGAATGATTTTGACCATGATTTTTTTAGATGTTTCTTTATTTATATGTCAACTTCATAGTTGGACTTATTTGGTTAACTTTTTCTTTAGAGAATGTTGAGTTATTTAATTATTGAAATGCGGTTCAAAATGGATTTAATAAGTATTTTTTTAATAGGGGTTTAAATTATATATTTAAATATTTTGTTTTAAAATTATTTGGTTTTAAAATAGGAGAGTGAGATATCGTCATATGTTTGTTTTCCTAATGTGTTACATAAACTATTCAAAAATACAATATTTGAAACTTGTGTTTTTAGAATGTCTTGAAAAAAGAAATATTTGAAAATTTTGGTGAAATCTTACTGGTTTGTATATGCTCAGACCCTACTTGCATGACTCGATGTCTGTATATTGAGTCTCTCTTTTTTAGGTTCAGGAACTGGTCCTTGAAAAGGTCCGATTCTAAAGGATTCCTCTTTCTTGACGCTCCTGAAATTGTTGTGTTGACGCCCATGAATAATAAGGAGACCAAGGGTTGGTATGCTGATTTTTGTTGGGCTATATAGCTTGTTTAAATATCATCCAATCCAACATCATTTCTTATTTTGTTTCTTTCTATTGTTTAATATATTCTAAGATGTTTGTTTATTTTCAGTTAGGTCGTATTTGGTCTGTTTTTTATTTATATATGTTTATTTATTTTTCATGGAAACTTAATGTATGAATGCACCATGTTATATTTTTGGTAGAATTATGTTTCTCAAACTAGTTTCTATCTCTTGGGGATTGGGTACTCCCTATGAGACTTTCCAAGGGTTGGCTTGGGTGTTCAGATATAGGGTGACCATGTTGGTTCATGAAACATACATACATACATACACACATAAATCCATTTATTCATGCATTCATGGATCTATGAATACCTACATGTATTAAATACACATAAATATTTTCATCC
The DNA here is from genome assembly GCA_963277665.1 of Viscum album. NCBI lineage: Eukaryota > Viridiplantae > Streptophyta > Magnoliopsida > Santalales > Viscaceae > Viscum > Viscum album. The sequence goes on along the minus strand of OY728132.1, from coordinate 1,378,689,144 downwards.
ATGCATAAATACATGAATACATACATACATGTATACATACTGATGAGAACACACACACATACATAAAAATATACATACCTACATACAAACAGCCATACATACATCCACACACACACAAACACATAGAGAAATGGTCAGACACACACACACACAAATGGACAGACACACACACACACACAAACAAATGAACACACACACACACACACACACTTACCTATAAACATAAAAATTCACAAAAAAACACACACACATAGACATACATGTTGGATTCGGTGGCCTAGAACCAACTACTTTGAACATTATTCATTAATAAATTCCTTATCATATCTTGATTGTTCTTCTTCATGGAAATGAATGTGATAATGTCCTAAGGACAGGTGTTGCATTAAAAGGGCACAGTGGATCCCTGATATGATGAGAACCTGAAAGTGCGATAACAATATTCATGAATATATGTTCTATGGCCGGATGATGTTATTTGAGGGTCACAAATAATACAGGCCGTTAGGGTTGAGGACTCATAAAACTTTGAGGCACCTTCTCATGGTGTGCGCCATAGGTAATATCCAGGGGATATTATGTGAATGAGACTATCTAGTAGGAAATCAACATTTCAAAGTGTCATTGGATGTTCCTATCTGCGGACGTTTGTATTGGTTCTTAGACTTTAACATTATTTTTAAAGGGTATTACTACTCATACACTTAGATGTATTGACAAAAACTGTGACAACACACTGTTCACAGCGAGGTAGGATACGTTGGGTGTGTCACGAGTAATACTGCATTAATAGATAATGTGAGAAAGGATTTTTCCATTCTGTTCCATAACAGAAGTAGAAATTTTAGTCCATTTTATGGAATTAATATAGCCTAAATAAATCCATGTCCATGGTAAGGTATGGTCAAGTTGAATTCTTGAAAGTCAAAGAAAGAATAATCGAGCACATGGGTTGATGACACTAGCATGAAACCCGCTTGATTTGAGATATCATGACAAAGGGATTATATTAAATTGTAAGCATTCGTATGAGGTGACACGTTAATGAGGCACCAACTTCTTTCTCTTGGGTTCCTTGACCCGTTGCTAGACAATAATCTTGGACTTTTGGCAAGCCCACCTAATGCCAATGAGAAAGAGACCTATAGGGTCACACACTAAGTGTGTCCATGTATCTCAGTTAAATATTAATTTAACAATTTAAATAAGGATTATTCCCTACTATGGTTTAATAATTATTTAAGGATTGTTGATCACATTTTTTTTGACAATAGTTATTCGAGAGAATATATTGGGGGTGAAATAATATATATTTATTAGCGAGAAATGCAGTTACATTTATTTAAGAAATAAATAGCCATTACTCAAGGACAAATAAATGTGTTGGAGTAAATAAAGATAAATGGAAAATAAAAGTACATGCCATTTATATTGAATATACATGCCATGTAGTTTTATGGAAAATGAGTACATGCCGTGTATTAATGATTAAACAGCGTGTAGTTTTTCTATTGGGGATTTTGCAAAAATAATATCATTTCATTAAATGATATTTATTATAATCAGCGCAAGCGCATGTCATGGAATTAATCATTCGACATGGGGGTTTTCAATAAGAGTTAATGAAATTAATAAAATGCATAATGTGTTTATTGTCATAACTCTATAACCTCAAACTCGATTATAAATATCCTCACAACCCAAACACTTTTCCCCAGTCGTTGTGCACAACAATTCTAGAGAGTTCTCTCAAGGCTGAAAGAACTCCTTCCTCTAAGAATGCTCTCAAGACTGGGAGAGATCCACCAGCACCAGATCAAGGAGATCGAAGGCGGACATCGCAAGAGAAGGTTCTTCCATGCTAGCACTCGGATATCCCTTCGGCGGCGTCCAGAGATATGTGGAGCACCTGTGGATCACTTCTAGAGGAATCCTACACTTGGATTCTATGACACAACGACGGATCACACTAGAACATGACCAGAGACATCAACGAAGAAATGATTCCATCAAGGTAATTCTTATCAATTAATAAAATTAATTATAACCAACATATGATTATCCTGTTTCTATGGTTCTTGGACTCCCTCTTTTGTTTTTCATTCTTCGTTCTATTCTGAAGATCCAACATTTTACATCTTGATGGATCTCAGATTGATCTTTGTTAATGATAAAATTAAAGTTGGGAACTCCAACCAACGCACTTCTGCTGTGCCCGGAACCTACAAGTGGTATTAGAGCAGTCATGTCATTGATTATAAGTATTTATTTTTTCATTGGTGATTTACGCATTTAATAATTTAGTTGTTTCAATTAAAGTTAATCATTATTTAAAATCTGAATGTCAAGATCTGTTCCTCCACTCTCATTTTTCATTCACCTTACATAAACAAATTTTTCATTTAATTTTGATTAAAATAAAATAGAGGAACTCATCCAGTGGTTCCAAACGTTCCTGGCTGTACTACACTAGAATACACGACATGTATTCGTAAGTACACGCCGTGTAGTCTATGTTCAAAGCATTGGACTGGTCCGCCAAATGAGGTTGTGTATTGGATCCTAAATAAGTCATTTATGACACCGTGTGTTGACCAGGAACATGTGACACACGGTTTCCAGATTACACGCTATGTGGTCCAATGAACTTGGCGTGTAGTCCCTTTGGGCTGGGATTGGACCGTGTACCCCGTACACAACTTTCCCAGCTGGAAACCATGTAACGCGAGTACTACATGGCATGTGTCGAACTGAACACTCCATGTACTACGAAAATTTATGAAGTACATCAACACACCATGTCCCCGGGGATGTACTTCGGAAGGACGGTGAAGAAAATCACATGCAGTGTATTTGGAACTACATGCTGTGTACTCACCCAAATTACGCAAATTTACTAAAATTTATTATTAAATTATACAAACCCTTGAGATGTGTACCATAGTGCAGGCATAAAACTGAGGCACAACACGTGATATGTATTTTATATATATGTGTTTAATTTAACATCTGCTTAATGAATGGAAATTCATCGGGTTGCCTCCAAGGTACAAGTTAAGTACAAATATAATTTTAAATGAATTTATTTGTTTAAAATTATGATGGATGAGAATCTAATGGAAATTCAGAAAAGCGTTTAATATAAAAGGATAGATTAATTAAAGATAATTAATTGATTCGAGTGTGATTTATCTTAAACAAGAACAATTAATGAATTGAATTCTAGTTTTATTTATGTGTAAATATCATTGCATGTATGATCATGATCTTGAACAAGACCTTTATATGTGAATGGTTTCTTTAATTAATTTATTTAAATTAAATTTGTTGGTCTGTGAGCCTTCTCCTCATTATTATGTAGGTCATGCATGCCCAAGGAATCTTTTATGTAAAACCCCCTTTTTACCCATCACCTGCATGTGAGATAAATGAATATGTAATGGATGGAGCTCCCAATCTAGTGGCGGCATCTCAAGTTAAGAGCCAAGGCGAAACCAATGAAAGGAGATACAAAGGTGGATAGGTGGAAAGATATAAACATGAACCCGAAAGGTTCAAGGTGTTTCTCCTCTAGGTCTTGGGTTAGTTTATCAACTGCTAGATAAACTAAACAATAGAACAAGCTCATGATAATGCCATTTATTTTATTTCTGTTAGTTAGATGGTTTATTTATTTTGGGTGTGTTGTCATGATCACAAAATTAATGAATAAAACAAGCATGCAAGATGGAACTAAAATTAAGTCCAACTTATGAGAAAATATTATCTTAGACATGGTTAATCACTTAAGTATATCCCACTTAATATTAAAAATCATGTAATCAAAGATAATAAAATTAAAATTTACGTATAAGGATAAAATTCCTCAAATAAATATTAAGTCCGTATAGCCATCCATAATCTGGGTCAGAATCGAACCATAGATCAAAGTGCTTGACCAACCCTAGTTGGGGTGCTTTCAATCATCGGGGAATTCTAATTCAAGGTTTTGGGTTGACTTGACTTGGTTCACATCAAGGGTTGACTTCCATAGTAGGACCTGGTGTGACCAAGAGGCAAAGGTTGAGGAAATCCAAAATAAAAGGATTTCAGGATTGAGGAGTCCACTCAGGGGACCAAGGAGATGTGAGTTAATGCAGTTGGCATTTTGAATGCCTACCTAAAACCATTAAATTTTATTGAACAACCCTAGTTGGGGTAATTTGAAGTGCAATATGGATCCTTTCCACTAGAATATTCAAGCAATAGAATATTCCGAAGTCAATGGTGAGGGCTATTGGATTTCGATAAAATAGTGGGAGACTAATAAGTATTAATTTATTTATTTGTCTCATTTTTATAATAAAGTACTAAACATTTCCTCATCTTAATTTGTAGAAGTGGGAATTAAAATAACCTCAAACATATCATTGTGAACCATACTCGATAAGGAAAACCTTCTCACCAACACAAATTTCAAAGAGTGGCAGAGGCGTTTACGTGTCATCCTTCGCCACGAAAGGAAATTTTTTGTGCTGGAAGAGCCTATTCAAGTTGCAGCTAGAAAGGAGGCCAGTGTTGAGGAACTATCTCTCTATGTGAAACACATGGTTGATGCCCCACATATTTCTAGTGTTTCATGCTATCGTCCATGTCTATTGAGCTCTTGAAGCAACATGAAAACATGGACGCGTATAGCATGATGTCTCCCCTTAAGGATCCATACCAAGAGAAGGCAAGATAGGAGAGATATAATATCTCCAATGTTTTGTTTAAAACTATTATTGGAGTGTCTATGCCAGCTGAGCCTCATGTAGTCAAGATTATTGGGTACATTGAAAGCCTGGACATCTTAGGGATTAAGTTCCCGGATGAGTTGCGTACAGATCTCATCCTATCATCACTCCCCAAGACCTTCTCTAGCTTCAATGTCAATTATAACATGATAAACAATGAGAAGAGTCTATCAGAACATCTAACCTTAATTCGCCAGGTAGATAAGGACATATGGCATGACAAACCCACAGTCCTTGTGGTGAATATGAAAAAGAAGGACAAGGAAAAGGGGCCAAAGACTTATAAAAAGTCTGATGCCCCTGAGCGTCGTCCTTACAAGAAGGAGAAGATCCAAAGGCAGGGCAAGTAATCGGAGGAAGTATGTTTTTCATGTGGCAACCAAGGCCACTGGAAGAGGAACTGCACCTAGAAGCACGAGGACGCTAAAGGTGTGTTCGTTATCGAGTGTAATCTTTCTATTTCTACCCATTGGGTATTAGATACAGCTTGTGGGGATCACATCTGTATTCAAATGAAAGAACCTAGTATATTTAGAATTATTTCCAAAGGAGAGGTGGATCTTCGAGCTGCCAATGGCGCAAGGCTGGCTACATTGGATATTGGCGATTACCCCCTATCATTGTCGACTGAGATGATTTTGGTTTTGCATAACTACTATTATGTTCCTAGTGTTACCAAGAACATAATTTCTGTATCTTGCATGGATATAGATGGATCTATTTTCATGTTTGGAAATAAGGTTTGTATATTTTATAAGAACAATGTATGTTATGGTATAAGATATTTAAATAATGGTTTGTATGTATTAAATTATGAAAACCAAGTGTTGGAAATCGATGACGAAACAAACTCACATGACTCATACATCACCTAGGTGTGTCATCACCATCTCGGTCATGTAAATGAGAAGCGCTCGACAAAGCTCTGCCAAGATGGCTATTTAGACTCTACTGAGCTAAAACCACTTGATAGATTTCACACTTGTTTACAAGGTAAAATGACCAAGCCACCTTTTGGTGGACAGGGTGAAAGGTCCAAAGAGCTTCTAGGATTGGTGCACAAAGATGTATGTGGATCATTTACAGTAGAAGCTCGAGTTGAATATTCTTACTTCATTACTTTTAATGATGATTTAAGTAGATATGGATATGTCTAATTAATGAGGTATAAGTTAGAGTCCTTAGAGAAATTTAAGGAATTCCACAATGAAGTGGAGAATCAGCTTGGTAAGAAGACACAGAAACTTTGATCGGATCGATGTGGAGAATATCTGAACCAAGAGTTCATCAATCTTCTATGGGAGTCTGGGATTATATCTCAACTCACTCCTCCATAAACACCACGGTGGAATGGTGTTAGTCAAAGGAAGAACCTCACCTTGTTGGACATGGTGAGGTCGATGATGAGTCATGCAGATCTTCCATTATCCTTTTGGGGATATGCATTACAAACTACAACAAACACAATAAAAGGATTAAAACTAAGGCGGAAAATGGAATTCCATTCGAGTTATTGAATGGAAAGAAACCCATTTTGTTGCACACACGTGTATGGGAATTTAATGAATTTGTTAAGGCCTTCTTAGGAAACAAACTAGAACCTCAGGGAACAAAGTGTATCTTTATAGGATATCACAAGGAAACGAAAGGATATTACCTATATAACCCTTCAGACAAGAAAGTGATTGTAACAAGACAAGAAATCTTTCCCGAGACGGAGCACATCCTCAAAAAAGACAGTGGGAGATATATTGACTTTGACAAAGATGATGCTCAAGATACACATTAGTTCATACAGGAACAAGTTCCAAAGGTCCTTGTGGAAGAGGTTCAAGAAACACAAGTACTGTGTAGAAGCTAAAGGAAGGTAAGGTAACCATAGAGATTTGGTTTCCTAGTCACTGAGGATAGTGAATCATTATCGTTGGACAATGATAAACCTCTCTCCTATAAGGAATGAGTAGAGAGCTCAGAAGCTGCAAGATGGCTAGAAGCTATGAATTCTGAGATGGATTACATGCATCAGAACCAAGTTTGGGTTTTGGTCGATGAGCTAGTTGATGTAAAGCCTATTGGATGCAAATGGGTATTCAATAGAAAACTGGACATGGAAGGTCAAGTTAGCAACTATAAAACATGGCTACTGGATAAAGGATTCAGATAGCGTCAATGAATTGACTATGATGAAACCTTCTCACCATTTTCCATGTTTAAATCCATAAGAATCATACTTTCCATAACAGCTTACCATGACTATGAGATTTGGAAAATGGGTGTCAAACAACATTCGTTGATGGGATCTTTCAGGAAGATGTCTATATAACACAACCAGAAGGGTTCGTGACACCAGGTGAAGCAAAACGGGTTTTCTAGTTGAAGAAATCCATTTATGGATTAAAGCATGCATCCAAGTCATGGAAAGTTCGATTTGATGAAGACATAAAGGAATTTGGTTTCATTAAGAATAAATGTTAGCCATATGATTATAAGCTATTTAATAGGAATGTGATCATTATCCTAATAGTATATGTTGACGACATATTTCTTATTAGAAATGATGTACCAGTCTTACAGTCAGTTAAGGACTGGTTGAACAAGTGTTTCTCCATGAAGTACTTGGGTGAAGTAGCCTACATTCTAGGGATCAAGATCACTCGTGATAGATCCAAGAGGCTACTTGGACTACGTCAGGGTACACACATTAACTAGATATTAAAGATATTTAGTATGGAACAATCCAAGAGGGGATTGGTTCTAGTGTCACATGGACTACATATTTCTATGAAAATGTGTCCTCAGACACAACAACAGAAAGATTGATTGAGTAAGGTCCCATATGATTTGGATATAGGATCCGTCACGTATGCCATGTTATGTACCAAGCTTGATGTTGCCTATGCACTAAGCATGGTAGGCACATATCAAGAATATCCAGGAGAACAACCTTGGACTTCTGTTAAGACTATCCTTAAGTATCTGAGAAGAACTAGGATATGTTCCTAGTGTATGGAGGATATGAAGAGATTTTCATCAGAGGGTATGCTGATGCTAGTTTTCAGACAGATCAGAATGATCTGAAGTCACAATCGGGATATGTTTTCTGTCTCAATAGAGGAGCTGTGAGATAAAAGAGTTCAATGTAGCCAGTTGTCGCCGATTCTAAAGTGGAGTCTTAATATATAGAAGCTTCTGATGAAGCCAAGGAAGTCGAATGGATTCAGATCTTTTTCCAGGAGCTTTATGTGGTGCCTAGCTGTAAAAACCCCATCACATTGTATTGTGATAATACTACAGTGGTGGCTCTTGTAAAAGAACCAAGGTCACATCAATGGAAAAATCACATACTCCTAAAGTATCACCTCTTAAGGGATTTCTCTCAAAGGGGTGAAGTTGCAGTGAACAGAGTGTCCACGTAAGAGAACATGGAATACCCCATGACTAAAGGGAAATCTTATTAGAATAATGAATATCATGTGAGAGCTAGCGGTTTAAAGTTTGTTAGCAGTTGGATCTAGTCCAAGTGGGAGTCTGTTGGAGTTGGTGGCCTAGAACCAACTACTTTGAACTTTATTCATTAATAAATACCTTATCACATCTTGATTGTTATTCTATGTGACAATGCATGTGATAATGTCTTAAAGAAAACTGTTGCATTAAAGGGTCATAGGGGATCCCTGCTATGATAAGATATCGGAAGTGCCATAACACTATTCTTGAATATATGTTATGTGACCAGATGATGTTATTTTAGGGACACAAATAATACAGGCCATTAGGGGTGAGGACTCATAAAACGTTGAGGCACCTTCTAATGGTGTGTGCCCATGGTAATATCCAAGAGGATATTATGAGAACGAGACCCGCCAGTATGAAATCCACATTTCATAGTGTCATTGGATGTTCCTATCTGCGGATGCATGTGTTGGTCCTTAGATTTTAATATTATTATTATAGGGTATTACAACTCGAGCAATTAGATGTATTGATGAAAACTGTGACGAATCACTTTTCGTAGTGAGGTAGGATACGTTGGGTGCGTCACAAGTAATACTGCATTAATAGATAATTCTAGAAAGGATTTTTCCCTTCTGCTCCATAACAAAAGTAGATATCTTAGGCTATTTGATGGAATTGATATAGCCTAAATAAATCCATAGCCATGGTAAGGTATGGGAAAGTTCAATTCCGGAAAGTCAAAGAAAGAATAATTGAGCACATGGGTTGATGGAACTAGCATAAAACCTGCTTGATTTGATATATCGTGATACAGGGATTATATTACATGGTAAGCGTTCGTATGAGGTGACACATCAATGTGGCATCAACTTATTTCTCTGGAGTGACTTGACCCGTTTCAAGATACTAATCTTGGACTTTAGGCTAGCCTGCCTAATGCCAACGAGAAAGAGGCCTAGAGGGTCTCACACTAAGTGTGTCCATGTATCTCATTTAAATATTAATTTAACAAGTTAAATAAAGATTATTCCTGACCGTGGTTTAATAATTTTTTAAGGATTCATGATCACATTTATTTTGACACTAGTTTTTCGAGAGAATATATTGTGGACGAAATAATATATATTTTTTAGCGAGTAATGCAGTTACATTTATTTATGAAATAAATTTCCATTACTCAAGGACTAGTAAATGTGGTGGAGGAAATAAAGAAAAATGGAAAATAAAAGTACACGCCATGTATATTGAATATACACGGCGTGTAGTTTTATGGAAAATGAGTACACACCCTGTATTAATGATTACATGGAATGTAGTTTTTCCAGTTGCGATTTTGATGAAATAATATTGTTTTATTAAATAATATTTTTTATAATCATCGTGTGCGCATGTCAAGGAATTAATCATTTGACATGGGGGTTTTAATAAGAGTAAATGAAATAAATAAAATGTGTAACATGTTTATTTATTGTCATAACTCTATAAACTCAAACCAGATTATAAATATCCTCACAACCCCAATACTTTTACCCAGTCGTTGTGCACAACAATTCAGGAGAGTTCTCTCAAGGCCGAAAAAACTCCTTCTTCAAGAATGATCTCTTGATCGAGAGAGATCCACCACCACCAGATCAAGGCGATCGAAGGCGGACATCACAAGGGAAGGTTCTTTCGTGCAAGCACCCATAGATTCTTTCGGTGACGTCCAGAGATATGTGGAGCACATGTGGATAACTGCTAGATGAATCCTACACATGGATTCTATGACACACCGACGGATCACACCTGATCGTTACCAGAGACATCAATAAATAAATAATTCCATAAAGGTAATTCTTATCAATTAATTAAATTAATTATAACTAACATATGGTGATCCTATATCTATGGTTCCGGGACTCCCTCTTTTGTTTTTCATTCTTCGTTCTATTCTGATGATCCGGCGTTTTACATCATGACAGATCTTGGATTGATCGTTGTTAACGATAAAATTAATGTCGGGCAGTCCCACCAACACACATCCGTTGCACCCAGAACCTACAATACGTAGATACATACATACATACATGCATTCAAACATACATACACACATGCATGCATACATACACGCATGCATGCATACATGCATGCACACACACACACACACAACCAAACAAATAAACAAAATAAAAATAAAAAAACATACATACATTCATAGATACATAGATACATACATGCATACATACATACATACATAAAATCATACATACATACATACATACGTACATAGATACATACATACCTACATACATACATACATACATACATACCTACATACATACATACATACATACACACATACATATATACATACATACATACATACATACATACATACATACATACATACATACATACATACATACATACATACATACATACATACATACAAACATACATACATACATACATACTTACTTACTTACTTACATACATACATACATACATACATACATACATACATACATACATACATACATACATACATACATACATACATACATACATACATACATACATACATACATACATACATACATACATACATACATACATACATACATACATACATACATACATACATACATACATACATACATACATACATACATACATATATAAATAAATACATACATACATTCATACATACAAACATACTTACTTACTCACTCACATACTCATGTACTTACTCACATATATACAAACAGACAGACTGATATACATACATACATATATATACGCACAAAGACACAAACACAAAAACCGACACAGACACAAACACAGACACAGACACACACCCACACCCACCCACACATGTACACACATACACGCAGTCACACACACACATACACACCCACACCCACCCACAGATGTACAAACATACACATAGTCACACACACACACACACACATTTATGCATACTTATAAACACACACACACATACACATTAACACACAAAAAAACACAAACACATAAAAACATACACATTGTAACACCCCATAACATAAAAACCCCTAACCATATGATTTATAATAAGGGTTCCAATTTCTTAAATTTATAGGATCTTTTAGTTTTAGGGTTTTATAAAATTACAAAAAATATTACATATAAAAATTTTACAATACAAGTGGAAAATTCCACTCAATGTCTATTTCATTCTATAAAAATAGGATTGTTAAATTTAAACTTATGTTTTATTCAAAACAAAAATTCAAAAGAGATAATTATTATTTATTTTAGTATATATCTGAAATTATTTATATATCCCTTCTTGGTATCTAGGGGAAAGGAAAAAATAATAATGGTTTAAATCAAATGGTTGGTAAGGGAAAGAATACGACCAAAGATATTATAGAATAAATAATTCTAAATAATATAGTATAGATAAAAAACAATTAAATATATCATATAACTAAGTTATAAAAGTGGAATATATACTTTGATGACATAAAAATAATAATAACATAAAAAATATATAATTTCATATTTATAGAACGAATAATGTTGGAAATAATAACCATATAGGTAGGTACTTGTTCGAAGATAACATTAACATACCATCAAGGCTTCAGGTGAATACATCATAAATAATTGGGCAGGAATGCACTAAATACCATGACTACTTTGTTTCATGATACCTACCAATGCAACCAGGGATTATAACATTCCCCACACATCAATTACCTAGTCAAATTCATTAACCATATGAGATGGGTGAATAATAAATAAAATACATAATCAACATAAATATCCTTTTTAAAAACCATCATAGGGAATGTCAATATTTTTCCCTTTTAAAAGACATTACGTCATGATCATAATAAATCCAATGCAATATGGTGGATTTTATCATTATATTATATATCCATTACATCATATGATTTATCAATGCATTTTGACATATATAAAAATACATTTAAATGACATTCGAACATTTCTTTGAAAACATGAGAAAAATATCCCTTTCTTTTGATAAAATTTCAAATAAAATTTCTAAAATATTTATAAAACTAGTTTTATGAAATAATAAATATGAATATATAAATTAATATTAATATAATGTAACATTAATGAGTGTGGTAACATCCCCTCATGTCATATACCTTAAAAGAGAACACTCTTTATACACTTTTTCTAAAAGTCAAAATTGAATCTAATGGGTACGATTTTAATATATTACATTTAGTTATTGGTATAAAAGGTAGAAATTAGTTAAAAATAATCATTAAAAATATTTAAAAAGATAACATACTTGAAATATTTTACTGACATGGACATGGAGAAGAAAAATATTACAAGAAAAACATTTAAACATTATTTTAAAGGAAAATCTCTTACATGGAGTCCCAAATCATTAAGCACATTAGCTAACTCATGAATAATATAATAAAATTAGTATTATTTTTTATTAATAATATATTGATTTTAATTACATTATCATTATTTTTTTATTTCATTTAATACTATGTGACATTTAGTTACTAAATCTATTAAGTTCAATTTGGATGTTTTCAGGTTGTTCGGTTCTTAATCCAAAAACAACATCGGTAGGTTGACCATTGGAAAATGTGATATTTATAGATAATAACAATAATATTATTCATGAATTATTAATTATGTTTATACGTTAATTTTAATTTTAGATCCATCTATTATAGGTGGTCCTGAAAAATAAAACATGTCACTCCCGGGAGATGATAGTCTATAAATAAACATGAATGAAATTTTCATTTTTTAATTAATGAAAAGGAAATGATGTAGATAAAAGATTAAATTTAAATAATAATTTTCATATTATAAATATCATATTTATTTATTAAATACATCCTTATTTACAACCATTTATTTTACAAATGAAAAATGAATCACATCACTCTCTGGATGTGGTAGTCCACACGTATACATGACAAACAATATCATTTTCCATTGATTCTAACTGTAAGAAAGTAGATTATGTATTATCATCATAGAAGAATAATTAAATAATAAATATCATTCATAAAAATTATATCTATCATAATAAAAATCCATGTAATGTGGTTATGAAGAAAGATATAAATCACTTCGTGGCGACTGTAGTTCAAACGTATGCATAAGAAATACATTCATTTCCCATTTGATGGATAGAAGGTGGAAAATCGTTATACCATATCCATAATGAAGACTATGTAAATTAATGGAACTAGATTAATTATGTTACTATGGATACTACATAATTAGATAAATAGAAGAATTAATAAACTTTGAAAGAGTCGGGTAAGGTGACTACCTCTTCTTTGTGAGACCTCCTTTGGATTACACCATAAGGCTTATTAGGATAGTCTTAGGGAAAGAATAAAATATAAATAAACAAGTGAAGGTATCTATGAAGGTTTTTTGTTATAGTATTTTCTAATTTTGATTTATAAATGTTTTTGATAAAGATAGTATATGTGTTTCCATTTTTAAGTGAGGGGAGACACAATTGGAATCAATTAAAAGATTACAATATTATAAAGTTTTTTGCTTGTGAAAGTGGAAAAAAGTGTTCAAGAATTAATATTTTAAACAATATTAGGTCACATTATCTTCAAATAATAACATTTAGATATTTTTAATTGGAATTTACTATTATATCTTATTTTAATCCCCAATAACCCTATTTGAACCTTCACCATAGTAATGAATTTTTACATCGATAACTAGCCATTATGAATAAAATATCATTTGAACATATTAAATATAATTAATTAGGATAATTACATGTATGTAATTAATTTTCAAATATTCTATGTTTTGAAGTGGTGAAAATTAAAATTTAATATATGTACGTAAAATTCAATGAAAACCATTTTAGAAAAATGATTATTTTAAAAAAAAAATTATTTTACAACAAAATTAGGTATAATTTTGAATCCAATGGAATTAGTTGGATAATGTTAAATAAAAGGAGGAATGTTTTTATATCAAACTAAATAAAAAAATAATGTATTCTGGTTAATACATTATTAAGAGGGAAGATCCAAAAAACATGTTTTATTTGAATAAAAGCATTACCTATATTTGAAAGTTTTTAATTATTGATTTATAAGTTCAATATTATGTTTTTATAGTAATTATATTACATATTAAATATATATTTTGTATATAAAAAATCTTTATAAACATTTTATTTTTTATTATATCATGATAATGTAATAAAAGTGAGATTAATTTAAATCAACATTTTCAATATTCACACAAAAATAAATTCTTTTAGAAAAATACCAAAATATAACATAAGTTAATTTTTATATGAAGAAAACAATAATTAATTCATTTTTATAAAATTCATTTTTTAATATTTGGTAATTTTTCATTGTTAAAAATATATAGAAACCCTATTTTTAAAAAAAATTACCTTATAAAACATTATGTGATCTGAATATATTTCATACAAATTAATAATTATATAAGTGGTGGGAATTATATTATTTTTTAGTTACTGTAAAAATGTTTTTTGGAATTTTATTTAGATATACCAAGTGTATATATATATATAATTTGTATATATATAAAAGGACTGCATCAAATGTCCATATATATAATGGTCATATTACAATTATATATATAGCCTTCAATGAGTCACAAAAATTTATTCATTTACTACTCTCTTGTAATGTAAATAATATTCCTAATTCTTTTCCTTATTTCCATAGTTACATTGAGGATCATAATATTTAAGGAAAAAAATGAGGATAAAGATTTTATGTTTCTAGTTTCTTTATGTATATGTACATTTACTACAATTGGAATTTTCTTCCTGTTGTTTCATATTAAATCTCATCATGTATTATAGTTTGTCTTTTATTTTTATTTTGTATCTTAATAAAACTATCCTAATTCATTTTAGTTTTATTTTGTAGCACACCTACCTGAACTACTAGGTTTGAGTCAGAATTCCACACAACATTATGCATGCTTCCCCATATTCAATAGGTTCTGACTAGCGATGAGGGATAAAGGGAAATCATGGGAGACTATTCCATCGGTACTAGGTATAAAAATAGGTTATAATAAAGTAAGAAATAAAAAAAATAAAAAAATGAATATATAAATAAACATAAGAGTAATAACATAAGAAAAATGTACCAAACCTTGAACTATTTATATGGAATGTTAGAAACATATCCCAAGAAAATAAAAAGGGATCCCCAAAGGCAATTGATTATTTTATGAAGTAAAGAAGATAATCAAAACAACAACAAACGTCTAGCCTAAGTCCCAACTTTTAATGCTACATAAAATTCCTAATGTTCTTAAACACCAACCAAATATCTTTTTCCCTTCACTGGATCCCTAATAAATAAATCTACCAGAAATTTGGAAATATCAAGCAGGGTGTGACTATAAGTCTCAGTAGGACACCATCTAAGACACTTAACACAAGTGTATATGATATACTGGTGAATTCCATTAAAGTAAAAAGGGTTTGTATAATAAAAAAATCACAAAATAAAAATATATATGTTGGGTCCTTAGAGACTGGTTATACCTTGTTTGAATACACACCAAAAAAACATTGACCATCCACTAGACACACACCCCTCAATTGGATAGCCTAAAAATAAATTTGAAACATCTTGTAGGTTAGGATAACCCAAGTATTTTTTGACCAATATTTGACACATCATACTTGGGGAATAGTATAATAAGATTAACATTCATTGTAAACTACATATTGATGAATAATAGAAATTACGATACAAGATACCGCTGACATATCAAAATCACATCATATTAGTGTAGAATCATAACCATCATAATCCTTATATAATAAATATAATCACAATTCTCATATACTACACAGTTACTCTAAGAATCACGCTAATAACCCATATAAAAAATGAATTAATGTCAATGTGTTGCTACCTAAAGTGAAATGTTGTTCTAATGACAAGATCATTGTCCAAGTCTGATTTCACTACATTTAACCTTGTAAAAATATCAATTCACCACCAATAGATTAAATATAAATATCCCATAAAAATATCAATATATTCATGATAGATGAATCAACCTATGATGAGGGAGGAAAAACAAGGTGAAAGAGAGTGAAAAATCACATATAATCATTAAGAGTTGATCCTATAGAGTTGGAAAGAAGTCCAAGATCTAAAGTGTTGGGAGACGTATTGACGAATCCCCAATGTCACCCAATGATTAAAGGAAATATTTTAGAGAGGGATTAGTTCAGGGGCCTTTGAAAATGTATATGTAATATGAAAAAATAGATATCAAAACACAAAAAAAAGGTTACACCTCAATGGGTGTTGAAATGGAAAACGCAATGCCTTAAGAAGGTTGGACACTCCATAATTGATACAGGTAAAAAGAACATCGAAAATCAATTCCATAGTTGATAGTGAGGTACTATAAACCTCGGAAGGGAATATAAAATAATCCAAATCACTATTTTATTACCATTGACCCTCTATAAGGACACTATAACACAACCACAAATCTACAACATAGATACGAGGAACTTGGAAGAAACACCAAAAATCCACCATCCAAATTTCACAATGCTTCCAAAGATCCTTTCCGCATCTATAAAAGAAATATCCATAACAATCAAAATTGGATACTACCATGTATTACCACAAGCACACCACAACCACAAACTCCATATTTTAAAACAAGTACCACACCATATAACCTAATGGAAAATTTTCGACATCACTTTTCTTTTCTTGAACCAACCTCAGGCCAAACCATAAAAATCTAGTGTGTTACAATTCCACACCATTAAAAAGTTCTCATTCACAAAAAGTTCTTTTAGGATTTATTCATAGAAAACTCCAGCCATTAGGGACAAACATTATACTCTTTCTCCCTAGTTTATTCTTAATATTTCCCATGTTTCCATGAAACTCAAGCAAGAGGAAACAATACTCCCTCAAATCACATTAGCCCTTTTTTATAGTAAAAAAAATGTCTCCCCACAAAATAGAGTTCTAACTCCAAATAAACATCTTTAAAGTCAATAACATGAACATGGTTGAGATTATACCCACAAAGATGAGATATATGAAACACATTATGCATACCTCAATACTAAGGAGGACGATCTAACTAATAGGTGATGATTCTGATGTGTTCGTCAATCATGAATGACCAAAAATACCATGATGAAAACTTCCATTATTTCTTTAGATGCCTTCGTCCCAATTGGCGATACTAATGGTTGGATATTATATTAGTGGAAATAATTTTGAGTTACTAGAGAGGTGAAAAAATATTAACGCTAGGGGATAGTTCCTTCCATGTGTACGTTTTATAGTCTTGGATTATGGAAGAAACTAATAGAGATTTTAGATGATGATGGAATTTGGGATAACCTATTGGTCATTATATAATAAGGTACCCTTTTAAATGATGACCTTAAGCTACGAAAAGAACACTTCCATATGTTTAGACACACCACACGATATCCCATAATAGAAATCCCACATTTTCTAACCCTCATAGTGGTTTACACATGGTAGATAATATCCCCTGCTATGTGGGGTGTTTCTCCTCCATTATAACTTTAACACATTACCTAAGGATTTATATCCAAAAATAAATGTTATGAGTACCATTAGGAAAATGGCTCAGTGGTACTCATAAAACTTCATGGTTTGATATTTATACTAAGGTTACTAGTTTAAGTTATAGGGGAGGTGATTAAAATCCCTATAGGATTGGAGACAGTACCAAACACATATAAGGATCCATGAGGTTCGTGAAACATGGGGTTACTATTTTGGGATGCTAAATGAAGTGTTCTATCTCATGATCATGTTCTTGGCCCAACTGTTTGGGGTCATTATAGATGTATCAATTATCACAATATATCAAACGTAATATTAATTGGTAGGAGAAATACATAATAATATATCAGCGTGTCACATTCTCCCCTTCTTAAAAATTTTCATCCTCAAAATTTTAATTTGTTCCCTTTAAAATGATTTAATCTTAGTAATAAAACCAGATTTATATTTTATAGTGAACATTAATATTTAGATCAAGATTTAGAAAATTATTATTTCATAAAACAATGTAACTATAAAAGACTCATACTTGTTGATGTGTCTCTATAATAATACTTTGATTGTTTTTTATTAGTTTTCACATAAACATGATATAATTGAGAAATTATTTTACCATCAAGAGAAATATTTTAAGAAAATATATGGACTTTATTTATTTCCACTATATAAGTGTAATTTAATATTTCATTTGTGATTTGATTACTATACACTTACAACTTATCTCTTACTTCATGAAATGAATATTAAATACAAATTTTCTTGTGAGAAGAACTAAAGTACACTTTTAAGAAAATATATGATCCAAAAAATGATGAAAAGTTATTCCTCCTATTTATAACAAAAATGGTTCACACAAGAAAAATTAATAACCAATATGAAAAAACATTTATATGATGAAATACTATATTAAATTCTAAAGACACCATAGAAACATATAAAGTTCAATGCAAATCATTCAATAAATATCAAACCTTAAACTCTTAAAAATATTCTTGACCATGTTCAAAAACAAAAAGTCAAAAATATTTGTTCAAATATTCTTCCTAGATTAATTTAAAATTTATATCCAAACAATAGTAAACCTTCATAACGTCACATTCCAAAATTTTATATAACTTAATAATATAACCCCTAAAATATACTAATATTTCTAATAAATTACATGACTCACCAAAAGACACAATATAAATAATATTTAATTTAAATTATAACTCAAACATTATTATTCAATTAAAATGTTCTTAGATATAATTATTTCCATTTAACTTCAAAATATAATGTTTCCAAAATTTAGTAACACTTTTATCCCTATTATATATAATTATCTCAACATTAAAGATGATGTTAAACATTAATGTTATCACTCACTTTTAACTTATGTCCACAAAATATAAAATCAACATTCCAAAAAAATATTATCACTAAAACATTAGTTAAATTTAAGGGTTACATATAATTTAAAAATATATTAAAAATAAATAAATATATCCCAAATTACCCTCATCAAATAAAAATTTAAAAAAGTATAACTGTATTTAAAACAATGATTATCCTTAAATATATCAACCAATAAATAAAATAATACAGTGTAATTACTCTTGAAATATTATATAGAGACACATAAATCAATCATTTTTCTTTATAGTTGTTAAACCATGAATTTTGATCTTATTCCATAACACATCCTTAATACCATAAAAATATTGAATCAATTTCTATGATTCATCAATCTAAATATAATCATGTTTCCTACTTAAAGAAACAATTTAAATAACACAAACCATTTATATGTTATTTGAAGTTTTTCATATTTAGAATATAATATTCTTAATACTTTATTCGTGAAATCTTAATTATATATTTCACATTCTTTCCTCTTAGGACATTTAATTATATAATGCCTATAATGATTGTATTTTAGTCATATTCTTGTTCAATCAAGGACTTACCATGGGTTCCTATTCCCATTTTCTTGACATAACATAAGGTGTATCTTTTTATAATTATTATATTTGTCTCTTAAAATTCAATGAAGCACCATTTTATCTTGTCTAGTGTTATAGAAAACTCACCTTGGTTTATGTTATTAATCATAAAGCAATATTTTTCTTCTAGAATATCAAAACGTTTTTTTTTCACTCTATGTCCAATCATGTTTGGTTTCATGTCAATAAAACCACCACATTAACCTTGAAAAACTTTGTTAAAATTATTTATACTAATTCTAGGAATTTAATAATTGAAAAATGGTCCATGTGATTATAGAAAATCATAATAACCTATCATAAGGTGGATAAATACTAAGATATCATTAACCATGTAATATACTATTCAATATCACAAATTATCTATAGAATATAAACCATTAATGTTATAGAATAACTATTAATTATTCTAAAATTACATTCTAACCTCTAATTTTATCTAAACCTTTCCTTTGATACAAATTATCATTACCTGTAGTGTAGGAAACCCTTAAATTCCTGATTTATAACAAGGGTTGTAGTATTTACATTGTGAGGATGTTTTTAATTTAGACTTTTTGATAATTGGAAAAAATATTACATATAAAAACATATAATAGAGGTGTCAACTTCCACTCAATTCCCATTTTATTCCTTAAAAATGGGATGATTAAATTTAAACTCATTTTTTTATTCCAAAAAATAAATCTTGTGGGAACTGTATTATTTATTGTAATATATCCATAAAACCATTAATAGATCCTTTCATGGTATCCTAGTGAATCTAAACATAATAAATGATTATTTCAAATAATAGATATGGTAAAGAAAATAATAAAAGATATCATAGAATAAATAAATCTTGAAT
Organism: Viscum album; assembly: GCA_963277665.1. Classification (NCBI taxonomy): domain Eukaryota; kingdom Viridiplantae; phylum Streptophyta; class Magnoliopsida; order Santalales; family Viscaceae; genus Viscum; species Viscum album. The sequence continues at coordinate 1,378,668,488 of OY728132.1, read as the reverse complement.
AATATGGTAGAGATAAAAAATAATCAAATATTTCATATAACTAATATCATAAAAGTGAAATATTTTAATGGATGACATAACAAAATAAATAAGCACGCATATAAAAATATCTATTTCCATAATAATATAATTCATAATGTTAGATATCATAACTAAACAACCAAGACTTTGTGTCAAGACTTTATAAACATATTATCATGGCCTCATTCTAAGAAATCAAAAATAATTATGAAGGCATACACAAAATACAATAGCTAGTTTTTCTCATGAGACCTACCAATGCATTGAGGGCCTATAAGGGACCCTTCCCATCACTTACAAAATCTAATTAATTCATCGTATGAATGGTATTAATATCCAATACAATATATATAATCAATATAAATATCTTTTTATGAAAACAAACATATAGGATATCAATAAATTTCCCTAGAAAAAATATAATCCATAATGACCATAGTCCATCTAGTCAAATATGGTGGATGATATCATTATATAATATTCCAAGTAAGGAACAATATCCCTCAATGTGTATTTACACACACATATTGAAAACATAAGAAAAATATTATTTTTATTTTGATAAATTTTTAGATGAAAATATAAAAAATATTGGGATTTTATTTTCTTGGAAAATAAAAATGAAAAACAATAAAGGAATATTAAAATAAAAAAATTTCTATTATGGAAGGAAAATATGTTCATGCCATATACGTTTAGATAGACTATTCTATTCATACAATTGTAAAAATTCAAAAGTGAGTTGTATGGAAAACATTTGAAAAGATTCATTTTAATCATTTTAAAAGAAGGTAAAAATTAATTTTAAATTATATTTAAAAATATTTAAAACATAAAAACTAAAATTATAAAAATATTTTATCAACACGAATATAGAGAAAAATGATTTTGAAAGCGAAACATTAAAAGAAGGTTTTAAATGAAAATCCCTTACCTCGAGCCCCAAAACATTTTCTATGTTATATAATTCCAGAATAATGAAATTAAATTAGTTTTATAATTAATTAATAATTTTTTTCATTTTTACTCCATTATCATTAATACTTTTATTTAATTTTATACTTTGAATTATTATGTTATAAATTCGGTCATGTTCATGTTGTATGCTTTGAGAATGTTTTATTCATAATCCAAGAACAGCTTTGGTAAGATAATGATGGTTAATGGTGTGATTGATAAATAATATATAGAATATAATTCATGATATAATTATTATTTTTATAAATTATATTAAATTATTTAGTCAAATGTGTGAGGAATTCGTAAAGAATGAAACATTTCACTTTATTTAGATGGTTGTCTGTATGTATAAATGAACTAAATTTACATTTTTCTAATGGAGAAAAATGAAATGATATAGAATAAGCTTTAATTTTATTGAATCACATTCAATTTATAAATATTATATTTATCCCTTAAATATTTATTTATTACCAGCCATTAACGTATAAATGAAAAATGAATCACAACGCTTAATAGAGCTAGTAGTTCACATGTACACATAGGTGACATTTTCATTTTACAAATAATCAATAGGTAATATGATGTAATATATATATTATCATTACAAAATCCTAATTATATATTAAATATAATATATAAATGTTAAATTCATTATAATAACCAACTATGAGGGTGGTGAATAAAAAAAATACATCACTCTATGGAGGAGGTAGTCCACACGTGCTTTTGAGTGATACTTTTGTTACCTATTTGATAGAAAACAGGTGGAATATGGTGTAATAATAATAATAACATATAAATATATATATCATAGAATATTAATTATGTAATGATTTATAAAATATATTTATTGGAAGTATAAGAAGAAATTGTTGGAGTCGGTGGCCTAGAACCAACTACATTGTACTTTATTTATTAATAATTACCTTATCACATCTTGATTATTATTCTGCATAACAATTATTGTGATAATTTCCTAAGGATAAATGTTGCATTAAAGGGTCATAGCGGATCTCTACTATGATGAGAACCCAGAAGTTCCATAACAATGTTCTTGAATATATGTTCTATGGTTGGATGATGTTATTTTAGGGACACAAATAATATAGGCCATTAGGGGTGAAGACTCATAAAACTTTGAGTCACCTTCTCATGGTGTGCACCCTTAGTAATATCTAGGAGGATATTATGAGAATGAGACTCGCCAGTAAGAAATCCACATTTCATAGTGTTCATATAAGTTCCAATATGAAGACGTGTGTATTGGTCCTTAGACTTTAATATTATTATTAATGGGTATTACAACTCGTGTAATTAGATATATTGATGAAAACTGTGATGACACACTATTCGCTACTAGGTAGGATATGTTGGGTGGTTCACGAGTAATACTGCATTAATAGATAATGAGAGAAAGTATTTGTCCCTTCTATTCCATAATGGAAGTAGATATCTCAGGCCCTTTGATGGAATTGTTATAGCCTAAATAAATACATTTCTATGGTGAGTAATTGACATGTTTAATTCTAGAAAGTCAAAGATAGAATAATTGATCACATGGGTTGATGGCACTTGCACGCAACCTGCTTTATTTGAGATATCGAGACAAAGATATTATATTACATTGTAATCATTCGTTGGAGGAGACACATCATTAGGGAATTAACTTCTGTCTCTATGTGTTCATTAGCGTGTTTCTAGTTTCTAACCTTGTACTTTAGGAAGGCCCCCCTAATACTTCTGAGAAAGAGGACTAGAGGGTCACACACTAAGGGTGTCCAAGTATCTTAGTTAAATATTAATTTAACAAGTGTAATAAATATTACTCCCGATTGTGGTTTAATAATTATTCAAGTATGCCTGATTTCATTTATTTCAACACTAGTTATTCAAGATAATATATTGTGGGAGAAGTAATATATTTATTATCAAGTAATGCAGTGATATTTATTTGAGAAATAAGTATAAATTATTCATGGTATAATAAATTTTGTGGAAGAATTAATGAAAAATGGAAAAAACAAAATTACATTCCATGTATTTTTTTTTGTCAGAATTTATGACAAATAATATAATTTATTTAATTAAATAATATTAGGTGTTATTATCTAGGCGCATCTCAAGTAATATTAAAAGTCAACTATTATTATTTAACATGGGGTATTGCTAAGAATTAAATAAAATGAATAAATGATTTCAGGTAATTAATTAATTTTAATATTATATGTACTTAAAATTCCAATTATATAATTCTAATTAGACTAACCATTTTTTGTGGTTGTGCACAATGGGTCTAGAGAAAGTTATCAAGCCATGAGAGAATTATTTTCTTCCAAAAATGCCCTCATTCTATGAGAGAGAGATCCTCCTCCACCGAATCAAAGAGATCTAAGGCAGACATCGCAAGTGAAGGCTCTTCCATGCTTGCACCCAGATATCCCTTTAGCGACCTCCAAAGATACATGGAGCACATGGGGATCACAACTAGAGGAATCCTACACTTGGATTCTACAACGTAATGACGAATCAAATCAGATCATGACAGGAAACATCAATGAAGAAAGAATTCCTTCAAGGTAATTCTTTTCAATTAATTAAATTAATTATAACCAACATATGATGATCCTATCTATGTTTCTAGAACTCCCCTCTTTCTTTCTTTTTCCTTCATTCTATTTTGAAGATCTGACATTTTGTTACCGTGATAGATCTTGGATTGATCGTTTTTAATGCTCTAATTAAAGTTGGTTACACCCACCAACACACTTCTATTGTGACCGGAACCTAAAAGTGGTATCCGAGCAATCATATCATTGATTATAATTATTTATTTTTCATTGGGTATTTAATAAATTAATAATTTAGTTATTTCAATTCAAGTTAATCATTCTTTAAATATGAATCTCGAGATCCGTTCCTCCTCTCTTGTTTCTCGTTCACCTTATATATAAACATTTTTAATTTAATTTTGATTAAAATTATAAAGAATATCTCTTCCTATGGTGGAAAATGTTCCTCTCCTTATAAAACCCGAATTCATGGTGTGTATTTGGTAGTACACTTCGTGTAGTCAATATTCAATGCATCGGAACGGTCCACCGAATTAGTCCATGTGTTGGAGTATTTGTAATTCTTAATTGACTTTTTGTGTTGACTAGGAATTGGTGGCACATGGTTTTCTGATTACACACTGTGTGTATCATTGAACATGGCATGTAGTCTCTTCGGGTTAGGGTTGGACCGTGTACTCCATACACGGCTCGCCCTGCTGGAAATTGTGTAACACAGATACTACACGGCCTCTGTCCCACTGAACACGCCGTGCACTCTGAATTTTTTTTGAATTACATTTACACACCCTGTCCCCGAGCATGTACTTCGGATGGGTGGTGGACAAAAGTACACGTCGTGTAGTCAAGAACTACACACCGTGTACTCATCTAAATTAAGAATATTTATTTAAATTTATTATTATGTTATAAAAACCCATGAGATGTGTACCATAGTGCAGGTGTACAGCTGCGACAAAACACATGATAGGTGTTATATATATGTGTGTTTAATTTAACATCTGTGTAATGTTCATTTCTACTCATTAAGTAGTTATGAAAGGGAATTCACCAAGTTTCCTCTAAGGTAGAAGTTACGTACCAAGATAATTTTAAATAAATTTATTTGTTTAAAGTTATGATGGATGATAATATCAAGGAAATTTATAAAAATGATTTAAGATAAAAGGATTGATTAATTAATGATAATTAGTTGACTCGAGCGTGATTTATCTTGAACAAGTACAATTAAAGAATTGAATGCTAGTTTTATTTATGCGTAAATATCGTTGCATGCATGGATGATCATTAGCTAGAACAAGACCTTTGTATGTGAATGATTTAATTTAATTAATTTATTTAAATTAAATTTCTTGGCCTACGAGCCTTCTGCTCATCAATATGTAGGGCCTGCATTCCCAAGGATTCTTTTATGCAAAACCCCATTTTACCCCTCACCTGCATGTGAGATAAAAACATATGTAATGGGTGGACCTCCAAAGCCAGTGAAGGAGGCTCAATATAGCAGCCAAGGTGAAACTAATCCAAGGAGATACAATGGTGGACAGGTGTAAAGCTATAAACATTAATCCAAAAAGTGTCAAGGGATTTCTCCCCTAGGTCTTGGGTTAGTTTATCAATCTCTAGATAAACTAACCAATAGAACAAGCTAAAGATCATACCATTTATTTTATTTCTGTTAGTTACATGGTTTATTAAATGTGGGTGTGTAGTCGCGATCACATAATTAATGAATTAAACAAGCATGCAAGATGGAACAAAAATAAGACCATCTTATGCGTAAATATTATCTTAGACATGGTTAATTACTTATGTATATCCCACTTAATATTAGCAAGCATATAATCAAAGATAAAAATTAGAAATTTACGTATAAGGATAAAATCCCTCAAAGAAAATATTATGTCGGTTTAGCCTTCCATAATATTGGTCAGAATCGAACAATAGTTCAAAGGGTTTGACCAACCCTAGTTGGGGCACTTTCAATTATAATGGAATTCTAATTCAATGTTTTGGGTTTACTTAACTTGGTATTCATTAAGGGTTGACTGCCACAACATGAATTAGTGTGGCCAAGATCCAAAGGATGAGGAATTCCAAAATAAATGGATTTTTGGATTGGGGAGTCCACCTAGCTGATCAAGGAGCAACAAGTTAATGTATTTGGAATTTCGAATGCCTACATAAAAACCTTCATGTTACTTGACCAACCCTAGCTTGGGTAATACGAAGGGAAATATGGAAACTTTCCACTATAATATTCCAGAAACAGAATATTCTGAAGTCAACAGTGAAGGCTATTAGATTTCAATAAAATAGTGGGAGACTAATAAGTATTAATTTAATTATTTTTTTCAGTATTATCATGATAAAGTACTAAACCTTTACTCATCATAAATTGTAGAAACAAAAAAATGAATTCAAACATATCATTGTGACAATACTCTAGAAGTAAAACCTTTTCACTGGCACCAATTTCCAGGAATAGAAGAGGCATTTACGCATCATCCTTCGCCCCAAGAGGAAATTGTACATGCTGGAGGAGCATATTCCAATTGTACCTAGAAAGAGGCCAATGATGAGAAACTATCTCTCTACATGAGATATATGGATGACGCCACGTATTTTCAATGTTTCATGATATCATCCATGTCTAATGATCTCTTAAAGAAACATGAAAACATGGATGTGTATAGCATGATGTCTCACCTTAAGGGTCTCTACAAGAGAAAGAAAGACAGGAAGTATATGAGATCTACAATGATTTTTTCACAACTAAGCTTGGAGAGTCTATGCCAGCTGGGCCTCATGTAGTCAAGCTTATTGGCTATATTAAACACCTGGACATCTTAGGGATTATGATCTCAGATGAGTTGCGTATATAACTCATCCTATCATCACTACCCAATACCTTCTCTATCTTTATTGTCAACTATAACATGAGAAACAATGAGAAGAGTCTATCCAAACTTATGACCTTAATTCTCTAGGTAGATAAGGACATGGGGTTGGGAAAACCCACAGTACTTACGGTGAATAAGAAAAGGAAGGAGAAGGAAAAGGTGCCAAGGACTTATAAACTGTCTGAAGCGCCCTGAGCACCATCCCTCCAAGAAGGGAAATATCTAGAGGTAGGATAAGGAATGGAAGGCGGTTTGTTTTACATGTGGCAAGCAAGGCCACTGTAAGAGAAACTACTCCCAGAAGCGTGGGGATGCTAAAAGTGTTTTCGTTATCAAGTGTAATCTTTCCATTTCTACACATTGGGTATTAGATATAGCTTGTGGGGCTCAAATCTGTTTTCAAATGCCAGAACAAAGTAGATTTATAAAGATTTATAGAGTAGAGGTAGTTCATTAAGCTACCAATGGTGAAAGGCTATTTGCGTTAGCCATTGGCGATTACCACCTCTCATTTCCAAATGGGATGTTTTTGGTTTTACATAATTGTTATTATGTGCCTAGTGTTACCAAAAACATAATTTTTGTATCATTTTTGGATATGGATGGATTTATTTTCACATTTGGAAATAAGGGTTTCTTCTTTTATAAGAAAAATGTATGTTATAGTAAGGCACATTTATGTAATGGTTTTTATGTATTAAATTACGAAAACCAACTATTGGTAATAATTAGTTAAACAAACTCACATGACTCATACATCACCAAGTTGTGTAATCACCTTCTTAGTAATGTAAATGAGAGGTGCTTAATGAAGCTCTGGCAAGAAGGTTATTTATACTATATTGATCTAAAACCACTTGATAGATGTCATGCTTGTTTAAAATGTAAAATGAACAAGCCGACTTTCAGTGGATAGGGTGAAAGGGACTTAGAGCTACTAGGATTGGTGCACATGGATGTGTGTGGACCATTTCCAGAAGAAGCTAGAGGTGGATATTCTTACTTCATTACTTTTACTGATGATTTGAGTAGATATGGCTATGTCTACATAAGGAGGTATAATTCAGAAGCGTTATAGAAATTTAAGGAATACAAGAATGAAGTAGAGAATCTTCTTGGTAATAAGATAAAGAAAGTACGATCAGATCGAGGTGGATAATATCTAAACCAAGAGTTCATCAATCATCTATAGGGGTCTGTGATTCTATCTCAGTTCAATCCTCCGTATACACCACTGTGGAATGGTGTTAGTGAAAGGATGAACCACACCTTTTTGTACATGGTGAGTTTAATGATGAGTCATGTAGATCTTCCATTATCCTTTTGTGGATATACATTTCAAACTGCAGCATACACATTAAACTTAATACCAACTAAGGTGGAAAATGGAATTCCCTCTGAGTTATGGAATGGAAAGAAACCCATTTTACCTCAAAAACGTGTATGAGGTTGTGAGGAATTTTAAGGCCTTATCAGGCAACAAACAAGAACCCCAAGGCATGAGGTTTATCTTTATAGGATATCCTAAGGAAAAGAAAGAATATTACCTATATAATTCTTCAGACTAGAATGTGAATTTCACCAAAAAATATATCTTTCTTGAGAGGGATCACGTCCTAAAAATGGATAGTGGGAGAAAGATTTACTTTGATGGAGTTTATGATCAAGATACATAAGAGTTGGTACAAGAACAACTTCCACAGGTCCCCATGGAAGAGGTTCCAGAAACACAAGTACTACTTAGGAGATCAAGAGAGGTTAGGGAACCAAAGAGATTTGGTTTTATAGTCACTGAGGATGGTGAATATTTTTTGTTAGACAATGATGAACCTCTCTCTCCCAAGGAAGAAGTAGAAAGCCCAAGAGCTGCAAGATGACTAGAAGTTATGAGTTCTTAGATGAATTCCATGTATTAGAACCAAGTCTGGGTTCTGGTCGATGGTCCAGTTGATGTAAAGCCTGTTGGATGAAAATGGGTATCCAAGAGAAAACCGGACATGGAATGTCATGTTAGAACCTATAAAGCAAGGCTAGTGGCTAAAGGATTTATACATCGTCAAGGAATTGACTATGATGAAACCTTATTTCTAGTTTCCATGTTTAAAATCATAAGAATCATACTTTCCATAGCAGCTTACCATGACTATGAGATTTGGAAAATGGATGTAAAAACAACATTCTGTAATGGGAACCTTTAGGAAGATGTCTATATGACACAGCTAGAAGGGTTTGTGACACCATGTGAAGCCAAATAGTTTTGAAAATTCTATAAATCAATTTATTGATTAATGAAAGCATCTAGGTCATGGAAAAATCGATTTGATGAAGCCATAAAGTAATTTGGATTCATTAAGAATGAATGTGAGACATGTGTTTATAAGCGGTTTAATGGGAATGCAGTCATTATACTAGTAGTATATGTTGATGACATATTACTTATTGGAAAAGATGTACCAGTCTAACAGTTAGTTAAGGACTGGTTGAACAAGTGTTTCTCCATGAAGGACTTAGGTGAAGAAGCCTACATTCTAGGGATCAAGAACATTCGTTATAGATCCAAGAGGTTTCTTGGACTATGTGAGGGTACATACATTGACCAGATACTAAAGAGATTTAGTATGGAACAATACATGAGAGGATTGGTTCTAGTGTCACATGGCCCACAAGAAAATGTGTCCTCAGACACAAAAATATAAAGATAGAATGAGAAATATCCCATACACCTTGGATATAGGATCTATCATGTATGCCATGTTATGTACCAGGCTTGATGTTGACTATACACTGAGCATGGTAGGTAGATTTCAAGCAGATCCAAGAGAAAAAAATTGGACTACTATAAAGACAATCCTTAAGTATTTGAGAATATATAAGGATATGTTCATGGTGTATGGAGGAGAAGAGGATCTTGTCATCAGAGGGTTTTCTGATGCTGGGTTTCAGACAGATCATAATGGTTTGAAGTAATAATATGGATATGTTTTCTGTCTCAGTGGAGAAGTTGTGAGCTGGAAGAGTTCAATGCAACTAGTTGTCATCGATTATACAACAGAGTCTGAATATATAACTTCTTCTGACGTATCTAGGGAAGCCGTATGGGTTAGAAACATTTTCTAAGAACTTTATGAGGTGCCTAGAAGTAAAGGTCCTATCACATTATATTGTGATAATACTGCAGCGGTGAGTCTTTCAAAAGAACAAAGGTCACATCAATATAAAGAACACATGTTCCAAAAGTATCACCTCTTGAGGGTTTTTCATCAAAAGGGTGAAGTTGTAGTGATAAGAGTGTCCACAGAAGAGAACGTGGAAGACCCCATGACTAGAGGGCTTTCTTAGCAGAAGCATGAATATTATGTGAGCGCTTGTGGGTTAAAAGTTGTAAGAAGTTGGCTCTAGTACAAGTGGGAGTCTGTTGGAATTTGTGTCCTAGAACCAACTAATTTGTACATTATTAAATAATAAATACCTTATCACAACATGATTCCTCTTCAGCATGATAATGCATGTGATAATGTCATTTGAATAGCTGTTGCATTAAAGGGTCATTGCATATCCTTGCTATGATGAGAACCCGGAAGGGCCATAACACTGTTCTGGAATATATGCTCTATGGATAGAAGATTTTATTTGAGGGACACAAATAATACATTCCATTAGGGGTGAGGACTAATAAAACTTTGAGGCACCTTCTCATGTTGTGCGCCCATGGTTATATCCTGGAGAATATTATGAGAACGATACCTGATAGTAAGAAATCCACATTTCATAGTGTCATTAGATGTTCTTATCTGTGGGCGTGTGTATTGGTCCTTAGACATTAAGATTATAATTAATGGGTTTTACAACTCGTGCACTTAGATGTATTGACCAAAGATGTGAAAACACACTGTTCGAAGCGAGGTAGGATATGTTGGGTGTGTCACGAGTAATACTGCATTAATAGATAATGAGAGAAAGGATTTTTCCCTTATGTTCCATAATGGAAGTAGATATCTCAGGACCTTTTATGAAATTGATAGAGCCCAAATAAATCCATTTCCATGGTGAAGAATGGGAAAGTTCAATTCAACAAATATCAAGAAATAATAATCAAGCACATGGGTTGATGGCACTAGCATGCAACCCACTTTATTTGTGATATCGAGACAAAGAGATTATATTACATGGTAAGTGTTCGTTGGAGGTGACACATCATTGCAGCGTTAAATTAATTCTCAATGGGTGACTTGGCGGGTTTCTATATGCTAACCTTAGACTTTAGGTAGGATCCTCCTAATGCCACTGAGAAAGAGGCCTAGAGGGGCACACCCTAAGTGTGTCCAAGTATCTCAGTTAAATATTAATTTCACAAGTTGAATAAATAATATTCCCGATTGTGGTTTAATAATTATTCAAGGATTCCTCATTGAATTTATTTCTACACTAGTTATTTGAGGGAATATATTGTTGGTGAAGTAATATATTTATTAGAGAGTAATTAAGTGATATTTATTTGAGAAATAAATATCCATTATTCAAGGTATAGTAAATATGGTGGAGGAAATAAAGACAAAAGGAAAAAAAAATTTACACACCGTGTTTTTTTTCTAGGAATTTATGAGATATAATATTATTTATTTAATTAAATAATTTTATGTGTAATTAGATTGGCGCATGTCATGTAATAATAATAGTAAACTTTTATTATTAGACATGGGGTATTGCTAAAAATTAAATTAAATGAATAAATGATTTCAGGTAATTACTTCATTTTATTATTCTATCTAATTAAAATCCCAATTATATAATTCTCATTATCCTAGAAATTATTTTTTGGTTGTACACAAAGGATCTAGAGAAATCTCTCATGACAAAATGGAATTATTTTCCTCCATAAAAACTCTCAATCTATGAGAGATAGATCATCCTCCATCGGATCAAGGCGATTGAAGGCGGACATCGGAAGCGAAGTCTCTTCCGCGCTAGCAAACGGAAATTCCTCCAGCGATGTCCAGAGATATGTGGAGCATGTGTGGAACAGGACAAGAGGAATCCTACACTTGGATTCTACGACGTAACAAGGGATCAGATCAGATTATGATTGGAAACATCAAAGAAGAAGGAATTCCATCAAGATAATTCTTTTCAATTAAATGAATTAATTATAACCAATATATAATGATCCTATATATGGTTTCGGGACTCGCGTCTTTCTTTTTAGTTCTTCGTTCTATTCTAAAGATCCGGAATTTTATTATAGTGATGGATCTCAGATTTATTGTTGTTAAAACTAATATTAATGTTGGGTACACCAACCAACGTTCTTCCCCTGCGCCTGAAACATACAAAAATAAACTTCTAAAGACTCATGTAAGACGATCACCTCTTTTTTGGGAGTCCTCTTTTGGATTGCACCTTTATATTATTAGGATGGTTTTAGGGTTAGAAATATATCTAAAGAATAAATATATGTAATTTAGGAACGTTTTTTCAGAAGGTATTATCTGAGATATAGTTCTCAATGTTTATGAATGAGGGAGGAGAATATGTGGCCTTTTTATAAGTGAGTAGGGGGACACAAATGGAATTACATAAAATATTTTAATAATATAAATCAAGTTTCATATTAAATTGGAACAATGTTTCCAATAATTAAAATTTTATATATGATATGGCCAAAATATCTTAATCAAATAATATTTGGGCAAGTTTATGTATAACTGTTTCCCTCAAGTCCTCCTATAACCCTCGATAAACTAGTTTTAATCTTTATCCTTGTAATGATTTTTTACCACGGTTGTTATGAATTATGAAAAAAAGCTGAGTTAAATTTTTTCAATAATAATAATTATTATGATTTAAAATAGTTAATCTATTTTACAAGATTTAATTTTCAGACTTGGGAGAAACTTATTTTAATACATTTTTGGGAAGCACAATGTAAACCATATTTATTAAAATGTTTTTTTAATAACAAAAATGAATTTTCAACCTAAAGAAACATAATTTTGATTATAATGGATTTAATTTGATTATGTTAAACAAATAGATACATATTTTTCATTAAAACTAAACAAAAAACAAATAGAAACCTTTGAATTCTTTATTAAGAGATAATAAAAAATTAATAAAAAAATTAATTAGAATTACTAAATGTTATGCATAGATTTATAAGGGAAATATTGTATATTTATAATAATTATATTAAATTAAAAATATATATTTGGTTTATATAATTTTTTCTATAAAATTTAAATATATTCTTATATCATTATAATTTCATAAAAGTTACATTATTTTTAAATTCAATATTTTTCACTATCCACCAAAAAATCAACTATTTCTAAAAAATATAAAAGATCCACCCTAATATATTTTTGGTATAGTAAAAAAAATGAAATCGTTTTTATAAAATTTAGTTTCTAGAAATTTTAAATTAATATTTTTAAAAAAATATAGAGTAAAACTAATTTTATAGGAAAATGATCATTGAAAAAGTTAAAGTTCTCTTAATCTATTTCATATAAATTAATAATTATATGTGTGTTCTGAATTATATTATTTTTTAATTTTTATTTAGAAAATAATTTTTAAAATCGATTTAAATATAACTAATGGATATATATATTATGGTTATATATGTACAATGACTATGTTTTGATGACTATATATATAATAGTCATATTAAATTTATATATATAGCCATAAGAGCTTTACTAAAATTTATTCATTTACTTATGGATAATCATGTATATTATTTTACTAATTATTTTTCATATTTCCATAGTTTCATTTGGTGTCACAGTATTTATGCCGAACCACAAGGATAAAAATTTCATGCATGGGGTATTTATATATATATATATATATGTGCATTTACTCCACTTATACTTGTATTTAGGTCGTTTCATATTATAACCTCATAATTTTTTATAGTTTATATTTAGATGTAATATTTTATATTAATAAAATATAATGGTTAATTTTAGTTTGATTTTTCATGTATCATAAGAAATTAATATAAGAACCTAGCCTCAAACATTACATAATATATTTAATTCAACTAGAATACCCTTATTTCATTCCCAAAGAACTTTTCAATTTAGAGTTTTAGAGAATTATGAAATAATCCTTAAACATAAACCCACAGGTATAAAAATTGGGTATTTCTAAAATAATATCCATTTATTTCATAATACAAATTTTTTTAGTAAAAATGATATCTTTTCATGAAAAATATTCACAAAATTCACCGTGACTTCTTCTTTTCTCTTACCCATTCTTAATACTTGTTATTTTTTTAAAACATGAGATGAGAACAAGAAGATAAATAAGGGAAATAAAATAAAGAATGACATATTTCATTAATAATTATAAACATATGGAATAATTTTCATATAGATGTCATTCTCTCCCATAAATTACCATAAACATAACTTGTGAAAACAAAAGAATTCCTTAAAACATAGAAACAATAAATAAACAATTTTGGTAACATGTTGAATTAATTAATTAAAATTTTAACCATCATGGATACCATAGGATTCTTAATAATCACTACTTCCCTAAATATATCCCTCATGGATACCTTATGATGTAACCCTCACGACTATCTTACAGTGTAACCATCGTAGTGACATTTGGAATAAACATTATTGTCAACATGAAACATAAACATACCCAATGCATTAGAGTGATATATAGACCCAAAAAATCATCAAAAAAATTCCCAACAACCATAACATAATCATAAAACAATATCACTTTCATCATAGAAAACATTACCTTTTAATTTTGAAAAAATAGAAATTTAAAAGACCATTTTTAATGAAAAGTACTATACCCCAGGTTTTTTTTACTTAAAATGTGTTCATAACTCATGTAAAATAGTTTAAATAGTGTTATTAATAGATTTAAGAACCGTATTAATATTTATAATTCCTTATAAAAGATTATTATAATATCTTTACATTCATTTATTAACAATAATTAATTATTTTCATTGTTTTGGGTGCATTTATTTTATGGTTTCCATGGTAGGTTCATTATGGATTTTGTTGTTGAATATAAGTAAACAAAAAAGAGTGGAAATAAATTTTATTGATATTTTCCCATAATATTAAATGAAACCATATATCATTTTTTATGATATGAGGATTATTCATTAGATAAAATTTAATGAAAATGATTTAGTTTAATTTTCCGGTTTTTATGACCATCAAGATCTTATATCATTTTATTTAATATAATTTTTATATATTGGTTCCAGAAAATTATATAACTTATTATATGTATAATAAAATCTTATATAACCATAATAATTTTTTTATTACTATCCATGAAGGCGGTAAAGGAAAATGAAAACACAACGTCAATGATGACGGTTAATCGACATATCACGAACGGTGTTTTCTTTTTTTTAGAATTGTTGGGGGAAGAGGAGGGGTTTGATGATGGATACTACATTAAAAAAATAAGACACTAGTATATTTATGATACTGGTTTTGTCAAAGTGATTATATAATAAGAATTGAAATGAAATTGAATAGATAATAAAAGGAAATTAAAAAAGATTTTACCTCATGAATTCGTCTCCTTGAGAACCACCTTAAGAAACCTGGATTTGAGATTTTAGTAAGACCAGAAGGTCTTGAATGTGGGGAATATGTTTGGTAATTTAATTGGGAAGAAATTAAAAAAGTTACAAGGATTTTAGGTTTGAGGAGAAGAGGTGGTGAGGGGAGGTATTTATAGTGGAGGCGAGAAGTGTTTTTTTAATATTTTATTAATTAAATTATTATTATGGCTCAAGACTATGAATATTTTGAGAACTATAACTAAATATACTAAAATAACAATGGTTAGTTAGATATTATGGTGATTACATCATAAATTAGTCATATAATAGTGAATTTATCTTTTAATGTATATATACCGTAAATTATAGTATTTTACAATTCACTACATAATTCAAGTATTTTAGAAAAAATACTAAAAATTAACCCTACCCATTTTTCAATGTATGGAATTTTAAAATGAAATATATTTTGTGAAATTACTTTTCAAAATTTTAGAAATATAATTTTATTGTAAAAATTATCATATATTAAAAAAAACACAATTTTAAAATTATAAATGAATTTATGAAACTTTGAAAATTTAATTAGTGTCTCATAAAATTAAATTAGTATAATAAGACAAAAAAATATTAATTTCTGAATATATTTTATAAAGATAAATTTTATTTTAATTCATTATACAGATTATAAAATTGAAAATAAATATTTGTGTTTAACAAAAATACCAACATTTAATTTATCATTTTCAGAACATTTATTTACTAATTCCATTATATAAATATATTATATTTTCACTTATAAGATACATATGTTTTATATATACTCTAATAGGTGAGGTTACCATTTAATTAGTACATATCCGTAATTTTGATAAATTTGACTTCTTTCATTATACATATATAATGAATTTAACTATTTGATTATAGAATGGAAAAAAATTATTCTACAAGTACCTATTGTGTTACAATCTCTACACCTAGAGGAAATTGTGTCCTTATAATTTATTCACATATTAAAATAAATGGGGCTACCTTTCCATCATAGAACATTCAGATTCCCATGTTACTTCTTGAACCATGCGATTTTCCCACAAAACATTAACCTGATTAATTGCATTATTCTGCAATACTTACTTTTTAAAATCAAGAATCTTAATAGGTTTTGTTCACTTTTTGCTAAAGTACTTATAAGACAAAAAAATGAGATAAATTTCAATTTTACTCTCTTAAAATGAAAATATGAAAAACATTTTGTAATTGAGATAAACTCATAAAAACATCTACTTAGTAGGAAACTAGTCCAACATTCTCCCAGATTTCAAAAGGTACAATGATCCATGGACTTAGATTTCTTTCTTAAAAAAATTCATAACACTTTTCCCAGGACAGATTTTAAGGAAAACATGATATCCTACCTCAAAAGAAGCCTTTTCTCTTATTACCAGCTTAACCTTTCTACCTTTTTTGAGTTTTCGTTGTGTTTTTTTGGATCGTATTCTGTTTCTCATCCACTTCCTCTACTAATTATAGTTCTGTAAAATTAATTTCCCTGACTTCATCCCATAATAATGGAGTCTGACACCACTTTCTATATAATTACATAAAAGGTGCTATCTGTATAATGAAATGCAAATTATATTATAGGAAAACTAAACTAATGAAACCAATATATCAAAAAATACTTTGTATTCAATTGAAAAATATTGAATCATAACCTCAAATTTTTGAATAGTTCTCTCTTATTTTTTATCAAATTCTTGATGAATGGATATTTAGAAATTTAATTCACTTCCCAAAGACTTCTGAAGACTATTTCAAAAGGTAGAAGTTTACCTGATATCACGATCAGATACAATAGAGAGTGTAACTCCATGTAACATGACTATCACTTTTCGGTATTGTCGGTAAAGTTTATCTAAAGACATAGTATCTTGAATAAGAAGAAAATTGAGGATTTAGTTATTAGATCGACAATAACCCAAATTGTTTTGTTACCTTGAGAAGTATTTGGTAGTCCCACCCCAAAATCCATGGATATATTTTTCCATTTTCTTTTCGGTACAAGAAAAGTATTAATAATACCCTTTTATAGTTTTCAAGATTATTTAAACTATTGAAAATTTAAAAATTTTGATGGTAAAATAAACAATATCTCTTTTCATTACATCCCACCAGAAATACTCCTGAAAGCATCTACACATCTTAGTAATTCCAGGATGAACTGGAATTATAGAACTACGAGATTCACTTAACAACTCCTTCTTTAGTTGGGAATCATAAGGCACACATAATCTCTTCCCAAATAAATATATTCAATCTTTATCAACATTAAATTCATGAGTCCTACCTTCCTTAACCAATTATACCTTTTCCTATAACTCACAATTTTCTTTTGGCACTTTGTTAATTCTGTATGATAGAGTTGATTACACTGACACCTAAAACAAAATAGAGGAATTTACTTCCCCAAAAAATTCCAGGACAAAATTAATCAAATTATATTATTAATCAAGGAGACATGTTTCAAATGTAACAAGGTTAATATAGCATGATGTTTTCAAAACAAGGCATATTTCACATTGTTTTTTTTAAATGGGAATTGGTCATTCAATTATAATTCTTTTTGAGTTTAAGACATCTTTTTTGGATCATGTTCAATTCATTTTGAGTGAATATTTACTTAAAACAATTATGGTCAACATATATTTAACATTTGGATCCATATCAATTATTTCTCTATAATTTTAAAATAGAAACCATAGATTCTAATTCAAAATCACTTGTGTGATAATATAACTCATGTGGTTTCAATTGTCTGGAATTACAATCAATTAACTAATCATTCTGCATCAGAACCCAACCAAGTCCCTTCAATAACCAGTCATTATAGATGAACAACTCTTCATTTCTATAAGGTAGATCCAAAACTGGAGCATTCAACAATATTATTTTTAGTTCTTTGAAAACACACAACACTATCTTATATTCAAACAAATTTGTCCCATTTTGTGTTAACATAGTTATAAGGTAAAATAAATGTGCAATGTTTTTAAAAAAATATCAGTAATATCCTGTTAATTAAATAAAACTAAAAATCTTAGTAACATTTTTTTAGGTCTTTGACGTTCATTAATTAATTTTTTAGAGGATAAACTGTGATACCATCCTTATTTACAATCTCCCTAAGAAAAGAAATCTATTGAAACCAAAAATCACATTATCTATATTCCTCGTATAACTTCTTTTATTTGAGGGTTTATAGAAAAATACTGAGACGTATTAAATGATCTTCTAATATTTTTGGAAACTGAAGAATATCATCAATAAAAAAAACATATCCAAATATTCAAGGAATATTCTATTCATTATACCCATAAATATATCAGTGGAATATTTGAAACCAAATGGAATAATAAAAAACCCATGAATCCCATATCTAGTATGAAAAAATGTTTTTGGAATGTCGCCATACTTCACCTCTAGATAATGGTACCAAAATCACAATTCAATCATAGAAAAATAATGAGATCCCTTGAGATGATCAAACAAGTCATTAATATGATCTGGTGTTATGATGCCAATACTCTAAATGGATATTATTCTGATGGGGTTTAGAGTAGGAAACCTTCACTGATGCATGCCACTTGGATTTGGATGATTGAGAGGGTATGGATTTCCCATTAGTACCATTCTAGTGAATTCCCACACGGGACTGCTCGCAAAATGGTCATGCTTTTTTGAAGGATTCTTCATGGTGCAGTTGCTGGGGACGGGAAAATCCTTTTATCTGTTCTGAGTAGTTCTCTATTTTTTTGTCTGCGGTTGTAATGATGGATCCCTTGGTTTCTCACTTTATCCCCTAAAGTGTTTTAATAAAAAAAGTTAATTTTTAGGGAATGTTATTCAAATCTCAACAATCAATAAAAAGTCTCATGGAACCATCTTTTATTTTAATGAACAAAATATGACCACCCCATGGTGAAGTGTTAGGATTAATGAAGCCTTTATCATGAAACTCCTAAAACTACTTTTTCAAATCTATAAGTTCCACTCATGACATTCGATAAGTGAGTTTTGAATTTTTATTTTCATCAGAAAATAAGTAAATAGTAAAATAAAATTCTTGGTCATATATAACACGAGGAAACTGATCAAGAAAAACATCTAGGTATTCATTTACAACGAGAACATCATTATTCTAAATAGTTCCATTGATTTCAATAATATGTGAAAAATAACATTCTTTTCTATTTTCTAACAATTTCTTAGCTTCCTGATAATTCATCAATGGTATTGGTTCATTCCTGTATACAAACAAAAACTCTTTATAAAAAATATATTCTTTATTTTTACAACCAATATTTTCATGATAAATAGAAATTCAACCCATACCTAGAATAACATGAAACTCAACTAAGGGGAAAACAACAAGGTTTGTAGGTAATGTAGTTTCCAACAACAATAATATGAAGATTTTTATAATTGATTTTTTTTTCAGAGTTGGAAAATCAAGAGGGGGGTGTGAATTTAGTTCTTATTAATGTTTCTATCGACAAATGATTATTTAAAAAATCCCGCAATTTCAATAAAAAACAAGCCAATTGACCTAAGTAGAAAATTTAAAAATGTTTTATTTGTTCCAAGGATTTCTAAAATATTGATTACTTCTTAGTTAAAACAATATATTTTATTATTTTAATGTTTCAAATCTTTATTCTTAAATAAATTATAATATATGGACTACCTATGATTAACTATCAATGTAGAGTTATGTTTTCTAAAATAATTTCAAAAATAGAGAAAAATAAACTTGAAAACACACAGAAGTAGTAGAAAATAAGATCAGTCTGAAGCTAAGACATAATCCTCTCCACATAGTGATACCCTGCCACCATGTTGTTTATATTAAGTAAAATTTATCCACACCCTAGATCGGGGTAACTAAAGTATACAATTTTTCAAGTCACTAGACCTCTTCAACAGTTCTCGTGGGAGTGTAAAAAACAAAACATTCCATATAGGGAACTCTTCCACTATTATTCTTCGGAATGTAAAGTGTAAAAAAATGAGTTAATGAAGATATTTTTCTAACTTCTAGTTTATCACAAGAGTCAGTGTGTGTTTATAAAATACAGAAACACACACTGTTCTAAATGTTGCAATTATGCATAGGTAGAGAAATGTATTGAAAATAGGGTTTAGAATGATCTGTGTGATCTTCTATGTAGCTTATAGGCTCTTTGAAAATGAAATAAGTGAAGTTGGAGTCATCTTTCGGGAACAGATAGAAAAATAAAGTCTTTTTTTTCTTATGTCCTTTGATTCCAGTGATCCTCGACGTGTTCTTTTCTTCCAAGTCGTTCCTACAAAGATTTTTATTCATTTGGTTTTTAGTAGTATATTTTTGTAGGAACAGTAATAAGATCTTTTGTTTTTCTCTAAGGTGAGTGAACAACTCTGTGTATTTCTTCAAGACCAGCCCTTTCTTTCTATCTATCTTATTGATCAAGATATTCCCTTTATACCAACAAGAATCATATTATCTAGTACCATGTACCTCATACTGGTCTCTAACATCATTAAATGTTCTTTAGAAAAGACATAAATTCTCATTAATATAATAAGAATCAGTAAATTTCATAATATGACCAGTATAGATAAGTTTGAATTTATGAGATAGATCCTCAGTGACGCAAACTATCGGTATCTCAGACTTTCAGCCTCTCATGTTTTCAGTAGATCATTCTATCGGTATCTCATTCTATAATTAGATCATTTCTATTAGTAGATCAGACTATCATTATTTCATTATATCAATAGATCAAACATTCATCAGTAAATTGAGTTGTTGGTAGATGATGTTTTGGGAGGTGATGCATTAGTAGGTGATTAATCAGTAGGTGACATGTCGGTATCTTGAAAATCAGTGACTCGTACTTATAAAATATTCTAAGTGGCTCTATCGATGAATCAGTTTATCGGTAGCTTATGTCGTCGGTAGCTCATGTATCAGTGGATAAGACTTGTCAGTGACTTATACTTAACCAAAATATGTAATTATTTCTTATGATGTAAACACTAACACAAGTGATTAAAATTATAGTTTAACATGATTAAACACAATTTATATTAATAAATTATAATTATCATATTTAAGCATGATTTGTTCGCATTAAAACTCGATGAGACCAACAATATCGTCTGTTTTGATGATCAAAAATCACAAAATTATATACTAAAATAATTGAATTGATTTATGATGATTATATAAAAAATATTCATAAAATATCTCAAAGATTATCGAGACGAAATTTTAAAAGAAACACATATAAATATTACTTGTTAAATGGACTTTTCCAACTATATGTTCCCTTTTAACCTTCAATATTAATCTTAATATCCCATTGAGAGAGATACCATATTATTTATACCCATTTTTAGATTATAAAGAAGGAAATAATAAATGAAAAATAAATAATGAAAAAACTTTAAGAGGAAATCATAGAGGGTATACCATTAGCAAGAAGTACAAGGGATAAAAAAACGAAAATACTAAAAGAGTACATAAAATCTCTATAAAAAGTGATCTAACTGATTTTTTAAAACAACATAGTCCATAACATACATTCATTTATCATAATTAGAAAAGGGAGGAGAAGAAGGGCTAGTTGTATGAGTGGTACAAGGAACTTAGCCAATAGTGATGGAAGGAAGAGGAAATTCAGTAATGATAGAATGAGCAAGGCTGGGTCTAGTTGATGAAGCAGGTCCTATAAGTTCTTGTGGGATGAAATGTCAAATCAGAATAAGAGATTGACCAGGATTCATGGTCAAAGGTTCTAAGGGTGCAGAAGAAGAGGTTGAAGTAGTCAGGACTGGTATGATGTGAGTAGCTGGAGGATCAACAATTGTTGTGCTGTGATAGTGCAAGTTGGGTTTGAGAAAATTTTCGAAGACTCCAATAACTTCACAACAATATACCATTACCTTATCCAAATCATATTTATTTTCCATGAATTTATCAAGAGTAGGAGTAAACTCTTTCAAGTACCTATCTTGCTATTTTCATATGTGAGTCATTGGAGGTAGCCTCAAATTACACATTATGGGTTATTTTTTCTTGAGACTTTATATCACTAGTGGAATAAAACATAACTATATTGTAAATAAAATCAAAATTATTCCTGATTTTTAGATATTCTTCTAGTCAGTGTTATCCATCATAGTTTGATGTTCCTCTCTAATCAAATTCCAGACCATCTCAATATTAGAAGTGTGAGAAATAGGAGATTCTATGCTAGAGGCACCTTGTACTATATCTCAAATATCTAATCTCAAATAAGTTAGATCAAGAGTTGGAGTCATAGAAAGAGTAGATTCCATATAAGAATAATAATTGGTCTATCAAAGACTTTATAGAATATTTTCTAATGAATTTCTATATTCAATTTTCACACAGTTAATGGAAGGAACAAAATAAGTCTATTCATTCCTTATATTTTAATTATCTGAAAAAATATATTCTTCAAGAGAGATTAATCATGGCTTAACCTGAGATACAAATCTCTCAGTAATCAACTCAGCATCTCTTGCACTGATTTTGGAAACTAGATCAGGTGGATATGAAGGGGTTGATCTAACAATAGCCAACAATTATTCTTTGAAGTCATAAAAATATGATTTTTTGATATACTTAACAGATTCTAAAGAAACCATAGGAGTAATATAAGTCCTATATTTTACATCAGGATAATTTAATTCAAGAGTCAAATACCCTGGTTGCTTCCTCCATATAGGTACCTCAATATCATCCAAGGGATAAATCACATCGCCATTTTAACTTTTAGTTTGTCTCTCCCCCTCAGCAGATAACCTATTCATTGAATAAACCAAATCCCTCAAGGGAGTCAAAGATACAACCCTTATAGCCCAAACATCATCCTCAACATGGACAATAGGATCTCTCTCTCTTCAACTATATCTATTTTAACATGAGCATCAAGAGCAGTTTCCTCAAAAATAACCTATTCAGCAGCCCCATGGGATTCCACAATGGGTTATTGTTCTCCTAAATCATGACCCACATGATTATCTTATTCAATATGATCTAGGGTTAGATCAATAACATATCCAAATGGACAATGGTCATCATCACCATGGTCTGATCCACTTGTTGAATCATCACATTCTACATCTTCTTTTTCACATCCATCTTCTCTACCATCCTCTCAATATTCTCAATCATATTCCTCTACTTCATGTTATTCTTCACTAAATTATTCTTCACTACCAGATCGACTCTCATATTCATCATTTTCAGACTCTTCTATCTCAACACTATTATTCTTAGGCAGATGTATTCCCTTATAAGGTAGAGGTCTAGGTGGACATTTAGGACCATAAGACATCATCAAGGGATTGTCAGTAATATTAGGATCACTCCTATCATATATAGGAGACTCATTTATTTGACCTTCTTTATCCACATCCTCATCAGAATACACTTTAACTTCATCTGGTCCTTGAATGGGATAAACCATGTCCCACTGCCTCGAGGGATCCTCAACCAGATTTAAATCATAATAAAATGTATCATTATCCTCAACCCACATCTTCTTCCATGGATTCCAATTAATTTTCAACCTCTTAAATATTGCTTTGTTGAGATAGAAACCATAAAAAAAGAGACTATGTCTCCCCTCTCAGAATTTTACTCTCAAAAATTTCAAGGATATATAGAACCAAAAAATAAACAGATCATGGTAGGTAGATATCAAGAAAATCCAGGAGAACAACATTGGACTGCTATAAAGACAATCCTTATGTATCTGAGAAAAACTAAGGATATGTTCCTGGTGTATGGAGGAGATGAGGAGCTTGTCACCAGAGGGTATGTTGATGCTGGTTTTTAGACAGATCAAAACGATTTGAAGTCGCAATCTGGATATGTTTTCTGTCTCAATGTTGGAGTTTTGAGCTGGAAGTGTTCAAAGAAAGCAGTTGTCGCCGATTATACAGTGGAATCTGAATATATAACGGCTTCTGATGCAACCAAGAAATAGTTCTAGGTTCGAAAAGTTTTTTAGGATCATGATGTGGTGCGTATAAGTAAAGATCCTATGAAATTATATTGTGATAATACTGTAGCGGTGACTCTTTCAAAAGAACAAAGGTCACATCAACGAAAAAAACACATAATCTAAAAGAATCACCTCTTGAGGTATTTTTATCAAAGGGGTTAATTTTCTGTGAGAAGAGTGTCCACAAAAGAGAACATGGCAGAAACCATAACTAAAGCCCTATCACAGTAGAATCATGAATATGATGTGATAGATTGCGAGTTAAAAGTTGTTAGTAGTGGGCTCTAGTACCAGTGGGAGTTTTTTTGAGTTGGTGGCCTAAAACCAACTAATTTTTACTTTATTCAATAATAAATACCTTATCACATCTTGATTCTTCTTCTACACGACAATGCATGTGATAATATCCTAAGGATAGCTGTTTCGTTAAAGGCTCATTGCAGATCCCTGCTATGATGAGAACCCGGAAGCTCCATAACATTGTTCTAGAATATATGCTCTATGGCCAGATGATGTTATTTGAGGGACACAAATAATACATTCCATCGGGGGTGAGAACTCATAAAACATTGAAGTACCTTCTCAGGTGTGCACCTAAGGTAATGTCGAGGAGAATATTATGAGAATGAGACTCGCCAGTAGGAAATCCACATTTCATAGTGTCATTAGATGTTCCTATTTGCAGGTGTGTGTATTTTCCCTTAGACTTTAAGATTATTATTAATGGGTATTACAAATCGCGCACTTAGATGTATTGACGAAAGCTATGAAAACACACTATTCATAGAAAGATAAGATATGTTGGGTGCGTCACGAGTAATACTGCATTAATATATAATGCGAGAAATGATTTTTCCTTTATATTCCATAACGTAAGTAGATATCTTAGGACCTTTTGTGGAATTGATATAGACCAAATAAATCCATGGCCATGGTGAAGAATGGTAAAGTTAAATTCCAAAATTTCAAAGAAAGAATAATCGAGAAGATGGTTTGATAGCACTAGCATTCAACCCCCTTGATTCAAGATATCGAGATGAAGAGATTATACTACATGGTAAGCGTTCGTAGGAGGTGACATGTCATTGTAGCGTTAACTTATATCTCTATAGGTGTCTTGGTGTGTTTCTAGATGCTAACCTTACACTCTAGGTAGGCTCCGCATAATTCCACTAAGAAAGAGGCCTAGTAGGTCACACACTATATGTGTCCAAGTATCTCAGTTAAATATTAATTTAAGAAGTTGAATAAAGATTTTTCCCGATTGTGGTTTAATAATTATTTAAGGATGCCTCATTGAATTTATTTCGACACTAGTTATTTGAGAGAATATATTTTGGGTGAAGTAATATATTTATTAGCGAGTAACACAATGATATTTATTTGAGAAACTAATAGTCATTATTTGAGGTATAATAAATATGGTGGAGGAAATAAAGACAAATGGAAAAAACATATGTACACGTCGTGTATTTTTTTAGGAATTTATGAGATATAATATTATTTATTTATTTAAATAATTTTTGGTGTAATTAGATGTGTCCATGTCAAGTAATAATAATAGCCAACTGTTATTATTAGACATGGGGTATTGCTAAGAATTAAATGAAATGAATAAATGCATTCAGGTAATTAATTCATTTTATTATTCTAAGTAATTAAAATCCCAAATATTCAACTCTCATTAGCCAAGAATTTTTTTGTGGTTGTACACAATGGATCTAGATAATTCTCTCAAGAAAAGAGAGAATTATTTTCCTCCATGAACACTCTCAAGATATGAGAGATACATCCTCCTCCACCGGATCAAGGCGACTGTATGCGGACATCACAAGAGAAGGCTCTTCCACACTAGCACCCGAAGATCCCTTTTCCGATGTCCAATGATATGTGGAGCACGTGTGGATCACTGCTAGAGGAATCCTACACTTGGATTCTACGACATAACAAAAAATCACATTGGATCATGACCGGAAACATCAATGAGGAAATAATTCCATCAAGATAATTTTTTTCAATTAATAGAAATAATTATAACCAATATATAATGATCCTATATATGGTTTTGAGACTCCCCTATTTCTTTTTCATTCTTCATTCTTTTCTAAAGATCCATCATCTTATTATTGTGACTGATCTCGAATTGATTGTTGTTAACGCTAACATTAAAGTTGGGTAAACCCACCAGCGCACTTCCACTATTCCCGAAACCTACAGAAATAAACGTTTAAAGACTCAGGTAAGACTATCAACTCTTATTTAAGAGTCCTCTTTTGTATTCCACCTTTATATTATTAATATGGTTTTAGGGTAAGAAATATATCTAAAAATAAATATATGTAATATGGGAAGGTTTTTTGGTAGGTATTATCTGAGCTATAGTTCTAAATGAGTAAGAATGATGGAGGAGAATATGTGGACTTTTATAATTGAGTGGAGGGACACACAAGGAATTACATAAAATATTTTAATAATATTAATCAATTTTCTTATTCAATTAGAACCGTTTTTCCATTAATTAAAACATTATATATGATATGGTAAAAATATCTTAATAAAATAATATTTAGGTAAGTTTATGTATATTTTTTTCCCTCATGTCCTCCATTAACCCTTGATAAACCAGTTTTAACTTTTATCCTTGTAATGAATATTTTCCATGGTTATTATGAATTATGAAAAAAAGATGATATAATTTTTTTAAATAATATTAATTATTATTATTTAAAATAGTTAATCTATTTTACAAGATTTAATTTTCAGAATTGGGGGAATCTTATTTTAATACAAGTTTAAGAAACACAATGTAAACCATATTTATTAAAATTTTTGTTTTAATAAAAAAACGATTTTACAACAAGAAGAAAAATTATTTTGATTATAATGGATTTAATTTGACTATGTTAAATAAATAGATACATATTTTTCATCAAAACTAAACAAAAAAAATATGGAAACTTTTCAATAGTTTATGAAGAGATAATAACAAAAAACTATTTTAATAAAAAAAATTACTTAGAATTACTAAATGTTATGCATAGATTTATAAGTGAAATATTGTATATTTATAATAATTATAATAAATTAAAAATATATATTTGGTTTATATTATTTTTTCTATAAAATTTAAATATATTCTTAAATCATTATAATTTCATAAAAGTTACATTATTTTTAAAATCAAAATTTTTCACTATGCACCAAAAAATTAACTATTTGTAAAAAATTTAAAAGATCCACCATAATATAATTTTGGTATGGTGAAAAAAATGAAATCATTTTTATACAATTCAATTTTTATAATTTTTAAATTAATATTTTTTTAAAAATATGGAGTAAAAATGAATTTATAGAAAAATGGTCATTGAAAAAGTTAAAGTTATCTTAATCTATTTCATATAAATTAATAATTATATTTGTGTTCTGAATTATATTATTTTTAATTTTTATTTATAAAACCATTTTCAAATTATATTTAAATATAACTAATGGATATATATCTGTTTGTTATATATATAAAATTACAATGTTTTGATGACTATATATATAATATTCATATTAAATTACTATATATAGCCTTAGTAGAATCACTAAAATTTATTCATTTACTTATGGATAATCATGTATATTATTTTACTAATTATTTTTCATATTTTCATAGTTTCAATTGGAGTCAAAATATTTATGCCTAACCACAAGGATAACAATTTCATGCATGTGGTATTTTTGTATATATATGTGCATTTACTCCACTTGTACTTGTATTTAGGTCATTTCATATTATAACCCCATATTTTTTTATAGTTTATATTTAGCTGTAATATTTTGTATTAATAAAATATCATGGTTAATTTTTGTTTTATTTTTCATGTATCATAAGCTATAAATATAAGAACCTGGCCTTAAACATTACATAATATATTTAATTCAACTAGAATACACTTATTCCATTCCCAAAGAACTTTTCAATTTAGAGTTTTAGAGAATTAGGAAATAATCCCTAAATAAAAACCCATAAAAATAAAAAATGTGTATTTATAAAATAATATCCATTTATTTCATAATAAAAAGGTTTTAGTAAAACATGATATCTTTTTAGGAAAAATATTTACAAAATTCAACTTGGATTCTTCTTTTCTCTTACCCATTCTTAATACGTGTGATTTTTTTTAAAACATGAGATTAGAACAAAAAGATAAATAAGTGAAATAAAATAATGGAAGGATTTATTTCATTAATACTTATAAACATATGGAATAGTTTTCATGAATACATTATTCTCACCCATAAAGTATGATAGACTTAACTTTTGAAAACAAGAGATTTACATAAAACATAGAAAAAATAAATAAACAATCTAGGTAACATGATGAATTAATTAATTAAAATTTTAACCATCATGGATACCATATGATTTTTAATAGTCACTATTTCCCTAAATATATCCCTCATGGATAACTTATGGCGTAACCCTCATGACTACCTTACAGTCTAACCATCGTAGTGAAACTTGGAATAACCATCATTGTCAACATGAAACATAAACATACCCAATGAATTAGAGTGATATATAGGCCCAAAAAATCATCAAAGAAATTACCAATATCCATAACATAATCATAAAACAATATCACCTTCATCATAGAAATAATTCCCTTTGAATTTTTTAAAAATAGAAATTTAAAAGACCTTTTTTAAAGAAAAGTACCATACCATAGGTTTGTCTTACTTAAAATGTGTTCAAAACTCCTAGAAATTATTTTAAATAGTGTTATTAATATATTTAATAACCCAATTCATATTTATAATTCCTTATATGAGGTTGTTATAATATATTTCCACTCATTTATAAACAATCTTTTGTTATTTTTATTGTTTTGGGTGCATTTATTTCATGATTTCCATGGTAGGTTCATTATAAATTTTTTTGTTGAATGGAAGTAAAAATAAAGGAGTGGAAAGAAATTTTATTGATATGTTTACATAATATTAAATTAAACCATATATAATTTTTTTTAATATGGGAATGATTCATTAGATAAACATTAATGAAAATGATTTACTTTAATTTTTTAATTTTTATGACCATCAAGAACTTATATCATTTTATTTAAAATAATTTTTATATATTGGTTCCAGAATATTATATAACTTATTATATGTATAATAAAATATTATTTAACCATAATAATTGTTTTATTACAATCCATGAAGGTGGTAAAGGAAAATGAAAACACATCATCGATGATGATGGTAAATCGACATATCACGAACGTTGTTTTCATTTTTTAGAATTGGTGGAGAAGAGGAGTGGTTTGATGATGGATATTCCCTTAACAAAATAACACACTAGTATATTTAAGATACTGGTGTTGTCAATGTGATTATATAATAATAATTGAAATGAAATTGAATTGATAATAAACGAAAATGAAATAATATTTTACCTCATGAATTTGTCTCCTTGAGAACCACCTTAAGGAACATATATTTGTGATTTTAGTAAGACCAGAAGGTCTTGAACATGGGTAAGAGGCTTGGAAAGGTAATTCCTAAGAAATTAAACAAGTTATAAGGATTTGAGGTTTGAGGAGAAGAGGTGGTGAGGGATGGTATTTATAGTGGAGTTGAGAAGTGTTTTTTAATTAGATTATTATTTTGGCTCAAGACAATGAATACTTTGAGAACTATAACAAAATATACTAAAATAACAATGGTAAGTTAGAGATTATGGTGATTACATCATAAATGACTCATGTAATAGTGTATTTATCTTTTAATTTATATACACCGTAAATTATAGTATTTTAATATTCACAAAATATTCAAGTATTTTAGAAAAAATAGTAAAAATTAACCCTACTAGTTTTTCATTGTATGGAATTTTAAAATGAATTCCATTTTAAGAAATTACTTTTATAAATTTTATAAATATAATTTATTTGTAAGAATTATCATATATTCAAAAAATAACAAATTTTAAATTATAAATGATTTTATGAAACATTGAAAATTTAATTAGTGTCTCATAAAATTAAATTATTATAATATGAACAAAAAATATTGATTTCTGAATATATTTTATAATGAAAAATTTTATTTTAATTCATTATACTAATTATAAAATTGAAAATTAACATTTGTGTTTAAAAAAATACCAACACTTAATTTATGATTTTCCAAACATTTATTTACTAATTCCATGATATAAATATATTATATTTTCACTTATAAGATACATAAGTTTTATTTATACTCTAATAGGTGATGTTACTATTCTATTAGTACATATCCTTAATTTCAATAAATATGGATTCCTTCATTTTACTTATATAATTAATTTAACAATTTAATTATATGATGAAAAAAAATATTCTATAAGTACCAATTGTGTTACAATCTTCACACTTCCAGGAATTTTTTTCCTTATAATTTATTCACTTATTAACTAAATGGGGCTACCTTTCCCTCATTGATAATTCATATTCCCATGTTACTTCTTTAACTATGTGATTTTCCCACAAAAAATTAATCTGATTAATTTCCTTATTCTGTAATACTTACTCTTTAAAATCCAGAATATTAATAGGTTTCTCTTCATAAGAAATGTTCACTAATAACTAAAGTACTTCTATGATAAAAACATGAGACAAATTTAAACTATACTTTCTTAACATTGAAATATGAATAAAAATTGTGTAATTGAGATAAACTCAGAACAACGTCTACTTATTAGGAAAATAGTCCAACATTCTCTAATATTTCAAAAGGTCCAATGAACCATGGTCTTAGATTTCTTTCTTAAAAAAATGCATAACACTTTTACAATGAGTGATTTTAAGGAAAAATGATATACTACCTCAAAATAAGTCTTTTCTCTAATTACCAGCTTAACCTTTCTACATTCATTGAGTTGTCCTTGTGTGTTGTTTGATCATACTCACTTTCTCATCCACTTCCTCTACTAATTATAGTCATATAAAATTTATTTCCCTTACTTCATCCGATAATAATGGATTCTAACACCACTTTCTATATAATTACTTAAAATGTGTATTATATAATGGAATGAAAAATTATATTATAAGAAAACTAAACTAATGAAACCCATTGATCAAAAAATACTTTGTAATTCATTTAAAAATATTGAAGCATAACCTCAAATTTTGGAATAGTTCTCTCTGATTTTCCATCAAATTGTGAATGAATGGCTATTTAGAAATTTAATTAAATACCCAATGAATTCTGAAGAAAATTTCAATAATAAAAAGTGTACCAAATATCACGATCAAATACAATGGAGAGAAGAACTACATGTAAGAAGACTATATCTTTTAGGTATGGTCAATAAAGTTAATCTAAATACATAGTATCTTGAATTAGAAGAAAATTGAGGATTTAGTTATTGGATCAATAATAACCCAAATTATGTTGTTACCTCGAGAAGTATTTGGTTGTCCCAGCACAAAATCCATGGATAAGTTTTACTATTTCCTCTTCAGTACATGAAAAGAATTAATAATACCCTTTGATAGTTGTCAGGATGATTTAAACTATTGAAAAGTAAAAGAGATTGATGGTAAAATCAACAATATATATTTTCATTACATCCCACCAGTAATAATCCTGAAGGTATCTATACATCTTAGTAATTCCAGAATGACCTGGAATCATAGAACTACGAGATTCAATTAACAACTCCTTCTTTAGTTGGGAATCACAAGACACACATAATTTCTTCCCAAATCTTGAGATGCAATCTTTATGAACATTAAATTCAATAATCCTACTTTCCTTAACCAATTTAACCTTTTTCTATAACTCAAAATTTCCCTTCTTCACTTATTTAATTCTCTAAGATTGATTTGATTACACTGACACCTGAAAAAAAATAGAGGAATTCATTGCACCAAAAAATTCCAGGACAAAATTAATCAAATCATTAATCAATGAGTCATGTTTCAAACGTAACAAGGTTAATATAGCATGATGTTTTCAAAACAAGGGATATTTCACATTGTTTTTTAGGATGGAAAATGATCATTCAATCATAATCCTTTTTGAGTTTAAGACATATTTTATGGATCATGTTCAATTCATTCTGAGTGAATATTTACTTAAAACTATTATGGTCAACATATATTTAACATTTGGATCCATATAAATTATTTATCTATATTTTTAAAACAAAAACCATAGATTCTAATTCAAAATCACATGTGAGATAATATAACTCATGTGGTTTCAATTGTCTTGAAGCATAATCAATTACCTGATTATTCTACATCAAAAACCAACCAAGTCCCATCAATAACCCATCACTATAGATGGACAACTCTTCATTTCTAGAAGATGGATCCAAAACCGAATCATTCACCAATATTATTTTCAGTTCTTGAAAACATACACCACTGTCTTATATCTAATCAATTTTGTCCCATTTTTGTGTTAACTTAGTTAGCAGGAAATATAAATGCGCAATGTTTTTTAAAAAATATGACTAATATCTTGTTAATCGAACAAAACTACAAATCTCAGTAACCTTTTTTTAGGTCTATGAAAATCATTAATTAATTTTTTTAGAGGATAAACTATGATTCAATACTTATTTACAATATCCTTAAGAAAATAAATATATTGCAACCAAAAATCAGATTATCTATATTCCTCATATAACTTCTTTTATTTGAGGCTTTGTAGAAAAATAATTAGATGTTTTAAATGATCCTCCAATATTTTTGAAAACACCAGAATATCATCAATAAATAAAACTTATCCAAATATTCACAGAATATTCTATTCATTATATCCATAAATATATCAGTGGAATTTGACAAACCAAATGGAATAATAAAAAACTCATGAAGAAAATATCTAGTATGAAATTTTTTTTTCAGAATGGCGACATACTTAACCTTTAAATAATTGTTCCAAAATCACAATTCAATTATAGAAAAATAATTATCTCCCTGGAGATGATCAAATGAGTCATTAATATGATATGGTGAAACGATGCCAACATTCTACTTGGATCTACTTATGATGGGGTTTAGAGTAGGAAAACTTCACCGGTGCATGCCACTTGGATTTGGATTATTGAGAGGGTGTGATTATGCCATCAGTACCATTCTCATGCATTCTTAGATGGGACTGCTTGCCAAGCAGTCATGGTTTTGTGAATGCTTATTCATGGTGCAGTTGCTGGGGTGGGGCAGATCCTTTAGTCTATTCTGGGTAGTTCTCTATTTTGTTTTTCTGTGGTTCTAATGATGGATCTCTTGGTTTCTCACTTTATCCTCTAAAGGGTTTTGATAATAAAAAAGTTAATTTTCCTGGAATGTTATTCAAAGATAAAAAAATCTATGAAAAGTCTCATGGAACCATATTTTATTTTAATGAACAAAATATGACCACCCCATGGTGAAGTGTGAGGATTAATGAATCATTTATCATGAAGCTCCTACAACTACTTTTTCAAATCTATAAGTTCCACTCATGCCATTCGATAAGTGGGTTTTGAAATTTTCTAGGCATCAGAAACTATATTAATAGTAAAATAAACTTCCCAACCATATATAACAAAAGGATACTGATCAATAAAACATCTAGGTATTAATTTACATCTAGTATATCATTATTCTAAACAGTTGCATTGATTTCAACAATATGTGAAAAATAACATTCTTTTCTATTTTTTAACAGTTTCTTATATTCTTGATAAGTAATCAATGGTATTGGTTCATTCATGTATACAAACTAAAACTCTTTATAAAAAAATTATTCTTTATTTCTAAAACCAATTTTTTTATGATAAATAGAATGTCAACCCATACCTAGAATAACATGAAACTCAAATAAGGGGAAAACAACAAGGTTTGTAGGTAATGTAGTTTCCAATGAAAATAATTTGAATATTATTATAATTTATTTTTTTGTCAGAGTAGGACACTCACGATGGGGGTGTGAATTTAGTTCCTATTAAAATTTCTATTGAAAAATGCATATTTAAAAAATCCCCCAATTTCAATAAAATACAATCCAGTTGAACAAAGTAAAAAATTTAAGAACTTTTTGTTTGTTCCAATGTTTTCTAAAAGATTGATTACTTATTAGTTAAAACAAATATATTTTATTATTATAATGTTTCAAATCATCCTGCTTAAATAAATTATAATATATGCACTAACTATGATTAACTATCAATGTTGAGTTCTGTTTGCAAAAATAATTTATAATATAGAGAAAAAAAACTAGAAAACACACAGAAGTAGTAAACAATGGGATCAGTCTGATACTGGGACATAATCCTCTCACATAGTGATCACCTTCAACCAAGTAGTTTATATTAAGTAATCTTGATCTACACCCTGGATCGGGGTAACAACAATATATAATTTTCTATGTCACTAGACCTCTTCCACAGTTCTCGTGGGAGTGTAAAAAAAATAAAACATGCCATATAGAAAACTGTTCCACTATTATTCTTCAGAATGTAAAGTGTAAAAAGATGAGTTAGTGAAGATATTTTTGTATCTTCTAGTTTTACACAGGATTCAGCGTGTGTTTCTAAAATATAGATACATGAACTGCTCGAAATGTTACTATTATGAATAGGTAAAGAAATGTAATGAAAATAAGGGATATAATGATTTTTTTGATGTTCTATGAAGCTTATGGACTCTTTGAAAATGAAATAAGTGAAGTTAGAGTCATATTTCAGAAACATATAGCAAAACAGAGAGTCTTTTTTTCTTCTGTCTTTTGTTTCTAGTGACCCTCAAAGTGTTCTTTTCTTCCAAGTCATTTCTACAAAGATTTTAGGTCTTTTGGTTGTTAGTAGTATCCTTTTATAATCACAGTAGGAAGCTCTTGTGTTTTTCTCTAAGGTGAGTGAACAACTCTGTGTATTTCTTCCAGACCACCCCTTTCTTTATATCTATCTTATTGATCAATATATTCACTTTATAAAAACAAGAATCATGTTCTCTAGTACCATGTACCTCATACTGGTCTCTAACAACATTAAATTTTGTTTACAATAGACATACATTCTAATTAATATAATAAGTTGTACTAAATTTCATATTATAACCATTAGAGATAAGTTCGAATTTAAGGGATAGATCCCCAGTCACTCAATCTGTTGGTAACTCAGACTTTCATCCTCTCATGTTGTCAGTAAATCATTCAATCAGTATCTCATTCTATCATTAGATGATTTCTATCAGTAGATCAGACTATCAGTATTTTATTCTATCATTAGATCAGACTTTTATAAGTTAATTAAGTTGTTGGTAGATGATGTTTCAGTAGGTGATATTTTAGTTGTTGATTCGTCGTTTGGTGATGCATAGATAGCTCGGTTATCAGTGACTCATACTTAGCAAATATTCTGAGTTTCTCTATCGATGAATTTGGTTATCGGTTGCTTATGTCGTCGGCAGCTCATATATCAGTTGATTAGACTTGTCAGTGACTTATACGTAACCAAAATATGTAATTATATCTTTTGATGTAAACACTAACACAAGTGGTTAAAATTATAGTTGAACATGATTAAACACAATTTATAATAATAAATTATAATTAGCATAGTTATGCATGATTTGTTAGCATTAGAACTAGATGAGACCAAAAATATCCCCCATTTTAATGATCA
Source organism: Viscum album (assembly GCA_963277665.1). Taxonomy (NCBI): domain Eukaryota; kingdom Viridiplantae; phylum Streptophyta; class Magnoliopsida; order Santalales; family Viscaceae; genus Viscum; species Viscum album. The sequence goes on along the minus strand of OY728132.1, from coordinate 1,378,632,732 downwards.
CAAATCAGAGAATTATATACCACAATATTTTAATTGATTTATGATGATTAGAGAAAAAATATTCTTAACATATCTCGTAGATTATTGAGATGAAATTTTAGAAGAAACACAAATAAAGATTACTTGTTAAATGGGATTTTCCAACTATATGTTCCCTTTTAACCATAAATGTTAGTCATAATCTCCCATTGAGAGAGATAACATATTATATATACCCATTTTGGTTTATAAAAAAGGAAATAGTAAATGAAAAATAAATATGGAAATAAAAATAAGAGGAAATCACAGAGGGTATACCATTTGCAAAAAGTACAAGGGATAACAAAAAGAAAATACTAAAAGAGTACCATAAATCTCTATAAAAAAGTGCTCTAACTACTTATTTGGAACGAAATAGTGCATAACTTACTTTCCTTTATCATAATTAGAAACGAGAGGATAAGAAGGGATATCAGTAGGAGTGGTACAAGGCCCATAGCCAATAGTGAGGGAAGGAAGAGAAAATCTAGTAAAGACAAAAGGAGCAAGGTTGTGCCTAGTTGATAAAGCAGGTCCAATCAGTTCTTGTGGGATGACAGGTCAAACATGAATAAGAGATTGAGTAGGATTCATGGTCAAAAGTTCCAAGGGTGCAGAATAAAAGGTTAAAGTAGTCAGGACTGGTATGATGGAAGTAGCTGGAGGAGCAGCAATTATTGTGCCGTGATAGTGCAAGTAGGGTTTGAGAAAATGTATGAAGACTCTAATGACATCACAACAATATTCCACTACCTTCTCAAAATCATATTTATTTTCCATGAATTTCTCAAGAGTTAGAGTAAAATCTTTCAAATACCTAACTTTCTCTTTGAATGTGTGAGTCATTGTAGGTAGCCTCAAATTACACATTCTGGGTTATTTTTTCTTGATACTTTATAGGACTAGTGGAATAAAACTTAACTATATCATAAAAATGATCAAAAGTATTCCTGATTTTTTAGATATTCTCCTAGTTAGTGCTACCAAACATAGATTGAAGTTCCTATCTAATAAAATTCATGACCATATCAATATCAGAAGTGTGAGAAATATGAGCTTATGTGCTTGAGGCACCTTGAACTATATCTCTAATATATGATCTCAAATGAGTTAGATCAAGAGTTGGAGTCAGAGAAGGAGTAGATTCTTGATAAGAATCATAAGTGGTGTATCCAAGAATTTATAGAACATTTTATAAAGAATTTGTATATTAAATTTTCACACTGTTAATGGAAGAAACAAAATAAATCTATTCATTCCTTATATTTTGATTATCTGAAACAATAGATTCCACAAGAGTGATTAATCTTGGATCAACCTGAGATAAAACTCCCTCAGTAATCAACTCAGCATCTCTTGCAATTATTTTAGAAACTAGAGTAGGTGGCTATGAAGGGGTTGATCTAACAATATCCAATAGTTCTTCTTTGAAGGAATTAAAATATGATTCGTTGATATACATAACAGATTCTAAAGCAACCATAGGAGTAGTAGAAGTCCTCTATTTTACATCCGAATAATCTAATTTAAGAGTCACATACCTTAGGTCCTCCCTCTATATAGGTACCTCAATATCATCCAAGGGAGAGATCACATCACCCTTTCCACTTTTAGTTTGCCTCTCCCACCTCATCAGATAACCTATTTATTGAATAAACCAACTCCCTCATTGGATTCACAGATACAAACCTTATAGCATAAACATCGTCCTAAAAATGGATAATAGGATCTCTCTCTACAACTATATCTATTTTAACACGAGCATCAAGAGCAGTTTCCTCAAACGTAACCTATTCAACAGCCCCATGGGATTCCATAATGGGTTGTTGTTCTCCTAAGGTAGGACCTACATGATTATCTTGTTCAATATGATCTACGGTTAGTTCAATAACATACCCACCAGGACCATGGTCATCATCACCATGGTTTGATCCACTTTCTGAATCATCACATTCTACTTCTTCTTTGTCACATTCATCTTCTCTACCATCCTCTCAAGATTCTCTACCATCTTACTCTTCTTCATATTGTTCTTCACTTAATTATTTTTCACTACTAGATCATCTTTCATATTCATGATTTTTTGACTCTTCTATCTCATCACGATTATTCTTAGGTAGAAGTGGTCCCTTATATGGTAGAGGTCTAGGCAGACATTAAGGACCATAAGACATCATCACTGGATTGTCAGTAGTATCAGGGTCACTTTTATCAAATATATGAGACTCATTTATTTGGCCTTCCTTATCCACATCCTCTTTAGAATACTCATCAACTTCATCTAGTCCTAGAAGGGGATCAACCGTGTCCCACTACCTTGAGGGATCCTCAACTGGATTGAAATATTAATAAAACTTATCATTATCCTTAACCCACATCTTCTTCCATGGATTCTAATTAATTTTTATCCTCTTACAAATAGCTTTGTTGAGATAGAAACCATCACAAAAAGGAGATATAATTCTTCATTCTATCGGAACTCAAGATCAAATTGCTGATATTTTCACAAAATCTTTGCCATCTGATAGATTTTAATACATTAAACCAAAGTTAGGAATGATAACCATAAGGAAATATTCCTTGTTAACTTCTTGTTGGAACCTATCTCCTTACAGTAATAAACTGCTTTTCATTGAGGGAGTACATTTCATAGTTTGATTTCAAAAATATTCTTAGTTTAACTATTTTCATAGTCTAGAAATATTTCAAATTTTTTCTTCTTAAAATATTGTAAGGGATATTTTCTAAATTTTTGTAGTGAAGATTTTTTATATTTTTTTAATGAATAATTTATAAATTTACATAAATAATATTTTCTATGTTTTTATAATGATGCTTTTATAAATTTTTTTGTAGTCTGTTTTTTAAAAATTTCGTAACCAAATTTTCAGAATCTAAAGATCTTCAAGATTAATTTTTTCCAAGTAAGAATAATATTCCTAGCAATCAGAAAGGTATGTTTACTTTCCTAAGTTATCATAATCATTTTTTACTTGTTGGTATTTTCATTTTGTTTTTTAAATTTTTCGGAATCTCTTTTCCTTAAATCCGAATGTCATTCTTTAAAACCTCAAAAGATCGGATTCTATCTAATACACCTTGCGGTTATCATCTCAACCATCAGATCTGATGAGAAGGGTTTTCAACCGTTGGTTTGAGTAAGGAAGTTTAACTCTCACTTCAAACAGCTATATAAAGGACCCCTCGATGGTTTTACCACATCAAAACTCAAGCCTTCATGTGCTGATGCTCTGCCCTTCTACTTTATCCTATTCTGAAATTCTCAGATCTTTCTCAAATATGAATGTCTATCAAAGAATATTCTCAGAAAGGCATGTCTACTGTCAAGACAATCTTGGATTAGAAGGTTTATAGAGAATGGTTGGTGCATTCAAACATCTTCACCAAGTATTATTCCATCATCTCAAAAAACATCAAGTAAAATGGATGGGAAAGTATTTTTGTATCAAATCCAGGTGCTGAAGATTTACAATATCTAGATTTTCTAGTAGAATTTTATGAAATAGTAAGTTTTTTCAAGGAAGAAGGTAGAGATAAGTTCTCTTTCAAGAGTTATGGGAAGACTTATTGTCTTTCATACACCAAGGCTGCTAGCTTGGTTGGTATTCTGTATGAAGGAGAAGTTGAGTTTTGTTCTCATAAGCTGCCTGATAATCAAATAAGTTTCAATAAGGTTAAGGCTATGGTTTGTCTTGGACATTATGAAGTAAAGTCTCCAAAGATTTCTCTTATGTCTTCAAATTTAAAGATTCTCGAATTATGTGTTCAAGGATTTATCATACCAAGAAAAAATGATAAAGATACATTAAAGAAGAGTGAAATGTATATTTTCTATTTTCTGTTTTACCTGAGGAAGATTAAGTTGGCTATGAATATTATAATTATGATCTAGAATATAAAGAATGGAAATCTGAAGGCTCTTGTCATTATGTATCCAGCCATTCTTTTGAAGCTGATTTTTTGCTTCTTAGAATCTTTCAAAATTACTTGCAGTTCAATTCCAAGGAATTGCAAAGTCATGCTGGTTAGTGATGATCCCTTGGAAAGGAGGAAGGCCAGTTTTTCTGTGGAATCCGAAGAATTTTATGACTTTCTAGAAGTAGAATCTGAATCCATACTAAAGAAACAGTAGGTGGAAGAACCGTCTAAAAAGGCTGCAAGTAAGAGTAAGTTGAAGGAAGTATAAGAGGAAGGGAAAACCCCGGAGCCTAAAGAAATTCAATCTGCACCTCCAAAACCTAAGAAGAAAAAATCATATCTGTATGAGGTAGTAGTTAAATTGAGGGAAGTAAAGAATAATTAGAAAGTATGGGAGCCTAGCTTTGGTTTGGATCCTATTGAAGAAAATTATTTCAAAGAGAAGACTAGTGATGAGCTTTAAAAGCAAGAAAAAGAAAAGAAATAGAAGAAGAAGATGTCTAAAACTGAAATTTTTCAATCACTTCTTAAGGATGCTGAGAGAGCTTCCGAGAAAATCCCGGTACCAGAATCTTTCCTAATAGAACACTTACCGAATACTCTGGGAAAGAAGTATGTGACTATGGAAAAGGTCAAAGTAAAAGAAGTAGAAGAAGTAGAAGAATAAGAGGAAGCAGAATGTAGTGGTGATACGGAAGATATCATTAATCAAGTAGAGGAGTTTCATGAGAAAGAAATTCCATCCGAGAAGCTCTAAATCCGAACCTCTGAAGCATAATCTTCAAATATTTCTACCCCTAGGAAAGATGATAAAGCTGAAAATGATAAGTTTGAAGAAGAAGTGAATAAGCTTTCTGGAGAAGAAAGTTCTAATAATGATTTCATTCACCCTGAAGCAGCTGAGGAAGGAGCTCAGAAGGAAGTAGTAGATGAAGACAAAATCGTTCGGTTATCAGATAGTGAACATATATCCCCTAACCAAGGGGAAGCCATTTCGAGAACTGATAAGGGAAAATAGGTGGTTGTTTATACATCTATTAAAGATATTGTGTAGAATAAGGAATCTAGTGGATCATCATAGAGGAAATATGATGAGTTAGAGAAAGATCCCTCACCAAGTAATGTCTCAGATTCCGAATCGTCCTCCCTTGGTCATGATTTCTTAGTTCAGACGTCAGAGAAGCTAGTTGGGACTATTCCAATTTTTCCAAGCATTGTCTCGAGATATCAGATGCTTCAACACACCTTGAATCAGAAATCATATTCAGTATCCATGGTGATGGATAAGTGTTTCAATCTCGAAGCATATTTCAAAACATTTTTCATAAACTATGAAGCACACAAAAGATATTGCAAGAAGATGACCTGTTGGTCAAGGAAAACTATAGAAGAGATGGAAATTCTTGATTAGTTTCAAGATAGTGTCTGGGATTCCTTTGACTCTAAAGATAGTATGATCAAGGATCTCACAAATTTTTTTTGAAGAAAAAATGACTCTGGAACAGAATTATTGGATGCAAGATGTAAAATATCTAAATAGAAATCTATATTCAGTTGCCTAGAGTTGGAATAGTGAAAGAGATCTCCTGATAGAGTTAAAAGAGAAGCTTTCTTGGAAGGAATATATCTTGAAGGGTCAGGAATAATCTCTCAAGGATCAAGAAGATAAGATCAAATTCTTAGATAAAAAAGGAGAGGATTAGGATCTGATTCTTAAGCGAGAAGAGGAATATCATAGGGAGCTCAAAAATCTAAAAACAATATTGATGAAACTGATTCCCAAGGAAAAGGAAGGATAAATTTGTTCAATTCCGATATTTTATTGTATTTTCCTTATTGTATAAATTTTTCCAATTAAAATTAAATTTTGGGATGCCCTGTGTATATTTTGTTGTCTATTACTAATATTTAAGGTACAATATTTTCTTTTCCATTCCCTTTATTTCGTTTTGAAAATCACAAAGTGGGAGAACGGAAAAAGAATTCTAAGTAAAGAAGAAATTTCTCTAAGGGGGAGGTCATCTAATTGGGAGTTATTATACAAGAAGATTTCCGTATGAAATAAAATGCTAAGTCTCAATATAGAAATCTAGAATACAATCCTTAGTGTTCTAAAGAATAAGGGGGAGTTAGTCATATTCATCTTTTCCCATGTGTTAAGGGTGAAAAGTATTATTTTCAAAAGTCCAGAATTTTTTTCTAAGTCCTTATATTCTTTTTCACAAGGATGTTTGTGCTTTCCAAAATGGGGGAGATTATTGAGTCAATAAGTTTTCCTTATGAATTTTCTATTCCTTCATTTTTGGGGAGATTTTTGAGTCAATAACATTTCTTTATTAATTTTCCATTCCTACTTGTTTTGAAAATCACAAACACCTTCTCTTAAGGAAAATTTCATGTATCCTTGTTTTATTTCTTAAGGAAATTTTCCTACCCCAAGAAAATTTGTCCTTACCATGTTTTCATTATTCATATTCTATGTATAAAATTATGTTTCATATCCAAAAACTCAGAATCCTATATATATTTAGTTATAAAGCATTTAGTTTTCAAGATACGAATTTAGACTCGGAGATTTCTGAATTTATATTTCGATTACTCTGAATTTAAACTCCAAACTTTTATGAATTTAGGTTCTGAGTTCTCTTAATGTAGAACCCAAACTCTTATGTGTTCTGAATCCGAATTCCACTAAATTCAGACTCCGAACTTTCTGAGTTATGAATCCGAGTTCTCTGAATTCAGACTCTGAACACTTATGTGTTCTGACTCCAAGTTCTCTGAATTCAGACTCCGAACATTCTGATTTCAGACTCCGAATACTTATGAACTCAAACTCTGATTTCTTATAGACTAAGTCTCTAAATTCTTATGAATTCAGACTCTGATGTTTATAGAATTCTATGTCCAAATTCCTTAATAAACATAATCAGAATATCAATTTATTACAGACTCTGAATAGTTCTGGTTAGATTCTGAACTTTTATTTTTCCTTAGTCTTTGAAAAATGAATTTGGTTAAGTAAAAATATTAATTCTTAATCTTTTTTTGGTTCTAAAATGATGTCGTGCATTTAGTTACTAACTAACCATTTTTTGAGAGACATGTGTACAGGTCCCTCCGAATTTGAAGGAAAAATATGATCGTTGGAGGAGGGAGCCGACCGTTGATGTTGTTCCTATAAATAGGATCTCATTTGAAAGAGCTCAAAACTTTTGATGGAAGTTGATCAATCTAGAGATTACATGTTGCTGAAGTGATTTCTAGAGAGAGAGAGAGACTCTCATGATTTTTGCATACTGAAAATATTGTTCAGATTTTCTTCGTACAACTCTGAATGTTACTGAGTACATTCGAGGGATTCTTGGGATAAGAAGATAGAGGTGCCGACTACTTTAAAGTTTGAGGACTTCCTTGATGAGGAAGACATAGGTGCTGACTACCTTAAAGTTGAGGGCTTGTGGGGATAACAAGACAAACTCCAATATTTGTATCGAGGGCTTACCCTTGTATGGATAAGAAAGACTTTCTTGAAAGTATAAATCAAGGGACCTTTATCCATGGTTGTTGGATACCCTTCTTTTTGGGTTAAAATATTTACTACTTGTTACTTTTTTTGTTTCAAGTTTTTTTCTGCAATTTTATTATTGAGGAAAGTATAAATATCTTATACTTATTTAGACTTGTACTCTGATTAGTAAGATTATATATGCTTTATGGTAGAATCATTGTCCTTGTAAACGTTTGTTATGTTTCATTTCTGGAATCACTTTTCCAGAATCAAGAATGTTTGTAGAACATAGAGGTCTTGTGAATTTACTTTGTTTATCTTTGTTAAACATTATCATATTTAAAATTTCAAAAGGAATTTTTTATAGTTTACAATTCAACCCCCTCTTGTATATTGAGCATCTACATCATTATTACGATACTATAATCAGTATCATCCATAATTTCGATCCTACAAGAGTGTGGGGGTAATATGTAATGTATCAACTATTAATTTTATAAAATAGGGATTTGATAACATAAAATACTAAATGTGGGTTAAAATAAAATAAAACAAATAGAACCACACAATTTAAAATTCCAGATAGTGTAATAAAATATCTGTTGGTGAGACACATCGGTGATATCCATATGTAATTCAGAATCATCAAGTCTTATCAGTGAGACATCATTGGAAAGTCTCATCAGCAAGAAATCATTAGTGAGTCACATTGGTGAGACATCATCAGTGAGTCACGTTGGTGAGTCATCATCAGTGAGTCTTGCCAGTGAGTCATCATTATTGAGTCACATCGGTGAGATGTCATCGATGAGTAATGTCAGTGGGGCATCGTCGATGAGTCCTCCAAAATTGATCATCCCTAACCCATGTCTAATGTAACTCATCCTCTCATAATTTATTATCTTAGTAAAAATATCAGCAACCTAATGTTCTTGAGTTAATAAATTCCAGAGTTATATCACCTTTTTTATAACGATCACTCAAAAAATTATGTCTTACGTCAATAATTTTTGTTATATAGTGGGAAAATGGGTTATTAGAAATGTTAATAGCTCTTTTATTGTCACAGTATATAGGAAAATGTCTAAATTGATTTCAATAATCCAATAATGTGTGTTTCATCAACAAAATCTGAGCATAACAGCAATCGATATCTATGTATTTAGCTTTCGCAGTAGATAATGTAACATAATATTTTATTTTAGTACACCGTGATAATATATTGATTCCCAATAGTTGACATGTTCCATAGGTTATTTTTTTATCTAACATACAACCACCGAAATCAGTATCAGAATAACAAACTAAATCAACAGTTTTTCCTCTAGGACAGAACGATCCTAAGTTGTTAGTATACTTAAGGTATTTGAAAATTCTATTAATATCAGCTAAATGATATTATTTCAGTTTTTCTAGAAAACATGCACACATACACACACTAAACATAATATCATGAAAAAAATAAGTCAAGTAGAGTAGACATCCAATCATCCCATTATAATTGGTTTGATCAATAGATTATCTATTTTCATCAATATCCAATTTACTGGGGGTACTCATTGGAGTATCAATTATTTTAATTCTATCAAATCCAAATCATTTCAAAATATCTTTAGTGTTCTTACTTTTATTCAAAATAATACCTTCTTTACTTTGAAAATTTTGAAATCCAACAAAAAATTAGAATCCACCCATTAAACTCATTTCAAATTCACTTTGCAATTTTTTTTGAAAAATCAATACATAATGAATTTTAAGAAGATCCAAAAATAATGTCATAAACATAGATTTGAAAAACTAAAAAATATTTAGAAATTCTTTGTATAAAAATAGAAGGATCATCTATGCCTTTTGTGAAACCTTTTGAAATTAGAGAATTGTTGATCCTGTCAAACCAATCTCTTGAGGCCTATTTTAAACCATACAATTATTTTTATAATTTAAAAACACGATTTAAAAAAATGAGGGTTTTAAAAAACAAGGGGTTGTTCAAAAAAACATCCTCAAATATATACCAATTTAGGAATGCACTTTAGACATCCATTTGAAATAGTTTTAAATTGAGATGTGCTAGATATTCTAGAAAATTATAATGGCTTCAGGTATAGAAATTGGTGAAAACATTTCTTCATAATAAATTCCTTCTACTTGAATTATCCTTGGGCAACCAGTCTATCCTTATTTATAACTATTATAAAATCTTCATTTACTTCATTTCTAAAGACCCATTTAGTTGTTAAAGTTAAGATGTCTTTGGGTTTATCAACAAGTTTCCAGATTTTTTTTTAAAATTGATTCAACCCTTCTTGAATTTCAATTACCCAAAACTCATCATTGATTACAACATTGATGTTCTTAGGTTCAAGCTGTGATAAGGAAGTTCTATGTTTAACCTAGTTTCTTAGAGAAGCTATAGTTTGTGTCCACTTATCTAAGTCTCCTACTATATCATCCAAGGGATAGTTTTATGGGTTGTAATAGTTCTTTAAAATGATGAGATTGTGATTTCTAGTTCATCTACAGGTTCCGGTTCACTACAATCAATGTCAGTAGATTTTTTATAACTCTAGGATTTTTCTACTTGCTTAACAACAGAGTCAAAAGGTTTAGAATGTATGTCCTATTTGGACAGATCATCCTTAATATTTTCTAGGGATGATTTAGGTTAATGTTTATCTATTTCATCAAATTTGATATGTACATATTTTTCCACACACATAGTTTTTTATTTAATACCCTAGCTAATTTTGAAGAGGTTGAATAACCTATGAAAATACATTCATCACTCTTGGAGGAAAAATTTTCATTAATATATTTTTATTTAGGATAAATACTTTCAAACCAAAAATTTTAATGTAATTTTCCGTAGGTTTCTTATTGTTCCACAAATTATTTGGAGTTTACTTAAGGATGTGTCTAATTAAAAATATATTAATTATACAACAATATGTATTTACACCTTCTACCTAAAAGTAAATAGGTAAGTCAAACTCATTGAGCACAGTTCATGCAACTTCTTGTAAGTTCTTATTCCTTATTTATACAACTCCATACTTCTGGGGATTCCAAGGAGTAGAGAAGTTTTAATTATAGCCACATTGTGAGAAAAATGATTCAATCTCTTGGTTTTCAAACTCATGGACATGTTCACTTCTTTATGTTTGAATTAATATACTAATTATGTTTTTTACAGCTCTAGCATACTTTGTGAGGTAATAGAATTCATCACTCTTGTGAGCTAAAAATAAATTCCAAGTATTCCTATAAAATTCATCTACTAGAACATATACATAGTTCTTCCCATTTTAACTAGAAACACTTGATGGTACAAAAAAATATTTGTGAACTAGTTTAAGAGGTTTTTGAAGTTAAAATTTCTTTCTTTGGTTTGAAATATATTGTATGATGTTTTCCCTTTTCAAAAGGATTATCTACTTTTCATTTGAAAACTCAATCTTAGGTACATCCTTGACTAGCCCTTTCCTAGTGATATTTCTAAGGGAGTGAATATTATAGTGTCAAAGTTTCTTATTCCAGAGAAAAGTCTCTTTGTGAAAAGCACTCCTGTAAGAAACATTTTGATAAACTATGGAATCGAAATTCACCACACAAAAAGTTTCATTTCAAAAATCATTGAATAATAAATAATTTTTTGAATTGAAAACATTACAAGAATGATTTTCAAATTTAACAAGAAATTCGAAATCACATAATTGTGAAATTCTAAAAATATTATACTTAATACTATAAACAAAAAATAATATTATAAATTAAAACTGAGTTAGTGTTACCAACCTGTGAAAGTCCAAATATTTTTCCTTTTTCATTGTTACCAAAGTTGACATGCCCAAAATCAATTTTGATAAGGTTCTTGAAGCTAGAATAGTCCCTTATCATATGTGTTGAACACAAAATATCCAAGTTCCATAAAATTTTACAAGAAATCTTCAGACAAGTTTACTACAAAAATATATCAAAGAAGGAAAGATTTTGGTACCCAGACATTCTTGGGTCTAGTAACATTTGTAATTAAGGCATTGGGAACCCAAATTTTCTTTATGGGTTTCCTATAAACAGTTATAAAAGTCTTAGAAAAATAAAAATTATTTTTCCCTAAAAACTGAAAGCAGTAGAAGAGGATACATCACAGGAACTTGTAGTAAATTTTCCGGAACTGGACATAAAATCAGATTTTCCAGATTTGGAACCAAAATTGTTTTTAACAAAATTCATTTTTTCAGGTTGATATCCAATACCGACAGTTTATTTTGGAGCAAATTCTTTTCCAATAATTTGAACTGAGGTATCTTTAGAATTTATGAATCTATCTAGGTCCTTATTTAATTTCTCATAAGACAGTTTTGAGAAACATAGAATTCTATTCCTTTTGAAGAGTAAGTTCATATTCAACAGAAAGAGTTAGAGCATGTTGTTTACTAAGATATATGTATTTATATTTCATTTATTTTCATTTGTACTCAATTATTTTATATTATTAAAAAATTTATTAATTTTTCAATTTTTCGGAAGCAGATTCATTTCTATAATAATAATAATTCTGTATAGGAGACTCCAAGGATACTTCAAGGTGTGCTTGTCCTGAAACACACACTAGGTTTTTCAGAATTATTATCAAATAAAGATTCAGAGTCACTGGAGATGTCCTTAGAAGCACTCCAGGTGCACTTTATTTCCCTTTTTAACTTTCTATATTTGTCTTTATATTTCCTTGTCTACATTAATTTAGGAAATTCATCCTTTACAATTCCTCTTCTCTTACACTCATAGTAGTCTGTTATATTTTTATTTTCATTTCGCTTCCAATCATTTTTTCTAGTTTTAGTTATTGTCATAATTTCATTTATAATTTGGATTCATAATTAACTTATTCCTTCTATTTATATTTTTAAATCTCTTTGACAACTGATCCATTTTATCATCACTATCACTTGATGATTATTCATTATCGGAACTTCCAGCATGAACTTATACTTTCTTGTTTTGTTTTGGGGTAATGGTTTTGAAAGCCACTGACCTTCTCTTTAGGTCATAATATTATTCTCTTTTTTACCTTAAAATCTTATCCATACATCATCATGTTACCTATAAGCTCTTTTTTAGGTAGATTTTTTAGGTCCCCAGATTCCCTTTTTGGTACTGAGGTTCCTCTCCATCTTTCTGGTAAGAATATGAGAATTCATTTCACTTGTTACTTAGATGTTATTGTATTTCCCAGAGAGACCATTATATCTACTATCTCATCGAACCAATGATACATGTGAAAAATGGGTTCATCAAGCTTCATCTTGGAGTATTCATATTTAATTTTATACATGTTAAGTCTAATTTCTTTAACACTATTGGTTCCTTCATGTGAAAAAACTAGTGTATCCCAAATTTCATGTGTTCTTTTACATGAAAATATCCTATAAAATTATTCATTCCCTAAATTTAAGTACAAGGAAATTATTGATTTATAATTATTATTGTAAGATTCCTTAGTGGTATCATCCAAAGTATTTTTAGCAGTAAAAGGAATTTTTTATTCATCTACAATTAAAGACCATATTTCAAAACCCATACATTCCAAATTCATTTTTTATTTTAATTTTCCACTAAGCATAATGTGTTCCATTAATGTGAGGAGGTATATTAGTATAATATCCTTCAAGTATTGGTCATATTAAAATATTATAAGTGAGTTTTAAATAACTAAAATGTTTGAACTGAGAGAAATATAGAGATATTTAAAACAAAACTAAAATCACACTTTAAAAAGATTTTATATTGTTTTAAATGAACCTCTGATACCAAAAGTTAGTAAGAGTAGGACACTCAAGAGGGGTGGTGAACTGGGTTCCTAAAAAAATTTCTGCCTAAAAATGCTTATTTAAAAAATCCCCCAATTTCATGAAAATTACAGGCCATTAAACCAAAGTAACAGATTTATAATTTTTTTTGTTCCAAATATTTCTCATATATTTATTACTTATTATTTAAAAAAATATGTCTTTATTCAAACTTTTAAAATTAATCTACTAAAATAAATTCTAATTTAAACACTATATAAGACTAACTATCAAAGTAGAGTTTTTTTTTCAAAAATAATTCCAAAGGAAGAGAAAACAAAACATGAAAACACAAAACATAATTAAACAAGAAAATAATTCTCAAGGATAGACATAAGCCTATCCACTTGGTGATCAAATAACACCAATTATATTATATTAAATAATATTTATTCAGACCCTGGATCAGGGTAACTATAGTACACAAACTATCCAAGTCACTATACCTTTTTCACCATTCTCCTGGGAGTGTAAAACAAAAAAACAGATAGGAAACATAGTAAACTCTTTCACTATTATCCATGGGAATGTAGTTTGTAAAAAGATGATTTGGTGATGATATATTTTTATCTTCATGTTTAGCACATGCGTCTGTGTGTGTTTATAAAACAGAGATACAACCACTACTCAGAATGTAACTATTATGAACATGAAAATAAATGCATATGAATATGGTTTAGAATGATATATGTTATGTTCCATTCATCTTATGGACTCTTTTAAAATGAAATCAGTGAATTTGGGGTCATCTTTTAGAAATAGATAGAAATTAAGAGAGTTTTTTTGGATCTATCTTATATTCATAGTGAACCTCAAAGTGTTATTTTCTGCTAAGTTATTGCAGTAGAGTTTTTTTGTCCTTTTGTTGTTAATAGTATCTTTTTATAAGAATAATAAGAAGCTTATGTGTTTTTCTCTAAGTTTCACAAACAGATCTTTGTATTTATTCCTGGTCACCCCTTGCTTACCATCTCACTTCTTGATCGACATATTCCTTTTATAAAGACAAGCTACATATTCTCTGGTAACTCGTATCTCATACTAGTATCTGAAATAATAAAATGTTGTCTACAAAAGACATAAATGATCATTAATATAATAAGAAGTTTTAAGTTTCATAAATATTATAGTTAAAGATACGTTTGAATTTTAGAGACAGATCATCAGTGACTCTGTCTATCGGTAGCTCAGACTGTCAACGCCTCATACCGTAGGTAGATCATTGTATCAGTAGATCATTATATAAGTAGAACATTTTTTTCTACATATCAGACTATTGATAGCTCATTATATTGGTATATCAAACATTAATCAGTTAATTGAATTGTCTATAGATGATGCATCGCTAGGTGATGCCTTGGTAGGTGATGCATCAGTAGCTCGACTTTTGGTAACACACACTTAGCACAAATTCTGAGTTTCTCTATCAGTGACTCTTATTATTGGTATCTTATGTCATTTTTAGCTCATGCATAATTGGCATAGACTTGTCAGTGACTTATACTTAACCAAAATATGTAATTCTATCTTATTATCTAAAAACTAACACCAGTGGTTCAAATTACATTTGAACATGAATAAAGACAATGTATCTTACTAAATTATAATTAGAATAGTTGATAATGATTTATGGTCATTAAAACTAGAGGATTACAACACCTTTTTTAAATAATATTTCCCCTGGTGTTTTAACCATAAGTTCTAATTTCATTTATTTTGGTGAAATTTCCTATTTACTAGAAAATTTATTAGAAATAAAGGAATGTGTAGACCATGTATCAAACAATACATTATAATAATATGTGTAAAAAACAATATACCTCATACCATTTTTTTGGATGTCCCTACATTTGTTGATGTAGTCACAAAGGAGTTTTTTGAACCTTCTTACTTATAATCTAGTTGCTTTCCAACATTCCAATCTTTCTTTGGGTAGGAATTTGCATAATTCTCCATCTCACCACATTTGTAACAATTTTTATTTTTCTTATCATAGGTAATGAAACCAACACTATGATGGTTTTCATTGAAATCTCATGCCATAAGTCCAAAAATACCACATCGAAAAGACTTCTGATATTTTTTATGGTATTTCTCATGGTGATTTTTACCACACCTCCCACAAACTGGAAATTGTAAATTCTTACATTCAGATTTATTTAATTGGTTCTTACCCATTACTTTCCAAATGAAACATTTCTTTTCATTCTTGTAAAAGAACTCTTGATCATCTAAAAACTCTATTTCCACTCTCTGAGAAGATCTAATAAGTTTCTCATATCTTTTGAATTCCCAGGAATCTAATTCCTTTCAATATCTTAGCCTAAATCCTAAGTAAAAATGATTGATTTTACTAGCAAGGTCCCAAATAAGATTTAGAGGATTCCTTTCCAAAAAATATAAGTTTTATTCATACAAGACCACTGAATATTCCTTATTTTTTTTTCAATTCGTGGAATTTAATTTCCATTCTATGTCAAACAATATTAGGAAAATATTTTTCAAGGGAAATTTTCTGAAATTCATTCCATTCAAAGGAATACATTTCTTCATTATCCATGATATTATTGACAATTTACCACCACTGGTCAGATTCACCTTCAAAAAAATATATAGAAAGACTATCCTTTTGATTATATGAAAACCCCGTGACATTGAATATTTTTTCATGTGATTTAATCTACTATTAATCCACCATTGGATCAAAAGATTCTCTAAAATCAAGAGTGTGTTTCCTCATAAAATGTTTCACTATCATCATGATACATTATGGTTGCTCTTGTTATTCTCTTGCATGGATGTCACCATATTTTTTGGTCGATGTCAACTAATTCATTACTATAAAAAATTGCATGGCTCCAATTCCCACCATTCCAGGTTTTGTATTCAAAAAGATAACCTCCTCTTAGTATCTTCCCGCTTCATCTTCCATGTTTCTTATATGGAAAACCTTTCTGAACAAAAATAAAATTGATGTAGAAGCATAGTAATATTTAAACACTATATCATTTCAAAATAACTATATAGTAAAAATATCTATTTATATTATATTAACATCATCATAACCCATAAAGTTGTACAAATAATTCTTTTATATCAACAATAAGTACCCAGCCTTAAACATTACATAATAAAGTTAGTTCAACATGAAAACACTTATTACATTCCCAAAGGCCTTTTCAGTTTAGAGTCTTAGATAATTAGGACATAATTTATACATATTAAACCATAAGAATACAAATTGGGTACAACTAAAATAATATCAATTTCTTCAAAAATTCAATTTATTATAATAAAACATGAAATATTTTCACGAAAAACCCTCACAACATTCGTCTTCACTTGTTCTTTTCTGTTACCCATCCTTAATCCCACTGAAAATTTTTTAATACTTGTGATGAGAAAAAAATCTAAATAAGGTACATAAAAGAAAAAAAGTCATTAGTCCATGAATAATTATAAACATATGAAATAATTTCCACAAAGACATAGTTCCCACCCATAATGTATCATATACTCAACTGGTAAAAATAAGATATTTCCATAAAACCTTGAAAAACAAATAAACCATTTTGGTATTGTTGGGAATTAGTAACATAATATTTTAAACCTCACACCTACCATATGATTTGTATCACTTAATGGGTTCCTTACAATGTAAACCTCACAACTACCTTATGATGTAACCCTCATGGCTAGCATATAGTGTAACAATCACTGTTACACTTGGAATAACCATTACGACCAACATCGAACATAAAAACATCCAATAAATTGGATGGAGATAAAGGTCCCACCCTTAATCATAAAAAATCCTAATAACTATAAATTAATCATAAAATATGAACAATTTCATCATAGAAACATTAATTTTGAATTTTTTTAAAATTGAAATTTAAAATATGTTTTTAAAGAAAAGTCTCTTACCTTGGGTTCATCTTAAATAAAACGTGTTAAAAAATCTTGTATAATGTTTTAAATAGTGTTATTAAAATATTACCCAACCTTATTCATATTTATAATTCCTTATATGATCTTTCAATAAAATATTTCCACCCATTTATTAATAATATTTCATTATTTTATTTTTCTCGAGTGCATTAATTTCATCGTTTCCTAGGTAGGTTCATTATAGATTTTCATAATATAATGGAAGGAAAAATCTAGAAGTAGAATGAGATGGTATTAATATGTTTCCAGAATTTTAAATTATACAATATATTGTTTTCTCTCTTGTGTGAGGATAATTCATTAGATAAAACATTAATGAAAATGATTTAATTTATTTTTGTGGTATTTACAACCATCAGGAACCTAAATCCTTTTATTTAATATCATTTTTATATATTGGTTCCATAAAATTATATAACTTATAATATGTATAATAGAATCTAATGTAACCATACTAATTTTTTATGTCCATATTTGAAGGTGGTAAAGGAAAATCAAAACACTTCAACCAAGATGACATTAAGTTGACAAATCACGAATTATGTTTTCATTTTTTTAGAATAAGGGAAGAACATGGGAGTTATGATGATGGAAATCCCATTAAAAAAAATATAATACCAGTATATGTTAGATAATGGAGTTATCACGTGACATGGATGATCAAAGTTGAGGATAGAATAAGAATAGAAAACAAAATAAAAGAAAATGAAAGAGGATTTTACCTCTTGATTTATTCTTATTGAGAACCACCTAAAGATTTTTGGTTTTGGACAATTGATGAGACCATAAGGTCTTGGATGCGGGGAAGAGGATTTGGGAGGGAATTGGGTTGAAATTAAATAATATACAAGTCTTTGAGGTGTGAGGTGAAGAGGTGGTGAGTGGTGATATTTATAGTGGTGCAGAGGGTTGTTTTTGAATATTTTTTGACCTGTTTATTATTTTGGATGAAGACTATGAATAATAAGAAAATTATCACTAAATATATAAAAATAATGAAGGGGATTGAGAAATTATGGGGATTACATTTTAAATGAATCAAGGAATAGTGTATTTAACTAATAATGTATATAAACCGTAAATTATGGTATTATATTATTCACTAAAAAATTCAAGCATTTCAAAAAAAATCTGAAACATTTACCCTGACTATTTTAGACATGCAGAATTCAAAAATGAAATCCATTTTTTGAAAATAATTTTAATAACATGAATTTTTTTATTTTAAATTAAAATCATCATTTATTCAAAAAAATACTTATTTTAAAATTATAACTCATTTTATGAAACATTGAAAAATTAATTATGGTCTCATAAAATTATCATATAATCATAAGACAAAATAACTAATTTATGAATCTATTTTATGGTGATAAAAATTCTATTAATTCATTATATTAATTATAAAATTGTAAATAAAAATTTCTGTTTCACAAAAATACAAACACCTAATTTAGCATTTTCAAAATATTTATTTACTTATTACATGATATTAATATATGATATTTTAATTTATAAGGAACATTAGTTTTATTTATACTATCATAAGTGAGGTTATTATTCTATTAGTATAGATTCTTTAATTTTGATAAATTCTACCTATTTAATTATACAATTATAATAAATTTAACTATTTAACACTAGAATGAAAACATGTTATTTTATAAGTACCTGAGTTATTACAATTAGACATAATATTCATTTAAAAGATAATATCTATTGATATATGAGGGTATCACACATACACACTCACACACATAGAGGAGTACATACATACACACATATATACATACATACATACATGCATGCATGAATTCATGGATGCATGCATTCATGTTTTAATGAGAATGAGGCTCCTCAACTCTTACTCTCACCTACCTTGCACCTCAAAAAATGAAATTGATTAATAATGGGGGGGGGAAACAATCTTCATTTTTTATGTGGACCTTAAATAAATTGTTTTTCATTATAATTTAAGGAAAAAACATACAAGTAAACAAAGTGGAATGATGTCCATTTAATGATTTTTTGGAACAAAAACACATCCACCATTAAATTAGAGATGAACCTGAGGTTTCATGGCTTCGGACAGTCTAAATACAACACCCCTTGGTGGGTTATCTGAATATTTTCATGTTTTTCATTCAAGTTTTAGGTTTTATTTTTTTTAGTTTTAGTTTAATGAACGATTTTATGTTTTTATATTTATAAATAAAAAGTTAGAAAAATCCATATTATAAATGAAAATATTCAACTGCTAACTACTATAAAAATGATTATATAAGTTTAATCCTTCTAACTAAACATTTTTAGGTATTAATTTTCTTAATATATGAAACAAAACTTGTATTGGATGAATATTAAGTCAATTAATTTATTTCTAATCATTATGTTGAAATTTTTTACATGCATGTATATATTTAATCAAAATTGAATATTATTTATATTTTAAATTTTATCACATTGTTAAGATTTGGTTTCTGTTTTGAATGTTGTTTTAGTAATATATTCTAAAACAAGCCGAGTTTTAAGACTGAATAAATATTTGTATTGGAATCCATTTTGTAACAAAATTTAAATATTATTTAACAACTAAAAAATCATTGGATTTAAAATGGTAATTATGTTTGAAATAATTATTTAAAAATATGCATCTAAGCTTCCATGAAATTTATTTTCCTTTTTTAAAAGATGAATCCATGTACCTTATAAGTTATAATTTGTATGTACTGTAGAGATAAGATCATTGAACCTATTGGTATAAAATTCAATATAATTTGAAGGATAATAAGAACTATATGATAAATAATTTTATGAATCACTTTAAAATATACTCATAAATGATTTTATTTTTATTTTTAGGTTTAAATTACAAGAATATCATGGCATTATATTTATTATAGATGTATTTAATCTGGGTAATCAAAGGGATTTCTTGAGGGGAAAAATTAGGGAACCATAATTAGATTTAATTAAAGTAAAATGATTCTATATTAGGCGTGTTAGTTTTTAAATTTTTTACATTTTCCTGCACAAAATTTTAGTTTTTGGACTCTTAATGTAATCATAAATGAAATATATTTTTAAATAAAAATAAAATATGTTGATTCAGGTAATAATCACTAAAAATTAAATATGTTACTACGATATCATTTGGTCTTATTTTTATCTTTAGACTACTTCCATTTCATGATGTTTTTTTATTTAGTGGAAAATTATATTTTTGAACTTAATTTTAACCCCTTTATATAAACTCTCAAACTACTATATTTAAAAATAATTTTGAACATAATTTTTTAACTAATTCCTCTCATTATAAAAGTATTCATTTTGGATAATTTTGAGTTTTATGTATAGGTATGGGGTATTTTTGGTGAAAAACTATGTTTCATTTAGAATATATAAAAAACTACCTATTTTATTTTCCAAATTGACTAATTTTAGGATACAATTATCATTTTTAGTGGTTGAACATTTTTCTTAAACACTGGATTTTTTTATAACATGGAGTTATTAATCATTTATATTATACCATGTGTTCTATTTGATACCATAATTTACATTTCTCCTATAAAAAATTTTCCGCCAAAATTTTGGATTAATATTTGTTCACTTAATTGATTTTTAACTTTTGATTTTATTTTAAACTAACAAACTATTCTTTTAAATGGAATTTTAAATAAAATACTCATCATTGTGAATTTATTTTTATTTAAGATAAAAATGTTGTAGGAGTTACTTATTCTTCAATTTAATTATTAAACCCACTCATCCATCATCCGTGTCAAATTATTTTATATGCTAATTTTTTGAGTCTGTTCACCTTGTAGAAAAAGATAATTTTGGAAGACAATTTAAATTGTATGTTATGTTTTTTTAAATCATTTAATTTTTTTTAAATCCAATCATTTTCGTAAAACCAGAGACTAAATTTTGGAGAAACATTTTCTTTCACGTAGATAAGTCATCCATACTAAATTTAGAAGGTCTAGATGAGATATTTTTTTAAAAATAAATTACTTAATGGATTTAAAAAACCATCATTAATAAGATTAATTGACGTCAAATAAATTTTATTAACTGATTTCTCGAGGACCCAAAAATTGTTATGTATGGGGGGGTTTTGTGTTCCAAGGATATGATTCAGGTTTTCCACATATTGTTTGAGATATATTTTATTTTCTAAAGTCAAATTATTCTTTAAACAAGATATTTTTGAAAATTGGTTAATATGTAATTAAATTTTTATTCTTTTAATATCTTGATGAAATTTTTTGGTTTTATTCCCAATTTGATTAAATGATTCTTCGGTTATTTTCTTACAATATTAACATCATACATTTTTTATTGTTTTTAATTGAATAATAATTAGAATATAATTTTAAAATAATTTTTATTAAATTGGAGTTTTGAATTAAAATAATCAATGTTCTGTTGTTTTATCATAAATATATTTTGTGAAATAAAATACTCTGTTCATTTAGAAAATTTCTTGAAAAATGGAAATGTGTTATTTTTATATGATTTTGAAAAGTCTCATATGATTCTCTCAGTTTTATTAGTCTTTTTTTAATATGAACTTATAATTTTCATTTGACTTCATTAATATTTTGAATGACTTTTTTGAATTTTCATATGAATTTCAATAATATAGAAGGGTATCACATTATACTTTTATTCCATGTAAATGTATTACCATGAACTATGAAAAGGTCATACCAATACTAATGTAAAGTCCATACCATGACCTACATAAAGTTCATTGGGCATTCTATAAAGGTGATTATGAGCTATAGAAAGGTAGATCTCATAGTTATGGGGATGTGTAAGGGTTATAAACAACTTATGTATGTGTATTTATATTCTCTATCACCCTATTTAAGTGTTCCATAATTCCCAGGTATTTTGTCAAGGTACTGACAAGGTGATTTTCTCACATAAGGGTCAAATACTACACTATATATAGTTTATCCTAATGAGTTATATTATGGCCACTATGTACAACTAGATTTCATTAGGGTAACCACTATCTACAATAGGGATATGTAGGGTTACATCCCATGCTCCAACACTACCCCTAGTGTAAGGACCCGACCCCATTTGCTCGGAGCCGATGCCTTACTTGATTTTGTTGGAATAAATACAAGGAATATGAATCCCGAATGACCGAGTAGTTTAGTATTATTGGAAACAAGTTACATACATAAGATTAACATTACAACATGAAGGGAAAAACAACACTAATTTATTCCACCAGAAACATCACATCTTCTAGATTATTCTTGCAAGTCATTCACAAATTACTTCTTCATGTACTAAGAAAATGAAACATAAGAAAGTGGTGATCTCAAATGCATATTAAGAGTAAGAAATACAGAGGAAGATAATATAAACATTATACAAGGAGGAATAATTGAAAACACATTCTATTAATAAAAAACCTGAACACATTATGGTAGGGATATGTGTTGAGTAAATAATGCCATTAAAAAACATAATCATGGGTATTCTACTAGTCTAATAACCACATTAACATTCAATTACTAGATTCATAATCAGATAAGTGAATTTTTCAGACATTCCGAAACATTTTCTAATGGCCTCAGCCAAGAATTCGAATGATTAAGGCCTCATCCAAAATCCATATCACATTGGGAAATGTATCGGCCAATTCCACGTCTAGTTGTCTCATGAGACCTACCGATGCATCGAGGGGCTATAGCGGGCCCCACCCGTCACATAATAAGTCTAATGAATTCCTTATATGATATGGGATAAACATAAACAACATATACATTAATATTTAAACTATAATATGAAATGTAACTAACTTTCCCCAATTATTGGACACAAACACTAACCATTAGAAATAATATGGTGAATAGTTTTAAGATAGATCATCCACAATAAAGTTAGTCATAAACCATTCAATAAAATATGGTATATGATATCATAAATGTATAACCCCAAAAATACATAAGAATCAACAATAGTGTTGAATAAAATGAGAATAATCTTTTAAAATCATTAACAATTCTGGTGATAAATAATCTTTTATTTTGAAAAGAAGAGTCCTTTTAGAAATATATTTGTATAAATCCAGAAGTAAATTAATATATTATTCTATGATAAAATGAGGGTTTTGAGAAGGATAATGGTTTCTAAAAATATATTATAGCTTTTACTTGAAAATAGATATGAATTTGAGAAATTCCCTTATACCAGGATCATATTTTTGGAATCAATTTGAGAGCTTCTTTTAAAACATGTAGCTATCCAGAAAATAAGAATATATTCTTGTTGGTGTACATATATAGAATAATCAAACAGAATATATGAGGAGTACATAACAATACATAATAATTTCATCAAGGAAATTAGATAATAAAAGTAAACCGAATGAAAATGGATGTTCGGATGGAAAACCCTTACCTTAACTCCAAACGTATTCTTCTATCGAGATTAAGCTCCTGGAATATGAAATTATACTTATTAATAAATTTTTTAAGAACTTATTTTTCATGTATTTAATTCATCATAATTCGGTTTAGTTCATTTATGTTCTTATTGATAAGTTATTGTATCAGATTCCATCGCTTCAGAGTGTTCATTTTCTTTATTTTCATCTTCGGTTCACTTGTTTCTAAGTGTGTCGAATGAATATAAATCTCAATAATTGAAATTATATATTATTTATGAACATAAATAGGTGTTATTGGTCATTTATATAACTATTTTACATGTAAATAGGATGAATTATCATATATAACTTTAATGATAATTGTTTTGGTTAATTTGTGGGTTTTTATTACAAAAAACTCATTTTTCATTATAACGTAATACTATTTTTACAAAGGGATTACAAAATCTAAAATAGGATATATTATATATAATAATTTATTTCAACCATAACATGTATGGTATCATTACCAAAATTGAGAACGAAAATAGAAATTGAATGTCCATCGTCCTAGAATGTGTAAAATTGACACATCTTGGACGGTGTTATTGTTACTAGTATGAAAGAAGGTAAAAAGGGTGAGATGATGATAACTTATTCCACTATCATGAAACAATTACAGTACATATATGTTACTGGAGTCAAAAAAATATTTGGATAAGGAGAGGTAATAGAAAAATAAAACAAATTAACTTGAAAGGAAAGACAAATAATTGAAAAGAGGAATTTACCTCTTAAACCAAACTTCCTTGAGAGCCTACTTAAGGGAGTGATTTTGGTATTTTTATGAGACCAAAGTTTGCTGGAATTGGGAGAGGAGGTTGGGAGGGTATTTGGATAGAATTTGGATAAGGAACAATGCTTGAGAGGAGTGAATGAAAGGGGGTGAGAGGGGGTTTTATAGTGGAGGAGAGAGGGGATTTCTTAATATAAAACTCATTAATTTATTATTTGTCCCCAAGATAAGGAATAGTGAGTATTCCATGACCAAGAATAGTATTTTAATCACGTGATCCCGAACCAAGTGGGATTACATCAGTAGAACATCACGCATGACTCTATAATTAGTGTATTTATCCTAATTTTTCAATTTATGGTATGTCATTATTCATAAAAAATTCATGTATTTCAGAAAAATCACAAAAATTTACCCCAAGCATTTTTTGATGTGTAGAATCCAAAAAATGAAGTAAATTTTTCAAAAAATATTTTCCATATATTATTAATTAAATATTTAATTAAATCATAATTTATTCTAAAAACAAGAGTTTTAAAACACTTGTTTACATATTTTAAAGCATAGATATATCATACTTACACATGAATATTATTTATATACTATCATAAGTATGGTTACTATTCATTAGGGTATATCACTATTCATAAGGGTATGTTACTATTCATAAGGGTATGATACTATTCATAAGGGTAGGTTATTATTCACTAAAAATTATGTTTTCCTTATTAAACTCTAAATAACTTTCTGATCGCAACTGTATATGTCAGATTTTTGAAACTCACATCACAAAAGTGAAAAACTTATGTTTTAAGGGCCACATAACACTTAGTAGTTAATTATGTTGTGATTTCATGTGATTATTCCATATTTATAAGAAATGAATTTCCTTTTAAAAGTATTGGGTCGTTACATTATCCCCTCCCTAAAAAAATTTCGTCCTTGAAATTCAAAAAATATTACCTAAAAAGATTTGGGTATGTCTTTAACATAAGCTCCTCAGGCTCCCATGTTGCTTCCTCTATCTTATTGTTCCTCCATAGAACCTTTACCAGAAGAGTCGTCCGATTTCCCAATACTTGTTCTCGAGTATCAATAATCTTGATAGGCTCTTTACAATAAGATAGATCAGGCTCAAGTTCTACTTCTTCATAAGTGAGCACATGTATTGGGTATGGCATGTACTTTCTTAACATTGACAGGTGGAACACATTGTGATCCTTGGAGAGACCTGGTGGCATTTCCAACTGGTCAGCTACGGCTCCAATTCATTCTAGAATTTCAAAAGGTCTGATATACCTGGGACTTAATTTTCCCTTCTTACCGAATTGTATAATACCCTTCCATAGAGATACCTTTAAGAAAACGTGATCACCTTCTTGAAATTCCTAATCATTTCTTCGGTTATCAGCAAAGATTTTTTTCCTGCTTTGGGTTGTTTTGATATGGTTCTGGATAATCTTCACCTTTTCCGTTGTTTCTTCAACATGTTTTGGGACCACGAGCTTTTTTCCACCAACATCATTCTGTAAAGTTAGTGTATGAAATCTCCTCCCATATAATGCTTCATAAGGTGCCATATGAATACTTGAATGGACGCTATTGTTGTAAGAAAATTATACGAGAGGTAAATAATGATCCCACATGCCTTGAAAATCAAGTCAACAAGACCTCAACATGTCTTCCAATGTTTGAATAGTCCGTTCCAATTTTCCATAAGTTTGTGGGTGGTAGGAAGTGCTCAAACGATGATCAATATCTAGGGCCTTCTGAAGACTCTTCCAGAATCATGATGTAAAACAGGGATCACGATCAGAAACAATTGATGAGGGTACACCATGAAGTCTTACAACTTCATTAATATATATTCTTGCTAAACGTTCAAGTGGTAAATCATCCCTTATAGAAAGAAAATGTGCATATTTTGTAAGACGGTCAACAATGACCCATATTGTCTCATTCTTTCTTGAAGTCTTTGGAAGCCCCATGACAAAGTCCATCGTAATATCATCCCATTTCCACATAGGTATATGAAGGGGTTTCATGACTCCACCAGGATGTTGTCTTCTTGCCTTCACCTGTTGAAAAACTAAACATCTCGACACATAATCAGAAATCTCCCTCTTCATGTTTTCCCACCAAAAATGTTCCTTCAGATCTCTATACATCTTGGTGCAACCCGGGTGTATAGAGAAAATTGATCTATGAGTATCATCTAACAGTTACCTTTTTAGCTCAGGTACTGACGGAACGTAAACCTCTTCCCAAACTTCAAAACTCCTTCTTCATACATGAAGTCATCCATTCTCTCATCCTTAACTGCATTAATTTTCTTGTGCTGATTCACATCATCAGATTGAGAAAGTTTTATCTTCTTTAGTAAAGATGTTTTAGCAATCATTTGAAAGAGGAGTGATGTTTCCCCTTTTTTAACAATTCCCATATTCATCTTCAGTAGATACATGAACATAAGATCTATTTCAATCCTCATTTGAGAAAGAAGTCCATGATATTTCCTTCTTAATGAATCTTCCACCTTATTCGCCTTTCCTGGGTGGTAGTGTATTGAACAATCATAATCTTTGAAAAACTCAAGCCATCTTCTTTGCCTCATGTTGAGTTCTTTTTGTGTGAAAATATATTTCAAACTCTAGTGGTCTGTATAAGTCTCACATCTCTCTCAGTAGAGATAATGCCTCCATATTTTCAGAAAAAATATTACAGTTGCTAACTCAAGATCATGAGTTGGATAATGTTTCTCATGAGTCATTAATTGTCTTGATGGATAAGCAATAACTTTATCGCTTTTGATAAGGATGCAACCCAGTCCATTCTTTTATGCATCTCTCTATATTACAGATCCATCACTTCCATATGGAAGAGTCAAAATTAGAGCATTGAAAAATCTGCTTTTCAATTCACCGAATCATTCTATACATTCTCTGGTCCACACAAACCTGACTCCTTAATGTGTGAGCTTGGTTAGAGGGTTATCCAGTCGGGAAAAATTCTGAACAAAATTCTGATAATAACCTACTAAACCAATAATACTGTGTACCTGAGTTATGTTTGTTTGTGTGGGCCAATCTTGGATTTCCTTTGTCTTCATAGGATGAACTAGGATTCCATCCTTAGAGACAAAATGGACCAGAAAAGAAACTGATTGGAGCCAAAATGCAAACTTTCTAAACTTCCCATATAATTTATTTCATCTAAGAGTACTCAGAATAACCTGCTAGTGATTCTCAGGGTCTTCATAGATTTTTTAGTTTACCAGGATATCATCGATGAATACCACAACAAATTTATCAAGATATTGAATGAAAACTCTATTCATTAAATCCATGAAAACAGAGGGTGTATTTTTCAATCCAAAAGGTATCACTATAAACTCGTAATGCCCATACCTGGTCTGAAATGCTATCTTAGGAATATATTCCTTTCTCACATGCAACTGATGATATCTGAATCGAAGGTCAATATTTGAAAAGTATTTAACTCCATGATTTTGGTCAAATAAATCATCAATCCGGGGTAGAGGATACTTATTATTTACTGTAATAGAATTGATTTCCCTGTAATCAATACAAATACTCATGGATCCATCTTTTATTTTTGACAAAGAGGACAGGGGCTTCCCATAGAGAAACACTACGTAGAATAAATCCTTTTTCACTAAAATCCTCTAGTTGTTTCTTTAGCTCTACTAATTCCACAGTGGCCATTCTATAGAGAGTCTTTGATAAAGGTCTTGAATTAGGAATTAAATCAATAGAAAACTCAACTTACCACTCTGGAGGATGTCCATGTAAATCATCTAGAAATACATCAATGTACTCTTTCACTATGTGCACATATTAAATTTGAATATTTCTTTTCTTTCCCATAGAAATTACATTATCTTCCTCTCCAAGAATTCTATTCAGTAGAGCTACTGGGGGTGGTTCCAGATAAGAATCAGGTGGCGAAGTTTCCACCCTAAAGACAAGAGATTATACACTATTTTTAAAAATTGTAACCTCCTTCTTCTTACAATAAATCTTCGCATTATAATCTGACATCCAATCCATACCGATAATTATATCAAATTTTGTCATTGGTATGATGATAAGGTTAGAAACTAGAGTACATTTTGGTGTCTGGAGGGGGACTAATTGACACGCCTTTTTTTCAATGATACATCCACTAGGAGTTTTGACTGATAACTCCTTTATTAAATTAAATTGAACATTTCGAATTTTATTGGAAAACTAGAAAGATATAAATGAATGAAACGATACAGAATCAAACAAAGTATTATATAATTTTGAGGAAATGATTAAAGTACCTGCCACCACATCATTAGGAACTTCAAACACTACAGTTGTGATTTCATAAGCTTCTCCCTAATCCCTCGTCCTTTTCTGTTGCATATTTCCATGATGCTTTAGAAAATCATTCGTATAGTGTCCCATCTGTCTACAATTATAGCATTGAAATTCATTGGCTTCATTCTTCCCTTTGCAATCACCAGCAAGATGGCCTTTCTGACCACATTTGTAGTATACTCCTTTTCCTTTTAAGCATGCACCTGGGTGTTTGCTTCCACAATTGTCACATGGGGGAAATTCAAATCTTCCCTTCTTCCCCATTTCCTTATTTCCTTTCCCAGGGGTTTCATCAGCCCTCTTCTTTTCTTTTTTTCCATTAATATCATAAGACTTAAATAATTTATTTTTTATCTTGATAACACTTGAAATTATATCCTCGTACGGTGAAAAACGTCGGGAGACCAGTGCCCGTCAGAGGAATGGCTTTAGTACATCAAATAAATGATCAATTTTTCTCTATGGATTTCATATATAGTCCACAACATGTCTTACTAACCTTGTGAAGTTGGCTTCATACTTGGAAACATTTTCATCCCCATTCTGCCTTAGATCCCAGAATTGTCTATCCATATCTGCCCGCTACTCACGAGGGAAATATTTTTCTAATAAGATTTCCTTAAAATCACTCCATTCCATCTCTTCTATCTCTTCATACTCCTTTGTGTTTTGGATTAATGACCACCACTGATCTTCATCTCCTGATAGATGATATACTACTATGAAAACCTTCTCTCTTTCATTACATCCCAAAGAAATAAATATCTTCTCAAGGGAACTTATCCAATGCTCAACTACAAATAGGTTTGTAGTACCATTGAATGATGGAGGCTGCTGTCACATAAAGTGATCCAGCATAGCTCCTGCATGTGGTGGATCCAGATGCTCTATACGGGTAAGGTCATTATTCATAACCTGAGTAAGTTTTTCCCAGTATAGTTATAATTTTCTCAGCACCAGTCACAACACCATAGCCAACATCATTATCTTGCATCGGAGGAAAATCTTTATAGGGGACACAAGAGTTCGTGCACTTTTCATTCCTTCCACTTGGCACCATCTCTAGATAATGGAATACACTAGATTAGGTTATGTATCATAAGTTATAATCTTATCTTAACAAAATACTTTGAAAAAATTGAGATCCTACGAATGGATAATCCCATATTCACAAATATGGTTTCATTGAGGAATATTTTACATTTCAATACTTCACAATGGATTGTAAAGAAAATGTGAATTATCCTAAGCATATACCCTGAGAGTGTCGTAACCAGGAGTGCAGAAAGGGCTATTTTCATGAACTGGTTCCTATTCAAGTCTAGCTCAAAGAAGGGTTTTTGGGTTTTACCCCTAGATACATCTGTTCCAGAGCCGCCTCTACCTACTCGTATCCAGACAGGGAAGTATTGTTTCAAAGATCCACATAATTTATTTCTTACCAAAATACCAGGACATTATTGTATGTATATCCTCAATGACTAACTAAGGGATTCTTCCCTATTTCTATGTTTTCTAAATCTAGTTTCCAATTATTCTTCTAAACTTTCTTTGATACCAACTGTAAGGACCCGAACCTAGTTTCCCAGAGTTGGCGCCTTATTTGATTACGTTGGCATACATATATAGAATACGAATCCCAAAGGACAGAGTATTTTAGTATTATTGGAAACAAGTTACATACATATGTTTAACAATACAACATGGAGGAAAAAACAACACTAATTTATTCCACTAGAAACATCACGTCTCCAAGATTATTCTTGCAAGTCATTCATAAATTACTTCTTCATGTCCTGAGAAAATAAAACATATGAAAGGAGTGAGCTCAAATGCTCAGTAAGAGTAAGAAATACAACAGAAGATAATTGAAACATTAGACAGGGTGAATAATTGAAAACACATGCCTTTAATAATAAACTTGAACACATTATGGCTGGGATATGTGTTGAGTAAATAATTCCATTAAAAAAACATAATCATGGGTATTCTACTAGTTGAATAACCACATGAACATTAAATTACTAACTTCATAATGAGGTAAGTTCATATGAAGAACATTATAAAACATTTTTTCATGGCCTCATCCAAGAAGTATAATGATTAATGCCTCGACCAAAATCCATATCACATTGGGAAAGGCCTCCGCAAATTCCACGTCTACTTGTCTCCTGAGACCTACCGATACATCAAGGGGCTATTGCGGGCCCCACCCATCACATAATAAGTCCAATGCATTCTTCATATGAGTGGGGATAAACATAAACAACATATACATTCATATGGAATGTATCATATGAAATGTAACTAACTTTCCCCAATTATTGAACAAAAAAACTTACCTTTTGGAATAATATGGTGAATGGTTTTAGGATAGATCATCCACAATAAAGTTTGTCATAAACCATTCCATAAAATATGGTATATGACATCATAAATTATTAACCCAAAAAATACAGAAGAATCAACAAGAGTGTCGAATCAAACGAGAATAATCTTCTAAAATCATTAAGCAATTCTTGTGATAAATACTCCTTTATTTTGAAAAGAAGAGTTATTTTGGAAAATTTTTTTTATAAAACCAGAAGTAAAGTAAGATAGTATTTTATGGTAAAGTTAGTGTTTTTATAAGGATAATGGTTTCCATAAATATATTATAGCTTTCCCTTGAAAATATATATGAACTTGATAAATTCCCTAGTATTGGGCTTGTATTTTTGGAAACAGTTTTGAGAGATTCTTTTAAAACATGTTACTAACCAGATAATAGGGAAGGATTCTGGTGGGTGTACATATATAGAATACTCACACAGAATTTATGAGGATTAAATAACAATACATAAGAATTTAACCGAGGAAATTAGACAATAAAAGTAACCCGAATGAAAATGGAAGTTCGGTTGGAAAACCCTAACCTTATCTCCAAACGTGTTCCTCTCTCAAAATTATGCTCCTTGAATATAAAATTATTCTTATTAATAACTTAATTAAGAAATTATTATACATTTCTTTATTTTATAATAGTTCTGGTTAGTTCATTTATGTTTTTATTGATAAGTTATTGTATCGAATTCCGTCGCTTCGGAGTGTTCATTTTCATTATTTTCATCTTCGGTTCACATGTTTTTAAGTATGTGGAATGAATGTAACTCTAGAAAATTGAAATTATATATTATTTATAAACATAAAGAGGTGTTATTTTTCATTTATATAACTTGGTTACATGGAAAGAGGAAGAATTATCATATAGAACTTTAATGATAATTATTTTATTTAAAATGTGGGTTTTGATTACAACGAACTCAATTTTCTTTACAACTTAATACTATTTGTACAAAGGGATTACAGAATATAAAATATGTTATATTATATATAATAATCTGGTTAAACCACTAAAATAATGGTTTCATGACCATAATTGAGAATGATAATAGAAATCGAAAGTCCATCGTCCTTGAATGTGTAAAATTGACACATCTCGGATGGTGTTCTTGCAACTAGTATAAAAGAAGGTAAAAAGGCGGAGATGATGATAACTTATTCAACTATCATGAAAAAATTCCAGTACATATAAGGTACTAGATTCATCACAAAATTTGGATAAGGAGAGGTAATAGAAAAAGAAAATAAATGAACTTGAAAGGAAAGACAAAGAATTGTAAAGAGGAATTTACATCTTGACCCAAACTTCCTTGAGAGCCTCATTAAGGGAGAGGTTTTGGTCTTTTTATGATACCAAATCTTACTAGAAGTTTGAGAAGAGGTTGGGATGGTATTTTCACAGAATTTGGAGAAGGCACAAGGCTTGAGAGGAGTGAATGGAAAGGGGAGGGGTGAGAGGGGGTTTTTATAGTGGAGGAGAGAGGGGATTTTTTAATATAAAACTCATTAATTTATTATTTATCCTCTATAAAAAAATAGTGAGTATTCCATGACCAAGAATAGTAATTTTATCATGTGATGCTGAAAAAAGTGGGCTTAAATTAGTGGAACATCACACATGAATCTATAATTAGTGTATTTATCTTAATTTTGCAATTTATGGTATGTCACTATTAATAAAAAATTATAGTATTTCAGAAAAATCCCAAAAATTTACCCCAACCATTTTTCGATGTGTAAAATACTAAAATTAATTCCATTTTTCAAAAATAATATTCTAAATATTATTAATTGAACATTTAATTAAATCATAATTTATTTAAAAACAAGAGTTTTAAAACATTTGTTTACTTATTTTAAAGCATAGATATATCATACTTACACTTGAATATTATTTATATACTATCGTAAGTAAGGTTAATATTTATTAGCGTATATCACTATTCATAAGGGTATGTTACTATTTTAAGGGTAGGTTACTATTCACCAAAAATTAAGTTTTTCTTATGAGACCCGAAATAATTTACTAATCGCAACTCTATATGTCGGATTTTTTAAATTCACATCACAGATTTGAAAAACTTATGTTTTGAGGGTCACATAGAACTTAGTAGTTAATTATGTTGTGATTTCATGTGATTATGAAATATTTATAATAAAGGAACTTCCTTTTAAAAATTTTGGGTCGTTACACCAAGAACATTCCCTGTCATAGTAACCCATATAAGGGTAATAGATTACTAAGGTCATATAATTTATAGGATTTTTCTGGTCATGTATTGGCACCACCATTATAAGGGAGTACATCATTACTAAAATATGTTTCAAGGGGTTAAATATTCATTGGGATCCTTAATATCTCAAATTGAAATATTGTTGCTCAAGACAACAAGATGATTTTCTAGGAAGATTCATTCATTTAAAGATGCTGAAGATTGAATCAAGCTAGGAAATATATGCATATTCAACATGGTTAGATATTAATTATGATTCTCCCATGGTAGGATCAGATTCTTTTTGAAGAGTTAAAATCATTCCACTAAGTAAAAGAAAATTATTACTGAAGGATACCAGATAAAGGCATTTGGTGAAAAGTTTGAATTTAATGTCTATATGGAAATGTTCTTATAGACTGATTCAATTCAGTGGAGGGGTTTCAAGTGTTATTCAACTGGGATCACATGAGTTGTACTGGGTGTAAATAAAGATTAATTGAGATCATTCCATGTATAACATACTTCATATTGTACAATGTTTACAATTTTGTTTTTAAATTTTTATCTAAAAAATAGGGGGTTCATTGAATGAGATTCACCATTTCTCATTTTTTTTTCTAGTGGAATCTGTAATTTTATTATCTATTATTATTCTATTTTGAAATATTTAGTATTTAATTATTACATCAATTTGTTCCTTAAAGTTATGAGATGAAGGGATACACTATAAATATCTATTCTTAAATAATAAATATTCTACTATCTTTTAATAAAAAATAATTTTATTTCATTCCTAAAGATATTTTTTGGTTTATCAATTTAGAAAATTATATTATCATACATACATAAATATTTATCACATTAAATTTTTTAAACTTTTACATAGTGTTCACTTTTCCACAAAAAAACTTTTAAGATATACCATGTTTTCTTTTCCTGAAACATTTTCACTACTTTCATATTAAACATATCCTTTCCCCTACTAAACCTTAAAACCATATGAAAAAAATTTAAAACATGGTATGATCACAAATAGATTAGTAAGGTATGTAAAAATTATGATAGAAAATTGTTATTCCATGTATACTCATAGAAATTTTACATTATTAATATAAATTTTTGGTTAAAAATAAATATTTTCTTATGCATGAAATCAATGTATCTTCCCAAAATATTTTCATAAAACATTTAATATGAAATCTCAAAGTAAAATAAAAATCATAAATATTTCTTTTCAATTATAAATTTTTTATTAATTCCTATTCAAAAAGTAATAATTTTCACCCACAAAAATTAGAAAATATTTTTCTTTGACTATAAAATCCTTTACAAACCATGTGAAGTCATAATACTTCCATAAAATCCAAATAAATCATAAGTAAATCATGTTGTTAACTTGAATCATAATTTTAATATCACTCTTAAATATTCAGTAACCTTTACTATTAGAAATGAAATAACACTAACATTTACACATGGAATAACCATTATGGCTATACTTATAATAACCACTATGGTTACACTTGGAATAACCCTCACAATTTACTGCCAACATATGTATTACCCAATGAATTGGATAGATATTATAGATCCACCCATTAATGGTTTATATTGGAACCTTATTTCATCAAAAATAGTTCACAATAACCTTAACATAATCATAACACATAAAATCATTCAGCATAAAAACATTATTTTCACCCATAAAAAGGAATTTTTAGGAATTTATATATCCCTTTCTTTTAAATAATTTTTTTTAAAAACAATCCTTGAATAAAGGAAATGATTTATTTTATGGAGAAATAATTAATTACTATATAGGAATTAAAATATAAAAAATTGTTATGTCATCCAAAAAATTCATTATTGGTATATAGGTTAAAATAGAACACTCCTTTTATCTTTTTTAAAGAGAGTAAAAAAATTCTGTAAAAAATATGAAAAAAATTCCATTATAAAATAATTAGAATATAGTAGAAAGAGACATAAAATTTACTCTATAAATTATTTATGTCCATACAAATACACCTATAAAATAATTTTAAAAATATTTTCATGGAAGAAAAATAGTAGGAATAGAAACATCAAAGGGTCATTTTTTTAAATGAAAGTCATTTACCTTGAGCCTCACTCATCATGTACCTTTTTTAACTTACTATATTATTTTTTTATTAAATATTTACATTATTAAGATCTATTTCAATGTTCTTTATTCCATTTATTTTATGTCATACAATGTTATATAAAATTACTTAATAAATTAAGATCACATCAAATTGTTTGATGATATTCGGCTCAAATGTCCAAGCTGACTTCAGTAACCTGACAATGGTCAAAGTGGTCATTATTTCATATTCTATAGAATGATAATAATTAAATAATTACAATTTATATATATCAATAATAAATTTTTAAAAACCATGAAATATTGTTAGGAATATTAAATACGTTACAATCATGAAGATTGTAGGCCGTACATATACATGAGTAATGTTTCCATTTTTCAATGATCATTATAAAACATTTAAGTATTATTTTATATGAGAAAACATAATTATAAGATAAATACCATATTAATTTATTATATATATATATATATATCATCCATTTAATGTGGTGATGAAAAAATTATCACATCGCTTCATTGAGGTGGTTGTGCACATGCATACACAAAAGACGTTATCATATTTAAGTGAATAGAAAAATTGAAATTAAATGGTAGATTTTGTTTATAGAATGATAAATATTTCATTAATATTATATATATAAATTAAATCCATAATGATAAACACTTAATAGAGGATGAGGAGGAAAAAAAATTACATCAGTTTGTGAGGAGGTACTCCTCTGTGAACACGAATGATTATTTTGTTTACCATTTTATGGAAAAGAATATGGATATAGGTTATTCTTGTAAAATAATTATATCTTATTATTTTAAATATATTGGTTTTGTTTATTTTATAACGGATTAATAATATTTTAAAGATACATAATATTTAATAAAATAAAAACACTGGGATAAGAGCTACAAATATTCATTCAGACAACCCCTTAATGATTACAACAAAATCATCCTTATGATGGTTTTAAAATAAACCCAATTATTCAAGGACATTAGGAGGGATTTAGGGATGATATTGGGGTAGGTCTTGTCTAAACCAAAAAAAATTATTAAATTTGTTTAAAAGAGGATAGGAGGTACCCTTTTATATATGAGGGGAGGAGAACTCCTTGAATTACATAATGTATTAAATTAATATAAATTAATTTCCTTGTCTAAATAGATAAAAATTGAATTATTTTTAATATTGGATAAGTATGTCTCTAAATAATCTTATTAAATAAAAATTCGACAAGGTTAGGTGATGTTTTCTCCACTATGTTTTTGTTTTCACTCCCTATTAACCCTTCTGATGATTACAGAAAAACAACATTTTATTACACTTTAGGGCTCAATATAATTAACACAAATGGAAAAACAAAAAAAATGAACATTTTTTGATATAATTAAAAATATCCCATTCATTTTGTAGGGGATAAATTTCTTTGTAATTTTAAATCATTTAATAAAATATTAGTTATTAGAAAACATCATTTATATCATTTTGACACTATTAAGTTAATTTTATTTTAAAAACATAAAGGTAAATATGGAATTTGGATATAAAATTCTAAGATTCCTAAAATATGTTAAAAATATCTAGAAATTTAGTGGTAGATTATAAATAACTGTAATAATTTTATTTTTAGAGTTTTTAATATCATTTTTATTGATTTTCCACTCCTTTGATAAGAACTATATAAGTGTTTCATACTCATTTAAAGTAAAAATTTGTTCCCTAATGTTTTGAAATAAATTAAAGTGATGTAAAAAATTAGTTATATTTAAAATGGTTTTTTAAAATAGAACATATCCTCTGTTTATCCCTATGCTAAAAGTTTAGAGACAATAAAACAAATAAAATTACCTTTTTGAATTTTTTTTATATAAACTAATATAAAAGATAGAATCACGTAAAAATTTTTAATAGTCATTTATTCAATTTTTTTTAATATCGAAGATATATACTCATGAAAATAAATTAAGGAATGTGTTAAAGTCATTTTTAAGTTTTTATCACTTCATTTTAACCATAATTTTCTGATTTACCCTTTGACTTGGTAATAAAAATTAATAAGGTTACAACTCATAATTTTCAAAAAGAAAATGGACCGTGTAATATCCCATCATTTTCTAGCTACGTCCATCTTTTATTTTTTTGAGCTGTAGTATCCAAGTATTATTATGAGATAGAGCGTCTTTATTGGGAAAAAGGATCCAAATTTTTTGGATGTATGTTTACTTGAATTAATGTAATCCCAATGTAAGCATGATAAATGGGTTTATGAGGGGTTTCCATGATTTTGAAGGATTCAGTGGTGTTTTGGGATCCTATGGAGAAGTCGGGTTGAATAATTGTTTGCAAAGTATTTAGACGCCATGTACATGTTACACGATGTGTAGCTACCACAAGACAAGTGTCCTGAACCAGTATAGGGTGTGAAGTGGTTACACATCATATAATCCATTCAAGTTGGGTAATAGTCGATTTGTATTACTATTAACATGAGTTTTCATGTTTTTTGTATACGTTCTAAAAATAATTAGACAACATGTAAAAGATTAGTACTCTTTGTAATATCTTGACTTAAAATTTTAAGTAGTGACATGTCTGATATTATTCGCATTCCTTTGGTGAAGCTTCATCCTCCCAAACTAGGAATTTTATACTTGAAATATTTGGAGACCTACCTTCATTATGGACATAATGTTTATGCAATCCATCCCTTGTATGTTTAGGGATTTGGTTTTACTTTCTTCTTCCATTGTTCTCCATTAGTGCGGTGAAATATTTGGACCACTTTTGGTTGTGATCCGGACATGGGCTATTTTAGGTTCCTATTTTGATCTTATACACCTTCTTCAATGTTGGTGTTATCCTTTGGATTTGATGAGTTAATAATTAGGTCAGGGTAGAGGCTCTAAAACCTAACCCTGTATTCATTTTACTTGTAAATTATGTGAAATTATTCAATTGCTCCAACAAAACATGCACCTAAATTAATTAAATGTTGAATTTGGTTTATTCCTTGGAATCCATTTGGATCTAATTATTTATGACCTGGTATATAGATACCGTTCAACTAAGAGAACTCTGAATTATTAATTACTTTACTAAAGGTTTAAATTGTGTATAGCTTGACATGATTTTTGGGAGATTTCTCTATATATATTCCCCATGGCATGGATTGATTAATGAATTAATGGGCATGTTATTTCTTTATACACAAATGATAAAACAGTTAATTGAAATATAAATTGTATTGTCCATAATTAACAATTTAGATTTATAATGTGATATTTTCATATCCTTAATTTTATGTCAAGTTTTGATTAAATATTAAAATGATTGTATAGTAGTCTTCGAACAGATACTTTTTGAAATGATTATATACCGGTATCAACCCTGATTAAATTTTGAAATACTTATATAACGAGATTGACCCTAATACATGCTATAATACATATGTACTATGATCAACCTTTATTTAATGGTGAGATTTGTATATACATTTCTTGGCCCTGATACATGTTGTAATTTTTATAAAGTAGAATCAAACCTGATTTATTAATGAAATGAATTTATAATGGGATTTAACTTTTTTTTTGGATTTATAGAATAAATATATGGTTATAGTTGGCATTGTTGTGAAACATGCTTAGAGATATTCTAGTATAGTTTTGAAGGAGGCTGAAGTGGTATTAATTCAATTACTAAATTAATTAATACACCTATTTATGGCATATTTCGTGCACTTATTATGAGACTGGTTATGTTTTCACGTGGTGGTGTTAACCTATTGAGTTATACCCACACCCTACTCAGGCTTCTATTTGTACCTGATGAGATTACATGGATGAATGATTAAGAAATGAAAATAGGCCTTGCAGTTAATTTTTTCATGATAGATGAGATATATTTTGAAGAAGGTACCAGCCCGGGGTTCGATATGTGAGTATTTTGAGTATATTTTTGTAAGCTAATTATTTTTTGTATCACTTTTAGTTTGAAAATTAGTTACAATCCATTAATAAATTACATTATATCTTCTTTATTTAATGGATCATTCAGTTGGATTTTACTATTTGGTTTATTTATTACTCAAATTTATTTCTTAGTGGTATAAGATATTGTTTATTCTTGTCTATAACTATTATAATGTAACTTATGTGGTTTACTTATGCCACTATGTAACTCCATACCATGGGATATATTCTCCCCTAATCACACACCCACTTCCAGTTGGTAGCCTTTGGCATATGAGGAGGCGTGATTGAGGTCTCATGACTAACAATTTATGGCCATGTGAGAGAGTAAAATGTCAAGGGATGTTACCAATTGGTATCATAGTAGTAGGTATGGATTTCATGAATCCATGGTGAGCCTTTTGGTTTGACTAAATCACTAGTTTTATTCATGACTTTGATGAATCTGATCATTCACCCTTTTCTTTACCAAGTTTTAGTGGTTTTTGTTGATGAAACCTTATTGTTCTCCCAGTTAGTAGATGATCATGCAAAAAATATTGACATCAATTTGAGTACATTGAGAAGGTATTGGCTTTATGCCAAGATAACCAAACACAATTTTTGGATTGATAATTGCACTTCCTAGACCATTTCATCTCATAGGGAGGAGTGTAAGTAGACCCAGAGATGGTTAAAACCAATGTATAATGGGATAATACCAATAAATTATTCATGGTTTGTATCTTTTGGGGTGTATAAGGTTATTATAAGTAATATATCCAGTTATTCTCCCATTGGGTAGCATTGTTGTGAGGGATGACTAAGAAGGGATCGAAGTTTGTTTGGTCGAATTCTTGCAAAGAATATTTTTAGGAGTTTAATGGAAGGATGAACTCATCACCTATCCTCACATTTACTATTCTAGTTAAATCATGTAATGTGAACACTGATGAATCCTAAGATGGACTCATAAGATTTATGATAAAGGTGGATTGAGTGGTTTCCTAAGGCTTCAGACAGATGAGATTGCATGATAAGAATTACCCTACTCACGATCTGAAGTCATCAAGGGTGTTATATTCCCTAATATGATAGATTCTCCATCTCATGGGTGATTGTTTTTTGATATACATGTACCTCAAGAGCCTCAATTACATATTTTCTTAGTGGCAGTTGAAACTTTTCCGAGGAGGTCTAGAAAGTATCTATAGTATTTTGACTTCAATTTGGATTATATGTCGGGTATAGGAAACATTATTTCCAATGAATTGAGACAGAAATATGTAGAGAGATTAATTGATTGTGTCTTTTAATGAGTGGAAGATGATGAAAATATTTTTAGACATGCATCTAGATATTCTAGAATCCTTGGGATGAATAGATATGAAGTTGAAATCTATAATACCTGTTCTTTTTTACCAAATCAAGACCAAGAAGTAATCTAATAAAATGGTTTTAAATATAAGAGAAATAATATTTGGAAGGGATACACCATCAGAATTGTGTATTGGATGTTGAAATTATCTTATTTAATGTAGCCAATTTTGGGTTCTTATGGGATTGCGTGAGGAGATGATGGGAGAGTTTCATGTTTCTAGATGGGTGGTATATCATAGTTTAGAAAATATGTATCATGATCTCTATATAAAGTAATAATGGTCAGTGATAAAGAATAATGTTGAAAGATTTATGGACATATGTTTTACTTGTTAGTAGGTCAAATAAAAGTATCAATGGCTAGGTGGGATTTTACTGCATTTTCCCATTCATAAGTGGAAATGGTATGATGTGACTATGGATGTTTTTATAAGATTACTCTAGAAAACCTGTAAGAATGATGTAGTATTAGTGATTTTGGATCAATTGAAAATATTATCCTAATTATTATCTATTAGGGAGACCTTTATAGTTAATTATTTGGATATTATTTACTTGCATGAGGT
Organism: Viscum album; assembly: GCA_963277665.1. NCBI lineage: Eukaryota > Viridiplantae > Streptophyta > Magnoliopsida > Santalales > Viscaceae > Viscum > Viscum album. The sequence continues at coordinate 1,378,591,287 of OY728132.1, read as the reverse complement.
GGTTCAACAGTACTGTGTTCCAAAGAGTATAGTTTCAGACATAGATCATAATATCACATCTTGATTTTGGAAAGGTATTCATAAGGATCTATGATCATAGGTTAATTTGATAAAAACCAATCATACTCAGAGTAATGGTCAATCTGAGAAGAATATTCAGGTTATTGAGGATATGTTATGATCCTGTTTTTTGTATGTTAGTGGTTCATGGGAGAAACAAGTGGAACTCTTGTAGTTTTTAAATAATAAAATATTCCAAGTATTGATCCAAATGACACCTTTTAAGGCTTTGTATGGTAGTTCATTCTATTGACCTCTTTGTTGGTTGGATGTAGGTGATTCAAAATCTATTAGGCCTTGTCTCATGAAGAAGATGGCTGAGCAATTTTAAATAATCAGGAGGTGGTTAGTGACCGTGTAGAGTAGGAAATGAATGCATACTAACCATTAGAGACAATCTTTAGAGTTTGAGGATGGTCGCCTTTTTTTGTACAGGTGTCACCTCGGTGGATTAAATGTTGTATTATGAAACAATAAAATCCAACACCCATGTTTCTTGGACATTTGAGATAGTGGAATGGGTCAGTGCCATGGCATATCGATTAGCCATTCCACAGTGTTGTAGTTCCATGGAAGATATGTTTCACGGGTCACAACTTCAAAGATATTACCCTAAAACTTATAATGTGGTGGATTTCATAGAAGTTGAACTGTGTACTCATTCATCCTTTGTGGAGTATCTGACGATGATTTTGTATTATAGTGAGAAGTATCTCCAGGGTATGTAGATTCATTTGGTTCGAGTGCAGTTGTAGAATGGGGTGTGAATGAGGATACCTAGGAGAGGGGGTATGATATGAAAAAATAGTGTCTCAAGTTGTTCTTTGATAATTCATAGTGCACTTGGAAAATCATAAGTGTGATATGTTATATGGTGGGGAGGTTTTAAGATCCCATATTTTTTTAGGTAATCCCCTCTTTGAGTTTTTTGTTTGAACCAAAGTAGCAGAGTCTTGTTTAGATACAAACACACTTTGTTAGGGAAGATAACCTAATGTTAAGGTATGTATGTTTATTTTAATTAATGATGTCCATATATAAATGTCTTAAATAGATTTTTTAGGTTTTTAATTGATTTGTAAGGCTTTGGAGCTAGTTTAGGTTCTTATATAGAAACTGAGATGAAATATTCTTTGCAGATTATTAACATGACATTTAATTATCGCCAGACACAGATCATGAACCAGTACAGGGATTTAAGTGGTTACACATCATGTAAACTATTCAAGTCATGTAATAGTATATCGGGATTAATATTATCCATAGAAAATGGTTTTTTGGACATATCCATTTAAAAATAAATACACATCATATAAAAAAGTTACACACTTTGTAATATATTGAACATCTGTTTTAAGCAGCACAATATGTGATATTATTCTAATTTTTTCGGTGACGTTTCTTATTCATGACCTAGGATGGTCCTTTAGTTGATTTTGGAATCACTACATTCATTACAGAGATCCCTTTTATGTGATCGATCCCTATTAAGTCCTGGTCTTTGGTTTTCCATTATGATTCCGCTATTCTCCATTAGGGAGGTGGAATCATTGGAATGATTTTGGTTGTGATGTTGAAAAGTTTTGTTTTGGGTTCTTCCTGATATCTTCTAAGACATTATTCCCCATTGTTGTTACCCTTTTTATTTTCCCCTTTAAACATTGAGCAAAAGTATCGGGTCTAAACCATATCCTTATGGTCTATTTGATTAAAAATTATGTGAAATATTGAATTTTCGCCAACAAAATGTGCACCTAAATTAATATAAATATTGATTTTGTTTATTTATTAGAATCACTTTCAATTTAATTTTTTAGAACCTAGATAATGTATATATTTTGGGTGATAGAAATATTTATTATTAATTAATTGACTAGTGGATTAATGTTTGTTTAGCATGATTTTAATTTTGTGTTATTTCATGATATATATTTACCTTGGCATGTATTGATTTTTAAAATGACACACATGTTATTTGGTAATGACTAAATGATAAAAAATGTTTAATTTAAAGATATATGATAATTTTTATAATTAACCATTGATATTTTTGATGTGATATTGTGATGTCCTTACTGTTAATACTTGTAGTGAGTAAATATTGAAATGATTACATATTGAGCTTAGCACTGATAAATAATGTACAACTTATATATTGGGATTGAACCTAATGAAATGATGAAATGATTATATACCAGGAATGACCCTAATACATTCTATAATTCTTATATACTGGGCTCCACCCTGATTTAATGCTGAAATTCTTATATATTGGGCTTAGCGCTGATAAATACTGTAATGGTTATACAGCGGGATAAAACTTGATTTGCTACTCAAATTTTTATATAGAAGACCAAAACTATATTTTTGGATTTATAACATGGATATTTTGTTATGGTAGATATGGTTGTGCTACATGGTCAGATATATTCCAGAATGGTTCCTATGTAGGTTGATGGGGTATTAATTTAATTTTTTATTTTATTAATAAAATTATTTATTGTATTATTGCATGAACTTATTATCATACTGTTTATGGTTATAAAAGTGTTGTTGACATAATTAGTTATACTAACACACTACTTAGGACAAAATTTCATACTTCAGTAGATTACATGGATGTAGGATTAGTTAAGGGAAAGTGAAATTGCAGTTGATTGTTATTTACTGGATGGTCTAGATTTTTAAGAAGAGACCGAAATGGGGTTCAGTATTAGGATATTTTGATTTTATTTGTCTTAGTGTATTTTTTTATTATGATAATTTTTGTTTAAAATTTAGTTACAATCAAGCACAACATTAAATTATTCCTCTATTATTTAATGGATTATTTAGCTGGATTTTACTGTTTGGTTTTTATTTTCCTCTTTTTATTTCCTAGTGGTATAATATTTTTTTTATTTTGTATATTACTCTAATTATTTCATTAATATTGTTTATTATCGATACTATGTAACTAAATAATAGGGGTATAGTACCTCCACCATACTAGTCACAGCCCTACTACTATTTGGCAGCGTGTGGTGTATAAGGAGGAAAGCTTCTGGTCTCTCAAGTAAGTATTTTTGGCCACGTAAGAGAGTGCCACATTATAGGACATTAAAGGTATATTTACCAAATTTGGACCCATTAATTCCAAGTATAGAACTAATATTTCCACATTCAATTTCTATAAGTGGAATAATTAAATTTAATATTAATCCATCAAAACATAATGAAAGATAGTTTTCCTGATAAACGACTCTTTAAGTATGAAAATATTTTCATACGAAATTCAACTAAAAAATTAATTTATAAGACAATTATTATAGTATTTTTAATCAATATTAACTAATGAAATTTTAAAAAAATTTAAAAATAACACTTGTCTTTGTAAATAATTTAAAATAAAACACTGTTGAAAAAATTAAGAGTTTTTATAATTCCTTGAAAAATCATTCTTTAAAGAAAATTCTCAAAATTTCATCCTAATATAATTTTTCAACAGGATTTCAAAAATAAAATTCCTTACATAATTACACAAAACCATATGATACATGAAATCCTAGTTTTTTTAAAAATGATACTTTTTCATATTTAACTAAAATTTTACAAAATATTTTTATAATGAATATAAATCTGTACAATCTAGTTGACAAATATGAACATGAAATGAAAATTTTTTATCATGAAATTACATATACTATTACATTATTTCCCCAATTTAAAAATTAGATCTTCACAATTATATTCACTTATTAGACAAGTGGGAATATCTTTCCCTCATAGAATTTTAAAATCCTTATATTGCTACTTTACCCGTATGGGTTTCCCAACACACCATATCTAGGTGGATTACTTTTTTGCACTATACATTCACTATATAGAAAATAATTTCAATAAGTTATTCCTTATAATAAAGGTTATCTTCCAACTGAACTACATCAGGTCTAAAATACATTATATGAACATGACACTAATTTTATTCATATCAAAAGATGAAAAACAATGTGTACCTTAGGTAAAATCAGAGGAAAGATCACTCGGTAGGTAATTAATCCAACATTCTTGAATGAAATATCTTAACTAGGGTTCAAATTCACTTTCCATTAAATGCCTCAAATGGTTCCATTTGTATACTAGAATTAAAATTATTATTATAAGAAAACTAAACTAATGAATGATATTGATCCCAAATCCCTTGTAATCCAGTGACCAAGGAAGAAGAATGTCTTCCATGGTCTGAATTGTTTTCTATGATGGACCAACAGATTGAGGATAGGGAAATATAATAAAATTTAATTTGTTACCCAATGAATTATTAAGTCCTTTCATTTTTTTAGTAAACCTGAAATCATGATCATATACAATGGAGATAGGAACTCCATGTAACCTAATTATGTTTGTGAGATATAATTGAGAAATATGATTTAAAAAATTATATCTAATGCGTTGAAAATTCATTTATTTTTTAATCGATAAAAGAAATCAAATTATTACCTTGACATATGTTTGGATATTACACCATGATGGAAACATTTTCCCATTTTTAATCTGGCACTAGAATAAGTTAAAGCATACCCTTCAGTAATTGTCTTTTTTCTTTAACACATGAACATGTTAAACATTTCCTGGTAAACACAAGAATATATCTTTTCATTTGATCTCATAGTAATACTCTTGAAGGTCTATATATAGTTTAGTACTACCAGGGTGAAAAAATGGGTAACTATAAGCTTCACTAAATAGTTGACACTTCATCTAGGAATCAAAAAAATAAAATAATATTTTTCAAAAAATTATAGCACCTCCTTCATCAAAATCTAATATTAGAAACTTAACCATATAAATAGATTCTTCCTTCTCCAAAAAAACATGATCCTCCTTATGAGATTCCTTAATAATTATTGGCAGAGGTGATTATATTGAAACCCAAAATAAAATAGAGAATGTTCTTACATGAATAATTTATCTGCAAATATTAATCAAAACACTATTCAAATGGTCATGTTAAAAAAAACATGGTTAGTGTAGAATTTTTTTCTGAATAAACGAATAAAATACATTTTTTACCCATATGGTATTGAATTGTGTAGTGATAATTGTTTATAAATTCTATCCATCTTCTCTATATTATTTTTAACTATTTCATAGTGAATATATACCATAAAATTTTATAATTGGTATATATTTCATACTTCTCTATATATAAATTCAGTATCCAAATTTTTAAGTTAATCACTATTGTTTCTAGTTCAAGGTCATGTGTAGACTAATTTCTATCATGTGGTTTTAATTCATGCAAATGAAAAGAAATTACCTGATCCTTCTGTATCAATACCAAACCAAGTCCACATTATGAATCATTATTTCTAATAAAAAAGTCACCATTTATGTAGGGTAGACACACAAATAGAGAATTAACCAATATTATTTTTATTTTAAAGAAACATTCATCACATTCTTTTTTATATATGATTTTAACTTATTTTCTTTTTAACATAGTCGGTGGTTCACATAACTGAGAAATTTTTTCAATAAACCACTAATAATAGCCTACTAACCCCAGAAATTTTTTAATCTAAATTAAATTTGTATGTATTATACGTTCACCATCCACTTTAGTTTTATTGATATCAACAATAATTCCATATTTATTTAGGATGATCCTCAAGAATGAAATATATTATAACCAAAAATCACATTTTTCTACTTTTCTATACAACTTATTTTATTTCATGGTTTAATGAAAAATCCTTTATTTTCATTCATAAGCCACATATTTTTTTAAATATATAAATTTATCATTAAAAAAATAAAAAACGTATCCATATATTTGTGGAAAACTCTATACATATGATCCAAAAATATATTTGGGAAATTATTCAAACTAAAGCGAATCACCAAAAACTCATAATTCTCATATCTATTTTGAAATGATGTTTTTATAATGTCATCATTCTTTATCTTCAGATAATGTTACTTAGAAAGTGGTCTAACCTTTTAAAAATACTATGCTCCATTGATCTGATCAAACAAGTCATCTATATAAGGCAATAGATACATATTATTAATAGAAATTTTATTTAAAGCCATATAATCAATGAAAAGCCTTATGAAACCATATTTTATTTAAAAAATATCAGAAATCATGGTTAATTTCTAAGATGAATGAAACCTTTTTTTAAGAAACTTAATCACTTACTTTTTAAATTCTTGGCATTTTACAGTAGCTATTTGATAAGGGGTTTTTGAAAATTTTTAACACCAGGCACTAAGTCAATAGTAAATTCGACTTCCTGATCACATATAATAGTTGAAAAATCATAAAAAATCCAATTATTATTTTCTAAATGACACATCATTAGTCTATATTGTTCCCTTATTCTAAATAATATTTAAAAGATATAATTAATTTACATATTTTAATAGTTTCTCAACTTCGTGATATTTTATCAAAGCTATGAAGTCATTCTTGGATAAAAACTATAACACTTTCAGATAAATAAATTTATTTATCTCTTAAATCTACTTAACTTGTTAAATAGAGATCCAATCCATACCCATACTAACATCAAACTATTCTCAGGGAAAGACTGCAAGGTTTTCTAGAAAACTATTTCCACATACAACAATAGAATAATTCTTAAAATTTATTTTTCTTGTAATACATTCCTATTTTTTTTACCATATGTTATGGATTCAATTTCTGAGGTAGAATTTAAAATATACAAGAAACTTTCTCAGAAATGGAATAATGTGTCGGCCAAGAATCAAAAAATACATTAACATAATCTAAATAAACAAGTAATGTACCCATTACTACTTTATTTGATGACGAAACATATGATGTAGTAGTTACAAAGGATCCCTACTAGAAATTATAGACATTCCAATGTGCTTATACTAATGGATTGGCCAAAAATGTTCATATAGGTACCTTAGAGATACCTTATACCAACTATTTTGAAACAACCTTGGCTATAAGTACCATGGACAGACCTGATACCAACAGTTTTGAAAAAAAACGATGGTATACATCATTTGTAGTTACCCTATAACAACCAATTTTACAGAAACCATGGGCATATGTCTCTTGTAGAGACCAATACATATTTTTTTAGCCAAAATTGTTGGTATTGTTCCATTATAGAGAACCTATTTCAATAGTTTTACATAAAAAATTTGTACAGGAAAACCCTATACCCACTATTTTTCCAAAACTGTTGGTATAGGTCACATAAATCAGGAAACATGTCCCAACAGTTCACAAAACGCTTGGTATAGGTAGCTATATTTGTTACATATTCTATTCTAAAATTACATTAAATACATAATAAGATAAATTACATATAAATTTACATATAAGAACTTGTGAAATTATATTAATAAATGTAATATTATATTAGTGGTTTGGTCATTAAAATATCAATGGGAGGTAATGAGATCGAATCCAAGATGGATTTAATTTTATAGTTACCTATAACAATGGTTTTTCAAAGATTTTTTTAGGTTTTTCATATAATATATACAAATATCTTATCGAAACCGATGGTATAGGTCTATACTAAGGGTTTAATGAAAAACCTCTTTATAGGTTTATACCAACACCATAATAGTCTACACCCCACCAAACTGTTGGTATAAGCTATACCAATGGTTTGGAGACCTATACCAACGATTCCAAACCATTGGTATATGATTTTTTCTAGTAGTGGATTTCACCACACCATTTTTATTAGAGTATGGATGATTTCCCTCATTTATATTCTTCTTGTAAAATTCAGATTCAATGTGACCCATGTTACTACATTTAAAACACTTTACTACATGATTATAAAAATTCTCTTTACCACAACCAAGATATTTTTCATTAAAATCACAATACATATTCCCTAACATACTAGATCAGAGTTACTTACTTCCTTTTGTAAGGTACTCCCAAGGATGTTTTTTTCCAAACCCATAAATAATTAGAAATTTTATTTTATTACCTTTAGATTTCATTGAGGGGCTCTTTCTAATATCCTAACACCTAGGACACTTTTATTATTGTTGTTGTAGAAAACCTGAACATCTTTAAAATTTATTTAAAACTTCTTGGATAATTTTTAACCATTATAATAAATTCTAAATCTGTAGGAATCTAATGACCTATAATATATTGGATTCAATACTGAGTAAAATCGATTAATTTTATTATCAAGACCCAAAATAAAATTTTGTTTATACCATTCCAAACAAATGAAATTTTCTTATATGAGGCCACTGAATATCCATACATATATTTTAATTCCTTGGCTTGTTTACAAGTTATGTTGAACCACCTTGGGAAAATATTTCTCAAGGAAAATATTTGTAAATTCATCCCATTCAAAGGCCTTAATCTCATCCCTTTCCCTGATATTCCTATCCATTGACCAGTATTGGTAGGATTCACCATCAAAACAGTAAATATCAAGAGTTTTATTTTTATGATCCAAAAAATGTATGACATGAAATATATTTTTTAGGGATTCAATACATCCATCAACTACCAATGGGTCAAATTCTCTACTGAATTCAGGAGTGTGTTGCCTCATAAAATGGTCCAATATTGACATGTTACTCTCTGTTAGATGTGGATTATCTCTAGCATAGATACCACCACCATGTATATCTTCCATCAACTAATCCATCACAATGATAACCCACTTTCTTCAAATTCTAACCATTTAGTATTGTAAGGATATTATCCTCTTGATTACTTCTTGATTCAGTTTCTCTATTTTATCTACAAAAAACCATTATGAGTAGACATAAATTATATGAATCAACATGGTAATCTTAAAAATAACTAACATGATCTCCATGGATTAAAATACCTAAAGGGTATATAATTTCATTATCATATCCTCTAAAATCATCTAAACCATTTCTCTGATGCCATCTATAAGTACACAACTTTATATAATAAATATTCTAGAATCTTTAAATAAGGATTAATTTTCCCGCATTTTTAAGATATTTTTGGTTTAGAGGTTTTGTGAATTAGTCCATTAACCTTACATAAATAATTATTACATAAAAAACTAGAAACTTCCATTTAGTACCAAATCTTCCCACAAAAAAAATAATTTCATGATATAACGCGTTTTCTTTTTATGACACATCTTCAAAATATTCATATAGTTCTCATCCTTATACTAATAATATACAGACCCCTATTAAATAAATTTTAAAATGTGATTTGAGAAATAAAATATCAGTAATGTACATAAAAATAATATAAGAAAGCTATTAGTCCATGGATACTCATAATAATTTTTCATTTAAAAAAATAAAATATGGGTTCAAAATAAATATTTTCTCAACCATGAAATCAACTTCTCTGCCCCAATATTTTTAGAAAACATATCTTAAAAATGCAACTCTTAAATGTTTCATTTAAATCATAAATAAATTCATGAAATCTATTTTAAAATGTTTTAATTTTCACCCATAATAAGTAAAAAATTATTTTCCTTAGTATTAAACTCATTATCTTACCTTATAAAATCATTAGATTTACATTAAAAACTATAAAAATCATAAATCAATAATGTGGGTCACTTGAGGAATCAGTTTCATATAACTATTACATATATAGTAACCCTATTAGTTATAATACCTCTCGATTACAAATGCAATAAACATTATAGTTCTACTTCGAATAACCATTATGGTTACACCTTGAATAACCATCATGGTTATCTTCCAAAATAAAGCTAACCCAATTAATTGGAGGAATTTCATGAACCCACCCATAATTGTATTATAAGAGAACCATCCCTCATCAAAAAAAATTCATAGAAACTATAACATAATTATAATACATAAAATCATTCATTATAGAAACATTCTTTCCCTCCATAATAAATCATTTTTTGATATTGATACATCGATTTCCATTAAAACCCAATTTTTAAAACTAATATTCACAAAATAAAGTAAAAGATATTTTTTATTTGAATAAAACATGGAATATTATAAATTAATTCAAATATAAAATGAATTTTTTGAAAGTGGTAATAACTATTTTAATAATATATATTAAAATAAAACATAACTTTTGTCTTTTTTTAAGGTCATCAAAATGTTCCACATAAAATACGTAAAAATATTCCTTTTAAAAAATAATTGAAATAAGGTGAAAATAAACATAATTTTTTATATAGTTAATTTATGTCGAAAATATATCCATAAAATAAATTTAAAAATAATTACATGTAATAAAAATAATTTTAAGGGAAATATTAAAAGAGGATGTTTTTAAAGTAAGCCGCTCACCTTGAGTCCGATCTATCACATACATTATTTATCTTCTTGAAAAAAAATAATTTCTTAAATATTAAATTTATTAAGAACACATCCAGGTTACTGTTCATTTTATTTTTTTAATATCATGTTATATATAATTACTTAATCAATTAAGTTCAAATAAAAGGTTATAATGATATTCAACATAGATTTCTAAACTAACTTTCGTAGGTTGAATATGGTCAAATATGTCATTTTTACACCATATAAAGAATAATAATAATGTAATAATTATCATGGTTATACATCAATTATACTTTTAAAACCAATCATGAAATATGGTTTTGAAAAATAAAATACATTACAGTCTTGTAGATGATAGGCCATACATACACAAGAGTAACATTTCTATTTTCCAATAATCATTACGAGAAGAAGATTAATATAATTTTATAGTTATAATACTATAATTATATCAAAAATAATATATAATTTGTTCAAAAATAATTATAAATATCATATATGTGATGTGGTGATGAAAAAAACTAATTCACATGGTGGAGTAGGCTATCCACACTTTTGCACAAACGACATTATCATTTTTTTTGTGAATAGGAAGGTATAAAATTAAATGATATATTTTCTCTTAATAATGATAATTTTTCCTGGATATCATATATATACATTAAATCCTTCTTATACCCGACCTACAGATGAGGTGATGGATAATGAATTACATCTATTCGTGAGGTTGTAGTCCTCTGTACACATGAACGATTGTTTTGTTTCAAATTTGATAGAAGAGGAGATTTATATATGTTATTGCATAAAAAAACATCATATAACTATATGTAAGATATTAGTGTTATTATTTTATCATGGTTGAAGAATAATTTATAGAGTTATAAGAATAAATAAAACAAAAAATTCTTGATCAAGAACTATACCTCGTCTTCCGACAACCTCTTAATATTTATGAACAAATATTCCATAGAATGGGTTTACGATCAACCCAAGGATTATAGGATGTGTAGATTAATGGAATTAAATTATTTGGGTAGGTATTTGATGAAATTGTTTTTTAAGTGTGAATAAAAAATTAGAGGAGGAGACCATTCATAAGTGAGGGCAGTGGCACTCTTTGAAATACATAATGTGTTACATTATTAAAAATATTTTTCCTGTAAAATAGGATCTAAAATAATTTATATAAATATATTATTAGTATTGGTTTAAATAATCTCATAAAATATTTTTTTCTTTATTTAGGTGAATTTTTAACCATTATTTTATTAACACCTGTTAACCCTTTTGATGATTATCGCAAAACAAAGTTTGTTTAATATTTAGGGGTCAATTTAGTTTCTATAAAAGAAAAATGGACCTCAAATAAAAGATGGTTGATATTATAAAATATATCCCATTCACATTACTAATGATAATATTTTTTATTGAATTTTTGATCATTTAATAATACATTATTCATTATAAAATATCATTAATGTCATTTTTGACACTATTCATTTAATTCGACTTTAAACACATAAAAAAAAGGATAGAACTAGAATATAAAAATATTTAACCTCTAAAATATGATAAATATATCTAAAAAATTAATGTTAAATTATAAATCACTCAAAAATATATATATTTAGTATTTTTAAAATTTTATTTATTTATTTTTGAACTGCTTGTATAAGCACTGGGTCGGTGTTGCATAAGAATTTTAGGCAATTATTTCATCCCTAAAAATTAGAAATAAATTATCATGCTGAAAAAAATCATTTATAGTTAAAATTAATATTTATATTTTAAAATATTCTCTATTTATCCCAATGTCAAAATTAACATACAATATAATAAAGGGAATGACTTTTTTTGACTTTTTTAATATAAAAAAATATACTTATCTAAATCACGAAAAATGATAAAAAGATGAAATGTTTAAATTTTGGGAGATTATTAATGAGATATACTCCTAAAATTAAATTAATTAATGTTTTAGGATCACTTTTTAGTGCTTATCATTTTATTTTTAGGCCTAATTTCCAAATTTTCCCTTTAACATTATATCAAAAAATAATAATGATACTATTAATAATGCCCAAAAATAAAAGAGACTTATTTAAAAAGTTTAGACCCGCCAATTAAAAATATGGACCCAATTTTTCAAAATTAAATTTACATAAGTGGAATAATTTAATATAAAATTAATCCAGAAAAACATGATAAAAAAGATTCTTTTAGAAAAATTGATTTTTATGTATAAAAATTCTTTTATACCACATTTACATATAAAATTACTTTTAAAGAAAATAATAGGACTATTTCTAATCAAAATTAACTAATTAAACTTTATAATGAATTTAATGTATAATTTTTCAATAAAAATACTTTGAAAATAAAATACTGTTTAAAAAATTAGTATTTTTTCACTATTCCATGGAAAACAATACTTTTAAAACAATTCTCAAAAATTTATCCTAAGATTACTTTGGTATGATTATTTAAAAAAAGAAATTTATATTTAAAAATTATAATTATATAATTTGGAAATATGTTTTTTAAACAAAATTATATAATACCTGAAAACCCAATTTGGTTTAAAATAAATATTTTTCAATTTGACTGAAATGTTAACTAATATTTTTATAAGGACTATACAAATATAAAATCTAATTAATGAATATTAAAAATACATAAAATGATTTATCATAATATTACATGTGTTTTTACATATAATGCTAATTTATTCAAGGAATTTAAATGTCGATCCCCCCCAAGAGATTTAAATATTAAGAAGATTATCATTCTTTTCCATTATCATAACTAGTAGTGATGATGAAATTAGAATGTAGTAATGATGGATGAAATTCAGAGTTGTTTTTTGAGATAGTTTTTTAATTTTTTATATATAGAATACTTTTTTTGTGATATAGGACTTTGGATAGGTTTTAGAGTATTTTAGCAACAGTAAATGGTGTTTTGGATGGGGTTTGTGGTTTGAGGGATGCCCATGGTGTTCAGATGAATGTCAGGGAAGGTTCGTGTTTCTAAGATACTATAGACCATTAGCAACAGATCATTCATGACATGAAAACCTAAATCACAGAATACAAATTTGAGATATAGGGATATATTCCTATTGTATGACTAGTTTTTTACATGAACCAGGGGTTCAAAACCTCCAATTTTATTCCATATATTACTGGATATAATTTGGTGAAAATGTAATCTTTTTACTCCATCTGTCATCCTTCGTTCACGTCTCCTTTCATTGTACTAAAATTTGGGTAATTTTGTTTAGGGTTTCGATGCCGATTCTATTAAATTTTCATAGAATCAGACGATGATGATGGTGTTTTCATACACAGTTTTTAAATTAGAACCTAAACTTATGAATTTTTACAATCATAAATTCTTTTAGGGAAGGTATGTCACCAGATTAATTTATTAGGCCTTTTCAAAAATTAGATGAAATTTACGTTTAATTGAGTGTTGTGTGTTAGGTATTTTTCTCGAGACAGTGTAAGGTGCAAGTCATAGGGAATTTATCATTTGATAGTCATTGTTTTAGTGTGACGACTATTAATGGCGAGTTTTTTTATCAATAATTACTACTTGTTTAAATAAAAGAGCTAGTTGTAATTTTTTATAATTAATTATTTATTTAATATGATGTGATACTAGGGTTTGGGTGGCGGTACCAGCTTTGATGACTCATTGATGAGCTTGGAAGAGAATCAACAAATCATATGGAGGATAATAAATCCTTAAAAGAGGTATATTATATCTTTAATAAAAATCTATATGTTTTTTTACTTGAGTGATTTCATACACATTAGTTTTATGAGTTTGAGTAGATTTCTCGGTATCGAAAATTCCTATATAAAAGTGATTGGGTGGAGTTGGGACACTTATTTTTGGGTGAGTATGTCTTAAAACTTTGGTCATATAGTGATACAAGATTAACATGCTTTATTTTTAATCTTTTACATGATTAAAAACATTAAATTTCATAATAATAATATCACAAGAACTGATAGGTTCATCTTCATTGGAAACTATCAAAATAATAACCTTATTTTATGAAAAACAAGGTAATTTTATCGTTAAGGCATAATATTATACCATATTTTAGAAATAAGTATTATAATACACTTCCTAAAAATTAAGGAATTAATACATAAGAAATGTGTGAGAAACAATGTTTAGTATGTGGTGAATAAATATTTCCTCAAGGATGTGTTTATAATAATAAGTAAAAAACTTGAGAATATGGTAAATATTACAAAATCATGTGTTATAATTATAATACATAAGTGATATTAAAAGTAAATTGAATAAGAACTTAATTCAATAAAAGGTCAACATAGAAGTATAATAGCTACAACAAGGCTTAAAAGAGTTTAACACAAACCCAAAATTATGAGATCATAAGATCATAATGAATAAAATCATTTAACTATGGAAAACACATATGTATAGGAGAATATTATATACATGATACACACCATCAGTAAAAATTCTTATGAATAACTAAAATATAGTTTTGAATACTAATACCATTGGATATAAACTCATAATCAATGCATTAGAGGCTAATATTTGAGTCCACCCTTCTTTTATCCATACTTACATGTTCCTCTTAAAAATCATATACTTTTCAAATCGTAAATAAACCATAGAAATAAAATTACATTCTTAAAAATTATAATTGAAAATAATTCCATTTTCATAATGAATCCATAGATATTAAAATGGGTATAAAAAAATTCAAAATGGTGTAAAATAACATCAAAAATTAAATATAAAAAAACTAAAAAATAGATCACCCAAATTAATCTATGAATTAAAATAAAATGTAGTGTGAAATATGAAACATAACTCTATTTGAGACAATTTTTTTAAGATAATGAAAAAAATCAATAAAAGAGTTTGTTTAAAAACATTTTTTATTCATAATTGTAAAATTATTAATTTTGAGTCTCTTTTTAAAAAGAATGATTTGTTTAAAAAAATGAAAAGAAATCCTAAAATGAATATTTATTTGGATCAAAAACCGTTTTTCTATAAAAATAAAAGAGATAAAATTATTCAAAATTGAATGTCAAGGAAAGAACAAAATTAAAAAGGAAATTTTATAACTAATATAAAGGAACACGAGTTACCATGTCCTTTACAGATAAATGAAAATATTAATCAAAAGAATATAGGAAGGATTTCTTGATACAATCCTCAAAATCTCATGAAATATAAAATTATTATCCCACATGAAATAAATACTGGATGTAATAAACCATTTAAGAGAGTAAAGTTTTACAACATTAAAAAATCTCATAAAATGAAAAATAGAGAGAATTAACCGCTACAAAATTAGAAAGTTATGTATAAAAACTTCTTAAAGGATATTATTTCAAATGAAAGGTTAAATTTCTAGAAAAATGAGTGGATCAAGATATAAAATATTAATGGGGCTTGAGGTAGGGGTATGATTAAATAAATTTTATTTTCATTGGGTTATATCATTGACCATGTTATTCCAAGATTATATTTATTATGAAATATTACTATATAATATTGTATTTAAATTTTTGTATGTGGATTAAATTTTTTTCTTCATATAATCCTTTCATTTATTTATTCGTACTTCAAATGTTATAATATTTATAAGGGTTCTTAGTTTTAATTAATTTTACTCGAGATGTGTAATTTTTTTGTGAACCTATATTTATTTAATATGATGTAATTTTTTTACCATAAATTTAATTTAATGTATTATTTCTTTTAGGTAATAGGTTTAGAGTGTTTTATTATGTTTCTTCATTTAATCTATATTATTGAAGAATTACAAAAGTTGTAAGGGTTTATTCATTTAAATTTCCCTTCATTGAGATATTTTCTTTAATAACCACAATATTTTTGTTTTATGGTTTATAAACTACCGACGAATGTATTTTATGATACTTTTAAGGAAAATTATATTGATTTACTATTTCATATATGGTTATCTATTTATGAGGTTTTAATTTAAATATTTTTAAAGTGGTAAGGGTTTATTTTTTAATATATCTTTTTATCTGGATTGGGTAGGTTTAATTTTCAATTATAGGGAATTATATGTTCCTTCTCTCACAAAACCCATTTATTGTTTTTTACTCTAGTTTTATTTGGGTTTTAAATTATTGTTTCTATTTTTCATCTCTTTTGTAATTAGAAAACTAATTGAATATTTTTAAGAAATACTAATATTTTTTCTTCTTTTTTGTCATGAAACATTTAGTAACTTTCCATGTTATTTAAAATTATTCAAGGAGTTTATTTTATATAATCCAATGATTTTTTAAATTCATTTTCAACAATATTATAATTTATTTTAAATTGTGTTGAAAAAGAATCTTTACGATCATTTAAATATGGATTATATATTACTTTAAGAAAAGTATGAAAAAAATTATTTTTAGGCATTTAAAAATTTAATATATCTTCCCAGCATTATGTATATTATTTACTAAAAATATAACATAAAAATTTTACATGGTTTAAAAAATAAATACCCATTCCCAATTTTGGTTAATTTTATGTTTTTAAATGTTACAAAAAGAAAAAGAATATTTCATCTTGTTTTTCAAATAATTTTTCTAATGATTTTATAAAATTATTATTTTTATATTAGAACATCATTTAATTATTGTAATAAATTACTCGGGATATGATCTTATGACACCATCCACTCAATTTTATTTGATATACAATGTTTATTATAGTTTGTTGGTATTTAATGAAACTTTCCTCTTTCTCATGGGAAAATTAATTTTTGAAGGAATACTAAATTTTCTTATATTCTTGTGGTATATATATATATAAATTGTTTATTATTATGTGATGGGTGGTTATGTTATATCCCTATAATGAATTGGTAAATGGTTTATATCTCATGATATCAAAAGGGTACATAAGTTATTGTCCAAAGGCCCAGATGGTATATATGTAATTATCCCAATTGAAAGTGGGTACGCCAATAATTATCCAAATCATAAGAGGGTACATGGGTAATTATATCATGTCTATGAGGTTAATAGGAAAGTTTTCCCAAGCCCAATAAAGTTCATCAGTGGTTGGCCTAATCCCATGAAAGAAAATGGGTTATTATTCCAAACCAATTATGTGATAAATTTCATGGAGAGTAGAACTGACACATGATTTCTATTCTAATGTTTTTTCTAAACATTTATGTCCCAAATTTATGTCTTTTTATTATTATATTCTTTAATATCTCATCATTTATTGTCTATGATTCACCACTCTTACTAATCATGTATTTTTGTTTATAAACCTTTATTACATGACTTAGGATTTATGGTCTATAAATTATTGGTCATGTTTTTATAAGTTATGATCAGGTTATCATATGATTATTCTTATTTATACCCCCTTATGATCACTATTTTTTATCTTCAATTTTACCCTTACTAAGAATATGATCTCAGACTTTTTATTTTTCTGTTTGCCCAGGGTATGGTAAAATGTTTTAAGTAGGAAAAGTCAAATAAGGGTACTATATGAGAATAACATTATGCGAAATGTTGAATATATTTGATGAAATAATTTGATTATTAATTTTTTATCAAAAGTCACTAAACCTTTACAATTATCTGGTTTGTATTATTTTGAAATATACTAAATAAACATGTGAAATGAGGTAATATTATTGTAATTTGTTTGTGTATTTGTAGACTATATACATAATAAAATCATTTCATGAAATATATTAAACATTTCCCAAAATATTATTCTCACATAGTCTACTCTATAGAAATTTCCTACTTAAATCCTTTAATCATAAACTATAGAAATGGAAACATAAGAAATGGTGATCCAAAATAATCAGTAAGGGTAAAATGGGAGATATCAAATGAATGATCAAAATGATCACAAGATAGATATACAGGAATGAAAACATGATCATAACTTATGAGATCATACCCAAAAATTATTAAACCATATTACATGAGTCATTACTGGATGCTTTTTTCTTGATAAAATACATCATTCCTAATAGTTTGAAATCATCAATAATTAATAATGATTCATGAGGGAAAATCATAATCATTAGACATAAGTTTTTTTCCTAAAAGTGTCGAATAAACATAAGAATATAAATCATATGTCATGGTGGATCACCATTACATTCATTACATAGTAGGTTTGGTATAAACACACGTGTACTTTCTTAGGATTGGTCCAAAAAACAATTTACCCTCCTGATCATGGGATAATTAACCATGTAACCTCTAGGAAATGGTCTAATTTTCCATGTACTATCTTCATCATGAGATAATTACCAGTTTATAATTTTGGGATTTGGATGACCTCTAATATACACATTTGATCTTAAGAGATATGAAACATTAAACAATGAATTATAAGGATATAGGGAACCCCCTTTCTCAAAATAATAAACTAATCATATATATATTCCATAAGAAGACTAGTGAATTCATAATTCCATAATATATTAATTAATTCGGGAGAAATAAATTGGTTGCATGAAAAATCATTAACAAATCATTAACATAGGCCATCCAGAGAAAGTAAGTGGATGATATCATAAGATTATATCTACCATGAAGTATAAAATTCCATAAAAGATTTTGACCTTAACTAAAATTGTTTTTAAATCCTTAAAAAATTATTTAAAAAACAAGAAGAAATATCACTTTCTTTATATAATTATTAAAAGATAAAAATTAACATAAAATTGGAATACTATTTTATTCTCAAAACCATAAAACCTTTTAAGGGAATATTTTAAACAATTAATAGACATTAATATAGGAAAAACCATTCATTCTATAAATTGTTAAAAATATTCTTTACAATATTTTTTAAAACGTAAAATATAAGATGTAAAAATATATTAAAAAGTTTAATTTCTAAAATATTTTCATAGAGATTCAAATATAGTTAAAAATGAATTAAAAAATCATTTTATTATAGAATATAGATTTCATTAATCATTTCAAATATCATTGACATGGATTAAATTTTTCTCCCAAAAAGGGTAAAAAAGATTCGTTATTCATGGAGAAAGTATTTTGATATATTTTGTAAGAACCCGGTTCTTATTTTCAAGGTACGAGTTTCTTCTTTTATCTTTTCCTTAAGTGTTTTTGAGAGATAACGAAAACGGGGGAAAATTCCCAAATTTTTGGGCTACATGTCGTGTACTTTTTCACACGTCATGTACTTTGGTTGTGTGGGATGAGTACACAGGGTGTGTAGCCCCATCAGCGATGAAAGGTGTAAATCATTACTTCACATCATGTAGTTTTTATTTATACGTTGTGTAGTATATCAACAGGTAAATAGTAAGGAAGTGGAAGCAGTCTCCAGCTGAGCGACAGTACACGCTATGTATTCGGGAATACACGTTGTGTACACATGTCGGCGGATGAACATTACGGCGGTGGGAAAAGTAGCCGCCAGAGGAATAGTTAAATGAGAAAAATACACCCCGTGTATTCAATAGTACATGAAGTGTAGTTATTTTTCTCTTAAAATGGGTAGTAGCCTCCCCTGTTCACAGGGTAGGCTTAGAGCCAGAGGATGAGTCGAGAGAGAGGGTTGAACCTTTGAGGAGCTCCAGATCGCACGTCGGGAATCTGTTTCCGCCTCTTTCAATCTTATTGGGATCATACGGGTAAGCCTCTCCTTCTTCTTAAGTCGTTCTTACCAATTATTTCTTGAGGGAAAGTAATTTTCATTTTAACGGGTTTTTTCTACCCCAGATCTACGTCTTCTAAGGGCGTTTCTGGAAGCGATGTTCACGTATACTGTTCAAGGGCGTTTAATGTAGGTGGATTGGTGTTTAAATTCCAACTTTTGTGCATTTTTGTGTACCATTGAGCAATGGAACCATGTTGGGATGTCGTGTGGCTAAGGCCTTGGCTATTTAAATACCTATAATTGTATAGGTAATTAAATGTGATAATAAAATGCTGTTTGGGATCGCTGCTTGGATCCAGGACCACCCCGGGTGTGTGTTCCTCTATTTAGTCATTTGGCCAGGATACTCAAGGGTATTCCATGTTTATATAATTAATTACTTTTTCCTTGAGAGGAATTGTATGTAAATTTTCATGTTTATATGCTGGGCATGGCCCGATTACTTGTTTAGCCAGAGGGAAGTGATATATAAGCCTGAGGGCATGGTTTTACTATATTAGCCTGAGGGCATTGTTGATTAGCCTGAGGGAGAAGTTCTATTAGCCTGAGGGCAATGCCTACGGGAAATATTCTGATTACATGAGGGTTTCATTTCAGTTTGGCATGAGGGAAAGATTATATTTTTCCTGAGGGAAATGACTGATGGTAAGGTACTGTATAGCCTGAGGGAAAGCCTGAGGGCGTGGTTTTACTATATTATCCAGAGGGCATGGTTTTACTATATTAGCATGAGGGAAAGATTTTGGTTGGAATAAGGGCTAGGTTCTATTGATCATAGAATATTATTAAATTAAATCATTGAAAATTAATAATAAAATGGAAATATAACAGGTAAAGTTAATAACATTTGAGTACTACTTAGTTTATTTCATTTTACTACCGCACACTTTTGTTGCATATTTTTCACACAGTTGGGCACATGCCTTTGGTGGGTGCCTACGGGTATTTATTTCTCACACCCTGTTTGGGTCATGTCTTCGGCCTAAATAGACTATGTTTCCACAGGTGTGGATAAGAGAAAGGGTCCCTATACAGGTACATGATTGTTGATGAGGAGTAGGGGAGCATGGGACCGATCTTAGGCTCGCGATGCTGCCGGCTATTTTGGTTTGTTCTATTGTACCTTTACTTTCTACTCTATCGTGTTGTATTGTTGTGTAACATGTTCTGGCTATTTTTTAGGACTTGTGACATGTTAAATCCTTATCTATATAACTGTTGGTTATCTTTTAACTGTAGTTGTTCATTTTAAATGTGTACGGTTTATTGCTTCTGCTGTTGTTTTATGTTGTATATTTTATTCCGTTGCGCTACACTTTGACAAATGAGGGAATAGTTTCACCAATATCAGACCTGGGATCTTGTTGCTAGTCGGCAGCCTCTGTCATTTGGGGAAATGCGCTTGAGGTCACGTGGCGAACCGGGTTCGGGGCACCCGTTGAGTGGCACCCGAGCCCGGGACGTTACAAAGTGGTATCAAAGGTGTTTCTTTTCTTTGACTTACTATTTGGAGCCTTATTTAGGGATAGGACATAAACGGTAGTTGGTAATAAGTTCTTCCTGGGAGTAGCTAACTCATGTATAGGGAAAAGCCAGTCTGCCTCAGATTTTTGTAATCCTTCTAATTTTGCAAATTTTACAGTTGATTTGATTTCACCGTTGGGTGACGCACTTGCGAATGTGCTGTTTATATCTTATTCATGGGTTCTATTTAGTTGAAAAATGATGAGATGAGGGTATGCCATCTCATTCATCAATTAGGAACATGCTAGTAATCACATGCCATACATAGTTCAATGCCATGTAGGTGCATTAGAAATTTCATGTTGTTGTGATAGTTGTTGTGCTAGAAAATCATGTTGTTATGATAGCTGCTTGATAAATACATGTTATGTGATAGGGTATTTTCATGTGATACTGTTGATAGAATGGACATCAAACTTTGGTTTTTGGGGAGTTTGGGACCTCATTGACCGGAATTTGGTGGATCATTAACTGTTTATCTTGTTATAACACATATAAGATGCCAAACTTTGATTCTCCGGGAGTATGGGCCCTCACAGATCGAAATTTGGCACTTAGATGTTGTTTTTTAGTATTTTACGGGTTCCATAGAAGTACCTGAGACTTACTGTCCAGAAAAACCAGGATACACGCCGTGTAGTTCTTTGGACACTTGTCGTGTGTTCTTCTGTTCGGGAAGAAAAGAAAACTTTTTGAGTAACACGCCGTGTACCCTCAGTACACACTGTGTAGTCGCTTACCATGTCATAGACCGTGTGGGAGGGGACACAGGGAAGGGAAATTCTTGGGGAGAACACGCCGTGTACCTGATGTACACATCGTGTAGTGTTGACATAGAGTCCGCCCGTGTAACTAACAACATCGATGGAAGAGACCTTAAGACATACATGTCGTGTCCACTGTGGCACACGCCGTGTAGTCTAGGCGGGGGACCTGTCCATGTAACTAACAACATGGGTCAGTTTAATCCATTCGTGTATACGCCGTGTGTATATAGAATACGCCGTGTAGTGTGTGCCATGTATCTGGCCGTGTAACTAACCACACAGGTCGGCGGCGCTCGTCTAGTATACACCGTGTGCCTGGGGAAGATGCCGTGTAGTCTTGTCCGAGGACAAACCATGTGAATTTAGCCATGTGGTTGGGGAAACAGTGTGGTGTACACACCTTGTTCATGTGTAACACATCGTGTAGTATAAATCTGAGTAGTCGGCCATGTTACAAACGACACGGGTAGTTGTAAAATTACACCATACACACCGTGTAGTTAAATAAACATGCCGTGTAGTTTTGTTCAATGGGATCCGTGTGGCTTAGCCGTTTAGAAGGACTCGGGCCGGGGAAGGGAGGTCAGGTACACGTCGTGTAGTCAGTATACACGCCATGTAGTCTTGTTGTGCGATCTTGAATGGCTTCTTCCTCTTGTTCCACTTTTTGGTCCCTTCGTTTTCAGACTGTGATAATCTTTATCTATGGTGTGTGTTTAAACTTGTAGAGTCATGCCGTCGAGAAGATCACATTTTGTTCACCAGGAGATCGGCAATGATTATACTCTAGATATGGTTGTCCTTGGGCTACCAGTGGATCCCCCAGCAGAACCAGATGTGACGCCAGCCATTATACCGGACGCAGGCACAAAGGTGCAGTTTCATGAAGGCTTTATGCGGTTCATGCAGACCTTTCCGGGAGCACCGTCGGCTACCACATCTATGGCTGAGCTGACTCGTATCTTCCAGCACCATCATCCTCTTATTTTCTCAAGGGATGGTGGACCACAGGCTGTGGAGTCGTGGCTGGGGTCTATGCAGACTATTTTTGAGCATCTCGAGACGCCTCCAGGGTGGATGGTCAAGTTCGCGATGTATACGCTGCGTGATTCTGCCAAGAGGTGGTGGGATGTTACAGCCCAGTCAGAGAATCACAGAGACATGGCATGGGAATATTTTTAGACATATTTCTATGATTTCTAATTCTCAGAAATGCTGAGGGCATATCGATCTCAAGAGTTCATTAATCTGCAGCCGGGCGTAATTTCGGTGATGGATTATTCTGCTTGTTTCACCGAGCTTCAGTGTTTTTAACCTGTTCTGGTGGGTGATGAGACGTTGAGGTCCAGAAGCTTTGAGGATGGTCTTTGATATGAATCTAAGAACTAGTAAACGTTTTCAGGTTGCCTATAGTACATTCTATTGTAAAACAGGTGCTAATTACAAAGAGGAACCTACGGGAGGCTAGTGGTGCCGGCTAGGGCGGTTCAGCACCATTTTCTGGTACTATTTCTACCGGAAAGAGGAAGTGATAGATGAGTTTCTCTCACGGTGGCAGTAATATCCAGGAAGATACTTTAGGTGGCCTGATCATGTGATACCAGTGTGGTAGAGAGAGGCATAAGAGACGTTAGTGTACCCGAGACCCAGTGGAGTGCTGAGCTTGCGGCAAGATGGGTCATCTATAGCACTTTTGTAGGGCGTTTCCACCAGTGGCTAGTAAGAGGGGTTCTTTGTAGACTCCACATGCGGTAACAGGACCAGTAGCTTCTTACCAGCCGGGGAACTGGAATACGTCAGGGCGTGTAGGCAGGGATGGTGGTCGTGGCCGTGGTAGCCCGACATTAGGATCTCAGAGGAAACAGGGTAGGACA
The DNA here is from genome assembly GCA_963277665.1 of Viscum album. Lineage (NCBI taxonomy): Eukaryota > Viridiplantae > Streptophyta > Magnoliopsida > Santalales > Viscaceae > Viscum > Viscum album. Next base: position 1,378,567,076 of record OY728132.1, on the reverse strand, counting down.
GCTCATGGTAGACAGGCTGTGTCGCAGGGCCATGACACTAGGCTGGTATATGTAGTGCAATAGACCCAGAGAGAGAAGGATCTCTGTACTTCTATAGTTAGAGGTATTATTCTAGAAGATTATGTCTTATCTTCAGTACTTTTCGATACAGGTGATACACATAGTTTCATATCTCTGAACATTGTGGAGATCCTTGGGCCTTGTGTTTCTTCTTCTTCTGTTGTTATGACGTTAGACACTCCGTTGGGAACTAGAACGGCTGGTGTGCGTCAGTGCAAGGAGTGCCCCCTTGAGGTTGGTGGGTGTCACTTTCTATGGGACCTCTATGTCTTAGAGATGACGAGCTATGATGTCATTCTCTTGATGGACTGGTTGGTTCCCTTTGGAGCCTTTGTAGACTGCTACTGTCATGGGGTGTGTTTCACGTCACCAGAGTGTGGAGAGTTTCTATACAAGGGCGAGTGGGATGCTCAGGAGAGTCGAGATAGACGAGAGAATCGTGGGCGAGGTGGAGTCATAGCCCAGATTACGAGTATATATCTAGATGATCAGGTGACTTGTCAGCAGGATTTCCCTCCAGTGGATGATCGTTTCAGGTATGTATTCCTGGACGACATCTCAGGTCTACCTCCGGAGCGAGAGGGGGATTTCTCTATTAATCTTGTGCCAGGAGAAACACCGGTGTCCATTCCTCCTTATAGGATGTCCACGCCTGAATGGTAGGAGCTCGAGAGGCAGTGAGAGGAGTTATAGGTAAAGGGTTTTATCGAACCCAGTACTTCTCCTTGGGGTTCTCCGGTCCTTTTTGCGAAGAAGGAGGACGGTGCCCTCAGACTCTGTGTGGATTATCAGAAGCTGAACCAGCCAATTGTTAAGAACCGATATCCCTCACTGAGGATTGATGATCTTTTTGATCAACTAAGGGGAGAACGAGTGTTCTCTAAGATTGACTTGAGATCCAGATATCATCAGTTGCACGTGAGACCATCAGACATACGGCTTACAGATTTTTGGATCAGATATGGTCTATACAAGTACTTGGTTATGCCATTTGAACTCACGAACGAACCAGTAGTTTTCAGGGCTCTGATGAATCATGTGTTCCATCCATATCTTGATTCTTTTGGGGTAGTATTTGTGGATGATATCTTGGTGTACTCTCACACTCGACACGACCATGCCACCCACCATGAGATCATATTGAGTACACTGAGAGAGCATCGGCTATATGATAATCTCTCAAAGTGCCACTTTTGGATAGACTATATCCACTTCCTAGGTCATATCATCTCAGAGGCAGGAGTTTCCATGGACCCAGAGAAGATGAGAGCAACATTTTAATGGGAGCATCCTAAGAACGTGTTTGAGACACAGAGTTTCTTAGGGCTGGATGGTTACTACAGGCACTTTATACATGACTTCTCTCGCTTAGAAGCACCGTTGACGGGTCTGACTATGAATGGTGTGAAGTTGATTTGGTCATAAGCTTGTGAGACAGCCTTTCAGGACCTGAAAGGAAGGTTGATATCAGCAGCAATCCTGATACTCCCAGAGAAAGGGAAGATCTATATAATTTACTGTGATGCATCAGGTATTGGGATGGGACCAGTGTTGATGCAGGGCGATCGAGTAGTTGCGTATCGGTCTCGGCAGTTGAGGCCACATTAGAGTAATTACCCAACACATGATCTCAAGTTGGCTACAGTTGTTCATACGTTGTGCTGTTGGAGACACTATCTCTTGGGAGAGCATTTTTTGGTTTTCACTGACCAAAAAAGTCTCAAGTACATTTTTACCCAGCATGACTTGAACCTGAGACAGAAAAGGTTAGTCGAATACCTTCAGTCCTTCAATTATGAGCTTACCTATACACCTGGTAAGGGTAATGCATTAGCTGATGCACTAAGCAGAAGGACTCAGATACAGGCGGTGCAGGAGGCCAGTGGTGAGTGGAAGCTTATGTCTTTGTTCTCTGAGATGCATTTGGAGGTGCATGACAGTCAGGGGAAGACCTATCTTTCATCATTATCTATGACTTCTACCCTCCTCGATAGAGTGAGGATGAGATAGCTATCTGATTCCAAAAACCCAGTTCTATGGGAGTCGGTAGCCAGTAAGGACCCTTCTCCTGGTTGGACGATAAGAGATGATGAGGTACTATGTTTCCATGGACAAGTGTGGGTTGCATGTGATATACGCGAGGAGTTGATGAGGGAGTTTCATGCTTTAGCTTGGGTAGTTCATCCCAGAGTTACCAAGATGTATTGTGACTTGAGACGTCAATAATGGTGGTCGGGTATGAAGAGAGATGTATATCGTTTTGTTACGAGATGCTCCACCTGTCAGTAGGTGAATGTGGAGCATCAGAGGCCAGCTGGAATATTATAGCTATTACCCACTCCGGAGTTGAAATGGGATGATGTCGTGATAGACTTCATGACTGGGTTTCCGAGGTCACCTCGAGTCAACGATGCCATGTGGGTTGTTGTGGATATACTCACGATGGTAGATCACTTTTTTCCAATCAAGGAGACCTTCAGTGTTGATGAGCTCAGGAAGTTGTATATTTTAGAGGTCGTACGTATTCATGGGGTTCCTCCTTCTATCATTTCGGATAGGGACGCTCATTTTACATCTCCATTCTGGTAGAGTTTTCAGAGGGAACTGGGTACACAGGTGCTTCTGAGCACAGCTTACCACCCTCAGACCGATGGCTAGTCAGAGCGTACCATACAGGTGCTTGAGGACATGCTGTGTGCATGCGTCCTGGACTTTGGGGGCTTTTGGGAGAATCATATACCCCTAGTCGAGTTTTCCTATAATAATAGTTTCAGGCAACTATTAAGATGGAAGCTTACAAGGATTTATATGGTAGGCTATGTCGATCACCCATGTGATAGTTAGAGGCAGGTGAGACATCTTTACTGGGACCACGTCTCGTGCAGGAGACTTCTGAGCTGGTCATGTTGATTCAGAAGTAGATGGATACCACACAGTCTCGTCAGAAATCTTATGTTGATCGCCACAGACAACCCTTGGAGTTCGTGGTCGGGGGTTAGGTTTTCTTGCATGTTTCACCGAGGTTGGGACATAGACGGATCAGGATACCAGGTAAACTTTCACTGAGGTATGTTGGGCCATTTGAGATTCTGGGGAGATTCGGTCTGGTTGCCTATCAGTTCCAGTTATCGCAGAGGTATCATGCCATGAAAAACATCTTCCATGTATCTAAGTTGCATCTCTATTATTCAGACCCATCTCACATCATTCATCCAGAGGAGGTTGAACTTCATATATATGCATGCTTTGAGGAGCATCTGAATCATATTGTTGATAGGAGCCCGAAGGTTCTCCGAGGCTGGTCAGTTCTTCTCGTACGGGTGCTATGGAAGCATGGCCGAGTGCAGGACGAAACCTGGGGGTAGGAAACCGATGTACGTGCTCAGTGTCCAGAGCTATTCTGAGCTTTATCTTCACCACCATTTAAGGGAAATTCAGGGACAAATTTATTTAAGGGGGAAGTTTCTAAGAAACTGATTCTTATTTTCAAGGTACGAGTTTCTTCTTTTCATTTTTCCTTAAGTGTTTTTGAGAGATAAGGAAAATGGGGGAAATACAAAATATTGGGACTACATGCCGTTTACTTTGGCAGTGTGGGATGAGTACACAGGGTGTGTAGCCCTATCGGTGATGAAAGGTGTAAAAACCGAAGACGCGCCTTGTAGTTTGTATTTACACACCATGTAGTCAGTCGGTAGGTAAATAGTAAGGCGGTGGAAGCAGCCGGCTACTAAGCGATAGTACATTCCATGTATTCAGGAATACAAGATGTGTATTCGGGAATACATGTTGTGTACACATATTGACGGATGAACATTACGATGGTGGGAAAAGTAGCCACCAGAGGAACAGTTAAATGAGAAAAGTACCCACCATGTACTCAACAGTACACGCCGTGTAGTTTGTTTTTTTCACTTAAAATGGGAAGTAGCCTCCCCTGTTCACAGGGAAGGCAAGAACCAGAGGTGGAGTTAGGAGAGAGGGCCTAACCTTCAAAGAGCTCTAGATCACACGCCGGGAATCCGTTTCCGCCTCTGTCGATCTCGTTGGGAAAGTACGGGTAAGCCTCTCCTTCTCTTTAAGCTGTTATTACCAATTCTTTCCCAAGAGAATGTTATTTGTGTTTTAACATGTTTTCATCTACCCCAGATCTACTTCGTCTGATGGTGTTTCTGGAAGCGACGTTCACGTATACCATTCAGGGGCGTTTAAGGTAGGTAGCTTGGTGTTTAAATTCCAACTATTGTTCTTTTTGTGTACCGTTGAGCTACAAATCCATGTTGGGGTGTTGTGTATATGAGGCCTTGTCTCTTTAAATACCTATAATTGTATAGTTAATTAAATTTGACAATAAAATGTTGTTAGGGATCACTTCTTGGATCCAGGACCACCCTAGGGGTGTGTTCCTTTGTTTAGCCATTTGGCCAGGATACTCGAGGGTATTCCATGTTTATATAATACATTACTTTTTTCCTTGAGAGGAATTGTATGTAAATTTTCATGTTTATATGATGAGAATGACCCAGTTACTTTTTTATCCTGAGGGAAGTGATATATAAGCCTGAGGGCGTGGTTCTACTATATTAGCTTGTGGGAATTATTGATTAGCCTGAGGGCGTAGTTCTATTAGCCTGAGGGCAATGCCTAAGGGAAAGATTCTGATTACCTGAGGGTTTCGTTTCAGTTTGGACTGAGGGAAAGATTCCATTTCCCCTGGGGGAAATGCCTGAGGGAAAGGTATTGTATAGCCTGAGGGAAAGCCTAAGGGCGTGGGTTTACAATATTATCCTGAGGGTGCGGTTTTACTATATTATCCTGGGAGAAAGATTCTCATTGGCCTGAGGGCTTGGTTCTGTTGATCATAGAGTGTTATTAAATTAAATGGTTGAAAATGAATAATAAAATGGAAATATAACTGGTAAAGTTAGTTATTTTAGAGTACTTCTTAGTTTATTTCATTATAATACTACACACTTTTGTTGCATATTTTTCACACAGTTGGGAACGAGCCTTTGGTGGGTGCCTACTAGGATTTATTTCTCACAACCTATTTGGGTCATGTTTTCGGCCCAAACAGACTATGTTGCTGCAGGTGTGGATAAGGGAAACGGTCCCTATATAGGTACATGATTGTTGCTAAGGAGTAGGGGAGCATGGGACAGAGCTTGGGCTCGCAATGCCGTCGGCTGTTTTTTTATTATACTTTTAATTTCTTCTGTATCGTGTTGTATTGTTGTGTAACATGTTCTGGATGTTTTCTTAGGACTTGAGACATGTCTCGTCATTATATATATAACTATTTGTTATCTTTTTACTAAAGTTGTTCATTTTAAATGTGTATGTTTTATTTCTCCTATTTTTGTTGTATTTTGTATATTTTATTCTGCTACAAAAAAATTTGGAAAATGACGGAATAGTTACCCCACTATAAGACCTCGTCCCTCACAGCTAGGCGGAAGCCTATGGCGTTTTGGAAAATGTGTTTGAGGTCACGTGGCGAATCGGGTTCGGGGCACCCGTTGAGTGGCACCAGGGCCCTAGATGTTACATATTTCAGTAATAAAGTGTGTTAAAATAGAAATGATATATTAAAAACCTTGAAATACTTATATGAGAAGAACTTATGTGTGTTTCCAGAGTGAAATAACATATAATTCTGCACATTTTAAATTAATACTTAAACAATCTTGACAAAAAGTGTGATTGTAATGTAACCTCTTAACTCAATTATTTTCTTGTTTTATTCATAATTTTACCACACATATAATAATTTTATATTCCATATAAATATATAAAATAACATTATACATAATTTTATTTAAATATATCATTCCATTATAATTTCTAATTATCTATTTAATATTAATTCCTTATTAAAATCGATAATAAGGTGTCAACTGTTCTGTTTTCCATGTATGTTTTGGTTCTGTGGTTTTGATCCATGAACCTTAATCATAATCTCATCATCTCAATAATATTAATAGTTTCATAAATATAATATTTATTACTTATACACAATTTTAGAAAAATACATATTTTTCATTGATGAAAATTGGAATAAATCACTATGCGGAGGCGGTAGTCCACACATACACACGAGTGATATTTTCAATTTTCAATAGATAGAAATAAAGGAAGGTAAATAATATTTCATATTTAAAAAATCATAATTTTATCATATATATAATATATATTCATTAAACCCATATATACAACTAGACATGTGAGGTGTTGATGAAACATGAATTACATCACTTCGTGGTGGCGGTCATCCACTCATTCCCATGAGTGGAATTTTCATTATTCATTTGATGAAAATGAGATAGAATATTATTATTCCATTAAAAATAAAACATTTAAGAATATAATTGATTCTTATTTAATTATGATAATATGTTTATATATTATTTTAACGAGGTTCAAAAATAAATAATCTTCAACAAAACTTGGTAAAGAAAAATACCACTTCCTAAATTATCAACCTTTCCCACACACCATAAACCTCATTAGGCCAGTAATTTAGTGAGATAAAAACCTATAAGTTATTTTAGGAGATTTTATATGGTATTTGGGTTGGTATTTGCCAACAGAAAGTGATTGGTAAGTTTTATTCCAAGGGAAAGTAAAAAAGTGTAATTTATACTTTAGGAGATTAGTCTTTTAGGGTTAAATTATTTATTATTTTAACATTTAGTCCTAATTTGTTTTTGGAATTATGATTAGTATGATTTTTTTCATCATTAAAAATATTTTTTATGTGAAATTATAACAATACTAAATCATAATGTAATTATTGAACCACCAAATTAAATGTAATAAATCAAATATAATTTTTATTTTAGTAAAATATAACATAGGCTTCAAAATTTCAAACATTGGTATGTAAAGTCAACAAAATATTTTTTAATTATTAATATCACCCCTTAATTATATATTTTTTCAAGAAAAATAATTTTTTATTTTTTATTTCATTCGTATATAATATTTATTTCATAGAAGATATAGTATACAAATAAAATAATATGTTTTCACTATTCACCAAAAAATTAACTTATTCAGAGAAAGCCCAAAAATTCACCCTAATATATTTTAACATGAAAAATTAATAAATAAAGCTAATTTTATCAAATAAAATTTGTAATTTTGGAAAAAAAATTCTAATATATGTGTAAAAAACTAGTAAAACCCATTTTTATAAAAAATATATCTTTAAAGCATAATGTGAATTTATTCTCATTCAATGCCTCATAAAAACCATTAGATGGTTTATAAATTAGTTTATTGAAAATATTATCAATAAATTTAATAAAAATAAATTTAATTAGTGATAAATTTAATTTATTAGGATTCAAATACATTGCGCACTTTAAAATAGTGTCCTAAAAAATATCTCTCTTTAAAATAAAACGATTTTATCTTTACTTATAAAAAATTGATAATAAATGTATAAATGATTATTTATCTGTTTAAATGTATAATAAATACTTGTCAATAAATTCAATACTCAAAATAAGAAAAAATTATTTTTTAAATAAAATTAGAATATATAATAAGAATTGTGTTTTTAAACAAAAACATTTTCATGGAAATGAAAAATTAAAGAAGAACTTATTATAACTACTAAATTGGTTTTTCTAATTATGATCCATTTAATTTTCCTTTATAATGTTTCAATTTTTATTATAATGAATTTTTATTCAATTATTTTTAGCATTTCATTTATAAAAATCAATAGAACATGTTGAATTTTTTATTGAGATATAAATTCAAAAATATCATGGTGTTATAATAGTTTCATGTAAACAAATAAAAAACAATGGGATATAAATAAGGTATAATGATATACACTAAAACAATACACAATGAATGATTTTCATAATGAAAATATCACTAGTACACAAGTAATACAAATGTTAACCGGTGAATGGAACCCTAGGTTAGATTTAAAACCCTTGCACAGTCCTGATAATTCCATCAGATTATCTAGGATAGATATCCATCATGGGAGAGATTGGAAACCATATGCCACAGAATCCACCCCTTAGCTCCCTCATTCTAACTGGTAAACATTCCCCAGTAAGCACACAATATAAAATAGGTCTTACACTCATCCAAGACTTATAATTAATTACCTATGACTCCTATGAAATTTCATCATAGAGGGGAGAAAACAAGAAAGACACAATCATCCCATCATTAACAATAAATCACAAAAACTTAATCTAACATATTGCATCCCACACCCGCACTTGAAAAAACTGATTTTACATGCATAAGAATCAGATAAATGTATAACAATATAAAATAGAACCCAAAAGGTCACAATCCAAAATAGGCATAACAATTATGAGGGGTTCTACGAGGGCACCAAATATTATAAAAACAACTTATTTAATGTTTTTAATAGGTTCATTGAAAAAAATCTGGGGATTCTGAGAATTTCCAAACAACTTGAGATATCATTTCCAATCATCCCTTGAAACCAATTTATAAATAATCAAGTATAAAACCATAAAAATTCACAACCCCCTTTGTTTAAAATGATTTAAATAACCCATAAAATTACAATCATTTGAAAAAACTACATGTAAAACCCCATTTTCTATTTTCCAAGACCTAAAACGGGCTAGACTGTATTTAAGAAGATATTTATTCAAAATAATTATCATAGGTAATTTCAAAAACACTTTAAACTCAAATAATTACTGTAAAAAAGGAAAACCGATGAAAAAGAATTATAACAAGCGATAAAGACCTATTTTGTTTTAGAAAATCCATCGAAAAAGTCACACATAGAATAGATTTGATAAGAAACATTTTATAAAAAATAGAAAATTAAATTAAATTATATTTTATTTAATGGAAAATAACCAAAAAAAATGTATCATATCAATCATAACCATGTCACAAATGGTAACTTATGATTGAGAATTCTTAACCATGCAAAGGGAGATCCTCTACAAGCACTAGAAACCCTGTAAAACCAATTTAGATCCACCATAAAACCTAATAATGACCATAATAGACCCTAGGTTTTGTGATTGAACCTAATTATAAAATAAATGGGTGTAGGGTGAATAATTGGGGAACATTAAAGGTAAATGTAAGATTATCATGGAGAAACCAAAGAGAATCGAAGGATGTTGGCCAAAAATTAAAAAAAAACGGAGGGACAGATCACTAAGTAAAATTCCCAAGCATAAATGAATGACGTGGTGAATATGAAAGGAAAAAAACTTATTAATCGATAGGGATATAAGTATAAAGTCACATTTAATTGAAACCTGCGAAGATCATATTGGTAGGATGAAAAATATTCTAAATAGTGTGCCTACCATTTGTGATCCACTAGATGGAACATACAAAATTATATATAATTTAAGTGTATAATTTCTCCTCCCCTTGTAAAATTCTTGAACCAACACTAAAAAAAATTAGTCACATGATTAACACTAGAAATAAAATATCCTAGACCAAACTATACATTTTATATACAGAATAATCATTCACTAAAAAATGTACCAGATATACCTATATGTAAGAGAATATGAATGTTTTTTCATAAACCATGCACACTAATATTTAACAAGAGTTAAAATTCATTAAATTTTAAATCATCAATCTTGAAACATTCAAATATTTAAATTACCCCAAAATAATATATAAAATCTAAAGTTACAGCGAAATGTGGGTGTCATAATTTTCTCCACCATGATACTTTCTACTCAAATAAATTCATTGATAAAATTATAATCCTAGGAAAATATAAAATTAGAAAACCTACTTCAAATTTGTGAGGTCTAAAAAATTCAAAAGCTGTGCAATGAAAATGAAACACTGGAAAAAAATCCTCAAAATTGGGGAACCAATCCTTAAACATCAACAAAAAATACCAGAGAAAAATATAACTCATAATCACTAGATATAAAGATTTATGAAGATAGAGACATATCACAAATATCCCCTGAATTTTTCATTCAACTAAATGGGTAAGAAATGAGATAATAACTCCCCGGAACGAAACTATGAAAACACACAATATCACCAAGAACCAAATGGAAACAATGATCCTTAATAATCCCCATTAAATATTTAAGAATCAATATCATATCCCCAAAGTAATCACAACTGAAGGAACATCCAAATGATCCCATGTTAATGTCATTCAATTACACAAAACCCCATATCACAAAAATAGGAAAATATACAAGAATGTAGGACACTTATCAATAAGAAACACTAAGATATCCAAACACAGGCCACCAAACTAATTGGAAGTGGTGATCTTGAAACCTATACCTTGAAAAATATCATATATAAAACCTAATATTATTTTGAAACATTTATCCTTTTCAGGTTTTGAATTACTATTAGAATTTGAATTGTTTGAGTGTGGTGAATAATTTCTTTGATATATAGGATTTTGATCAAAATATTATAAATTTTGAAAACTTAAATAATTTTTTGGATGGATGAAGAAGTCATTATTGATATTTTGGGTTCTCAGGTATGTTTTTGAGTAGGATCTAGGTGTCTCGGGGTCTGTAATTTAGCAGAAACATCAATTCACAACATGATGTGTGGTGGTCACACCATGAAGGGGGTAGCTTGAAGAAGTTTCCCTCTTTCTTGGGGCTTTCACACTATGAACTAGAGTTTCACAAAATTAATGGGCTCATATTTGGTAGGATCCCTCTTCATTAAGTTATTCACACTAATAACCAGAAGTTCACACTATGAATGTGTCAAGTGACATAGTTTAATTCCATGAAACTCTTTATTCATTTTTTGAATTGAACTTAGGTATGTTCTTTAATCCAAGGGAAATATCAACTTTTTTATGGTTGTGATTCATTATTATTTAAGGGAAAAATTTCACAATAGAAGCAATATTTTTTCGATCATACCCTCTCATACATGTTCCTCATCCCCTTTCATCTAGGGGAAATTCTAAACGCATTGTAATGACGATTAAATGTAAGTTCTTCTATTTAAAATTGTACTATTGTTTCAATTTTGTTTTCCACTAATATTAGATTATTTTATAAAGGGATTAAGTGGAAATTTGATCAGAAAATAATATAATTGGGTGAGGATGTTGGGGGTTTCAGATAACTTAGATATATGAAATCCTGAGATGTGGTATGCCTGACATTGTATTCTACTTCAATTGAGGTACATAAAGTTATGAATTTTTTTAATTAAGTTGGTCAAATTGTGGTTTATGTAGTGTTCCATGTAAGGAATTTTTCTTGAGATGGTTATTGGGGTGAACTATGGACATCCAGTGGATAGTTTTATGTGGTTTTAGTGTGATGGGGGTGTCAGGCGAGTTTTTATAAATTTTTACCAAATTTAGTTAATTTGGTTAATTAATTATAATTTATTATAATTAAATATGATTGATATTATGGTTTGACATTTAATTTAATTTGAGATAAATATGGCTGTTTGAATGTGGATGACTTTTGATGATACTGTCTCAGATTTTTTTTCAAAACCTTTAATCCAAAATTGAGGTTGATGGTCCCATGAATTCCACATAGTTTTATGCATTTGATATGTGTTTTTTATATGTGATCTCACCACTGAGGGAGTTTTTCCTTTTTGAAATGAAATAATTTTTTTTATTAAAATAAAATTTCTATAGATAAAATGACGTTTTAAGGGCCATGATAAGCCCTTGGACACTCATTGATGCATCATCCAATAATGAATAAGATTATGATTATAATCTATATTCCTTGAGATATATATATATATATATATTCCCTATAAGGATGTTAATTAATACTAAGGGCAGTGTCACTTAGTGTAGGTGCCTTGTTGACTTTAGAGTGGAAGGATGTGATATATAGGGACTGATCGGCCTCAGTAGGCCTTCATGATTATATGAGATTCCCCAGAGACTTTTATTTGGAGGGATGATCATAAACAAGTTTCCCCCCGACTAAGGAATGAATGTCTGGATGGGTATTACTTGTATATATTGTATATATGTTTGGTATGTGAGAACTACCCTAGGGTGGATAGAAAAGGGGATGTACTAGATGTAATATCCTTTACGCAATGCCCATATGAGAATGCATAAGAGGATAATGAGTTCATGTTATGATTACAATGAGGTCATGGTATGCTATTACCTATGAGTAACATGCTAGTCATAAGAGACGAGGTTAACATTAGGGAGACTAGGTATGGTGTTCATGCAATGACATGGCTTAGGGTACCCAAATGGGAGTCCTTGTGTGACTAAACCCTATATAGGGTTAGAGTAGAAATTTATAGTGTGTTTTTTAGGTGTCAAAGTAGAACCTGTATTAATGATGTGAGTTTGGTAATGATGCTATGCTAATTGGTCACACACATGGGAGGCTGAGGGAAAGATATGATCTCACGGTAATGATGTACTAATACTTGGTTCAAGTTATGGGATGCTTCTATCGAAGTGTAAGAATATTCTTACGGTTTGGATGATGGTTATATTTCCATTGGGCTGTTTCATATGGTTTTGGGGATTCTTATTTTTCTATTAGGTGGTTTCTTATGTTATGGGATTTGTTATATTTCTTACCGGTGGTTCCACACATTCTAATAATGGTTATATTTACCCTGAGTTATTAATTATCATAGAGACACTCCAACACTGGCCAAGGTAGGTTTAACCTATACCCAGTGTCATGTTCGAACTGGAAGATCAATGATTATTATTTATGTAATATTATAAAGTCATTTTTTATTATTCTAATAATATCATCTATTCATATAATATATTTACTAGTTATGTTTTGGACCACATTTTAGGTTCCCAAATAAGTTTTAATCACACCTTTATGAGGTGGACATTGTTCTTGGGAACCTAGGAAGACCCCATTGTTCATAGGTTTAGGTAGGTAATTTGAACAATGTTTCATGATCGAGTAGGATATATTATAAGGTATATTGGGATATGATAAGGCTTAGGTATGTTAGTAGATCCTCTATGTAATTTTATTAACCAAATAGACTATCTATATCATTATACACTAGTATGGACATGTGTTTATATGAATTTATACCTAAATTAATTTTTTCTAGATAACTTTAAGTTTATTTTATATGCATAATATTTTATTATTGTTGATGTTTATTGGTTATTTTTCTCTATTTTTACTCTTATATGCATGTATATTCTCCCCTCGGTAACAAACTAAATCCTCACTTCTAATTGGAAGCCTCTAGTATATAGGGAGGCAAGTTTGAGGTCACACATTGACTGCTATTCTAGGAAATATCAAGTGGTATGGGGTGGAAGGATTCAAAAATGTTGCATTATTTTTTTACTATTATTTGGGATAGTAGAGATGGATTTGGAAGTTTTCATTGCTTGTGGTAAACCTAATATTGGTGTGTTTCTAACACCTTTTCCAATGAATGTTCCAGGTTACAAGAGATATGAGGTTTCTATTCTAGTTTCACATTTATTGTTTTTTTAATTCACCTAGTGTAATTCCATTGAAATTGTGTATTTATTATTTATGGGTTTTTTTCAATTTTATTTTTATCAATAGTTCCATTTTCTTGCATCATATTTGGAATATTGTACATAAATGTTATATATATATATATGTGTGTGTGTGTGTGATTAGGATAACTAATGATATAGGGTTCAATTATTTGATGTGTCAACAAAAACTTCTATAACATTATACCACATAAATTTTTGGTGTAATTATACTCACTGAATCTCAATATATTTTATCTGACAATAATTCATGTGAATTCAATAGAGGGATGTTTTATGATGATAACTATGTTGTCCGTTAGTATATGTGATGTGTAGTGACCCCTAGTGGGTTGATATTTGAAATGTTTCCTTTGTAATGGACTACTTATAGGTGATCTCAAAATATATTTTCTTACATAATTTTTCTACAAAAACAAATATGGTGTTTTCCCACATAGCTTATTGGTGCAATTCGACATAACCAAATTGTATAAATGTGGTATATAGTGAAAGTATAATTAAATGTTGGTATATATATATATATATATATGGAGGGGGGGATAGTGGGTGCGATCATTGTCAATAGGGGGTAGTCCCATGTGTGGATGCTCGGTGAGGGTTGGTCTCCTGATGGGTTACTGGTTCGACATGTAATTATGGTTACAATTTTTTGAGATGCTAGAGTTAGTTTTGTTAGATTATAAGTTATTATATAGATTTATTGTGGGATAAAATTTATTACCCTATTAGTTTTGACCAGTATAAGATGTGATTTCTAGACTAGGTGGGAGATATTAGCGCCTTTGAGATATGGATCATGATGTTTGTGAGTTGAGTTCTATTATTGATGTTTTTTGTGATGTATTAGGGTAACCAAATAGAGGGGTTTTTATTATATTTTGAGTATATTTAGATTTGGGAAGCATTAGTAGATGATATAGTATTTGATATGTACACATGATAGGTTCTATTATTACAAATAATCCCAATGGGGCCCTTATTGTGACTCCCCAAGCCTACCTCCAATTGGCTAGGGGCTGGAAACAAGTTCCTTGAAGGAAAATCACTAACATGAGAGGTGTTGTCCTAAAAACATGTACACATGAACCAATATCAAATCCTATAAAATTCTGTAATTTTAAAACAAACAAACAACCATGCATACATACATATAAACCCCACAATGAGAGTATGAAAGGAAGTAAAGGAAAGTAAATATGGCCAAATACAACCCACCTCAAAATTATATGTCATGGGTCCAACCTGAAAGAAATGTATCCAACTTTTAGAATACCATAGGAACACACCTCGGTTTTTCCAGTCTAAGTAAGCACCATATGGTCTTGTTCCATTAAGGACTATGTCGAAAGGTTGATCATCTACAGAAGACACAACATATACAGTAAAATCCTATGTAGGGGTGAGTATGAAAATAATTAGTATGAAACCCTAAAATTAAAGATAATGCAATAAAAGAAATACATTCATCTCTTCACATGTATATTTATAGCACACAGATAAAAATAATATCCATATATACTAAACAAAGACACATAGTTTAAAGGTAAGTCACAATCGCAATATACTAGCCTAGGATTCCAGCTCAATGATTCCACATAGAACTCATCTGGGAGAACACACTCTTGAGTATGATAGCACTAATGACATCTAGATGAGAGAAAATTCTCAACAGGTCTCTCCATTAGAAATTACACACTGATAGTCCAAATAGAAAATTATACACAGATGAGGATCACTCCCAAGGCCATAGGGCAATACAATGAAATTAAATCTAGATTAACCTGCTAAGTAGAGGGTCAACACCCACATAATTATGGCCATGATGATACCAAGAACTCCACTTAGGGTATGAATATAAATGGAGTATCTCACTCAAAGACTCTCTGAGGGATTCAAATGACATTATCCAAGAAGTCCTATTAAAGGGATTGTTTTCCTAGGGGTAGGAGATAATATCATACTAACCCTCAGGGAAATAATAATGGGGACGTACCCTGATTAAAATTTTCCAAGATAGAGAGGAAATGGTCTCTGGGTTATGTATAAAATCGTACAAGTCATGTAGAAGAGGTCACATGCCAAGTCCTTTGACCTCATGTCCTACGAATATAAATGACTAGTGTCTATTGCTCATGTCTATGTAGTAATAAAAAACATGTTGGAAGTCTATATAATATAATCATGTTCTAATAATTTGATTTATTTCATGTACATGTGTCCACGCACCATCACACAACTTAGCCTTTATACTTAGTCCAACTTGTGTCCATGTGTGGGAGTACATAGCCTGATCCAACCAGTTTACTCCAACCCATATTCATGTACCCTCTAAGGTACATGCCGAGTATCTAGAGAGGGACAACACACAATGTGACAGAGGTGTCACGTCATGTGACACTTATGTTCTTCCAAAACCCTATCCAGTTCTTAGGGGGACCCACATGGCATGTAGATCCAAAATACATTCTGTGTAACATGGAAACTTATAGAAATGTAGATCTTTAGTCTAGTCGTCTTCTCCACTACTACATCATGAAATATGGATAGGTCTTGCTCGAAAACATGGGGAACCGCATCATCCAATACTTTACATTGAAAACATCAAGTTTTGGCCATCATGTCTACTCAGAAAAGAAATCTGAGCATCATTCTTCTTTCCATGTCGAAGAACATTGAGGAATGTGATATTATGTAACCATATCAATCAGAATCATTGTTGCTTCTTTCGTCACACCAGTTTCATGTCATGATGATACCATATATAATATTTTAGATCATTTTACAAAGAAATGGGTTCACAATGATCAATTGATCGGGATATGTTGAACCCCTATCCAAATAAAGAATTCCCGATGGTGAATCGAAGAACCAAAAGAGAAAAAACATAAGAACAAATAAAAGGAATGGACATCGATCAATGTTCATGCCAATAATGATTCATTTTCATGAGAATATCAATGAATAAATAAGTCAATTCAAAGTAATTTTCCTAAAATAACCTTATAATTAACTCATCCCACAAATACACACAATCCACAAATAAATATGTTGTTCGATTGATCAATGATCATCATAGGAATCAAGAAGGGGGATAATCCAAATAAAAAAACCGACCTGCCCCGATTTATATTATCCAATAACAAAGAATAATGTGGTGTTGTTGTCTCTGGTGAGATCAGTTTATTTTTTTTATGCATCAATCATCGATCATCGATCTGATAATAATTTTCCAAAAGAATCTCATTCCACACTCACCAATGGCTCTCCAATGATTTTTAGAGTTATGCAGCTAAAACTAAAATTATTCAATAACTGTGTATTTAAAGAGGAAAATTAGTTCTTGGTGTCTTCAACAAATGAAATAATCTATTTTAATTATTTTATCCATTTTACTCCCACAACGGATTTTCCAAAATCGTCTGGCGCCGACTACAGTTAATTCTTAATTAAGATAAAACCTAAATTTTGACCTCAATAGTTCCATCATATTTCTGATCTGTGTCACTATTTAGGAGTTCCCAATTTTTAGGAATACTAAGTTCTTGTTATATTTAATACATTTCAAACATTTATTCAAATCACACCGGTTCTTAGAATCACACACCGTCTAAGTGCATAGCCTTGAAAATTAGCCCTATAATATCCAAAAATAATACATAGAAAATATAATTCATTACATTCTCCGCACATTTGGGATTTTACATCCCTATAAATAAAAACCATTGGCTACTCAAAGATATGTGGGAACTAATCATGAATCTAAGCCTCCCACTACGATGTGATCTTCTTGGAGATTCTCGTGATTCCACCAAACACACACTAAAGGAGTCACTCAATCATGAAGGATCCTCTTCTGTCTCTTCAATCTCTACTAGGTACTTAGTAAAGGTATCTCTATCCTTGATGTGAAGCATGCCTCATTCGATAATGTGTGATGGTTCATGCAAACACATCCATAGCTGCGACAGGTGGAAGATGTCGTGTACTCGATATATCTGCAGAGGTAGAGAAAAGAGGTAAACCACACCACCAACTCTACATAATATCTATAAAGGGATAATAAATACTAATGATTTCTTACCACCACAACCAAATATCTATAATCCACATCAAGGTGAAACCCATAGGAATACATGGTCTCCTTCCTCAAACTCCAAAGGCCTACGTCATTTGTCCACATAAGACTTCTAATGGATCAATGTAGTTTCATCAGTTCCTGGATGATGTGACACTTATCCATAGTTATTCACACCAATTCTGGAACTATGAGTACTGACTCTCCTTTGTTAGTCTAGAAAAGTGGTGACCTACTGGGTCACTAGTACAAAGCCTCGAATGGTTCCATACTGATGGTGGAATGGATGCTATTATTGTACAAAATCTCCACCAGTGGTAGTTGATCCTCCTAAATATGGAAAAATTCTAACATGAATGCCCAAAAAATACCATCCTGAACATTAATGGTATAATATGTCTAGAAGTCAGTTTGGGGGTGAAATGCTATGCTCAGGAATAACTATGTTCCCAACACCACTTTCAATCACTTCCAAAACCATAATGTTAAGAGAGAATCACAGTAAAAAACTATCATTGATTGAACTCTAGGGAGTTGGACTATCTCTTACACGTAGATGTGTCCCAATATCTATACTAATATCTTCTCCAGAATGGATAATAATTTGGATGACTTAGTGATTCTCACTACAATCATTTATATGGAATCATTTCCTATGAACTTACGTGGAAAGCACATCAAAATGTCAATGAATATTCCATCCCTCTTTGATTATGGAACCTAAAGGGGTTGAGATAAACATGCTGGAACATGGTTATTAACCTTAACTTATTTAAAAGTAATGAACTAAGAGCTAAAATTTTCTACTCATTTATTCATTCCTAGTAACCAAAAATTACATTGGTGGTCCTAGTACATCTTTTCCACACCTGGATGTACCATCAAAGGAGATGTATGAAACTCTCTCAGAACCTCCTCCCACAACATCACTGGTACCATCATGCATCCTACGAATATAATGACCTACTACCAACATTTATAAAATCCACCCAAAGAATTTCCAATGGATATTTGACTATATAAGGGCTCATAGTTGACATCCCCAAGTTGTGCCTCCCTAACTCGTTGAAAGAGTGGAGGGGAAACAACCATTGATTATAGGCAAGCTGTAACATCTCCATCCAAAAATTATAACTACAAAGTAGCCAAATTTTTTTACTCTTTGCTCAAAAACAGTGAAAAATATATTCTACTGAGATCGTCATACACCAAATTATCCTTCCCAACAGTATATGGAATTTTGAATTCGTAATCCCGGTGGAACTCAATCCATCACATCTATCTTATTTTAAGATCCTTATGAGAGTGGATGTACTTGAGACTCTTATGCTCATAATATATGATAAACTAGTATCCCATTAGGTAGTTCACCCCATATTTAGGGTGAATACTACTACTGCTAACTTGAGATCATGAGTTATGTAGTTCTTAGTATTTAGTCTCAACTAGCATGAACCATAGGAACTCAATTCCTTCATCTGCAATAGGACACAACCAGGACCAGTTCCCGATGGATTGAAGAACACTATTTACACTTAACCCTCCTTTGGTAATATCAATTTGGGAGAGCTTGTAAAAATTTACCTAAACTACTAAAAATACTGTAGGAACTTATATTTATACATCAAAGGTTTCTCCATTAAGGTCAATTCCTTCACGGGAGATGATATACCAGAGAAATAAGGTCTCAATATCCAGTAATAGTCTTCCAACTCGAGGAATCTCCACACCTCTATCACGTCCTTCGGTTTCTCCCAATATAACACTAGCTCATCATTTATTGGGGCCACTAACACTCCATACATTGAGATAACATGATCTAAAAGGTGGAGAACCTAAACCCATAACTGGAAATTCAAGATATTTCTATAATGTTGGTACACTCAGACTCTGTCCAGAACCATCCTTAAGTGTCTCGTGTGATCCTCCTTGGACTCCATTTACCCAAGGATATAGTCAATGAAGACTACCACAAACTGGTCTAAAACGGTTAAAATGTCAAGTTCATATCTCTAATGAACACTTTTGGTATGACCATCAAGCCAAAGGGAACCACCAAGTACTCATAGTGACTATAGAGAGATCGGAATTCCATTTTTGGTATATCCACATCTCTTACTCACAACAGGTGATATCCTGACATGAGGTGAACCTTTTTAAAACATCGTGATCCTTTCTATTGATCAATGATGCCATCAATCATCGGTTTTGGATACTTTCTGTTCATGTTCATCTAGTTCAAGCACTGATACACCACACATAATGTCAATCTTTTTATGCCTTCTTGGAAAATAACACTGGGGCCCCATGTTAAAACACTCAGTATAAAAAGTACCTTCCTTTTCAAGTCCTCCAACTATACCCTCATCTCTAAAAGCTATATGTTAGTCATACGATATTATAGCACATATATTGGTGTCCTACTATGGTGTAGATCAATGAAAAAGTCTATCTCTCAGCGGGGAGGAAATCCTAGAACTTCTTTAGGGATGGAATCTTAATACTCTGCCACCAATTCATGAAACAAAATACACATAACATCCACAGAACCAAGGTTCAATCTGGAAAACTGATAAGTAATGGACTACACCCTACCATACATAACTTCGTCATATGTGTCTAAGGTCTCAGTTTCACTAAAAATGTAAAAATTGGTTCCGTTAGAACATTCACACTACATCCTTCACCTAAAACTGCCAATCTGGTCATGAACCATAGATAACGGGTGCATACCATGAATGATGTCATAAATCCTTGAAACTACTTTTGAAATATTCCATTAGAAACACTTTCCACCAAGATTCATGTCACACTATCATCCAAATTGTGATATCACTAAATCATCTCCAGTAGGAGTCTCCATGTGTAAGGGTTGAGTCATGGTATCGACTAAAATCTCTAAGTATTGAAAAAGATGTGTGGTAAAGAAGGAATGACTAAAACATGTATCTATCAGTACTAAATTTAAGGATGAAAAGAAACAGATCATACACTATATCATTCCAAGAATCTCTAGGGTATAATTTTGGACCACCAAAAGTTATCCCCACCCTATTCCTCTAACTCACTGAGCCTCATATGGACCACTTGTGGGTAGTGGTGGTACCAACTCAATGTGTCAACCCCTTCCAGCTACTCTACCATCTCTTATGACACATTTTTGTCCTACAGAACATACTTCTCCTGTCACTGCCACTACCTCGGTGGCCCATCCACGATTTCATTGACAACTATTCAGCGGGTTGGGAAATCTCTTGAATGATTCCCCCTCTATTAAAACGAGTAAAGCCAGCTATATCTAGGATTACTAGACCCACCATGTGACCCCTGAATCACATATCCTCTATCTTGGGAACTCCTACCGAAGCATCTCACATGTCCAAGTCCCTGATACTGATGTTAGCTCCCTGCTACAGAGGCATCTTCTCTTGGGTGCCTTCCACTGGCAAGCACTAGCTGTATATGATCATCCCAGAAACATTCAACCACCAAGGGTCTCTATAGCACCTCATTGTAAGTAGAAATTCATAGAGGGGTAATACTTTCTTTGATGTATCTTTGAATAACTCGATCAGAGGTCTAATCCATAAATAATTTATCATTTTACACATCGATAGATTACTTAGAGAGGCTAGTTAACATTGAATAAAACTCAGCCACTATTTTTTTTCACTGCTGGAGTTACAGAAGCTATTGGTTATGTATAGCCCTTAGAATAGCTAGAGATAATTCCTCTCTAAAATGATTCTCAAAATCTGACCATAGTAGAGTTTCCCCTTCATAATACTGGGTTACTAAACCACACCATCTCACTACTGATCTATGATGAAGGCCCAACACCAAGTCCACCATCTTATATTCCGATATCCTAACCAGATAGAAAATGCAGGTCACCGACTCAATCCAATCCTCAGATGTATATGGCTCAGGATTATCTCATAACCTGAGGGGACTATATCATTGAAATTCATGAAGAGAGATTAGTCTATGCCCTTCATCCTCCAGAACTACAGGTACCATGTACTACTCTATAGGCGGTAGTATAGATATTGCACCACCCGGAGGTAGCATATTGAAAACTGGTCCCAATATCGATGCCTCATCACTGAGGAGTTCATCCTTATGATCATGATGATGATTCCTAACTAGAATAAATCTTAGAGCAATCCTGAAATAGAAAAAATGTATCGTGTTATATGGGTATATCTAAAGAGATTTCCCATAAAGTAAATGGAAACCACAACCCATTACTCTATGTTGTGTATACTATTATTTTCCCTGAAACCAATGTTATCATATACCGAGTTGGAAAGAAGGTGTTCAAAGTCCAAGTGTATGGATATGTTGGCCACCACACTAACATTAGAGGCCTTGGCATGAAATATGAACTTGAAACACTTACCACTACTACCCCAAACAAATGTTACAGACTCTAATCCTAAAGTAGAACTGACCAATCTGATACCACTCAATCATGACCCGTCTCAATGGGGTCTATGATGCAACTCCCCATGCCCACCTCCAATAGGCCAAGGGAAAAAGACTAGAACTAGGATGGAATTTCACTAACATTGGAGGCCTTAACCTAAGTACCTATACAAACCTACACATCTCAAAGACAATAAAATGATGAAATGTAAATACAACTAAACAACCGTGAATGCATACATATAAATCCCACAACCAGAGTATGGTAAGAAGTAAAGGAAAGTATAAATGGAAAAATAAAACACCACCAAAAAAGTATGTAACACATGTAAAACCTGAAATAAATCTAGGAATGCTATCATAATACCACAGAAACACACCTAGGTCTTTTTGGTCTCACAAAACACCATCTGGTACAAGTTCGTCAAGGAATTTGTCAAAATACTGATCATATGCACACGACATAGATCATGCAGGAAAAATTGCTGCAGGGGTGAGTATAACAATACTAAGTAGGACACCACAAAAAATGAAGAATAAAATAAAGGAAATATAGTCATCTCTACACATGTATATGTCTACAACACATATAACATGAATATCCAAATATACTCAAAAAAGATACATAGTATAAAGGCAAGTCACAACCAAAGTATACCAACCTAGGATTGCAGCTTGAATATTCCATATAGAACTCATTTGAGAGAACAAAATCTTGACACTGATAGAACTAATGACATATATTTGAGAGGTAACGGTCATCTGGTCTTTCCATTATAATGTACATGATGAAAGTCCAAAGAGAATATGATAGACATCCGAGAATCACTCTCAAGGCCATGGGGTGGTAATAACAAACTTAATCTGGATTAAACCTCTATGTAAGGGATTGAAACCACATAATTTTTTTAGTAAGATACCAAGAACTCCACTAAGGGAATAAATATGAATATAGGATCTAGATTTGGGTCTATCAAAGGGATTCCAATGACTCTATCCAAGAATTGTTAATGAATGAATCATTGTCCTAGGATTAGGAGAAGATACCACAATAACCCTCAAAGAGAGGATAAGGGGAATTCAACCTAATGAAACCAGAATAGGGTATAATGGAAAAGGCCTCAAATCCATGTATATAAGTGTACATGATGTGTAGTAGGGGTTACATGATGTGTCCCTTAACCCTGGGCCCTACACATGTAAATTTCCTGTGTCTCTTTCCTATTTTCATGTAGTAGTACATGATGTGTAGGAAGTTTGTGTACTATACCCATGTTATAGTTCATAGATTCATCCTATGTACCCATTTCGGTGTAACAGTATATGACTTAGCCCATGTACTTTGTACAACCCGTGTCCTCTTGTGGGAGTACACGATGTGCTCCAACCAGTCTATGCGTACCCTTTCAGGTAGATGCTAAGTATCCAAGGAGGAACCACACATCATGTGACATGGGTAACACTCGGTGTGGTACTTACATTCCTTAATAACCCAACCTTCTTTTTAGGGGGTCCCACACATTGTGCAGATATTGATCACCAATTATTAAACACATGAATTTCTAGAATCATAGATCAATAGTCTGGTCATATTCTCTGTTTTTCTGGACTCAAATCTAGCCATTCCTTGAAAGAAAACTCAATGAACTTAGTCCTTTGAGCCTTTCCACCAATAAAAATCATGTTCCATCCATCAAAGCTACTCATAAAATGGATCTATGCATTGATCCTAGTTTTTCTATAAAGAATGGTGAAGAACGTGAAATCAGGTAACCATAACCATCTAAATCATCACCACTTCTATTATCACACCACCATTGTGTAATTCTGATTCTAGATCTATGATTTTATATCGTTGACACAAGAAACTAGTGTGTGATGATTGATTTATCCAGAAATATCGAACCACAGGTAAATCAAAGAATGTTTATTGTGAATTGAATAACTAAGGGAGAAAGGACAAGAATTAATAAGAGGAACAATTCTTGATTAATGTTCATGTTGATCTGAATTCGTCTCCTGGAGAATATCAATACTGAAATAAATCAATTGAAATAAATTCTCCCAAAACAACACTCAATAAACCCTTACTGCAAATATGTAGGATCCACAGATCATTATGTTTGTCTATTGATATGTGTTCATCATAAGAATTGTGAAGCTCCAAACCTGCACTTCTAGTTTCAATAAATAAAATTTTTATTTATTTTTTATATGAAATAAAATTGAAAAATACATAAATAATTTTACATAATTGGAAATTGTACAATATAGGTTTCGCTGAATTAGATACATATATTAAAATTTTACAAAATTGTACAAAATAAAATTCAATAAACAAAAACTCTTCACCTAAGTTACCTAAATGAAATAAAAATCTCAAAGAAATTATTCTAATCATATGAAAAATAAATTTAAAACATTTGTTGAGCATTAATTTTTCAAGTAAGCAGTTTTAATAAAAAATCATTTAGTACTTTCAAAATATTTCCTTTTAATAAATAATCAATTAGAAATAAGTTTTCAAAGAATTTAAATTTAATAAGTTCATTTAATTTTGAAAAACATTAATTTCAAATGTAATAATATTTTGAAATAATTAATAGGACTTATCTATTTGAATATTGTAATTTTTAAGGGTAAATCAAGATACTCAATAGGACTAAAAGAAAACCATAAGGCCCCTAAACCGTATCTCATATGGGATAACATCCCATTAAGGTCATGGGTTTACTCCCAAGACCAAAGAACAACATTCGATACTCAAGTGACAATTTTAAGAAAAACATTTTAAAGGTCATGCCTTACTCACTCATAACCAAAAAAAACATTCAAAATCCATAAATAAATTATTCTCACTGAAAAAAACATTTATACCATAATATTAACATATTCCAATAAAAATTAAGAAAATTCCATACCTTAAAGGGATCATTTTTTTTAAAATAACATATTCAATATCACATAGAAATTTAAAACAATTATATACACTAAATGCATAAAATTTCAATGATATATTCAGATGATGGACATATCTAAATTAAGAGTGAAATACATGGATGTGGAGGGATATTTTTTCACATGAAAGAAAATTTTTTATATATAATTAACACATAAAATGACAACATTTATTATTTTTAAATAGAAAATACACATAAAGTGATAATTTTAAAATGGTATATTCTCTCATGGATATTTTATTTATAAAAGATACAATTTAAAATGAAAAATAGGGAAAAAAATTTATTGTTTAAAAGTAGCATATTAAATAATTCATTCATACATTGATTCATTGAATGAATTTAAATTATCCTAAGAAGGGTTTAATTCAAAGATTTAAAATATAATATAATTTTTTTTCTAAAAGAGACTTGATAAAATTATGAAATTAATAAATGATTTTGAAGAATTTGAAAGTAAGAATACACTTATACATATATATTCATATATAAATTTGTAAAATAGAAATAATCCTTACAAAATACACAAATTTAGTGATATGAATGAAATCTCTTGCAACCCCTAAATTAAAATATAAATTTAAAATTAATTACAAACTCTTATGTTATAAATTATATAAAAAATGAATATATATATATATATATAGTTTTATATATATATAAACATAATTTTTTTGATTAAAAATAAAATTGAACTCTTACCTGAAATGAATCAGATGTTTTCTGGATGCTAGACATAAGGAAAGAAGGGATGGTACAATATAGAGGAATATTTATGGTTCATGGTGTACAAAAAGAAATGGTTATGTAATGTAAGATTTTTAATCACATTAATCATTCATTGCTTTTTTTAAATAATGTAAGATACAATGCATTTTTTGAAAAATAGGTATGATGTTCTAATTTAATCGGCCAAGTGTTCATTTGGTCTAAAAATATGATTAAATATAACATATATAAATCATAATTATTGAATGTTGGATCACCCCAAAATCCAAAAATTTATTAAAGAAGATCGAATAGCAGTGTTTTAGTATTTTTAATTACATCTATTCAGACATTCATATGAAATATATATATATATATAACGCTTCCTTTGGAATTTGATTGTTAAGATAAAAGAAAAACTCAATCAATCAAGGGTTCAGTTTAAATTAATATACTATACAAGTCATTTATGTGGAATCAATTTCGATATGGGGCCATGGTGTAAGGGGATTTTTATGATGGAGGTGAACTCAATAGCTTGTCCAATTCGTTAGAGGTCACAAGAATGGGAACAACGGAGAAGATGAATAGTGGGAAGGGGTGATTGGGAGATTTAATGGATGGATTGGATGATCCTGATTTGATTAGATGGATGTGATCCAATCCCACACAAAATTTCTTATCCCACATCGAATTGGGGGGTAGTTCGAGGGATACCTTATAAATCAAGATGGATCTGTTGCCCCCTCAGGACACAAACACACACATACTGGGAGCCTTATACTTGGGATCCCACCTAGGATTCGACGCACACTGTGTCAGACTGGACCATGCCTATGGGTGTCCCTATACATGTGTGGCCTTACTGTTTCTTGAGATGGGTTTGCACATGTGCTATGAGCCAGACTAAGCCGAGTTCCTCCATAAACAGAGGGATGCACTTAGTTTTTGTGTGGTAAATAATAATTTTTTTAGTAAAATTTTTTCTAATAAGGGAAAAATAAAAATATATATGTTACATATTTGTAATTATATATACATATTTATAAAAAAAATTAATTATATTATACACCATTAAAAAATTCATTTATTTTTTTGAAACTAATTTCATTGAATAGTATTTTAAATCTATTAAAGAATCAATGTTATATTATAATTTTAACTATTTTACTTATTGAAACATTTTTGTTTAATGTTATCATATTTCTTATTTAAAATTATTAGTTTAAATCCATTTTAAAACATTAAAATACTAAAATAATGTCAAGAAAATCAATGGATATATTTTTTCTCGCAACTATCACAAAAGTTCTTTTACAAATAACCATGTCTAATGAAATTTGAAGACAAATCAAAATTCATCGGGTTTTGCTTCTTGATTTCATAATTGTTCAATACATTCATATGATTCTAAAAATTTTCCGAATTTTCTTTCTATTAATTTTTTAATTATGAAATATCCCAAGGAAGTCATTTATACGTTATGTGTTCTTGTGCTACTCGGTTGTGCTCCAATTGTATTTCCATGGCTAGTAATGAGTTTTATTTATTAGTTGTGGTCTTTAGTTTAATAAATATTTAATATAATCAATGTTTTATTATTATTTTTTGTTTCTTAATTGTTCAATTATATATTTAAAATCATTAATTAATAATAATAATAATCAGCATCATAATATATTTGAATCATAGATTCATGGTGTCATATTCTAGTCCCTTTAACTAAATTGTGCCCTCGTAATTATTTCGTACACACACACACACACACACTCCTCACTTCTTAAAATTTCTTCCTCGGTGTTTCTAAAAAATCAATTTTATAATATTTATTAAAAATTATATTATAACAATTAATTCATACCTCACTATAATCTCCAATTTTTGTGGTTCTCCTGAAATGGTGAGTTTCTTCTAGTCAAATTGATCTTTATTGTGGTTTTATTTTCTTAAATTTCTTTTTACAATTAAAAACCTGAGCAACATAGGTTAAACTCATGTAGAAAATGATGGTATCTTGAGATATAGGTATAAGCGGTGTAAATCTTAGTGACATAAAAATAGACTAGATTCCAGTTAAAAAATGAAACAAATCATCCTTTAGTAAACTATTCTAGATAGATTAGAACACAAAAAATGACATAGATAGGCTACACAGACGTCACCTGATTTTTTAGCTTCCTAGAAGTCCACTAATGACTAAAACTCTTCAGATATGGTAGATAATTTTAAAAGACACTCAAAATATATTCCTTATCATGCATAGAATGAAGTTTATGCATGCACCGTGATAGAATAGATGAAACCCAATCTACAAAATAATTAGAGTATATCTTGGCTATTTGATTTCATGTAAAATAATTTATAGGATAGTTTGAGGTTTTCAAAGGGTTAAAAATAATTTGGTCATGAATTTAAAATTATATTCTCAAGTATTTCATCTCGAAGAGACAAAAGAGTTGTTCATGTTCATCCTTCATTCATTTGAAAAATCAATGAAACTAGTTTTTTTAAATAGATATAAATAGATTTTAAATTTGTTTTAATTTTTAAAAATTATCTAGGCTGTTAGTTTAATAAAAACTATAAATATCCATACCAACTCTATTGGGATCAATACATAAAAATGTCATGTATTATTTTTATAAAATTCAATTAAAAATTACACGAAGCATTTAACATGCTAGGAACTTTTCTTTTCTGGGTTGTTGTAGAAATAGATATATACATTACAATTTAACAAAACTATTAAAAATAAAATTAAATATAAAATTCTTCATATGTGCCATCTCAATTAAATACATATCATAGATAAATTCTACTAAACCAATGAAAAATAATATTAAAACATAGGGTAAACATAAATTTTCATAATAAGGGGTTCAAAAAATAGTAAGTACATTCAAAATATTTCATTTTATTAAATAAATTATTAAAAATAAGATTTCAATTAATTAAAATTTAATAATTTCATATAATTTTAAAACCCATTAATTTACAAATTAATAATATTTTTGAAATAATAATTTGAATTTCACCATTTAAAAATATTAATTTTTAATGGTATATATTGATAGTCAGTAGGCCTAAAAGAAATCCATAAGGATACTGAGCCATATCTAATATGGTAAAATGTACCCTTATATTCATGGGTTTACTCCTTACACCATAACATAACAATAAATACTCCAGTACCAATTTTATGAAAATCATTTTAAAGGTCATGAATTTCTCACTCATAACCCGAAAACAATTCAAAAATCATACATAAGTTATGGTCACTAAAGAAAAATTTCATACCACAACATTACCATTTTCTAAAAACATTTAGGAGAAACCCATAACATCATATGATCATTTTAATTTTAAAATAACATATGAAACCTATCACAGAAATTTAAAACAATTACATACACTAAATGAGTAAAATGCCAATGATACATTTAGATTATTTCCATGTCTAAATTATGAGAGACAGACATAGATGTGAAGGGATATTTTTTCACTTGAAATGATAACTTTTATATAGAATTATCACATAAAATTATATCAATTATCATTTATAAATAAATGATACACATAAAATGATAATCAGGAAATGATATCTAATCTCATAGAGATTTTATTTATAAAAGAATCATTTTAAAATTAAAAATAAATAGACAATGTTTTATTATTATTTAAAAATAGGACATGA
The DNA here is from genome assembly GCA_963277665.1 of Viscum album. NCBI lineage: Eukaryota > Viridiplantae > Streptophyta > Magnoliopsida > Santalales > Viscaceae > Viscum > Viscum album. The sequence continues at coordinate 1,378,537,644 of OY728132.1, read as the reverse complement.
AATAATTTTTTGACAAATTGATTGTTTTAATTAAATTTAATTATCCTTATGAGGGTTTAAATAAATATTTTAATTCAAATTATATTTTTTTGTAAAACAAACAAGATAAAATTATGAAATTATTATATGATTTTATATAATTTGAATTTATTATTACACATAAACATATATATAGATATATAAATTTTTAAAACAAAATTAGCCCTAAAAACCATAAATTGAGATATTTATAAGAAATCACATAGAAACCATAAATTAAAACATAAAATTAAAATTAAAGACAAAAAATTGTGTTATAAATTTTATAATATATATATATATATAATAAATATAAATTTGTTAATTAAAAATAAAATCCAACCCTTACCTAAAATGAATCACAAGTTTTCTGGTTGGTTGAAAAAAGTAAGAATGGAGGGTATAACTTGGATAAATAGTTTGGGTTCATGGTGTAACAAAAGAGAGGGTTATATAATGCATGTTTTCCAATCACATTAATCATACATGGATTTTTTAAAAAATAATTGAAGATACTATTCGTTTTTAAAAATAAAAATGGAGGTTTAATTTAATTGGATAAGGGATTGTTCACTCTCAAAATATGATAAAATATAATATATATAAATCATTATTTATGAAAGTAGGATCACCCAAAAAATATAAAATTGAAAAAAGGAGATCAAATATTGGTGTTTTAGGATTATTAATTACATATATTTGGACATTGATATGATATATATATATATATGGTTTCCTTCCTAAGGTGAGGGTGGGGAGAGAAAAAAATTAATCGATCAGGTGTTTGGTTTAAATTAATACACAATTGAAGTCATTTTTTGGGGAATCAATTTCGATATGGGGTTGTGGTGGAAGGAGACTTTAATGATGGAAATGAACCTGATGACATGGACTACTTGTTCGAGGTATAGGGAGTATGATCATTAGTTGAGATGAATAGTGTAAGGGGATGATTTGGAGATTGGATGGACAAATCGAATTAGCCAAGTACGATTTGAAAGTTATGGTCCAATCCCAAATATAAAATCTCATACCATATCAAATTAAGGTAGTTTGAGTGCTCCATTATAAATTAAGATTCATCTCTTACCCCCCTAATTACACAAACACACACACATACTGGGATCTTAATACCCAATCTCTCACACATGATTTGGCCCATACTATGCTAGACATGACTTTGACTCATGATGACTGTATACGTGTCTGGCCTCATTGTTTCCTGAGCTAGACATGCATGGGTTCTTTTCACTTGATAGAGCTAAGTTCCTCCATGAACCAAGGGTTATCCTTGGTTTGTGTGGGGTAATTAATATTTTTTAGTTAAAGGTTTTCTAACAAGGGAAAATTAATAATATTGAAGTAACATATTTATATGTATATATATATTTTTTGGAAACATTTCCATAAGATTTTACACCATTTTACAATTGATTTATTTTTTGAAACTAATTTCATGGAACTATATTTTGAATCTATTAATGAATCAAAATTATGTTATAATTGTAATAGTTTTACTTATTAAAACATTTTTATCAAATTTTTTCATATTTATTATTTCAAATTATAATTTTAAATTCATTTTAAAATTTTAAAATACCTAACTACTATAAAAAAAACTTCAACAGATACATCATTCTTCCATCTATCACAAAAGGTCTATCGTAAATACCCATGTCTAAGGTCATTCGAAAACATATCAATATTCATCGGGGATAACTTCTTGATTTTGGAAATGTACTATACAGTCCTTTGGTTCTCAGTATTTTCATTATTCTTCATGCAATTATTTTTTAAATTTTGTTAGATCCAAGGGATGTAGGATACATGTTCTATCTTCTAATGTTACTCATTGACCCTCCAAATGTTTTTCTAGGGCTTGCAATGAGTTTTTTATTAGCCATGTTATTTAGTTTAATAATGATTTAATGTTATTAGTTTTTTATTAATAAAAATATTACTTGTTTGGTTTCTTTATTTTGGAAGTATGTATTTGAAAACATTTTTTATAATAATAATAATCATCAACATTGTGCAAGAATATCCTAGAATCGATATGTTATAAGAATAAATAATGATGAAGAAATCTAAATCAAACAATATCCCTACATCTATTTGGATCAATCATTATCAAAGAATGATTTAGTGTCATTTTTATTGATGATATCCTAAGATTCTATTGTGTGTCGATCCCTGATCCATTTTATGGTCGTTGTTCGCTAACATAATCTCATTCCATTCACTTCAATTGATTTCCAATAATTTGTAGTATTATGTGGATAACATTGAAAATTTTACATAAGCATGTATTTAACTAGGGAAATTTGGTTTCTATGTCGTTAATAAATAAAATAATTTACTTCGATTATTTTATCCATTTTACATCCATGAAAATTTTTCCACAAACGATGCATGCCAACCACGTTTAAGTCGCAACTAGGGTAAAACCTACACTCTGAAATCAATAGTGCCCCCATATTTTTAATCATAGTATATTTTTAGGACCTATTCCACCCTTTAATAAATACTATATGGAACTGATATTTAATATATTTAATATAATTAAATCATTTATTTCTGGCACACCGAGTCTCAAAATTTCATGTTGTCTTAGCATCAGGTCTCCAAAATAAACAATAGAATATATAGAAATAATACATGGAAAAAAAATTTTATTACAGCTATCTTATTTATGGTATATGAATAAATATTCATTTAATTGTCATGTGTGAAACAAACTGAGTACTAGTTCTTTAATATCAAGGTTGGGTTTTTGATATTTTTTGAAAATTAGGATGCCCAACCCTGTTGATTTAGGGTGTGGTCCATAATGAGTTAACATGTTTTGATCATAGATAAGAAAATATATTATGTTTTGTGTGTTGTTAGATGCTTCTAAGTTTTTATTAATGATCTAATTGGTAGGACATCATGTTATTAAAATTGGAATGAGAGAAATCCATTGATTTTAAAGAGGATCACTGAGGGTTCTTAGGGATATATGGGGATGACATGTAGTGATAATAGTTAGTTTTTTATGCATATGATCCCTAATATTATGATTTAAAACTCAAGGGAGCTTGAGTCTCATTCTACGAATGGGTGGTATTGGAGGGAACATTTTTTTGATCAGATGATGTTATATTAGATTATGGATGATAACTGATAATATATTTCTTGAAAATAACAATTTATTTGGATATGGAGGATGAGTGTTGTCATGGATTTTCTTGATGAGTCTTGATGAGTTAGGGTGTGTGTGTGCTTTGAGTTAGTATAATTCCTAATGTTTATTGATTAGAAAATGATCATATGGGGGTTGAGGACCAATGATTTTAATGAAATACATGTTTATTTAGTCTGTTGATTAATTTTATGTAATAAAAAATTTCTATCTATAGTGTAATGTAACATTAGATATTGATCATTATATTATGATATAATAGACCAGAGTGTGTTCCTTGAAATGTATTTCTTGGGAGGAATGATAATGAAACCTATTGAGGTTTCACTTGAGGAGAGATATAAGGGAATGCATGTGGTTATGAGTGTACTATTGGATGTTGTATGGTGTGACCCTTATTATAGATGGAATTATTTTTGGTGCCAAGGATAACATCCATAGTGAGTTGATTACTAGTTTTGATTTAGTTTCTTTGTTGAAGATCAGTTACAAGTTGGATGACCATTTCTGGTTATTACATTTGGTAATAGATGAAGCATGGGATGTGGAGGAATAAAAATCATGTGGGAATATTCCTAGATGCATTATATTGGTCATTGGATGGTTGGGATGAAATTTGGATACCACTGATTAGGAAAATATGATTAATTCTAGTTCCCTAAATAATACCATATTTTATGATTGAATGTAATGTTGGATGGAGTCCTAGCATTATCACCATGCTCAGAATGGTTTTTGATGTGATCCAAGTATATGATTGATAAATGGTGTATTGGTACTTGGGATGACATAATGACACAATGTTTGGTTGGTTGGTTATCTAACCATGGAAATACCTTGCGATTCTGGTTTAGACTTTGGTTTGGGTGATTTGATGATCTTGATAAACATTCTAAATTTATGTTATAATGATTTATCAATAAAGGCAGTGCATCATCATGTATAGTTGAGTGTTGTTGATAATTTTCATCCTTAAGAGGGTCAAATTTTGTTTTTGTGTGAGATTAGATGTAGTTGGGGGAAAACCATATTACATGTGTCATATTGGGAATAGTGGATGTGTTCTAAGGATCAACTAAGGAATTTTTTGGAAAATAATTATGGTTAGAGTCTTATTACTAGATTTTGGAGGCCCATATAATTTTATTTATAATCAATAGAAAATTGAATTGATGAATTTTGACTATTTATTTTTGGTATGGTTGGGTTTGGTAAGGTGTAAACCGTACTTAGTGGGTCTTTGGACCCATTTAGGTACATTTTCAATAGGAAATTCCAATGGTGGGGAGTACCATGGCATGAAATAAATTCTTTTTAGATTAGTCCTATGGTTGGGATATCAATAATACTATAAATGAATTGGTTGATTAAACCATAGTGCCTTCAGGTAGATGGGCGCAGGTTAGCACCATGTCTATGATTCAGTGATGACGTTGAGCAGTGGATCAAGTTTTATTAAATAATGTGTCTCATGTTTGGATTTGTATAGTGAAATATATTTTGATTAATTTGAATGTGATATGGTGAATTGATGAGGAACTGAAAACCATTTTTTGTTTGTATTATTCATTGAAATATTATTATGATGGCGAGGTTTTAAAAATATTCTCCATTTTGGGTTGTTAGTTCCTAAAGATATTTGAATTTTTTGTTTGGTGTGAGGTTAGATTTTAGAACTAGGGGTTGGATTAAAATTCCATGAGTTGGGAAATCTTAACAATATTTTTTTATGGTTAATGAGTTTCATTAATGTTTAGATTGTTTGGGTGAGATTTCAATTAAGGAGAGGGTGAAATAAAGGGATAGAACATAGCTACTATTATACTTCACCAAAAGATGGGTATTGGGCATTCCATGATGTGGGTTGGTTAAGTTAAGATACCATTCCATATGTTATTTATGCTATGAATTAAAGAATCACACCATGAATGTGGTTGTATAAGTGAGGATTCATATACCTTAATTTATTGATCTAGTGGGAAAGATGTTCAAATTATTAATGTATCATGTGATATATAATGACACCTTGAACCTTGTATTTCACATCATGAATTATGTCGGGTTGTGCTCTTTTTTTCAAGTGATAATCCATAATTTCTTGGGTCATGTTGAATAATTGTTTAATTAATAAGGTATCTTTGTATAGTCCATTATTATCAGATCATATCCTCATTTTCCACTCAAAACCCCCTTCATCCATGGATGATTCTAGATTTTTTTCAAGGGATATTCAAGGTAGAATTTTTTTTATTCTTTTATTTTTGTTTTTCTTTGGTTTGAATCTAATATTGGACTGTTTTGGATTGTTATTTGGGGATTATTGTATTAGATAATGGTAGAATAAGGAGAGGATAATGAGTCTTTAAAATAGTGTTACTATAGAATTTCTTGAGATTAGGTCTTCACATTTCTACATGTTGTTTTGATTGAGGTACGTAACCATATGAGTTTATCTAAGAATTTTTATAAAATTAGTTAAAATTTAAAGACAATCAAGTGTCACATGTTACTAATTTTACTCAACAAGGTGTTGGGGGAGTGACATGGATTTTCTATGGGTGGTTGGTTGTGGTGTTACTATGAAAGGATCACTAGGTGAGTTATTAGGTGTTTATGCATAATTGAATTATTTTGGATAATTAATTAGAAATTTAATAATTAATTATTATTGTTTTTGTTACTTGAGGTATGAACTCTAACGGTTGCCAACTGTCTGTTGGACATAGATGAACTTGAGTGATATTTTGTGATCCTTATTTCATGGATTGAACTACAAAATTGAGGTATGTGGTCCCTGTATATCTCATGGTTTTATTCATTAGATAAGTGGCTATTAGATGTGGTATCAAAACCAAGGAAATTTGACTTTTTTAAAATTAAATGAACCATTTTATTAAAATAACATGATTTTGGATGAAACAATGTTTCAAGGGCCACAAAAGACCCATAGAAAGTAATTTATGACACAATCATTGATGTTCGAGGCAATGACTATAAATCATATTATTTGGGACATACTGACCCTAGAGGGATGAGAATGAGTTTTTAAGTATAGTGTCCATTAGTATGGGTTCCTTGATGGGATTAGAGTGGAGGGATGTCATATATGGGGAGTTATTGTCCCCAATATTCTATCATGATATTTTTCGTATCCATAAAGCTCTTTGTATGATGAGATTACCGTGAGTGATTGTTCTTCCCTCAATGATGCGTGAGTACCTTTATGAGTATGGCTTGGGTAGATTATGGATAGGTTGGGTGAGTAAAAATTAATCTAGTGTGGAATTAAAAGGGAGTGATATTGAGTTTATCTATATTTTGTTACAGATATACAAGAATGAATAAGAGGATAGTAATTCTGTGTTAAAATTATAATGATGTTGTGGGATTTTATGACCTATGAGTGGTGGTATCATCATGTGATATGAGGTTGAGATCAGGGATACTAGGTAGGGTGTATATGTTATGGTGTGAATTAGTGGACCATGTATGGGGGACCCAATATATGAAATTATAGGGAGAATTAGTTTGGTAATGGGTAGTAATGATTTCAGGTTTCACCTTAGAACCAAAATTGATGTTGTGTGCTTGGTAGGGATAAAGTGGCTGGTAAGTCATGCACATGGGAGGGCTACCTTGGTTATTTGTGTTGGGGTGGGTGAGTTTACAACCCATGTGATTATTATTATTATATGCATTCTAGGTTCACAGAGTGGCCAAATCATATTCTAAGACATGGTATTTTTGGGAGGATGTATAACTGGGTATATATTAGGTGTGACTTGAGGTTCTAAGAAGGGTGTGCCCTGAGTATTTGTGGTGCATATTTTATAGACACATATGGAATTTCTAGGGTTCTATTCGAGATATGGAACCATGTATATGTTATATATATACCTATATAGATGAATGAGGGTTCATGTTCTAAGGGTAAGATGTAAAAACTGGGCAATGGAGGCCCAATACCTAGTTTTGGGTTGGTGAAACAACCCTTCAAGTGTATGTATTATCTTATGGTACATAGGATGGGTATATTTTCCCCAAACAGTTTCTTATGGTTACAAAAATGGGTATTTTTTTGATGGGTGGTTTCTCATGTTCCTAATATAGGTATATTTTCATCGAGTAATTACTAATTCTTTAAGACACTCAGACACTGGATGAGGCAGTTATTGTCTACATCAAGTGTCACTTTAGAGCTTAAAGTTCAATGGTGATTAGTTATTTGTCATTATAAAGTTATTATTTATTCCTTTAATTATATTAACCATGTTTACACAGTTTTCTATGGTAATATTTAGGACACCAATGTTATTTCCCTTATGATTTTCACTCATAACATACTTAAGCATCCATGGCTATTTGGGTACCCTAAATGAACTCATTTTTTGTAGGTTTGGGTAGGGTAGATTCCTTATAATTCATGATGGGGTAAGATAATTTAGATGTCACTTAGAGAATGAGATTTAATGGGGATTAAGGATAATAATAGAGCCTCATTGTATGTTTATTATATTATTTATCTTTTATTTGGGATTATAATTATGGGCGATCAATGTTGTTTTATATCAGTGTGTCTATAAGACTGTATGATAGATTTTATTTGTTATGGAATTATTTTTGTTTATTTAATTTTCGTACCTTTATTATTATTATAAACTGTGTTTTGTTATTTTTCATTTTTTTTACTATGATATTATGGCATAGTATTCTCATGGTGAAACCCTATTACCTTTATACTAGTTATCATCTTAAGGAATATGGGGAGGTATAGCTGAGGTCATGTAGAGACCATTGGTATGGGTACTATCAAGTGGTATAGGGAGGAAGGAAATTAAAAATTTCAGAACCGACACTATACATTTCATAATCTCAATTAATTATATTTATTACATAGTCACCCAAAACACACCTTAAAGGCCTTCCCATGTACAAAAAAATTAACACCCGACCATAAAAAACATCTCAAAAAATACTTAAGGTAAAAAATCAAAAATTGAGGATTAGGCACAACCACCATAACCAAAACCTCAAAAATGATGAACCACAAACCAAAAATGAATTTATCTAAATAAAATCACCTTAAGATTCTTAATACATTTAAAATATATACATTAAGAAATCTTAAAATACTAGTCACATAAGGAAACTTTGAGTAATTTAAATCATGAGATTTATAGAAATGATTTTACCAATTTATTTACTTAAAGTACCTTGATCACCATTAATTATAGAACAATAAATAAAGTTTTCATTAAGTAAATAAGATTTTGTATTGACCATCCTATTCCATGTTTGAGAAAGAGTAATCAAATAGAAGATCCTAAAAAATAATGGTAGTATTCACTCTCTAACTCATGATTGAAAATAGACATTCCACATTTTATTAATACCATTATAGGAGGTAGAAATATATATAATGGAATCTCAATCAAACCAATTAAAATTTTAACAAACAAAACAAACAGTCCCGATGCACACCAAGGGACAAAACCAATTATAAATGTTGACCAATGAAAAACAAAAAAACTATACATCATTAAAAAAATCTATTTTCATTAAACCACGCTCTATTTAAAATCTTTTCTCAAACTCATTTTTCAATGGCATGCATGATTTTAAAACAGCCCAACATAGTTTTTGAAATGTTATAATTTACATAGAAAATTCATAAAGAAGACATTTCTTTAAAATAACAACATTTCAAAATAGTCAAATAAATCATTAAAAAAATCACACATATAGTTTAAACCATTTAACTTTCTAGAAAAAACCCAAAAGAAAATCATAAAGCTCCATTTCATTTTCCAAAAAGCTCTATGTGTTTCATTATAGAAAAATATTTCTTGAATTTCACTTTTTATTAAAAAATAATATTCATTAATTCCAATTTATATTCAAAAACATTTTTAGAATTATATAATTAAAAAAATATCTTTAAAAAATGAATTTCAATCATAAAATATCTTTCAAATAAACCACAGAATTTGGTTTTAAAACCTAAACACATTCTAAAATCCTCTATTTAGCACAAAAAAATATCCCAAATTAAAATTGTGTAGGAAAACCATTTTGTTTCAAAAAATATTATTAATACTGAAAATTTATTTTTTCCCATAACTAAAACCATGTTTCATAAAAAAATCAACCAAAAAATGTCCTTTTTCCATAAAAAACAAATTTTATATATTAGAAAAATAAAATTTTAAAACATGAGGTACATCATCTAAGAATAAGAATCAATTAATGAATCTAATAATAACATATGTTCACTTCAAAAGAACTCTCTGTTAAACTCACACTATTAGTAGGAACAATTGGAAACAATTCATAATGAAATTGAGGAAATATTTTTTTAGGGAAGATAAATTCTTGTAGAATTTGGTCGTAAGGGTTGGGAAACCATGAAACAACCATTATAAATACTCTAAAACATTTTATCGAGTCAACTTCATAAGATCCCATAAGTTTTTAGAGCACGTATGTTAAGTGTTCAACTTTGTTTCATCCTCAATTTTCATATAAAAATCTCAATGAGACCCCAAAATCAATTGTATACTCAATACAGATTAAAATACCATAAATCCAAAACAAAATAAATCTTGATCAGTATAAAAACCAAAATATAGGATTAAAATACTAACTACCAATGGTAACTCAAGACTCATGCAGATAAATATCTTTCTAATCTCTCCAAACCAACCTATCGAGTTCTAACATTCCTACCACCATACTACCTAATTTCCCAAATAACAATATTAATACTTAAAAACACAGGACTTTGAAAACGAAAATCTCTAATACAATTTATAACAAAATATACTATGATGACTTATTATGTCATATGACTCAGTCTTCCAATTGGCCAAATGGATGTTCTCAATCTCCATGGGTTGGGATCCGGTTTCTAGTTATCAATAAAATACACTTGTGAATGGTTTAATAAAAATAAAATAATATAAATAGACCCCAAAATATATCAAGAATTTAATATAACCCATGAACACAGTGGAAAAATAAGTGGAAATAATAGAATGAAAAAGAAAAATAAGGGATAAGAAGTCACGATAATTCAAATGATATGTATAAAATTATAATGATCTATCTCAATTTTGAATATAAAATTAAAGAAAACACTTTAAATAAAAGAAAAAAGAAAATTAGAAAGGTCTAGTTGGACAAGGTTGATACATAACATAAAAAAAACCCAACCCACTCTCAACCATATCCATGTGACCAATGATCACTCAGAACATCCCATACCAAATATCATCAAATTAATCAAAAAATAATACCAAAAATAGAATATAGAATGGTAATTGGGGACAATAAATGAGATCTATATACACCTAATGTTATATATAGGGTGCAAGATAAATATTCCCAATCAGATTCCACTAAAGGTATTATGAAATTTCATTTTAAAATATTGTTCATTATAGGTAGTTAGAAATATAAACAAGACATAGGTTTTTCACTTTCATTTATAATGAATGTAATATGTTGTAATTAACTATATAAAGCATCATATTCTTTATATTAATATGGGAATAACTATTAAATTTTATAAAAAAAAATTATTCAACAGAAATAGGATATTTTTATATGTTTATGAAAATGGTTCCAAATACATTCCACCTTAGAAACCTTACTTAACGTCATTTTATTTTAAAATGAACACCCATTTTTTGAAAATGAGTATTCACATCATTATATAAATGTATTTAAATGTATTCCAAATCTGTAACTAAATTGGAAACAAAATCACACATAGGAACCAAGATTTCATTAGAAAATAAAAACATAAAAAATAAGTAATGGTTCCATGTAACTAAAGAAAAACTAGTGGATACAAATGAGGTGTAACAAGATCCCATAAACAACACTCAATAGAAGCGAATAATAACAGGAAACTCATTATAAATCAAGTAATATGGACTTGAACAGGTCATTGGAACCCTAGGCCATCTTAAAAGAACTTATATACAGCCAAGGTATACTAATTGGAAAATCTAGGACACATATCCAAAATAGGAGTGATTTTCTACCATGTTCTACATAATCCATCTCAATAGCTCCCTTAGACTAATCAGAAAACATTCCATTGTCATCAAAAAATCTAATCTACTTCCATCACCCATTCAAGCCTTTTACATAATTACACTCAATTCATATTAAATTTATAGCTGGTGGTAGGAAAAAAGGAATAATATTCAAATGATCAATAATAATAAAAAATTAAAAAATACCACATCTCACCTGAATCTCTCACAGGAAACACCCCCTTTTTACATGTATAAAAATCATATAAAGTTATAAAAAAAATTAAAAATACCCTAATGTTTCACAATCTACAATATGTATATTAATTAATAAGGGATTAATAGAGGGTCTCACATTTTTTATATAAAAAAAATTCATTAATGGTGTGAAAAAAATACTTTAAAAACAATAGGATGCCAACCCATTTTAAAACATGTGAAATATAAATTCAAAACGTCCATTGAAACCAAATTAAATAAATTATACAAAAAATCATTAAAATTACCATTTATTTACAACCATTTAAAGAACACAAGAAATTATTTTCATTTAAATAACTCTATGTAAAACCACCCTTTTCTGTTTTACAAGACCTAAATGGGGTAAACCATCAATTATCAAGAGATTTAGTTAAAAAAATCCATTTAAAAAATTTTATAGACACATGAAACTCAAATCATTATTTTATAAAAACATTAAAAACATTTAGACACCTTAATAAAAAGTGATAAAACCCACAATAAATTTTTTAAATCCATATAAAATATCACATGAATACATAATTTGGTAGAGAAGATACTAAAAACCATCAATCATTCAATCAAATTCCATTTAAAGTTAATGAACAAAAAGCTACCTCATTTCAAGAAAAACCTATATATAATGCATTTAATTCAGTGGAAAACACCAAACCATGAAAAGAAACATTCTCTATACACCTCAAAACACCAAAACCCACAATTATTAATGTCCCCGAAGCCTAACATCAACCATCACCGACCCTTGGTTTTTTATAAGAAGTATACTCCAAAAAATGTGTCTAGGGAGAAGAAAGAAGAGAAAATGAACTAAAATGAGAGGATTTACTTGGATAAAAAAAATTATTGAAGTTTTGAGGCCACAAATTAATGATTAATGGAGGGAGAGATCTCTAGGTAAATTATACAAGTCTTCTTTAATCCTAGATGGAAATATGGGGGGGAAAACACAAAAGTAAACATGGTTATAACTGTAAAATAAATTTTAAATGAAAACCTATATCTCAAATTATTTAATAAACCATGTTCCAACCTTGTGAGAGCCAATGGAACGATATTATGAAACATTGAACAGTTTTAGTTTATGAATTATTTTAATTGTGCACATGTTCTGTTCTAATACTACAAGCAAAAAAGGACAAGAAAGGTCAACCCAAAAATCACATGGTTACATAGATATCAAAATATTATCATGAAGACTAACCATGAACTAAAAAATTAATTGGGGAACCACATTAATAATAAAATCTACAAGGTTTACATGAAACTAAGTTCCCTAATTTTGTAATAAGGAAAAAATTATATAAATTTCAAAAAATCATGCTAACTACATTCAAAAAATAAATTAACCCAGAATAATATAATATAAAATGTAATAGTGACATGGTTTGGAAACTATTGGGTGAGGTTATAATTAATTTTAATTATTTACTTGGATTTTGAGGATCTATTCTACTCATTTAATGTGGTTTTAAAAAAAAGATGATTCTACTCTATTTTTTGGTTTGTGTATCTACCTAATGGGGTTTCACCTCATCAAACCTTATGTTTTTTATTTCTTTTGTTTTAAATAGATTAATTATGTTTGATATGAGTTTTGGATGGTAATATATTTGGATTATTTGGATTATTGCCTTATATTTAATAAAATGTTTTTTTCAAATGAATATATTTAAAAAAAAAATTTTACACCATTAATGTGTTTTTTAAATTGTTTCAAATGCGGTCATATCTTTAATGTAATTTCAAAGGAAGCTATAACAGGTGGGTTAACTTTATTTCATGTTTTATTTATATTTGGAATGATTGGGGATATGATTTTATTTATGTTTAATTTTAATTCAATGATAGATTCACATGGGATACCTTGGGTGAGTGTGTAATCGAGGCCAAATAATCTCTAGTATAGATTATATTATAGTTATATAATTATTTTTAGTTAGATCTGGTGAGCTAATTATATGGATTATGTTTCCAAATAAGGATGGATTATATGGCACAAATAATATCATTTGACTAACTGGATAATAATTGGTTTTTGTATATTGACTAGTGTTCTAAAAAACCTATTATAAAATTGTGTAAAAGATACAACTTATTTTTCTTTGTGAATCATAGAGGATAACAAGGGTAATTTATCCTCAAGAGTTGTTGTGGTCTGACATTCACTACTAATAATTAATTTTTTGTTTTTTTATTTATTAAAAATAATTTAAATAAATGGGGGATTCATAGTCAAATTAAAAATATAAAACATATATGAATATGAAAATTTAATTAATTTATACAAAATAATGTTAGAGAGGAATGAATAATTCCCAAGATAATTACCTAGATTGAACCTCCATCACCTTATTATTAGTTTTAAAGTTTCTTAATGAACACGCTTAATCATATTTTGGAATATTATCTTCTAACCAAGGATTGAATATATGGTTTACTTAATGATTTCTAATTACATAGCATATCCACATCCTTGATCGAGGGAAAATAGTATAGAAGAAGAAGATAATCCTCATGTGGTATGTGGAGACACCAAAAACCTTTCCCATTAAGATATCCCAAAAATTAACAATATAAAAATAATAAATATAAAGAATGAATGTGTGGAAACTTTTTTTAACAATAATTCATCTCCCTAAGAGATTCCATGGGTTAGTTACTTATGATCCATGCTGTTAGTGATTAAAATGTAGAATAACATCGTTGAAACACAAAAGAAAAAAATAATGATGGAAAAATAATATATATATTAAAAAATCATACTATTATTGCAATATAAAATAACCTATATAACAAAAAAATGTCCAAATATAATTTCCAACTATTTGAAATATATGTGGTGTAAAAATTTACAGGGATTCAAGTGCTCATTTTTGGTCCAAAACCATTCAACCAATATCTTATTCCAAATATCCTTATTAAATGGATTATTTTGGGAAATATTTCTTATTTAATATTTTTAGACTATTTTTTCATGTTATCCCACCAAATATCAGCTTCATTGGATATGTATAAAATGATTTATGACCAATTTACTTAATAATACATTTTAGAATGGATAACTGTAACACCCCAAGCTTCTACGGTACACTTATCTTTGAATAATGTGATAGCGTGTGTTGTATGCAACATCGAGTTCTAACACACCACAACCAATCAAACTAGCCATTATGAATAGTAATACATACTTTTTGAAATTATATATATTTTATATTTAAAAATGGACTTCATTTTTGGATTCGGAATATCGAATTTAGCATAAGGTGAAATTTTGGTATTTTTCGGATAACTTTAATATTTTGATGAATAGTGAAAATTACTAAATTTTAATTAAAAACAACTTTTTTAATCAAAATAATTAATAGTGATAAATTATAAATTTGAGTGGTTTTAAAGTATATTTATAATATGTTTTTACCATTTAATATAATTTTGGTCATTGGACATAATTTTACAATTAAACCGGACATAAACAAGTGTCAATCTTTTGATAGTTATTATCTCTTAAAAACACGCTTTTTGTTTTAACAACGGGAATTAATTTTAAATTAATTTCTGCTACTTATGTGTTTTGAATTTGGAAAAATGGATTCCATATTTGGAATCAGGATGTTCAAATTGTGTAAATAGGTAACTTTTATTTTCATACATTTTGAATAATTACTTCGGTAAATATTTTATTTACCATGGTTAAGGGTAAATCCGATAAATAAGGGTAAAAAAATAATATTATATTAATACTAAATTACCCTAAAACGTGTCCTATACTTATTAGTTGATACATGCTCTACCATAGGAATCTTTGGGTCGATTTTGGGACCCCATGTAACCACTTGTAGGTGATAGGGACACTTTATTTTAATTAAGTTAAAATGAATACAAAAATGACACAAGCATATATCTTTTAGCAAAACAATTTTTACATAGGGTTATATATGTTGGATTTTAGACTAAATATTCATTAGAAATATAAAAAGATTTCCTACATAATGATATTTTATTTATAATTTCTAGAGATTACATAATTTAATTTATTTATGACACAATGATGATGCAGTAATTACTATAATAGTGAAAATTTAAAATAATGGATATTATAAATACCCAAATAAATATAATTTGAGACTTTTAATGAATTAAAATAATTTCATAGGATAATATGAAATATTAGGATTTATTTAATTAACTTTGGTCAAAGTAATCATTCTGTTATGTGTTTCCCAAAAATCAACTTTTGAATAGTGTCAAAATTGACATAAAAGAGTTTTTAAAACAAATATTATATTATTAATTGATATTAAATTCCTAAAAATCTATGGTTCGGCAAAGAGACTTATATCATGATAGTTAAATCATTAATGGACCACTTGTGGGTCTCTTGGATGTATATAGTATGTTTATTAACTATATATTATAAAAATGCAAAGTGACATGGTAAATGTAAAACTAATTTAATATAAGTTAAAACTAAAAGATAAAGTTAATATAGTGAATCAAACCTGTCTAAATTATATTGGTTGAATGGTTTTTGACCTATCCCCACCTTAACCTTTTAATAATCAACTTTGGAGCCATTAGAAACCAAATATGAATTTATTATAAATTAATATTTTTAGCTTTTCCAAAGGTGCCCCTCACCCCTCTTATAAAAGGGCACTCCTCCATCTCATTTCTTCACACCTTCAAAGCCTTTTGGTTCGGACAACCCCTTCCCAAATACTCTCTAAACTTCCCTCAATACAACCTAGAGGCCTTAGTTTGATCATAAATCCAACCTAAGGATCCCTTTTGAAAAAATCAAAAGGAAGAACCCGAAGAAGAGGTAATGTTTTCACCACCCCTTTTCAAGTTCCTTTCTTCTTCCACATCTTCTTCATTTGTTATTACCATTATAAAATAATAACTCCAGTATCATATATATACTGTGATGTTATTATAAATATGGTACAACCATATTCAGTATTCTATCCATCCTTTGAATAACATGTCACCATACGTGCGTACGTACGGCTTACCGTCTCCACGTCGTGGTGTAATTGTTATTAAATAAATTATTATTTGGATGGGTATAATAATGATGTGTAATTCATGTAAATAATAAATTTAACATGATAATTATTATGTATATATGATATACCATCCATTTATATATTATTTTAATATCAAAAGAATGATATTGTAGCTCGTGCGTACGTACGGACTACCGTCTCCACGAACGCGATGAGATTCATTCTCCATCATATCCATTAAAGTATAATTATCATTTGATGATTTAAAAATGATGTTTAAGGAATTTATATCATTATGGATATGAATAATATACAACCTATCCATTACAAACGTGGCTTACGTAACATAACATATAAAAGAAAACGAGTAAGTTAACACCCGAAACAATGGTAATACTAAGATATTATTAACAAATCAATGTTAACAGATCATATATGATATCATATTAATGTACATCATTCTTGTATAATTTAATAACAATTATATCACCATTATACAGGAGGTTAACCTACCCCAACCAAGGAAAACTATAAGGTAAGGTTTATTTCACAATCTCTTCATTATCCGAGGTTGTTTATACCTAATAATCTACTGGGATCTCTTTATCATCCCCATCCATGTTTCTTAAAAATGAATTTCAAAACATTTTTACTATTTAATAGAATATTGGTTAAAGTCATTGATACCCTTGTTTGACTTTTTATAAGATGTTTATAATGGAATCTTTCTGTTGTTTTACAAAGAAGGTTCTTTTTAACCTTTTCGACAAAATTAAGGTAAGAATGCTTTTTTAAATTATACGGTGGGTGCGGCTATTTTCCGCCGTTATAAAATTGTCGAAGCTTCCCTTAAAAGCTTATAAGAATATTTTCAAGTAAAATGTTTTATTTCATAAATATAAGTCTATTAAATTATTTCAAAATAGAAAGAGATATTTCTCTAAAAAGAGTTTTGATTTCATCTATGTCAACATCATTTGATAGATTTTACGCTTATTTGAAGTTGATTTATTATGATACAAAACTTCTATATTTTATTGAATGTTTTCTGATATGTTTGACTGTGGATGTGCTATTTTTATACCGTTCATAGTTTATGGTGAAAGTATTGACATTTCGTATGCTACTTTTAATACGAATGTTTATGTTATGTTTAAACCTTTTCATATGGGAATGCATTGGACTTAATATGTGATGGGTGGAGCCTGTTATAGCTCCTCAATGCATCAGTAGGTCTCATGAGACAAACTAGTGTCTTGGCACAAGGCCTTGGAAAAATCTTATTTGTAGTCTTGGCACGAGGCCTTGGCTATGTGGTTATGATAGTCTGACATTATGCATTCCATCATTATGATAATGGTTATCGATATTGCATGTGATTATTCGATTAGTAGAATATCCATGTGAATAATTAAATGGCATTATTTCATTTTATTTTTTCCATACAATGTAGAAGTTCAAGTTTAAAAGGCTTTTTTTAGTTATACATTTCCTTAAATGTTTATTCTTATTTATGAAAGTTTCCGCTATATTGTTATCCTTACTGGGCATTTGAGCTCAACCCTTTTCTATGTTTTATTTTTCCCAGAATGTGAATAAGTAAATTATGAATGACCTTCAGGGATATTATGAGGGGATAATAGTGTGGATTATGGATACAATATGTTGTTGTAGTAGTTTTTCACTTCATTATGTAATGTAAAACATTATGAATATATCTAGTGTTCCCAGGGCTACTAAACCAATCGGTCTTTCGAGATTTGATCTTTCTTGTGATCATGCCAATGTTATGTAATAATGCACCGACTCTAGGTAACACTACTGGAAATTATGTCATTTGCGACGGGGCATTTTCGTCGGGATCCCGTCGCTAATAGGCTTTTGCGACAAGGGCCCGTCGCAAATAGCCCATCGCGGAAAACGGCGTCGCAACAACAATTATTTGCGACGGTCCCATCGCTAAAGGTATTATTTGCGATGGTGATCCTTCCCGTCACAAATATTACTCTGTATATTTGTAAAAAAAATTTAAAAAAGTAATTGCGACGGTCACGTCGCAAATACTAATTGCGACGGGCCCTTCGCAAATACTAATTGCGACGGGCCCGTCGCAATTACTTTTTTTTAAAAAATTTAAGAAATATTAATAAATTATATTAATGAATATAATAATAATACTATTTGCGATGGGCATAGTACCCCATTGCAAATACTTTAAAAAAATAAATTATTAATAAATTATTAATAAATTATTTTAATTAATATAATAATAATCCAATTATAATTCAAAAATAAAAAAAATTTAATAAATGATTTTAATTAATATAATAATAGAATTATAATTCACAAATAAAAATAATAAATTATTAATAAATTATTTTTAATTAATATAATAATAATAGAATTATAATTCAAAATAAAAAATAATAAAATATTAATAAATGATTTTAATTAATATAATAATAGAATTATAATTCACAAATAAAAATAATAAATTATTAATAAATTATTTGAATTAATATAATAATAGTAGAATTATAATTCAAAAAAAAAAATAATAGAATACTAATAAATGATTTTAATTAATATAATAATATTAGAACTGTAATTCATAGATAAAAAAATTTTAATAAATTATTTTAATTAATATTAAAATAATTGAATTATTTTACATTCAAATATTAAAATAATTCTAATATTACAAAAAAATAATAATAAAATAATAATATTATAAAATTTTAATATATATATATATATAATTTTATATTATAAAATATAAATATTATTATTATTCATATTAATATTGTTATTTCAAAATATAATATTATTAATATTTTATAATGAGACAGAAACTACGAATAGAAAAAAAATTCATATTTTTGATTTAACAAACTTTATAACATAAAAACAAACTCTAATCTGAAGGAAGGGGGGAGAGGGAGGGGGGATCTGCAGATGCTGGTGGAGGAAACTCCATCCCTAAAGCATGAGTGAGTCGGCGCGTGTACTCCATCTGCTCTTGATGCTGCTGCTTCCAGCGACTCATCTTCTCCTCGTACAGCTGCTGCTGGCGTCGACGCTCCTCCTCATGCTGCTGCTGCTGCTGCTGACGCATCTGCTCTTGCTCCTGTCGGAGACTCTCTATCAGTGCAGTGTGAGATCGCAACTGATCCTCATACTATGTAGCAAAAGAAGATGCATGAGCTCCTCTTGAGCTGGACGCCGACATCGTAGCATTGTCATAATAATCTCCGGGAGTTAGTCGAGAGCTGATAACAACTACTCGACCCTTCTCGAAGGCATATTGGGTGGCCTGCATCCATGACGCCTCATCAAACTGACGGCCAGTGGTCTGATCTGATGACTCGGCCTGACTCTCAGGCCGGGTCTGTGACGCTGCGGCCTCATATGACTCTTGTAGTTGCAATTTAAAATTAAAATTGTTAATATATTATATGCAGTTAATTTTTAAACTTGAAAAAAAATAATACTAACCACGATGTGATGCTGACGATCACCTCTGAGCTCTCCAGTAGCAGGATCACTATACATTCTCCGATATACGTCGTACTCCGTAATATCGAGGTGCTCGACAGCCTATAAGAATAAAAAATAAACTGTTAATATTTATAGTTATATAAAATATTTATAAATAATGTACGTACCAGATGTTGTCTATGAGTACTGAAAGTACGACTCCCAGATCGATGAGTCACCTCATGTCTCCCCCGATTCTGCCTCCCCACCGATGATCTCCTCTGAATGGCATCACTCAACCAGTGCGCACATAATCCGTCCCATACATGGGATGAAATGTACTCTGGTTGGTGTGCTCTACATGACTCATAAAAAACTGACACTTCTGCTTTCTTCGTGGCAGCTTTTCTTAAATTGTGCAAAAACTGACGAAAGCGATCACGCATGGCCACCTCCCATGCCTCGTGGATGGCGTCACGTATGGTATCCTCGATCGGATACCATAAACCCTACAAATAAATCAAAATATCAAGTTAGAAATGAAATAATTTTCAAAATAAAAATTATTTATTTACGTACGTACCAACCAATGGCCGAACATGGCCTGCTGCACATCAATGGGAATTTGCTCCCATGTGGTCCAAGGCTGAGAGAAATAGTTGCGCAAAATAGCGTTAGCCTGTCCGACTGATATGTTCTGAAAACTGTAAAAATAATAAACATTTATTATGTGAATAGATTAATGAAATCTTAGTCAAATCCACAGGTTATCACACCGGTTATTACACCTCCATGTGGGTGGATCAAACCCAAGTCGTGGACGTCGCTCGGGGATGGGGTTAGGAATCATCAATCGTGCAAGACTGCGCCCCCTCCGCGTACTCCCTAGAGCACCTGCAGGCTGAGGGTCATCTGCCATCAACTCATCCGCATCGAAAGGCAGGTCAGCATCCGCCAACGCACGAAATGTGTCTTTGTCCATCTGAAATAGAAAATGTTAATGTTGTTAGCAAATAATTGATAATTACTATTATATATAAATATATTTTAGTTATGATTGTATATAACTACCATGGAATTCTATCAGTGTTCATCTTCATCATCATCTTCATATATGTCAATGGAATCTTCATATTCCTCCTCAGCATCATCGATATCCATTCATGTTCCAGTTTCTTCATCTCTTACCATTTCAAATTCATATGTGACATCATTAACATCATCGTCATCACCGACTCTTAAATGTGGGGTGTCGTCATCGATACTCATGTCTCTTTGTAAAAAAGATTGATTTTGAGTACTCTCTTGAAAAACATCAATTCGTTGCACGTCAGTGAAAGCACATTCACTTTGACTAAACAGATTGTCTCGAATTTTGATTTTTATTATACTCCACCAATCAGTCATGTCTCTTGATGTAGCACAGTACTTTGCGTAATAAATATGATGTTCCTGTTGAGCCAATAAGAATGGTTCATTTACTGCGAGACCACTTTTACATTTAATATCGATGATTCCATGAGTCGGATGAACATGCACGCCTCTCTCTGTATCCAACCACTTACATTTGAACATGGTTATGTAATGTTGTCCAAGATAACAGAGTTCAATGATTTCATCAAGTATTCCATAAAAGTCAACTTCATTTTCTCGATGATGAGATCCTCTCAAGAAAACTCCACTATTCATTGTTTTTTTGATTCCCCATATCCATGTGTGTGAAATCGAAATCCATTCACCACATATGCATTATAAGTTTTAACAAGTTTGGAAGGTGGGTTACTCAATATACACAACCGTTTTTCAATTTTATCAGCATGTCGAGACACCTGAAAATTTGTGAAATAATTATCAATATAGTAAATTATACATTGAATGAGTTGCTAAAAGATAAAGAATTTATGTTACCAATTTTTGAAACCACTGAGAGAAATTTTTCTGTCGGCGTTCTTCGAGAGCAGCTGCTGTAATTTGTGGAATTTGATTCTTGATATGATTATCATAGAACCTATAAAAAAACACAGTTATTTACTGTAACATAAATGATAGAATAAGTGATATAAACACTTATAGTACAACTGATGTCATCTCTTCACAGTTGAGCAGAATATACATATGAGCTCTGTGATGTTCATCATCTGAAAGCCAGCTTTCATAAACTCCACCAAAACCAAGCTTTGGCTGGTTGGAAACAGATAATTTATTGTCGATTTCATCAATATTACTCTCGTTTCATCCCATTCGGTTGTGTTTTGAAGGATACTAAGATTCAAAATAATGGGAGCAGAAAAAAGATATTTCCTCTTGCAAATAAGCTTATGCAATAGATCATTCAACAGATGCTTTGTTACGTACTTTTCTTTTCAATTTTTGCATGCATCTTTCAAATGGGTACATCCATTAAAACTGTACTGGACCTCCACATTTGGCTTCATATGGAAAATGTAACATCAAATGTTCCATTGAGTCGAAGAAATACGGCATAAATATTTTTTCCAATTTACATATAATTACAACAACATCTTCTTCAAGTTTCCATAGAGCATCATAATCTTCTGTAGCTGCACAAATTTCCCGAAAAAAATAAGACATGTCTGTTATGGAATCCCAAATCATAGAATTCAACAGACCTTTTAATCCAATGGGTATAAGTCATTCCATTATAACATGACAATCATGACTTTTTAATCCAGTAATATGACCATTATTTACACATCTACACAAATTGGAAGCACAGCCATCTGGAAGTCTCAAATCTGCAATCCACTGACAAAATAATAAACGGTTTTCTTTAGACAGTGTATAAGCTACTTTTGGTTTCAGTAACCTTTCTGTTCTGACATTCTCGAATAGTTCCAGTTCTGGGCGCCTGCAAATTTGGGCAAGATCTAAACGTGCATTTACATTGTTTTTTCTCTTTCCGGGCGTATCCAACACTGTATGAAACAAATTATCAAAACAGTTATTCTCAATATGCATGACACCCAACATGTGACGGAACAACAAATCAGACCAATATGGAAATTCCAAAAATATGCTACGTTTAATCCAATTGTGTTCTTTCCCAAAACTAGAAATTTTCTATTGGTTTATTGTGGGACCAAAAGTGATGGGAGGTAATGAAAATACAACTGATTTTAACTCTGAACCTGATAGCATTTTTGGAGGTCCATCCCTTTCAACTGTTCCTTTTCTGAAATGAGATCTGTTTCTGCGAAAAGGATGATCAGCTGGAAGAAATTTGTGATGACAGTCAAAATAACAAGGTTTATTTCCATGAATGAGCATAAATGCTTTGTTCTCTCCCATACAGTAAGGACATGATTTCTGACCATGTGTACTCCAGCCAGATAACATCCCATAAGCCGGGAAGTCACTAATTGTCCAAATCAATGCTGCTCTCAGTATGAAATTCTCTTTCGTAGCAACATCATATGTACTGAAACCAGTACTCCACAATAAACTTAATTCATCAATCAATGGTTTCAATTAAAAATCAATATTCTTCTTCGGATGTCTTGGAATTAGTAAATTCAAAAAGATATATTGCTCCTTCATCAACATCCATGGAGGTAAATTGTACGGAGTTAAAAAAAACAGGCCAACCTAAATATTGAGTACCATAAGATCCGAACGGACAGAAACCATCAGTGGAAAGGCCCAGTCGAACATTTCTAGCTTCTAAAGAAAAGTATGGATGAACTCTATCAAAATGTTTCCATGAATCACCATCGGCTGGATGATTCAATCTTTTATCGGTTGAAATATTCTATTTATGCCATGACATCATTGTCGCTGTATTCTTAGACATGAATAAATGGTGAAGTCTGGATGTAAGCGGAAAATATCTCAACTATTTTACAAGAATCAAACCAGACTTCCCATGTTGCCTTTCTTTATATCTCAGTTGCCCACATGTGGGACAACTATCCAACGACTCATTTTCCCTAGAATATAAAATTCATTCATTTGAAGATGCATGAATCTTCTGACAAGTAAGTTCCAAATTTCAAACCATCCTCTTACTCTCATAGTAATTTGCAGGAAAAACATTTCTTTCGGGTAACAGTGTTTTAAGCAAAGAAAATATCTGGTCAAAACAGGTGTTTGACATTCCGTTATCTTATTTGATAGCCATAAATTTTTCAACTACTTCTAATTTTCTCATATTGTAGCCAGGATATAATTCATCCTCAGCAGACCTCAACAACTCATAAAATTTAGACGGTGCCAACTTAGGATTTGAAGCTATATCAGCCGGAGTTTCTGTATGTTGAACAGATTAACCTGCAACATCATGTACTAAATCCTGAAACCGGGATGGATCCGGAATCAAGTTGGTATCACCTGCTCTGGAACTGTGTTCACCGTTTTGATACCAAAAAACATAATCTGGTTGAAAAGCAAATCGCAAGAGATTTCCCCCCACTTTGTCAAACGTGTCAAACGTTCCCAATGCACATTTTCTATAAGGGAATTTTATTTTGCCTTCTGAAACAAATTCTGGATTTGATTCCACAAATGATAAAAAAGTCTCCACACCCTCTACATATACTAGATTTAAACCAGAACCATTTGGATTTCTACGTTGATTTATCCATATGCGGTAATCTAATAATGATTGTTGACGACCCCGTTGTTCCATATTTTTCTATAAAATATAAAAGCATTACTGGTTTTGAATAATTTGTTAGAAAAAACACTCAAGCAAGGATAATTATAGAGTTTACATCATACACGACTGACACAAACCTTTTATTGAGATAGACCTAAAAATTGACCCTTTATGAATTGAATATGTTGAGAATAAAGCAAAACCTGTTACAAATATCGATAATTTTAATATTATATAATTTTTTTATTATTTTAATAATACTAATATTTTTTTTCATAAATATTAATTATATAATAATAACATTATTACATTATTAGTATATTTTATTATTAATATTAAAATAATACAATTTTCTATATTATATACAATTCTCCTTTCATTTGTGTGTTTAACATTCTGTCTCCACATGTAATATTTGCATTCACTTTCACCTCTCCATTGGTGAGTAGGGTGATAATTTTGAAAAAGAATGCAAATATTACATTTGGAGACAAAAAAACACAGATGAAAGGAGAATTGTATATAATATAAGAAATTATATTATTTTAATATTAACAATAAAATATAATAATAATGCAATAATGTTATTATTCCTAATTATTGGTAATTATTCCTAATTATTGGTAATTATTCCTAATTATTGGTAATTATTCCTAATTATTGATAATTATTCCTAATTATTGGCAATTATTCCTAATTATTGGTAATTATTCGTAATTATTGGTAATTATTCATATAATTGGCAATAATTAGGAATAATTACAAATAATTAGGAATAATATCATTATTACATTATTATTATATTTTATTATTAATATTAAAATAATATAATTTTCTATATTATATAGAATTCTCCTTTCATCTATGTGTTTTCTGTCTCCACATGCAAATATTACATGTGGAGACAGAAAACACATAGATAAAAGGAGAATTGTATATAATATAGAAAATTATATTATTTTAATAATAATAATAAAATATAGTAATAATGTAATAATGTTATTATTCCAAATTATTGGTAATTAATCCTAATTATTGGTAATTATTCCTAATTATTGGTAATTATTCCAAATTATTGGTAATTATTGGTAATTATCACTAATTATTGGTAATTATTGGTAATTATTGGTAATTATTGGTAATTATTACTAATTATTGGTAATTATTGGTAATTATTACTAGTTATTGGTAATTGTTACTAGTTATTGGTAATTATTACTAGTTATTACTAATTATTACTAATTATTAATACTTATTGGTAACTATTTGTAGTTATTGGTAATTATTGGTAGTTATTGGTAATTATTACCAGTTAATGGTAATTATTACTAGTTATTGGTAATTATTACTATTTATTCCTAATTATTACTAATTATTACTAATTATTACTAATTATTACTAATTATTACTAATTATTACTAATTATTACTTATTTTGACTAATTATTACCAATTATTAGTAATTATTTGTAATTATTGGTAAATATTACTAATTATTGGTAATTATTACTAATTAGGACGAATTATTACTAATTATTACTAATTATTACTAATTATTACTAATTATTAATAATTATTGGTAATTACTGGTAATTATTAGTAATTATTACTAATTATTGATAATTATTACTAATTACTGGTAATTATTGGTAATTATTGGTGATTATTACCAATTATTATTAATTATTGGTAATTATTTCTAATTAATGGTAATTATTGGTAATTATTTCTAATTATTACTAATTATTGGTAATTATTACTAATTATTGGTAATTATTACTAATTATTGGAAATTATTACTAATTATTAGTAATTATTGGTAATTATTGGTAATTATTACTAATTATTACCAATTATTAGTAATTATTACTAATTATTGATAATTATTACTAATTATTGGTAATTATTACTAATTATTGGTAATTATTACTAATTATTGGTAATTATTACTAATTATTGGTAATTATTTCTAATTATTACTAATTATTTCTAATTTTTGGTAATTATTACTAATTATTAATAATTATTGGTAATTATTGGTAATTATTGGCAATTATTACTAATTATTGGTTATTATTGGTAATTATTACTAATTATTACTAATTATTGGTAATTATTACTAATTACTGGTAATTATTACTAATTATTGATAATTATTACTAATTATTACTAATTATTGGTAATTATTTCTAATTATTAATAATTATTGGTAATTATTACGAATTATTGGTAATTAGTGATAATTATTACCAATTATTACTAATTATTACTAATTATTCCTAATTATTGGTAATTATTCCTAATTATTCGTATTTATTACTAATTATTGGAAATTATTACTAATTATTACTAATTATTGGAAATTATTACTAATTATTGGTAATTGTTGATAATTATTGGTAATTATTACTAATTATTTGTAATTATTCCTAATTATTAGTAATTATTCCTAATTATTGGTAATTAATCCTAATTATTGGCAATTATTCCTAATTATTACTAATTATTAATAATTATTGGTAATTATTGGTAATTATTGGTAATTATTAGTAATTATTACTAGTTATTGGTAATTATTGTTAATTATTACCAATTTTTTGGTAATTATTACTAATTATTACAAATTATTACAAATTATTACTATTTATTACTAATTATTAAAAATTATTACTAATTATTACTAATTATTACTAATTATTACTAATTATTGGTAATTATGGGTAATTATTGGTAATTATTGGTAATTATTAATAATTATTGGTAATTATTACTAATTATTACTAATTATTACTAATTATTACTAATTATTACTAATTTTTAATAATTATTTATAATTATTGGTAATTACTGGTAATTATTAGTAATTATAAGTAATTATTGATAATTATTACTAAATATTGGTAATTATTACTAATTACTGGTAATTGTTGGTAATTATTACCAATTATTAGTAATTATTGGTAATTATTGGTAATTATTACTAATTAATGGTAATTATTGGTAATTACTGGTAATTACTAGTAATTATTAGTAATTATTGATAATTATTACTAAATATGTGTAATTGTTACTAATTACTGGTAATTATTGGCAATTATTGGTAATTATTACTAATTATTACGAACTATAGGTAATTATTACTAATTATTGGTAATTATTACTAATTATTACTAATTATTGGTAATTATTGGTAATTATTTCTAATTATTAATAATTATTGGTAATTATTACTAATTATTGGTAATTAGTGATAATTATTACCAATTATTACTAATTATTACTAATTATTCCTAATTATTGGTACTTATTGGTAATTATTGGTAATTATTACTAATTATTACTAATTATTGGTAATTATTTCTAATTATTACTAATTATTGGTAATTATTTGTCATTATTACCAATTATTGGTAATTATTAGTAATTATTACTAATTATTGGTAATTATTGGTAATTATTTTTAATTATTACTAATTATTGGTAATTATTACTAATTATTACTAATTATTGGTAATTAGTGCTAATTATTACCAATTATTACTAATTATTGGCAATTATTGGAAATTATTACTAATTATGGATAATTATTGGTAATTATTACTAATTATTGGTAATTATTGGTAAATATTACTAATTATTAGTAATTATTACTAATTATTGGTAATTATTACTAATTATTACTAAATATTGGTAATTATTACTAATTATTACTAATTATTGGTAATTATTATTAATTATTACTAGTTATTGTTAATTTTTGGTAATTATTTCTAATTATTACGAATTATTGGTAATTATTACTAATTATTACCAATTATTACTAATTATTGGTAATTTTTGGTAATTATGGGTAATTATTACTAATTATGGATAATTATTGGTAATTAGTAAATTATTACTAATTATTGGTAATTATTGGTAATTATTGGTAATTATTATTAATTATGGATAATTATTGGTAATTATTACTGATTATTGGTAATTATTGGTAATTATTACGAATTAATGGTAATTATTACTAATTATTGGTAATTATTACGAATTATTCGTAATTATTACTAATTATAGGTAATTATTGGTAATTATTACTAATTATTCCTAATTATTGGTAATTATTACTAATTATTACTATTTATTACTAATTATTGGTAATTATTACTAATTATTCCTAATTGTTAGTATTTATTACTAATTATTAGTATTTATTTTTAATTATTGGTAATGATTACTAATTATTTCTAATTACCATTAACTATGAACAATGAATACTAATAATTTAAATTTATTAAGTAACAAAACAATCTAAACATAATTAAATTACAACTAATTAAGAATAATTCTAACTAATAAAAAATTTAAAATAAATATTAAATTAAAATGAACATAAATACCTTTAAAATTGATCTGAGGTTGATCTCTGATCGTTGTTGCAGACTTCAATATCAACTCCGGAAATAAAAATTAAACTTAAGAAACTCTGAACTCTAAAAATAGATTTTTGAGAGAAGTAGAAGATAGAGTATGAGAATGAATGGAAAAAAATGGATGGGGGTATTTATAGGTAAGCTTATTTGCGATGGGACCATTTACGACGGGTATCCCGTCGTAAATAGTATTATTTGTGACGGTACCCGTCGAAAATACCTTAGCCCGCATTTATCACGGTCAACGGTTAAATAGTTATTTGCGATGGGACCCGTTGCAAATAATAACCTACCGACAATCTATTTTTGACAGGTGTATATTCCCGTCGCAAATGTTTTTTACCGCCGCCGGTTATTTGCGACGGGGTGTTACCCCCCATCGCAAATAACCTTTTGCGACAGAGAGCTTTCCCCGTCGCAAATATCTTTTACCGCCGCCGGTTATTTGCGACGGGTGGTAACTCCCAGTCGCAAATAACTTTCCCGCGATTTCGCGCGCATTTCGCGCTAGACCTTTTGCGACGGGTTAGCTTTGCCCGTCGCAAATAAGTAGTTATTTGCGACGGGCAAATTCCCCCGTCGCAAATAACTTTCTAATGAGACTATTTGCTACGGGATTTATCCTCGTCGCAAATAACCCATCGCGAATACCCATTTTTCCCGTAGTGTAACTGGGGTCGGGGCATTACAGTTGGTATCAGAGAAAGTTTAGTAGAAACCTTGGAAGCTAGATTTAGATAAACTCTGATTAGAGTACGTAGACCTAAGATGTACTTTAGGGATTAGTATAGAAGAAATTCCTAGAATTTTGGTATTGTAGAGATTTTGTGAGTTTTCCGAGCAATACATCCATGTCTGGATACGAGCAGGTAGAGGCGGCTCTGGCACAGATGTACCTAGGGGTAAAACCCGAAAACACCGCTTTGAGCTAGACTCTAACGGGAACTGGTGCACGAAAACGGGCCTTGCTGCATTCTTGGTTACGACACTCCCGGGGGATATGCTTAGGATAACTCTAATTTTCTTTACAAATCATTATGAAGGGTTTATGAGTATATACTTACTCAAAGAAAACATTCTTATGATTATGGATTATATCCATAAATAGTTCAATTTATGTTAAGTGTTTTGTAAGTATGGGATTATGTATTTTGATTCATAAACTGATCTAGTTTATACCACTGTTTAGAAATGGCGCCTAGTGGAAGAAATGGAAACTGTATCAATGCACGCACTCCATGTAGGGATTTCCCTCCTGCTCAAGATAATTATTGTGGAGCTGGTGATGCAACTGGTGCCGATCAGCTAATCACCATACTGGGACAACTTACTCATGTTATGAATAATAACCTTACCCATATGGAGCACCCTGATCCACAGCGTGGAGGATCAATGTTAGATCGATTCATGAGGCAACAACCACCAACGTTCAATGGGAGTACAAATCCCTTAGTAGCTGAGCAATGGATAAATTCCCTAGAGAAAATATTTCAGGATTTGGGGAGTAGTGAAAGGGAAAAAGTTATCATATCAGTTTACCGACTCACTGGAGATGCTGATCAATGGTGGTCATTTATTCAAAACACGAAGGGAGATGATGAAGTATCAAATATGGAATGGAGGGAGTTCAAAGATCTGTTTTTAGAAAAATACTTTCCTCGCGACCATCGAGAAGATATGGAAAGGTAATTTTTGAGTCTGAGGCAGAAGGAGGATGAGAATGTCACAAAGTATGAGGCTAACTTTACATGGTTATCAAGGTATGCTGGAGATTATATACGTAACCCAAGAAGTAAGATTGATCGTTTCTTTGATGGGTTAAAACCATTTCTCCGTCAAGCATTAGTCTCACAATCCTTTTCATCGTACGAAGACATTGTCTCATGTGATATCAAGACCGAAAATGAATTCTCTAAGTCTTACGACTTTAAAGCAAAGAAAGATAAGACGATACCTGCTGATCATAATGAGAATGGAAATAAGGGGAGGAATGGAAAGGTTGAATATCCATCCTGTGGTAAATGTGGGAAGAAACACCCCGATACTTGCTTGAAGGGAATGAGAGCCTGTTACAAGTGTAGTGAAAAAGGCCACCAAGCTCGTGATTGCAAGGGGAAAAAGGAAGCTACCAATGTTCAGTGCTACAATTGCAGGGAGATGGGACATTATTCAAATGAATATCCTAAGCATCATGAGAACTTACCTCAGAAAAGGCCAAGGGACAAGGCCAAGCTTATGCTATCACTACTGCTGAGGTAGAAGCTCCGAAAGACGTGGTGGCAGGTAATTTAATGGTTTCCTCAAGTTTAGAAAATGCACTATTTGATTCTGGATCATCTCATTGTTTCAAATCTTCCCAGTTTGCTAAGAAAATTAGATACTTCCAATTTGATTTAACAAGGGAGTTGTCAGTTAAGACTCCTAAGGGAAGTATCATTGCAACAAAGATTTGTGAATCAGTCCCCATTAGAGCACATAAATGTTCTTTATCTGATGATCTCATTGTCATACCTATGATTGAGTTTGATATAATCCTCGGTATGGACTGGCTCTCAGACTATGATGCGAAGAATTATTGTAAGAAGAAAGAGGTTACGATTCTTGATGATGATGATAAGGAACACCTTATCTTTAGAGAAGAATTGTCACCACCTAATTCTTATCTAGATCCACCCCCAGTAGCTCAACTAAATTCAATTATTGGGGAGGAAGAGAATGAAATAACTGTGGGTGAGGAAAGGAATGTTCAAATAGAGGATGTACCTATTGTGAAAGAATATGTAGATGTATTTCCGGAAGATTTACCTGGACATCCTCCAGAACGAGAAGTTGAGTTTTCCATTGATTTAATTCCTAGATCAAGGCCTATATCGAATACCCCTTACAGAATGGCCACTATAGAATTAGTTGAACTAAAGAAACAACTAGAGGAATTGAGTAATAAGGGATTTATTCTCCCCAGTGTTTCTCCATGGGGACCCCCTGTTCTTTTTGTTAAAAAGAAAGATGGATCTATGCAGTTATGCGTCGACTACAGGGAGATCAATGCTATAACAATAAAGAACAAGTATCCCCTACCTCGAATTGATGATTTATTTGACCAACTGTATGGAGCTCAATACTTTTCAAAGATTGACCTCCAATCTGGATACCATCAGTTGTGTGTGAAGAAGGAAGACATTCCGAAGACAGCATTTCGAACCAGGTACGGGCATTACGAGTTCACTGTAATGCCTTTTGGATTGACTAATGCACCCTCTGTATTCATGGATCTGATGAATAGAGTTTTCAAGGATTATCTCGATGAATTTATAGTGGTATTTATTGATGATATCTTAGAATACTCAAAAATCTATGAAGATCATGAAAATCACTTGCACATTATCTTGAAGACTCTGAGAAGACATGAATTATATGGGAAGTTTAGCAAGTGTGAATTCTGGCTTCAGGAGATTTCTTTTCTTGGACATATTGTCTCTAAAGATGGAATCACTGTTGATCCTTCTAAGACTAAGGCAATCTAATAATGGCCAGCACCGATGAGTATAACTGAGGTACGTAGTTTTATTGGTTTAGCAGGTTATTATCGATGTTTCGTCCAGAATTTTTCCCGATTGGCTAACCCATTAACGAAGCTCACATGTAAAGAGGTTAAATTTGTTTGGACAAAAGAGTGTGAATAATGTTTCGAAGAACTGAAGAGAAGATTAGTCAATGCTCCTATATTGACTCTACCATTGGGGAATGATGGGTTCATTACTTATAGTGATGCATCGAAGAAAG
The DNA here is from genome assembly GCA_963277665.1 of Viscum album. Classification (NCBI taxonomy): domain Eukaryota; kingdom Viridiplantae; phylum Streptophyta; class Magnoliopsida; order Santalales; family Viscaceae; genus Viscum; species Viscum album. The sequence goes on along the minus strand of OY728132.1, from coordinate 1,378,504,832 downwards.
GACATGGTTGTGTCCTTATGCAGAATGATAGTGTTATTGCCTATGCATCAAGACAGTTGAAAATTCATGAACAAAACTATCCTACTCATGATCTCGAGTTAGCAGCTGTGATCTCTGCTTTGAAGATATGGAGGCACTACCTCTATGGTAAAAAATGTGAGATTTAAACTGATCACAAGAGTTTCAAGTATATTTTCTCACAAAAAGAACTCAACATGAGGCAAAGAAGATGGCTTGAATTACTCAAGGATTATGATTTCACAATACACTACCACCCGGGGAAGGCAAACAAGGTGGACGATGCTTTGAGAAGAAAATATCATGGAGTTTTGAAAAATATGAGAATTGAAAGGGATCCAATTTTCATGGATCTAGTGAAGATGGACATGGGAATAACCAGGGAAGGTGAAACATTAATTCTTTTTCAAATGGTTGCCAAACCATCTTTACTATAAAGGATTAAGATTTCTCATACCGATGATGAAGAATTTCAAAAGAAGATTAAAGCTGTGAATGATGGGATATTGAGAGACTTTGTGTATGAAGATGGAATTTTGAAATTTGGGAAGAGACTTTGTGTTCTCGATATACCTGATCTAAAAAGGGAATTGATGGATGATGCTCATAGTTCCAATTTCTCTATACACACTGGGAGCACCAAAATGTATATAGATTTGAAGGAACATTTTTGGTGGGACAATATGAAGAGGGAGATTGCTGATTTTGTGTCAAGATGTATGGTTTGTCAACAACTGAAAGCTGGAAGGCAACACCCTAGAGGAGTCATGCAACCTCTTCCCATACCGGAGTGGAAATGGGACAATATTATGCTGGACTTTGTCATGGGACTACCAAAGACTCCTAGAAGGAACAATGCAATATGGGTTATTGTTGATCGTCTTACCAAATCAGCACATTTTCTTTCTATAAGAGAAGATCTACCCCTAGAACGTCTAGCAAGACTATATATTAATGAAGTTGTGAGACTTCATGGAGTACCCCTATCGATTGTTTCTGATCGTGATCCCCGTTTTACTTCAAGATTCTGGAAAAGTCTTCAGAAATCCCTAGATAATGAACTTCATTTGAGCACTACTTACCACCCTCAGACAGACGGACAATCAGAACGGACTATTCAAACCTTAGAAGACATGTTGAGATCTTGCTCACTTGACTTTCAGGGTATGTGGGATCAGTATTTACCTCTGGTAGAATTTTCCTATAACAATAGCTTCCATTCAAGTATTCAGATGGAACCATATGAAGCGTTATACGGAAAGAGATATCGCACACCAACCTGTTGGGATGACGTTGGTGAAAGAAAACTTGTAGGTCTAGAACTAGTGGAGGAAACGATGGAAAAGGTGAAGGTAATCCAAAATCACATCAAAGCAGCTCAAAGTAGGCAGAAGAGCTATGCCGATAATCGAAGGAAGGATTTGGAATTTCAAGTCGGTGATCATGTTTCCCTGATGGTATCTCCAGGGAAGGGAGTCATACGTTTTGGTAAGAAAGGTAAATTGAGTCCCAGATACATTGGACCTTTCGAAATTCTAGAACAAATTGGGGTTGTAGCTTACCGATTGGTAATGCCGCCAAGTCTCTCCAAAGTTCACGATATGTTCCACGTATCTCTATTGAGGAAATACATGCCTGACCCAACACATGTACTCACTTACGAGGAATTAGAAATGGAACCCGATCTGTCTTATTTCGAAGAGCCCGTCAGGATTCTTGATACGAGAGAACAAGTACTGCGAAACCGGACGATGCGTCTGGTAAAAGTTTTGTGGAGAAACCATAAGATGGAAGAGTCAACGTGGGAACCTGAGGAAATTATGACGAAGAACCACCCGAGTCTTTTCATGTGGTAGTATTCTGGAAATTTCAAGGATGAAATTATTTGAAAGAGGGGATAATGTAACACCCCAAGCTTCTACGGTACGCTTCTCTTTGAATAATGCGATAGCATGTGTTGTACGTAACATCGACTTCTAACACACCACAACCAATCAAACTAGCCGTTATGAAGAGTAATACCTACTTTTTGAAATTATATATATTTTATATTTCAAAATGGACTTCATTTTTGGATTCAGAATATCGAATTTAGCCTAAGGTGAAATTTTGGTACTTTTCGGATAACTTTAATATTTTGATGAATCGTGAAAATTAGTAAATTTTAATTAAAAACAACTTTTTTAATCAAAATAATTAATAGTGATAAATTATGAATTTGAGTGGTTTTAAATTATATTTAGAATATATTTTTACCATTTAATATAATGTTGGTCATTAGACATAATTTTACAATGAAACCGGACATAAACAAGTGTCAATCTTTTGATAGTTATTATCTCTTAAAAACACGTTTTTTGTTTTAACAACGGGAATTCATTTTAAATTAATTTCTGCCACTTCTGTGTTTTGAATTTGGAAAAATGGATTCCATATTTGGAATCAGGTTGTTCAAATTATGTAAATAGGTAACTTTTATTCTTAGACATTTTGAATAATTACTTCGGTAAGTATTTTATTTACCATGGTTAAGTGTACATCCAATAAATAAGGGTTAAAAAATAATATTATAATAATACTAAATTAACCTAAAACGTGTCCTAGACTTATTAGTTGATACATGTTCGACCATAGGCATCTTTGGGTCGATTTTGGGACCCCATGGAGCCACTTGTAGGTGATAGGGAAACTTTATTTTAATTAAGTTAAAATGAATAAAAAAATGACACAAGCCCCCGTGGGCGTGGTGGAGTGGTCGGAGGCTCCGCTTCCCTCAGGGGAGGTTGGGGGTTCGAACCCTGTCAGGGGGTATGCTTTAAAAAGCATGTTCACCACACGCGGTGAACGACTGCACGCCGGTTACCCAAGCGTTTACGTGGCGCCGGCCCCCATTGGGGAACTGGGCTTCACCCCTTGGGTGGGCCTGGGGAAGGTAGGGGATTTTCGGGCCACTGCATGCCTGACCACGTAACCACTCGTGGGCTGGGCCATCACCCGCATTGTTTCCCGGCCCCTGCCTTTTAAACATAAGAAGAGAGGAGAAAAAATGACACAAGCATATATCTTTTAGAAAAACAATTTTTACATAGGGTTATATATGTTTTATTTTAGACTATAAATATTAATTATAAAGATAAAAATATTTCCTACATAATAATATTTTATTTATATTTTTTAGAGATTACATAATTTAATTTATTTATGAGACAATGATGATGCAGTAATTACCATAATAGTAAAAATTTAAAATAATGGATATTATAAATACCCAAATAAATATAATTTGAGACTTTTAAGGAATTACAATAATTTTATAGTATAATATGACACATTAGAATTTATTTAATTAACTTTTTTCTAAGTAATCATTCTGTTATGAGTTTCACAAAAATCAACTATTGAATAGTGTTAAAATTGACAAAAAGGGTTTTTAAAACAAATATTATATTATTAATTGATATTAAATTCCTAAAAATATAAGGTTAGGCCAAGATATGTATATCATGATAGGTACATCATTAATGGACCACTTGTGGGTTGCATTGATGTATATAGTAAGTTTATTAACTATATAATATAAAAATGCAAAGTGACATGGTAAATGTCGAACTAATTAACTAAGAGTTAAAACTAAAAGATAAGGTTAATATAGTGACCCAAACCTGTCTAAATTCGGTTGGTTTAATGGTTTTCGACCTATCCCCATCTTAAGCTTTGAATAATAAACTTTGGAGCCATTAGAAACCGAATATGAATTTATTATAAATTAATATTTTTAGCTTTTCCAAAGGTTCCCCTCACCCCTCTTATAAAAGGGAACTCCTCCATCTCATTTCTTCACACCTTAAAAGCCTTTTGGTTCGGCCAAACCCTGCCCAAATACTCTCTCAACTTCCCTCAATACAACCTAGAGGCCTTAGTTTGATCATAAAGCCAACCTAAGGAGCTCTTTTTATCAAATCAAAAGGAAGAACCCCAAGAAGAGGTAATGTTTTCACCACCCCTTTTCAAGTTCCTTTCTTCTTCCACTTCTTCTTACTTTGTTATTACCATTATAAAATAATAACTCCAGTATAATATATATACTTTGATGTTATTATAAATATGGTACAACCATATTCAGTATTCTATCCATCCTTTGAATAACATGTCACCATACGTGCGTACGTACGGCTTACCGTCTCCACGTCGTGGTGTAATTATTATTCAACAAATTATTATTTGGATGGGTATAATAATGATGTGTAATTCATGTAAATAATAAATTTAACATGATAATGATTATTTATATATGATATACCATCCATTTATATATTATTTTAATATCAAAAGAATGATATTGTCGCTCGTGCGTACGTACGGACTACCGTCTCCACAAACGCGATGAGATTCATTCTCCATCATATCCATTCAAGTATAATTATCATTTTATGATTTAAAAATGACTTTTAAGGACTTTATATCATTATGGATATTAATAATATACAACCTATCCATTACAAACATGGCGTACGTAACAAAACATATAAAAGAAAACGAGTAAGTTAACACCCGAAACAACGATAATACTAAGATATTATTAACAAATCAATGTTAAAAGATCATATATGATATCATATTAATATACATGATTCTTGTATAATTTAATAACAATTATATCACCATTATACAGGAGTTTAACCTACCCCAACCAAGGAAAAGTACAAAGTACGGGTTATTTCACAATCTCTTCATTATCCGAGGTTGTTTATACGTAATAATCTACAGGGATCTCTTTATCATCCCCATCCATGTTTCTTAAAAATGAATTTCAAAACATTTTTACTATTTAATAGAATATGGGTTAAAGTCATATATACCCTTGTTTGACTTTTTATAAGAGGTTTATAAAAGAATATTTCTGTTGTTTTACAAACAAGGTGATTTTTAACCTTTTCGACAAAATTAAGGTAAGAATGTTTTTTTAACTTATACGGCGGGTGAGGCTATTTTCTGCCGTTATAAAATTGTCGAAGCTTCCCTTAAAAGCTTATAAGAATATTTTCAAATAAATTTTTTTACTTCATAAATATAAGACTCTTTAATTATTTCAAAATAGAAAGAGATATTTCTCTAAAAAGATTTTTGATTTCATCTATGTCAACATCATTTGATGGATTTTACGCTTATTTGAAGTTGATTTATTATGATACAAAACTTCTATATTTTATTGAAGGTTTTGTGATATGTTTGACTGTGGATGTGATATTTTTATACCGTTCATAGTTTATGGTGAAATTATTGACATTTAGTTTGCTATTTTTAATATGAATGTTTATGTTATATTTAAACCTTTTCATATGGGAATGCATTGGACTTAATATGTGACAGGTGGAGCCCGTTATAGCTCCTCAATGCATCGGTAGGTCTCATGAGACAAACTAGTGTCTTGGCACAAGGCCTTGGCAAAATCTTATTTGTAGTCTTGGCATATGGCCTTGGCTATGTGGTTATGATAGTCTGGCATTATGCATTCCATCATTATGATAGTGGTTATCGATATTTCATGTGATTATTCGATTAGTAGAATATCCATGTGAATAAGTAAATGGCATTATTTCATTTTAGTTTTTCCATACAATGTAGAAGGTCAAGTTTAAAAGGCTTTTTTAGTTATACATTTCCTTAAATGTTTATTCTTATTTATGAAAGTTTCCTCTATATTGTTATCCTTACTGGGCATTTGATCTCACCCCTTTTCTATGTTTTATTTTTCCCAGAATGTGAATAAGTAAATTATGAATGACCTGCAGGGATATTATGAGGGGATAATAGTGTGGATTATGGAGACAATATGTTGTTGTAGTAGTTTTTCACTTCATGATGTAACGTAAAACTTTATGAATATATCTAGTGTTCCCAAGGCTACTAAACCAATCGGTCTTTCGAGATTTGATCTTTCTTGTGAGCATGCCAATGTTATGTAATAATGCACCGACTCTGGGTAACTGGGGTCGGGGTGTTATAATAACTCTTTGTATTCCATGTATCAAGTTTCTATTCATTTATAACCTTGAAAAGGCGGAATCACACATGTAAATAGTTATAAAAAGATGTTTCCTATGATTTAATATTTCCTCATATAAAATTTCATCTCAATCTTTTAATATTTCTGATAGATAAGAGTCTAATTTTAAAAGTGATGAGATTTGGGTATAAATTCCATGTCCCAAATTGTTAGATACTTTTGGGCTCCAATATTTGTATTAAAAATCTGGTCCACTTGAATTAAATAAATCCCAACATGTATTTATGTCTAAAAAAATAAAATTTTAAATTTTAATTATTATAGGGAATGTTATTTTAGAATTAAAAAACTAACGGAAAATATTTTAAGTTCCTAAATTTTTAAATTTTAATAATTAAGGTCAAAATTATACTAAAACCAAAAAATGTGAGAATTTATATTAATATATTAAATTAGTGGGATTAAAATATTGAACATAAATGTAAATTTATTTAAAATATTGGCTTAATCCAATATCACACACATAAACATTTAAATATTGAGAAACCATATATACTATAGTTAAACAATTACTAAATCACAAATGAACACACTACCTAATTATCCTATAAAAGGAACATTTAATTCCTCCTATATAGATCAAAATTACCTAAGTTATAAAAAATCATAAAAATCATTTCAATATCATGTTAATCCTCATGTAAATGTCGTACCAACCTCCTCAGAAATGTATATCTCTTAACTTAAAGAGTTTTTTGGTGGTGTTCTCTTTCTCAAGAACATGTGTGATCTCTATAGGCTTATTATACTAATAGTGTCTATAATTAACAAAGAGAAAAAGTTATAATCATGAGGTATTTTACATGGGATCCCAAATGAATTTCGGTTGATAGGTTTTAAATTTAAAAACACCAGAGGTAGAATTAGGAGGGTTAATGTCTAAAGTGATGTAAAGTCACAAAAATAGTTATTCTCAATAATGATGTTATCCCAAATTAGCATGAAAATGAATCACCTCTAAACAACTATTTATTTGAATTTCTATTACACACACTATCATTTTAGTAGTAGTAATAAATCTATTCCCTTATTTCCCCCATTGATATCCCAGTTTCATCATGAATTTAGATCTGTATTTTCCCTTTGTAATCAATCTTTACGAAAATAGTTGAAAATTTTTATCTTCTTGTATATGTGAACTATCTACCAAAAATGTTATTGATATTTTGGCTAATCACAAGTCCGTAAATCATGAAATTTATTCATTGAAAGTATTAAAAAAATTGGAATCACCATTTTTTAAATTTTAGATCAAACATATGTTTCCGGAAAGCTAAATACAACTCATCTACTCCCTCCCCCACACATGAGTTCAATAAAAATAATTCATTTAACATAACGCCCCGACCCTAGATTCCTAGAGTTGTTGAATTATTTTAATATATTGGAATGATTACAAGGAATCAATTCCCGAAAGACCAATCAGTTTAGCAGTCTTGGAAAATATAATACATTCATGAATGATATAATACACTTTCTAACATAAAACACAAAAAAAATCCTTTGATATTTCCATTGTTCCCTTAGCTTAACCCTACATCTCAAACATAATTCACTTCTTGGGATCCTGGGAAAATAAAACATAAGAAAGGGGTGAGCTCAGATACTCAGTAAGGGTAAATAATTTAGCTGAAGCTAAGGGAAGATGTGTAATAAAAACAAAATCCTTTTTAAACATAATGTTGAACAAAATATGGAAAAAATAAATCAAACATCACCATATAAACAAGAATATGGATATTCTACTAGTAGAATAATCACATGTAATAACTAATTTCACAATGAGGGAATGCCTAATGTCAGACATCATTAACACATAGTCAAGGCCTTGTGCCAAGAGTACAAATAATTTTTTTTCAAGGACTTGTGCCAAGACACTAGTTGGTCTCATGAGACCTACCAATGCATCAAGGAGCTATAGAGGGCTCCACCCATCACATACTAAGTCCACTTCATTCCTCATCTGAAAAAGTTTTAAAGATAACATAAACATTTTTATTAAAACTAGCATACGAAATGTCAATACATTAACCATAAAACTTGAATGGTATAAAAATAGAACATCCACAGTCAAACATATCATAACTCATTAAATAAAATATAGACGATTGAATTATAATAAATCAACCTCAATAAAAAATAATATCCAGTAAAGGATGCTGACATAGTTGAAAATAATGAGTAAAACTTTTTGAGAGAAATATCCCTTTTGTAAAATAATTTAAAACTCACACATTTATAAACGATGTAATTTAAAAGAGATTTTTTAATCAAAGTGTCCCACACCACATTGAATCTTTAACACCCAGAGATTTTATGAAAAATATTCTTTTAATTTCATTAATGTCCTGTGTTGTATGCTACACCAAGATTACCTTGCGCTATACACAACACCGTATTAGCTTGTAGTATATGCAACACTGTTCTTGGATCGTGTTGCACACAATTTTGATAATAGTTATTCTACGCAACATTGAGTATATATATATATATATATTCAATGTATAAATGAAACATGGTTGGATTATGTTATACGAAACAATGAAAAATTCTTTCACAACACGCAACCCGGACTTGGATTGCATTACACGCAATCGCGACCTTCCTCGATAGTGTGTGTTGTACGCAATACCGGGTTTAACTAAACAACGATATATTATTATAATATTTTTATTAACTAGCCGTTATGAATAGTATTAACTAAATTTTGAATTTTATAACATTATTATTCATCTTACACATTTTCTAGAACATGGTATAAGAACAAAATAAATTTTTCGGGTAAAATAAGTATTTTTCAAAAAATGCAATTTTGCCACCTTTTGATGGCGCACCCACTTTAAATCTAGTTTTTGACATTTTTATAAGTTCAATTTGACAAAATAAAATTATTCTTTGGAATAAAGAAATAAAAATGTACTTTGGATAATTTTTTCATTTTATTCTGATGACTTTCATATTTTAATGAATAGTAAAAACACGCTATATTTTAATTAAAAACAACTTTTTTCATCGTAATATCTTATGTGGTTAAATTATAATATTGAATGGTTTTAAAGTATAAATAGAATATATTTTTACCATTTAATATAATGTATTTCATTAGCATTGATTTTACCTTGAATTCGTAGGTTAAATCAATTCAATCTTTTGCAATGTTTTAAAGAAAAACCCATTTTCTTTCAACAACGGGATTAATTTTAATTTAATTTCTTCCACTTTTGTGTATTGAATTTGTAAAAATGGATTCCATATTTGGAATCAGTGGGTCCAAATTATGTTAATAAGCTACTTTTTATTTTTGGGCATTGTGAATAGTAACTACGGTAAATTTTATTTACTATAGTTAAAGGTAAATTGGGTAATTAAGGGTAAATATAAGATTATAAAATTACCCTAACACTTGGAAAAATACTATTGTATGAATAAAAGTCGACCCATATCACCTAAGGGTCGGATTAGATTCATTTAATGGACTTTTTTCGATGAAAATAATTTAATTATTATTAAAACCAAAGAAAGTGACAACATGTCACTCTCTTAAATACTATAAGTATAATAATTTTAAGTTAGTGATAAACTTCATTAAACTTCGAAAATTAATAGTCTACAGAAATCTAACAAAATTATCTACATCATGAGAATTTATTTAGAAATTTTTGGGATTAAATAATTATCATTAATTGTGACACAATAGTGATGCGGAAATTATTTATCCAGTGAAAAATCATAAATATAGTTTTTATTAAACTAATAGTGACTATAAAAGGCACAAAACCCTGACAAAAACTTATTGGTCATGTAAAGTTAAACTATAATCATCTAATAGTCGAATATTTGACCATTTGGAGTCTTATACAAGCAATTATGACACCTATATTATTTTATTTTAAATGATGCCAAAGATGTCACCTTCTTAATTTAATAAATATAACAATTTAAATATTGTGATTTTAAGATGATAAATTCGAGTAAAAGTATTATTGTGAAAGGTAATAGATTTATCTTCATCATAGAATTTTATTTTAAATTTTTATGCAACAAATAAGTATATTAAATAATTATAAACAAATGTTGTAGTAATTATTTTATTAAGAGATAAACCAAATAAATGGTTTTAAAAATAAAAAAATAAATATTATATGAACTATTTAATGTTATCCACTAATTTTATAGATACATATGACCTATTATGAATCTATTAAAGCTTTTAGTTAGAAGATATATTCTGTATATATTTTATTTAAATTTAAATAAATTAATAGTGTCAAAATTGACACTATTGTTATTTTATAAAAATAACATATTATAAAATTGTTTAAAAATCACAAAAATATTTAAAAATTATAAATTTAAATTTATATGGTCTATAATATTATAAAGTAAACAATTATGGAAAATTCACAACAAATAAGTAATTATTTGTTATAATTTAAAATTTATAATTTTATTACCACAAATAAACTTAAATAGATTAAATGAGGATAAATAAAAATGATAAGGTTTAAAATAAGATCCAAACATGTCTAAATTTTATTATTTTATTAGATTAAAACCCTATCTCATCTAATCTTCTAATATGAGTCATTTTTTGAGGTTTTTATGTGGGGTTAGATTTATTATAAATTAATATTTTTAAGAATTCCAAAGGTGCCCCTCTCCTCCCTTATAAAAGGGAACCCCTCCCTCTCTTCCACACACCACTTTGAGCCTTCAAGCTCGTCCAAACCCTGTCCAATTTTCTTCTTCACTTCCATAGAAACATTCTAGAGGTCTTGGTCTTCTTCAAAGACCAATTTTAGTTCCCTAAGAGGAGGTCTCAAAGAGGCGCTTCAAAGAAGAGGTAATGTCCGTTACCGATTCTTTCACCTTTATTTCTTCTTCCACTTCTTCTTCTTAGGTTGTTTCATTATTAAGTAATAACATCAGTATCACTCATATACTGATATGTTATTATAAGTTTGAAACAACCCTATTTCACCATCTATCCATCCTACGGAAAACGAAATCACCGCGCGTGCGTACGTACGTAATACCGTCTCCATGTCGTGGTGTAATATATTTTCCACCACCACCTTACATGGATGGGTATAATGGTGTAAATAATAACTATATATGATTATTGTAAAGTGATATTGATTCTGTAATAGTATACATACACGAAAATAAAATTCCACGATCATGGGAACGATATCATCGCTCGTGCGTACGTACGGAATACCGTCTCCACGACGCGATGAGATTCATTCTCAATAATTAACCATTCATAAATGATTATAAAGTATATATAATAAGTAATCATGAAATATATGACATAATAATGATACTGTATTTATGTATATATATATATTTATTTCATCCAATTAATTCCATTCAATTCAATGAGGGAACGAAAACAACGTTCATGCGTACGTACGGCCTACCGTCTCCATGAACGGTGTATTTCATTCCATTTATCGATATATTATATATATATATATGTATATTCTGAATATATATTATATATAAATCATGTTTTATATTATGGAATTAAGTAATCATGATCTAAGTAATCATTAGAATAATTACAAGTCAAAACACGGATGACAAATGAAACGATTTTACCCAAAACACTCTTTAACATGGAATTTACAAAAGAACGGGTAATATAATGTCATAAGTGAACAATATATGATATCATAACAATGAATATAATTCTGTAATAATTCAATGACAATATTTAAATCATATTAAAGGAGGTTCGGATACGTACGAAGCATATCAGACCTAAGGTAAGGGATAATTTTGAAAATCTCATTGTTATCCGAGATTGCTTATTCGTAAGTATTTACTGGGGTTATTTCTATCATCCATGTCCATGTTATATTAAAGTGTTTTCATGTATGTTTAAAGTCCTTTTTACCCATTTTTGAATTTTACTACATGGTATGTAAGGAATATTTATTTTGTTTACGTTGCGAGGTACTTTTTGACTTTTCCGGCAAAAGTACGAAAAGAATGTTTTTTTAACTTATACGACACGAACGGATTTTTACGGTTTTATAAAACCTTGTTTTCATGAAGCTTCCTCCAAAATATTTCGTGACTATTTTCAAAAAAATCATTTTCTTTTAAAACTGCATGACATTTTGTGAAAAGAAAATGATTTTGAAGAAAAAGGGATATTTTCCTCAAGAATTCATTTCATGTGTTTTATCAATACCATTTTTCATCTAAGATGACATTATTTCATATGTGTATGATTCAAGTATAATTTATATATTATTTAAATGGTTTCACTTATCTTATTATGAAATGATATCCATTTATTTTATATGGATTATGTGATGATGGGATGATATTTATGGAACCCATTTTAATTACTGAGTTTTTAAGAATGATGTATGTTTATTTTGTGGCACAAGTAATAATGATTTAATTATAAGATGGGTGGGACCTATATCTCCCTCCAATTCATTGGGTAAATATTTTATATCTCATGAGATAGACATGGATGTAATGGTAAGTTAATCTGGTTCAGTGTTACAGGTCTGAAACGTGGAGTGAACTCGATTCAGAATGGGACTTTGTCCACTAAGATGGTCTTGGAAGCAATGCCTTGGCTACTATGGAAATCATTAAATGTGCTTAATGGATTCCACAATTACATGTTTTATTCCCTTGCTATGTTATCATGATTTATGTTTCATTATGATCTATGCCTTATGTACTTCCATGTTTTAAGTCGTTGATCAAGATTTTGATGTTTGAACATTACGTTCATGTTTTTAAGATCAAATGTATATGGTATGTTTTATTTTATCCATGATTACCCTTACTGAGCATTTGAGCTCACCCTTTTTATGGTTTCTTTTCCACCAGGATTAAAATAAAGATTTTAGGTAAGGAAACAAAAATGGGAAGATCTTTATGGGAGATGTTGAAGATCTTTCACCAAGATTAGAAGATTACGTTCCAAGTTTCCAAAGACACTAAACTATTATGGTCCTTGTGTGTATGTTTTTGTTATTTATTAAGTATTCTGCTAAAGAAATGTAATGTCCATGTACATCAAGATTCGGGTCTCTACAGTTGGTATCAGAGGAAAGGTTTAGTCAACCTTTGGAAACTAGGATGCGAAAATGATAGTGAGATCCCTAGAGATATTTCTACGGTATGTATAGGGATGTACCTAAGGATAAGAATAGGTATAGGATATAGTCCTAGAACCACGGTAACGATCTTATAATTTAACCTAAGATGTTAGATATTGAGGGTGCTCCCCATTTTTACTATGTTGTTTTCCCTATCATGATTTTTTCCTCTCACACTATTCTTTTTGGGTTTTAGAAAATGGCTGGAAACAAGAAGATTCATGATAATGGAGGATATGACGGACAATGGAATGATTTTATTCATGAGAAACCAAATGAAATGGGATTTGGAAGTCAAAACATCATTATTATGCCTAATAAGCAATCTCATAATATGATCAATAATCTCAGCTTTGGTAAGTTTCCCGACTCAGATAATAAGAGAAACATGGAGTTTCATGATGATCATAGAGGAAAGAAAGTTCAATTTCACTCATGTAAATCATGTGGGAAGAGGCATATTGGAGATTGTTTCAAGGGAACTGGAAGATGCTTTGGGTGTGGAAAAGAAGGACATAAAGCCAGTAAGTGGAAAGGAAAAGGTTCAGTTAACACCATGGATGAGGATAATGGTATTTCTATGACATCAACAATGGTTAAATGTTTTTAATGTGGAATGTACGTGCATTATGCAAACCAATGCCCTAAGGAAATGTCTCGTGAAGAGAATCAGTATGGTCGTATGGGTAGTATTTATGTTGGTGATGATGAAGAGACTACAAATGATATGTGAGATGAAAGAATTGTTGAAGCTTGGTCAATGGTTTAAGAAGGTAGTGGAATTATTACATGTTTATCAAGTGTAATGTTGTATAAGTAATCTCAGAGTACTATGGAATAAATAGACATCTAAAGATTGTTACACTATTTTCTTTCCTTAAGTTTTGAAAGTGTATGATTAATGGTATCATTAACCATGAAAGGTTATTCAGATATTTTTGGAAAGTAGATGATATGCGCATAATGAAGGGATAAGGAGAAAATTAAATGTTTGATAGTATTAATGAGCTCATGACTGATATAAGGAGAAGGTTATATCATGGTTTTAGTATATAGATTTTTTGGATTTTGGTATGTGGAAAGAGATAAATTTTGACAATATTCACGTTTTCACTAAGATTCAATGGGTATTCATTTTTCAAGAGAATACATGATTAAGGCCTTCAAATGTTTGGAATGTGACCAACAAGTCATATCTTATGATATATGGTGATGAACGATGGAACTGACATGCTTGTTATATGAAATCTCTGGTAATCGTTTTAACTATAATATGAGAGTGGACTGCGTTATTATGGATAAGCCTAAAGATTGGAATGGATTATGTTGGACATAAGTTAGTATTGTTTAAGGATAGAAGTTTTTTCGATATTATTGATGAGATGTTATAGTAATATAGTTTTAGAAAAAGGACAACCTACAGGACGGGCGACAGCTAATCGCATCGGACAAGGCTGTGGGAATAGAACCCACAACCGAAGTGCGACTGGCCTTTATCGCCTACCACTGGCCTACAGTAAGTCCCTGGTTAGTAGAAACTAGTTTTATTTTATTAAGTGGTATGATATATGAAGTATAAGTTCATTTTTGGAACCATATACAATTAATCTAACCATAAGATGGACTTATAACTTTTTCCAACCTTTTGTTTGAAAGAGATGGAATGACCCATCATTCTATCACATGATCTGCTAACACATCACGAATAACAAATTCAACTTTATTTCTTTAAGGGATGAAGTGGAAATTGTTCAATTCACGAACAACAGTGAGAATGTACCAAAATCATGTAAGTATTTCTTTTAATTCATCAACTTTAGGGAAATGATCTTGAAAACCAAAAATGTTGTCTCAGTTCCCTTATATCCGATGAATCAGATGGTACCTTAGATCATCACAAATCTATAGCTTTGTGATTGTTGTCTTTTTCATAGCCATGTTTTTTACCACTCTCCATCAGAACTTGATGGTTAGATTTTTCTTCCATATCCATATTTTCACTTATGTTCTCCTATGTGGAATCCCAGTGATGAGTTAATTTGGGTAACCGTTACATTTCATACATTAGTTTTTAAATCCATGTTTTGGTATTCCTTTTTACGATGTTGGTTTCTATTAATCAAACTTTCGAGTAATAAACCATTTATAACCCCGACGAATTTCGAGGGAGAAATTCATTTTAAGGGGGTAGAATGTAACACCCCAAGATTTTATGAAAAATATTATTTTAATGTCCTTAATATCTTGTGTTTTATTCTACACCAAGATTACCTTGCACTATACGCAACACCGTATTAGCTTTCAGTATACGCAACACTATTCTTGGATCGTGTTACACACTATTTTTATAATAGTTATTCTACTCAACATTGAGTATATATATATATATATATTCAATGTATAAATGAAACGTGGATGGATTCAGTTATACGAAACAATGAAGGATTCTTTCAAAACACGCAACCCTGACTTGTCTTGCATTACACGCAATCGCGACCTTCCTCGATAGCGTGTGTTATACGCAATACCGGGTTTTACTAAACAACGATATATTATTATAATATTATTATGAACTAGCCGTTATGAATAGTATTAACTAAATTTTGAATTTTATAACATTATTATTCATCTTACACATTTTCTAGAACATGGTATAAGAACAAAATAAATTTTTCAGGTAAAATAAGTATTTTTCAAAAAATGCAGTTTTGCCGCCTTTTGATGGCGCACCCAATTTAAATCTAGTTTTTACATGTTTATAAGTTACATTTGGAAAAATAAAATTATTATTTGGAATCAAGAAATAAAAATGTACTTTGGATAAATTTTTCATTTTATTCTGATGACTTTCATATTTTAATGAATAGTAAAAACACGCTATATTTTAATTAAAAACAACGTTTTTCATCATAATTTCTTATGTGGTTAATTTATAATATTTAATGGCATTAAAGTATAAAAAGAATATATTTTTAACATTTATTATAATGTATGTCATTATCATTGATTTTACCTTGAATTCGTAGGTTAAATCAATTCAATCTTTTGCAATGTTTTAAAGGAAAACCCGTTTTCTTTCGACAACGAGATTAATTTTAATTTAATATCTGCAAATTTTGTGTATTGAATTGGGAAAAATGGATTCCATATTTGGAATAATTGGGTCCAAATTATGTTAATAAGATACTTTTTATTTTTGGGCATTGTGAATAGTAACTACGATATATTTTATTTACTATAGTTAAAGGTAAATTGGGTAATTAAGGGTAAATATAAGATTATAAAACTACACTAACACTTGGAAAAATTATATTGGATGACTAAAAGTCGACCCATATCATCTAAGGGTCGGATTAGATTCATTTAATGGACTTTTTTCCATGAAAATAATTTAATTATTATTAAAACTAAAGATAGTGACAACATGTCACTATCTTAAATACTATAAGTATAATAATTTTTAGTTAGTGATAAACTTCATGAAACTTCAAAAATTAATGGTCTAAATAAATCTAAAAAAATTATCTATATCATGATAATTTATTTATAATTTTTTGGGATTAAATAATTATCATTAATTGTGACACAATAGTGATGCAGAAATTATTTATCTAGTGAAAAATCAAGAATATAGTTTTTATTAAACTAATAGTGACCATAAAAGGCACAAAACCCTGAAAAAAAATTATTGGTCATGTAAATTTAAACTATAATCATCCAATAGTATAATATTTGACAATTTGGAGTCTTATACAAGCAATTATGACACTTATATTACTTTATTTTAAATGATGCCAAAGTTGTCACCTTCATAATTTAATAAATATAACAATTTAAATATTGTGATTTTAAGATGATAAATTCTAGTAAAATTATTATTGTGAAAGGAAATAGATTTATCTTAATCATAGGATTTTATTTTAAATTTTTATGAAACAAATAAGTATATTAAATAATTATACAAAAATGTTCTAGTAATTATTTTATTAAGAGATAAACCAAATAAATGGTTTTAAAAATAATAAAATAAATATTATATGAACTATTTAATCTGACCCACTAATTTTATAGATAAATATGACCTTTTATGAATCTATTAAAGCTTTTAGTTCTAATATATCTTCTGTATATATTTTATTTAAATTCAAATAAATGAATTGTGTCAAAATTGACACTATTGTTATTTTATAAAAATAACATATTATAAAATTGTTTAAAAATCACAAAAATATTTAAAAATTATAAATTTAAATTTATATGGTCTATAATGTTATAAAGTAAAAAATTATGGAAAATTCACAACAAATAAGTAATTATTTGTTATAATTTAAAATTTATAATTTTATTACCACAAATAAACTTAAATAGATTAAATAAGGATAAATAAAAATGATAAGGTTTAAAATAAGATCCAAACATGTCTAAATTTTATTGGTTGATTATATTACAACCCTATCTCATCTAATTTTCGAACATGAGTCATTTTTGGATGTTTTTATGTGGGGTTATATTTATTATAAATTAATATTTTTAAGAATTCCAAAGGTGACCCTCTCCTCCCTT
Organism: Viscum album; assembly: GCA_963277665.1. Taxonomy (NCBI): domain Eukaryota; kingdom Viridiplantae; phylum Streptophyta; class Magnoliopsida; order Santalales; family Viscaceae; genus Viscum; species Viscum album. Next base: position 1,378,487,051 of record OY728132.1, on the reverse strand, counting down.
ATAAAAGGGAACCTCCACCCTCTCTTCCACACACCACTTTGAGCCTTCATGCTCGTCCAAACCCTTCCAAATTCTCTTCTACACTTCCCTAGAAACATCCTAGAGGGCCTGGTCTTCTTCAAAGACCAATTTTAGTGCCCTAAGAGGAGGTCTCAAAGAGGCGCTTCAAAGAAGAGGTAATGTCCGTTACCGATTCTTTCACCTTTATTTCTTCTTCAACTTCTTCTTCTTAGGTTGTTTCATTATTAAGTAATAACATCAGTATCACTCATATACTTATATGTTATTATAATTATTAAACAACCCTATTTCACCATCTATCCATCCTATGGAAAATGAAATCACTGCGCGTGCGTATGTACGGAATACCATCTCCACGCCGTGGTGTAATCTATTTTCCACCACCACCTTACATGATGGGTATAATGGTGTAAATAATAACTATATATGATTATTGTAAAGTGATATTGATTCTTTAATAGTATACATACACTCCAATAAAATTTCACGATCATGGGAACTATATCATCGCTCGTGCGTACGTACAGAATACCGTCTCCACGACGCGATGAGATTCATTCTCAATAATTAACCATTCATAAATGATTATAAAGTTTATATAATAAGTAATCATGAAATATATGACATAATAATGATACTGGATTTATTTATATATATATGTATGTCATCCAATTAATTCCATTCAATTCAATGAGGGAACGAAAACAACATTCATGCGTACGTACGACCTACCGTCTCCATGAACAGTGTATTTCTTTCCATTTATCGATCTATTATATATATGTATATTCTGAATATATATTATATATAAATAATGTTTTATATTCTGTAATTAAGTAATCATGATCTAAGTAATCATATGAATAATTACAAGTCAAAACACGGACGACAAATGAAACAATTTTACCCAAAACGCTCTTTAACATGGAATTTACAAAAGAACGAGTAATATAAAGTCATAAGTGAACCATATATGATATCATAACAATGAATATGATTCTTTAATAAGTAAATGACAATATTTAAACATATTACAGGAGGTTCGGATACGTACGAAGCATATTAGACCTAAGGTAAGGGATAATTTTGCAAATCTCATTTTTATCCGAGATTGTTTATTCGTAAGTATTTACTGGGGTTATTTCTATCATTCATGTCCATGTTTTATAAAAGTGTTTCCATGTATGTTTAAAGTCTTTTTTACCCATTTTTGACTTTTAATACAAGGTATGTAAGGAATCTTTATTTTGTTTACGTTACGAGGTACTTTTTGACTTTTCCGGCAAAAGTACGAAAAGAATGTTTTTTTAACTTATACGGCACAAACAGATTTTTACGGTTTTATAAAACCTTGTTTTCATGAAGCTTCCTCCAAAAGATTTCATGACTATTTTCAACAAAATCATTTTCTTTTAAAATTAAATGACATTTTGTGAAAAGAAAATGATTTTGAAGAAAAAGGGATATTTTCCTCAAGAATTCATTTCAAGTGTTTTATCAAAACCATTTTTCATCTAGGATGAAATTATTTCATATGTGTACGTTTCAAGTATAATGTCTCTATGATTTACATGGATTCACTTCTCTTATTATGAAATGATATCCATTTCTTTTATATGGATTATGTGATGATGGGATGATATTTATGGAACCCATTTTATTTATTGGGTTTTTATGAATGATGTATGTTTATTTTGTGGCACAAGTAAGAATGATTTCATTATGAGATGGGTGGAACCTGTATCTCCCTCCAATGAATTGGGTAAAGATTTTATATCTCATGATATAGACATGGCTGGAACGGTAAGTTAATCCGGTTCAGTGTTACAGGTCTGAAACGAGGAGTGAACTCGATTCAGAATGGGACTTTGTCCACTAAGATGGTCTTGGCAGAAATGCCTTGGCTACTATGGAAATCATTACATGTGCTTAATGGATGCCACAATTACATGTTTTATTCCCATGCTATGTTATCATTATTTATGTTTCATTATTATCTATGCCTTATGTACTTCCATGTTTTAAGTCGTTGCTCAAGATTTTTATGTTTAAACATTACGTTCATGTTTTTAAGATCAAATGTATATGGTATGTTTTATTTTATCCATGCATACCCTTACTGAGCATTTGAGCTCACCTTTTTTATGTTTTCTTTTCCCCCAGGATTAAAAGAAAGGTTTTAGGTAAGGAAACAAAAATGGGAAGATCTTTATGGGAGATGTTGAAGATCTTTCACCACGATTAGAATATTACGTTCCATGTTTCCAAAGACACTAAACTATTACGGTCCTTGTGTGTCTGTTTTTGTTATGTATTAAGTATTCCGCTAAAGAAATGTAATGTATATGTACGTCAATCTTCGGGTCTCTACAGAATCTTTTTAAAATAAATATCATTTCAAAACATTCATTTCCATAAATAAATCTTTAAAATCATTTTGAAAACATAGACATTAATTAAAAGGGTTTAGAAAGAAAAATAATTTAAAATTTTAAAATGATGATCTAGTTAAATAGGCCCTCTTATCAAACCTTAAAAAATTATTTTGAGAAAATTTATTTGAAATGTGTGTATCAATGATAAATATGTCCCAGTAAATACTTACACATAAACACCCTCAGATAATAATGAGATTGAGGAAATAACCCTTACCTCGTTAAAATCAGTCGAGTCTTATGAAAAATAGTCAATAAACACCAAATGAATCACAGAATATAATTAATATTAAGAGAATAATTATAATATATATCAAATGGAAGTACACAATACACCACATGCAATAAATAAGTGGTGAATAATGAAAATCTCACAAAATTAAAAGTGAGATAAGAAATCCCTTACCTTCACTTTCGTTTAGTCAAGGGTACATTTAACCTCCTTTATAATGACCATTGTATGTTATTATATTATACAAGTACCATATTCATATTTATTATATCATACATGATTCATTTATGAATTTATACTACAAATTTAATAATGATTATCATGTTTAATTAACATTTCGGGTAATAATCAGTTTCATTATCGTACGTATTTTAACTTGTTATTATTGACCGTATCATTTAGATCATGATTTAAATAATTCAATAATATAAACCTTGATTAATATATCATATATATTTATAATATAAATATTTATACTAGATAGATGTATGAAATGGAAAACACTGTTTATTGAGACAGTAGGTCGTACGTATGCATAAACGTTGTTTCTGTTTTCATATCGTATTGAACGGAAGTAAGTGAATAAGATATATGTAAGTACATTAATACATATATATATATATATATATCCAGTAGAATTATTATGTAATATATTACATACTTATTAGTAATATATATTTTTATAATCGTCGATTAATGGTGAACGTGGAAATGAATCTCATCACGTCTTGGAGATGGTAATCCGTACGTACGCACGAGTGACAATATAATTTCTTTAAAGGTGTTGAATTGGATGGTATATTAATTTTACAGGGACATTAGCATGTTATTTTAATTATTTAAATACATATTAATCATCATTATATCCATACAAATAAGATAGTGTTGAATAACAAATTACACCACGATGTGGAGATGATAACCCATACGTATGCACACATGGTGACATTATCATTCATAAGATGGATAGAATAATGAATATAGTTTTAAAATATTTATAAGAAAATCACAGTATATAGAGGATACTGAAGTTATTATTTTAGAATGGAAATAACAAAGAAAGAGTAAGTGGAAGAATCGGAGGACTTGAAAGAGGGTGGTGAAATCATTACCTCTTCTTCGGGTTCTTCCTTTTGATTCGATAAAAATGGTTCTTTAGGTTGGATTTATGACCAATGGAAGGCCTATATAAATAAGGTAGGATAGTTGGGAGGATATTTGGATAGGGTTTGGCCGATCCAAATTGATTTGGAGGTGTGAATTTGAGAGAAGGAGAACTTCCCTTTTCTAAGAGGGGTGAGGGGAACCTTACGAAAAACATAAAATATTATTTCATAATAAATTCATTTTAGGTTTGTAATGGATCCAAAATGAATTATTTAAAGGATACAGTGGGTATGGCAGGAAAAAAACTCAACCAATAGGTTTTAGATAGGTTTAGGTCACCATATTAACCTTAAGTTTTAGATTTAACTCTTTGTTGAATAGTTTGACATTTACCATGTTTCATTGTATTTTTATATTATATGGTTAATTAAACATACAATAAAATGCCATTATAACCCAAATTGGTTCCTTAATATCATATATGTAATTATATATGTATTTTGGCCGAACCATAGATTTGTATGAATAGAATAACAACTAATAATATAATATTTCTTTTAAAAACTCTTTTCTTGTCAATTTTGACACTATTTGGTATTTTTTTGCTAAATTCATAACAACATTATTACATTGAAAACAATTCATATAAAAAACCCTAATATGTAACATTAACCATGAAAATTTGTTTAATTCATAATAAGTCTCAAATTAAATTTATTTGGATATTTATAATACCAATTATTTTAATCAATCTTTAATATGGTAATTACTGCATCATCATTGTGTCATAAATAAATTTCATTATTTAATGTCTAAAAAATATAAATAAAATACCATTATGTTGGAAATAATTTTATATTTCTAATTAATATTTATAGTTGAATTTATCGTATGTGTAACCCTATATTAAAAATGATTTAGTTATTAAACATTGAATTTAACACTTTTAACTCTTCTTTGAATTAAATAATAATAAATGTCATAATCTAATATAAGTAGACCTAAAGGATCATATTTTATTCCTAAGGTTGTTTTTGGTCGAATTACACTTATCAAATAGAATTAGGACACGTGTTTGGATAATAATAATATCATTTTTACCCTTAATTATCCTATTTACTTTTAACTATGGTAAATAAAAGTAAAAAGTTACTATTCACCAAAAATTATTATCATCTTGTTGATCCAAAATTTCCTTACTAATATCAACCATGTCTCTTAAAGTTTAGAAATTCAACTCACATAATCGGTAAAATTATGTTTTATGTAAATTTGCAAACGCTCCTAGGAGGTGGGTAAAAGACGGTAAAAAGTTTGATAAAATTTTATATATCTAAACTTATTATAAAATGACTCCAATGAATTACATTGATCATATATAGGTATTATGTATCTATTTTCTCCTAAAATAAACTAATATAAAATAAAAAAATTTAAATAAAAAGTTGGTTTTAAACAATAACTTAGTGTATTTCACTATTCTTAAAAAATTGAATGTTTCAGAAAAACTACAAAAATTAACTCAAGGCTAGTTTTGATATTTTTAATCCAATAATGAAATATATATTACCAAATTAAAAGCATATATGTTTCATTTATTAATTTAAAATTAATTACCATTGTCAAAACCAAAAGGCGTATTTTTAAGAAATAATAACTATCAAAAGATTGACACTAGTTTATGTCCAATTTCAAAGTAAAATCACCTATAATGACCATAATTGGATTAAATGGTAAAAATATAATCTATTTATACTTCTAAACCATAAAAATGTATAATTTAACAGTATAAATTATTTTGATTAAAAAAAAATTTCCAATTAAAATATAGTATTTTTTACTATTCATCCAACTATGAATGTTATCAGAGAAACACCAAATAATTATTGAAACTAAATTCTTATGTACTGATTCTATAGAATAAGATTATTTTTTAAAATTGAATACATAAAAGTTTCAAATGATTGACTTAACAGAGGTTCACCATTAAAATGGCGGTAAAAGTGCATTTTTTGAAAAATATTTCTTTTATCTGAAAAAATGAATTGGTTCTCAAATTATGTCCAAGAAACTCATAGTGTGGATTCTAAAATTATAAGTATTGCATAAAGTTCAAAATTCAGTTAATAATATTCATAACATCTTTTGAACGGCTAGTTTGGTAAACGTGGTGCGTTTGAACTCGATGTTGTGTATAGTGAAATTTATTGAATTATTTTGAAGAAATAATGTACAATGAAATCCTGGTGTCTAACATTCTTACATCCTCCAATAAATTGCGTCCTTGCTATTTGAAATTGTTCTTCGAAAATAAAAGGTTGAAAATAGAAAACTCCTTTATGGGAAAAACCCACATCGAAAGTTGGGTTAATAAAATTTATTCTTAATAAGAGTAATATATATATATATATATATATATGAATGATAAGTAGAGTTACAACCTTCAAATATTTCACACCACAAACACATATTTCACTCCAAAATATTTCAAAAAAATTTCTATTTATCCTAATCGTATAGGGTTCCAAAAATAATGAATTTATATTTTATTTTTCAGACTATTTAAAAAATCTAAATTATACAAACCAGTACATCATGTAGTCCGGTCCTAGGTGATGCACCCTTGTCGCTATTTGGTTGTGGGTTCAAGTCTCATGGTATTGTCGGACGTGAATAGTTGTCATCCGACCTCTGGGTTGTCCTTTTTATAACAATCAAAAAATAACCTTAATAATAGTATCCAATTTCAATCTTAATCCATTCCAACCATTAGACTTACCCAAAATAATTCTATCCAAAATCTTAGTCCAAAATTAATAAGGATGTTAAACACAATGAAGATCATTTTTTCTAGGTAATAACATGTGAACGCCTTCATCATGTATTCTTTTACGACACTGTAACATCCTCAATTACCGTAAAACCTTATTGATTATTTTCATGATCTCTTATTCCTTATAGAATACTGGATATACTCCTTCTATCCAAAATTGTTGTAAACTCCAACAGGGATGGAATATAAAAATCATTAATTATCTTTATGGATTTCAATAATATCCAATATAATTTATCCAAATCAACCATATCTTATTCCAAAATCACTACCTCATTATCAGGACCGTATTAAGGATTACCTTTCCTTCAAATATGTATTTTCCAAAAAGTTTATCTTACTATTAAGTAACTTTTCATAGAACCATATAATCTCATATTCTCAATAAAATAGTACTGGATTATAATCCTTATTTATCTCTATAATTCATATATGAAATATACTATTCATACAACACTAAAATGAAATAATTCTACTATAACAACATAAGAACACAAGTCTTTCCTCTTTATATGAGGTAGTATCATAACATGATTAATATCCAATAACATCATTTGGGGTATACAGTTATGACTGGGACATTGATTCACATAGTGTCTCAACGCCTGCAGATAAATCATTTTACTTTTTAAAACATTTTCTTACCCGTGAAATCATGTACCTGGTGTCCATTTTCTCCACACTTATAACAAAATCTCATTCTCTTCAAGAATTTACGAAGGTGATTCTTTCAAAGGATATCAAATATGATAAAACCCTTCTTTCCCTTATTCCCTTTATCCATGTTTCTTTCTACCAGCCTTTTCTTCTCTGACTTCCCTTCAAAGCCATAGGACTCCGAGGATTCATTACTTGTCTTATTAACACATGATACTATTTTTTTATATGATGATAATACATGCGAGAATATTTAGTTTCTAAATGTTGGCTTAATACAATGAAATATATGATCCCTCTTAATCTTTGGATCATGCTTATTAATGGAGGTCACATTCCTTCTACTAGGCGCCATTTCTAAATATTAGCATATACTAGGTTAGTTTGTGAATCGCAATGCATAATTTCAAACTTATAAAATACCTAATGTAAATTTAAAATATTATGCATATAATCTATAATCATAAAATTTATTATTTTAAAATGTATTTACACATTAATCCTTCATAATGTCTTATAAAGAAAATGTGAACTATCCTAAGCATATCCCCCGAGAGTGTCGTAACCAGGAGTGTAGCAAGGCCCTTTTCCGTGCACTAGTTCCCGTTTGAATCTAGCTCAAAGCGGTGTTTTTGATTTTTAACCCTAGGTACAGCTATGCCAGAGCCACCCCTACTTGCTCGTATCCAGACATGGATGTATTGCTTAGAAAACTCACAAAATCTCTACAGTACAAAAAATTTAAGAAGTTTTTTTGTCTATACTAATCCTCAAAGTCTATCTTAGGGTAATGTTCCCTAATCAGAGTATATCTAAATATAGTTTTCAACGTTATTGATAAACTTCTTCTAATTCCAACTGTAATGCCATAACCCTAGATTTCCAGAGTTGGTGCATTAATTTAATATATTTTCATGATTACAATGAATCATTTCTTGAAAGACCGATCAGTTTAGGCATCTTGGAAAATAGATTACATACATGAATGTTACATTACACTTTCTAACATAAAAAAGTCCTTTGATATTGCTATTGTTACCTTAGCTTAACCCTACCTCTCAAACATAAAACACTATGTGGGATTCTAGGAAAATAAAACATAAGAAAGGGGAGATCTTAGATTCTAAGTAAGGGTAAATAATTTAGTGGAAGCTATAAACTTTTAAGGAAAGATGTGAAAAAAACAACATCCTTTTTAAACATAATCTTGAACATAATATGGTAAAAATAAATCAAACATCACCATATAAATATGCACATTGATATTCTACTAGTCGAATAATCCCATGTAATAACTTATTTGATAAAGAGAGAATGCTTGACGCTGGACATCATTACCACATAGTCAAGGCCTTGTGCCATAACAATAAATAAATTTTTTGTCAAGGCCTTCTGCCAAGACCCTAGTTTGTCTCATGAGACCTACCAATGCATCAAGTAGCTATAGTGGGATCCACCCTTCACTTACTAAGTCCACTGCATTCCTCATATAAAAAATGATTAAACATAACGTAAACATTCATATTAAAACTAGCATAATAATTGTCAATACATTAACCATAATCCAGGAATGGTATAAAAATAGAACATCCCTAGTCAAACATATCATAACTCATTAAATAAAATATGGAAGATTGTATTATAATATATCAACCTCAATAAAAAAAATATCCAGTAAAGGATGTTGATATAGTTGAAAATGATGAGTAAAACTTTTTGAGAGAAATATCCCTTTTGTATAATCATTTAAAGTCACACATTTATATATGAATTAATTTCAAAGATATTATTGAATCTAAGTGTCCCATACCAATTTGATACTTTATAAAAGAATTATCATTTCAAAACATTCTTGTCTATATAAATAAATCCTTAAAATCATTTTGAAAACATGAACATTAATTAAAATGGTTTAGAAAGGTAAATCAATAAAAAATTTAAAATGATGATCTAGTCAAATATACACTCCCTAAAAACCATAAAAGATTCATTATGAAAACATTTTTTTGAATATGTGTATCGATGATAAATATTTCTCAGTAAATACTTACACATAAATAATTGCGGCTAATAATGAGATTGAGAAAATAAACTTTACCTTGTTGTAATCAATCGAGTCGTATGAAAAATAGTCAATAACCACAAAATGAATCATAGAATATCATGAATATAAAGATAATCATGATAATATATATCAAATTGCAGTACACAATACACCACATGCAATAAATAACTGGTGAACAATGGAAATCTCACGGAATTAAAAGTTAGATAAGAAATCCATTTCCTTGCAGTTTCCTTTGGTAGAGGGTACGTTTAACCTCTTGTATAATGGCAATTGTATGTTATTAGATTATACCAGGACTATATTTATATTTATTATATCATACATGATGCATTTATGACTTTATGCTACCCATTTACTAATTATTTTCATGTTAAATTAACATTTTGGGTAATAACCACTTTCTTTATCGTACACATTTTAACATGTTATTATTGTCCGTATCATTTAGGTCATGATTTAAATACATCCAGAATATAAACCTTGATTCATATATCATATATATTTATAATATAAATATTTATAATAAATAGATGTATGAAATGGAAAACACCGTTTATAGATACGGTAGGTCGTAGGTACGCATAAATACCTTTTCTGTTTTCATATCGTATTATACAGAAGTAAGTGAATAAGATATATATAAGTAAATAAATACATACATATATATATATATAAATCTATAGTAGCATTATTTTTTCATATATTACATACTTTTTAGTAATATATATTTTTATAATCGTCGATAAATGGTGAACGTGGAAATGAATCTCATCGCGTTGTGGAGATGGTAATCCGTACATACGCACGAGAAAAAATTTCATCTACTTAAAGGTGTGGAATTGGATGGTATATTAAATTTAGAGAGACATTATATTGTTATTTCAATTATTTATATAATTATTACTCATCATTATATCCATACAAATAACATAGTGTTGAATAACAAATTACACAATAACGTGGAGATGGTAAGTCGTATGTACGCACGCATGGTAACATTATCATTCATAAGATGGATAGAATAGTGAATATAGTTGTGAAATATTTATAATAATATCACAGTATATATATGATACTAGAGTTATTATTTTAGAATGGAAACAACAAAGAAAGAGTAAGTGGAACAATAAGAGGACTTGAAATAGGGTGGTGAAATCATTACCTCTTCTTTGGGTTCTTCCTTTTGATTTGATCAAAAGGGCTCCTTAGGATGGATTTATGACAAATAGAAGGCCTATAGAATGAAGGTAAGATAGTTTTAAGGATATTTTGACAGGTTTTGGCTGATCCAAATGGATTTGGAGGTGTGAATTTGAGAAAAGTGAAACTGCCCTTTTATAAGAGGGGCGAGGGGCACCTTAGAAAAAACATATAATATTATTTTATAATAAATCCATTTTCGGTTTCTAATGGATCCAAAATGAATTATTTAAAGTATAATGTAGTTATGGGTCTAACACCACTCAACCAATAAGTTTTAGACAGGTTTAGGTCACCATATTAACCTTAACTTTTAGATTTAACTCTTAGTTAAATAGTTTGACATTTACCATGTCTCTTTACATTTTTATATTATATGGCTAATAACCTTACTATAAAATCCAAATTGAACCCCAATTGGTTCCTTAATATCATATATATTATTATATTAGTCTTTTGACTGAACCATTAATTTTTATGAATATGATAACAATTAATAATATAATATTTCTTTTAAAAACTCTTTTATGTCAATTTTGACACTATTTGGTATTTTATTTTTTCTAAATTTATAACACCATTATTACTTTCAAAACAATTCATCATAACATACCTAATATTTAATATTACCCTATAAAAGTAGTGGAATTCATAAAAAGTCTCAAATTACATTTAATTGGACATTTATAATATCAATTATTTTATTTTTTCATAAATATGGTAATTACCGCATCATCATTGTGTCATAAATAAATTTAATTATTTAATGTCTAAAAAATATAAATAAAATACCATTATTTAGGAAATAGTTTTATATTTCTAATGAATATTTATAGTCTAATTTATCTTATGTGTAACCCTATATTTAAAAATGGTTTGGTTATTAAACATTGAATTTAACACTTTTAACTTTTCTTTGAATTAAATAATAATGAACGCCCTAATCTAATCCAATTGGACCTAAAGGATCATATTTTATTCCTATGGTTTTTTTTGTAAAATTAAACTTATCCAATAGAATAATTACCTGTGTTAGGGTAATAATAATATCATTTTTACCCTAAATTATCCTATTTACTTTTAATCGTGGTAAATAAAAGTAAAAAGTTACTATTCACCAGAAATTATTTTCATCTTATTGAACCAAATTTTACTTACTGATATCCACCGTGTCTCTCAGAATTTTGAAATTAAACTCACAGAAGTGGTAAAATTTTGTTTTATGCAAATTTTCAAATACCTCTAGGAGGTTGGTAATAGAGGGTAAAAAGTTCGTTAAAATTTTATATATCTAAACTTATTATAAAATGAATCCAATAAATTACATTGAACATATATTGGTATTATGTATCTATTTTTACCTAAAATAAAATAAAATAAAATAAACAATTATTTAAATAAAAAGTCAGTTTTAAACAATAAGTCAATGTTTTTCACTATTCATCCAAAATTAAAAGTTTTCAGAAAAATTCCCAAAATTCATTCTAAGATAATTTTTATTTTCCAAATTCAATAATGAAGTATATTTTACCAAATTAAAAACATATAATTTGCATTTATTAATTTAAAATTAATTCCCGAAGTCAAAACCAGAAGCTGTATTTTTAAAAAATAATAACTATCAAAAGATTGACACTTGTTTATGTCTAATTTCAAAGTGAAATTACTTAGAATTACCAGCATTGGATTGAATGGTAAAAATATAATCTACTTTTTTACTTATAAACCATTAAAATTTTAATTTAACACTATAAATTATTTTGATTAAAAAAGTTTTTTTTCAATTAAAATATATTATTTTTCACTATTCACCAAAATATGAAAGTTATCAGAAAACACCAAAAATTTATTGAAACTAAATTATTATGTCCTGATTCTAAAGAAGAAGTTTATTTTGACAAATTGAATATATTAAAGTTTCAAATATTGTATTTAACAATGGTTCACCATTAAAAAGTGGTAAAAGTGCATTTTTTGAATAATACTTCTTTTATCTGAAAAATGAATTAGTTCTTACATTATGTCTGAGAAACTCATAATGTGCATTCTAAAATTATAAGCATTATATAGAGTTCAAAATTCAGTTAATACTATTCATAACCACTTTTGAACGGCTAGTTTGGTAAGTCGTGGTGCACTTGAACTTGATGTTTTGTGAAGTGAAAGTTATTGAATTACTTTGAAGAAATAACATACTATGAAATCTTGGGGTGTTACATTCGTCCCCCCTTCAATAAATTGCATCCTCACAATTTGAAATTGTTCTTTGAAAATAAATGGTTGAAAATAGAAAATACATTTGTGGGAAAACCCACATCGAAAAGTGGGTTAATAAAATTTAGTCTTAATAAGTGGAAAGAAAATTATATATATATATATATACATGAAAAGTAGAGTTTCATCCTTCAAATATTTCCTACCACAAACTCATCTTTCACTCCAAAAGACTAAAAAAAAATCTATTTATCCTAATCGTATATGGTTCGAAAAATAATGAATTTATAATTCATTTGTCAGACTATTTAAAACAAAATAAATTATACAAACCAGTACATCACGTAGTCTAGTCGTAGGTGATGCACCCTTGTCACTCTTCAGTTGCGGGTTCAAGTCTCACAGCATTTTCGGACGTGACTAGTTGTCGCCTGACCTCTGTGTGGTCTTTTTTATAACAGTCTAAAAATAACCTTAACAATAGTATCCAATTTCAAACATAATCCATTCAAACCTTTAGACTTATCCAAAATACTTCTATCCAAACTCTCAGTCCAAAACATATAAGGAAGTTAGACACAACGAAGATCCTTTTTTCCAGGTAATAAAATTTGAACACCTTCTTCATGTATTCATTTAAAACACTGCAACATCCTGAATTACCATAAAACCTTATTGATTATATTCATGCTCCCTTATTCCTTATATAATACTGGATATACTCCTTCTATCCAAAAATGTTGTAAAGTCCAATAATGATGGAATATACAAATCACTAATCAACTTCAAGGAAGTCAAGAATATCCAATATAATTTATCAAAATCAACCATCACTTATACCAAAATCACTACCTCATTATCAGAACCATATAAGGGATTACCTTTCCTTCAAACATGTATTTTCCCAAAAGCATATCTTACTATTAAGTCACTTTTCTTAGAACCATATAATCTCAAATCCTCAATAAAATAGTACTACATTACAATCCTTATTTATCTCCATAATTCATATAACTGGTATACTATTGAAACAACACTCAAATGAAATAATTCTATAACAACAACATAGGAACACTAGTCATTCCTCTTCATCTGAGGTAGTATCATAACTTGATTATTATCCAATAACATCATTTACAGTATACTGTTATGACTTGGACATTGATTCACGTAGTGTCTCAACACCTTGCAGATGAAGCATTTTACATTTGAAAACTTTTTCTTACCCTTTCAATCACATACCTCATGTCATTGTTCTCCACACTTATAACAAACTCTCATTCCCTTCAAGAATTTATCAAGTTGATTCTTTCCACAGTTACCACACATTAGAAAAACTTTCTTTCCCTTATTCCTTTCATCCATATTTCTTTCAACCATCCTTTTCTTCTCTGGCTTCCCTTCAAAGCCATAGGACTCAGAGGATTCATTACTTATCTTATTAACACATGTTACTATTTCTCCATATGATGATAATATGTGGGAGACTATTTTATTTCTAAATATTGGCTTAATACAATGAAAGATATGATCCCTCTTACTCTTTGGATCATGCGTATTGATGAGGTCGCATTCCTTATACTAGTCGTTATTTCTATATAATGGCATACACTAGGTTAGTTTATGAATCAAAATTCATAATTCCGAACTTGTAAAATAACTAACGTAAATTGAAAAGATTATGCATATAATCTATAATCATAAAATGTTTTCTTTGAGAAATTATTTACGCCATAAATCCTTAAAAAAGGCTTGTAAAGAAAATGTGAATTATCCTTAGCACATCCCTCAGGAGTTTCATAACCAAGAGTGTAGTAAGGCTCGTTGTCGTGCACCAGTTCCCGTTCGAGTCTAGCACAAAGCATTGTTTTCGAGTTTTACCCTTAGATACATCTATGCCCGAGCCGCCTATACCTGCTCAAATCTAGATAGGGATGAATTGCATGGAAAACTCACAAAATCTATATAGTACCACAATTCTAAGAAGTTCTTATATACTAATCCTCATATTCTATCTTAGGGTAATGTTTTATAATCAGAGTTTATCAAAATCTAGATTCCAAGCTTATTGTTAAACTTCTTCTGATACCAACTGTAATGCCCCGACCCTAGATTCCCAGAGTTGATGAATTATTTTAATACATTAGCATGATTGCGAGGAATCCTGTCTCGAAAGACCGATCATTATAGCAGTCTTGGAAAATATATTATATAAATGAAGGTTAGATTATAATTTCTAACATAAAACAAAAAAAATCCTTTTATATTTCCATTGTTCCCATAGCTTAACCCTATATCTCAAATTTAAAACACTTCATGGGATCCTAGGAAAATAAAACATTAGAAAGTGGTGATCTCAAATGCTCAGTAAGGGTAAATAATTTATCGGAAGCTATAAATTTTTAAGGCAATATGTGTAATAAAAACAAAAGCCTTTTAACCATAATTGTGAACATAATATGGAAAAAATAAATCAAACATCATCATATAAACAAGCACATTAATATTCTACTAGTCGAATAATAACATGTAATAACTAACTTCATAAAGAGGGAATGCCTAACACTGGAAATCATTACCACATAGCCAAGGCCTTGTTCTAAGACTAAAAATGACATTTTTGTTAAAGCCTTGTTCCAAGATACTAGTTTTTCTCATGAGACCTACCGATGCATCGAGGAGCTATAGCGGGCTCCACCCGTCACTTACTAAGTTTACTGCATTCCTTATATGAAAAAGGTTTAAACATAACATTAACATTCATATTAAACAAGCATAATAAATGTCAATAAATTAACCATAAAACATGAATGGTATAAAAATAGAACATCCACAGTCAAACATATCATAACTCATTCAATACAATGTGGAAGATTGTATTACAATAAATCATCCTCAATCAAAAATATCTAGTAAAGGATGCTGACATAGTTGAAAATGATGAGTAAAACTTTTTGAGAGAAATATCCCTTTTGTAAAATCATTTAAAAGTCACACCTTTATAAAAGAATTAATTTAAAAGATATTTTTTAATCAAATTGTCCCATAACACTTTGAAACCTTTTAAAAGAATTGTCATTTCTAAATATTCATGTCCTAATAAATAAATTCTTAAAATAATTTTGAAAACATGGACATTAATTAAAAGGATTTAGAAAGATAAATCGTTAAAACATTTAAAATGATGATATAGTTAAATTGACCCTCCCATAAAACCTTATAAGATTTATTCTGAAATCATTTTTTTGAAATATGTGTATCGGTTATAAATATGTACCAGTAAATACTCACATATAAACAACGTCGGATAATAATGAGATTGAGGAAATAACCCTTACCTCATTGTAATCAATCTATTCGTATGAACAATAGTCAATAACAACCAAATGAATCACAAAATATCATGAATATAAATAGAATCATGATAATATATATCAAATTTAGGTACACAATATACCACATGCAATAAATAAGTAGTGGACAATGGAAATCACACGGAATTAAAAGTGAGATAAGAAACCCCTTACCTTGCACTTTCTTTTGGCCAAGGGTACATTTAACCTCCTGTAGAATGAAAATTGTATATTATTAGATTATAACAGGACCATATTCTCATTTATTATATCATACATGATTCATTTATGACTTTATACTACCCATTTAATAATGATTTCATGTTAAATTAATATTTCAGGTAATAATCACTTTCTTTATCGTATGTATTTTAACTTTTTATTCTAAACCGTATCATTTAGATTATGATTTAAATAATTCCATAATATAAACCATGATTTATATATAATATATTTTTATAATATAAATATTTATAATAGATAGATGTATGAAATAGAAAACACCGTTTACGGAGATGGTAGGTCGTACGTACGCGTAAACGTTGTTTTGGTTTTGATATCGTATTTTTTTAAAAGAATGGGGTAGAAGCCACATTTTATTATTAAATAAAATCAATGACCTCTTTTAACTAGGTAGATGGAGACCCATTACATAGCCCAAAGTCCCAGCGGGCTTATATCCCATTACATAGCCCGTAGGCCCAAATTTTTGGCCCAATACCCATTCTGTGAATAGAAACTCGCCTACAATAGTACCAGTACAGTACCACCACTACTAAAGTGGGATTCTGCGGCTATAGTATCCAACGATCTACCGTACTTATTAGTAATATATTTTTTTAATCGTCAATGAATGGTTAATGTGGAAATGAATCTCATCGTGTAGTGGAGACGATAATCTGTACGTATGCACGAGCGACAATATCATTTCCTTAAAGGTGTGGAATTGGATGGTATATTAATTTTACAGAGACATTATCTTGTTATTTTCAATTTTTATATACATATTACTCATCATTATATCTATCTAAATAACAACGTGTTGAATAAAAAATTACACCACGATGTGGAGACGGTAAGTCGTATGTACGCACGCATGGTGACAATATCATTCATAAGATGGATAGAATAATGAATATAGTTGTTCCATATTCATAATAACATCACAGTATATAGAATATACTAGATTTATTATTTTATAATGGAAAAAACAAATAAAGAGTAAGTGGAAGAATAAGAGGACTTGAAAGAGGGTGGTGATATCATTACCTCTTCTTCGGGTTCTTCCTTTTGATTTGATCCAAAGGGCTACATAGGATGGATTTTTGAACAAAGGAAGGACTCTAGGATGAAGTTAGGATAGTTGGGAGGATATTTGGTTAGGGTTTGGTAGATAAATATTTCTTTGGGGGCGTGAATTTGAGAGAAGGGGGACTACCCTTTTATAAGAGGGGTGAGGGGCACCTTAGGAATAACTTAAAATATTATTTTATATTAAATTTATTTTTGGTTTCTAATGGCTCCTAAAATGAATTATTTAATTTATAAGGTGGGTATGGGTCGAAAATCACTCAACCAATATGTTTTAGATAGGTTTATGTCACCATATTAACCATAACTTTTCGATTTAACTCTAAGTTAAATAGTTTGACATGTTTCCATGTCTCTTTATATTTTTATGTTATATGGTCAATAAACATACTATAAAATGCCAATAGAAACCCAATTGGTTTATTTAATTTCATATATATTATTATATAAGTCCTTTGGAATAACCATAGATTTTTTAGGAATATAATAACAATTAGTAATATAATATTTGTTTTAAAAACTCTTTTATGTCAATTTTGACACTATTTGGTATTTTGTTTTTTTAATTTATAACATCGTTATTACTTCAAAAAAATCATCTAAACATCTTTAATATGTCATATTAACCTAGAAAATTAGTGTAATTCATAAAAAGTCTCAAATTACATTTATTTGGATATTTATAATATCAATTATTTTAGTCTTTCATTAATATGGTAATTACTACATCATCATTGTGTGATAATTAAAATTAATTATTTAATTTCTAAAAAATATAAATAAAATACCATTATGTAGGAAATCATTTCATAGTTATAACGAATATTTATAGTCGAATTTAGCTTATGTGTAACACTATATTAAAAATGGTTTAGTTATTAACCTTTGATTGTATCACTTTTAACTCTTCATTGAATTAAATAATAATAAATGCCATAATCTAATCCAAGTGGACCTAAAGGATCATATTTTATTCCTAAGGTTGTTTTTGGTCGAATTAAACTTATACACTAGAATTGAGACATTTGTTAGGGTAATAATAATATCATTTTTAACCTTAATTATCCTATTTACTTTTTGCCATGGTAAATAATTTAAAATTAATTCCCTTTTTCAAAACATAACAATTTCATTTATTAATTTAAAATTAATTCCCGTTGTCAAAACCAAAAGGCGTATTTTTAAGAAATAATAACTATCAAAATATTGACACTTTTTTATGTCCAATTTCAAAGTGAAATTACATAGAATGACCATAATTCGATTAAATGGTTATAATATAATCTATTTATACTTATAAACCATTAAAATGTATAATTTAACACTATAAATTATTTTAATTAAGAAAGGTGTTTTCAGTTAAAATATAGTATTTTTCACTATTCACCCAAATATGAAAGTTTTCATAAAAACACAAAAAATTTATTGATACTAAATTCTAATTTCCCGATTCTAAAGAAGAAATTTATTTTGTCAAATTGAATATATAAAAGTTTCAAATATTGGATTTAACAAGGGTTCACCATTAAATGGCGGTAAAAGTTCATTTTTTGAAAAATACTTCTTTTATTTGAAAAAATGAATTAGTTCTAATATTATTTCTAAGAAACTCATAATATGGATTCTAAAATTATAAGTATTTTATAAAGTTCAATATTCAATTAATACTATTCATAAACTCTTTTTAACGACTAGTTTGGTAAGTCGTGGTGCGCTTGAACTCGGTGTTGTGTGTAGTGAAAGTTATTGAATTACTTTGAAGAAATAACGTACTATGAAATCTAGGGGTGTTACATTCTTCCCTCCTCCAATAAATATCTACCTCGCAATTTGAAATTGTTCTTTGAAAATGAAAGGTTGAAAATAGAAAATACCTTTGTGGAAAAACCCACATCAGAAATTGGGTTAATAAAATTTAGTCTTAATAAGAGGACCAAATTATATATATATACTTGACAAGTAGAGTTTCATCCTTCAACTATTTCCTACCAAAAACTCATCTTTCACTCCAAAAGATTTAAAAAAAATTCTATTTATCCTAATCATATCTGGTTCTAAAAATAATTAATTTATAATACATTTGTCAGAATATTTAAAAAAAAATTATACAAACCAGTACATCACGTAGTCCAGTCGTAGGTGATGCACCCTTATCGCTCTTCGGTTGCGGGTTCAAGTCTCGCGGCATTTCCGGATGTGACTAGTTATCGCCCGACCTCTGTGTTGTCCTTTTAATAACAATCCAAAAATAACCTTAACAATAGTATCCAATTTCAAACTTAATCCATTCCAACCTTTAGATTTATCTAAAATACTTCTATCAAAACTCTTAGTCCAAAATTTATAAGGAAGTTAAACACAATGAAGATTCTTTTTTCCAGGTAATAACATGTGAACACCTTCTTCATGTATTCTTTTAAAACACTACAACATACTGAATTACCATAAAACCTTATTGATTACATTCATTCTCCATTATTATTTATATAATACTCGATATAATCATTCTATCCAAAAATTTTGTAAACTCCAAAAATGATGGAATATACAAATCATTAATCAGTTTTAAGGAAGTCAAGAATATCCAATATAATTTATCCAAATCAACCATATCTTATTCCAAAATCACTACCCCATTATCATGAACATATTAAAGATTACCTTTCCATCAACCATGTATTTTCCAAAAAGTGTAGCTTACTATTAATTGACATTTAATATAACCATATAATCTCAAATCCTCAATAAAATAGTACTACAGTAGAATCCTAATTTTTCTCCATAATTCATATAACCAATATACTTTTGATACAACACTCAAATGAAATAATTCTATAATAGAAACATAAGAACAATAGTCATTCCTATTCATTTGAGGTAGCATCATAACTTGATTATTATCCAATAACCTCATTTTGGGAATACTATTATGACTTGGACATTGATTCACATAGTGTCTCACCGCCTTGCAGATGAATCATTTTATATTTGAAAAAATTTTCTTACCCTTGCAATCACGTACCTCGTCTACTTTTTCTTCACACTTATTTAACA
Source organism: Viscum album (assembly GCA_963277665.1). NCBI lineage: Eukaryota > Viridiplantae > Streptophyta > Magnoliopsida > Santalales > Viscaceae > Viscum > Viscum album. The sequence goes on along the minus strand of OY728132.1, from coordinate 1,378,466,566 downwards.
AACTCTCATTCCCTTCAAGCATTTACCAAGGTGATTATTTCCACAGTTAACACATATGGGAAAATCCTTCTTTCCCTTATTCCTTTTATCCATATTTCTTTCTACTATCCTATTTACTCTGGCATCCATTCAAAGCTATAGGACTCAGAGGATTCTTTACTAATCTTATCAACACATGATACCATTTCTTCATATGATGATAATACATGGGAGAATATTTCCTTTATAAATGTTGGCTTAATACAATAAATGATATGATCCCTCTTACTCATTGGATCATGTGTATTGATGGAGGTCTCATTCCTTCTACTAGGAACTATTTCTAAATTATGGCATACACTAGGTTAGTTTATGAATCGCAATGCATAATTAAAAAGTTGTAAAATGCCTAACGTAAATTGAAAATATTATGCATATAATCTATAATCATAAAATGTATTCTTTGAGAATGTATTTAATCTGTAAATCATTCATAATTGCTTGTAAATAAAAATGTTAATTATCTTAAGCATATCACTATGGAGTGTCGTAAACAAGAGTGCAGCAAGGCCCATTTTCGTGGACCAGTTCCTTTTTGAGTCTAGCTCAAATTGGTATTTTCACGTTTTACCACAAGGTACATTTGTGCTAGAGCCTCCTCTACCTGCTCGTATCGAGACAGGGATGTATTTCCTGGAAATCACCCAAAATATCTATAGTACCAAATCTCTAGGAAGTTCTTCTCTACTAATCCTCAATGTCTATCTTATAGTAATGTTCTCTAATTAGAGTTTATCTAAATCTAGTTTCCAAGGTTATTTCTAAACTTCCTCTGATACCAACTGTAACGCCTCGACCCTAGATTCCCTGAGTGGGTGCATTATTTTAATACATTATCATGATTACAAGGAATCAAGTCCCGAAAGACTGATCAGTTTAGCAGTCTTGGAAAAAAGATTACGTACATGAATGATACATTTCACTTTCTAACATATGACACAAAAAAATCCTTTGAGATTTCCTTTTTTCCCTTAGCTTAACCCTATATCTCAAACATAAAACACTTCTTGGGATCCTAGGAAAATAAAACATAAGAAAGGGGTGAGCTCAGATGCTCAGTAAGGGTAAATAATTTAGTAGAAGCTATAAACATTTAAGTAAAGATGTGTAATAAAAACAACATCCATTTTAAACATAATCTTGAACATAATATGGAAAAAATAAATCAAAAATCACCATATAAACAAGCACATGGATATTATACTAGTCGATTAATCACATGTAATAACTAATTTCATAATGAGGGAATGCCTAATGTTGGATATCATTACCACATAGTCAAGGACTTATGCCAAGAGTAAAAATAAATTTTTTGTGAAGGCCTCATGCGAAGACACTAGTTTCTCTCATGAGACCTACCGATGCATCAAGGAGCTATATCGAGATCCACCCATCACTTACTATGTCCATTGCATTCCTCATATGAAAAAGGTTTAAACATAACATAAATATTCGTATTAAAAATAGCATAAGAATTATCAATACATTAACCACAAACCATGAATGGTATAAAAACAGAAGATCCACAGTCAAACATATCATAACTCATTCAATACAATATGGAATATTGTATTATAATAAATCAACCTCAATCAAAAATAATATCCATCAAAGGATGCTGACATTCTTGAAAATGGCGAGTAAAACTTTTTGAGAGAAATATCCCTTTTGTAAAATCATTTAAAAGTCACACATTTATAAAAGAAGTAATTTAAAATAGATTTATGAATAAAAGTGTCCCATAAAACTTTGAAACTTTTTAATAGAATTATCATTTCTAAACATTCATGTCCATACAAATAAATCCTTAAAATCAATTTGAAAACATGGACATTAATTAAAAGGGTTTAGAAAGATAAATCGTTAAAACATTTAAAATGATGATCTAGTTAAATAGACCCTACCATAAATCCTTAAATGATTCATTTAGAAAACATTTTTTTGAAATATGTGTATTGATGATAAATATGTCTTAGTAAATACTTACACATAAACAACCTCATATAATAATGAGATTGAGGAAATAAACCTTACCTCATTGTAATCAATCGAGTCATATGAAAAATAGTAAATAACCACCAAATGAATCATAGAATATCATGAATATAAAGAGAATCATGATAATATATATCAAATGGAAGTACAAAATACACCACATGCAATAAATAAGTGGTGAACAATGGAAATCTCACGGAATTAAAAGTGAGATAAGAAACCCCTTACCTTGCACGTTCCTTTGGTCGAGGGTACATTTTTCCTCTTGTATAATGACCATTGTATGTTATTATATTATAACAGGACCATATTTATATTTTTTATATCATAAATGATTTATTTATGAATTTATACTACCCATTTAATAATGATTTTCATGTTAAATTAACATTTCGGTTAATAATCACTTTCTTTATCGTACGCATATTAACTTGTTATTCTTGACCATATCATTTAGGTAATGATTTAAATACTTGTAGAATATAAACCTTGATTCACATATCATATATATTAAGGAATATAAATATTTACAATAGATAGATTTATGAAATGGAAAACATCATTTATGGAGATGGTAGGCCGTACGTACGCATAAACGTTGTTTCGGTTTTCATATCGTATTGAACAGAAGTAAGTGAATAAGATATATGTAAGTACATAAATACACACATAAATATAAATATATATATATCCAGTAGAATTATTATGTCATATATTACATACTTATTAGTAATAAATATTTTTATAATCGTCGATGAATGGTGAACGTGGAAATGAATCTAATCGCGTTGTGGAGACGGTAATCCATACGTACGCACGAGCAACAAAATAATTTCCTGAAAGGAGTGTAATTGGATGGTATATTAATTTTACAGAGACATTATCATGTTATTTTCATTATTTATATACATATTACTCATCATTATATCCATCCAAATAATAAAGTACTGAATAACAAATTACACCACGGCGCGGAGAAGGTAAGCCGTACGTACACACGCATGGTGACTTTATCAGTCATAAGATGGAATGATTAATGGATATAGTTGTGACATATTTATAATAAAATCACAGTATATAAAAGATAATTTAATTATTATTTTAGAATGGAGACATAAAATAAAGATTAAGTGGAAGAATAAGAGGACTTGAAAGAGGGTGGTTAAATCATTACCTCTTCTTCGGGTTCTTCCATTTGATTTGATCAAAAGAGATCCATAGGTTGGCTTTCTGACCAAAGAAAGGCCTCTAAGATGAAGGTAAAATAGTTGGGTAGATATATGGGCAGGGGTTGGCTGAGACAAATGGCTTTGTAGGTGTGAATTTGAGAGAAGTGGAACTGCCCTTTTCTAAGAGGGGTGAGGGGCCCCTTACGAAAAACATAAAATATTATTTTATAATATATTCATATTCAGTTTATAATGGCTCCAAAATGAATTATTTAAAGTATATTGTGGGGATGGTTCGAAATACACTATACCAATAAGTTTTATATAGGTTTTGGTCACCATATTAACCTTATCTTTTAGATTTAACTCTTAGTTAAATAGTTTGACATTTACCTTGTTTCTTTGTATTTTTATATTATATGGTTAATAAACTTACTATAAAATTCCAATAGAACCCAATTGGTTCCTTAATGTCATATATATTATTATATATGTCTTTTGGCCAAACCTTAGATTTTTAAGAATAGAATAACAATTAATAATATAATATTTGTTTGAAGAACTCTTTTATGTTAAATTTGACAGTATTTGTTATTTTGTTTTTTCTTAATTCATAACAACATTATTACTTCGAAATTTTTTTTTCTCAACAACCCTAATATGACATATTAACCTAATAAATTAGTGGAATTCATAATAAGTCCCAAATTACATTTATTTGGATACTTATAATATCAGTTATTTTAATCTTTCATTAATATGGTAATTACTACATCATCATAGTGTCATAAATTAATTTAATTATTTAATGTCTAAAAAATATAAATAAAATACCATTACGTAGGAAATATTTTTATATTTTTAATTAATATTTATAGTATAATTTATCTTATGTGTAACCATATATTATAAATGGTTTAGTTATTAAACATTGAATTTAACAGTTTTAACTCTTCTTTGAATTAAATAATAATAAATGTACTTATCTAATGCAAGTGGACATAAAGGATAATATATTATTTCTAAGGTTTTTTTGTTCTAATTAAGCTTATCCAATATAATTAGGACATGTGTTAGGGTAATAATAATATCATTTTTACCCTTAATTATCCTATTTACTTTTAACTCTGGTAAATAAAAGTAAAAACGTTACTATTCACCAAAAATTATTTTCATCTTATTAAACCTAATTTTACTTACTTATATCAACCATGTCTCAAGGATTTTTGAAATTCAACTCACAGAAGTTGTAAAATTATGTTTTATGTAAATTTGCAAATGCTCCTAGGAGGTGGGTAAAAGACAGTAAAAAGTTCAATAAAATTTTATATATCTAAAATTATTATAAAATGACTCCAATGAATTACGTTGAACATATATAGGTATTATGTATCTATTTTTACATAAAATAAATTAAAATAAATTAAATAATTATTTAAATAAAAAGTTTTTTTAAAACAATAACTCAGTGTTTTTCACTATTCATCAAAAATTGATTGTTTTCAGAAAAAATCCAAAAATTCACTCAAAGCTAATTGTGATATTCCGAATTCAATAATGAAGTCTATTTTACCAAACATAAAACATAGAAGTGGAATTTATTAATTTAAAGTTAATTCCCATTTTCAATACCAAAAGGCATATTTTTTAGAAATAAAAAATATCAAAATATTGACACTTGATTATGTCCAATTTCAATGTAAAAATTACTTAAAATGACCAGAATTGGATTAAATGGTAAAAATATAATCTATTTATCCTTCTAAACAATTAAGATTTATAATTTAACACTATAAATTATTGTGATTAAAAAATTTATATTCAGTTAAAATATAGTATTTTTCACTATTCATCCAAATATGAAAGTTATTAGAAAAACAGAAAACAATTTATTGAAACTAAATTATTTTATCCCGATTCTAAAGAAGAAGTTTATTTTGTCAAATTAAATATATAGAAGTATCAGATATTGGATTTAACAAGGGTATAACATTAAAAGGTGGTAAAAGTTCATTTTTTAAAAAACACTTCTTTTATTTGAAAAAATGAATTAGTTCTAACATTATGTCTAAGAAACTCATAATATGGATTCTAAAATTATAAGGATTTTTTAAAGATCAAAATTCGGTTAATACTAATCATAACCTCTTTTGAACGGCTAGTTTGGTAAGTCATGGTGCTCTTTAACTCGATGTTGTGTGTAGTGAAAGTTATTTAATTACTTTGAAGAAATAACATACTATGAAATCTAGGGGTGTTACATTTAATATGTATATCGAGTTATAAATGGATTAATGGATTATAATTTTTATTCCTAAAATTTTATTTCATAGCTAATACATAATTAATACAGTTCATATATAAATATAGTACAAAATATGTTTTGAATTTAAAAATTCTTTTCAAATTAGTGCCTCAATCATGATTTACCATTCCTATAACACTAACAACTCCATAGAAGGGAAAAAGGTTTTGTATCAATTATTTTAAAGGCTATTTAAAGAAATTAAATAAAATGTTAAAAAGATTTAGAAACCTCTTAGTATGTGAATTCATTTAATTTTTATGGTACTAGTGTACATGAGTTTCACAATCAGTCAAACTTCATCAAACGAAAAGATTTAAAACATAAAAAAAATCTATAGAAAAATCATTTAAATCCTTAAATTTTAAATTCATACAGTTTTGAAAAAACAATAAGATATTTATAGTTTTATAATTTATTACATTCAATCCAAGAATCCTAAATACAACCTAATAAATAAATATAAAAATTTAATAGAAAAAACATTCAAAATTCTGAATAAAGAAAAAAAATTAAAAACAAAAAAGGAAACAAATTTTTTTTCATAATAATAGTTTTAAATACCTCTCACATATTCCATTTACTACTCTATTTTAAGTTAAAATCATATAATGATATTTTTTTGAAGAATTTATATTTTGAAAGAAATAAAATAAATAAAAAGAGATAAACAACCTGATTTAATTTTTACTAGTGACCTTGAGTTAAGATACTATATGCCTCCACTTTGAACATAAAATAAATAAAGGAAAAATATATTTAAAATTAAAGTAAAATAAATATGAATTGGAAAAAATGGATAAATCTTAGTTTATATACCCGATAATATTCTTGGTTTTTACTACCCTAAGTCATGCACTTGAAAACTTTTACCCCCAATGTAATGGTATTTATAGTTTCATTGAGATGAACCACTACATGTGAATTTTACAAGTGTCCATGTATTGAAATCAATATTTGAGACCATTTAAAATGATAAGGAATGTCCCAAGACACAATAAATTATAAATATGGAAATTATGGTTGAGAATGTGAGGGAAAAGAAGTTAGGGGTGCCCCCTATTGACTCACATGGTGTCCCCCTTCATATGATTTTCAAGTTGTTATATATGAGTTAGTCACATGACCACATGATTCTTATTCCGTTATTTTTCTACCATGATTTTTTTGTATTTTTAATTAGCATTAATTTCTATGTCATGGTTAATTTGTTCTATGTTAGTAATATCAATAAAGAGAAGTTAGAAGAAAAATCATCATGACTAAAATTACAAAATGAATTAAAAATACAATAAAATCCCTTTTAATTTTTTTATGAAAACTGATTTCCTATGGTTGGGAAATTGGAAATTCAATCTAAATAGGTGAATATTTTCCATCTTCTTTTAAAGAAATAGATAGGTAGATAGGTTTTTATTTTTCAATGTCTTTGAGGGTATAATCTATTAATTTTTCAACTTATAAAAATTTGACCAATACACATCCAAATTATCTTAATATCCCAAATTTATATCATATGTAATGTATTTTTAGGAAACTAATACAAGAAATTGTTGAAAAAGTTTGGATAGATGTTTATATAACCTCTTTTATTCCTCCTATCATTCTTCAACTTAAAAAATTAGTGGGGATTCTTATTTCCCCAGTAGTTATAGTTCTTTCTCCATAATTTTTTTTATGACGCATATACATATTAAACTAGACATTCCATTTTCTATCCATGCCCAGTAATGTGCCACTAATCCATTACAATCAGTATTCATTATCATTTTCAACCACTTTATCTTAGTGTTTTACCTATGTGTAACCAATCCATGAATAAATATTTGAGGTGGAATAAATCATGTTAAAATATTTTTTCCCTTTTAAAATAAATGAATAGAAATGTATTTAAAAATTTTCAAATAAAAATATTGAATGAAAACCACTTGACTCCCTAGAAATGTTGAAAAGTTTTTACCTTCATGTTGTCTGGTGATGAAAAAGATAGAGTTTATTTTTCATAGAAAAGCATAGTGGTGGACCAAAGTTTTCTCTAGTGAGGAGCATTCATGTTTAATCACTCAAAAATTAAAATTTACTTTTTTTCTTTACATTTATGAATGAAATGTAAACTAAATTATTTATTTTGATAATGGAATTAAAATAATAAATTAAACATGAAAATTAATAAAGAATAAATGAAGACAAAATAAAGTTAGAAATAAAGGAATAACCCCTAAGAGAATTATCCAGAGTAAACATTCATCACCCTATTATCAGTTTCAATTTTACCTAATAAAAACACTCCCTAATATGTGTAAACATTATATTCTACCTATGGTTTGAATATATGGTACACTCAATGATTTCCATTTACACCACAAATCCACCTCCATGATCATGGAAAAATAATACAGAATAAAAAGATAAGCATTTGGTGGAAAGTGGAGACACCTAGGAACATTTCCTAATAAGATATCCATTTGAACAACTCTAAGAAAATAATAAATAGTAATATTGAATTCTTGGAGACTATTTTTAAAACTTATTCATCCCATTATGAGATTACTTAAGTTATTTACTCATGATCATGATTATTAATGATCATAGTAGATAAGAATTGGGTGAAAACAGAAAAGATAAAATTGAAACAATGATAATAATAATAATAAAAATTAATATTAAAAATTAATTATTTTATTAAAATAGTAAAGAACCTACAAAACTATAAAAATGGCCGACTTGAATTTCAAACGTTTTGAAATGGAGGTGTAGTAAAACATTATAGAGAGAGTGGTGCTCATTTTCTCTTCAAAATCTATTTACTGGATGTTATCACCTTATATCCCTGTTACATAGCTGAATTTGTAAAATATATCTCCATGAAAGTTATTCTTCTATGTCTTTCATGTTTTCTATAAATGTTACGATTAATTTTCCATGTATAAAATTATTTTCGACCTATTTTCTATGGAATAATATTTTGGATGGGTTGACTATTCGTATTCTAATAAGTCGAGTAACCATGAATTTATGGAATAGAAATAAGATGGATTTAACATTGAAATAGTTTTTAAAAATTTTATATTATATGTTATATATATTCATGTGTATGTTAAGATACATTTTCTTGGTTGTTTGTGAGATATGTGTCCACCTTTGAAAGTCACTTGATCTAGTTGCAGATTCCAGGGTTTGAATTAGTATGTCCTTATGGGCCGCCATTTTTGGTATTCAACACTTCTTCTAGTTGAAAGAATTTAATACCAAAATAAAAAAATGTATAAAAATAATTTTTTCTAGTTTATATCAATATTTAGAATGTAATTTCCAAATTATAAAACTAACTTACACTAATTAAAATTAGAAGATAATACTTTTTTACCATTAATTTCAATATACTTGTAAAAAATAAAATAATTAAATTAATATTAAAATATTAAATTTAGGGGATTAAAACATTGAAAATAAAAGTAAAATTATTGAGAATATTGGCTCTGTAAAATCCCCCACACTTAAACATTTCCCTCCTAAGAAATCATCTAAACTAAGGTCAAAACAAACATCCCAAAGCATGAAGGAAAACACCACCCAATTATTAAATCAAAAAGAAATATCGTATATCATATATAGATAAAAATTACCTAACTCCTAAAATTTCATAAAAAACCATTCAATATCATGTTAATACTCATTGGAATGTAATATATTTCTCCTAAGAAATGTATCTCTCTTCACTAAAGGGTTTTTTGGAATTTTTCTCCTTATTATGAGAATGTTTGATCTTCATATGAATTATGTCCTCCAATTATATTCACTTAAAAAATTAAATAGTGAGTAAATCATGAGATATTTTAAATGGGTTTTTATAAGGATTATGATTGGTATCTCTTAAATGTAAAAACATTTGAGGAATAATGAGGATTGTTAAGAACTAAAGTGATGTAAATGTGTTAAAATAGTTTTTTTACAAGAATTATGTGCTCCTAAATCATTAGAAAGACGAACCACCTCAAAACAAATTTTCTTTTATTAAATAGTTCACACTTTATCATTTTAGAATCAATAATAAATTTCTTCTCTCTTTTCCCCATTTATAGAATTTATTTATCTAGATTTCTGATATGGAATTTCTCTTTATAGTCATATTTATGAGAAAACGTGAGGAATATTTTAATCATCAAGTACTAGAGAACTATGATCCCTTTTTTATTGATATTTGGACCACCCATAAATATTTCTAAAATGAAATCTCATTATCCAAAGTAGAAATAAATATGGAAAAAATTATTTTAGTCAATTCAGCTCAAAAAGATTACATAGTAAAGAATAATTCAACTAAACTTATCTCTTCACCACACTTGATCTACACTATAATCAAGCATTTAAATTACATAGAATGTATTAAAGGGTTAAATATCTTGTAATTTGGATGTCAAAAAAATTATGTTGTGTCTACTAAAGGCCAAATAGATGTCATATGTAATGTTATTAAAAATAAGTGCTGAATGTAAAATGGATTTCAAAGTGGTATGCCAATCACACATAACACATTTCATGAACTCTAACATCTTTAAAAAATAGAAAAAAGTTTTTTTATCAAAACACTTATTTCAATGCACTCAATAAAAATTTTAATTTAAAGAAGACGTGAAATTCTTTAAGAAACCTCTCAGGTTTGAATTTTTTTTCCATTTGGATTGTATTAGTGAAGACGAGTTTCATAATAAACCAAACTTAATCAAATAAAATACTGTAAAATAGGATATAAAATCTATTTATTAATCATTTAAATCCTAAAATATTAAAATAAATATATTTGAAAAAGTACAATTATGATTTTAATTATCCAATTAATTCAATTCATCTTAAGAATCATAAAAATCACAAATATATTTATTAATAAATAAAAGAGTAAAAAACTAGAAGATTTTTTAAGAATAAAAAATAATAAAAAGAGGGAATAAAAAAAAAGCATAAAAATTGTTTGACATCTATCCCCCAAAATTTTTACAATTAGTACCTTTTTTTAGATCAAATTAGATCAAGAAATCATTTGATGAAGAATAAAAATTAGGTAGTAACTAAAATAAATAAAATAAGAGACACAACATGAATAATTTGTCTATGGTAGCCTTGTGTTGTGACCCTACATTCTCCCACATTAAACAAAATATAAAATAAGATAAAATCATAATTAAAATACAAAAATTAAATAAAAATTTTAATGAAACATGATAAAACATGTTTTAGACATCTAATAATGTGGTAGGTTTTTACATGCCCTAGTTGGACAATTTTATAATTTTATCCCGAAACTAATAGTGGGAGTAGTTTGTTGGAGATAATCTATCATATTTAAATATTCAATGTTTTTGTGCATATAAATTGAGAATTGAGACCCCCAAAAAATATAAGAAAAAACCCAACCCTTATTATGTAATAAATATAGAATTTGAGGTCAAATATCACAGGGAAAAAAAGAAAACAGTGCATTCTATTGACTCTCAGGATCTTCTCTACTATATGATATGTGAGTTGTTGTAGAGGAGGTAGTAACTTAACCACATGCTTTTGGATCTCTTACTCTTCTATAACTATTTGTATGGATTCTTTATTAACATGAATTTATATATCCTGATCCTTGTAAGATGAATGAGTAATTTCATAAAAGGAGGGGTTAGAAAATAGTTCATATTTAATAAAATCAAAAAATAATGAATCAATAAAAAATATTCTATTTTATATATGTCATAATGAAATTAGATCTCTTATTTAAGGGTCACTTAAAAATCAATGCCAATTGGTGAATCTTCACAATCTTATTTTAATGATATATGGAGTTAAGGATATGATCATTTTTAATTATCATAGATGGGTGAATAACTTCTCTATTTAAAATTTATAAATTTTGACCAATAATCTTGAAAATCATCTCAATAATTCACATGTATATCATATACAATTGACTTTTTATAAACCTCTTTGAGAAATGGATGAGAGAGGTTTAATGGATCTTCAAGTAACTTCTTATTAGTCACCTTGGGTTCTTCTGGGATGCATGTACATATTCTAATATCCATTCCATTTTCTCTCTATATCATATAATGATTCACTAATCCTTTATAACAGGTATTCAGGATCATTGTTAACCACTTGATCTTATTTTTTCACCAATATTCAATTAATCCGAACATAATAATTTGAATTCGAATACACTAGAGAAATAATTTTTTTTTTATTTTTCTGAAAAAAGTATATAATTTTTTAAATACAATATCAAGTGAATACCACATAATTTCATGGAAATGGAAATATGTTTTAATGATCATATCATATGATGGTGGAAAATATACACTTTAATTTTCCTAGTTAATCAGAGTAGCTAATTAGTTTTGTCTCTCATGAGGATATTTCGTGGTTCTCAAATCACAACATCTAATTAATTATTTATTTTATATTTCTATATATGGAAGAAAATTAAAATAAATGTGGATATCTTAATTATAGGATAAACAGAAAAAAAAACTAGGGGAAAATGTAACAATACTAACAGACCTACACAAATGTATTTAGAAAACCATTGGTATATGTACATCAATACCAATGGTTTAAAATAAATATTGGTATAATATGCTTTAGTAAATTCTATACAAATGGTTTACTGAAACCAATTTTATAGGATGATTTAGTAAAGGTTATACCAATGGGTTCAATAATACGTTGGTATAGACTGAAAACATCTAAGGTATACTAATGGTTTTAGTTAACCATTGGTATAGATAATATATAAAAACAATTTTATAATATCATTGGTAGAGAATTCCACAAAAATCCTAGCCTCATGGAGTCCCCCTACTCATATTTGAATCTTTTAAAGATTAAACCCTATGAGCACCTTTAATTTTATTCTCCATCTGTATTGAGTTATCCTCAATTTTTGTTTTCATTCGATTTTTCTTCAACAAAAATTTTGTTACTTCAAAATCTATCATATCTTCTTCAATGAATAATTATCATTTTTTATACGTATTAAACACAAACCATGATTTTTTTGGAATTATTTATCAATGTTCACTTATCAAGGGTTATTACTTGTACTAATAGTTTTTAGTAACTAATTTTTATTCTATTTTTGTTCTAGTTATCTTTATTATTATTAGAGTTTTATTTTATATATGTGAATGTTTTTATAATTTGAACGAGGGTGTGTTTTTGTGTGTTATTTTTAGTTTGACATGGTTAATATATAAATTATGTGGGGGGTTGGAGTATTTATATATATTTATAAGGTTACATCACTCAACGGGTGGTCTCTGTTTTAGGGATGGGCCTAATTTTCTTCTGACATATACTTTGATTTTGGATAATTTTTTCTACTAGTATTCTATTGTTACAAGGGTTGTCCATAATTCTATTAATGGCATGTTTCTTAATTTTCTACTTGTTCACTCTCATTATTTATAATATTTTAAACATTCACTACATCTATTTATTTAATTTTTCATTGGATGTGTCTTATTTTCATAGATCATTCTTTTAAACAATCAGAATTTTTTCCACTTCAGAAATAGATTGAAAAGTTGACCAACCATGAACTAGTGATTCAAATTTCACTTATTTAATGTGAAAATATACTATTGAGTTTGCCTTTTTAAATAAATTTAATTATTATTACTATTTGGTCTTGTTTTTTGGAAAAGAGCTCTACCATATTGTTATTTTTTTATGAATCTTGATTGATATCACTAACACTTTTGGAGAGGATCGATTATCTTATAATAAAATATTGTGTCTAAAAAAATTCAAGAAACCCATTAATGTAATGGAATAAAATATCATGGTTTTATATATATATATATATATATATATATATTTAATTTTGGTATATACATATATATTTATTTATTTTTTACTATAATCCTTATATAGACTAGTGTGTTGGTCATAGTTCTATATAATGTGAACAATTATCATTTACTAAAATATATTTTTTATATTTAACATAAATTTTATTTCATTTCGTATATGACATGACATATATCATTTTTTCAAAATGGATAGAAGTTGGATGTGTGAAACTGATTAGATCTCAAGCGGTTTTCAAACAACGTTAGAGAGATTTTTATATTTTTCATTTAACAATGATTCATAGAGGTGTATTACACACTAAATGTGTAGTAATTATGTTTGAAGACCTTGGTTAATTTATTAATAATTTATATACCATATAAAAAATATGGTTTCCAAACAAGTATCCATGTCTAGTATCATAATGGAGAATAAATAAATATAAAAATGTTCATGATCTGAAACAGAGCCCTAAATTGGGTAATTTATTTTTTGAATTGTTTTCATTTATTTATCATCACAAGAAAGAAATGATACCAACCAAATAAAACATTGATACATGTATACATGAATCATGTAATGAAAATAATGATGTAGATTGAGTAAAAAAATTTAATGATTCTTCCATGAATCTAGTATACTGGTAATGCAGTAAAATGAAACATTTGGAGTTTTTAACTTGATGGTTTTATTCGAAAACATTTTATGGTATTTTTATTACTAAAAACACTTATATTATTACATAATTGAATGAATTACCTTTAGTTGATGTAGATATTTTCTGGAACCAATATATTTCATAGAATTTATATAAAAAAATTGGATTTTAGAAAAAATAGAATTCATTATTCCCTAAATGATTGTATCTTATCATGGGAGGAAACTAATGAATGGAATGATTGTCTAAAATGATTCATTTCCTAATAGAATCCAAATTCTAATGAAACACTATCTCATGTTCCAAAAAAAATTATTGTGTCACATTCCATTGGATCCAAGACTCTAGAGTCCTTTCATATCTCTTGACATATAAACAAATATGTGATGGAATGATACTTAGAGAATTTAGGATAATGATGATTTCGTTCATCATATAGATGGATAAAAATGGAAGAAATTTGATACTCAATATCCTGATTTTTCAAATGATGTGTGTAATGTGAGGTTGGGGATATCATGTGTTGGTTTTAATCTATTTGAAAATATGCTTACTTTACCCAATAAATGAGTAGTTGTTATACCCAATTATAAACATCCTTTATGGACTTATATATGAAATACCATTCAATTTCACGAGTATAAACATATTTAGATTATATGAAAATGATAAAAATATGTATGTAAATATGAAACCATTAATAAAAGAGTTTTATCATCTTTGAAATATTGGTGTAAAAAAATATGATGCTTTTTGTAAAGACATATTTCAAATGAGTTATATTATTATGTGGATGATTAACGATTTTACTACTTATGAAATGATACATAGTAGGGGAACGAAGGGAAACCTTCCATGTCTTATTTTATGAATAATACACAATCTAGAAGACTTAAATATCTCCATAGTTTAAATTTTATGTTATATAGATGATTCTTTCCAATGGATTATCAATATATGAACAATAAATGATGGTTTGAAAATACAATAGAGACGAAATATCCACCTCAGTATATGCCTTGAAATAGTGTACATAATGAATTTCATGATTTCATTTATTCATTCGAGAAGGGTTAAATGAAATTTATAAAGAAAAAGAACATTTCTAATAAATCCAATTTTAATTGTAAGAATCAAAGTGCCTCTTCTGAGTTTCATTATTTGGTCAACAAATTTTATACATAAATCCTTATAATTAATTCACATTTAAAATTATATTTGTGAAATGTTTCTTTGAATTCTTATAAATTTCAAGGGAAATATAAAATATGATTTACGATCTCAGCGTGACATGGTGGATTGGGGTATTAGAAAGAAATTGTAACATGTGTATATTAGTGAATATAAATTAAAATGCCCATGTTCTTCTTTTGCGATGAAACCAATAGAAAAAAAAGTAATTTCTAGAAGTACTATATAATATAATTGTTCTCAAGGGATATTCTACCAATAAATAAAAATGTTTCAATAGAAGAGAGTTAAAGTTAGAATCATTGAGGACTCATTATTACACATCCTTTGGTATGAGTTGATTCAAATAACAATTTTTCATCAACTATCTAATAATTTAAGTGTGGTAATTTTTCATTTTTTCCATTTGTATAGATATATTTATGTTAATAATTTTTTGAAGACTTTCTGGTAAGAAAATTCTAAAGGAACCACTAATTTTATGTTAGTTATATAAAATGTTTCGTCCATCATTATCGACATTAATGATGCATATAACTATCCAATTTTCACCGAAAATATTTTTTTGAGGCCCAATTTATTTTCTTTGGATGTATCGAAATGAATGATATATGTACAACTTGACATCTTTTGTTCAGAACAAGAATCACCCTGAAGGTTCTATCATGAAAGGTTACATGGATAATGATTGTATAAACATTTATGTAATGTATTTGTCTGATATCACAATGATATTGAACTGAACAAATAGAAATTAATAATAGTAGTATAATCAATTAGAAACCAGTTTTCCATCACTTCCCCAAAATAGGGGGAATCCAAGAACATATAAATTGAATATATTTATCCTGAAGAGTGGGATATCTCACATAATCTAGTTTTGTTGACATATTATTTTTTCTATGTCTCCATGATGTTAGTAAATTGAACTTATATATATTATCTCATCTCATGTAATAATACATATCTATTATTTTTTTCCTATTTTTTCTGGTAACATTAATTAATTATTAATTCTAATCATCATTATTAATATTTGGTAGAGATAAAGACTTTTCATAGTAAAGAGTTTTATGCTTCGATAAATTTGATGGTGTAAGTATTAATGAAATAAATTAACTAAATTAAAATTTATTTAATTATAATATTAATATATATTTTAGGTATTGGGTTTTGATGTTGAATATATCACTGAGGAAATAAGAGATTTGGATTTTGGTCATAATTATTTGGTTTGTGAATGAAAATAAATTATGAGAATTTAGTAAAAATTTATTATCACTGAATGTGGGATGAATATTAGAACACAACATGAGAGTGTTATGGTAACTTCCACAATAGACTATTATGTTAGTTTATCAGATATTATACATCAATTAAACAATTTTTTTATTTTGGATTCATTTAGAAAATATTGTTATTGGATTATTACTCTCTTGGTCGAGTCACTGTGACGAAATTAATGTTTTTTTATTCGATGGGGGTGACATGGAATATTTATTAATGATTATTGATCTTGATTTATTGAAATTAATTTCTCTCTTTCTACTGATGATAGATATATATTGGCATCATTGGTGAAACAATTTTTTTTATGTGAAACATCATCTGTAGTCTAATTTTGGTTTCATTATAGAAGTAATCCAATGAAATATTTTTGATGATGGTGAGGATTAAATGGACACCATCCCCAAACCCATTGTCCACAATCAATTTATTACATATGATTACGCCATATTTTCAATTTTTAAATTCTATTGTGAACCTGTTGTTGTGATGGAAATACATATAATCAAAAAAAATGTGTTCTCAGTTCTTTTGGTTCAAATCGACTTGGGTTTTTCAGGATGGTAATATTAAAATTGATTTACTATTGGAAAAAAATATTTTTCATCCTATTTAACATTTATGTTAAATTTCAATATATACTTGTAATAGTTTTCTTTGAGTTTAATTTTCTAATATTTAATTGAACTATATTAGAACCTAACCAAATAAAAAATGATAAAATTACATAACAAAAAAATAACAAAAAAAGTAACCTTAAAAATGTATAAATGGCCTAATAAATTTAAAAAAGTAACCAAATGACCTAACAAAAACTGAGTTGGATCAAATTCAAAATAGAATAATAAAACTATATCATACCCATCCTAAACATGCTATTTTTGACATGTTTATTTTTAAATGGAACCTCTTTTATGTTTTGATATTCTTCCCACTAAATATAATATTATTTTTTCATGTCACTGAATATTGTTTATTTGGATTGACAATCTATATTCCTTAATTATGTTAACTCATATCTTCTTTATTATTTTTATTACACATAATTTATGAATATATAATTAAATTCATATTTATTTTCAAATGCAGGACATGAAAAACATTGAAGAGGTACGAATGAAGTTGATTTTAGAAAATAATCACCACATGTGAGAGATGATTTTTCCTCCTCTGGTTCCTATTGTAATTATTTAATTTCATATATATATATATATATATGACATATAATTCCATCTTATTAATTTTGTTTTTAACATCAAATTAGGATCCACAACCCAGGATAAAATTATTTTCTAACAAAAATAATGGTCTTAGTGCTCAGCTGAATGATGTAGGGGAGATTAGAGATACTCGTACCAATCGTCCTACCGGATCACACCTTATCCTTTCATCAGATATACCATCTAGAACACTTTCTTATCCTATAATTTCATTAGAGGAAACTGTGATATTTATTATTACTTCACTTTCTCCACCATTAAGATCTGATCACCTCCATCTCTCTTTTACTTATTGGATGATGGATCCTACTCTCGATATGTAAAATAATTTTCCATAAAAGTCTATGATATATTCATTTCTTTATAAAATTTTCTCCCTATTCTTCAACATTCATGCTCCTTTAACTTCTAATATGAAACATTTTGAGCCTCACAAACATAAATTGTACCCCACCACTACTGTGCATGTTGACAATGCATCCTATTCTAGGGATCTAACAGTACCCATTGATTATGAAAGATTACGTATATTTATAGAACCATAGTAAATGTTTTTGACCATATTTGTTTTCATTGTAATTTATATTTATATAATTTTTTATCCTTCACTGTTGGATCTACCACTAGGAGACATGAGAATACAATCATTTGTGAGGAGTGTAACTTCCACACAAAGTTGATAGTTGAGTATAATGGGGATAAGTAAATGATGGGAAAATAGGGTGGGAATGTTTGAGATTTATGTAGACTCTTTCCAAATAATCTAAAATCATTAATATCTATAAAATCTCTTGGAAACACCTTTAAAATTAATAAATGGATAAGTCTTTGGAAAAAATATGGTTTATAAAATTCATTAGATGTAAATATATATTACTACTTTATTTATGTGAGTTAATATTTTGTTACCAGATTTGTTATAACTTTCCAGATGTTGAGGTCATGAGGACTGCACTGATCATGGAATTAGGTGAGTTGTGGATAGTATATAAGAACGAGTTGTATTGTGGTTGGGTTTTTAGATTTGGAATGGATTTATATTCCATACCTATCATGAATGAGTATCGAACATCACATTATCGAAAAATGTTTGATCATCAGAAGAGTATTGTGTTTATGGTATTAATCAAATTTAAGTTTTTGAAATAAAATTAAAATTATTTACATCAATAATATGTTTTTTATTATTGAAAATTATTTTTTAGGAAGTCTTTGTAATAAAAAAACAAGGACGCTACAAAATACGTCCACATTTTGGGGCAGACAATGATTCTAGAACATGTGCGAAAGTAGGTATTTTTCATCAACACTCATTTATAATTTTTTTATTTAAATAAATTAAAGAAATATAATTTCTTTAATTTTAAATTATATTATTCATAATTATTTTTTCATAACAACTATATTGATGATTATTAAAATTTATGAACATTACAATATATTGTTGAAAAAAATAGATTAACGGGTTTGTTAATGGATTGACTTATGAATTTGGATTGTTTTTAAGTTACGTTATTTTTAAAAAAGATCAATTTTATTGTAGGTTTTTTTCATAGTTGGGTGTATAATAATATTAATTTTAAATAACTTCATTTGATTTAAACTTGAAATAAAAATTTATTTCATTAATTCATCTTATACGATTTCTTTCAATGTGTGGTTATCTTCAATGATCATGTCATTGAAAACCTTCCACTAAGGTAGCGTTTTACTAAAACACATATAGACTTTTAGATAAGATAATTTTACACAAACTATAGGTTTATCAACCACTTGATATTTATTTATTTCAAACATAATATCTCAAAAAATTAATTCTCTATTATCTTTTTTAATCTATTTTTTATCAGTATTTTTCTCTGTTGAATCGTTTACAACTAATTTGACATTAAATGTATCTTCGAAAACGAAATACAATTACTTATCAACACTATATGTATTAATAAATAATGAATGTACTATAAATATTCGATGATATTAAAAATTAATGTTATCCAATATATCGTTAGTGTTGGAAATAAATACCTTACATATAAAAACTCAATAATAACCATCCTTTAGTTTCTAACCTTTATGAAAGGAAGTATGAGTCTTATAGAGAAAAGTTCAAATAGGAATTATATTTTATATATAGTAATATAGTTATTGATATTCAACACAAAATTGTCACAAAAAAATCACACTCGCATAGAATTTTTCATTATATTTTTTGAATTATATAATTCTTATAATTCACTATTTTTTTCTTTGTATTCTTGGTGCTTGAAATAATAAAAGAATTAAAATTACTTTTTTTGATTCAATATTTCATATACAAGTCAAATAGAATAACAATTATACTAATAATTAGAATAATATAATGAATAATCGTCATTACTAATAATACAATAATCATTCATGAATTTATAATACATGAAACTCTAAGGTAATTGGGAACTTCTAAACATATTATACAATAAGAAATCAATATTACAAACATTATTAATAATATTAATTAATATATGAAACTAAAAAAAACCATATACCATGACATTTGAATTAACTCTAAATGTGGTTGGACCACTACGACATATGTTCTATAAAATGATGTTTTATTGGCCTCTCATCATATTGATGATGTTTACATAATATATATATATATATATATTATGAAAAATTATTAATAATTTCACAGAATGATTTCATAGAAATAAAATATCTAATAGATTTTGTACCCATATATTATTGAGTCTAATATAATTAGTTTCATTATTCTTGATGACCCACAAACAATTCTGACAAGTATTAACAGGAACCCTACAATATAATGATTTATTTATTTATTATAGATTGTTTTCCCTTGATAGTGGAAATATAATAGCGTATTTACTCTGATAGAATCCATACATCCCATATATCCGGAAAATAGTACTCATGACACTAACTTTATTTTTATAAATATATTATTGTACATATTTTTTATTTTCTAATCAGAACGAAAAAAATGCATGGTCATCCAATTCATTGAAACCATCTGATAGAACATTTTCTTACATTATCATATTTTTTATAGAATTCCTTCTCATATTAATTTTGTTGTATAATTTTTCATTCTCCTTTTGAATTACTTATAAATCATGACAAACACATAAAATCACACATGATGTAGTTATGTTTAACGTCTTATGAACTTGACAAAGTGAATTATTTTTCTCAAATTTTTTTATTACATCAATTTAGTTCCTTATATAACCTAATTATTATAAAAATATAACATTATAATATTTCAATATATTCATTCAACTAATCAATAATACATTTAACATAATCTAATTCATTAATTGAATATAATTTTGAATTGTAACCAAAATCACTAACATCAAATCTACCTTCTTTTAATCATAAGATAAATAATTCATTATGATTTTTAGATTTGTCATTTTAATTATAATCATTAGCGAAACGACATTATTATTTTTTCCTCTTCATTACGTTTATTCTTAAAATACAATTTGTTTTGAAAAAAGTAGACTTATAAGACCAACTTTTTACTCATGTAATTTCATATTTTTAATATGGATAATTTATTGGTGTTTAATTTCATTGGAAGTGATGTTTGTAGTCTTTCTAAAATATAGATATTTTCAAATTCATCATAATGTGAATTTATACAATTTACACTTCTTGTGAAAAAATAAAAAATATTTTTAAAGTATATTTTTCCCACATTTTGTTCTCATGGTAAATATAATACAACTTGGTAAAATTCGTTATTTTCAATAAATAATTAATATAATGTGTATCATATAAAATAATAAAATTAAATTGAGTAGTCTTACATAAAGAAACATAAAAACAAGTTTTCATCTAATAGAACAACCAAATGTATTCAAGATTTATACCTACCATTAACAACATCAATGTTTTTTCTTTATTGATTATAATGTTTTATAATTGATTCCAAATATAATATGCTTCATTTCATTAGTTCATAATCCACGAGGATTCCAATAACGACTACAAATTCTTGGAAAGATCGGTTGACACTATAGAATCAATATATTATTTGATAATTGATTTTTCATCTAGAATTATCATTACTATAGACTATAAATCAGAAAATAAAGATAAAAAAAATTTATATAAAAGATAAAAAAAATTATACATATTTTATTTCAATATGATTTTATAGAATATAGTCATGTGGGGGTGTGGTGATTAGGTAGAAATTTGAATAAAAATGAACATTATGTAAATAAGAACTAATTTTTTTATTCAGGTCTCAATGATCATAGCTATAATATTCACACACCTTTATTGCATGCAATGTATAGAATCAACTAAAACAAATTACTATTTAGTCGAGAGTTATATTTTATGAAATTATTGTCTTTTTTTAACAATATAGTTTTTCAAGTATTTCACCCTATTAGTAATAAATTATTTATAGGCACATAATATTCATAATTCTATACCCCAAATCATGAATTTAATTATATCTAGGAATAATAGGAAAGTTTTATCCATGTTTCTATAGAAGGAATCCCATATTCCTTTATAGCATGTTAATTTTCATCATGGATCTTTACGATTACATTGTTTATTTAAATAAATATTTTTATATTACCATACCCACTACTACATAATTCACTTTTATCAGCGCTAAAAAAAACCTTTATTAGCACTTTTATGATCGTTGTAAAGCGCGACACTAATAAAGGGGGGTCCTTTTTATCAGCGCTATAAAAATAGCACTGATAATTGTCCAAAAATTGAAAAAAATTAAAAAAATATATGTAATTCATGGGAAGTTCGCACGCTGCACCCCGCTTCGCTATGCCTGCGCCTCCCTCAACCCGCACGCTGCACCCCGCTTCGCTGCGCCCGCGCGACCCTACTGCTACTGGAATTCAAACACATGACCTCACCCCTTGCGCGCTGCAACTTTACCACTTAGCCATTTTGTTTTGTTCTCCCTTTAATGATATATCAAGTTATATATATATATATATATAATTATATGTATTTGTATATTAATACAGATCCATATTAATAATAATTTATTTAGTTATATTAATATGTATATAAATATATTCATATATTAATATATATATATATAGATATAGTTATAATTTTTTATCCGTATATTTATTTGTATATTAATATATATATATTTATAAGATTAGTTTCAAATACATTTATATAATATGTGTTTTTATGTGTGTTTATAAATAAATAAATAAATACATACATATATACAACACACACAAACACACAGATATATATATATATATATATGTATATAGTTATGAATGAATACATAGAAATGTGGATGTGAAAAGTCATCAAGAATGTTAAAACAGCTATAACTTCTAATCCAGAAGTCCGTTTCAACTCCAAAACTAGTCAAATCGACAAACATGAAATGATCTTCTATATGATATTTGGTACAAGCAAAACAGACATCCGGGTCAGAAGTTAAAGGAATTTGAATGTTAAAATGACCATAACATCTAATCCAGGAGTCCGTTTCAGCTCTACAATCAGTCAAATCGAAGAAAATAAAACGATCATCAATATGATACATGGTACACATTTATCAGACATCGATATCAGAAGTTATAGCTATTTGAATGGCAAAACATTGGGGTACCCCAACTAAAAACTCAGTTTTGGAGGCCTTATGGGCTTTTTTGGCCTCCAAAAAACATTTTATGGGTTCTGTCGTTCCATATGGCTATAGACCTCGTCGCAGGCTTTGATTTGATATGTTTTAGAGCTCAAACGGAGTCCCAAATCAAAAGTTATTGCCGTTTGAAGTTTAAGTTGTGTTTTCAACATATTTTTTATCTTTTATTTGTTTTTTTATTTTTTTATACGCAAATTGTTATTACATGACTATTGGTAGATAAAAAATTACATAGTTATTAATTAAATATATTTTCTAAATTATTTTATAAGCCTTTTTTACTAAATATCAGATACATTCATATTTGATTTCCATTCATAATTTCTAAAACATATTTAAAAAATTAATATTATATTTATATCAATATAGATAGATGTTTAGCTTTATATATTAATATTTTTTTTTGAATTTTACCATTTATCAGCGCTTATTATAAAAGTGGTGATAAATGTGTAGCGCTTCCCTTCCCCCATTTTGTAGTAGTGACCAGAGACTTAATGGTTGTATCTTGAAGCAATAGCCACAGTTTTATATCCATATCATTCTAGATCTTATCCTCAATGTGATAATTCAATGATTCCTACAAAAATTCAATATATTTATGCAATAAAGTTGTCATTTAAAAATTAAGAAACCTAAACTCAAACCCAAAATAAATCCATTGTATTTGTCATTTTTCATCGATTCATCCTCCTCACAAGCTTCCATGGTGATAGTTCCACTAATTGGGATGGATAAAGGGAATATCATCATACACATGAATGCAAAAAACATGGAATATCTTTATACTCGTGAATGAAAATATAATGCTGGAAAAACCTACAATACAAGAAACATGAATAGAATATCTTATAACCCACTACTATTGACATGTATCTACAAGAATGAAAGGAATGCCTGCATACTCATGATATGAATCTCCTAACTATGATGGAGTGATTATTGTACTATTTTCATTGACAATAGGTTTCTTTTTTCCAAAATAAGGTATCCAAAAATTATACTAAACTTACATTCAAGTTATTTCAATGTTGATTCTCATTGATCTTATTCAACCTATACATTTGTAGGTAAATTATTCGTATTATCTAATCTGAATACACACTTTCTATTATTGTCTCACTTAAAGACATTCTTGATAATATCTATAAAGACTAATCACACTTTTTTTTTGATAACTCCTCACTCCAAAAACATACATTGTGAATTACAACATATATCACACACTCTCACTACCAAATATAATTTTAAATTTAAATAAAAATTAAAATAATTTTTTTTAGATATTTAAAAAAATCTTATTCATAATTCTTATTTTTATTTTAAAACTATATTCCATGCCCACTATAACATCGAATAATTTTGTACAGGGTAGATGAGCGATTAAATTTTAACCATTCCAACTTTTTTTAAATGTTTGTGGGTCAATCCATCTTTATTAAAATAAAAACAAAGACAAAGAGCCCCTTTAATAGGAAATGGTGAAGTGGTAACACAAAACATGTTAAGAAAAAATCCTTAAAAAATAAATAGAAAGTACAAAAAGGGTACCAAATGTTAAAAAGGGAAGAAAACTTCATTGAAATAATCATTGAATGTACCGTTGCCACCCTCAACAACCAATTCAATAGAAGCTAACTCTTGAAAATAGTCATAGAGAAGCTGAGAAGTGTATCATGAATCCAAGTCACACCATAGTATCTGAGAAGCGCATCATAGAGTCAAATCACACCAGAGAAACAAAGAATTAAATAATTGAGCCAAAACACACTAGAGCATCCGAGAAGCGCATCGCGATGCTAAATCACACCAGAGTAGAAATGAAGAACATCACAGATCTAATAAATATAGTCAAAATGGTAAAGAAAACCAACACCACCAAAAAAATGTGGGATATGGTAGAACAGTAGGTTCCAGTATACCTACCCCTCTTTTGACTTACCCACCCAAAAATGTTGAAATGAACACCACACTTCCAACAAGACATAACAAAATAACAAACCTAAAACTCTATATAGAATGAAAAGGTAGGGTCCATATCTATCCATCTTAGAATTTAATGATGAAAGATGAGTGTCATTACACTTATCCCCCTTTTAGGGACACCCACACGTTGACACTTGTTAAAATATACATGACACCAAATGAAATAGAGTAAAACCCAATGCCATCCCATCATGCCACCGCTCAAAGAAACAAACAGTCCCAAAAATTAGTGCAGAATCCAAAAAATTCATTTTGAATCAAGAGAAGAACCCTGAAACTACATTGCTTACTGAGACCACCAACCCCCTAGTGCCTAAAACGAAAACCAGATAATCTCACCTTCGAACATCCTATAACTCCTTCCAACATTGTCGAAATCACAAGACTCAGCTGTACAAACTCGAACGATGAACATGCCATCATCATCTACAACCCTATTCTCATTCCACCACTAGTTGATAGGACCTAATACAATTGATCAAAGAATGAAAATTAAGAGGAATCCCAAGTCCAAAGAATATTTGGGGATGCGGGAATCCGTGCAACCAAATATGGGAGCCGATGAGGAGATTGAAGGTGACTGGTAAAGTAAGGGATGCATGACACTTTAAAAGGAGGTGAGAGACCATAGATTTTTGAAATTGATCTATCCTCATAGATCTAGAGAGTCATATATGCTAATGGGAAATTTCAAAATGGCCAAATGATTTTCGAATTGGAGATCAAAAAACACTAGGAGAGGGACGTGCTCCTTTGGGAAAGTGGGGAGCCCAAATTACAAACCATATCAAAATAAATCCATATTTTCTCTAAACGGTCAAATTAAATTCTAATAATCTTAAAAAAAATCCATAAATATTGGAATGAACAAAATCTCAAATGGATCATCAAATATCAATTCATTTTGAATGTAATTTTTGTGTTCAAAAAAAATAATCGCATCCATGTAAAACATCCAAAAAATATATTCTCTATACAATTTAATTATTATATAAGTAACTTCATGCTACTAAAAAATCACTAATAGTCCAAGTACTTTAAAAAATATCTTAGGATCAATGATTTAATTCAAATAAAAACTACCTATAAATATATGAATAATAATCAACTACATCTAAAAATATCTTACCTAAATTATAAGAATCATTGGATTAAACATATTAAGAATTAAAATATATAGAAGTAGGTACCTCATAAAGACACTATATTAGGAGTAGGTTCAGTAGGATGATCATGGGGATCATGAAAATGGTTAGATAATGCTCAAACTAGTTTATATAATAATCTATTACAAAACCATATAAATTCCCAAAAAGGTTAAAATTATGTTTTTTATTTGGATATGATCAACACAAAGGCTTCTTAGTCCATGAACAACTAAATAGGTGTCTTACTAAGGACTTATTCAGGAAAAATGACAATGATGATAAATTGGATGAATTCATTATTCCATAAAAAATATGATCATACATGGATCATTCCACCTTTCCTATAGTACCCATTATAATATTGTAAATGAAAATCGGTTTAGGATTATAGCCTCAATTACCTCATAAGTTGAATACCTATTTGGGGATATGATAACCTTAGTGATATTAACAAAATATAAAATAAATAATAAGAAAATATATCTTTAAAATTGTAATAAATTATAAAATAATTTAATTTTATATGAATGTAATCCTTGACTAAAACCACACACCTTGTTATAAGAAAATAATATTCAGGTAATTAATATATTCACATATTAATTAAAGGAGAACGTAAGGGATAATTAAGTAAAACAATATTCAAAATGAAAAAAATAAATAGAGGTAACATTTATTGTCCAATACATTACTTCAAGCCAATATATATATATATATATTTATCTCATCTATTACATTCACTAATACATTTTTCATCACATTAACCTAAATTTTAATATAATTTCTACACACCCACTAATTTACAATTATATTGTGTCCATAAAATAGGAGGATATTTATCTTATAAAAAACCTAACTCACATATACTATTGAGTGAGAAAAATATAATCTAAAGAATCCCATATCACACCAATAATTATTCATTGAAAAATTTATTAACATTCTATTTACTTATAGAAAAACATTAGCTCATGTAATACGAAAACTTCTAGAATATATAACATCAAGAAAAAAATTTACTTCCACCACCAGAATGAAATTCAAAACATGAAAAAAATCAATACCATGACAACTACAATTATTTTTTCTAAAACATCCGAAATTCTAGAAACACTTAAAAGCCTCATTGTTATACATCTTGAATAATTTAAATGCGGGTCCCATGTGCCAGGAAACCATCCTCTTCACTGTCCAATTCAACATGTCTTATAATTTCATCGTACATGTCCTTTTAAATAAATATAATAATTACCTCATCACATCAAATGCATTAACTACTTTTTTAATATGTTATCGCATGTTGTATTGTATTTACAATACTACTAGAATTAAAATTTACCATTTTATCCCAATTTTTTTAAAATAAATGTATGTATTTATAGGGAATTACACTTAATTTTTCTCTGCAAATAAAATGAAATGTCATTCTTGACCATATTTTAATATTTATTATATATGCCTTATATTTAGAATTTTTTAGGTGAATATATTCTTTTATCTACTCCCTCTTTATTTCAAATTTATTGATTATAGTTTTAAATAGTTTGAGATAAAACAATATCATTATGTGAAATTTAATTCATTTGGTTTTTGTTATTAATTTTTAATTTAACAATGGTTAAAATAACATATTTTCTTTAAAAATAATGTATCATTAAATAATGATTTTCAAACTTCAATGTAATTATAGAGGGTGGTATAGAATATTGAAGGGTGTGTGCCTCAAGAAAAATTTTTATACTTGAGAAGAATGAATAATTAAAGAAGCATGACAAAGGAATATACACAACATAAGATTTTATATTTTAATTTTTTATGTTCAAATTTCAATATCTATTTTTAACTATATAATTCATTCATATTTTTAGTTGTGTGCTTTGGAGGCCCTTGATGAGAAGCAATATAACAACATTCGGAAAATGTAAATTTGCATCACGTATTAGGACATGAGTACCACGATAGAGTACAATGTTGTGTATGGATGAGTACATTACACACCATATATTGGCTAACTTCGAGTTCCATGTATGGTAGAAATGATTTGGAAAAAACTCATGTAAATGAAGCATGGGCTTATACTGAAGATGATGGGGCCAAAAAATGGTAATACATGCGAGTGAATTGAATCAAAAGGCCAATGATGTTTTTAAACATTTTAGGGAATCTATATACACATCACTTCTATAATAAATATCCCTATATTTTGATACATTTATATAGATGATGAATACATTATATAAATTACCAATTGATGGTCCTAGTGGTAGTTGGGATGATTTCCTTCCGGGTGATTATGACTATAATGGTGATGGTGATGTTGAGGATAATGGTGAGGATGATGATGATGATTAGGATTTCCATGATAATGAATATGATGATAGTGATGGATATGATAATTGTTTTTATGATTTCGATATTTTTTTATTCCACTTTTGATTTATATTTATGATACATGATGTTTGATTATTTAATTTAAATGAATTTAAGTTATTTGTAAATTGAGTGTTCTCACTGGTTGAATGAATGAATGAATTTGTTTATATTTTTTATATTAACTAGACATGGTTTGGGATTTTATGTTTATAGGTGTAGGTGTTTGAATTTTTTTTCATATTTTGGGAAATGGTGGATGAATTCAAGTGTTTTATGATGATTTCAGGCCTAGGTGGTGGTGTTTCTGACATATAATGTTATACAAGAATTTACCAATGATTTTCATAAAACCTTTGGTAGGAAAGTATATTCAAATGGTTCGAAAAAAAATAGTTATGGTCTATATAAATGGTTTCAAAAAACAATAGGTAAAATGTCAACCCAAGTTTCTTATACCAATGGTTCCTAGTAAACCATTATAATAGACCAATTCCAATGTAATTATAGATAATAATTGGGATATCCCTTGGTATGTGACACATTGATGGTTTTCCAGTCTATACCAATAGTTTTAAACAATTGGTATAACCCCCATTTTCATGAAGTGAAACATGAAGATTCAAATAGAATTAATCTAGAGAAAATGAATTCATAAATAAAGGAATGAATCCAAAGATAATTACCCATAATGAAGCTTTGTATCTTTATTATTACTTCAAAATATACATAGTAAACACAATCCATTGTGTGTTTGAACATTCTCTTCTACCCAGGTTGGGATTATATAGTGTACTCAATGATCAGAAAGTACACCACACATCCACGTCCTTGATCGGGGTAAAATAATGTAGAATAGAAATCTATGGCTAAGGTTGGAAGTGGAGGCACAAAGGAAAATTTCCCAATAATATTCCCATTGAGCTATGTCTAGGAAAATAATAAATAATAACAATAAATGTGTGAATAATTTCATTCAAAAAAGATTCATCCCCAAAAGAGATTCTTCATGTTAGTTACTCATGATCATAAGTATTTACAACCACAGTAGAGAAGAATAGGGTGGAAACAGAAATGATAAAAAATAAATTATGAGAGGAATAATAATAATAATATATATTAAAAATTAATAATATAATTACAATATAAATGATCATTTAGTACAAAAATGGAAAACTATAATTTTCAAATATTGTAAATAAAGGTGGAGTAAATATTTATGTGGATATGGATGATCATTTTTTATCAAAAATATATCCATTAGAAGATAAAAAAATAGTTTTAATATTAAATGGATGAATTTTATAAATAGTCATTATTCATGTTTTTAACCTACATCTTTCTCATGGGACTATTAAACTTCATACGCACTGGTCCGGTATAAAATGAGTTATGATTTTCTTACTGTGGAAAAATGTTATTGATTTTTTGAATTTTCATATCCCCATGCACCAATTCCCCATGAATTTATAGACATTAAATTAGATAAATCATGCACTTTGGTATTTTATATATATCCTTGTAAAATTTGAATTCCATTTGACCGTTCGTTTTTCATATATGGGTCAACCATTAAAAGTCTCTAGATGTAGGAAAATATTACAATTCAAGAATTATTAGCTCTTTTTGGCCCTCAATATTTGGTTTAAACACATAAAACATTTTAATGATGTAAATTTCAATATTTATTTAATTCAAAAACAATTAAAATTTTGAATTTAGACATATAAAGAAAATTCTCTACGTAATTACAAAACTAACATAAAATATTATAATTCCAATAATATTCCATTTTCATAATTAATCTCAAAATAATTCTAAAACAATAAAATGGGAAAATTTAACTTAAAATATAAAATTAGTGGGTTTAAAACATTGAAATTGAATGTAAAATTATTGAAAATATTTTCTCTATCAAGTTACTATAGTGAGAAGTATTTTACATAGACCCAAAAGCTCAATCCAACGATGCATGTACAGTTCTAGATGAGATGTGTTACTGCATATTTAAATTTTCCTTAATATATTTGATAGTATTCATTACATGATTCCCTCAGTTTATTTGTGATTTCATTATTTATATTATCTCTAAAACATGACCTTTTTTTCGGAAACCAAATTATTTTAAATAAAATTGTTTAAAATGAAAATTATTTCAATATTATTTTCAAGATAATACTAACAGGTGGATTGTGGAATGAATTATGTAGATTAATGGTGGTATTTTACTGGAAATTTTACTCACAACTAACATATACCCATGGGATATATACAGAATTGGTTTGGTATGATATAGGTAAAGGAAATGGTTCTATATAGTTTGTTAACTCTTCTTAATCCTCATCTTCCACCCTTGGAAAATATTATGGTGGTGAAAATGGGTCATAATGATTTTGGATCATTTGGAGTATTTAGGTATCTTAAATTTCATTGGGTTTTTTTGTATTAACCATATATTCCTAGAACATGTTTTGGTATCTTTTTTAAATGGATATTTGATATCATTTGGTTTGTGCTCATGGGGTAATGTTTATGAGATATGGTTTATTATCACTACATTAATCTCTATCTGGTTCTTTATATATTTTGAAATTAATTATTTATGTTCATGATAATTTCACATATAGAAAATTCATGATAGATTCTTCGTGGAATCTATTGTGTGGTTTTCTGATTCTGACAGTGAACCCATTCAAAATAGTTTTATTTTGATACTCTAGTGCTTCTCAACAACATGTGGAAATACTAAATATTCTTAAACACTTATGGTGAGATGTATATGGAGATGTTTTAGTTCTACATAGGCTAGTTTTTTTCTAAATGGGATCAAATACAACTTTTTAAGGGAGTATAGGTAGAATAAAAATAGAGCCATCAAATCTTTAGAGTTAAGTGCATGGGATTTATTGTCATGAACATCATCATGTCAAACATTGAGTTTCCATTAGTGGTTGAATTTGGTGTCTTATATTTTAACCCATTTTGGATGATTGAATGATATTTTATGTTTTTTACTGATGGTTATTTGTTCTGGCAAGAAAAATTTTCATTGTTTTTTCTAAATTTAAACTTTTAGGTTCTAATGGTAATTAAAACATTACTACAAAATTTAAGTGCATGGTTAGTGAAAACTATGAAGCATATCTATCACAAAGGTTTCACACCCTTGGGGTTTCACTTTCATAGATGGCACACAGGTTTCTCAACTAGAGGAAAATTAGAAAAATGTTGAAATAATTAAATTTTTTATTATTTCACCTCCTTGGTATTTTTAATTATTGATATTATTATTATTAAATTTTGAGACTAATTTAGTGTATTTATATGATTAAAGTGATTCATTAGGAATTATGATTAGTGTATTATATTTTTATGCCTTTTTTGTAGATCATGCCACATAGAATGGACCTTATGAACTGAAGGGAGGTATCCGTAGAGATTGTTCCATAGTAAAATACTTCAATAGATATTATAGTAGTTGGATAAATTATTTGGGCTATCCAATATTTGGGATATTATGGAATAAGAGGGAAATTATTAATGGAAACAATGTTCAATAGTTTATTATAAAAAACTCATTTGGTTTTCATTGTGATAAAGGACCCTAAGAGTCTAAGGAGTTTGTATAATGGATTGATTATTATTTTATATTATTAAAAAACCAGATTCTTATAAATTTGAGTTCACTAGTAATATGTATTAAGGGCCTAGATGGAAGTTGTGGGATTCCATAATAATCCTAGGTGTAGGAGAATCTAACATGGTTTGTGTTTCAGAAGACACTCACTAAACAGTTCTATCTAGAGGAATTGGGGATAATAGAGATATGTGAGTTGGTGACCTTATATTAAGTGAGTCGTAAGGAAATGGTACATGTCACATAATTCACCATTTTGGTTAATATTTATCCCAAGATCATAAAAAATGATTATCTAAAGTTTTAATTCTTTGAAATTGGGTTGAAGATTGAGATTTGGTAGAGGATCTTTATTCAGTTATTATCATGTTACATGATGTTTATCAACAAATAAATGATGAAAGGGACTGATTTAGTGTGATATAATGGGATTATAAGTAAATTTTTTATTAAAATAATTATTTAGAGTTGTTATTTAGTTTGGAAGAGTAAGCGAGAGAAGTTCCATTATAGTGGTTTCAGGGGAACCCATCATTCATCTAGGATTTTCATTATTGGAATCTTCAGGGAATAAGGAAGTGAATTTATTCTACTGTTAAAATATAGGAAACAGAAAACCATATTTCTAAGAGACAAAAAAGGTGTTCCACTAATGCGGGTATCCCCAACACATCTAGTAATTTTTTTATAGGGCCTTCATAAGGTATCCTAGTGAGATCTTCTTTCAATAAATACTCTCAGGTTTGGTCCAATGAATATAATGGTTGCGTAACCTATTCTCATACTAATGGTAACTCTCACCTAGCTGATAAAATCCATAGTGATACTATGTTTGAGAATATATATACATATTAGAATGTTCTAAAGGATTTAAAAAATAGACCATCCCCCATGATAGGTATGATATTTATTTCTTCTTCTATGGATTTAACATGGTATGGTATGGGTGCATCCCATTTATTTATTTCATTAATTTTGATTAGTCTCTTGGGATTACATTAATATATGATGCCATTTAGAATGGATCTTTCAACTTCATTTGAAAAGAGGAAAGGGTGAGGCATCAAGAGTCCCAACTACAAGGTTGTGGTTGCTAATTTAAAGATCGTGTGTGATTTATTGGTCCTTGTACAATACATGTTTAACTAATTATTTGGAATGAATTAATTTTTTTAAATCCTAAATATACTTCTATCATTATAGAGTTTAGTGCTCTTTACTTGATACGAAAACCCATGTCCTATTGTGTGAGCAGGATCATAGTTAAGAAAGGGATGGTCTTTTTTTATTATATATGAGAATGTTATTATTATATATATCCATTTTTATCTCTAGGGACGGTTATTAGAAATTATCTTTTCTACTCATAGTTGTGGTAGATAGGAATCTCAATGTTTTTTCAGTTTATTTTTATGGGATTCCACTATATCATGATTTATTTATCAGTTAACTTATTAGGATAAGGCCCATATCATTTCTATCTTACTAGATGGATCATACCATTATAAAAGATTAAAAACTCTAGTAATATGATCTTAAAGGAAAGGAATTTTTTGGACATATTGTATCACCTTGGATGTCACCGGTTCTCTTTGAAAAGAAGAAAGATAAAATCCTATGACATTTAATCAATTATCTCAATATCATCCAGATGATCATAAATATTAAACAATAATTTCAATAGATCTATTATCTCTTTGATCATCTCAAGTGAGTGTTGTTATATTTAAAAATTAGTTTGAAATCAAGTTAAAATTAGTTGACTGTTTAGGAAGAGGATGTTCCAAGAACTACTTCCAATAGTAGGGATGGGAGAAATTATTATTTGGATATTCTATTTGGACATAACAACACTCATTTATGTTTCATGGACTTGATGAATTATAACCTTCACTCTTATCGTTATTACTTTATGGTGGTGTTTTTGGATAACATCCCGGTGTACTCTATGTTGAGGGAGGAAGTCCAAGACCTTCTAGCTCTTTTCCTAGGAACCCTGAAGGAGAAAAAACTTTATGATAATCTATATAAATTTATGAAGTGATATTCTTGACAAAAATTATATATTAAAAGAGAATATCAGTGGATCATATCGAGATTGAAGGATCTATGTGTTTGGAAGAAACCTAATAATATTTTGGAGATTAATATATTAATGGGATTAACTAGACAATACCTATTTTTTCAGGTATCTTCTATTATGGATTCACCGTTGATATATTTTACTATAAAAAGGGTGATGTTAAATTTGTTTGATAAGTGTTTAAGGTCATTTGAGGAGTTGAGAGTGAGGATAAAATTTTCTATAGTTTTGATTCGTCCTCATTCATATATGTATTATGATGCTTCAGCTTTGGGATTGAAGTGTGTGTTTACGCATCTTGATCTGGTGGTGGAATAGGGATCTTTATAGTTATACCCATAGGAGAATAATTACCAAACTCTTGACCCCAAGTTAGCATCCGTAATACATTATTTGAAAAAATTATTCCACTATCTTTTTAGTGAGAGGTTTATAGAGTATTCATACCAAAAACGTTTGAAATATATTTTCATCCAGAGGAACAAAAATATTTAATAGATACAAACTCTGGATTATCTCTAGTAATATTATTTCGATATTGAATATATTCTTAGAAATGGAAATGTGGTAGCAAACACATTCAGTCAGAAACTATAGGTCATGGATGTGAGAGAATTAGAGGATGAATGGATTCTGATAGGTTTTTTTATGGGATAAATTTGGATGTATGAGGAATACGAAAAGGCATACCAAATTTAAGTGCATTTTATGTCTTCTTTAAGAGATGAAATTCATATCGGGTAGAAAGTATACCCTAATTTCAATATGATAGATGATTTTTAAATGGAGTGGGGTGACCTTAGTTGATTTGTATCTATCTCTTGAAGGTGCCATTGTTTATTGGAAGGGGATTTTCATGTCCTTGATTTTGAGGTAGGAAGTGATAGAGTATAAACACCAGTCCTGTTTGGACATTATCCCCAGGGATAAAAATGAGTTTTATGAATTGAATTGATGATATTTGTATCCCAATATGAGTTGATTAGTTTCTATTTTGTATCTATTATCCATACTAGTTAAGGGATTAAAGATGAAAATTATATAACTATTGGTTTATTTCATTCCATTCCCATTCTCATGTGTTAATGCGATGATATTTCCATGGAGTTCATAATTGGGTTTCCTTAGAATTTATGTAGATAGGATTTTATATGGGTGATGATTGATCTATTGAAAAAATTGATTAATTTACTTTCTATTAGGTAGTTGGGATGTTTTGAGCAGCATCAAAAATTGTTTTTACCAGATACCATGAAATTGTGGAAATTTCATTAACCATTGTTTTTTATTAATAACCTCATTTAAATTCATGGTTTTTTATGATTATTCAATTGGTGATTTTTTCTCAATATAATTTTAACACAACATATCATTCACTAATGAACAGTTCGACTGAGTGGGACATCTGGATCCTTAATGATATGATTTGATATTTCATTCTTGATTTAAATGGTTCTTGAGAAAATAAGTAATAATTGGTCAAATTTTTCTTATAAAAATACCCTTTAATCTTCAATTATTATGGATACGATTAAGGTATGGTTTGAGAAGATGTGTTAATATTATCTTTGTGGGATTGAATTCAGTGATTGCTCATTGTTGGTGATGATAAGAATTCCAAACAATAAAAAATATGTTCTAGATATTAAATAGGTCAGTTATATCTTAGAGTAATAAAAAAAATTTTTTAATCATATGTGTCATCTATTAGATTTTGAGGTTGGTGATTAGATATTTATGAGGGTTTCTCCTCGTTTGGGACACTGTCAAATAGGGAGATATGTTAATCTAGTTTCATGTTATGTTTGTTTATTTGAGACCATCTACTGTCTTAGGGATGTGGAGTACCAGTTATATTTACCATCCTAGATGACATCCATCCATGATATGTTTCATGTCTCCTAGATTAATAAGTATAATATAAACATATATCAAGTGATTGCGTGGATGGATTTAGAATTGAAGTGTGACACCACAATAGTTAAGAAACGTGTTTATATCCTGGATTTTTGGAATAATGTTCTATATATAGAATTAATTCCCTTATTCCATGTTCTATAGTAGTGTTTTGGAGATATCTATGAATTATTAGAGTGAAAGTAATGCGTGATAGATTATTGACATGTTGTTTTTTTGGATTGAAAACCTTATGGACTTTTTGGAATATAAAGTGGCATGGTGGGGACAATTGTGACACCCTATGGGTCACTGGTACATATATATTTTTATATTTTTCATTTAATTTAGATTTTCAATATTTAAATTTTATAAATATTAATTTTATAAAATATAGACTTGCATGAAAGGTTAGTGCTAACTGTACACCCAACTTAGTAAAGTGCCGAGGGAGGTATTTAAGTGTACATTTCATGGATATAACATAGTTTACTATACCATATGGGTTCATTAAGAAATTATTCCCCTCATTGTTTTTGTAGGGGTGACCCAAATAGTTGGTGCACAGTTTGTCTAACCTTATAGCCAACCTAGCTTACATAAAAATTTGAAATTAACTTAATATCCATTTCAAATTTAGGTTACCCCTCTACCATATTATACCCATTCATATGACAACAACCACCACAATCCTGGAACCTTTTTCTTCCTTGATTTCTTAGTAATTTTTTATAGTCATATGGGATTTCTCCAAATTATGTCTCGATTTCTCAGGGATTTATACTCTCTTCCTCCCTTTTTCTTCTATTATTCATTTCTCTTTGTGTTTTGAATCCCTAGTATAACTTGGGGACCCAAAACATGGGTATGAATGATGTTTCAATGAATATTATTTATTATTTAGTCTTATGAGTATCCCTTCTACTCATTTATCATTGTTTTAGATGAAAGAGACATGGTTTACTCTATTCTAAGATAGGCATATCAACCCAATGGGTCTTTTTATTATAACAATATAGGTTCATAGATTTAATTTTGTTTAAATTGATTAATTATGGTTTCTATGATTCTTTTTGGGTTTTTTATGGTTCATTATGTTTTTTGGATTTGGTGGAGTTTAATGGAATTTATAATGAATTTACTTATAAAATTATTTTTACGCAATAAATGAGTTTGATAAATTCTTTCAAAGGGGGTCTTTAATCCAATGTTATTTCAAAGGATTATTTCAATTATGGGTTGGATTGTTTTTATTATATTGAGAGTGGGAATGATTAAATATGTGATTGTATCTATGTTTACAATAAATTAAATATTTTATGCCCATGGGAGACATAGGGTGAGTTGGTAAATTGAATTGAAGTAGGCATAATGTATATTGTTATTTGGATAGGTAATTTTTCCTAGATATAATGATTGAGTTAATGGGATGTATTATATGGAACAAGAAGTCTATAAAGGCTACCAGAATCATAATGTTGTTAATAAAGGTTTTCAGAATAAAAATGGATTTTATTTTGTGTTTGTTATTGACACACACTAGGTTGATAAATGAGATTTCCATATAAGTGATCATACAATTTAAGAAGATTTAGTATTAAATATGGAACTTCTTCCAAATTATTTTCAAATTTATTTGGTCCAGAATTTGGAATATGGATAAATTTATTTTTGGAAAAGGATATATAGTCGAGTAAATCAAATAGTTTCATGAGAGGTTTAAGGTGTTTTCTAAAGTTGCACAAAAATTAGTTTTTATGCCCTATTCATCAAAATATATATTAGGAAATTGTTTCATGAAAGTATTGAAATTTCAAAGAAATAATTCTTTCTTGATCCCATGAAATAAAGATAATGTTTCATGTAGTAGGTTATGTCAAAACGTTGAAGTCTCATGAACCAAGAAGTTGTGGGAAAGGGAGATCACATGCAAGGTAGTTGCATGAAGGGTCAACAACTTCAATAAATAAGAGGGAACCACTGATCAATAACATGGGACTCTCATCAAATATTTGGAGCCTCTTATTTTCAAAATAGTAATAGGGAGTAGGGTTGTAAAAAGAGTATAACTTATATCCATCAGACATACCATTTTCTTAAAAGATTTAATTTTCATGAAAAAAAATCGTTACATTAAAACTGAAGTGTTGTGTGAAAATTGAAAAGGTTTATGAAAACAATGGAATTGCTGGAACGTACAAAATTTGTTCAAAAAACAGAAGTGTTTTGAGAAATCTTAGAAGTTGATCTCAAGTGAAATATTTATATATATATAATGTTTTAAACAACTATTTTTAGTGAAAAAAGAATTTATGATAATTGATTTAGGAATATGGGGAAACAAGAGTCTCTTGCTAATAAGGTACAAACACTTATGTTCCCAATATATTGATTTTACCTTTATGTCATTAAACAGATTAAGACTTCGCCCAAGGTAGTGAGCATGGGGGAGTCGATGAAAGTGATATTAGGGAGGCAATGTGGTATCTCTATAAATTTTATAAATGAAGTTGGCATGGAATAGAGTGACCATGGAAAAAAAATTTAATCCATAATAATTATCGAAGCATAGTGTATTCATGTATAACAAACACACTATCTGTGTATTCTCCATGAACTATCCCTCAGTGGTGAGCCATGTAAAACTAGTATGTTGTGTCTCTATTTTTGTATATGAGAGTTTGATAATTTCATTATTCCGTTAGACACATTTAAAAGGTACCTACCAATTTTGGGAAAAGATTTATCTAATTTTATGGAAAATATTACACAATGATTCAGCCCCCCTCCTTGATATTTCTTGGGTCCTACAAGTTGTATCATAGCGTACAAGTTATAGGTGTTAAATATTTCACTTGTTGTTGTTTTCATGGATAATTTATTGAATGTTAATAGAGTTCCCATTTTGGATAGAAGAAACTTCCATATATGGATGAATAGAATGAAATATCTTCTCCGATCTATTGGGATAGAAGTTATATTTGAAATAGATTAAGGGATTTATGCCAGTGATTTGGTAGGTCTTTCTATGACTGAAACAAATAGTAAAATTCATGATGTAGATGCCAAAGATCAAAATACTCTTACTTCAACTGTTTTGGATCAAATATATTTGAAGGTGATGAGTTTTACTCTAACAAAATCCATTTGGGTGAAACTAGAAATTATATATGAAACTGATATCAAATTGAAGGTGCCCAAACTTCTTGTTTTGAAAAACAATCAATGAAATGAAAATAAACCCAAATGAAAAGGTAGATATATTCAATAATCATATTACTAATGTTTTTGGAACTATTTTAGGTCTTGATGAAGAAATTAAGGATATTGTCATTGTGAATAAAATATTAAAAATTCTCTCACCTCTGTACAACACAAAAGTTTTAGACCATGAGGAAAGTGATCTATTTAAGCTTTCTCTTGATGATCTAATATATATATTGGAGGCCTGTGAAATGAGATTCAACCTAGAAGATAAAAAAATATTATCAAGAAAAGAAATGTCTTAAGTGATGTTCTTGCATCATAAACAAGATGTGATTGACTTCATGAATTGATATATCTAAAGATTTGAGTATGATACGAATTGTACAATAAATATATTATGATATGATAATCTAATAGAGTCTACATACTTTGAAATTAAATGTTACCTCAAAAAACAATTGACCAATAATGAAGTGTATTCAGTGGGAAAACATCAACAAAATGGGGTTTTTGAATGTAATAATCGATAGTTGAAAAATATTTCCAAAATAATGGCCATTGACAGTTGTGTTTCCCATCATTTTGGGAAATAGGCTATTCAAGATATAATTTACATTCAAAATAGATCATGGATATGTATTGAAAATGAAAAGACACCATATGAGATAAGGAATGGAAGTAATCCCTCACTAATATATTTTCATATTTTTGGAAGTAAACTTTTCATCCAAAACAAAGAACAAAATAAATAATATTATGATGATAATGCTGATGAATTAATCTTAATTGGATTCTCAATGATGTGTAATGCCTAAATGTTCTACGATAATAATATTATAAATATTTTGGAGAGGATTGATGTCAAGATCATTGATTAAAAAAATATGAACAAATCTAGGAGCTTATATGTTGATATAATTGAAGATGAAGAACAAATTTAAAAAAGGTATTGATTAAAATATTGAAAATTTGGAAGGTTTTCACCACATTCTAGGCTCTCAAAATGATGAATTTTAAAAAGGATAATCTGAAGAGGAAACCATTTCAGAAAAAACTCTACCAAAAACTCTTACGAGAAATTGAAGAACCAAATTTGACCAATAAAACAAAATTGGGGATTGTACTGTACCTACATAGATAAGGAGAATGATTAATGAAGAAAATTATTCCCTTTTATCTATTGTTACACCTCCTCATTTGAAGAACCAATGAAGGAGGAATCATGGGTTAAGGCCATGAATGAAGAACTAGATCATATTGAAAAAAATGGACATAGGATATTGTTAATTGTAGAGAAAATCAAAATGTGAATGAAATAAAGTGGACCTTCAAAAAAATTGATGATCTAAGAAAGGTGATCTAGAATAAGGTATTCATGGAATGTAATTTATATGCATATATTTAAGGAATTGAGGTTGAAGAATCATTTTCTCTATTTGATCAAATGGATTCAATTAGGATCATACTATCCATGGTGATTCAATGTGGGTATAATGTTTATCATATGGGAATAAGAATGGAATTCATAAATGGTTTTCTTGAAGAAAAATTCTACATTGAAAAAAATTCAGATTATCGATTATAAATGATTAAACAAAAAAAATTATATTAATGAAGGCTCTTTATATTCTAAATTAGGCACCATGAACATGGTATTATTGACAAAATTATTATATAAAGATGATAAAATTTAGAAGAGGTGTTGATCATAATCACTATGTTAATAATTCATAAGGAGACTAATTTATGGAATTTGTGTATGTGGATGATATTATATTTGGAAGAAGCAGGCATTGATTAGTGGATAAATTTTTTGATCA
Source organism: Viscum album (assembly GCA_963277665.1). Classification (NCBI taxonomy): domain Eukaryota; kingdom Viridiplantae; phylum Streptophyta; class Magnoliopsida; order Santalales; family Viscaceae; genus Viscum; species Viscum album. The sequence continues at coordinate 1,378,425,054 of OY728132.1, read as the reverse complement.
CATGAAATCAAGATTTTAAATCTCTAACATTGGTAAACTCACAAAATTGTTGGGTCTACATTTAATATAAAGGATTAAACCTCCATTTATCATGTAATGTATGTAAGAGGACTTCTAAATAAATTCAACAAGCTTGAATCTAAACTAATTTTGACTTTCATTGTGATCGAAATGAAACATGGAAATCATGAGGATGAAAAATATGTGGGTCCCCCATTCTACTTGAGAATCATTGGAAGATTGTTGTATTCTACATTAATACAACTAGATATCATATTTTCAACATATTTAGTATATTTCTTCTAATTCACTTCAAAGTAATATATTTTTATAGAAGTTAAAAGAATCATTAGATATATTCGAGGTACTATTAACATTGGATTATACATTTCACAAGGAATAGATAATGAATTACAGACATTTTTGGAAGCTAACAGGGTTGGAGAAGTGGTTGATCGAAATTCCATAGGTGGGAGTGAATTTTTCATTTGAAAACAATGTGTGGGATGGTTAAGAACGAAATAGGAAAGAACATATCTTTTTATGCCTAAAGAAAAATATATATACTTGAAAAATTCTTGCACAAATATTTTGAGGATAATGAAACAACGTACTGATATTAGTTATAATGTGAAATAACCAATGGTGATATAATATGTCAAAAAGAGTATAGCCATGGCTCATCAAAGATTTGGCTCAAAACTCTCATACAAAACTTATTGAGATCATATATCACTTACTAATTTTTTTTAACAAGTTGTGATTAAAATGTAGCATGTTTGAAATAATGATCATGTGGATGAAATTATAACTAATAATTTGGAGGCATCAATGTTTAAGAAACGTCAATTGAACCTCCGTGTTCATCCATACACTGTTACATGATAAGGTTACAGTTTATCCCTTCTCCCAATTTGTGTTAATTATATTGATCTATTTATGAAATTATTGTAGGTATCGATGAGTGATATGATCTAAGTGTGTTTTGGTTTTGAATGGTCACAATATAGGTTCCTTGGGTTTATTTACCAAGGGGAGAATGGAGAAATTTAATGTAATAGAATCAAATCTTTTTGTGGTTTGAAGGAAATAGGGTCTCTCGGGGCATGGTTTTCTCCCTTGAAATCTTTTCCCCTACACCAAAATTTTCTCACATATTATTAGATTGGTGGATGAGTTATTTTAATATTATAATTTTATGTTATTGGATTGTTCTATATTAAATTTCTTTATATATTTCCAACAAACCAAATGGGTGAGACTGCTGAAACCAAGTGTTTTCATAGATAGACACATATTGTATTTTATGTTTATTGTCAATACACACTAGGTTGAAGAAGGACCATTCAATACAGGTGATCTTGCAGTATATACGACTTTAATATTGAAGGTGGAGTCATTTCCCAGTGTTTCCTAAAATTCTGTGTCCAAAATTTGGAAGATGGAGAATGTTGTTTCGGTAAAGGAAGGATTATCATGTAAATCAAGTAGTTGTGTGAAATGTTGATTTTTTTTCTATTGCTATGAAAAATGAGTTTCTAAGCCTACGTCATCAAAATATTGACAAGGAAAGTGTTTCACGCAGTTCCTAAAGTTGTGTGAAAATATATCTTGCATGAACCCACAAAATACTAATAGAGTTTCATGAAAAAGGAAATATCAAAACATTAAATTTAGGTAAACTAGAAAGTTGTGCGCAAGGGATATAGTTAGTATAGAAGTTTCCCAAAGGATCAATAGTGTATATATATATGAGGGTACCTCTAGTCTAGAACATGAGACCATCATCAAATATTTGGAGCCTTTATTTGTGAATGAGTTGCACAAAGTAGAGTTTCAGAAAGAGTATGATTTATTTTGATCAAAAATTACCTTTTATGGGAAATTAGATGTTACGTGACCATAAAATAGTTTCAAAAAAACTAATTTGTTTCATGAAAATTAAAATTTTTTCCTGAAAAATGAGGATTTTTGTGAATGTAAAAAAGGTTCATGAAATACACGAGTTGAAAAAAAGTAAAAAAGATATGTGTGAGAGAAAGAGATTTACAGACTTCGGTTTTCAAACATATGGGTTGAGTGAACACTGAATTCAAGTGAATTGATTTAGAAATACAGTGTAAGAAGAGTCTTGTGATAATCAAGAACAATACTTATAAGCCAAATATATTTATGTGACTATCAAGTTGGTAAACTGAGTAATAATTCACCGAAGGCATTCAATGAGAGGGAGTTGATGGAAGTGATCCAAGGGAGGTAGTGTACAATCCACAAAATTAATATAATGGAAATGGGCCTAGTATAGAGTGATTGTGTAATACATTTCTATCTTAGTGGATTTAGGTATGACCGATAAATTTTATTCATATGCTCCTTGGACTGGCCCTTAGTGGAGAACTAAGTAAAAATTATGTGTTGTGCTTCTATTTCTGTATAAGGGTGTATGATAGTTTCAAAATTCTATCCGAAAATTTTAACATGTTGTTACCAACATGGGGATATGATCCTCTTCATTTATAGAAGAAGTTTACACCCTGATTCACCCCTCCCTTATCATGGTTTCCTTGGTTCCTACATATTACATGTTCATATATGTAAGTTGGAGATTCTTTGTGAGTCCTAGTTAGCTTATACTGATTGGTTTTATCCCATGATACTTATATGGTTTTTATTATGGTGGTATTATATTTAATTCCTCTTTAATTAATGTATTTCATTACATTAATTTCATGTTTCTATTGGTTTGTTTTCAATTTAATTGTTTATATAATCATTAGAACTTGGTTTTGATACAAAAAAACAACGATTTTTAAGTCAATTTTTAAATAAAAATTATTTCAATATATTTATGAAACTGGAACTAACATGTGAATTGTGAAATACATTATGAATAATTATGTATGCACATTACTAATATTTTACTCACACCCTTCATATACCAATTATTTATATACAAACTTGGATTTTTAGGATATACATAATGGATTGGGAACCATTTAGCGTGGGGGATCTTAATGATTCTCTTCATTCTTGTAAAGAGTTAGCATAGGTTACAAGGAATTGGACCTATTAAGAGAATTTTGGATCCTCACTGATGTCAAGGATATTTTGTATTTTCCATTTCGACCTTGACCATATATTGGTATCTTTATTTATATGGATGTTTTTATCATTTTTTTATAATCATGATTTGATGTTTATGAGTTATGGTTTATTATTGCTGTGTTATGATTGGTTTTATTCTTTTGGTATTTTTAAATTGATTATTTATGTAGATGTTAGTTCTATATATAGATGTGTCATGTTGGATTGTCGATGGATTTTGCGGTGGTTTTACTAGATTTTGAGGTTAAAACATTTTATACTGTCATATTTTGATACCCTATGGCTTCTTTCCTGCCCGTGTTAATCAAGAATGATCCTTGGGATTTTTGGAGATCTAGAATAGGGTAACATTCTAGTTGACTCAAGATGGTTTGATAGAAAAATGAAATATATAATTAGGCTGAATTGGATAATACATGCACGAGCCATAAGCCCCAGTAAAATTAGCAAACCTACCCATGGTATCTTCAAGTCCCATGGTCAACACATAACATAACCACTCTAGGTGTATCACAAATTTGGATGCACATAGAACCATATATTCTCAAGGACCAAACCCCAAACAAGGAAAATTAAAATTTTTTATATAGACATCAAGTGTTACAAGTAGGGTGTGTGTATAAAATTCAACACAAATAGAGTTTTATGTATTTAAAATTGTGTTTTTACAATAGATTCACATAGATAAAAGTCATTATTAACAGGAATCAATCTCAAAATACCCCATGGCATAAAATGAGAACTAAAATAAAATAATTTTAGATGACCTAACACAAATAATTTTTATTTTGAAAGAGATATGATTCCTATCATAAATAAGTGCATATTTTTTTAAAAAAATAATTGTGATGGATAAAAAAATAAATTTCAATTACATAAATATTTAAATAATCAATAAGAAAAACAATTAATGTTTTTTTTTGAAAAACAATAAAAAATTATATATAATAAAAACATGAATAACCTTATTTCACCATTTCACACATAATATGTTTATCTAAAAAAATACCTAACAGTCATAAATAAATTGAGAATCAATTATTATCAGGTGGAGGAGGATAACCCAATGGGATAGGGGAGAAGAAACTCCATACCAACATGACATGATATTCGACACATATACTCCAAAATATGCTCATTTATCTGATGCTTCTTGTCACACTACTCCTACCACTCAATACTGTTGTTTTATCTTCTCATCCTCAAATTGGAACCTCCCTTCATACTGTATAGTGAATAATTATGATGACTCTGCATGATCACCCATAAAGATGAGTGATGATATCACAGAAATACCATGATAACAACTACGTTTCAATCATGAACCAATAGTATTCACCCTTCCTTTCTCAACACCACGCATGGTTTTTTGTATCAAAGAACCTTACTGAAAACCAGACACACAAGTGGCATATCTTTCAGTCTCGACTTGACTCTCTAGTGAATGAGACATGAGAGTATCATGTGTTTCCATAAAATATATTTAAAAATTATAATTATAGTATAATTAATTTCATTAATTTTTTTTTAAAAAATTTATAACCATAATATGGCCTTTTCTATCTCAAATAATCTGTCTTATTAGAGGATTAATGTAAATTTTATTATAATCATCAAAATCCATAATAGAGGGGTCAGTAGTAACCAATATTATAAAATAAAAATTTTAACATTAAATTATATAAACATTAATAATAAATTCTACATACAATATGTTTTTTTTGTAGACCAAAAGTAATAATCTCATCCTAATGAGTAACCTCATTTATCTTCTTATTCTGACACCCATATGATGACCTCCAGTAAAAGTTTTCTACTATATAATATGGGTAGTCATCCCATATATGAGCTGAGATATATTCGGGTTGATGAGTGAAGAAAGAATGGTTAAAAATAGTAGTAGAAGCTCTATCTGTGGATATCTTTCTAAGGATATATAAAAACAGATGAAAATTTTAATGCATACAAATCTGACATGGCTCCTAGATAGGATATCCCATGCTGTCACAGATCAGATACCATAAAATATGTAATAAAATTAAAAACAAAATATTACAAATTTAATAAATATAACATTAAATATATTTTTTCTCAAAATACAATATAGTGGTCACACATCTAATGTCACATAATAATTGGATCATAATCCCATGACACCCATTTCATGGAAAATTAGTTTCATAAAATCATTCCACTATATCCAATATCTAAATGTGATAAAATATGAAAAAAACTAATAATTGAATTATGATTACCAAAATTAGACAAAAAACCTAATTTAAAATAGATACTATAAACAATTGAACCAAGTTTTATAAGTGATGATCAAAATTAAGAGATGGACTTATCCCTAATATAGGTTTCAAAATCATTAATATATCATGGTTGTGCCTCCTCCATATAGACAGTGTTGTAGAAACATATAACAAGTAAAATGAATCAGGGTCATCATCATAGATAGACTACCTCTTTATTGATTCGAGTTATCATCTATTGTTTCAATCCAAGTGTTGCACCCATTAAATCACCTTAAAACTTGTTTAATTAAGAAGAAAAACATCCCCTAATACAACATCTTAGTGAAGGGGTCATTTAGTTGGGAAACCATCTCTACCAAATTTATATTGAACTAAACTCTTCTATCCCTAGAAGAAACCATGCCGGTTCTTTATGAAAACTTCTATTATTATCACAAAATTGAACGAAATTCCATGAAATGAGATATTATAGGGTGGTCATGGAAGTTTCACCTTTTCCCTAAAGGATTATTTGTCCTGGATTGGGTGTGGAATTTTTTAGGTTCACCGATGTTTTTAATAATTAAATTTTGTGTTGAAATACATGGGGTTGTACGAAGTTGTCTATGTATCACAAACATACTCCCATCATAACTGAACTATAATCCCATAGTTTCATAGCCAATGGATTCTAGAAACCAATACCTTCCACATAGTGCATGGGGAGGTTGGAATTAGTCTATTCAATGTTGGATAATTTTGGGTGCACCCATCATGGGTGACATATATGATAAATATCTACCACCCCTTCATCTTGGGATGAAACAAAAAGGACTCTACCTTTTTATAGGAATCTTATCAACATGGAGAAGTATATTTTTAAGGGTTAACATCTTCCAATGTTGGATTCCCTATTTTCTGACTGAATCAATTCGGTTGCCACACTAAGTGTCCACGAAGCTTGCTTGATGAGGTTGATGAATTTCCAAAATCTCACGACCTGAAGGCATATTGGTTCCCATTTGTCCACACTTGATAATGGTCGGTTTAATGAGTGGGGTTAGAAGATCATCCCCAATGTCGACCAGATATTCATACTGGAAACCATTCATACCTTTTTTCTTAGTGGTTGGCTTCTTCTAGTGCTCGACTCTAGTTCTCGGGTTAGATTAATAATCTAAAAAATGGCAACTGAGTTGGGAACGAAAATGCAGATTAATTTTATAATCCTATTGCTAGAAAATATATACTATTTAATAGGAAACATCAGTGAGGGTAAGACACCATATTTTCTGGTAAATCCTTTCCAATTCATATAGGGATGGGTTGAATCCCACATAAAAGGTTATAAGTTCATCAATAGTAAACAGATCCGAAAATCTAGCTTCCGACTGTATCTTAAAAGAATATGTGGGGTAATCCCACCAGAAAAGAGAGAGTGTGGAATAATTGATCTGTTCAACTATATTGGTTTATTTACCTATATTTTGTACATCCCTCCCTCTATTACTTTTTAAATGATGAATTTAGAGACCATTCCATAAAATTATATATTATTTCTTTTAAAGAAGGCACCTTAGAAACGAGGATTGATGGTGAGATTATATGTGAAGGGAATACACCCAATATATTTTTGTTTTAATTCATCTATTTTCACATGAGGTTTCCTCTGACCATCAACAATGCATGAAAATAGAAATAATTAATGGAATCTCGACAACTCTAACTAATTCCCACTCTAGAGGAAAGATGATGTTTGATTGGGCTTCAACTTTTTTGGGGATTGGATTCTACACTTACGAGATCTTATGAAAAAAAACCAAAACTAATCTTACCCTGGTGACCAATTGGAAAGACAAATCCTTGTTGTCGAGGTTCTACCAGTTTTTAAGGCCAGAGGGTATGAAAGGAAAATAGTTGACCATTCTTGGCCCATGAAGAATCCATGAAAATCCATTGTTTCTGAACACCCATAAAATATGTTGAGGTGCTGGGGGTCAACTTACGAGGTTTTTGGCCTTGATTTGTAAGCTCATATATCCATCCACCAAGACTATTCCATTTAATCAACCTAGAGACAATGAGATTATAAATGAGTTCCCTTTTAGTTTTTGATCCATCAAACTTTTTGTGGGAGAGAGTGGTTTCATTGATCGAATAGAACCATGTGTCATCACATAAAGATATTTCATCTGATTCTCACCCTAATATGGTTAGTAGCTTGTATTCATGATATTATATCCTCAATCAAATATATTCAGAGTCGATGTAGATATACATTTTTAGTGCTCACAATGGTGAGGTTTGACGTCATCATGGATGGAGATGATGATAGTCACACCGATGAGGGAGTGATGAAGATAACCCCCGTGTTACCACTAGGGTTAGAGAAATTACTTCTTCCCAACTGTGTTCTCATATTTACCCAACACCAGAGGGTTATAGAGTAGTTGAGGCACCATGAAATCATGTGTGGAATCTTGACCCCTCCCCACATACCAAGGCAGATCTTCTAGAATTAGTTATTCCTATCACCGTAGACTTCCCAAAGGATTTGAAAGCATTTGATACCATGATATAAAGTAAATATGTAGAATAAATATAAGAAATGGTCTTGGAAGAGACCATTGTACTCATGGTATTTGGGATTATTAACTCTCCCTCTCAATTATCTACTTGAGAATATCCTTATGAATTTGCAATATGTCTACCAGAAATGGACTCTTCCATTCACTCATACAAGGAAAAAATTTACTAGTTTGACTATGTAGAGAATATGGTGGTACTCATGATGGGGAAATATGAGGAAGACGAAGTGGTAAAATGTTTTTCTATACAAAATCCTCTAATAATTATTAATGTGACATTGAATCGCTACTCCTAGTACATATAGGAACCCAATGAGATTTAGGAAATAGTTTTTTCTATAGAGTACTCCTCATGGGATACTGCTACTAGAGAAAGTATACCTTCAAATGTGGGATATTTCAGAGAAGGATATCCTAATGAAATGGTTCATATGAAGGTGGTTCTTTTATATCGTACAATATCATTTTCACCCCATCCCTACATACTTTTCCATTCAAGAGATCATCTCTATGGAACACCTGGAAGTATTAAAAAACTAGGTAGTTGGTGATACATCTCTGATTAGAGACAACTATTGGTTGCTGAATTCCTTTATTTATTCATAATATTATGTATATTTTATGTCCTAATTAATTATATTGCACATGAACTAGTTCTGGTCTAGTGATTCATAAATCAATAACCACCTAGGGGCTATAGTCCTTTCTCTATTATAAATAGATATATTACAAGCATTTTTACCCGAAATGGATGGGGAACCATGAACAAATAAATACCTCATGAAAGTCCCAGTCCCTAGAAGTTAAACCCCACTTATTCAAAAAAACCTATTCCTTATTGAGGTAAGAGACTTCAGGGGGTGATTCTTCTATTTAGCATATTGATTTCATCCTTTTGGAGAGTATATTTATGGATGGCTGGTGACTAGAGATCAAAAAGATTCAAACATAACTATCACCCCCAATTCACTAATGTTCATCCCTGTAATCTTTGTATTAATGAGTGATCTCTTAGAGGCCATTGATCTAGTTGATCATGAGCCTGCACCTTGGGTGTCTCTGAGATATCATGAAGTAATTATGTAGAAAAAGTATGAAATACCCAATTTTCATAGTGACGGGAAAATGGAGATTAGGGATGCAGATATTTTGGGATGTAAAAGTAAGTTCTTCACCCTTATGTCTATTTTTTTCTTTCATTGATTAGGTATTAATTTTTTCAATAATTTGATTCTATAATAATGACCAGAAGACTATGCAGTTGGAAAAGATGCTTCAATATTTTAAACTATTCACATTGGAAGGGATTCGACTTCCATATAGTCAAATCATGCCCAAAGATAGTATTTTGGACTGTCTTTAGTGGAACTAATTATTAAAAATATTCCGCTATCTGAGGGTGATTCCTTGGTAGACTAGGTGGCTCTATAGAAACTTCAAGCTGAACGTTTGAAAATATGGAAGGATATCTAGATGCAAATATATAAGGCCACATTAGAAAAAATGCCGATGATTCTTCCCAGATTAGATCAGATGTTTTCACTTCCTGGATATTTTTTTACATTCTATACATGAAATATCAATGAAGGTGATTTTCAGTCAGATAAAGTAAGCACACTACATTCACACCTTTAAGCAACAAAGTCTATGGCCCACCTTGCCACACCCATGAATAGTCTTATTAGGGATGATTTTGATCATGTCTTATTGGCTGGGATATAACATGGTGAAGATGAAAAGTTGATAACCCTAATAGAACAGATCCTTTATAAATTGGTGAATCTTAGTCAATAGATAGAGTGGCTCAAGAAAGAATTTGACCATACTGAGGAAGATGTGGCCAAAGGGATATAGTTTGTGGGGGAGGATTAGAAGGCATGTTTGGCTGCTATTGAGAGGGAGGAGAAACTATGGGCTGGTGCCAATGCTGATACTACAAAATTATCTAGGCTCTGCCAAGCCATAGAGGATTCAAATCAGGAACTGCTTCAATTTTATAAATATGCTGTGTGGGATTTGTAATCCCAATATCCTACTCATATGGAGAGGCTCTAATATGATGATGTTCCTTCATCATTTATATATAATAAATAAATGAAATTTTTTCCCTCCAACAATTATCCTTTATATTATCTTACCATGATAATTAATAATAGTTTTTAGTGTGTTTTGAAAGATAATATCCTAGTAAAACTTAATGGTTTCATCATTTTATATCAATTTAAATTAAAACCTAGGATAGTTAGGATGAAATAATCATATAGTGCTCTAATTTTTCTTCAAACAAGGGACTATGTGGACATGGTTTCAACTATTTCTAGGTTTACATGGAGAACCATACAATCTTTTTTTCTTTCATACAAATACCCTAATTGTTTCATAAGTCTAATGAGGAATGGTATTAGCTTGTGTAACAAGACTTTTTTTGGATTCCCTTTGTGGGGTTTCAACCTAACAATATTTATAACCTTTTATATTTATAAACTCTTTCCAAAACCATGAACATCGTAGTTTTAGCATGTTAGTGATTGATATTCACTCAGGTTTTCCTTTGTGGGTTATCATCCTGGATAGTATTGTCTCTCTTTTTGATGGTATTTTATTGTCATGCAAGCTGGACTATTGTAGCTAATGATTTAAGTCAAACAAATTTAAACATGAATTATAGGGTGATGTCCCCAATTGTTCGTATTGTACAGTAATATCCTAGTATCTTTCAAAAACTAATGTGGGGATTTTTAGACCTTGGTTTTTTAATTTATGAATCTAAGACATGATGTGGTACAAGTAAGTGAGGAGTAACAACCGAGAATTTTTTGAAGTAAGTTTGAAAAACAGAATCTGTAGGGGCATACAAAGATAAAATAGGTCTCTCTAGAGGATGAATTCACCTTTGGTAGACAAGAAACCTTTTTTGGATGACTTATGAAGATCAAACTAGGTCATATTGTTCATTGTCAAACAAATGTGTCCTTAAGACAAAGGTCCTATAATTTCAATAGACATGTATTTTTGTTAAAGTTCGCATTTTTCAAGATCATAAAGGGTGGATTTCTAAGGGAGTGATGGATGAAAATGATGAGGGAATCAATATTGGAACAATACATGAATGAGAAATCACCCCAAGAAAAAAAAATATTGTGTAATGGAGGATTAAATAATGGTGTTGTTTAATGTCTTGTGACGAGGAGATGCACCATCTAGTTTAACCTCTCACATCAAGGAAGTTTGAGAGTTATAGCTTATCCCTTTTCATTAAAATTTATCCATGAATATTAAATAATCTTTTTGAATAAAGGGGAAAGATTGTATATTTTAATCAAGGGGTTCTTGAATCTAAGAGTGAATTGGTATGAAAACATCATTAGTGTGCAAAAAGATAAAAGAGGCCTCTCCTGAGACCAAAATTCCCTTTGGTTGACATCCCATTTTGTAAGAAACTTATGTTGATTCAACTGTGGCATATTATCCATACTCAAAAAAGGTTTCCTCATAACACTAACCCTCTATTTCGGATTCCTATAAATTTTTTTAGAGAATCATACTTCACTGGATACATTATTTGGTTTGTGAAAATAATGTATCTAAATATTACAGGACCATTTCATGTCAAAATTTATTGATAATGTGTAGAAACATTTTCCTCACATAGGTCTTCCCTATACGTAGGAAGAAATATTTTTTTGCTATGTTTTTTATTGATAAATAATTACCAGATATCACTACATATCTAAAGTAAATGATAATCAATTCATATGTAGTTATGATAAGGTTTACCCACACATCGATCAAACTCTTGTCTAGGGAAGGGGAATTTTCCTTTGAATACCGGCCCATGAATGGGGTGAGATATGTATTGGAGCCTTCCATCTAAATATATCTCATATATATGAGAGTGTAGTAATATATTTTTTATAGGTGGATGTGGATATAAGATCTAGGTTTCCTTGCGTATCCCATAAAGGAGATAATAAAGATATATATAGTTCTTTGGTTAAGGCTTCTTGTGCAGGTCTAACCCATACAATGAAAAATGGGAAAAAAATTTATGTTATTGTTAGACATGAAATAGATTATTTTAGAATCACTACATATCACATGATAAAGTAATTAATCTAGATGTAGTTATTATAAATCATGCAGTTTAGCATCAAGAAACTAGGACACCAGCAATGTAGTTTAACATCATGTTGTGAGGATGACATAGGATCTTTTAGTTTTAATTCATATGGATCAGACCATATGTAATGTAAATAACGAGTAATAAAAGTATTATCAGGTCAGTATGTTCTGAAAAGACTCGGATATAAGGGGGAATAAAAATTTAAACCATGATTCTAGGGGTTCTCGAACTAAGAGAACCAAAACAGGTAAAACATTCCATTAAGGATTACGAATATTGAAGGGGCCTCTCCTGAGGATGAATTTCCCTTTGGTTGATGGTATTTTTTTGTGGGAAACATATGTAAATCCAAATGGTTCATATTGATCATAATCAAACAAAGGTTTCCTCAGGACAGTAACCTTCCATCTCCGATAGCCATAGAAATTTTGTATAGACATGAAGTTTCTTAGTACACAAAGTTTGACAAATAGAACGAATATGTCCAAGTTTATAAGAAAAATTCATACCCTGATTTTCTATAGAGTTTAATGTTATATATATAGATATGAATCATATGTGGGGGTTCCTATTTTGTTGATAGGTCCCTTGATGGGGAACCCAAATTTAGGATCTCCTGCAAATATCTCCATTTATTTACAGAAGATGGGGGCATTTTTTTCTGTACCCCATGGATGGTACTAATACATGAGTTGTAGGTGTCACTACATATCTTGTTAAAGTTAGAATCAATTCATACATAGTTCTTAAAGAATAGTGTAGTCTAATGTTGAGTGTCAAGGATTAATGGTGTGCCTTCTATGGTCTTACAACTAGGACGGAAGTAACCCTAATGTGAATTGATATTCCTGGATTATGTAGGGAATCCCATTCCAAAATTCCTAATACCACATGAGATATTATTGATGTGAGAATCAACGGGTGGAAATGTTTATTTCACTACACAGTGGTGATGGATATAGAATTATTGATTTTTTTGTGGATGGATTAGGATGTAGGATCTACCCATCACTACATATCTCATTAAAGTGAGAATCAAGACTCATATAGTTCTATAACGGGTTCCCTATGTTGGTATCACCCATGCATAGGGAGGGTTAATTTTCCAAGGTTGTATTGATTATTACAACCGGAACTGGGATTATAGATCCAGACAACACTATGTAGCCTATGAGGGCATCAATCAAGTCACACATAGTTACGAGATGGAACTCTCTATACAAGTCTGATCCACATGCAGAGATGGGTCTTTTTTTGTTGATTATCATGGATGGACCTTGTAAAGGTAATCTATTCATCACTACATATCCTAAAATGTATGTAATCAAACCACATGTAGTTCTATATCGGAAGACTCTATTTATGTCTGATCCACACATTGAGATGAGTATTTTGTCCATTGAGTATGAGGTTTGGACTTGGGATTAGTGATTTAGGTGTCACTATTTATCATGTTATTGAAGTAATCAACCCACACATAGTTCTAGATATGGACTCGCCACGTAGGACTAATACATAAGAAAATATGGTAATTTCTACCCCTGATTATTGAAGCTGGAACAAGGAATGGAGATTATAACATCACTATGTATCCTAAAATTATAGAAATCAAGTCACATGTAGTTATTTATGGGAACAATATATACAGGTCTTATCCACATGTAGAGAGGGGAATATTTCCCATGGATTATCATGTATGGACCTGGGATTAGAGATACAATTATCATTATATATCCAGTGATGGAAGGAATCAAGAAACACACAGTTCTGGAAGAGAAATCTTTACAAAGGTCTGATCCACACACAAAAAGAGAAATTTATACTATATATTATCACAAATGTACTCAAGATTGGTGATTCGAGCATCACTATGTATCCTGTGATGGAAATAATCAGGCCACCCATAGTTTTGAACTAGCTCTGTATATGGTTCTGACCCACACATAGGGATGGAATCTTACTTAAAATGGGAAATTTAATTTAAGGACAAAATTTGGGGGCCCCAACATTGATTATTTTATATGTAAGGGAGGGGTCATTTAATATATTTCCTGGTTGGACCTAGTATATAGGTTCCATGAGTTACTAGAAATCCCATTATAATGAGAATCAAGACACAGAAATTCTCTAAGGAATCATTCAGTTTAGTGTCATGTGATAAGGAAATTATGCCATGTAGTTCAACATCGTGTGGTAAGGACACAAGTGACTTGACATGAATGAATTATTATTGTGGTTGGGTCCATCACTAGAGATCTGTGCATCACTATATATCATGTGAGGAAAAGAATTAAACCACACATTTTTCTTGGATAAAGAAATTCCCTATGTATATTTCTCTCTCATAATGATATAATTACATTTCATCTTTCATTCCCAGGTATGTAGCTCGTGTGCGTTGAATACTTGGTTAGATGATGACTCTTGTGCAATTTTTTGTTATGAGATCAGGATGATGGTTTCTTGTTATTATGGTAAAGGTGAATTTACATGACATAAATAATCAATATATTGATGTGAAAAGAGGACTAGAGGTGAAAGTATTGTTAGAATCATCTTATGAATGAGTGGAATTTGAGGTAAGACCAATGGAAGATGTCTATTCTTCACTACATATCCAATAATGACATGAATCATTACACACATTGTTCCTGAATATGGAATGGTAGATGATTGATGCTAGGTGAGATGTCCCCTCTGGTGAAAACAATATGGTTCTATATAGTTTAACATTGTGCAGTGATGATGTTACCGTCATGCAGTTTATTCTATTGAACATAGAAAAATATTTCATGACTTTTAAGGTCATTTGAAAAATATTGACTACAGAGTTTATTTTCATGATGATGAAATGTTATACCTTTCATTTAAACATCATGCATTTAGGATGATGGTCATGTGATTACATGAAATAATTCTTTAGAAACATTACCTTAGTGGGGTTCATGGTAAGCTACCAATCCATTTAGAAACAAATAGTCTCCATTGTATTAGAATATGTGTACAGAAATAGGACCCTCTAACTTTGGATCCAACATTGGTGGTTACTTTATGGGTATTATCAGAGCCTTTAGGACCAAAACCATCTCTCCCTCAATGAAAAATCATATTTAATCTTTTTTTTGAAGGAAAATAAAATTTGATTTTGGTGGACTTCCAAATTTAACAAGTTATGATATTTATTTTAACCCAATCACTCTAATTCATCCAACTGTTTCTAGGATTTATCCTCTATGGATAGTTGATTGTGGATTGCAATGCGGAGCATGGGAAATTGAACTATGATGGGCTGGACCGCCTCTATCCCATGTACTAATGAGTATGGGGTTGCATATGTGGTATTGTGGGTCTTAGTCAATATATCCCACAAGGTATTCAAGTGTAAAGCTTGGTGTTTTTTAACCAGGTTTCAATTACGAGGGTTTTCAAAAAAAATAGATTTATCAACTAGTAAGTTTTCAAACCGAGATTCGAATCATTATTTTGATTTTTGGAATGATTAAAGGTGTTGTTTTTGGACTTGGGTGAATACACAAAAAATTTCATTGGTGTCCCGATAAGTCTTGGGAGCACCAGATCCGAACAATTCCATTATAATGGATCTGCACAGGGTGTGCACTCTTGCGGTCAACCCGTGCATCTTACCATGTTTAATAATTCATTTATTTTAATTAAATAATATTATATGGGAGATTTTCATTTAAACAGAAGAATATGTTAATATTATTATTGTTATTATTATTATTATAGTGTCATAAATAATATGGATTTAAAAATATTTTAATTACATGATTAATGGGGTGTAACATTTTTGTTAAAAGATTTTAATTACATTATTAAAGGGGTGTAACATTTATGTTAAGAGATTTTAATTACATGATTAATGGGGTGTAACATTTATGTAAAATTAACATGGCTTGGGTATCTCAAAGAATTTTATTTAATGTGGATTTTCAGATTTAATGAAGATGTGTTTAATTAAATAATTCGTTTCAGAATTAATTAAGAAGCGTCTTTATTTAATAGTGGTGTTGGGTTTTATCTGTGGTTGAATAATGATAATAATGCGATTATTATTATTATGGTTTTATGATTATAATAATTATTATTTATTTTGGTTGTTATTGTTATTATGAAGAGTGATAATAATGAAATACGGGGATTTAATTAATTGTTGAGAAATAGTGGTTTCATTTAATTAAATTGGGTTAAATAGAATTTAATAAAATGATGTATTGTGAGGATTTTTGGGTTTTATCAATGAAGTGTTTTATTAATAATAAGGATGGTTATTATTATGGCAGTTTTTTATATTTAAATTGGGTTTGAAATAAATTTAATTACATGAATTTTTGGGGATTCTAGTAATTAAATTAAAGTTGTGATAATTTAATTAAATGACATGTAAATGAGGAGTTGGGTGGTATCAAAGAATTGTAATATTAAATGGTAATATTAATTGATGTTTAAATGAGGAGTTGGAGGTTATAAAATAATGGTAATATTAAATGGAAATATTAAATGAAGAATAAATATGGAGTTCGGTTTAATTTAATTAAATTCAAGGTAATAATGAATTTAATTAATAAAGGCGGAATGGATGTTTTTATAATCAAAATGTTCAGGATTTTGATGGTATGGATGAGAAAATGGAGGGGCGCGGGGTTTCTATTGAGGGTCCGGACCACGTCACAGGTGCAGAGGTCATTGCATGGGAAGTTCACCAGCAGTGGCATCCTTTGGCTCCTCCAGAGGAAATCAAGGTTGGGGGGAAGGAGTCTGTGTCACAGGTTATAGCTCCTTTAAAGCGCAAAGAAATAGGGTCAAGTGGGAACCCAATGGTGGCAGTTGTGTTCAAGCATCTGAAACAATAACTAGGCCCACCATCACTTGATCCAGGTGCTAATGTGGAGTAGTTTCTTGGATAGCATGCATGCATTGAGCTAGAGCAGATGACCCCAGTCTGTGCTCTGGTGGTGAGTGAAGGGGCCCCGGGTAGTGTTGCTAAAAGGGATGGTAACTGTGTGGAGGACAATTTTCAGGGAAATTCAGTACATAAGGTTTCTTTGCTAAGTAATAAAGAGTTTCAACTGGACCAAAGAAGGCTTGATGAGGGGAGGGAGGCTAAGCATCCCGGGTTAGAGCAGGAGGAGCTTCTACTGTGTGCTGTAGTGCAAGGAATATAGAGTGAAGATGAGGGGGGGGGGGCTTCGGTCGCCAATACACTGGTGTGGCCTCCCAGTTCCTGTCTCTAGAGGCCAACTCAGTTGCTTTCTAATTCATTGGTCGAGGTTTTAAATGGCAAGGAGATGCAGAAAAACCATAGCAGGTCATGAAGGATAGAATTTCTTATGCGGAGAAGCTTAAGTCGGGGGTTTCGACCTTGCATTCTCAAAACAGATTTTCAGTTTTATGGGAAGATGTTTTTTAGAATGTAGAAGGGATGGATAATGGGGAGGAACCCTTGGTGAATATGAAAGCACCTCAAGAAGAAATGGATGATGCCTCAGATTCTGCTGATTCCAAGGAACAGATCATAAATGTGGTTTACATTAGATCCCCCTCATGAATGGGAAAGAATAAAAGTACGGATTCAGAAGGTTTCATTATAGAAAACCGGAGTGAATGGCGTAGGAAGGACTACTCCAATATTCCTAGTCCTCCAGTTACTAGATCCGCATACAAGGGTATGTTGACACTGAAGGTTCCTACAGTTGGCGAATCCTCCCCCCGCCCCCTGAACAAACACAAAGGTCCTAACTAGCTAGAGTTGGTCGACATCTCCAATGACCTGGTGGATGAAGGATTGAAATATGTTCCCCCTGTCTTTACCTCGGGTGATACGGGGCTGCTTGAACATGGTAATCAGATTGATGTAGGTTTCAATGAAGTCCCTCAAGCATCATCGGTGCTAGATCACATGGAACTTCTAATGAATTCAGATGGAACGGTAGTGGAAGAGATGGATATTAAGGCGTCAAAGATGTTGAGATTGTTTCAAGATACCACTACTAAAGAGATTAGTGAATGGATACATACCCAGGGATGTATTTTTCTTAGAGGGATCATCATGGGGAAGATCAAAAAGGAGGAATACTGTAAATCATGGGACAACTTCGCTCATCTATATGAACACACCTTAAAGGACTACCCTGACTCTCAGGTTCATTCTATCCCCTAGATATTGTTTAGGGAAATCAGTTCCAACCAATTCAAATTGTTTTTCAACAAATATAGCATGTCATTTTTTGCTGAATCTTGCACGATGTAAGGGTTCTCTCTTTTCCCTTAAAAGTGTTTGAATAATAAAAATTTAATGTTGGATGGTTAAAAATAATTTAAATAATCACTGTGAAGTGGGGGGTTTATTTAATTAATTCACGTTGAGATAATTAATTTAATAAATGAGTTAGAGTTTTTATTTACTTAAATTTACTTAGAAAGAATTTAATTATTTTGATGTGTTAATGAATTATTGGGTTTTACCTAATAGGGGTGTAGAATAATTAATGAAGAAACATTATATTAAATGAGTATGGTAATAATAATATTTTTTTTAATTACCCAATTAATACATTTTAGTTATTAGGTTATTATTTTCTTTAAGAGGGTAAATGAGAGCAGAGGGACACAATGCCAACGTGCGACCCCTTGTTTTCTTCCTCCATGCATGACATGCACCAGCGACCTCCACCATGAGCTCTTCCTCTCCCATGGCGTGGCTTCCTCTTCCTGCAGTGACTCCATAGCTGCAATCTCCCTCGGTCGGACCACCTGCTGCAGCACGCAACACCCTTGGGATGATCCCCTATAACATCACAACTACTCTCATTGGCCAGCCACCCCCTCTCTAGGAGTTCTCTTTGTGCACGATGATTCCTCTCGTACTATTCATGAATCTGGTATGCCTTGTCACGGTGAGTCCATCTGCATATATTTCGTGATTCACATCATCCATTTGACTCCTTTCTCACCTTTTTTACTCAGATGAAACCCTAAGGTTCAGGTTTAATTATGTTTTTCTTTATTTTTAGGGTATGTTAATGTTGACTCATGACCCATTGGACCATAATCTGGCTTCTTCCACCAAGGCAGAGGCAGATTTAATCAGTTTACCTTGTCATCGTTGCACTAGGTAATGTTTATTTTCGGTGGTTTTTTTCTACCATGTAAATTAGAGTCTGACAATTTATCTGAGTCCCTGGTATGTAGGTATAGGTGTGTAGACCTTTCTGCACTAGTTCTTGTATCTAATTATTGTTTTGATGATTTTTTTAAAAATTTTGTAGACAACGGACATATATATATATATATATAATTGTGTTCATGCATGCAACTACGGACCAGTTGCAGATTGGTGGCCACCGTGTGTCAAGCCGCTGAGTATTAATCTGGTTGCAACACATGGTAGGATCCTTTTTCAAGTCCTCAACATTAATAAATGAATTAATAAAATGATTTATGCACATTTTTTGGTATTTAAAAAATTCAGTGAAGTATTTATATTGAATTTTATTGAAATGTGAATTTAGTAAGTTTTACTAAATTCCTAAATGTGATATGTTGAAGCACGACTTTTGATGTTATTAAATGATGCTTCCCATGTGAGATAAATGAAGACATGATCATGCGTTGGTCTTAATAATGTATTGATGAATTAGTTAAAGTGCTACTATTAAATAATTAAATGATTTTTTGTTTTGGATTAGATGAGGTAATAATTTTTTTATATGAATTATGTTCCTTGAGAATTGTAAATGATTTGATTATTTGGGGGAATAATTATGATTTATTTAGTGAGATAAACTGAGATAATTAATGGTGATTTAATTATCTGAATTGAAACTAAAAATAAATTATTAATCAAAGGATAAATTATATTATATTAATCTATCTGAATGAAATAATTTATTTGCGGATTAATTGTGATATGTTTTTTTGGGTAAAAAGATATATTTATTGATGGATTAAATGACGTGATTTTGTAGTGATATTTTGGATAATTAAATATGGAAAATTAGTTATGTGATGTGATTTTTTTCAATTAATTAATTGATGGATTATTTAATGGTAATGTGTACATAGTTAATTTCTCCATTTACTAACAGTTTTGGTATATTTAACTAAATGATTTGATTAGTAATGATATAAGGACAATTGATTAGGGAAATAAATATCATGCTTTCATATAATGAATTCGGATAATTAAATGTTGAGATAATTATTTAGTTTACCATATTGTGGTTAAGAATAATTAATGATAATTAATTATTAACTATTGAGATGTAGAATGGTAAATTAATTATAGAATTATTTGATGGGTATTTTTGTTGTTAATTAGTTGTTGAATTAATTAACAGATTTGATTCATTAATTTATGAATTAATTAATGCATGGTTTTGGGGTGTTACACTTGACTTTCTACACCAGTGAAAAATATATATGTATGATTTATAAATGTGTTGTGAGACCTGGACTAATGCTCCAAATACTCATGGGGTGCTAGACATAGTATTCTGGAACCATATTTCATGCTAATTTCACTTTTATAGGATATAGATTGATGTTCCAAATACCCATGGGTTGTGAGACAAGGACTAATGCTCCAAATACTCACAAGGGTGCTAGAAATGATGTTCTAAATCAATTAATGGACATTGGAATGCAGGCCAAATTGATCATACATGATTTTAATTAAATGGTTAATGAAAGACGATGTGATGTAATGATTTGTTATTTGAATATAATAAAGGGTTCGTATTTGTTAATGAATTGGGTAATTCACTATTTAGTGGATAGACCCAGGAGCGAATCATTATTTTTATCGGATGGGCTTGGACATATCATATGAAATATTGAATTGAATATCTTATGAAGCATTATCCAAGCCAAAGAACATGATTGGATTCAGACTTTACTTTTCTTTTTTAGATGGTCTTTAGAGACATCTTTTGTGAGTGACTAATACGGGGGATGTCTAATGTAGGCCAAATCTCGTGACTTGTATAATTTTACTAGGCTTTAATAATTGATAAATAAAAATGAATGTTTGATGACTATTTTTTATGGATGAAAAATGTATAATGTAGGTTCTGACACCATCTTAGGGCGGAAGAAGTTACTTTTGTATATAGTTGCATTGTACTGATAACATTATTTATGCATGCCTTCACACTATTTTAATTATTTATTGAATTTATAGATTTAGGGTAGATATTGGTGGTACCAGCCTACTATAATTTATATATCACACCATACTCAGGCCTCCATTGCATTGAGGTACCCAAGTAGAATCAACATGGATATAGGATTGTGTTGTTTGCATATACTTGGGAGATAAGAGAAGAGGACCTAGAGGAAGCTCGAGGAGATCACCCTCAGGGGTTCAAGTCATTATTTATTTTTTTCATTATTGACATGTAAAGAATGATGTATTGTAATTCTCTTTCATAGTTGGACCATCATAACATTCATTCATTTTATAACATTGGCATTGGAAATTTTGTACAGGATTTATAAAGTTATGTCTTCCACTGCTTTATCATTATTCACACTACTTCCGCTATTTTCTTAAATTTTCAACAGTTTTTACTTAGATAAGAGGGTGTAGTCTCCACATTAACTATCCTTAGACCCTTGCTGCTAGTCGGCAGCATCTTCCATATGGGGAGACGGGCTTGTGGTTATGTGGTGACCGTTCTGGTCATCGGTTCCGGGGTGAGCTGGGTCGGGATGGTATAAAATGGTATCCAAGGTTTATTTTTCTTGATATTACTATTTTAGGGTTAGTAGATAGGTGACTAGAAATGTACTGGTGCTTGGGTGAATAGCCTTGATTGGGACTGATCACCCCATGTATGGGAAATGACCAAGGGGCTAGGGTTTGGATTGATGTTAATGTTGTTTCTTGTTAAAGTTGATATGATTTCATGTTGAGTGACTAGTGTATTTTTTGCAGCTTATTGATTATGAAAACTCTGAATTTTTTTACCTTGGCCTAATATGGAAAGTAATTTGAATTACATGCTTCATATTAGGCACTTAGAGATTAACATGCCACGTATATATTCCATGTCATGTAGTTTCATTAGTAGTATGCCTACTAATATGGATTGTGTGCCTTAAATTTATGCCATGTATTGTACTTATTTATCATGCCTTTTTAGATAGCATGTTTAAATGATGTAATTGACATGCTTGAGTGATAATTTGAGATTATTTTGTGCTATTATTTTGTGTTATAGCATGTTTTAGTGATTTCAACATGCTGATCTATGTTAGATACTTGTAGTGACATGTTATCTTGTTGATAAATGAATGGTTTCTTTGGATAAATTTATTTGGATACAATTATGACAGAACTATTTTCAGTTGTAAGGTGTATAGGATCCTTATAACTAGGAAAAGGGTAAACCATGTAATCAAACATTTGAAAAAGGCTTCTAAATTAAATCCTAAAGTAAAATTATTTTGATTAAATGGGTTCCAAATTCTAGAGGTAAGGTGTATGGGATCCTTATCAATTACTAGGTGGCCACCCATGTTACTGAGACTTGTATAACCATAGTGTGTCCAAAGTGGCCATAAATATAAAACTGTCGAGTATTGATTGAATATAACTATTGTGGTGTTGCTTTTTGAAGAACTCTCTTTGAATAAGTGGGACCTTCAGAGGTCGCATTTATGTTAAAAAATTTAGATGCTAAATTTACTAATAAAAATGAAATAAAATTGCATGTTAAAAGTTAAATGAGAATTTTTTCTATAGCTTGTATGTTTTTTCCATGAGGCATTGGTTGAAATCCAAGTGACTAGTTGTGAAAAAGTAATTATGTGTTTGTTTAAATTCATTAAAATATTAAAAGGTTGAAATAAATAAATTAAAATGTCTTAAATGAAAAAAGAGGCTTTTGAAACATGTGATTTCGATTTTTCATGACCAAGATATGGGGTCAACGTTTATGTTTCTTAAGGGGATAACCCGTGGTAGGTGGTACCCTTAGAATATTTTGGGCATTATGGTTAGTTAGTCCCACTACCTGGGATGACTTTATGGGAAATGAATTTTTTTGACACGCCGATAGTTTTATGTAATGGCCTTTATGATCAATTTTTGATGTGGTGATCGTGGTTTGAGGAACATCACACACATGCATTTAGGTGTTCTTAAATATCACATCGGTGAGCAGATGATCTTTTCTTGTGATGTTATGGATAATCCTAAGGGGGATAGTGTTGCATCGATTTTTCTAAACATGAAGGTAGGTGAAATTGGGATTTTTGAACATATTCCTTCGGTACTATTTCGACTGATCTTTTTAGTGACCTTGGTTTTCACTTAGTGTTATCTTCCGAATGCAATGATCATGTACACTATATTGAACATGTCGGGGAGACACTAAGATAGCTCCATTCTTACTCCACGCTAATGTTTTAAATTTTGTTCATCATGATGAGTGGTCATTATCTAGGTTTTACATGGAATGTGTGGTTTTTTTGGCTACGCCTTCCTTCTTGATGGGGAACATTTGTTTTTTAATAGCCTTGTGATGGATTGAATTGGGAATGTCATCAGATGATGGGTAAGGACTTCTATATACATGTGGTTGGTTATGTAATAATTTTAAATGGCACGTCACCAGTTTAAGGGTTAGTGTGGGTTATGGGACCTTAATGTCATTCCATGAAATCATGAAAAACCAGTTTTTGTTGGTCGATCGAGATTATACATTTTTCTTCAATGAGGTCCCTATAATGGCCTCAGATGTAAGATCTGTTTAAATGATATTTGGCTTGGGTTTTAAAGAATTAAGCAGTTGGAATAATGATTTCGTTAGTAGAGTGTTTGGTATTTCGAAATGTGAAATCATTGTTAAAACCAGACTTCTCAACCCTAGTGGGTTAGAATGTAAACACCCCGACCCCAGCTACCCAGAGCCGGTGCATTACTTCGTAACATTGGCATGATCTCAAAAGATCAAGTCTCGAAAGACCGATTAGTTTAGTAGCCTTGGAAACACTAGATACATTCATAAACGTTACATTACATCATAATGTGAAAAACTACAATAACATGGTCTTCATAGTCCACACTCATACCCTCTTCTGACAATCCCTGCAGGTCATTCATAAAATACTTCTTCATATCCTGGAAAATATTAAAACATTGAAAGGGGTGAGCTCAGATGGTCAGTAAGGATAACAATATTGCGGAAGCTTTCATAAATAAACATAAACATTTAAGGCAATGTATGACTAAAACAAAAGCCTTTTAAACTTGAACATCAACATAATATGGAAAAAGTAAAATGAGATAATGCCATTTACATCTTCACATGGATATTCTACTGGTCGAATAATCACATGCAATATCAATAACCACTTTCATAATGATGGAATGCATAATGCCAGACTATCATAACCACGTAGTCAAGGCCTCGTGCCAAGACCACAAATAAGCTTTTGTCAAGGCCTCGTGCCAAGACACTAGTTTGTCTCATGAGACCTGTCGATGCATCGATGAGCTATAATGGGCTCCACCCGTCACTTATTAAGTCCAATGCATTCCTCATATGAATAGGTTTAAACATATCATAAACCATAACATAATCGTATCACATAAAACATGCATAAAGGAAAGATAACATTTTTTCATTTCAATCACAAGATATAAATACAACACATTTATATAATAAAAATGCTTTCAAAACCATTTTCAATACCAAAATAAAAGAAAGTTAAAACTTTGTATTTATTTTTCATTAAAAAAATGATGGCTTGTAGAGGAAGCCGAAACTCAAATAATGGTCACGGCGGCGGAGAAGTCATTGTCGTCGCATAAGTACGGAAAGAAAAACATTCCCTTTATTTCGTTTAGTAAAACGCTTCGTATAAAAAAGATTCATTTTGAATAAACGTAAAAGTCAAAGGTGTTTATACACCGTATAAAAGAAAGTTGTGTATAAAACCAAATATGCCTCAATGAAAGGAGATTGAGACGAAGTCCTTAAAAAGATAATTTTTAAAATAAAATATATCTATTATGTGTATTCACTATAGGTACACATAAATAAAGTAAAAATACAAAATAGGACATAATAACATCATGACATAATTTGAAAGTAGGAGATTAACCCAAAGAATGGAAGTTGGGTTAAGAAATTCCCTTACCTTGTGTCTGACTTGACTCAACCGTTCTTTAACCTCCTGAATAATAAAATAGAGTTAATATCTACCTTATTAAGAACCATTTTCAATTTAATTATCCTTTTTATATCACTTATTACAATGTTATGAACATTATGTAATTATTTATGTTAATAACGGTCGTTTTGTCGATCTTTGGTACTTGAGTCAAAAACAAACTTCTTATAATTACAAGTTGTTCATGTGGTGAAATATCCATTATATCCAGAAATATATTCATGATGTAGATATCATATATATCATATATACAGTATATACATTCATTCATAATGTCACGTAACATTTAGAGGTAAGAAATGAAATGCACCGTTCATGGAGACGGTAAGCCGTACGTACGCATGAACGCTACTTTCATTTCTATTTCGTATTTAATGGAATGAAATCATAATGATATAAATTTATAATATAATTACAATATAATATAGTGTATAATACCATTTAATCCATCCTTTATACATCCCACATATGGCATTAACGATTCAAATCACTTTGAGGGGGCGGTAGTCCGCATTTCCTGAAATGAAATTATTCAGTTTTACCCATAATGGAAATCATAAAGTATGCAATAAATGAGAAATACAGAAGCATAAGTAAAACATAAACATATTATATATCATATATAAAAATAGTGACATCTTAATGGCCACCTTTGAAGGTGTTATATGAGTGTTGAACAATCATCGTTTCGTGAGGCAGAAATTTGCCATCCACAGAAACCATATGTTATTTAACCATTAGATGTAGGTGTGTGTAAGTGTAGCTCAAATCCTTCTTATAACAACATCCTAGTATATTGAGGATACTGGTGTTGTTACAAAATAATTGAATAAAAAGATTTTAGGGGGTTGGAGAAGAAAAATTAAAAAAAACAACATTAGAGAAGACATTACCTCAAAATCGGGTAACTCTTTTTGATTTGAGCTAAAGGCTTCCTTGGGAAGAGTTCTGCCCAAAGTGAGGCTTCTATGAGTAAGGGAGGAATGTTGGGAGAGTATTTGGGCAGAAATTGGCCCAGCCAAATGGCTTGAAAGTGTGAATGAGGTGGTAGAGGTGGGGGCCTTTTATAAGTGGAGAGGAGGGGCACTTTTGGAAAGTAATGAAATGTTACATTATTACACAATGCTTTTCGGATTCCAAAGGTCCCACACTTATATAATTCGAGGCTAAGGTGATAAGGGTTCTAAATATACTCATCCAATTGGCTTTGGACAAGTGTATGCCTTGGATTTTGCATTATCTTCTAATTTTATTTAAATCGTTAAATAATGAGGTCATCGCTGCATCATCATGATGTCATAAATAATTTAATTCATTTAATGTCTAAAAATTATAAAAAATACTATGATGTACGAAATCTTTTTAGATTTCTAATTAATATTTATAATCAAAATTTGGACTTGTGTAACCCCACTTAAAAATTGTTTTAGTAAAACAACTCATGTTTGTGTCAATTTAATTTTAACATTAAATAAATATATATTAATGTCATTTTCCAACCAAAGTGGCTCCATGGGGTCCCCAAGTTGACCCATGGGTTGTCTAGGTCGGCCATGTCTCATCCAATAGGGGTAGGACAAGTTTCAAGCTCATCTCATATTATTAAAACATTATTTTTACCTTAAACTACACTAATTACCTCTAATCGCGATTAAGAACTTAAAAGTTACTATTCACCAAAATAATTATTTTGATCTCATCGAACCACATTTTACTTCTTAATGACAACCATGTATGTCAGATTTTTGAAAATCAAATCACAAAAGTGGTAATATTTCATTTAAATGAAAAATCAGCTATTTAACTACCACTTAGTGGTTTCACTATTCATCAAAAATTGAAGTTTTTCAGAACAAGGCCAAAATTTCACCCTAAGATATAATTGATATTCCAAATTAAAAAATGATGTCTATTTTACAAAATTCCAAACATATAAGTTGCATTAATTAATTTTATAATTAATTCCCGCTGTTACGACAAATAGCGTGTTTTTAAGAAGCAATTTATATCAAAAGATTGGCAATTGTTTATGTCCAATTTCAATGTTAAATTAATTCTAATGACCACCATTGTATAAAATGGTAAAAATATATTCTAATTATACCTTAAAACCACTAAATAGTATAACTTATCACTATAAATTATTTTGATTAAAAAAGTTGTTTTAAGTATTTTTCACTATTCATAAAAATTTGAAAGTTCTCGGAAAATTACAAAAAATTCAACATAGGCTAATTTCAATATTAGGAATACAAAAATGAAGTCCATTTTGAAATATAAAATTTCTATAAATTTAAAAGGTGGTTATTACTATTCATAACGGCTACTTTGATTAGTTGCTGTGTGTTAGAACTCGAACTTGCGTACAATGCAAGCTATTGCATTATTGAAAGAGAGGCGTATCGTGGAAGATTGGGGTGTTACATTCTCCCCTCCTTCAATAAATTGCGTCCTCGCAATTTGAAATTTTTCTTTGAAAAAAAAGGTTGAAAAGAGAAAATACCTTTGAGGAAAACCCACATCGGAAATAAGGTTAATAAATATATAACATTAAAAGAAAGCAGGATAAGTACAAAGGTCACCCGATATCGCCCATTCTAGGATTATATGAAAATATGGATATGGAGGAGAAACAAACCATCAAGGTCTGATGGAGAGTTATTGAAAACAGGATTAGGAGAAAGTTTAACCACAAGAAAATCACAAACTTGTGATTGGTTAAACGGTCATTGAATCCCCAGTTGGAAAAGTTAACCGACAACATTTTTGTTTTAAGTTACCTTTTATAATGTTGAGGAATTTATTTAGGAGATTTACTAAGAACTTAAGGGAATATACATACTTGTTATGTATACTTTCATTTGTTAATAAATTTTTACCACAAACCCAACTTTTACTCCAAATGGTAACGGAACTCAAAAATATTCTATTTATCCTAATTGTATAAGGTTCAAAATGTTAACACATACCATTTAGATTAGTAAAACTATTTTGTAATAACCAGGGACTTCCTGTAGGCTAGTGGTAGGAAATAAAGGCTTGTCGCACTATGGTTGTGGGTTCGATTCCTGCAGCTTTGTCCGACGTGACGGGTTATTCCCCACCCTACAGGTTGTCCTTTTTCCTAAAACTATAGTATTATAATATTCCAAAAATAATCTTCAAAAATTCTTTAACCTTAAAAAATACTATCCATGGTTCAACTTAATCCATTCCAACCTTAATAGTTATCCAAAATACCTCCGTCCAGACTTTCTCTAAAAGGTCTCTAAATTCCTAAATCAATTGTAACATCAGATTCCCCAAACAAAGAAAAGTTTCTCTTATTGTCACATACTAAAAATATGATTACCTTAATCATATTAAAACCTTACTGAAATAAACAAGTACTGCAATACAATCCATATATATATCACATTATACTTATAACCAGAATATAATCCTTGTGTCCAAAAGCACCAATACATTAATTATTCCGCTTCAACTATAGTCACAACATAAGATTGGCCTTGATCCCTTGGCCTTTTCTGAGGTAAGTTTCCCTGACGCTTAGGGAATTCATTTGCATAATGACCCATTTCTCTACAATTGTAGCATTCAACTTTGACATCCTCTTTCTTTCCCTTGAAATCACGAGCCTGGTGACCCTTTTCTCCACATTTATAACAAACTCCCATTCCTTTTAGGCAAGTACCAGGGTGATTCTTCCCACAATTATCACATAATGGAAAATCATTCTTTCCCTTTTTCCCTTTATCTGTCTCTTGTTCCACCGTTCTCTTCTTCTCTTGCTTTACTTTGTTGTCATAAGACTTAGAGAATTCCTTTTCTGTCTTGATAGCACACGAGACAATATCTTCGTATGATGAGAAGGATTGTGATACTAATGCTCGATGGAGAAATGGTTTTAACCCATCAAAGAAACGATCAATCTTACTCCTTGGGTTACGTATATAATCGGCAGCATGCCTCGCTAACCTTGTAAAGTTAGCCTCATACTTTGCGACACTCTCATCCTCCTTCTACCTCAAACTCAGAAATTGCCTTTCCATATCTGCTCGATGGTCACGAGGAAAATATTTTTCTAAGAAAATATCTTTGAACTCCCTCCATTCCATATTCGATACGTCATCATCTTCCTTTGTGTTTTGAATCAGCGACCACCACTGATCGGTATCTCCAGTGAGGCGGTAAACTTCCATGACAACCTTCTCCCTTTCACTACTCCCCAAGGCATTGAATATTTTCTCTAAGGAATTTATCCATTGCTCAGCTACTGTAGGATTTGTACTCCCATTGAAGGTTGGTGGTTGTTGCCTCATGAAACGGTCTAGCATTGATCCTCCATGTTGCGGATCAGGGTGCTCCATACGAGTAAGGTTATTATTCATAACCTGCGTGAGTTTCCCCAGTACGGTGGGAAGCTGATCAGCACCAGTTGTATATCGAGATCCACAATAGTTATCTTGAGCAGGAGGGAAATCCCTACACGGAGTTCGTGCATTGATACGGTTTCCATTCCTTCCACTAGGTGCCATTTCTAAACAATGGAATAAACTAGATTAGTTTATGAATCGAAATACATAATTCCATACTTGTTAAACACTTTACATAAATTGAACTATTTATGGATATAATCCATAATCATAAAAAGAAACGTTTTCTTTGAGGAAGTATGTACTCATAACCCTTCATAGTGGTTTGTAAATAAAATGAGAATTATCCAAAGCATATCCCCCGGGAGTGTCGTAACCAAGAGTGCAGCAAGGCTCGTTGTCGTGCACCAGTTCCCGTTCGAGTCTAGCTCAAAGCGGTGTTTTCGGGTTTTACCCCTAGGTACATCTATGCCAGAGCCGCCTCTACTTGCTCGTATCCAGACAGGGATGTATTGCTCGGAAAACTCATAACATCTCTATAATACCAAAATTCTAGGAAGTTCTTCTATACTAATCCTCAAAGTCTATCTTTGGGCTATGTGCTCTAATCAGAGTTTATCTAAATCTAGCTTCCAAGGTTAGTACTAAACTGCCCTTTGATACCAACTGTAAACGCCCCGACCCCAGCTACCCAGAGCCGGTGCATTACTTCGTAACATTGGCATGATCTCAAAAGATCAAGTCTCGAAAGACCGATTAGTTTAGTAGCCTTGGAAACACTAGATACATTCATAAACGTTACATTACATCATAAAGTGAAAAACTACAATAACATGGTCTTCATAGTCCACACTCATATCCTCTTCTGACAATCCCTGCAGGTCATTCATAAAATACTTCTTCACATCCTGGAAAATATTAAAACATTGAAAGGGGTGAGCTCAGATGCTCAGTAAGGATAACAATATTGCGGAAGCTTTCATAAATAAACATAAACATTTAAGGCAATGTATGACTAAAACAAAAGCCTTTTAAACTTGAACATCAACATAATATGGAAAAAGTAAAATGAGATAATGCCATTTACATCTTCACATGGATATTCTACTCGTCGAATAATCACATGCAATATCAATAACCACTTTCATAATGATGGAATGCATAATGCCAGACTATCATAACCACGTAGTCAAGGCCTCGTGCCAAGACCACAAATAAGCTTTTGTCAAGGCCTCGTGCCAAGACACTAGTTTGTCTCATGAGACCTGCCGATGCATCGAGGAGCTATAGCGGGCTCCACCCGTCACTTATTAAGTCCAATCCATTCCTCATATGAATAGGTTTAAACATATCATAAACCATAACATAATCGTATCACATAAAACATGCATAATGGAAACATAAAATTTTTTCATTTCAATCACAAGATATAAATACAACACATTTATATAATAAAAATGCTTTCAAAACCATTTTCAATACCAAAATAAAAGAAAATTAAAACTTTGTATTTATTTTTCATTAAAAAAAATGATGGCTTGTAGAGGAAGCCGAAACTCAAATAATGGTCACGGCGGCGGAGAAGTCATTGTTGTCGCATAAGTACGGAAAGAAAAACATTCCCTTTATGTCATTTAGTAAAACGCTTCGTATAAAAAAGATTCCTTTTGAATAAACGTAAAAGTCAAAGGTGTTTATACACCGTATAAAAGAAAGTTGTGTATAAAACCAAATATGCCTCAATGAAAGGAGATTGAGACGAAGTCCTTAAAAAGATCATTTTTAAAATAAAATATATCTATTATGTGTATTCACTATAGTTACACATAAATAAAGTAAAAATACAAAATAGGACATAATAACATCATGACATAATTTGAAAGTAGGAGATTAACCCAAAGAATGGAAGTTGGGTTAAGAAATTCCCTTACCTCGTGTCTGACTTGACTCAACCGTTATTTAACCTCCTGAATAATAAACTAGAGTTAATATCTACCTTATTAAGAACCATTTTTAATTTCATTATCCTTTTTATATCACTTATTACAATGTTATGAACATTATGTAATTATTTATGTTAATAACGGTCGTTTTGTCAATCTTTGGTACTTTAGTCAAAAATAAACTTCTTAAAATTACAAGTTGTTCATGTGGTGAAATATCCATTATATCCAGAATTATATTCATGATTTAGATAACATATATATCATATATACAGTATATACATTCATTTATAATGTCACGTAACATTTAGAGGTAAGAAATGAAATGCACCATTCATGGAGACGGTAAGTCGTACGTACGCATGAACGCTACTTTCATTTCTATTTCGTATTTAATGGAATGAAATCATAATGATATAAATTTATAATATAATTACAATATAATATAGTGTATAATACCATTTAATCCATCCTTTATACATCCCACATATGGCATTAACGATTCAAATCACTTTGAGGGGACGGTAGTCCGCACTTCCTAAAATGAAATTATCGCATTTTACCCATAATGGAAATCATATATTATGCCATAAATGAGAAATACAGAAGCATAATTAAAACATAAACATATTATATATCATATATAAAAATAGTGACATCTTAATGGCCACCTTTGAAGGTGTTATATGAGTGTTGAACAATCATCGTTTCGTGAGGCAGAAATTTGCCATCCACAGAAACCATATGTTCTTTAACCATTAAATGTAGGTGTGTGTAAGTGTAGCTCAAATCCTTATTATAACAACATCCTAGTATATTGAAGATACTGGTTTTGTTACAAAATAAATTAATAAAAAGATTTTAGGGGGTTGGAGAAGAAAAATAAAACAAAACAACATTAGAGAAGACATTACCTCAAAATCGGGTAACTCTTTTTCATTTGAGCTAAAGGCTTCCTTGGGAAGAGTTCTGCCCAAAGTGAGGCTTCTAGGAGTAATGGAGGAATGTTGGGAGAGTATTTGGGCAGAAATTGGCCGCGCCAAATGGCTTGAAAGTGTGAATGAGGTGGTAGAGGTGGGGGCCTTTTATAAGTGGAGAGGAGGGGCACTTTTGGAAAGTAATGAAATGTTACATTATTACACAATTATTTTCGGATTCAAAAGGTCCCACACTTATATAATTCGAGTATAAGGTGATAAGGGTTCTAAATATACTCATCTAATTGGCTTTGGACAAGTGTATTCCTTGGATTTTGCATTATCTTCCAATTTTATTTAAATCGTTAAATAATGAGGTCATCGCTGCATCATCATGATGTCATAAATAATTTAATTTATTTAATGTCTAAAAATTATAAAAAAAATACTATGATGTAGTAAATCTTTTTAGCTTTCTAATGAATATTTATAATCAAAATTTGGACTTGTGTAGCCCCACATAAAAACTGTTTTAGTAAAACAACTCATGTTTGTGTCAATTTAATTTTAACATTAAATATATATATATTAATGTCATTTTCCTACCAAAGTGGCTCCATGGGGTCCCCAAGTTCACCCATGGGTTGTCTTGGTCGGCCATGTCTCATCCAATAGGTGTAGGACAAGTGTCAAGCTCATCTCATATTATTAAAACATTATTTTTACCTTAAACTACACTAATTACCTCTAATCGCGATTATGAACTTAAAAGTTACTATTCAGCAAAAAAATTATTTTGATCTCATCGAACCACATTTTACTTCTTAATGACAACCATGTATGTCGGATTTTTGAAAATCAAATCACAGAAGTGGTAATATTTCATTTAAACAAAAAATCAGTTATTTAACTACCACTTAGTGGTTTCACTATTCATCAAAAATTGAAGTTTTTCAGAACAAGGCCAAAATTTCACCCTAAGCTATAATTGATATTCCAAATTCAAAAATGATGTCTATTTTACAAAATTCCAAACATATAAGTTGCATTAATTAATTTTATAATTAATTCCCACTGTTACGACAAATAGCGTGTTTTTAAGAAGCAATTTATATCAAAAGATTGGCAATTGTTTATGTCCAATTTCAATGTTAAATTAATTCTAATGACCACCATTGGATAAAATGGTAAAAATATATTCTAATTATACCTTAAAACCACTAAATATTATAACTTATCACTATAAATTATTTTGACTAAAAAAGTTGTTTTAAGTATTTTTCACTATTCATAAAAATTTGAAAGTTCTCGGAAAATTACAAAAAATTCAACATAGGCTAATTTCAATATTAGGAATACAAAAATTAAGTCCATTTTGAAATATAAAATTTCTATAAATTTAAAAGGTGGTTATTACTATTCATAACGGCTACTTTGATTAGTTGCGGTGTGTTAGAACTCGAACTTGCGTACAATGCAAGCTATTGCATTATTGAAAGAGAGGCGTATCGTGGAAGCTCGGGGTGTTACATAGAAGATGTTGTAATAGTTCTCAATGAATTCTGCAGGATAAGAACTTTTAAGGTGGGTAGATTGTAAAGTCCAGTTTTTTTTAATTGGGTTCAAATTACAATGGTTTTTGATTTTTTTCATTTATCGACGAGTCACTTTTTTAACTGAGCTCCGGAACATTATTCTGAGTGTTGGAACACTTAAATGTGTTGTTTTTAGGGCTTGATTGAATACAAAATAATTTTCACGGGTGTCTCGATAAGCCTTGGGAGCACAAGATTCGGAAAATTCCACTCTAATGGATCTACACAGGTTGCACATGGTTGCGGTCCCACCCTTGCAGTTTACCTAGTTTAATATTTTATTTATTTTAATTAAATAATATTAAATGGGAGACATATGTTTAAATAGTATAATGTATTAATATTAATAATAATAATATTATTATTATTATGGTGTCATAAATTATTTGGATGTGAGAAGATTTTATTTTCATTATTAATGGGGTATAACATTTATGTCCAAATATTTTAATTTCATGATTAATGGGGTGTAAAATTTAAGTGAAATTAATGTGTCCATTGGGTATCTCAAAGAAACTTTTTTTAATGAGGAGTTTTAGATTTAATGAAGATGCATTTAATTAAATAAGGATTTTTGGAATTAATAAAGAAGCATTTTTATTTAATAGAGGTGTTGGGATTTATCTAAGGTTGAATAATGATAATAATGCGATTATTATTATTATGGTTTTATGAATATAATAATTATTATTAATTATGGTTTTTATTATTATTATGAATAATAATAATAATGGAAATGTGTTATTTAATTAATTATTGTGAAATAGTGGTTTAATTTAATTAAATTAAGTTAAATGGAATTTAGTTAAAGTAATGTGTTGTATTGATTTTTGGGTTTTATCAAAGAATATTTTTATAAATAATAATTATGGTTATTACTATGGCAGTTTTTTATATTTAATTTTTGGTTGAAATGAATTTAATTAAATGAGTTGTTGGGGGTTTCTTTTAATTAAATACAAGTTGTGATAATTTAGCTAAATGACATATAAATAAGTAGTTGGGTGTTATCAAATAATGGTAATGTTAAATGGTAATATTAATTGATGTGTAAATGAGGATTTTGATTTTATCAAATAATGGTAATATTAAATGGTAATATTAATTGAGGAGTAAATGTGGTGTTGGGATTAATTTAATTAAATTCAAGGTATAAAGGAATTTAATTAATAAAGGAAAAATAGAGTCTTTTTAACTAATGGTTTAAAATAATTAAATTATCACTATGAATATGGGGTTTATTTAATTAACTCATGTTGAGATAATTAGTTAAATAAATGAGTTATAGTTTTCATTTAATTGAATCAAGTAAGAGATTATTTAATTATTTTGATGTGTTAATGAAGTATAAGGGTTTTACCTAATATGGGTGAGAATAATTAGTTAAAAAACATTATATTAAATGAGTATGGTAATAATAATATATGTTATTATTATTATTAATAAATTAATTCATTTTAGTTATTATGTTTTTATTTTTTTAAAGGGAAAATGAGAGGAGAGGCACACAAGTCCAGCGCGTGACCCCTTGGTTTTCTTCCTCCATGAGGGAGGTCCACCAGCAGCCTCCTCCATGATCTCTTCGTCACCCATGGAATGGATCCCTCTTCCTGATGTAACTCCATGGATGCAATTTCCATTGGTCAGACCCCCTACTATAGCGCACGACACCCATGGGCAGAACCCTTGTAGCAACGCAACCCCCCACATTGGCGTGCCACCCCCTCCCCTGAACTTCTCCTTGCACGCGCTGATTCCTCTTGAACTCTTCAGGAATCATGTCCTCCTCATCAAGTTGATCCTTTCTATGTATATTTCATAATTCTCATCGTCCATATGACTCCTCCTTGTCCATGTTTACTTAACTGAAACCCTAAGGTTCATGTTTAATATGATTATTTAGTTCCTCTGTTTTTAGGGGATGAAAATGTTGAATCGGGACCCATTTTTTCATAGTTCGGCATCATACGCCAAGGGAGAGTTTTATGGAATCGATTAACATTTTCATTGTTGCACCTAGTAAGGTTTATTTTCCACATTTTGTTTTGCACCATGTAAATTAGAGTCTAACAATTCGGCTGAGTCCCTGGTATAGAGGTATAGGTTCATAGACTGTGTTTCACTAGTTCTATTCTCTTATTACTGTTTTGATGAATTTTTAATCATTATTGTATAAAACACATGCACAAACACACAAATACATATATATATATATATATACATATATATTTATAAAGGTGTCTTCGTGTGCGACTACAGACCAGTTACAGATTGGTTGCCGCCAAATGTCAAGGCACTGAGTATTAATCTGGTTCCACCTCGAGGTAGGATCCTTTTTCTATTCCAAAACATTAAGCAATTCCTTAATTAAATGATTAATTAAAATTTTTTGGTATTTAAATTATTTAGTGAAGTATTTATATTTAATTTCCTTAAAATGGGAATTTAGTAAGTTTTATTAAACTGCTAAATGTGATATATAATATATTGATGCACAACTTTTGAGGTTATTAAATGATGTTTCCCACATGAGATAAATGAGTACATGACAATGTGTTGGTTTTAAAAATGTTGGGATGAATTGGTTAAAGTGATATAATTAAATATTTAAATAATTTCTTTTTTGGATAAGATAAGATAATAATTTTTTTATATTAATTATGTGCCATGAGAATTGTAAATGAGATGTTTATTTGGGGGAATGATAGTGAGTTATTGAGTGAGAAAAATTGAGATAATTAAATGTTATTTAATTATGTGAATTGAGACTGAATATAAATAATTAATCAAATGGTGAATTATAATATTTTGATCTATTTAGATGAGATAATTTATTCACATTTAAATTCTAATATGTTGTTATGGAAAAATAGAGATTTTTATTGATGGATTAAATGACGTTATTCTGCAGTGATATTTTTCATAATTAATTTTAAACAATTAATTAGGGGATGTTATTGGTTTTTTTTGATTAATTAATTGATGGATTAATTAATGGTAATGTGCATATAGTTAATTGTTGTGTCAACTAAAAGTGTTGGTATATTTAACTAATCGAATGGATTAGTAAGGGAATAAGGATAATTGATTGGGGAATTAATTATCATGTTTTCAGATAAATAATTGGGATAATTTAATGCTGATTTAATTATTTAGTTCACACTTTTTTGGTTATGAATAATTAATATTAATTAATTATTAACTATTGATATGTTGAATGGTTATTTAATTGTATAATTATTTAATGGGATATTTTTTTGTTAATAAGTTGTTAAATTAATTAATAGATTTGATTAATTACTTTATGAATTAATTAATGGATGGTTTTGGGGTGTTAGACATGGCTTTCTACCATAATGATATATTTATATGTATGATTGATAAATGGTTTGTGATACAGGGACTGATGTTCCAAATACTCACGGGGTGCTAGACATGGCATTTTACACTTAGTTTGCATGAAAATTTCTCTATTATGGGATAAGGACTGATGCTCCCAATACCCATGGATTGTGAGACAAGTACAAATGCTTCAAATACTCATGAGGGTGCTAGACATGACATTCTATACCCATTAATTGACATTGGACTATGAGTCCAATTTTTCATGCATGGTTTGAATTAAATGGTTAATGAAAGATGGTGTGATGTAATGATTTGTGATTTGAATATGATAAAGGGTTTAGATTTTTTAATGAATCGGGTGAATAACTATTTAGTGGATGAAACCAGAAGCAAATTTCTATTTTTAGTGGATGGGCTCAGACATAGCATATGAAAGATTAAATTGAATATCTTATAATGCATTATCTAAGTCAAAGAATATGGTTGGATTCAGTCTTTTAATTTTTTTCTTAGATGGTCTTTAGAGACATCTTTTGGGGGTGACTTATATGGGGAATGTCGGGCGTAGTCCATATTTCAAGACTTGTATAATTTAACTTGTCTTGAATACTTGATAAATGAAAATTAATGTGTGATGAATATTGTGTATGCATGAAAAATGTATAATTCATGTTCAGGAACCAGCTAAGGGATGAAGAAAATACTTGGGTATATAGTTACATTGTACTACATAATTTATTTATGAATTATTTAAAATAATTTTAATTATTTATTGAATATCATGATTTGTGGTAGATAGGAGTAGTGGAACGAGCGGAAGCTCGGGATGCTCAAAGAGATATCCCTCATGTTTTTGAGTCATTATTTATTAATTTAATTTTAGATATGTAAAGCATGATGTATTGTTTGTTGATTTCATATTTTTACAAGCATAACATGCATTAATTGTATAACATTGGCGTTGGCCATCTTATACAAGATTTATAAAATTATGTCTTCTACTGATTTATCATTATTCTCATTACATCCTCTATTTTCAGAAATTGTCCACTATTTTTATTCTGATAGAGGGTATATTATCCCCACTAATTATCCTTAGACCCTCACTGCTAGTTGACATCCTCTCTATATGAGGAGAGGTGGTTGAGGTCATGTGGTGACAGATTCGATGATCAGTTTAGGGGTGATCTAGGTCGAGATGTTACAACAAGAGTTTGTATGACCCATATGTTTTATCCTTATCTACAATATTATGATGTATACTTAATAGGGTTTGGTAGGATATCTCTATTTTTTTAGCTACTGCATGGTAATGAGATGAAATGCTAGAATTGATGTCATACACATGATATAGCTTCTCCAATCCAGCATAACCGAAATCAATGCCATTTTATATCAATATTGTATGAGGGACACAAAATTAGGTGATGATAATGGATTTAAAAAAGCTTAAAATGTTCTTTCCTTGATCTTTTTGAGTGGTATTGATTCAGTCCACTTGGAGAAGAAGTCTGCTTCAGTATGAATGTACTTTAACTGCTTGGCCATAGTGAGAGTATATGGTCCGACGACATCCATTCTCAAAACAACAAAATGACTAGGAGTATTTGGATGTGTTTGTGAACTCCAAGGGATAGTGAATGAAGTTTGAATGAACCTGTAAGAAATAGAACATTTTATTAAATTTAGTGTATTCCTATATTATAGTGGGTCTGTATTACCGAATCCTTTTAATTTTATGGGAAATATTTAATCCTGACTAGTGGGAATCATAGGATCTAATATGAACTTACTTCTGGACAACAACAGTCACTTATCCATCAATTAACCTGATAAGTACCCCATAATTTCTCCACTTATAGATGACCTTTTTTTGATTCGTTTCATAATATAGGACACGGATAATTGATCATCTTCATATTTTCTCTTTTCCAACTCTTTCTGGTGGGATATATCCATTTTGTAGGTAGTCCATAATGGGGTTCATCAAACTAGTGGTATGACCGTATAGTTCAATGCATTGACTAACATTATTGATCTCCTCCATGTTGTCTCCAATGTAATGTGATACCATTTGGTGGTTCATAATACTTGTGACTGTTTCATCCCTCTCTAGATTGGTTAGATTTGTGTATTTATTTCCTAGTGATTTGTCTTAGGCATTTTGGGAGTGCAAGACATGTGTCAATGTAGGATCCCAAGGGAATTCCAATATTCCCCCCCCCCCACCCCGAAGATTAGTTTATAAGAGGGATTAACTCTTCCTTTTTGATATAATAACCACTGTTATCCTTCTTGATGAACAATTACAAATATGATTTTACCATCACGGGATTTACATATACATGAAGTGAAAAATCTATCCCTACAATGAGATCCTAATATTCTACTTCATTGTTCATGCACCCTTCTAATATCAGGGAGGGGTAAGGTAAGACTACCTTTGCTGGAGAGATGAGAATGACTCCCAACCCCAATTTTAGATCTTGGGGTCTTCTATCCTCTTTTTTATAATGTAAAAAATATATTTATAGGAATTAGAAGAATAAATAAACTTTGAAATAGTTGAGTAAAAATATTACCTCTTCTTTGAGAGGCCTCTTTCATCTTACACATTATTTGTCACGAACAAACCTGGGTCCACCATGAACCTGTAACCTGAGCCGGTCCCAGTCATGGACAGAAGGGATATCTCGATCCCCCTAGGATTGAAACTAGTGTTGGGCATCAAAACATACAATTAGTAATGATTTAAGACTAAAAGAAACCAATGAGGACCAAAGTAATAAAAAGAATCAAACAATCCATGAGAACCAATAACTTAACATAGAAAAATAAACAGTTGGTCTAAATACATGTTATAATTGAACAAGAAGAAACAGAGAGGAACAAACTAAAAATGAATCCTCCCTACCAAAATCTCAATAAGACCTCTTGGTCACCTGTGACCACTAAACCGAACAGGATGCACAATGAGAACCTACCAATAAGCCTGAAAAAAAGTTGTACCTACAACTCAAAAGATAGGATATGCATGAGCACCAAAATGGCCAGTAGGGATGCCAAAGATAACAACTGAATCTAAGAGTTTCCATTCCCAAAACAAACTGTTAACACAAGAATGAAATATCGTTAAAAAACATTCGGTTTCACATTTTAAATAAAACAAAATTTATTTTCCATTTCAAAATCGAACACACGATACCGATAATTTCCAAAACTAGATGCCATTTTATAACCAAAAATCCAAACCAAATTACACTAGTGAAAATTTTCAATGGAACAACATTAAAAAGAAAAGTGTTTCAAAGAATTCCACTTTAAAAATAGAACACTTACTTTTAAAATTACAATCCCAACCTACCATATGCTGACGAGAGGTTAAATGTTGTCATTGAGCACTAGTCACGGGAACACCACTATGCAATAGATATCTGTGGGCCCCAGGTACCTCGTATCTCGCTGAAAAGTAACTATAAAATATCATTTCTCGTGCATGATCTACTAGTAGGGAACATACCCATAACCTTGTGGTCCCCAACATCATCATCATAGTTAAGTTAGTGTTTTCATCATCAAACTTGCTACGTGAAACTGGGGCCAAACGCCACCATATCACTTGCATACTAGTATATGTCCGCCCACCTAGATACGTGGGATTTTCTATTGTGCTCAAAAAAGATACGCATACATGATTCCAGTTACACAATTCATCAACCAAACTAAGAATAAAATTTCATAATCCAACACTTTCACATCACCACCCCATTCTTGAAAACTTATTCACACCAAAACATTTACAATTTTCTTCTAAACCATAAGGAACACAACTTCCCCATGAATTTTCTAAAAAATCCAGTTCAATTTTTAGAAAATAAATGAAACTTTTAAAACATTAAAATCATTCCTTTATGTTTAAACACCCAAATTAATTTACCAAAACATATCCAAATCACAGCCCTTTCCATGTTCAATTCACAAATTCACTTTTGATATGGAAGTGCTTAACATGACTTTACCATTCCCAACTCACACAAAGCATGTTACAAGGCCAAAATGAAAAAAACATGATGAACACATTTAAAACCAAGATTTCCCAAATCACTTTAAGCAACCATTTTACAAAAAACCCATTTACAACCATCTTTAGAAGTCCCCCAAGGGAACCAACATTATTTTAAAACCAAGAGTCATTTGAGAAATCAGGATTTTGTGACAATACCATTTTCAAGTGTCATATTCATTTGAGGGAAGATACATTTGTGATAATGGTGTATCCATATATGTTCCAACATCTGGTGGAACCCCTTTCATCCAATAATCCATTTGAAAACCAAATCCAATAATTCATTATTTAAAAGAACACAATCATCCCATTATTTCTATAAAATCCATTTTAATGACCTTGAAACCCACATATTGAGAAACACCATTTCCGGATTACACAAACAAAACCATGTTCATAACCAAATAATCTCTATTAAACAACATGAGAGTTAATAATTTCAGAAAATACCAAATTATACTTTAAAATAACATGTAATTTCAAAACAAGAACCATATCTTCCTTAAAACTAAACATTTCATACAAATCTCTTTATGAAACTATTTTTACCGATAAAAATAAACACCAAATCATAATTAATATCTATAAAATGGGTATAATAGAGGTGTGAATAAAAATTAAGATGCAAATGAAAACATTCAAGTGATAAAGGATTATTCTGGATAGGAAAAGATGAATTCACCAACCTCAAATCATTTGAGGATGGGGTAAAACATCAAGGAGATGGAGATTGAAGACCTATGAGAAATACTCACACCCTATTCACATGAAAAATGAACCACATGATCCAACCCTAACCCTAGGGTTCATCCAAAGGAGTAAACCCCACCAAAAACCCTAAAAACAAGGAGGCAAAGGGAAAGAGAAGAGATTTAATGAAGGGAACGTGAAAAGCCATCAACCTTCCTTGATAACTCGCCTAAACAGTTCCCCAAAACGAAAGAGGATGAAGATGTAGGATCCTATTGTTATTACCCAATAAGTATGGCCTCATTTTAGAGGTGGAATCACTAAAAATGGGTTTTAGGTTATAATTTATTAGGTCCGCAAGTGGTTGTACGGTTTTGTTGCACTGTTTGCCGAACTGTGCGCAAACCATGCAAGGGATACTAAAAAACTCTTTAAACATCACATGGTTTGGTTTTATAGGTTGGGAAGGCCGTTCTCAAACCACGAGACTTGAAAAATTCGCTAAAACCCCCTAATTACACCCCAAACACTAGGGAAGTCCTCCCAATGATTCTTCAATGTTTTAAACACAATATAGAGACACCTGGGGTATCACAAACTCTCCAACATGACACTATCTTCCCACAATAATCAAAATAATCATGGATAGGTTTAGAAGAAAACAAATCCAAAAAAGTTAATGTACATCTATGATTCACCCAAGCCAAACCTCAACAAAATGATCCAACATTGATGAAGAAGTAAAATAAAGGAGTATTTGAGGTTGGGGTGTTACAATTCTCCCCACCACAGACAATTTCTGCCCCTATAAAGTCACCAAGACAAAATCCGATCAAGATTCAAGTCCATGCCCAAAAAAACTCATAGATAACTAATAATCCTATGATGAACTCACTCTCTATAGGTCACACCTCACCGATTCTAGAAGATACTGAATCTCAAGACTAATGGAGAACACAAGAGAGTTCTCCCCACAAAAAAAACTCAACTAGATTGAAAACCTCAAGACCCCAACACACCGCCCCAAGGGGGGTCATGAGAAATCCCAACTAATATTTAAAAAACATATAGCTTGAAAAAAAAACTCTACCCTAAGGACCCATCCAGATAATCTACTATGGAGAAACCAATCATATTGGCTACCAGAACGTGGAAACCCTCAACAAGATCTGAAATCAATCCATACAAGGGTGATCGACTAAAATTCTAGTGTTAAAATACTCTATTCTGGTTGGGGATCATACCACTAGGGGAAACCATGAGAAGAGGTCAACCCAAATCCTCAACGAATCTCTATCACTCTTATCACCAAACAATAATCTATAAAGCCAAAATACATCCCAGACCAAACCAAACACACCATAAGAAAGACGAGGAAATCAAAAATCCACAGTCAATGAACTGAACATCTCACATCATAGCCAAACAAGTAAATCACACTGTCACACTAAAACCATGAACACACCCCCTCTTAGAAAAAAATATAGGGAACTTCAGATATTTCTAATAAAAAAAACATGGACCGTTCTGAGATCACTCACACCCTCGACAACCCATGAGTGTGTGCGAGATTCACCCCGAGACATGAGGCTAGGGCTTTGATGGCTGAAGCATCTTATAGATCATAGTATGACACTAGCACCTCCGAAAACAATTTTTCCATGAATAGAACTACTTTGAGAAAATTAATTAGCAACCCAACCAGTCACCATAATTACAATACCTTGGAGGGATGAAAAAAACAGCTTTAAATTCCTGAACTGGACACATTGGTGGCATGAAAAAAATAGTCTGGTGATATAAAAGACAAACCGATAGACAAGATTTTTCAAAAATTGGTTCATTTGTCACACCCCACTCACTGGATAGGGAAATCACAAGAAATTATACCACCACCAACTACACCTCAAACTCTTGCAACAAAGAAATGCTTGACCTCCACTGGTCTCTAACCAGAGCCTCAAAAAAACCCAAGATAACACAAACTTCAACAAACATGAGAGATCCAAACCAATTGAAATCACACTCTGCCTATTTTGACCACATTCCTTCCTCTAACAGACGTTTTCC
This sequence comes from Viscum album, assembly GCA_963277665.1. Taxonomy (NCBI): domain Eukaryota; kingdom Viridiplantae; phylum Streptophyta; class Magnoliopsida; order Santalales; family Viscaceae; genus Viscum; species Viscum album. The sequence goes on along the minus strand of OY728132.1, from coordinate 1,378,380,796 downwards.
ACTCCAAATGATAAACAACACCCAAGAAGAACTGGGAACTGGGCATGACTCACTAGCAACATTGGAGACGTTTATGGGTAGCATGATCCAAACTATATAGAAAACTCATCTGAAACCAGAATCATGGAAAAATCAATCAAAATAAAAACCCCGAACCATGGGTAATTGGCTTATATGCCAAACGTATACAAACACATGTAAGAAAGAACTATTCCAAAAACCGCCATTTTATTAAAATTCCAAAGCTACTTTTCCAAGACCATTTTCCAATGACCAAAACCCCACATTCCAAGATAAACCAATTCACGAAATCACTTATCCATTAAACCCCATTTTTGGATAAATTAATCAAAGACTTAAATTCCAATACCACTCCCAGGGACTCCTATGAACCATCACATGTGTGTTCACCCAATTCCTTTCACTTTATCCATGAATGAGTTCCTATATGCACTTTCAGTATACACCCCACACATGTGACCCTTTATAAGGAACACTAGGGGTCAAAGATTTCATTTCCTTGTCAAATATAGACATCCATCAATTTTTCCCAAACCAAAACAGTCCCTTATTTAAAACCCATTTCACCAATTTCCCAAACATTTTTAGAGAAAAAATTGTCCATTCCATAACCACTTTCACTTTAAAACCATTTCCATTTCCAAAAATCCCTTTTCATTTTAAACAAATTCTCATAACAACCAACGCCAAAAAAAATCACAACCTACAACAGATTACTGGAATGAGCAACTTGTGTTTATGCCCAACCCAACAACATGGTGGTATCCATGACCCAAGTAAGGAATAAAAATATGAGGACCTTGAACTGGTAACATGGAATCCACATGGTCCATCACTCCATGTGAGGTCATAACATGACATTGGTCCACCTCCATTTTTAGTCCTCATCCCAGAATAACCAAGGAAAAGGACTCACTCACGAACTACCCCTGGTAACTCTGGACTCGTCACAAGTGGTGGTGATCAGGCACCGACGCATGACCTACCTCCTTAGCACTAAAAACCCTAGTATCCATCTACCAAATAACCTAAATGACAAGAACCTCATTTGATACCATTTTTTCACAAACAAACCCAGGTCTACACAGAACCGGTCACCCGAGCCGGTCTGCGGCATGGCCCAAAGGGAATTCCCGATCCCCTAGGATAACAACTAGTTCCGGGAATCAAAAAATAAACTTGGGAATAATTTAAGCCCAAAAAAAACAAACCAGAACAAATAATATACATAATAAAACAATCCATGAGAACCAACAACTTAACATAGACAAATAAATAGTTGGTCCAAATACATGATATAAATGAACTAGCGGATACTAAGAGGACCAAACTGAAAATGAAGCCACACTACTAAAATCTCTATGCGACCTCTTGGTCACCTAAAACCACTAAACCAAACATGATCCACCCTAAGCACCTTCCAGGAATCTTGAAAAAAAAGCTGGACCTATAATTGAAAAGATAAGATAGGAATGATCACCAAAACGCTCAGTAGGGATTCCAAAGATAACCTTTGAATCCAAGAGTTTACTATCCAAAAACAAACAGATAACAAAAGTTTAAAATAATGTTAAAAAATTTTGGTTTTAACATCTGAAATAAAACAAAATTTACTTCCCATTTCAAAATCCAACACATGATATAGATCATTTCCGAAACCACACGCCATTTTATAACCAAAAATCCAAACCAAATGATGATAGAAACAATTTTCAATGGAAAACAGTTTCAAAAAATTACACTTAAAAAAACACTTTCTTTTAAAATTAAAATCCTAAACAACTGTATGCCGACGGGAGTTGAAATATAGTCACTGAGCACTAGTCACGGGAACACCCCTAGGCAATAGCAAGTTGTGGGCCCCAGGTACCTCATATCTTGGTGAAAAGTAACCATAAAAATATTCTTTCTCATACATGATCCACTAGTAGGGAACATACCCATAACCTAGTGGTCCCCAACATTATCATCATAGTTTAGTTATTGTTTTCATCATCAAAAATGCTACGTGAAATTGGTGATAAATCCCACCAGATCACTAGCATACTAGTACCCGACCACCCACATAGATACTCGGGTTTACCTTTTGTGCTAAAAAAAGTTCTACATCACATTATTCCACTTACACAATTCGTTAAACAAACTAAGAATCACATTTCATAATCCATCACTTCCGCATCACAAACCCTTTATTGAAAACTTATGCACACTAAAAAATTTACAAATTTCTTCTAAACCATGAATAACACCACTTCCCTGTAAATTTTCTAAACAATCCTTTTCACATTTTAGAAAGGAAATGAATCAATAAAAACATGCCAAACTGGCCTTTTATGTTTATACCCCAAAATGAATTTACCGAAACATTTCCAAATAAAAACACTTTCCATGTTCAATACAAAAATTAACCTTTGATTTAGAAGTGCCAAACGGGCCTTTACCATTCCAAACTCACACAAAGCTTGTTCCATGTCCAAACAGACCAAAACTTGAGGAACATATTTAAAAGAAATATTTCCCAAAACACATTAATCAACCCTTTAACAAAAACCATTTAAAACCATATTTATAAGTCCCTCAAGGGAACCAAAATTGTTTGAAAACCAAGAGTAATTTGAGAAATTAGGATTTTGTGAGAATACCATTTTTCAAGTGTCATCTTCATTTGATGGAACATCTATGCGTGCTCATAGTGCACCCATAGATGATCCAAGAATCAATGGAACACCTTTCATTTAATAAGACTTTTGAAACCCAAATCCAACCATTCTTTATTTAAATGAACGCAACCAACCTATTATTTCCATAAAACCACTTTCATAAACCATTAAACTCACATATCAAGCAACAAAATTTCCAAATTACACACAGAAAAAAAAATTTATAACCAAATAATCTACATCACACGACATAAGTGTTAATAACTTCACAAAAGACCTAATTCCACTTTAAGCATTTCCAAACAAGCACCATATGTGCCTTGAAACTAAACATTTCACACAAATCTATTTAAGAAACTATTTTTTACGAAATAAATCAACACCAAATCATCATTTATATCTTTCTAATGTGTATAACAATGGTGCAAATAACATTTAAGATGAAAATGAAAACATTAAATTAATAAAGGATTATTCTAGAATGGAAAAGTTGATTTCACCTACCTCTAATCATTTGCGGATGGGGTAAAACATTAATGAGAGGGAGATTGAAGCCCCAAGGTAATTCCACAGACCCTAGCCACAAGAAAAATGAACCACATGATCCAAACCTAACCCTATGGTTCTCCCAAGGGATTAAACCCTAATGAAAACCCCAAAAACAAGGAGGGAAAGGGAAAGAGAGGAGATTTAATGACGGGAAAATTTAGAATCCCCAAACTACCTTGATAAATATAAAAAAAGTTCCCCAAAACGATTGAAGATGAAGGGGGAGGTCCTCTGGTAGATAACCAACATGTATGGCCTCATTTTGGATGTGGAATCACCTAAAATGGGTTTTTAGGCTAAAATATATTAAGCCCGGTAGTGGCTGCACGGTTTTCCTGCACGATTTATCAAACTGTGCACAAACTGTGCTGGGGCTATTGGAAAACTCTGGAAAATTCACATGGTTAGGTTTCACGATTTGGGAAGGCTGTGATCAAACCATTAAACCCCAATAATTGGACAAAAATTTCCAAATTACACCCCAATCACTAGGGAAGTCCACCCAATGATTTTTCAATATTTTAAACACAATATAGAGACAACAAGGGCATCACAAACTCTCCAATATGCCACTCTATTCCCAAAAAAATCAAAATAACCATGAATAGGGTTAGAAGAGAAAAATGCCACAAAAACCCAAAGACTTCTATTGGACACTCAACCCAAACCTCAACCAAAAGATACAACATTGAGAAATAAATAAAATGAAGGTGTATCCGAGGTGGGGGTGTGACATTATTCATTCTTAGGAAGACATTTAGGTAACACTAGAAGCTCAATAAGTAAATTAATGTAATATTAATGTGTTTGTTATAGTCTTAGAAGAGATATATTGATTAATATTTTTGAAATATTTTCATAAAATACAAGGAAAACCATTTTTAGAATAATGATTAATTTAAGAAAAAAATATTTTACACAAAAATCAAGTGTAATATTTATTCAAATCGAATTAATTGGATTATGAAAAATAAAAGGAGTATTATTTTTATTTCAAACTAAAAAAAGCTAGAGGAACCTTTCAAATACATGATAAAAGAGAGATGATCAAAAAATAATTATTATTTTAATAAAACATTTCTTATATTAGGAAAATGATAATCCTATATTTTTATGTTCAATATTATTTTTTATTTTCATTATTTTACATATTAAATATATTTTTGGTCTAGATAAAAGGATAGATAAACATTACTATTTCTTATATAATGATAACTCATAAAAGTGACATTATTTTAAAATCAGTATTTTCAATATTCACGGAAAAAATCAATTATTTTTTAAAAGTACATAAAATACACCACAAGATCATTTTGATATCATAAAACCAAGAATAAAATTATTTTTACAAAATTAATTTTATATTAATTTTATATTTTTCTTTTTGAAAATATAAAAAAACTAGTTTTATAAAAAAAAAGACATTTAAAAACATTATGTTCTATTAATCTATTTTATAATAATTAATCATTATATAGGTTGTTTTAATTATATTATTTTTTTATCACAACAATATATACCAATTTAATTAATATATACCTAATAAATATATATCTAACATATATAGACGCACACAGACTCACACAATTCCTATGTTTCTAATGACCATATATGTAACAGTCATATTAAATTGTAATATATAGCCTTACATTATTCAATAAAATCTATTCATTTACATATCTATAATATAGTACATTATTTTCCTATTTATTTTCCTTGGTTTAGTAGTTAGAGTTTGGAACACAATATTTAATGTAAACCATGACTATAAAGATTTTTGGTTTGTTGTATTTTTACATATATTCACATTTACATGACATGTACTTTTATTTATTATGTTTCATATACAACCCCATAATGTATTAGAGTTTATATTTAATTATAATATTTTATATCAATAATAGTATCCCATTTCATTATAGTTTGATATTGTAGCACCCCGACCTGAACCACTAGGTCTGAGATGGAATTCCCCAAAACCTCATGGGAACCCTGTACGTAATAGGATTCCATATTGTGGTGAGGGCAAATGTGTTGTCTTGGGAGAATATTCCCTTGATACGAGGTATATATCTTGGTAAAATAAAGGAATTAATAAAAATAATCTGAAATGATGAATAAATAAATAAACATCTGACTAGAAGCATAAGATAAAGTTAAAAACCCATACAATATTAGTATGAAATGTTAGACACAAAACCCAAAATTAGAAAAGGGACACCATAAGAGATGGATCAATGTATGAGGTAAATAATCTAATAAAAATAGTAGTAAACATAAAGGTCGAGGTCCATACGTCAATGTTGTATCCCCTTGTTATCTCTCTCAACCATCCACCATAGGGTCATATCCGTTTACTAGATCCTTATTCATCAGGGGTGGGAGCACCAAACTCAGCAGGACACCCCCAAATACCATTAACATAAGTTCATAAGATATATTGGCCCATGAAATAAAATTAAATAGAGTACATATATCAACAATAATAACAAAAAAAAACAAAATTTAATATCCCAATATTTTAAATAATTCCATTTTTTTGATAATGTGTACGCCATTCAAAATCAAGCTGAAATGAACCACAAAATTTTATTATTTAAATATGACCGCAACAAAATAGTTGTTAAATTGCTGGGTTTCTATACGATTATCTTATTATGTATTTGTATAAATATAAATATTCTAATAAATAAAAATATATGGATTAATGAAGATAAAATAAGATCACAATTTTAATAAATCAATTTTATTGCTCAAAGATATGTTTTCATCAAAACAAAATTTTATTTATTTTCTTGAGGAAATGATGTAATTAGTTTTTTATTATTTTAGATATTTTATTTTATATAATTAAAATAATATTTAGAAATCTGAATGTAAAATTTATCTTAGGATGAATATTTGAGAATTTTTTGAAAAGTTTGAATTTTTAATGAATCGGGGAAATACAGATTTTTGTTGAAAACATTATTTTATTTTAAGGTATATATAAAGTAAAATTATAATTCAGATTTGTTTTAAAATATATGTTGTTTAATTTTGTTAAAACTATTTGATTATGGTTTTTAGATGAATTCTTCACTTTAATCTAGAATAAAAACATTTATATTAGAAAATGGAATTTTTATGAAAAACTCTTATTATTGTGTTTCTCATGTTTAATTTTTAATTAAATTTTTCTACTTCTGTGCTTTGAATTTTCAATAATTTATTCCATATTTGAAATCAGGAGGTCCCAATTTGGTGATAGGATCCTTTAATTTTTGTCAATATGAATAGTGACCATAGTAATCTTGGTTACCATAGTAATGGGTCAATCTAGTTATTAAGAGTTAAAAATAATATGATAATTACTAGAAAATGGACATAACACTTGATTTAAATTTTTTGGATGAGTCTATTACATCTATAATCTTCTAAGGTTCTGTTATAAAGACTTTTGTTTCAATTTGGATGCGATTTTAACAATTATAATATTTTATTTATTGAAAAGTAAAAGGACCCAAAAAGCACACCTGAAGGACCATGACCTGAAATCCCAAACTATGTGATCTGACCTTCTTAGCTCACCTTCATGAAACTCCACATCATAATTAACCTTGTAGTGATGTTTTCCTCACTTTTTTTGCGTTTCTTCTTCACAATGATTCCACCTCCACAACCACCCATTCTTAACAGTGCCACTCCAATGCCAATGCATCAGCACCATTAGAGGCCAAAAAAATTCAATAGAATCCATTGTCCTAATATATCGATCGTGTATCTTCATCCCCATGTCTATCCTCACCATTTAACTAAACATGCACCATCAGAGGCACAAGTCACCCATTCTTCCTCCATTATCATTATCTTGTACCTCTACGAGATGATCATAGAGAGGACCCCAAATCCATGAAAATGAAAATTATATGGTAAATCTCCCAAAATGGGTGTCATCCATGATTGATCCCTAGATCTCATGCAGTCTAACAGGGCTTCTAAACCACTAAACCACCCCCACCTACGAAAAAATAAAATTTTATTTATTGTTATAAAATTTATAAAATATTATATTCATCCCCATTAATGGGAAATTTTCCATGAAATAAAATATGATTCATTTATAGGCCATTTTTCATTTTATAGTAACATTATTAACCCTTAAAGTGTGTAATTTTTTAATATTACAGTAATTGTCAAAATCCTTAAGGGATGGTTAAAACAAAAAGATAAGGGTAGAAATGTGACTATAATATGTCAAATATTTATTTTATTGGTGTTTAGTCCATAAAAATCAAATATTCTAATTAACGTAATATGGATACTCATTAAATTAAAAATTAATTTATTTTAATTTAATATTTTGAGAAATTTGAAGAGTTCACCTCCTCTCTATTATAAAATGTAACCTATTTTTCTCATTTTAACACACTTCAAGGACCATGTTTTTTAGACAATATCATAAAAAATACATTCCTAGAATCCATTAGCAAATTATAGAGGTATTATCTTAGGTATAATTCCATCCTTAGTTGTAATAATGTGTTAATTAAAGAAATCTTTCCAAAGAATAGGTATAGTTTTTATCCGCATGTTTTAGTTTTTTTATTCATAAACCCCATTAAAATATTAATAAAAGAAATAAAATAATAAAAATAGTATCCTAAAAATAAATTATTGTCATTATATTAGTCTAATAACATATATCTATCACCAAACTCCAACAAATTTGAAAGGGATCCATCATTCGTGTGTATAACAGACTTCTGCAATGCGAACTGATGTAATTGGTTTTCCACAACCATCTCTCAAGGATTCTTATAGGGATGTATTAAACGAATATATATATATATATAAATATATATGTGATATTTATGAAATAATTATTTTCTGGGAAATATAATATGATTCTTTCTTTCTTACCCTTCCATACACTAGAAAATGATAACAGTGTTCATTCGTACATGTGGGATTCCACCTCTATGAAGTGATGCAATTCATTTTTTCATCACCATAACAGTTAAATGATATATATATATATATATAAGTATAATTAAATAAATTATATGAAATTTATGATATTATTATAATTATATAATGTTAAAATTTAACTTACCTTATTTCTATAATGGTCGTTTATAATGAAATGTTACTCACATGTACATACAACCTACTATCTCCATGATTGTAACAAAGTTCATTTTGCATAATAATAATTACATATTGGATTTAAAAATAATAATTTATTTACAAAAATGTTAATTATTAATTTATTATTATTTGTGTGATGAGGTAATATTGACTTATTTTACTGTAGTCAACCTACAGAAGTCATTATGGACTAATGAAGTGAACATCGTCAAGACATATGACTTGAAATTAATTGTTTAAGTAATTATTTTTAACAAGGTAATAAGTTGAATAAAATTAATAATGAATTTTTAGATTTTCTCTAGATGGAAAAATAATTAACATAAGTGTATTGTCTAGGAAGATAAAAATGTTTGTGATGCGTCAAACTTGAGGTAAGAGATTTATTTTCTATTTTCCTTCATTGAGGCATATTTTATTATTATGCACAAAATTCTTTTATATAGTATATGTTATTACATTTTACTTTTTATATCATTAATACATCATAAATAATAAGATTTTGTGATTAAATTTGAATTGATTCATCCAAGGGGATTTTATTTGAATATCACAATGTGGTGTGTGGATTCATTAATCAATTTTACATTTACTGGGTAATAAATATTCTTCATTGATGTTATTAAACCATGATTATGTATGAATATATCTATAAATTTTTAATACTATATTTAAAATTTATTTTTGGATTTAAATTTTTACATGTAATCTCTCCACAATCTAACTCTCAGTTAATTGATATGATCTTTACAAGGTCTATTCATCTCAAATTCTCATTCATTGGGACATATGATTCTGATATGAACCTGTATTATTTTATGAGGTTTATATAATAACTCTTTGACATGATATATCATGAATATCCTTATGTTCGTGATATTTTAATTTTCATATGACGTTATTCATTCATGTGGATTACAATTGAAGAGTTACCAATATAGAAAATGCATTATGTGACAATCTCTTTTCTTTTCTGAATTTTTTATGATCAAGGTTCCATGGGGAGAAATAATATCCTCTTGTTTTCACGAAAAAATGTTTTTTTTCTCATCTCAATATGAATGTTTTTTACATGTTTAATATATATTTAATCCCATATTGATTAATAAAATTATAAGAAAGTGGGGTTTAAGCGATACTAACCTTGTATCTTTTTTTATATCATAAATCTTTCAATTAAAAATCTATGTTTTCTAAAATGTTTTAAAAAAATATTTATTTCATTACATAAATGATTTACTATGGCTATTTCCAAAGATATCTTATTCTTTGAAAAAGTTTTTAAAAAATAAATATCTTAACGTTTTCCTCATAGGACACTTTAGACTTCAGTTACAAAATTTCTGAATGGAATATTTATTTTTTAACAATTATAACATGAATTAATTTTATCACTATCATGAATATTATTTTATATGAAGCATAATTTAAATGTTTCCAAGTTTATTTTAAAAAAATTCACACTATTTTTTGAAATTTACGTTTTTAATAATAATTATTGAAGGGAAAAGTTTACATTCCTCAAGAATGTTTTTAATTTAGTTTTAATGGTATTTAAATTATTTAACATAAAAAAACATTCATTTTACTTACTATCCAATTGAAATTTAATCTAATTTCACCATCCTTAGTTTTTCTATAGATTGATTATGATTTTGTAAAATATATTCTTCAATAATTTTTTTTATTCCATGGGTTAATAACCTTTATATAGATTAATAGTTATTTAATGAGTTTTATGTTGAAATTAAATCTTTATTTACATTATTAATGTTATGGTTCATGGAAATTATTTATGAGGATGGGTGGTTCTATTATAAAATAAGAACATGTAATCCCATTATAGCTCTCTGTTGTATTGGGTAAAGGAACAATGTTAATTGATTTGATTTCTCATATGATATACTTTTTATATCAAACCATGAGTGGTTTTCATGAAAAATGAAACATGTAGTGTCATGGAGAAAGTAGTTTGTACATACACATGAATGAAATTTTCATTTTTTAATGGATGAAAATTAAATTATATAGATACAGGTATAATATTAAAGAATAATATTAATTCTATAAATTTGATATTTTTTATTAAAATTATCCTTATTACAACCCATCTAAAGATGAAATGATAAATAGATCACATATCTTTTTGTAGGATGTAGTTTACATTAAAAAATGAGCAATATTTTCATTTTCTAAAGGATTTAATATTAGGAAGGTAGAATATATTTTATAAATATAGAATTCAAACTATATAATAAATATCATATTTAAACATTATAACCTTCATAACAACCAACCATGATGGGTGGTGATGAAAAACAAAATACATCACTTCATGGAGACTACGGTCTATACATATGCACAAGTGATACTTTCATTTCCCATTTGATGGAATGTAGGTGAAATATGGTTTTACCATAATAATTATATCATATAAGTATATTTAGGATATTATATTAATTTTTTTATTCTGGAAAATATATATTTATATAAATTAGAAGAATAAATAAACTTTGAAAGAGTTGAGTAAAATGATTCCCTCTTCTTTGAGAGACCCCTTTTATCATACACATTATTCTTTAATAGGAATTCATTAATATAAGACCAAAAGCTCAATAAGTAATTTAATGTATATAGTAATTTATTTGGGATGGTCTTGGATGAGATTGATTGTTCAATTTTTTTGAATAAGGTATGAGAATATGCACCCGTTGATAATTTAGGACAGGGACACACATGGTATTACTTCAAATATTCTAATAATATCAATTATTTCACTTGTGAAATTAGAACCAAGTGGGAGTGAATTAAATATTATAGAAATTATAAGGTCAAATCTACTTAAAAAATAGATATTTTTAATTGGAAATTTTAACCTTATATCTTTGTTTAATTCCTTATTAAACTCCTTTTAACCATCAACATAGTAATGATTTTTTTCCTTAGTTACAATTCATTATAGATAAAAATAAATTTGGAATTATTAAATAATATTAATTATTAAAATATCCAATATGGAATATATTTTATATGATTCAATTTACAACAGTGGTAAAAAATAATTTCAAAATATACTCATAAAATGCAACGAAAACCATTTTTAGAAAAATGATTATTTTTAGAAAAAAAATATTTTACCCAAAAATCAGGTTTAATATTTATTCTAATAGATTTAACTGGATTATTAAAAATAAAAGGGAACTTATTTTTTTTAAAACTGAACCAAAATATAAAGGAACCTTTCAAATACATTATAAAATAGAGATGATCAAAAAATTGTTTTTATTTTAATAAAATGTTACTTGTATTTCCAAAATGTTAATAATATATTTATATATTCAATATAATTTTATTATATCAATTGCATTAAATTTTAAGAATATATTTGGTCTAGAAAAATGGATTTATAAACTTTATTATTTCATATATAATGATAATTCACAAACGTGTCATTATTTTAAAATTAGTATTTTCAATATTTTTTTAAAAATATATTATTTTTGAGAAATCCCTCAAATACTCTCCAAGATAATTTTGACACCATAAAACAAAAAATAAAATTATTTTTATAAAAATAAATTTATAATATTTTCAAATTAATCTTTTTTAAAACATAAAATAACTAGTTTTAAAAAAATTGACCTTTAAAACAATATGTTCTCTTAATCTATTTCAAAAAAATTAATAATTATATAAGTGGGTTTAATTATATTTTTTTAGTTTTTATCACAAAAATATATACCATTTTGATTAATATATTCATAAATACTATATATCTAACATATAAAGACACACACACACATACAATTCATATGTGCTCAATGACCAAATAAATAACGGTTATATTAGATTCATATATATATCTTTATATACATCAATAAAATTTATTTATTTACATTTCTGTCATGTTTAATATTATTTTCCTAATTATTTTCCTTGTTCCTATTGTTATAGTTTGGGTCATAATATATAAAGTGAACCATGAATTTATTTATTTTATTCTTATGGTATTTTTATATATATGCACATTTACTTCACATGTACTTTTCTTTATGTTTTTTCATATCCAACCTCATAATGTAATAGAGTTTATCTTTCATTATAATATTTTATTTCAATAAAATTTTCCCATTTAATTTTAGTTAGATGTTGTAAAACCCTGATCCGAACCACCATGATTGATATGGAGTTCCTCAAAACCCTCATGGGTGCCACCCTATACGTAATAGGATTATAACTAGTGGCCAGGTCCAATGTTGTGTCATGGGGAGAATATTCCCTTGATACTAGGTAAATATCATGGTAAAATAAAGGAATAAATATAAATAATCATAAATAATGAATAAATAAATAAACATAGGAGTATAATTAGAAGAGAACGTTATCAACCCATACAATATTAGTATGGAATGTTAGACATATAAACAAAAATGTTAAAAGGGACCCACATATGAGATGGATCAATGTACGATGTAAAGAAGTTAATAAAAATAGTAGTTTACATAGAGTTTGAGGTCCATATGTCAATGTTTTATCCCCCTACTGTCTCTCTCAACCATCCACCATAGGTTCATTTCCCTTCCCCAGATCCATATTCATAAGGGTTGTGAGCACAACACTAAGTCAGACACCACCAAATACCCTTAACATGAGTGTATATGATATATTGGTTCATGACATGAAATTAAATAGATACAGATAACAACAATAATATCAAAATAATAACAAAATTTAATAACCCATTATTTTAAAATAATGCCATTTTGTTTGATAATGTGTATGCCATTAATACCAAGCTGAAATGAACCACAAAATTTTATTATTTAAATATGACCGCTACAACATAGTTGTTAAATTTGAAGTTATGTATAAAATTAACTAAATATATATATATATATATTCATAAATACAGATATTATAATCAATAAAAATGTCTTGATTAATTTAGATAAAATAAGAACACAATTTTTAGTAAATCCATTTTATTACGCAAAGATTGGATTTCATCAAAAAGGTTTTTATTTATTTTTATGAGAAAATGACATAATTAATTCGTTATTATTATATATATATTATTTGATATAATTAAGACCATTTTTGGAATTCCACATGTCAAATTTAACTTAGGATTTATTTTTGAGAATTTTATGAAATGGTTCACTTTTTAATGAATACAAGAAATACAGATATTTGTTAAAAATTATATTTTATTTTAATGTAATTATGATGTAAATTATATTTCATATTAGATTTCAATTTTACGTTGTTGATTTTTTTTAAAAGTATATTTTTATGGTTTTTTAAATGAATTTTATACATTAATTTAGTATCAAAACATTTTATATTAGAAAAGGGAATTTTTATGAAAAACAGTTTGTATTGTGTTTTTCATGTTTAAATTTAAATTACATTTTTATACATGACTTCATTGAATTTTAAATAATTTTTTCCATATTTCAAATCAGGAGATCCCAGTTTGTTGATATGATCCTTTAGTTTTTTGTTAATATAAATAGTAACCATAGTACTTTTGGTTACCACAGTAAATGGTAAATCTAGTTATTAAGATTTAAAAATAACATGATAAGGACTTTAAAATAACCATAACTCTTTATTTATTTTTTTGGATTATTCTATTTCATCAATAATCATCCCAGGTTTAGTTATAAAGCCTTTTTTTTCAATTTGGATGAGATTTTAACTATTAAAATATTTAATTTAATGAAAAGATAAAGGACCCAAAAAAAATAAAAATTAAGGCCCATGGACCGAAAGCCCAAACTATCTAATCCAACCTTCGTAGCACATATTCTTGACACTCCACATCATAATCATCCCACCAGTGATGTTTTTTTTCACCTCTGTTGCCTAGCGGATTCACTATACTTCCACCTCTACAGCCACCCATTCTCAGCACCTCCATTCCAACGCCAGCGCATCAGCACCATCAGAGGCCGAAAAAGTCAATCAACTCCATTGCCCAAATAGATCAATCATTCCTATTCATCCCCATGTCTCTCATTATCAATCAACAAAACGAGCACCATTAGAGGCACTAGCCAAACATTCAAGCTCCATCAACATGATCATGTACCTCAACCAGTGGATAAGATAGAGGACACAAAATCCATGAAAACAAATTACACGGTAAATCCCCCAAAATGGGCGTCATCCATTATTGAACCCTAGACCAGATGCAGTCTAACAGGGCATCCAAACCACTTAACCACCCCCAAAAAAAATATATATTATTTATTGATATAAAATTTATTGAAATATTATATTCAACCCCATTAATGGTATATTTTAAATGAAATAAAATATGGTCCATTTATAGGTCATTTTTCATTTTATTTTAACATTATTAACCCTTAAAGTGTTTAATTTTTTTAATATTACGGTGATTTTCAAAATGATTATGGAACTATTAAAAAAAGATAAGGGTAATAATGTGATTATAATATATAAAATATTTATTTAATTACAGGAATTTAGTCTATTAATATCAAATATTCTAATTATATTAGTTTTGATCCATTTGAAATTAAAAATTAATTTCTTTTAATTCAATATTTTGAGAAATTCGAAAACTTCCCCTCCCCTCTATTATAAAATGTTACCTATTTTTTCATTCTAACACACTTTAAGGACCGTGTTTTTAAACCAATATCATGCAAAATACATTCCTAGAATCCCTCCCCTTATTCTAGAGGTATTTTATTAGGCATAATACCATCCTTAGTTATATTAAGGTGTTAACCAAATGAGACTTTCCAAAGAATATATATTGTTTTTATCTGAATGTTATAGTTTTTTTTTCTTTATAAAACTCATTAAAATATTAATAAACCATAATAAAATAATAAAAATAGTATCATAAATATAATTTCATGTTATTTTTTTAGTCTAAAAACCTATATCTATCTCCAAACTCCATCAAATTAGAAATGGATCCATCATTCATGTGTTTGGAGGTCTTCCATAATGCGAACTGATGTAATTCATTTTCTATAACCACCTCGCAAGGATTCTTATAGGGATGGATATAATGGATATATATATATGTGTGTGATATTAATGAAATATTCATATTTCTTGAAAGATATTATGATTCCTATTTTCTAACCTTTACATACACTAGAAAATGATAACGGTGTTCATTCAGACATGTGGGATTCCACCTCTATGAAGTGATGCAATTCGTTTTCCATCACCATAACACTTGAATGATATATATAAGTATAATTAAATAAATCATATGAAATTTATGAAATTATTATAATTAAATAAAGTAAAAATTATACTTACATTTCTTCTATAATGATCGTTGATAAAGAAATGTTACTCACGTGTAAATATAGCCTACCTTCTCCATGATTGTAACACATTTAATTTTTTAAAAATAATAATTCTTTATTGGATTTCAAAATAAAATTTATTTATAAAAATGATAATCATTTCGTTATTATTATTTGAGATATGATGTAATATTGATCTATTTGACTCTGGTCAACCTAATGAAGTCATTATGGACTAATGAAACGAACATAGTCAAAACATGTGACTTGAAATTAAATGATTAAGTAATTACTTATAAAAAGGTAATAAGTTAAATAAAGTGTATAATAAATTTTTAGACGGTTCTATAAATGTAAAAAAGAAATTAACATAATATTATCATTCATGAAGATAAAGAATGTACGTGATGAGTCAAACTCAAGGTAAGATATTTAATTTCAATTTTCTTACATTGAGGTATATTTTATTATTATGAACTGAATTTTATTTATATGGTATATATTATCCCATTTTACTTTTTATATCAATAATAATTCATACATAATGATATTTTTAGTTTCAATTTGAATTACATAATCCATGGTGATTTTATTTCAATGTCACTAAGTGGTATGTGGATTCTTAACTCAATTCTGCATTCATTGGTTAATTTTTTTTCTTCATTGACTTTATTAAACCATTATTATTCATGAATAGTTCAATAATTTTTTTTTATAATTTAGTTAAAATTTATTTTTGGATTTAATTTTTTTACACCTTATATCTTTACAAACCCACTCTCTATTAAATGATATGATGTTTGTAAGGGATATTTGTCTCAAATTATCATTCATTGGGACATATGATTCCCATATAAACCTATATTCTATTATGAGGTGTATATGGTAACCCTATCACATCATATATCATGAATATACTTATTTTCTTGATATTTAAAATTTTATTTGACGTTATTCATTCATGTGGATTACAATTGAAAAGTTACCACGGTGGAAAATACTTTATGTGATAATATCTTTTTTTTTATTTTTTATGATCAAGGATCCATGGGGGAAATCATATACTCTTATTTTCAAGGAAAATTTTATTTTTTATCCTCTTTTTATGAATTTTTTACATGTTTAATATATATTTCTTCTATTATTGATTAATGGAACATCATTAAAGTGGTTTGAAAGTGTTACTGATCTTGAATATTCTTTTAGATTAGGAACAATTCTCTTATATATCCATGATTTCTAAATTTTTTTAAAAAAATGTGCTTTTCTTAACATAAATTATTTAATATGGCTATTTCAGAAAGAGTATTTTTTTTCAAAAAACTTTATAAAAAATAAATTTCTTAACGTATTCTAAATGGGATACTTTAGACTCCCTTTAAAAAATGTCTGAATGGGATGTTTATTTTTAACAATAATAACATGATATAATTTTATCTCCATTATGACCATTATTTTATTTCAAGCCTCCTTTATATGGTTTCATTCTTATATAAAAAAATCACACTATTTTGTTTATTTTATGTTTTTAATATTAATTATCAAAGTGTAAATGTTATTTTCCTCAAGAATGTTTTTAATTAAATTTTAAGGGTATTTCCCTTCATCAACATCAAAAAACATTGATTTTACTTACTCTCTAATTGAAATATACTGTAATTTCACCATACATATTTTTCTATTGATTAATAATTATTTTTTAAAATATATTTTCCAATAAACAATTTTTTTTCACTCGGATAATAAAATTTTATGGATTAATATTTATTTAATGATTTTTACGATGAAATTAAATATCTATTTACATTATTCGTGTTATGGGTCTTGGAAATTATTTATAAGGATAGTTGGTTCTGTTATAAAATAAGAACGGGTGATCCCATTATAGCTCTCTATTTCATTGGGTAAAAGGATGAAGTTAAATTATTAAATTTTTCATATGATATAATTTTTATAACCATCCATGTTAGGTTTTCATGAAAAATTTAACATATTGCTTCATAGAGATAATAGTCCGTACATACACATGAATGATATTTTCATTTTTCTAATGGATTGAAATTAAATTATATGGAAAAAAGTATAATTTTCAAGAATAATATTAAAATTATAAATATAATATTTTTTCATTACTCTTGTCTTTATTACCACCCATCTATAGATTAAATGATAAACAAATCACATCTCTTTGTAAAGGTCATATTTTACATTAAAAAACGGCTGATATTTTCATTTTCCAAAGGATTAAGTGTTAAGAAGGTAGATTATATGTCATAAATATAGAATAATAACTATATAATAAATATCATATTTAAACATTATACCCATCATAATAATCAACCATGATGGGTGGTGATGAAAAACCAAACACATCACTTAATGGAGACTGTAGTCCACACATACGAACAAACGATACATACATTTCCAATTTGATTGAAAACATGTGAAAAATAATTTTACCATAATAATTATTTCATATAAGTATATTTATGATATTATAATAATTATTTTAATATAGAAAATATATATTCATAGAAATTAGAGGAAGAAATAAACTTTGAAACAGTTGAGTAAAATGATTACCTCTTCTTTGAGAGACCCCTTTTATCTTACACCTTATTCTTTCTTAGGAATTCATTATGTTAATACCAGAATCTAAATAAGTAATTTAATATATATATTAATGTGTTTGGGATGTTATTGGATGATATTGATTGCTCAATTGTTTTGAATAAGGTAGGAGAAGATGCACCCTTTAATAATTCAAGGTAGGGACACACATGGTATTACTTCTATGCTTTTAATAACATCAATTATTTCACTTGTGAAAGTAAAAAAAGTTGTGAGTGAATTAAATTTTCCAGAAATTATAAGTTCAAATAGAATTAAAAAATAAATATGGTTAAGTGGAATTTTTAACCTTATATCTTAGTTTAATTCTTTAGTAAACTCTTATTAACAATCACCATAGTAATAAATGTTTTCCTTTGTTACAATTCATTATGGATAGAAATTAATTTAGAATTATAAAATAATATTAATTTTATAATATCAATTATGGAATATATTTTTTGTGATTCATTTTCCCTTAGAGGTAAAAATTACATTTAAAATATATTCATAAAATGCAACGAAATCACTTTTTAGAAAAATGATTTTTTTATGAAAAAAGTTATTTTACAAAAAAAATAAATATTAATATTTATTTCAATAGAATAAATCTGATTATGAAAAAATCAAAGGGGTATTTTTTTTTATTTTAAAATAAACAAAAACATAATGGAACCTTTCAAATACCTGATATAAGAGAGATGATCAAAAACTAATTTTTATTTTAATAAAACGTTACTTATATTACCAAAATGATAATAACATATTTCTATGTTCAAT
Source organism: Viscum album (assembly GCA_963277665.1). Lineage (NCBI taxonomy): Eukaryota > Viridiplantae > Streptophyta > Magnoliopsida > Santalales > Viscaceae > Viscum > Viscum album. The sequence continues at coordinate 1,378,361,748 of OY728132.1, read as the reverse complement.
ATTATTTTTTTATATTAATTATTTTACATATTAAATATATATTTGGTATAGGAAAAAGGTTTAATACACTTTATTGTTTCTTATATAATGATAATTCATAAAAGTGACATTATTTTAAAAGCAGTGTTTTCAATATTCACTGAAAAAGAAATTAATTTTGACAAATCCCTAAAATACACCCTAAGATAATTTTAATATCAAGAAATTTTTTTTTTATAAAATTAAATTTATAATTTTTTTAAATTTATCTTTTTTAAAATATAAAACAAAACTAGTTTTATAAAAACTGATGTTAAAAACATTATTATCTCTTAATATATTTCATAAAAATTAATAATTATATAAGTGGTTTTAATTATATTATATTTATTTTTATTAACAAAAATATTTACCAATTTGATTAATATATATGTAAGGAATAAATATCTAACATATATAGACACACACACACACAACGCATATGTGTCCAATAACCAAATATATAACGGTCATATTAAATTCCCTTATATATACTTACATACTTCAATAAAAAAAATTCATTTATATATCTCTCATATTGTCTAATAATTTATAATTAATTTCCCTGTTTCTATATTGAGAGTTTGGGACACAATATTTAAAGTGAACCATGATTGTAATGATTTTTTTGTGGTATTTTTATATAAATGCGTATTTACATCACATATACTTGTCTTTATGTTTTTTCACATCCAACCTCGTAATATATTAGAGATTATCTTTCTTTATAATATATTATCTCATTAAAATTATCCCATTTCATTTTAGTTTGATGTTGTAACACTCTGACCTGAACCACCTGGTCTTAGATAGAATTCCCCAAAAACCTCATGGGTTCCACCTTGTACATAATAGGATTCCAACTAGTGGAAAGGGACAATGTGGTGTCGTGGGGATAATATACCCTCAATACCAGGTAAATATCATGGTAAAAAAAATGTAATAAATAAAAATAATAACAAATAATGAATAAATAAATTAACATCAGAGTAAAAGCAGAAGATAATGTTACCAACCCAAACAATATTAGTATGGAATGTCAGAACAATTACCCAAAATTAGAAAAGGGACCCCCATAATATATGGATCAATGTACGATGTAAATAATATAATCAAAGTATTATTAAACATAGAGAATGTGGTTCGTACATCAATTTTGTATCTGCATACTATCTGTTTCAACCATCCACCATAGGGCCATTTTCCTTCACCAAATCCCGATTCATGAGGGGTGTGAGCACAAAAGTCAATAGGACACCAAAAAATACCCTTAGAATAAGTGCATAAGATATATTGGTGAATTTCATGAAATTAAATAGAGTTTAGATAATAAGAGTAATATAAACAAAGAACAAAATTAAATATCCCAATATTTTAAAATAACGCCATTATGTTTGATAATGTGTATGCCATTCAACAACAAGCTAAAATGAACCACATAATTTTATTATTTAAATATGACCACTAGAATATTGTTGTTAAATTGGTTGTTATGTATGAAATCAACTAATTATATATATATATATATATTCCAATCAGTAAAAATGTATTGATTAATGCAGATAAAATAAGTACCCATTTTTTTGTAAATCCCTTTTATTTATCAAAGATATGTTTTCATCCAAATGTTTCTTATTTATTTTTATGAGGAAATGATATAATTAATTTTTTATTATTTTAGATATTTTATTTGATTTAATTAAATACATTTTGGGAATTCATCATGTCAAATTTATCATAGGATGAATTTTTGAGAATTTTCTAAAAAAGTTTGACTTTTTTTATGAATAAGGGAAATACATATTTTTGTTAAAAATTTTATTTTATTTTTTTGTATTTATAAAGTCAGATTTTAATTCAGATTAGTTTTCATATTTATTTTTTTTAATTTTCTTTTTAAAATTACTTGATTGTGGTTTTTAAAATGAGTTCTATACCTAGATTTAGTATAAAAACATTTTATATTAGAAAAGGCCATTTTTATGAAAAACAATTATTGTGTTTCATGTGATTAATTTTGAATTAAATTTTTCTAATTTTTTTATTTGAATTTTGAATAATTTATTCCATATTTGGAATTGAGAGGTCCCATTTTGGAGATAGGATCCTTTTATTATTTGTCAATATAAATAGTAACCATAGTAATTTTGGTTACCACAGTAAAGGTTAAATCTGATTATTAAGTGTTAAAAATAATATCATAAAGACTAAAAATGAACATAAATATTGACCTAATTTTTTGGATGTGTCTATTTCATCTATAATCCTCCAAGGTTCAGTTATATAGCCTCTTATTTCAATTTTTAGGTGATTTTTACAATTATAATGTTTTATTTAATGAAAAGTCAGAGGAACCAAAAACCACAACTGAAGGCACATGCCCCGAAAGGAAAAACATTCTGATCCTACCTTCGTAGCCCACCTACTTGACACTCCACATCATAATCATCCCCCAGTGATGTTTTCCTGACCTCTTCTACCCTGCTACTTCACAATGCTTCCACCTCCACAACAACCTATTCTCAGCATCGCCCCTCCAACGCCAATGCATCAACACCATTAGAAGAAAAAAAAATTCAATCGCCTCCATTGTCCTAATACATCCATTATTTCCCTTCATTGTAAAGACCCATAAATTTCAAGGAAATTTTTTTTCTTAATTTTCTTTGGAATTTTACAAGAGCGCAGTTTCTGACGGCACCTGATTCCGAGGCCCGGTGTGCCCGGAATCATTTTCCGAAGTTTGGCTCGGGTACGTTCAGTGAAAGGACGAGCGGGTTTTTCTAACTTTTGAACCGGTGCCCGAAATCGAATTCTGAGGGCACCGATGAAATCGCAGCGCCGATATTTGCTTAGAAACGCCTCTTCCGGAGTTGCGTTTGCTCAGGTGTGGTTTTTAATTTTCGGGCTTAAAGTAAAGAAATAAAATAATTTTGCAACAACTTTATTTTATTTCACTTAAGCCACATGGAAGCCACTTAAAGGCGGCTTGAACTGAGTTGAAGTGGATAGGATGCTATCCAAAAATATCCTACCCCTCCTTGGTAGGATATTTGTGAGGAGGGGCCCGCACGAGCTCCGCCGTTTCTTTCTGCTAAGAAACGCACCCGCGAAAACCCGTCTTAATGAAAGTCAACTGACGCGTTTCTTAAAATATTAACAGACCATTTAATTGAGCGGTTTATTTCGTGAATTAAATGGGCTGTTTCTTTCGTTGAATTAATTCAACGAATTAATGGATCGTTTCTTAACCAGTTTTCAAATTCGTTGGCGTAATAATAAAATAAGGCCAACGCAACAACACCTGGTTATTTGCGCTTTGAGAAGATTTGAGAGGACCCTCGTATCTTCTTCTCCCTCGCGAAGAATGCGAAGAACGCGAAGAACGCGAAGAATGCCGAACCCCGAAATCGACGATGCTTCCGTCCGGGACGTTCTTCCACGCTCCAATCTCCAATCACCGACAGTTTGAGGTGAGTGATTTCGGATTTCCTCTCAAGTTCTTTTCTTTTGGTTTTAAACGAAACACAGATTTAAATATTAATAATTTAAATCTGTTGTTCTTGGTTCGTTGAGCTCACCGACTCAACGCCGGATTCCGCGACGACGCGACGCCTCCCCGCGACGACGCGACGATCCCTCTCTTCCGCGATGAGCTTTTCCGCGAAGAACGCCCGCGCGCGACGATCGACGAGGTAGGGATTTATTATGGGAATTACCCCCTTTTTTAATTTATTCCCGTCAATGTTTCTTAAAGAAATTAAAGAACCGAATTGTGAAAAATTTTAATCTTATTAAAATTGTTATTTTCACGTGTGGAATAAAATTATCCCGGTTGTTTATCTCTAACGCGGAGGGTGCGGGCCAAACGAACACGGCCCGACGACCCTCCGTCGTTCTTTGTTTTGTGCGGATTTGGCGGGGGACGACGGAACGTGCCGCAGTGGATGTTTGATGATTCCGCAGTAAAGAACGGATCCCGGGAGGAGCAATGGCCCAGACGGGAAGAGAATCGGACCACCGGAGCGATCCTGGTGGCCCGCGGAACTCGCCGGCGGCGCGGGTCGCCGGCGCCGCCGCGCCGGCGGCCGGAGGCAGCGGCACCCTGGCGCGCCGCCGGACGAGCCCGCCTTGGCGGCGGCGGCCAACGGACCCGCGACTGCGCCGGTCCGGTTCACCCGCGTGGGACGCGGCTCTGCCGCGTCCGCGGTTCACCAGCGCGGCCCACGCGGGCCCCGGTTTCCTCAGGCCGTGGGTCAACGCCCGCGGCGCCTGGCACTCGGCCGCCCGGCCGCGCCCCGGCCGGGCCGGACCAGGCCAACCGGGTCGGGTCGACCCAGGGGGGGTCGGGCCAGGCCCGTACCCCCCCTTCTTCAGACGTTGTCGTTCAAATGGCCGTATCTTGAGCTACGGGCCTCCAAACGACTCGCCGTCAGCAGCAACGCGATCCTTGGATCGAGACGGTCGTTTCGGAATATCGCACTCAATGTTTCAGAATACTTTTAGTTCGTCCGGGTTGGTTCGTACACGAGACCAACCGGGCCCTCGGAGCGGAAACGCTCATATCTTGAGCTACGGACGTCCGATTGACGTGACGTTAGCTTTGTTTAATTCCTCTAAGTGAGACGGATCTTTTGGCATACTCCGCCCAATGTTTGGATGCAGGTGGAGTGCGGTCGGGTTGGTTTTGCCTTAAAAACCAACTGGGGCCCTGGGACGAAAATGCCAATAACTCTGAGACCGGGCGTCCGATTGACGCGCCGTCTGCGACGTTGAGTTCCTGTTGACGATACGGAACTTTTGGATACATCAACTTCGGACTTTGTGTCAGTTGATGTATCAGCCTCTCGGCTCATGGAGCGAACCCTTCCGAACGAGCTTGTTATGTGCGGGAACCCTAGGATGGCTGCGACTGCTACTTCGACAGCGACGACCGTGCAGAGATCCTCAGTGGACTGCGGCGACGACCGTGCAGAGATCCTCCGTGGACTCCGACGACGACCGTGCAGAGATCCTCCGTGGACTCCGACGACGACCGTGCAGAGATCCTCCGTGGACTGCAGCGACGACTGTGCAGAGATCCTCAGTGGACTGCGATGACTACTGCACTCAGCGATCCTCCGTGGATCAGTGCTACCGGTCCTGTGTGGGCCCGATCCTGTGTGGGTCTGATCCTGCGTGGGTCAGTGCTCAGCGGTTCTGTGTGAGCCAGCGCCTACAGGTCCTGCGTGGGCCCAGTCCTGTGTGGGCCCGATCCTGTGTGGGTCCGATCCTGTGTGGGTCACTACGGGGTTAGTACCTATCAATCCTTCGTGGGTCCAACGATTTAGATGATTCAGTGATCATCTTTATCGTCATCCGAAAAAGTATACCTGTGTGAGCTGAATCTTGTGTTACTCTCCTTTGTGGATTGTGTTGAGCTATCCTGTGTGGATTTACTGTTTACTCTCCCTTATGGACTGTGTTGTGCTATCCCGTGTGGGTATACGTTTTGCTTTCCTGTGTGGACTGGGTTGTGCTTGGGCTCAGACGTTGGAGCCGAACGGGGAATTGCAGACTTAGGTATATGTATGGGCATATACCTAAGTCGTGTCAGATGTTACTTCGTGATTGTACTTTTCCTTTGTGGATTATCCTTTGTGGATTTCGGGAGACCTTCGGGGGTCTCGGGGTCCCTACGGAGTAGCTTATACTCACCCCTGCACGAGCTTTTCCCGCAATACGTTGTGTTGGTTGCAGACGACGGACATCGCTGACCGGGGTGGAGGCGTGCGGAGCAGGACAGTACCTGGAGGTGGACCACTGGGCGGGACGTACTCGGAGCGGTCAGGTGGACCCGAGGAGCAGTGGAGGCTATCTGTACCCAACCTTCAGGTGGGACTTCCAGAGGACGGCTCGACGCTACAGTTTTCCCTTTTCAGTTGCTGTTTTTCCTTTCAGTTGTACTTTACAGTTGGGCTTGTATTTCCGGCCCCTTTTACTTTCAGCACAGCTTGTACAGTTTTTACTTAGTGTTTACTTTTCCGCTTGCTTACTCTGTGGTGCTTGTTTACTTTCCAAAGGCAATGCCTTCCCTTTTTGTTGGGATTTACGCCTTGGTGCTAGTCGCTAGCCCCTGGCCTATGGAAGGCGGGCTTGGGGTAGTCACGGCACGGGCCCCGAGGACGGGTCGTGACAAATTGGTATCAGAGGTGGTCGGTTCTACCGCAGACTCTGATATTTCTTCTATGTGAAGCAATAGTGTTTAGCGTATTGAGTGTGGTTATCAGTCCAGGGAGTCCAGTGTTGGTGCGGCGTCCGACGTATCCATACACTAGGACCCTGACTTCTGATTTCCGACTTAATGCACGAAAACATTGATTGCATGTGTGTTTCAAGTTTTCTCTGTGATTACTTGTGTCAGCTCACCAGGTATACTGTTCTGACCGTGGCATACTTGTTTCCTTTTTAGGATGGCATGATGACAGCAGCCAGCTAGGGTTCTTAGAGTAGAGCGCGACGACAGCCCGCCGAGCGACGAGGCCTCGGTACAGGGCCCGTTGACAGCAGAGGCACCAGCGGTACCTTTACCCGCCGAGCCCCCGATGCTTCCAGCACTGGCAGCTGACGACGCACAACGCCTCGGAGCTCTGCACGAGTTCCAGCGCAAGCGACCACCCAGGTTTCGTGGGGAGTCGGACCCCCAGGCAGCCGAGGACTGGCTGGAGGCGGTCGTCCGAGTTTTCAGGCTAGTGAGGACACCAGCAGACCTCATGGTGATCCTCGTGGCGAGCCTACTGCACGCAGCAGCAGGGCGATGCTGGAGCCTGATGCTCCAGGTACATGATGAGGCCACCCTCATCTAGACGGACTTCGAGAGCCTCTTCCGCTCAGAGTTCGTCCCGGCCACCCTCCGTGCGGTGCGAATTCAGGAGCTTCTTCAGCTGCGGCAGGGCAGCTTGATGGTTGCTCAGTACGCGGCGAGGTTCACCGACCTATCTCGCTACTCGAAAGACATGGTACGGGACCCCTTCTTCCGGGCCTGGACCTTCGAGCAGGGATTGAGACACGAGATCCGGGCATCGCTGATCTCCCTCAGCATCCCGACCCAGGCAGGAGTACTGGAGCGAGCCCTCCTGATCGAGAGCTTCCTGGCTAAGTCCACAACGAGACCTACTGCAGGGCGGTAGATAGCGGAGTCTTCGGCAGCAGGTAGCCGACGGATGACTCAGGGTTCCAAGCAGACCAGGCCTTCCAGAAGACAACCCTGGGACACTGGCTCAGCGGTGCGGGGCACACAGCGCGGAGCCAGCCTTCCAAGAGGCAGACAGTGCTACGAGTGCGGCGGGCAGGGCCACATGGCTCGTGACTGACCGACCCGTCGTACCGAGGGGCAGCAGACGGTGGAGGGACCACCCAGGAAGAGGCAGAGGGTCAACCGTGGCGGTCCGCAGGGAGGAGGCGGATGAGGAAGAGGAGTTGTCCGAGCAGCAGGTGGTGGGCGACGCTTTGAGGCTCTGCCACCACCACCACCAGGAGGCCCGCCCCGACCACAGGGAGCTGGCGGGCAGAGACAGGCTCAGCTCCAGGCAGCGGAGGCCTACGACCACGGCACGCCAGAGATGATTCGAGGTACGATCTGTGTCTATTCCACCCTTGCTGTAGTTCTGATAGACACAGGAGCGAGTCACTCTTTCATAGCCACTGCCCTTGTTCGGAGCTTGGAGATTCCGACGGAGCCGTTGGCTCGATCCTTACGGCTAGAGACTCTTACGGGAGCAGACTCGACGATTACGCACTGGTGCCGGCAGTGTGAGCTTACTCTAGGAGGCGAGAGCTTCGGCTGATATCTTCTTGTAGCAGCATCGAGGCCTTACGACGTCATCTTGGGCATGGATTGGTTATCTATGATCCATGCTCAGATTGATTGCATTAGGCGCAAGGTGCGATGTGTGCGCACCGACGGGAGCAGGTTCACCTTCACCGGCGAGAAGGGAGCCTTAGCAGCACAGGATGGACTCACACAGAGGAGAGGTCAGCCCATCACTCATCAGTTGGCTAGCCTCATCCTGGGAGCAGTTGACGTGCGGAGTCCCAGTTTTCCTGCAGTGGTGGATCAGTACGCGGACGTCTTTCCCAACGACGTTCCAGGACTACCTCCTCGCAGAGAGGTAGACTTTTATATTGACCTGTACCCTGGGACAACCCCGATATCCACTCCAGCATATCGAATGGCCCCCGCTGAGCTTCGAGAGCTGCGGGTACAGTTGGAGGACTTGCAGGGAAAGGGGTTCATCCGACCCAGTGTTTCACCCTGGGCTTCGCCGATTTTGTTCGCCAAGAAGGCGGATGGGAGCTTGCGACTATGTGTCGATTATCATCGCCTGAACCAGGTGACAATGAGGAACATGTATCCGCTACCTAGGATTGATGACCTCTTCGACCAGCTCAAGGGAGCACGGTGGTTCTCGAAGATAGACCTCAGGTCAGGCTATCATCGGCTCAGAGTTCGAGATGAGGATGTGCAGAAGACGGCCTTCAGGTGTCGATATGGCCACTTTGAGTTCTTGGTTATGCCTTTCGGCGTGACCAATGCTCCAGCAGTGTTCATGAGCCTCATGAACAGGATCTTCCAGCCATACCTCAATCGATTTGTCGTAGTCTTCATCGACGACATTTTGGTGTACTCGACGACGGAGGAGGAGCATGCCTACCACCTACGTGTTGTGCTAGACACACTCCGAGAGAACCAGTTTTATGGAAAGCTCTCGAAGTGTCAGTTCTGGTTACGTGAGGTCCACTTCATGGGGCACGTCATTTCTGAGGCGGGAGTTGCAGTGGATCCCGCGAAGATCGAGGCAGTGCAAGCTTGGGAGCCACCCAAGAGCGTGACCGAGGTGCGGAGTTTCTTGGGCCTAGCCGGATACTATCAGAGATTTGTGTCGGACTTCTCCAGAGTTGCGGCCCCACTCTCAGCGTTGACGAAGAAAGGGAAGCCCTTCGTGTGGTCAGACAAATGTCAGCAGAGCTTCCAGGAGCTGAGGCAGAGGTTGACCAGCGCACCTATCTTGAGGTTGCCTGAGGAGGGAGTTGGATACGTAGTCTACTGCGACGCATTAGGGACCGGACTCGGGTGTGTCCTGATGCAGGAGCGGGCCGTGATTGCCTACGGATCACGTCAGTTGAGGCCACATGAGAATAACTATGCTACCCATGACTTGGAGTTGGCAGCAGTGGTCTTCGCCCTGAAGACATGGCGGCACTATCTGATGGGCGAGCGCTTCGCAGTCTTTTCTGACCACCAGAGTCTCAAGTACATCTTCTCTCATAAGGACCTGAACCTGAGACACCATCGATGGCTCGAGTTCCTCCAGGACTATGACTTTGAGATAGTCTATACTCCTGGGAAGGGGAACGTGGTGGCTGATGCCCTCAGCAGGAGGACGGTCATCCAGCTACTTGAGGAGGCGACAGAGCAACTAGCCGCTTTGCAGATTTCCTTCGTGGATAGAGATGGAGCAGCCTTCCTTCGGTCTCTCACAGTCTCTCCTCCACTTCTTCAGCGGGTCAGAGAGGCACAGCGTGGGGACGCTGACTATGAGACACGGCGTGCACAGATATCCTCGGGACAGGCACTTGATGGTTTCTCCCTTGGAGTAGAGCACGATGTCCTTTTTAGAGGTCGTACCTTGGTACCAGTCGCTTTACGAGAGGAGGTACTGAGAGAGTTTCACACTTCTCCTTTGGCGGTACATCCTGGAGTGGAGAAGATGTACCAGGATCTCAGGCGACAGCACTGGTGGCCGGGCATGAAGAAGGCTGTGGCAGAGTTCGTTTCACGGTGCCTCACTTTCCAGCAGGTGAAGGCAGAGCATCAGGTACCAGCCGGCTTGGTACAGCCCTTGGAGGTCCCGGAGTGGAAGTGGGACGGGATATCTATGGACTTCGTGACTGGACTTCCACGCACTTCCAGAGGTCACGATTCCATTTGGGTGATTGTTGACCGAATCACCAAGTTGGCACACTTCTTACCCATCCAAGATCAGGGCTCAGTGGAGAGCTTGGGGCGTCTCTACGTTCAGGATATTGTACGACTTCACGGTGTGCCATCGACTATAGTCTCCGATCGGGACGCTCGTTTTACTTCCCAGCTTTGGAAGGGGTTGCAGGAGGCGTTCGGGACGCGGCTACGTCTGAGCACCGCCTTTCACCCTCAGACGGATGGTCAGACGGAGAGGACCATTCAGATTCTCGAGGACATGCTCCGTGCATATGTCCTCGACTTTGGTCGCAGCTGGGAGGACCACCTACCCTTGGTGGAGTTTGCGTACAACAACAGCTACCACTCCACCATCGGGATGGCACCCTACGAGGCGTTGTATGGCAGGCCTTGTAGATCTCCTTTGTGCTGGAAAGACCCTGGAGAGTCAGCCCTTGTGGGACCAGAGATGGTCCGGGCCACGACAGAGAAGGTCCAGGTCATCCAGGAGCGGATGAGGATAGCACAGAGCCAGCAGAAGTCATATGCTGACAGGAGGCGGAGGCCACTAGAGTTTGAGGATGGCGACCACGTCTTCTTGTGTGTCTCACCTCGACATGGTTTGCAGAGACTTGGCCGAGGCGGCAAGTTGTCTCCACGCTTCATCGGGCCTTTCCAGGTCCTCAGCAGGATTGGCGAGGTGGCTTATCGCCTGGCTCTGCCACCTCAGTTGCACCGGGTGCACGACGTCTTCCACGTATCCCAGCTGAGGAGATACGTGCACAACCCGATGCACATCATTGACTATAGGGAGCTAGACGTGGATGATGGGGGACTTTTACGGAGGTCCCAGTGGAGATAGAGGATCGACAGGAGCGGGTCCTACGTGGGCGATCGATCCCTCTTGTGCGCATCAGATGGTAGCACGGGAACCTCCAGGAGATCACTTGGGAGCGGGAGGCTCAGATGCGTGCTCAGAACCCACATTCGTTTCCCTAGTTTATGATGTATCTTTATGGGGACGTAAAGTCCTGAGGTGGGAGTAATGTAAAGACCCGTAAATTTCAATAAATTTTTTTTTCTTAATTTTCTTTGGAATTTTACAAGAGCGCAGTTTCTGACGGCACCTGATTTCGAGGCCCGGTGTGCCCGGAATCATTTTCCGAAGTTTGGCTCGGGTATGTTCAGTGAACGGACGAGCGGGATTTTCTAACTTTTGAACCGGTGCCCAGAATCGAATTCTGAGGGCACCGATGAAATCGCAGCGCCGATATTCGCTTAGAAACGCCTCTTCCGGAGTTGCGTTTGCTCGGGTGTGGTTTTTAATTTTCGGGCTTAAAGTTAAGAAATAAAATAATTTTGCGACAAATTTATTTTATTTCACTTAAGCCACTTGGAAGCCACATAAAGGCGGCTTGAACTGAGTTGAAGCGGATAGGATGCTATCCAGAAATATCCTACCCCCCTTGGTAGGATATTTGTGAGGTGGGGCCCGCACGAGCCCCGCCGTTTCTTTCCGCTAAGAAACGCACCCGCGAAAACCCGTCTTAATGAAAGTCAACTGACGCGTTTCTTAAAATCTTAACAGACCATTTAATTGAGCGGTTTATTTCGTGAATTAAATGGGCTATTTCTTTCGTTGAATTAATTCAACGAATTAATGGATCGTTTCTTAACCAGTTTTCAAATTCGTTGGCGTAATAATAAAATAAGGCCAACGCAACAACCCCTGGTTATTTTCGCTTTGAGAAAATTTGAGAGGACCCTCGTATCTTCTTCTCCCTCGCGAAGAACGCGAAGAACGCGAAGAACGCGAAGAACGCCGAACCCGGAAATCGACGACGCTTCCGTTTGGGACGCTCTACCACGCTCCGATCTCCAATCACCGACCGTTTGAGGTGAGTGATTTTGGATTTCCTCTAAAGTTCTTTTCTTTTGGTTTTAAACGAAACACAGATTTAAATATTAATAATTTAAATATATTGTTCTTGGTTTGTTGAGCTCGCCGACTCAGCGCCGGATTCCGCGACGACACGACGCCTCCCCGCGACGACGCGACGATCCCTCTCTTCCGCGACGAGCTTTTCCGCGAAGAACGCCCGCGCGCGACGATCGACGAGGTAGGGAATTATTATGGGAATTACCCCCTTTTTAATTTATTCCCGTCAATGTTTCTTAAAGAAATTAAAGAACCGAATTGTGAACAATTTTAATCTTATTAAAATTGTTATTTTCCCGTGTGGAATAAAATTCTCCCGGTTGTTTATCTCTAACGCGGAGGGTGCAGGCCAAACGAACACGGCCCGACGACCCTCCGCCGTTCTTCATTTTGTGCGGATTTTGCGGGCGATGACGGAACGTGCCGCAGCGGATGTTTGACGATTCCGCAGTAAAGAACGGATCTCGGGAGGAGCAATGGCGCAGACGGGAAGAGAATCGGACCACCGGAGCAATCCCGGTGGCCCGCGGAACTCGCCGGCGCGGCGGCGCCGGCTGCAGGAGGCGGCGGCGCCCCGGCGCGCCGCCGGACGAGCCCGCCACGGCTGAAGCCACGACGGCGGCGGCCAACAGACCCGCGGCCGCGCGGGTCCGGTTCGCCCACGCGGGACGCGGCTATGCCGCGTCCGCGGTTCACCGGCGCGGCCCACGCGGGCCGCGGTTTCCTCAGGCCGCGGGTCAACGCCCGCGGCGCCTGGCACTCGGCCGACCGGCCGGGCCGTGCCCCGACCGGGCCGGACCTTGCCAACCGGGTCGGGTCGGCCCGGTTCGGGCCGACCCAGTTGGGGTCGGGCCGGGCCCGTACCCCCCTTCTTCGGATGTTTTCGTTCAAATGGCCGTATCTTGAGCTACAGGCCTCCAAACGACTCACCGTCAACGGAAACGCGATCCTTGGATCGATACGGTCGTTTCGGTATATTGCACTCAAGGTTTTGGAATACTTTGAGTTTGGCCGGGTTGGTTCGTACACGAGATCAACCGGGCCCTCGGAGCGGAAACGCTAATATCTTGAGCTACGGACGTCCGATTGACGTGCCGTCAGCTTTGTTGAATTCCTCTAAGTGAGACGGATCTTTTTTCATACTCCGCCCGAGGTTTGGACGCAGGTGGAGTGCGGTCGGGTTGGTTTTGCCTTAAAAACCAATCGGGCCCTGGGACGAAAATGCCAATAACTCTCAGACCGGGCGTCCGATTGACGCGCCGTCTGCGACGTTGAGTTCCTGTTGACGATACGGAACTTTTGGATACATCAAATTCGGACTTTGTGTCAGTTGATGTATCAGCCTCTCGGCTCATGGAGCGAACCCTTCCGAACAAGCTTGCTGTGTGCGGGAACCCTAGGCTGGCTGCGACTGCTACAGCGACAGCGACGACCATGCAGAGATCCTCAGTGGACTGCGGCGGCGACTGTGCAGAGATCCTCCGTGGACTCCGACGACGACCGTGCAGAGATCCTCCGTGGACTCCGACGATGACCGTGCAGAGATCCTTTGTGGACTCCGACGATGACCGTGCAGAGATCCTCCGTGGACTCCGACGATGTAACGCCCCGACCCCAGCTACCCAGAGTCGGTGCATTACTTCGTAACATTGTCATGATCACAAAAGATCAAGTCTCAAAAGACCGATTAGTTTATTAGCCTTGGAAACACTAGATACATTCATAAGTCTTTCATTACATCAAAAAGTAAACAAACTACAATAACATGGTTTTCATAGTCCACAATCATATCCCTTTCTGACTACCCCTGCAGGTCATTCATTAAATACTTCTTCACATCATGGAAAAATATTAAAACATTGAAAGCGGTGAGCTCAGATGCTCAGTAAGGTTAACAAAATAGCGGAAGCTTTCATAAATAAACATTAACATTTAAGGCAATGTATAACTAAAACACAAGCCTTTTAAACATGAACTTCAACATAATATGGAAAAAGTAAAATGAGATAATGCCATTCACTTATTCACATGGATATTCTACTGGTCGAATAATCACATGCAATATCAATAACCACTTTCATAATGATGGAATGCATAATGCCAGACTATCATAACCACGTAGTCAAGGCCTCGTGCCAAGACCACAAATAAGATTTTGTCAAGGCCTCGTGCCAAGACACTAGTTTGTCTCATGAGACCTGCCGATGCATCGAGGAGCTATAGCGGGCTCCACCTGTCACTTATTAAGTCCAATGCATTCCTCATATGAATAGGTTTAAACATATCATAAACCATAACATAATCGTATCACATAAAACATGAATAAAGGAAACATAACATTTCCACATTTCAATCACAAGATATCAATACAACACATTGATATAATAAAAATGCTTTCAAAACCATTTTCAATACCAAAATAAAAGAAAGTTAAAACTTTGTATTTATTTTTCATTAAAAAAAATGATGGCTTGTAGAGGAAGCCGAAACTCAAATAATGGTCACGGCGGCGGAGAAGTCGTTGTCGCCGCATAAGTACGGAAAGAAAAACATTCCCTTTTGTCTTTTAGCAAGTCGCTTAATATAACAAAGATTCCTTTTGAATAAATGTAAAAGTCAAAGGGGTTTATACACCGTATAAAAGAAAGTTGTGTATAAAACCAAATATGCCTCAATGAAAGGGGATTGAGACGAAGTCCTTAAATAGATAATTTTTAAAATAAAATAGATCTATTATGTGTATTCACTATAGGTAAACATAAAGAAAGTAAAAATACAAAATAGGACATAATAATATCATGACATAATTTGAAAGTATGAGATTAACCCAAAGAATGGAAGTTGGGTTAAGAAGTTCCCTTACCTTGTGTCCGACTTGACTCAACCATTCTTTAACCTCCTGAATAATAAACTAGAGTTAATATCTACCTTATTAAGAACCATTTTCAATTTATTTATCCTTATTATATCACTTATTACAATGATATGAACATTATGTAACTATTTAAGTTAATAACGGTTGTTTTGTCGATCTTTGGTACTTGAGTCAACAATAAACTTCTTATAATTACAAGTTGTTCATGTGGTAGAATATCCATTATATCCAGAATTATATTCATGATTTAGATTTCATATATATCTTATATATCCAGTATATACATTCGTTTATAATATTACGTAACATTTAGAGGTAAGAAATGAAATGGACCGTTCATGGAGACGGTAAGCCGTACGTACGCATGAACGCTACTTTCATTTCAATTTCATATTTAATGGAACTAAATCATAATGATATAAATGTATAATATAATTTCAGAATAATATAGTGTATAATACCATTTACTTCTTCCTTTATACATCCAACATATGTCATTAACGATTCAAATCACTTTGAGGGGGCGGTAGTCCGCACTTCCTAAAATGAAATTATCGCGTTTTACCCATAATGGAAATCATAATGAATGCCATAAATGAGAAATACAGAAGCATAAGTAAAACATAAACATATTATATATCATATATAAAAATAGTGACATCTTAATGGCCACCTTTTAAGGTGTTATATGAGTGTTGAACAATCATCGTTTCGTGAGGCAGAAATTCGCCATCCACAGAAACCGTATGTTCATTAACCATTAGATGTAGGTGTGTGTAAGTATAGCTCGAATACTTAATATAACAACATCCTAGTATATTTAGGATACTGGTTTTGTTACAAAAGAAATGAATAAAAAGAGTTTAGGGGGTTGGAGAAGAAAAATAAAACAAAACAACATTAGAAAAGACATTACCTCAAAATCGGGTAACTCTTTTTGATTTGAGCCAAAGACTTCCTTGAGAAGAGTTCTTCCCAAAGTGAGGCTTCTAGGAGTAAGAGAGGGATGTTGGGAGAGTATTTGGGCAGAGTTTGGCCGAGCCAAATGGCTTGAATGTGTGAATAAGGTGGGAGAGGTGGGGGCCTTTTATAAGTGGAGAGGAGGGGCACTTTTGGAAAGATTGAAATGTTACATTATTTCACAATGCTTTTCGGATTCTAAAGGTCCCACACTTATATAATTCGAGGCTAAGGTGATAAGGTTTCGTAATCTCTTCATCAAATAGGCTTTGTACAAGTGTAAGACTTGTATTTTTCATTATCTTCTCATTTTATTTAAATCGTTAAATAATGAGGTCATCGCCACATCATAATGATGTCATAAATAATTTAATTTATTTAATGTCTAAAAATTATAAAAAAAATACTATGATGTATTAAATCTTTTTAGCTTTCTAATTAATATTTATAATCAAAAGTTGGACTTGTGTAACCCCACGTAAAAATTGTTTTAGTAAAACATTTTATATTTGTGTCATTTTTTTACTTTAACATTAAATAAAAGGTGTTTATGTCATTTTCTTACTAAAGTGGCTCCATGGGGTCCCCAAGTTGACCAATGGGTTGTCTTGGTCGGCCATGACTCATCCAATAGGAGTAGGACAAGTTTCATGCTCATCTCATATTATAAAAACATTATTTGTACCTTAAACTACACTAATTACCTCTAATCGCGATTAAGAACTTAAAAGTTACTATTCACCAAAAAATTATTTTAATCTCATTGAACCACATTTTAATTCTTAATGACAACCATGTATGTCAGATTTTTGAAAATAAAATCATATAATTGGTAATATTTCATTTAAACGAAAAATCAGTTATTTAACTACAACTTAGTGGTTTCACTATTCATCAAAAATTGATGTTTTTCAGAACAATTCCAAAATTTCCCTCCTAAGCTATAATTGATATTCTAAATTCAAAAATGATGTCTATTTTACAAAATTACACACATATAAGTTGCATTAATTAATTTTATAATTAATTCCCGCTTTCACAACAAATAGCGTGTTTTTAAAAAACAATTTATATCAAAAGATTGGCAATTGATTATGTCCAATTTCAATGTCAAATTAATTCTAATGACCAACATTGGATAAAATGGTAAAAATATATTCTAATTATACTTTAAAACCACTAAATAGTATAATTTATCACTATAAATTATTTTGATTAAAAAAGTTGTTTTGAGTATTTTTCACTATTCATAAAAATTGGAAGTTCTCAGAAAATTACAAAAAATTCAACTAGGCTAATTTCGATATTAGGAATACAAAAATGAAGTCCATTTTGAAATATAAAATTTCTATAAATTTAAAAGGTGGTTATTACTATTCATAACGGCTACTTTGATTAGTTGCGGTGTGTTAGAACTCGAACTTGCGTACAATGCAAGCTAATGCATTATTGAAAGAGAGGCGTATCGTGGAAGCTCGGGGTGTTACATTCTCCCCTCCTTCAATAAATTGCGTCCTCGCAATTTGAAATTTTTCTTTGAAAATAAAAGGTTGAAAAGAGAAAATACCTTTGTGGAAAACCCACATCGGAAATAAGGTTAATAAAATTTAGTCTTAATAAGAGGGAAATGGAAATAAGAAAGTCACCACCAAATTATGATCTTGATAAGGAGAACATTGGTGGCAATTAAAGAAAATAATTGGAGGAAAACCGTAAATATTTGTAGGGAGTGATTGAGGTCATCAATCACAATCAACTGTCAAATTGAGGGCCTCAAAGCCTTCAATCTATGTTGATTTAAAATATCATCAGTTCAACAAGACATAAGGTATTAGGATAACACATTTTTTTGTTTTAATATACCTTTACTAAAGTTTAAGAATTAATTTATTTATTTAATAAGAGATAGGTATATATATATTTATGCTTGACAAATAGAGTTTCAACCTTCAACTCATCTTTCACTCAAAAAGATAATAGGACTCAAAAATATTATACTTATCCTAATTGTATAAGGTTCCAAATGTTAACACATACCATTTAGATTAGTAAAATTATTTGTAATAACCAGGGACTTCCTGTAGGCTAGTGGTAGGAAATAAAGGCCTGTCGCACTATGATTGTGGGTTCGATTCCTGCAGCTTTGTCCGACGCGATGGGTTATGCCCCACCCTGCAGGTTGTCCTTTTCATAAAACTATAGTATTCCAAGAATAATCTCCAGAAAATTTTTAACCTTAAATTTACTATCCAAGGTTCAACTTAATCCACTCCAACCTTTATAGTTATCCAAAATACCTCTGTCCAGACTTTCTCTAAAAGGTCTCTTAATTCCAAAACCAATTTATCAGATTCCCAAAACAAAGATTAGTTTCTCTTATTGTTACATACTAAAAATATGATTACCTTAATTATATTAAAACCTTACTGAAATCAAAAAGTACTGCAGTACAATCTTTATATATATCACATTATTCTTATAACCAGAATATAATCCTTGAGTCCAAAAGCACCAATACATTAATTATTCCGCTTCAACTGTAGTCACAGCATAAGATTGGCCTTGATCCCTTGGCCTTTTCTGAGGTACGTTTCCCTGACGCTTAGGACATTCATTTTCATAATGCCCTGTTTCCCTACAATTGTAGCATTCAACTTTGACAGCCTCTTTCTTTCCCTTTCAATCACGAGCCTGGTGACCCTTTTCTCCACATTTATAACAAACTCCCATTCCTTTTAGGCAAGTACCAGGGTGATTCTTCCCACAATTATCACATAATGGAAAATCCTTTTTTCCCTTTTTCCCTTTATCTGTCTCTTGTTACACCGTTCTCTTCTTCTCTTGCTTTACTTTGTTGTCATAAGACTTAGAGAATTCCTTTTCTGTCTTGATAGCACACGAGACAATATCTTCGTATGATGAGAAGGATTGTGATACTAATGCTCGACGGAGAACTTGTTTTAACCCATCAAAGAAATGATCAATCTTACTCCTTGGGTTACGTATATAATCGACAACATGCCTCGCTAACCTTGTAAAGTTAGCCTCATACTTTGCGACATTCTCATCCTCCTTCTGCCTCAAACTCAGAAATTGCCTTTCCATATCTGCTCGATGGTCACAAGGAAAATATTTTTCTAAAAACAGATCTTTTAACTCCCTCCATTCCATAATCGATACGTCATCATCTTCCTTTGTGTTTTGAATCAGCGACCACCACTGATCGGCATCTCCAGTGAGGCGGTAAACTGCCATGACAACCTTCTCCCTTCCACTACTCCCCAAGGCATGGAATATTTTCTCTAAGGAATTTATCCATTGCTCAGCTACTATAGGATTTGTACTCCCATTGAAGGTTGGTGGTTGTTGCCTCATGAATCGATCTATCATGGATCCTCCACGTTGCGGATCAGGGTGCTCCATACGAGTAAGGTTATTATTCATAACTTTAGTGAGTTGTCCCAGTATGGTAATAAGTTGATCATCACCAGTTGTATCTCCAGATCCACAATAATTATCTTGAGCAGGAGGGAAATCCCTACACGGAGTTCGTGCATTGATACGGTTTCCATTCCTTCCACTAGGCGCCATTTCTAAACAACGGCATAAACTAGATTAGTTTATGAATCCAAATAAATAATTCCATACTTGTTAAACACTTTACATAAATTGAACTATTTATGGATATAATCCATAATCATAAAAAGAAATGTTTTCTTTGAGGAAGTATATACTCATAACCCTTCATAGTGGTTTGTAAATAAAATGAGAATTATCCTAATCATATCCCCCGGGAGTGTCTTAACCAAGAGTGCAGCAAGGCCCGTTGTCGTGCACCAGTTCCCGTTCGAGTCTAGCTCAAAGCAGTGTTTTCGGGTTTCACCCCTAGGTACATCTATGCCAGAGCCGCCTCTACCTGCTCGTATCCAGACAGGGATGTATTGCTCGAAAAACTCACAACATCTCTACAATACCAAAATTCCAGGAAGTTATTCTATACTAATCCTCAAAGTCTATCTTCGGGCTATGTGATCTAATCAGAGTTTATCTAAATCTAGCTTCCAAGGTTAGTACTAAACTGCCTTTGATACCAACTGTAACCACCCCGACCCCAGCTACCCAGAGTCGGTGCATTACTTCGTAACATTGGCATGATCACAAAAGATCAAGTCTCAAAAGACCGATTAGTTTAGTAGCCTTGGAAACACTAGATACATTCATAAGTCTTTCATTACATCAAAAAGTAAACAGACTACAATAACATGGTCTTCATAGTCCACAATCATATCCCTTTCTGACTACCCCTGTAGGCCATTCATAAAATACTTCTTCACATCCTGGAAAAATATTAAAACATTGAAAGGGGTGAGCTCAGATGCTTAGTAAGGTTAACAAAATAGCGGAAGCTTTCATAAATAAAAATTAACATTTAAGGCAATGTATAACTAAAACACAAGCCTTTTAAACATGAACTTCAACATAATATGGAAAAAGTAAAATGAGATAATGCCATTCACTTATTCACATGGATATTCTACTGGTCGAATAATCACATCCAATATCAATAACCACTTTCATAATGATGGAATGCATAATGCCAGACTATCATAACCACGTAGTCAAGGCCTCGTGCCAAGACCACAAATAAGATTTTGTCAAGGCCTCGTGCCAAGACACTAGTTTGTCTCATGAGACCTGTCGATGCATCGAGGAGCTATAGCGGGCTCCACCCGTCACTTATTAAGTCCAATTCATTCCTCATATGAATAGGTTTAAACATATCATAAACCATAACATAATCGTATCACATAAAACATGAATAGAGGAAACATAACATTTCCACATTTCAATCACAAGATATCAATACAACACATTGATATAATAAAAATGCTTTCAAAACCATTTTCAATACCAAAATAAAAGAAAGTTAAAACTTTGTATTTATTTTTCATTAAAAAAAATGATGGCTTGTAGAGGAAGCCGAAACTCAAATAATGGTCACGGCGGCGGAGAAGTCGTTGTCGCCGCATAAGTATGGAAAGAAAAACATTCCCTTTTGTCTTTTATCAAGTCGCTTCATATAAAAAAGATTCCTTTTGAATAAACGTAAAAGTCAAAGGGGTTTATACACCGTATAAAAGAAAGTTGTGTATAAAACCAAATATGCCTCAATGAAAGGGGATTGAGACGAAGTCCTTAAATAGATAATTTTTAAAATAAAATAGATCTATTATGTGTATTCACTATAGGTACACATAAAGAATGTAAAAATACAAAATAGGACATAATAATATCATGACATAATTTGAAAGTATGAGATTAACCCAAAGAATGGAAGTTGGGTTAAGAAGTTCCCTTACCTTGTGTCCGACTTGACTCAACCATTCTTTAACCTCCTGAATAATAAACTAGAGTTAATATCTACCTTATTAAGAACCATTTTCAATTTATTTATCCTTATTATATCACTTATTACAATGATATGAACATTATGTAACTATTTAAGTTAATAACGGTTGTTTTGTCGATCTTTGGTACTTGAGTCAACAATAAACTTCTTATAATTACAAGTTGTTCATGTGGTAGAATATCCATTATATCCAGAATTATATTCATGATTTAGATGTCATATATATCTTATATATCCAGTATATACATTCATTTATAATATTACGTAACATTTAGAGGTAAGAAATGAAGTGCACCGTTCATGGAGACGGTAAGCCGTACGTACGCATGAACGCTACTTTCATTTCAATTTCATATTTAATGGAACTAAATCATAATGATATAAATGTATAATATAATTCCAGTATAATATAGTGTATAATACCATTTACTTCATCCTTTATACATCCCACATATGGCATTAACGATTCAAATCACTTTGAGGGGGCGGTAGTCCGCACTTCCTAAAATGAAATTATCGCGTTTTACCCATAATGGAAATCATAAAGAATGCCATAAATGAGAAATACAGAAGCATTAGTAAAACATAAACATATTATATATCATATATAGAAATAGTGACTTCTTAATGGCCACCTTTGAAGGTGTTATATGAGTGTTGAACAATCATCGTTTCGTGAGGCAGAAATTCGCCATCCACAGAAACCGTATGTTCATTAACCATTAGATGTAGGTGTGTGTAAGTGTAGCTCGAATACTTATTATAACAACATCCTAGTATATTGAGGATACTGGCGTTGTTACAAAAGAAATGAATAAAAAGAGTTTAGGGGGTTGGAGAAGAAAAATAAAACAAAACAACATTAGAAAAGACATTACCTCAAAATCGGGTAACTCTTTTTGATTTGAGCCAAAGGCTTCCTTGAGAAGAGTTCTTCCGAAAGTGATGCTTCTAGGAGTAATAGAGGGATGTTGGGAGAGTATTTGGGCAGAGTATGTCCGATCCAAATGGCTTGAAGGTGTGAATAAGATGGGAGAGGTGGGGGCCTTTTATAAGTGGAGAGGAGGGGCACTTTTGGAAAGATTAAAATGTTACGTTATTTCACAATGATTTTCGGATTCTAAAGGTCCCACACTTATATAATTAGAGGATAAGGTGATAAGGTTTCGTAATATCTTCATCCAATAGGCTTTGGACAAGTGTAAGCCTTGTATTTTGCATTATCTTCTCATTTTATTTAAATCGTTAAATAATGAGGTCATCGTCACATCATAATTATGTCATAAATAATTTAATTTATTTAATGTCTAAAAATTATAAAAAAAATACTATGATTTATGAAATCTTTTTAGCTTTATAATTAATATTTATAATCAAAATTTGGACTTGTGTAACCTCACGTAAAAATTGTTTTAGTAAAACATTTTATGTTTGTGTCATTTTTTTACTTTAACATTAAATAAAAGGTGTTTATGTCATTTTCTAACTAAAGTGGCTCCATGGGGTCCCCAAGTTGACCAATGGGTTGTATGGGTCGGCCATGACTCATCCAATAGGAGTAGGACAAGTGTCATGCTCATCTCATATTATAAAAACATTATTTGTACCTTAAACTACACTAATTACCTCTAATCGCGATTAAGAACTTAAAAGTTACTATTCACCAAAAAATTATTTTAATCTCATTGAACCACATTTTACTTCTTAATGACAACCATGTATGTCGGATTTTTGAAAATCAAATCACATAATTGGTAATATTTCATTTAAACGAAAAATCAGTTATTTAACTACCACTTAGTGGTTTCACTATTCATCAAAAAATGATGTTTTTCAGAACAATGCCAAAATTTCACCCTAAGCTATAATTGATATTACAAATTCAAAAATGATGTCTATTTTACAAAATTACACACATATAAGTTGCATTAATTAATTTTATAATTAATTCCCACTGTCACAACAAATAACGTGTTTTTAAGAAACAATTTATATCAAAAGATTGGCAATTGATTATGTCCAATTTCAATGTCAAATTAATTATAATGAACACCATTGGATAAAATGGTAAAAATATATTCTAATTATACTTTAAAACCACTAAATAGTATAATTTATCACTATAAATTATTTTGATTAAAAAAGTTGTTTTGAGTATTTTTCACTATTCATAAAAATTGGAAGTTCTCAGAAAATTACGAAAAATTCAACTAGGATAATTTAGATATTAGGAATACAAAAATGAAGTCCATTTTGAAATATAAAATTTCTATAAATTTAAAAGGTGGTTATTACTATTCATAATGGCTACTTTGATTAGTTTCGGTGTGTTAGAACTCGAACTTGCGTACAATGCAAGCTATTACATTATTGAAAGAGAGGCGTATCGTGGAAGTTCGGGGTGTTACAGACGACGACCGTGCAGAGATCCTCCGTGGACTGCGGCGATGACTGTGCAGAGATCCTCAATGGACTGTGACGACTACTGCACTCAGCGATCCTCCGTGGATCAGTGCTACCGGTCCTGTGTGGGCCCGATCCTGTGTGGGTCCAATCCTGCGTGGGTCAATGCTCAGCGGTTATTTGTGAGCCAGCGCCTACAGGTCCTGCGTGGGCCCGGTCCTGTGTGGGCCCGATCCTATGTGGGTCTGATCCTGTGTGGGTCACTGCGGGGTTAGTACCTATCGATCCTTCATGGGTCCGACGATTTAGATGATTCGGTGATCATCTTTATCGTCATCCGAAGAAGTATACATGTGTGAGATGAATCTTGTGTTACTCTCTTTTGTGGATTGTGTTGATCTATCCTGTGTGGATTTACTGTTTACTCTCCGTTGTGGACTGTGTTGTGCTATCCTGTGTGGGTATACGTTTTGCTTTCCTGTGTGGACTGGGTTGTGCTTGGGCTCGGACGTTGGAGCCGAACGGGGAATTGCAGACTTAGGTATATGTATGGGAATATACCTAAGCCGTGTCAGATGTTACTTCGTGATTGTACTTTTCCTTTGTGGATTATCCTTTGTGGATTTCGGGAGACCTTCGGGGGTCTTGGGGTCCCTACTGAGTAGCTTATACTCACCCCTGCACGGGCTTTTCCCGCACTACGTTGTGTTGGTTGCAGACAACGGACAACGCTGACCGGGGTGGAGGCGTGCGGAGCAGGACAGTACCTGGAGGTGGACCACTAGGCGGGACGTACTCGGAGCGGTCAGGTGGACCCGAGGGGCAGTGGAGGCAATCTGTACCCACCCTTCAGGTGGGACTTCTAGAGGACGGCTCGACGCTGCAGTTTCCCTTTTCAGTTTTTGTTTTTCCTTTCAGTTGTACTTTACAGTTGGGCTTGTATTTCCGGCCCCTTTTACTTTCAGCACAGCTTGTACAGTTTTTACTTAGTGTTTACTTTTCCGCTTGCTTACTCTGTGGTGCTTGTTTACTTTCCAAAGGCAATGCCTTCCCTTTTTGTTGGGATTTACGTCTTGGTGCTAGTCGCCAGCCCCTGGCCTATGGAAGATGGGCTTGGGGTAGTCACGGCACGGGCCCCGAGGACAGGTCGTGACATTGCCCCCCATGTCTCTCCTCATCAATGAACCAAACATGCACCCTCAGAGGCCCAAGTCACCCATTATGCCTCCATCATCATGATTGTGTACCTCTACCAGTTGATCGGAGAGAGGACCAGAATTCCAAGAAAAAAAATTCCATGGTAAATCCACCAAAATTGGGGTTATCCATGATTGAACCCTGGACCTGATTCAGTCTAACAGGGCTTCCAAACCACTTAACCAACCCACCTTCAAAAAATAATATTTTATGCATTGATATAAAATTTATTAAAATATTATATTCATCCCCATTAATGGGACATTGTCAATGAAATTGAATCCTATCCATTTATAGATCATTTTTAATTTTATAGTAACATTATTAACCATTAAAATGTGTAATTTTTTAATATTATGTTAATTGTAAAAATGGTTATGGAACGATTAAAACAAAAAGTTAATAGTAAAAATGTTATTAGAATATGTCAAATAATTATTTAATTAAAGGTGTTTAGTCCATAAATGTCAAATCCTCTAAATAAATTAGTTTGGATCTATTTGAAATTAAAAATTAATTTATTTTAATTTAATATTTTGAGAAATTTTAAGAGTTCTCATACCCTATATTATAAAAGGTAAACTATTTTTCTCATTATAACACACTTCAGGAACCATGTTTGTGATCCAATATCATATGAAATACATTCCTAGAGTCGATCCCCCCATTCGAGAGAATGTTTTTTGGAATAATACCATCCTAAGTGATATTAAAGTGTTAATCATATGAGAATTTCCAAAGAATATGTATAGTTTTTATTTGCATTTTTTAGTTTTGTTTCTTCCAAATCCTCATTAAAATATTAATAAACCATAGTAAAATAATAAAAATAGTATGATGAATATAATTTAATGTAATTATATTAGTCTAATAACCTATATCTACCTCCGACCTCCGTAAAATTTTAAAGGGGTCCATCGTTCGTGTGTATGGTGGACTTCCTCCATACAAACTAATGTAATTGGTTTTCTATAACCACATATCTAGGCTTGTTATAGGGATTTATTTATTGTATAAATATATATTATATTAAGGAAATGTTTATCATTATTGAAAGATAATTTGATTTTTATTTTCTTACCTTTCCATACATTGTAAAATGATAATGGTGTTTGTTCGTATATGTGGGATACCACCTCCATGAAGTGAAGCGATTCATTTTTAATCACCATAACATATGAATGATATATATATATATATGTATTATTAAATAAATTATATTAAATTTAGGATATTTTTATAATTATATAATGTTAATGTAATACTTACCTTATTTCTATAATGATTTTTGATAAAGAAATGTTACTCACATGTACGTACATCCCACCGTCTTCATTATTGTAACAAATTTAATTTTTAATAACAATCATTCCTTATTGGATTTAAATATATAATTTATTTCTAAAAATAATAATAATTTTATTATTATTATTTGTGATATGATGTAATATTGATCTATTTGACTCTAGTGAACCTACTGAAGTCATTATGGACTAATGAAGCGGACATCGTCAAAACATATGACGTGAAATTAAATATTTAATTAATTATTTATAACAGGGTAATAAGGTAAATAAATTGAATAATATTTTATTATATGGTTCTCTATATAGAAAAATAATTAACATAATTTTATCATTCATGAAGATAAAGAATGTACGTGATGAGTAAAACATGAGGTAAGAGATATATTTTCATTTTTACTTCATTGCAGAATATTTGATTTTTATTCACTGAAATTCTCCTATGTGGTATACATTATTCCATTTTACTTTTTCTATCATGAATACATAATACATAATGATATTTTATGTGTCAATATGAATTAATTCATACAAGGGGATTTTATTTTAATGTCAATAAGTGGTAAGTGGATCCTAATATCAATTTAACACTCATTAGGTAATAAATATTTTTAGTTTACTTTATTACACCATGAATATGAGTGAATATATCTATAAATTTGTTTATACTATATTTAACTGGAATTTTTGGATTTGAATTTTTTTACACGTAATCTCTCCACAAACTAACTCTCAATTAAATGATATGATCTTTGTAAGTGTTATTTGTCAAAAATTATCATTCAATGGGATATATGATCTTGGTATGAACCTATATTCTTCTATAAGGTGTATATAGTATCCCTTTGGCATGATATATCATTAATATCTTTTTTTCATGATATTTAAATTTTTTTTGACGTTATTCTTTCTTGGGGACTATAATTGTAAAGTTCCCAAAGCGGAAAATTCTTTTTGTG
The DNA here is from genome assembly GCA_963277665.1 of Viscum album. NCBI lineage: Eukaryota > Viridiplantae > Streptophyta > Magnoliopsida > Santalales > Viscaceae > Viscum > Viscum album. The sequence goes on along the minus strand of OY728132.1, from coordinate 1,378,334,725 downwards.
ACAATCTATTTCTTTTTTAGGATTTTTTATGTTCATGTTTCTTTAAGGGGAAATCATATCCTATTATTTTCATGAAAAGTTTGTATTTTTCCTCTTAATTAGAATTTTTTTCATTTTTAATATATATTTCCTTCTGTATTGATTAATGAAAATTTAAGAAAGTGGTTTGTAGGTGATACTCATTATATATATATTATTTTAGATCAGTAATATTTCTCTTATATATCCATGTTTTCTAAAAATTTTTAATATATGTTATTTTCCTAACATAAATGATTTATTATTTATATTTCACACGAAATCTTATTTTTAAAAAAAGTAAAAAAATGAAATTTCTTAATGTTTTCTAAATGGGCCACTTTAGACTCCCTTTACAAAATGTCTAAATGAAATGCTTATTTTTAACAATTAATGTAAGAATTAAGTTTATCTCCATCATGAACGTTATTTTATTTAAAGACTTCTGTATAAGTTTCTGAGTTTATTTAAAAAAATCCTTCACAATATTTTTTGATATTTATGTTTTAAATAGTAATTATCAAAGTGTAATGGTTATTTTACACAAGAATGTTTTTAATTTAATTTTAATGGTATTTCCATTTGTCAATATCAAAAACAAATTGAATTTATATACCCTCTAGTGAAAATATATTTTAATTTCACTATCCTTATTTTTTATAAAGATTGATTATGATTTTTTAAAAGATATTGTCCAATAAAAAATTTATTTTACAAGGGTTAATAACATTTTTATGTATTAGTAGTTGTTTAATGAGTTTTATGATGAAATTAAAGCTCTATTTACATTATTCATGTTATGGTTCTTGGAAATTATTTCATTGGATGGGTGGTTCTGTTATAAAATAAGAATGGTTGAGTTCATTATATCTCACCATTTTAGTGGGTAAAAGGATAAATTTAACCATTTATATTTCTCCTATGATATTATGGGAAGACACTATGATAGTAATTCCAAATAAGGAAAGAGTTAATCGATTAGGTTTCTCATAATAGATTAAAATAATATATAGAAATGTGTATTCTAATTATTACCACGATGGTTATTTTATATGTAACCTTGAAGTTTATTCTATATTTAACCACAATGTTTATTCCATTTTAAATAGTGATATCAAATGGTTTAGAGATACCAAAAATTTTAATTTATTTTTTCTATGTGTTTTAAACGATTCATTTAATCAAGATTGACATCACATAGATCTTTAACCTTTACTTTATTAAAGATTTATGACATGTTTCATGATTATTAATCCATGTATTTTTTGTTAGGAATTGACATATGTTATGACCATACGTTTTTATTATGTCACTATACCATCATGATCATCTTATTATTATTGAGGAAATTCAATTACTAATACTTATGATTAGAAATACTGAGCATTTTATCTCACCCTTCATTCATTTCCTATTTACCCACATTATAAAGAATGAGGTTATGTTATTTTACTCTATAAATGTTTTATATGTGAATAAAATTGTGGGAGATGTTGAATAGTTAATATGGAATATGAAAATATGGGTATAGTGGGAGATGATGTTGATAGTTATGAACTTGTAGTTTATGAGTCCAAATTATTAATAGTTTTTCATAATTATATAAAACTCTAAAATTGAAAAGGTCATCGTGTATGTATGTGATCTAATATTTCCTTTTGTTTTTTAGCTTTTGGATGGAATATTTTGGTCACATTTATCAGTATCAAATCTATAAATGTAATGTTTATTCTTTTATCACCAAAAAATAGGAGAAAAAGTTTGGGTTCTTTACAAAACATATATGACGAGTTCTTATAAAATGACTCTAACAACTTAAGATCCATGATAGAAAGAACATAAACTACTTTCCTCAAACACACACCTTGATGGGATATCCCAAAATATGTTTGACACATCCCATGGGTTTGGATATCTGTTTTGGGTTGGTCTCGAAATGCCCAACGGTTCTGTATCCGATGACACGCGGACCTGCTTTCCAAAGGCAGGCGTTTTCCGGATGGTCTGACCAGCGACACTTAAGAACTCACATTGGTCGAGAGGATGGGAATTCGGGATCATTGCACCATTTGGGGGGGGGATTATTGCCTGTTCCGGGACTCTCTTATAGATTTAAGACGTATTCATATGTTCGTGAATCTTTGGTTTATACCCAAGCATAGTATCCACTGTTTTTTTCTGGTTGGAAATGTTCAACTGAATGTAGGGATTTAGAATCATTTATACCCGAGGTTTACCACCCCTCGTTGGATTAATGACCCCGTGGAGTCGGGACTCATTGAGGCGGCGCTGGGATTAGCGCAGTGAAATGATGTGAAGATAGTTGGAATGACCGGTTGTTGGGATTGAACCTTACGTAGGCTTCCTACGTACCCTACCTAGGAGATAAGGATCAAAGTCCACGTATTTCTAATGGGAGCGTCGGAGAACTGACATGAAGGTGGACCCAGGGGGTCTGCTAGTGATCGGGCTTGAACCTCATGGAGGCTACCTACGTACCATGCCTTAGCACGGATCAATGTCCACGTAGTTCGGGCATACAGTTTATCATCATGCGGGATGACATAATGTTTAATGTCATGCAGGATTACTTATCAGGATTGAACCTCATGGAGGATACCTATGTATCCCTATGGTAGGGAATCAAAGTCCTCATAGTTCGTAATGGCTTGGGGCTTAAACTCTGAGGAGGCCCAGAGTAATGGATTGGGGCTTACACTCTGAGAAGGTCCATAGTAATGGATTGGGGATTACACTCTTAAGAGCCCCATAGTAATAGATTGGGGATTACACTCTAAGGAGGCCCATGGCAACAAATCGCAGTGGGAGAGGTAAAGGGTTTCTCTTGTGCTCGTCACCGCTCTTGTTCCCCGGGGAAGTACCTGGGGAAGCACCGAGGTGCATGAGGATGGATGCCTTCGGATGGGTATGCCGCCCCCTCTCTTAGGAGGGGAGAAGTGCCCGACCTTCGAAGCCTGCAGTCCCCCATCCTGGCGAGTAGAGGAATAAAGGGGGCTTTCGCGCTCACACCCCGCATTACCCTGGGAATGTGGACCCATGCATGCTTCGGGAATCCACCCAAGGGTTGGGGAAACCCCTTTTCCCCTATTTACCATGGGTATGTGAACTCAAAATGGCGCGCTGATGCACCTGATGGTTACACCACACAGATCTGGTGGCTCTGGTGGATGCCTTGCCTCGGGGCCGATGAGTATGCCAATGAGGAGGTTGCGAAGGATCAGGCCGGATTGAAATTGGAAGGATTTTATCTGGCTTGGGGAATGGGCACTCCGAAGATTTTGGTAGGACAAATAGGGGTATGGGTGGTGGTACCCTTCACATAGGGAAGTGTACACTGCTGGAGAGGCCGTCCTCAAATCAGGGTGGTCCAGGGACTGATGGGATTCCCAAGAACCAAGGTTGTTCATGGCTCCGGGTTCGATCCGCAAACCAGGGTGGTCCGTAGAGGGTTCTACGCGAGCAGAACCAGCCAAGGGCAGCGCCGGCCAGAGAATCGTCGGTCAGGGCCTCGCCCGCATCGGAGGGTGTTACACGGTGATGCGGATCGGAAAAGAGGCATAAACTCCCTGGTCCACGGGGAGTACATCCGTGGAGGGACCCTGGTTCACGATTTTTTCTTGTTTGTTATTTTATGTTTTAGGTTCACCAAGTAATTATGCATTTTTTGGTTCCTTATTTGTTTATTCCTAGGTTGATACCTGCTCTGGTTCGCAAAATGGAACTTCCGAAATTCGGAGCCTTCCTTCGAAATCCTTCCACCCGAATCCTTCCAATCGTCCAACCTCCTTTTTCTCTTTCTTTTTTTCCTTCCTCCTCGGTATCCTTTTATAGAGTGGGGAAAGAGAAGTATTTGTGGTCACACGACACCTTTTTCGAAGACCCATGACTGAAAACCCGGTTTACGGCTGACTTGGTCAATCCGCGATTCGCAGTGGGCACTGAGCGCTTCTCTCCCCCCCCCCCCGCGATCTGAACGAGGGAAGTGCTTCGCGGTCGCAGAGGGTTCCGCCTCCATTTTGTGAACGATAGTTGAGGCGGTTCAGGATGGCTGACGCAACTCACGGTTGGGGTAGTCCGGAATGGTGAATGGGGTTGGCTTCTATCCCGCCTCGCGACCGCGGAGGATCTCCACATCCATCTCGCGAGTGACGACGGTTCGTGGAGGAGGGACGCTTTGCAGAATCGTCTGTGCGTCATTATCTTTAGACCGGTCCGCGGACCGGTTCGTCCTTCCCTATCCTTGAGTATTCTCCACATTTTCCCAATCCTTTTGAGAGTAAATTGGGTAGAATCTCCCTTGAGTGAAATGGGATCATCATTCTCCATTGCATAATTTTTAGCACCCTACAAATTCCCCCCATCAGAATGGGGTCCGATCGGAATGAAGAAGAGGCTATTCCGATGCAGAGTGGTCTTGAAACTCGGGTAGTTCGTAGTAGAGAGGTGAACCTGGTAGGGGACCATGCCTATAAATACAGAGGTCCCTTCATTTGTCTTATATTGTATTCTTCACGAATACCAGCGCTCCTTCAATTTTTTGCCTCAACGTGCTTGTACCTTCATGAAACTCTTTGTCCGCGAACCGGCGACTGCTTTTGTGGATCATTTCTTGTTCGCGCCGTTATTCATCTGCGGGCCAATTTCTCAACCGCGAACCAATAAATTTAATTAATTAATGAAAAATTAAGTCACAATGGGCCTGATAGGAAATTGCTTTGTGGTGTTGGTGCTCCGCAGTTTCGATTCTCCGCGGACTAAAATATTCTGAACTTTAAAAATTTCTATGTCATCTGAACTTAACCACTTAAATTCAGTGTTGAAATTCTGCGAAGCAACTTGGTTCGCGGTTTTTGGGCCATTGCTCCATGGTCCAGAGTGTCGTAAACTACTTTCACGAAGGGCTGGTCCGCGGGATACAGTCATCGTAAACCATCCTTTGAGGCCTCATAGAGGATCTTTCTATGAAGGCTCCGATGTATTCCTTTGCAAATAATTGGTATTTTGCCCATGTTTTATTATTTTTGGACTAACCATTTGTTGGATTTCGTTTTGCAGGAAGAAAACATGGTTCCCCCTCCTTCTTCACCTAGGCTTTCCATAGAGCCTCTCCCAATTGGTTTAGGGAGACGTCTAGCCTGGATTCATAGAGCAGAAAACATCAAAGAGGACCCTAGTCAGTCCATCATTCCAGATGATGGTGTCTTGAAAGACTTGATTCCTCCTGAGCTCCTGGATTACCAGTTATCAAATCGCCTTCCACATTATGGATTCGTTCTTCAAGACGACGTTTCTATTCCCCCCACTTTCTTAGGTCTTCCTTCTCTTTTCTTGGAAGCATCGTAAAAGTGTATTCAGGCGATCCTTACCCAATCAGGGGAGATGGTTTTCAACTCTGACCAAAAAGATGCTTTCATCTTGAGAGGCTCTGTTTGTACCAAAAGTGATCAGCATGCCCAAAAATTTTCTCAGGAGGCTATCTTCAAGAGTTACCCTTCTATTATCAACCTTTCTCGAGTAGGTCCCGATGCGGGGTGGATTACTAGGTGGGATCTTCGGTCTGGCGGGCTCTTCTCAAATGACTGGGCCTAGGTTTCTGGGTCCATCATCACTACCGGGAGTCTCTCGAATCACTGGTAGCAGTCAATTTATATTCCATAGTGTGGGCTTCCCAATTTTCTATTTACCCACCATCCTTGATCCTGCCAGACCTACTCAGTCGTTGGTGTTCAAGCACTAATACTTTCCACCTTGCCCATGGTGAAGTTGGCATTAGTCTGGGGGATATCCATCAATTGGGAGGGATCCCGATTTTTGGTGAAATGTATGACTAATTTATTCCTACCCCTGATTCATGGGACGACGTCAAAAAAGTGCCTTTATTGGCGAGGGATCTACTGGTTATGGAGGATAAATCCCTGGGTCAGGCCTTGCGTGCCCACTCTCTTATTCCATATAGCACCTGGATAGGGTTATTTCTGAACACCACTGGTCATGTGCCCAAGATCAAGAGCCGTAGGACCCATCCTTCTCAACAGTCATGAACCATCCCAGGTTCCTATTGGGAAGTTCTGGAGGCAGGCGACCACCATTCATGGGGTTACGAGGTGCGTCCCGGTGTGCCACCTATGCTCCGGCTGGCAGGTTTGTTTTCTATGTTCCTGAGCAGGTGGCTATTCCCTTTTCAAGATATCAATCTTGGTGTCAAGGCTTGCACCCTAATGATGGAAGTTGAGCTGGCAGAGGGCCGCCCGGTGAATTTGGTCGTGCCCACACTGGCTCGTATTTATGAACTGTTGGGTCACATGCAGAAGGGCAGCTCACCCTTCCGTCTGAGCGGGCCATTTCAATTTTTTATGGATGGGTAGCGGATCATTGTCGCTGCTATGAGTATCGTCACAACACGGTCATCTCTATTCCTACCTTTCATCCTACCCTGCTTGATATAGTTGGGGTTCTCTTGAAGTCCCTCATCTCTAGTGAAGTCCTCGACCTTCTGAGTGACTTCTCCCAGTTTTCATTCACTCCCTACCCCACCCCTTCTGGCGTCTTAGTCGACAACCGCCGGGGGAGCCTGGAGGAGCGTTCTTACATGATCTCTCTACGGGACTGATTTCTATCTGCGTGGATCGATGGGGTCTCTCTGTGCGAGCTGTATGCCCTGTATCTTTTTTCTCGCTAGTTTGGGTGCATGCAAGTCCACGTTTTCCTTCCCCCTCATCAGGCTCAAGGACTACACCCAACCATACTTCGTCAATGGTGGTTGATGCTGATGCGGGAGTGATCTGACCCAAGCATTCCCATGTCTGTCATGGGGGCAGTTGTCGGCCTTTTCTTGGAGTATGCAAAATCGTGGGTAAAACACTACCCCGATGGAATCCTAGGGAAGGCCGTCCGGCAGGCTCCCAAATCAGGAGGTACTGTGGCTATTGCATCCACTACACCTTCCTCATCAGCTCTATGGGAGGATCAACTGATGGCTCATTGATCAAAGTGACTCAAGGGATTTTCTTCCCCCAGCCCTGTGGTGGCCGAAGTTCAGACGGGTTCATCCATCTTGGACGTGGATGAGGACGACCCTGCGGTCCCAGGTCCCAACGAGACAATCCTGGATGTTTTTCCCGTCATTTCCAGGTTAGTAACTTGATCCCCAAGCCTAAACCAGGGTTAGAGGCTCCAGACATTCCAACTTCGGAACGAACATCTAGAGAGCACATGTCTTCACTGGTTGCAATGCCAAACATCATTCCCATACTACTGGGTGAGGACACCAAATATTCTCATGCCATGGCAGACCACCGATCAGTGCGGAGGTGGGCCTGGCCCCGGATTTGCAAGATCGTTGCCAAAACATCTCTAGCTGAGATAGAAACTAAAACTGAAGCTCTTCGACAACTCTTCTTGGGTTTGGGGTTAGGTGGATTTGATAATCGGCAGTTCCATTCTCTTTCTTGCCATGTTTTCATGGCCCGTGAGTAAGTTTCCAATGGTGAATGAAATCTTTCTCACGTTTCTGCCGCTCATTGCAGGACCCGATCCCTATAGGAATCCATGATGCAGCTCATCAGCTTATAGCACAGGAGGTGATTGCTTGAGATCTGGCGGTTATCCTATCCTCTGAGCTACATGAATGTGAAGAACGAGCAGCTATGATGAGGAATCAGTTGTTAGCTATGACTAGTCATCCTGAAGCCACCGGAAAAGGGATCAATTATCTCCAATCAAATGTGGAGCGTACTCGTCTAGTGGCTGAGGTTGAAGCCAAGAAGAATGTCTTGTGGGAACAGTCTTACAACGACCTCCGTCGCACGGTCGCTGATCTGGTGGAGAGGGCGAGTCAAGATCCTTTATGACAATCAGAGACATTCTTTTACTCTCTATTTTACTTACCCCTCTTTTTTTTGATGGAGAGGCCCCAGCTTGTGGAAGTCCTCCCTTTTTGTTCGAACGGAATACAATCTCTATCAATCTCATGTTGCCGTAAAATTTGATTTTCAATAGAACACTTTTTGTATAAATAACAACTCACTAAATTGGAATTAATCATTTCTTAGGAAAAAAACTCTAACTTTTTCCTGGACCATGGAATCCAGCGAGTATAGTTTGACTATTTTTAGGGTTTTTTAGAAAATCCCCACAAACTTTTTGTCTTTTCTTTTAATACCCTAATTTTTCCAAGGCTCATTTAGTGATCCCCTAGCGGGTATGGCCTGAATTTTTCTTAGGTCGCCCTTTTCAGGTTTTCGGCCTAACTGGATTTGTGCCTCTTTTATTGGGCGGTTCAAAGTCATTGCGTCAATACTATCATTACTGATGTTTTAGGTCAAACAGCCTTGACCGAGTATGGTGGGGAAAGGGCCCTAATGAGGTTTGGTTGATTAAAAGATGTCTCAATACTCTTCAGACGCACGCGGGGGAACATGTTTAAATTTGAACGACATGCAGGGCATGTCTCAAGGCATGGGAGCTACATCAGTGTACAGAAGTAAGAGGATCATCGCTTAAAGAAATATTTCCTTTGGTAGACAGGCCTGGGGTGATCAATATGCAGATCCGGTGAGGGCATGGTATGCATAGTCGTGAAAATGTGTCCTTAAGGCAATAACTCTCCATTTATGGTGTCCATTGGAATTTACGAAAATACGGATTATGGAAACCACCATGGGTGGCATGGAGAATTATGAAAACGATCGGGGGTGGCTCAAAAAGGGTATGTGACATCTGAAAGGTTTTGAGAACATCTGTATCAATCAAGAGTGTGGAAGAAAGGTTCCTGTCCTACACATTTATCTAGCTTAAAGGATGGTAGGGTCTTGGTGTAGTTTAAAGTCATGCAGCTGGGACATCACCTAAAATGGAACGACTTCTCTTAGTTCTCAGTAATATTATCAGGGACGTTCCACCATATTCAGGCAGGGTTGTGAAAGAGGTTGGTAAAGTGTAGCTCAGAGGGTTTCCAAATCCCAGGATGGACATAGGCGATCAAGGTCAATGAGGCGTACGGAGAGAAGCATTTCCTAAGGAAAATCATGCCTTTGGTAGATGGGCCAGGAGAGATCAATATGCAGAGCCGCTGAGGTAATGGTATGCATAGTCATGAAAATGGGTCCTTAGGTCAATGATTGTATTCCCCTGATAGACACGCAACTTCAAGGAAGTTGAGATTTGAGACCACCATGTGTGGATTATAAGAGCCTAGATTTTTTTGAGTACATAGTATGGATTACGATTAGAGGGTGTCGGGATACGGTGGAAACATCTAGACTAAACCTAACGAGAATGGGTGAAGTAATCCCTTCTCACACGGGTGTGAGATGGTGGCTTGTGCCAGTCTGACCGGTGCACTGAAGGACAGAGAAAAGCCTCCGTTACTTACTGAACCCATGACAGGTTGGACCGTGCAGTTTAGCACCTTGAGGTAAAGACGGAGAGAATTATTAAAGGATGTTGTGCAGTTTAACGTCATGCAGCGAGGATGGGGGGAATTTTTCATGCCTTTTCCAATATTGTGCAGTTTAACGTCGTGTAGTAAGGACGATTGACCGTGCAGTTTAACATAGTGTGGTAACGATGAGGAGCATTATTAAACTAGAGAAAATGATTTTTGTTGGAGGAATTCCCCTGGATGTTTAATTCTTGGTCTTTGAAGCCTTACGTCAGGAGGCCAAGCTGTGCTCCGTGCCGTTTGACGTCATGCGGCAAGGGCGAAGTTAAAAAGGGCACTCTTGATTAGAATGAAACTGGGCCCAAGTATCCTAGCATGTCAAAGATGTGGAAAGGGATGATGGTGTAAATCATGTTTTCGGGGCTTATTGGATCTAGAGAGATGTCATGAAGGCTCTGAGGCTGGTAAGCATATAGAGCTAGGAAGAGTATTGCCTAGGAAAATCTTGCCTTTGGTAGATGGGTCAGGGGCTATCAATATGCAGAGCCGCTAAGGGCATGGTATGAATAGTTATTAAAAGGTGTCTCTGGGTCGATGACATTCCGATTCTAATGGCCATGAATGGTTATGAAGATCCGTAATTGTCTGGGCCATGAATTCTGTCATCGGGGAAGGAAATGTCTGGGCATGTCGGGGATATTCATCCCTAGATGTTGTTAAAGCTTAAAGATCCCCTTGCACTGATATATTTTTTACGTGGGGGTGTAAATTTACTCCGTACAGTTTAACATCATGCAGTAAGGAAGAGGTACCCCTAGTTTAGAGGTCATAGAGCTTGGACCACTGGGTGACTATTAATGCAGTCACTCAAAGGATAACTGGGTCAACATGTTCTGATGTACTTAAAACAAGGTGGGGGATGATTCTTGAAAACTGTAACTTTGAGTTTTCTCATATCCGGAGATGTGGTGTGGGCGCTCTGAGCTGGTAAGCGTACAGATATGGGAAGAGTATCGCCCGAGGAAATCTTTCCTTTGGTAGAAAGGACAGGGGCTATCAATATGCAGAGTCGCTGAGGGCATGGTATGCATAGGCATACAAAGGTGTCCCCGAGTCGATAAATTTCCACTTCTGATGGCCATGAATGATTATGAAAATCCGAGATTGCTCATAGTACAGAATTCGGTATGTGGGGATAATGGTGTCTGAGTATACAAGAAACATCTTCACTGCAATTGTTTGTTGAGTCAAAGTACCCTAGTCCTGGATTGATGTTCATTGACTCAGGTCGGTATGTGAACCACCGGTGGAAACATAGGCTAGCTAGGTAGGGGTACCCTAGAAACATTTGGATGCAAATATGGGAATGAACTTGTAAACCACTGCTCCATAAATTTTTGGATCGGGAGATGTGATACAGGGGCTTTGAGGCCAGTAGGCTCACGGAGCTAGGAAGAGTGTCGCCCAAGGAAATATTGCCTTTGGTAGACGGGTCAGGGGATATCAATATGCAGATCCGCTGAGGGCATGGTATGCATAGTCATGCAAAGGTGTCCACGGGTCGATGACTTTCCACTTCCAATGGCTATGAGTGGTTATGAAGATCCATAATTATCTGGGTTATGGAGTCTCATGTGTAGAGAAGATGCATCCAAATGTGCAAGGAGAATCTCCATCTCGTTTTTCCATGTGTCTTGGGTGGGTCGCGATGAAGTCCGTGCAGTTTAACATCATGCGGTGAGGAAGAAACCCGTGCAGTTTAACGTCATGCAGTGAGGATGAAGTCCATGTAGTTTAACGTCATGCAGTAATGACGAGGTATACACCCCATGTAGGTATGGTCCGTACAAAGGGGAAAAGGGGAATTTTTAACATTATTGTTCGTGCAGTTTAACATCGTGTGGCAAGGATGCAAAAATACACCCAGTGCAGGTCTAGCCCATACACGGGGAAAAGGGAGCATTTTTTAATCTTGCTATCCATGCAGTTTTATGTCATGCGGTAAGGACGAGGAGTGATCTCCGTGCCAGTCTGGTCCGTACACAGGGGAAGGTCATTTTTATCTTTTATTCAAGGGCTGGACCATGACAGGGAACCCTGGCATCACTACGTATCCTGCGAGGACATAAATCAAGACATACGTAGTTCTCTAAAATAAGTACACCTCGTGCAGGGCTGGTCCGTACACAGGGGAAGGGGACATTATCTAACTTTTATTTTATTTCATTTGGAGGTGGATAGGCCAGGATGGGGAACCCTGGCATCGCTATGTATCCTACGAGGGTAGGAATAAATCCATACGTAGTTCTCTGAAAGAAGTACACTCCCTGAAGGTCTGGTCCATACACGGGGGGAGTGGGGCATTGTTAAAACTTCTTGTCCGTGCAGTTTAACATCGTGCGGTGAGGACGAGGGATACACTTCGTGCAGGTCTGGTCCGTACACGGGGAGAAGAAGGCATTTTTAACTTTTATTTGGGAGTGTCTAGACCAGGATAGGGGATCCCAATGTCACTACGTATCCTGCGAGGGTAGGAATCAAGCGGTATGTAGTTCTCTGAAATCCGCACAGTTTGACGTCATGTGGTGAGGACAGAAGCCATATAGTTTAATGTCACGTGGTTAGGACGAGGGGAATTATTAGATTATGTTCTGTTTAATGTTGTGTGGTAAGGACGAACTCCATGCAGTTTAACATCAAGCAGTGAGGACATAAGCCATGAAGTTTAACATCATGTGGTTAGGACGTGATACTCTTAGTTTAAGGTCATAGAGTATGGACCATTGGGTGCTTGGCAGTTTAATGTCATGAAGCTCGGACGAAGTGTACACCCTATGTAGTTCGGGTCCATACACGGGGGGGGGGGGGGGGGGAGGGGGTATTCTTAACTCTAATTATTCGTGTAGTTTAACGTCGTTTGGTAAGGATGAGGGATGCAACCCGTGCAGGTCTGGTCCGTACACGGGGGGAAGAAGAGAGCATTTTTAACTTTTATTTGGGAGTGGTTGGGCCAGGATAGGGGATCCCGGCGTCACTACGTATCCTGCGAGGGTAGGAATCAAGTTGTACGTAGTTCTCTAAAATCTGCATCGTTTAATGTCATGCGGTGAGGACGGAAGCCATATAGTTTAACATCATATGGTTAGGATGAGGGGAATTATTAGATTCCGAGTAGTTTAACATCGTGCGGTAAGGACGAACTCCATACAGTTTAATGTCATGCGGTGAGGAAATAATCCATGCAGTTTAACGTCATGCGGTGAGGATGTGATACTATTAGTTTAATGTTATAGAGTTTGGACCGTTGGGTTCTTGGCAGTTTAATGTCTTGCAGCTCAGACGAAGAGTACACCCCATGCAGTTCGGGTCTATACACGGGGGGAGGGGTCTTTCTTAACTCTTATTATCCATGCAGTTTAACATCATGCGGTAAGGATGACATATTCTTGGTCTCTATGCGAATTACTTCTTCACGAATCTCGTATTGGTAAGAGCTGTGATGAATTTCCCGTCCATGGAGATCAGGGCATATGCTCCATCGGAGTAGACCTTTTGTACAACATATGGTCCCTCCCCCCTTGGGCTCAAGCTTTGGAGGTTTCTTGCCGGGTATCATTGGGGTCCGGAGGAGCAACACTAATTCTCTTTCCAAGAAAGACCGAAGACGAACCTTTTTGTTGAAGGCTCATGCGATCCAGTTCTGGTAGACTTCCAAATTTTAAAAGTGTGCAACTGCTTCTCATATAGATGTTCCATTTCACCTATCCACTTTTCTGATTTCTCATCATTGGATAATTGTTCACAGATGGCAATACGGAGTGAGGGAAGTTGGAGTTCAATGGGTAGGACCGCCTCTGTGTCGTACACTAATGAGTACGGGGTAGCCCGACTAGCGGTGCAGATTGTGGTTCGATAATCCCACAATGCATGTAGGAGTTTATCCAGCCATTAATTCTGGTCTTCTTCCACCATTTTCTAGAGAATTTTGGACATGGTCTTGTTGATATATTTTATCTGTATGTTGGCCACTACATGGTAGCAGGATGAGTGGCTAGCCTTGATACCATACCTGTGGTAGAGTTTCTCCACTTCTGCAAAGCAGAATTTGGTGCCGTTGTCCGTCAGTATGGTATGAGGGACACCAAATCTGGTGATGATATTGGCCTTCACAAAGCTAATAATATTTCATGCCCCGAATTCCTTGATGGGTATGGCTTCTTCCCATTTGGAAAAGAAGTCAGTTTTCGTGAGGATATACTTTAGCTGTTTGGCCGTGGAGGGAGGATATGGTCCCAGGATGTCTATCCCCCATATGGAAAATGGACAAGAGTACTTGGATTGATGAAGTATCTCTGGGGGTTGGTGTATGAAGTTGGCATGGATTTGGCATGAGTGACATTTTGATGTAAAATGCTCGTAGTCTTCTGCCACTGTGGGCTAGTAGTACCCAAGCCTTCGAACCTGATGCGAATGCTTGGTCCCCGGTTGATGTTCTCCACATGCTCCGGCATGTACTTCAGTCATTACAATGACAGTTTCTTATCCATCAATGCATATGAGAAGCACTCCATCGAGGCCTCGTTTGTAGAGGACCTCCTTCTAACCCGTGCCGCTGTATAGGAAAAAGTTGATTTCCCTTCTCCGTGTTTTCTCTCGTTCAACCCTGTCTGATGAAAGTTCTCCCCGTTGAAGGTAGTTTGCAATGGGGGTCATCTAGCCGGTGGCAGGAGAAAATGGCTTAGGGGAAGGACTGACTTTGTGGATTTCTTCCGGCTTAGCTTGAACAAACATCAATACCATTTGACAGTGAGCAATACTGATAATTGTTTCATCCCGGTCTTGGTCGTCTAGGGTTATTGCCGTGTTGGCTAATGCATCAGCCTGAGCATTCTGAGACAGGGGAATATCGGTCAATTTTGGTTCTGTAGAGAATTCCACCATTAACCCTTGGACATTGTCAAACAGGGGGATCAGATCCTCCTTTTTAATAGCATAGTCACCATTGACTTTCTTGATGACCAGCTCAGAGTCACCTTTTACCTTATGGTGTTGCACTTGTTCCTGGAGTTCATGTTCCGGGCCTACGATGAGGGCTTAATATTCCACTTCATTGTTCGTACATCCCTCTGACAAGAGGAAGGAATATGGCAAGACTGCCCTACTTGGGGACACGATTATTATCCCCAAACCCACTTTGTTGAATCTGGGATCTTCCATCCTCCTCCCGGTTGGGCTTTGGGATGTGTCATCGAAGTACATTTTCCATGCTGGGAACTCCTCTTGAACAGAGAAGATGTATTCATTAGGTAGCTCGGCGTCCGGTGCAATAGTCCATATCAAAAGGGTGTTCTTCCATAAAGTCTACTAATTCCTAGCCTTTGATGGCTTTCTAAGGCACAAACCATATGTCAAACTGTTGCAGGATAACGGCCATCGAGATAGGCGTCCGGTTAACATCGGGCGGCTGAGGATGTACTTGAGCGGGTTACTCCGCGAGATCAAATAGACTTCATGATGCTGCAGATAATGTTGCAACTTTTGAACTGCAAAGACCAAGGCCAAATAGCTCTTCAAGATATTTGAGTATCGAGTCTCAGCATCAATCATGGTTCGACTAAGGTAATAAAGACTGTTTTCACTTTCAGCGTCATTCTTTTGTGCGAGAAAGGCTCTCAGTGACCGTTCTATGGCCATCACGTATATGATGAATGGTCTTCCTTTGACCGGGGGCGTGAGCATCGGTGGGCTTAAGAGGTAATTCTTCAGGCTATCGAATGCCTCTTGGCAGTCATATGCCCATTGGTACGTGACCCCCTTCTTCATTAACTTGGTAAAGGGAAAACATTTTCCTGACAAGTTGGCTATGAATCGCCTAATATAGGCTAGGTTTCCTTGGAATTCCCTCAACTCGGTGAGATTTCGGGGAGGTGGTAATCCAAGGATATCCTTTGTCCTCTCAGGGTCGACTTCGAAGCCACGATGGCGTACGTCGAAGCCAAAAAAATTTCAATAAGGTAACCCCAAAAGCACATTTCAAGGGGTTCACCTTCAAGCTATATTGTTGGAGTTTGTTGAAGATGATCTCATGGTCAGACAGGTGATCCGAGAACTGTCTAGACTTGACCACCAGGTCATCCACGTAACATTCAAGGAATTTTCCCAGGAACGGTTTAAATATCTGATGCATGGCATGCTGATATGTGGCGCCAGCATTCTTGAGACCAAAGGGCATGACCCTGTAACAAAATAACCCTTGAGGGGCCCTGAAGGGAGTGGATTCTTCATCTTCTTGGGCCATCCTGATTTTATTATATCCATAATAGTCGTCCATGAAGGATAGAGCCTCAAACCCAGCCGTTGCATCGATTAATAACTCAGTGACCGGGACCAAGAAATCATCTTTCAGAAATGATGATTGAGATCTCTCAAATCAATACAAACACGGATTTTCCCATTCTTAATCATGATGGGGAAGATGTTGGCCAACCAAATAAGGTACTAGACCTCCCGAATAAAGCCTTCTTTAATGATATTATCGACTTCAGCCTCTATTTTGGCAGCATGTGAGGGGTGTGACCTTTTGGTGGACTGTTTATAGCCTCGTTGGTCTTTTGGGAGACCTAGGTGGTGTGTTGCCACTTCCGGATCGTGTCCTAGAATTTTTGTGTAATTCTAGGAAAACACATCCTGATGTTTCCTTAAGAAGGAGGTATATACCTCGTGCTCTTCGAGAGACATGGCTGCACTAATGAGAGTGGGCTCAGATCTTCTTCAGTACCCAGGTTTATTTCCCTGAGCTCATCCACAGTGGTGGAGATACCGTCCTCAAATGCAGGAGGTGCATCCCTGAGTTCTCCCCCCTCTTCTTCTCCCAAATATTCATCTTCTTGATCCGAATAGGAGAGAACTCCTAACCCGGGCTTTTGGGAGTCTGGAGGTGAGGTATCGTGAGCATCCTTACTTGAGCTTTCATCCCCAGATTGAGGGTCAGTGGACGTTCCCACATTTTCATCCTCGGCTGTTATGGCTGAAGTCAGGAGGACATCTGAGTGCGTGCCCAAACATGAATTCCTACTCTCAGTATGGTTGATGGGAAAAACATAATTTCCGCCAAGATACCTAATGGGGTCATCAGGAACCATTTCCAGGACATTTGTAATGGGGATCCAGTCGGCACCATCGACCAAAGGCTTTTTTTCTTTTGATAATAGAACCCGATGTCAATGTAATGTGACTCAGAGATCTCGATAGGGGCTTTGTCGGCGTGCAACATTCCACTTTGTCCATTGATGTGGTACTTGATACACTGGTGGTAGGATGAAGGAATGACCATGTGTTTATGGAGCCATGGTCTTCCCAGCAAGGCATTAAATTATGTGCTCTACTGGACCACCAGGAGTTCCGTTTAGGCTACAAGGTCACCAAAATGGTTCTTTAGCTTAATTTTCCCCATTGGATTCTGCTAGATCTTGTCGTAACCCAATAGAGTTGTAACTGAGGGGATTAGATCATCCTCATTGTAGCCCAAATTACGGAGTGCCCGTAGGGGAAGGAGGTTAATGCTAGAGCCATTGTCTATAAAGAATTTCTGGATCTCAACACCATTCAGTGTACCGAACACATATAATGGTACGATGTGTCCTTGCATGATGGAATCTTCGTCCTAATCGGTGAAGGAAATCACCACATTGCATTTGGTCGGGCTAGTCTCCATCCTGTAAATCTTGTCAGCAGCTACCTCGGCTGGAATCTCCTGGGGGCTGATCAATGCTTCTATAAGCGCCTCCCTAAGGTCTGCTGAAATACTTAGGGAATTGAGGATCGACATCTTGGTTGGTACCGATGATAGCTACTTAAGGATATCATATCTTTTCTCCAATGGTTGACGCTTCTCCATTGGCGGGAGATTCTTAGTGGGTGCTTTGGGTGGTGGAGGATTTGACGAGGAGGGATCGGCCGTGGGGTCGGATATCGATGGTGTTACAGCATTTTGAGGACTTGGCCCAGTAGGTCTATTTGTGCGCACTTTTCAACCAGACACTTGCCCCTCCTCTGATGGGTATCATAGAATAACAGGTCCAGGGTGGCCTCTTGTGGATTTTGAGGGATTTTATTTCTCCTGCTAAGTCCACTGAAGGGCTCTCCCACGGGTTTCCATGATATTAACGATTTGGGATGGGGTCCAACTGTAGGGTTGGTTTTGACCGTAGCTATGCCTCCCCAGGTATCCCCTACCTCTTTGATTACTCCTCCCGGTTCCTCGTGCAGGGAACTCAAGTTCATAATGGTACCCTTCATCAGGGGACAATTCCATGAGATGGATTTTGTTAATAGAACTAAATATTGGCTCTTCATCCTCTAACAAATCAACCCGGTCAGTTGTCTCTGATGGTGCCGTTTGGTGGGTCGGTGCCCGTGGAGCCAAATTCAAGGGCATATAATCTTCCAGGGTCAGGACTAATTTTGGCCCCGTTGCGGATTTCCCCTCTTGTGATTGTTTCTTCCTTCTTTGATTATGCCCGGATGACTGGCTCGTGGAGGAATGTGAGGTCAATGCTGTCGGCTATGCAGCGTCATGGGTTTTTGGCGGCAACACGGGTTGTCGTAGCTAAGCTCGGAGTATGCCCTGGGCTCTGTTGATAGTCTTCCGAGTCATCCAGTCATTGAATTCCTTCCCCTTCTTGCTGGTGAATTTCTACCACCCCTCCTCTTTGTCGGAATCGGTGGTAGAGATACGTTCCACAGGTGCTGGGGGTGGTCCCAGCTCGACCTGTCCGGAGTCTACCATCCTCTATATGAGGTCTTTGAAGACGAAGCATTCTCAGATATTGTGCCCCAACATTCTATGGTTGGGGAAGTAATCTGGCATGTCCTCATGACCAACTTATTCAGGTTTCCTCGGCTTCGGGAGGCGGAGAAGGTTGCAATTCATGGCGGTAATGAAGTAGCCACAGACATGATCGTCTCAGAATGAGTACAAATTTTGTCTTCTCTCCTGAAACTAGTTCTGCTTCAGTCCTCTCTGATCGTCCGGTTTAGGCAGAGGTGGCCGCTGATATGCAGGAGGCCCTTGATGATTTGGTGGAGGCCTGAGCGGTGGAGCGGTCACAGGGGCTGGCTTGAGTGTTACAGCAGATGCTTCAGCTCTAGGGGATCTTTTCACAGGAGCCTGCGAGGCTGTTTGGGACTTTGAGTTGGTCCACTGCAGGGAGTCCTCAATTCTCTGGGAGATGGACAAGAGATGGCGGAAGCTAGTGGTGCACTTTACTAGTATGAGTGGTGTTCACAGCTCATCTCGAAGATTATCTATGCATATGGCTAGCATCTCATTTTGAGGCATTGTATTATTCAGGGAATAGGTCAGACATTTCCACTTGGCAATGAAATATGAGACCCTCTCGTTCTCCCTCTACTTGTAGTTCATGAGGTTTATGACCGTTGTTTTAGGCAACTTTCAGCTGAAGTGGAACAGGAACTACTTCCGAAGGTCCTCTCAACTCTTTATTGACTGGGCTGGAAGACTCATATTCCAGACAAAGGAAGATCCTTACAAGGTTCATACGAAGCATCTGAGTTTTACTGCTTCTTTTTTTTTGGAGTCCCCATCATAGGGTCGCAATAAGACGCGTAGTACATCAAATGTTGTTCCGGATCGCCTAACCTGTTGAAAATAGGGAATACAGGGCTCCCAAAATTGTGTGGAGGTGGTGTATTGGTCACCCAATCTAGGTAGGGTTTCCGTTCTGGCGGTATTAGAGCGTATCGACCTTCCATCGCTTCCAATTGATCTTTTAGTGCCTCGATGGTGTTGGTGAGACCCTGGTTTACATCCTGCTGGGCCCGGTCCTGAGCAGGCGTAGCCCGAGGCATTGCCTGAGGATCCGGATTGGCTGGAATCAAGGGTGCATATTCCATTCAGGGCACCCTCAGAGGGTTCGGGTGTACTTGCTCTGGTTGCCTCCTAAGTGGAGGGAAATCTTGGTATTCATCATCCACCTTTAGGTAATTAGACGGACTAGGTGCCTCATTCTGCCGGAGCCCTGACCGTGCTTCATTTTCTAGGGAAAACCATAGTCTTTGTGGTTCACTAGTTGGTATTACATGATGTGGCTCCTCCTGGGATGCACTTTCAATAAGGAGGTTCCTATGGAGTATCTCGGCGTTAAGCCACCTCAATTATTTCATCTCCTCTTCATGTCGAGCGAATATCTCTTTGAGCATGAGTGGCTCATCATTGTCGAGAGAAGGAGGTGGGTTAAGGGTAAATATTCCTTTATTCTTATACTTATTGGAATATCTCTGGGCAGACGGAGGAGGTTTGGATGGAAGGACGACCATATTTAGGGCGGCCCTCTAGTTCCGGGTCTGCACACTTGGGGGTTCGTTGTGAGTCACAGCCTGACGGGAACCATCATCTTCCGACCCATTCCGATTTTCATCATCTCTGGTGTCACCCATGGGGTTAACCTCTATGACGTTGATAGATTCATATCACGGGGCAGAGAAGATGCCATCTTCCAAACAGGAAGAGGATATCCCGTGCCTTCTAATAGCCTTCCCTTTCATGACCTGGGATTGCCTTTGAACTTCATTACGAAGGGTGACGCAGATAGTTATTTGAGGTGAATTTACGTTGCGCCTTCCCCTTAGTGTGGATGATGATTCAAATGAAGGGATAGGATGTAAACCGCCTCTTCTGACTGTCCTACCTATATGAGAGAAGACTGTCTCTCATGGGGGAGGTTGTTGTTGAAGGGGTAATAATGCCCCCCTCTCTGGGGGCTGGGGTTGGTTCTTTTCCTTTGATGTCGAGTCCCCACCCATTTTTATTGGTCTTATGGGGGAATTTGTTGTTAAAAATGCCCCCAGACTTATAGGCTGGGGTTGACACTCGATGGTGGCAGTGGTTGCTACTATCTCCACCTGCCAGATCTTGCGTGCCCCCATTCAGGGGTGAACTGGATTTGGTACCGAATTCACCTGTGGATCAATACCTTCTAGGGAGGCAGTAAAAGATCGCTGATTGGAATCTCTTAGGCGAGAGGCCTGTTGTATGCTCTCGGTGGCCTGATTCAAGAGTTCTTGAATGGCTTGTTCCCACCGGGCCTGACGCTTCTGGGACTTACTCAAGGCCTGACTCTGTTGGGTATTTTTCCTTTCTTGAATAGGGGGACCGCTCGATTGCTGTCTTGACATGATGATGTTGCAATAAACCATGTCGAACGGGTTATTTTGGGTGGGGAGCGGGGTGAAATGCATAGCTCTGTGTTCCCCCCATCCCCTGATATGGACTCTCATTGGAGCATCACTGATGAGTTGGTGCAGCTTGTGCAGCGCATAGAGGCAGGCTATCTCCATGTTTCGTTTACGTTTCTCAGGGCGCTGTCGCCACACCGAAGGAAGGGCCTCCAGGTCTATGTGACACAGGAGGTCTCCTATCGTCTTGACATGGTCTACATAGCCATCATAGGGAATAAATCTTGATTTCAGACGACAGAGGGTTGTCTATATATTATGGCGGATGTCATACACGCACTCTTCTGACAACTCTCTAGGTATGTCGAACTAAGATATGGTCGTCGGCCAAAACATACCTGGTATATCATCCCTGGCCAGTCGTTTCCTCAGGTGTATCATATTGGCATACTCCTCTGCTAGTGATTCATCTACCTGTTCATCCCAACTGAGGTGCTCCCTGATAGTGTGGTTAGAGGCAGTGGGACTGGTAGGTATTGAATTGTCACGTGGGTGATTCCGAGGTGGCTCAGAGGATGAACGCGGCCCTGGAACGTCTCCTGATTGAAGAAGGGTGTCATTGGTGACCAACTGGGAATCAGACATGCTTGATCCCATCCTTCTGAGTGCCTCGACATATGAGGGATTTTCTATGCTTGATTTGGCAAGGGGAGGACCTTCCAATCGATATGATATGTCATCGCGGGGAGGACCTCCGAAATGGCGGACGTAATGGTGAGGACTACCATTACTACTTGAGTCATCACTGCATAGAGGAATTTTGCATTGCACACCCTGGGGAGGACCTCCAAGGTGTGTCGCAGCAAGGGGAGGACCTTCTGGTTGCGTAGCGTCGTTACGGGGAGGGCCTTCGCAACAAATTCCATCATGGTGAGGATGACCATCATGGATTGACATTCGATGTGCATCCTGGGGAGGACCTTCAAGACACACTACGACAAGGGGAGGACCTTCTTGCTTCTTGGGTCCATTGCGGGGAGCACCTTCGCAATGGCGGCCGTGGTGGCGAGGACTACCATCACAGCTGCGGCAATGGCGAGGACTACCATTACTGATGCTGCAGGGAGAATATCTGTGGGATACATCCTAGGGAGGGCCTCCATAATGTACTGCAATGAGGGGATGGACTTATCGTTTCTTGAAATCTCTATGGAGAGGACCTCCGTTATCAGGGTGGAGAGGACTACCGCCGCGATCTGATGCCCGGCTGCGCGGAGTGTCGTTGCAGTGTATACCCTCGGGAGGACCTTTATGGTGGACCGCAGCAAGTGGAGGAACTTCTTGATGCTCGATATTCTGGTCACATGGAGGGTTTCCATGACTCGTATGAAAAGAGGAGCTCTCGTGATCCATCATTATATGCTCGTGGGGCAAGCCCCTGTGGGTGCTCTGGGGAGGACCTTTAGAGCTGCTGGTAGCAACATTGTGGGGAGGGACTTCGCAAATGCTACTGCCACTCCCATAATATGGTGATGGGTGGGCAGGGTTTTGAGCCTGTGATGTGTACTTAGCAGTGTTTGGAACCCTAGCTTTCAGCAGAGTAGAGTCATGAACCCGCTCTTTATTTTTCGACTGCCTTCAACGCGTTCGGGGTGCTTTTTTGTGGGCTGCCGGGACCATCTACTATTGATAATGGCATTCACCTTTGGTTCCTTGACTAATTGGTTCTCATGATGTTATCATGATACACCGGCGAGAATCTTGACTTTTAGCATGGATATATTCCTACTCTGGAGAATCCATCGTGATAGACGGGTGTCCCCCATTTGGAATGAGTGAAGCTGCTCGATATGGTTGCCCTTGCGTCGCGGAATATGGCCGGAGACCCTCCTGGGAAGAAGCATGGATGTAGATCTGCCCCGAGGCGTCTATCTCGTCTCTTAGATGAGTCGCCTCAATTGGGAAGAGAAGCTCACGGGCCTGAGTCCTTGTTGTTTCCGCTGAGGCAATTACATTCTAGAAAGTCTGCAAGATATGATCTGGGATCGATACCTACCCCTCCATCATTTCCAATATTTGTAGAGAGACATATTTGGCTGGAATGGGTTTGAAGGCCCATTCCGGTATTAGAGTAGGAATATCCTGATCCGGTCCTCCTATGGTCAGTGGGTACTAACAATTCTCCTGTGTCTGGGTAGGTGAACGAATCTGGCCCTGGATCGGGATATGCTGGTTTATCTCTCCATTTTCCACCACATTGGGGTGGCAGACTATACTAGCATCCACAGGGAGCTGGATCTACATTTGTTGGTCTCCCACCGTATCAAGTTGGTGGCCTTTGTTGATGGGGAGACGTGTCGGTCTATTAATTTCTACCACATCTGGATGGCGGACTTTGCTGATCACCACCATATGAAGATGGAGGGTGTGAGAAGCATCTTCTAGGAGCTGGTCTTGCAGGCATTGGGTCGCCACCACATCAAGCTGGTGGGCTTCACAACCCTGGGCAGGGAGAGGTGTCTGCCGGGTAAGTGCCATCTTGCGTGAGAGATGGGCCTAATGGAGCTCGGCGGGGATGTGCACCGGCTCATATGATGCCGCCATGTCCGGATGGCGGGCTCGGGAGGAGCGAACAGTTGTAGGTGCCTGTTCGTGGTACGTCTCTGTGGCTGGGCAGCAGAGCTCCTCAGGGACCAGAGTGATGACTGGTCCCTGGTTCTATGTTTTCCGCCCTCGTTGGGCAGTCCGAGGGGCCGGAGCTCAGGAAGCATGGGCCTGAATCCTTATGGAGACATCCTCCTGGGTGTGAGGATGTTGAGTCGCGGAATGACCACGATGACGCCTTCATATGGGGGCCATGGAGCGGAACCCCCGTTCGTCAGGGATGAAGTCCTCAACGTCGACCTCATCTTCCTTCCTAAGATAAGGGAGTTACGCATTGCCTGTTCTGGGGACAGACTCCCGAAACGGTTTCAGATGGTAACATGGGACATCTGGATCTGCTTGTGTGGCCGCTGCTGGGAAGGCGACCAGTGATTTTTGGCAGATCGGAGGGTGTGCATGGCCGCCTCCACCATTGGTAGAGTACCGTTCAGGTGGTACTCTCGAATCAACACGTCTGAGACCCAGCGTTGAAGATGTTGGGTGGGTGACGGGGTCCTCCGTAGGTGAGGATGTCTAGTCCTTACGTTGTTGGAAGTGCACGCTTGTGAGTTCTTTTGCGATGCCATTGGATCGAAGGGAGTTCTGAAGATACCTGCAAAATATTTTAACAAATAAAAACAGAAAACCCGTCAAAACACCATCTCATGATCCCATGCATAATTAATGACCTTGCTTGGCCTTCCATGAGAGTATAAAGGGAAATAGTGTGGGATTATGTTAAATTTGTCATGTTTGGTTAAATATTCACGTCAGGTACACCATTTTTGTTTCTGGTTGGTCTGAAAACGCCCAACGGTTCCGTATCCAATGACACGCGGACATGCTTTGAAAAGGCTAGCGTTTCGTGGATGGTCTGACCAGTGACGCATAAGAACTAACATTGGTCTAGAGGATGGGATGTTGGTCTCATCGCACCCTTTTGGGGGGGAATTATTGCCTGTTCTGGGACTCTCTTATAGATTTAAGAGGTATTCATATGTTCTTGAATCTTTGGTTTATACCAAATCATAGTATCCACAGATTTTTCCTGGTTGGCAATGGTCAACTGAACGCAGGGATTCAGAATCATTTATGCCTGAGGTTTACCATCCCTTGTTGGATTAATGACCTAGTGGAGTCAGGACTCATTGAGGCGGTGCTAGGATTGGCGCGGTGAACTGATGTGAAGATAGTCGAATCGACCGGTTGTTGGGCTTGATCCTTACGGAGGCTTTCTACGTACCCTGCCTAGGATACAGGGATCAAAGTCCATGTAGTTCAAATGGGAGTGTCGGAGAACCGATGTGATGGCGTGCCCAAGGGGTCCGCTGGTGATCGGGCATGAACCTCACGGAGGCTACCTACGTACCATGCCTTAGCACGGATCAAAGTCCACGTAGTTTAGGCATACATTTTAACTTCATGCATGACGACATATAGTTTAATGTCATGTGGGACGCCTGGTCGGGCTTGAATCTCATGGAGTCTAATTACGTATCCCTGTGGTATGGAATCAAAGTCCTTGTATTTCATAATGTCTTGGGGCTTACACTCTGAAGAGGCCGAGAGTAATGGATTAGGGCTTACACTCTGAAGAGGCCCATAGTAATGGATTGGGGATTACACTCAAAGGAGGCCCGTAGTAATGGATTGGGGCTTACACTCCGAGGAGGCACATGGAAACAAAGCGTAGTGGGAGAGGTAAAGGGGTGGTCCTGTGCCTGTCACCTCTCTTGTTCCCCAGGGAAGTACCTGGGGAAGCATCGAGGTGCATGGGGACGGCTGCCTTCAGATGGGTATGTCGCCCCCTCTCTGGGGAGGGGAGAAGTGCCTGACCGCCGAAGCTTGCAGTCCCCCATCCTGGTGAGTAGAGGAAGAAATGGGGCTATCGGGCTCAGACCCCACATTACCATGGGAATGTGATCCCATGCATTATTCTGGAATCCGCCCAAGGTTCGACGAAATCCATTGGACCTGTTTACTGTGGGTATGTGAACTCAAAACGGCGTGCTGATGCGCCTGATGGTTACACCACACGGATCTGGTGGCTCTAGTGGAGGCCTCAGCTCGGGGCCGATGAGTAGGCCAATGATGATGTTGCGAAGGATCGGGCCGGATTGAAATTTTAAGGATTTTATCTAACTCAGGGAATCGGAACTTCGAAGGTTTTGGCAGTCCACACAGGGGTATGGGTGGTGGTGCCCTTCGCGTAGGGAAGTGCTACGTGGCAGGAGAGGCTATCCACGAACCATGGTGATCCGCATACTAATGGGAATCCTACCAACTGATGTGGTTCGTGGCTCCGGGATCGATCCACGAACCAGGGTGGTCCACGGAGGGTTCCACGTGAGAAGCAACGACCAAGGGCAGCGCCGGCCATAGGATCGTCAGTCGGGGCTTCACCCACATAGGAGGGCACTACGCGGTGCGGCGGATCAGAAAAGAGGAATAAAATCTCTAGTCCGCGGGGAGTACATCCACGGAGGGACCGTGGTTCGTGGTTTTCACATCTCTCATATTTTAAGTTTGCGGTCCACCAAGTTATTATGCATTTTTTTGGTTCCTTATTAGTTCGTTCCCAGGTTCATACCAGCTCTGGTTCGCGAACTGGAACTTCCGAAATCCTAAGCCTTCCTTCGAAATCTTTCCACCAGAATCCTCCCAATCGTCCGACCTCATTTTTCTCTTTCTTTTTTTCCTTCCCCCCTCCGTTTCCTTTTATAGAGTGAGTAAAGAAATGTATTTGTGGTCACACGGCACATTTTGTAGCTGTCCATGACTGAAAACCCAGTTTACGGCTGACTTGGTCAATCCGCGACTCGTGGTGGGCACTGAGCAGTTCTGACCCCCTCCCCACACGCGATCCGAATGAGGGGAGTGCTTCACGGCCACAAAGGGTTCCACATCCATTTCGTGAATGGAAGAGGAGGCAGTTCGGGCCTGATGACGTAGCTCATGGCTGGGGCGCTCCAGAATGGTTAACCGGGTTGGCGCCTGGCCCGCCTCGTGACCGCAGAGGATCTCCTCCTCTATCTCGCGAACGACGACGGTTTGTGGAGGAGGGACGCTTCAAGGAACTGACCGTGCGTCGTTATATTTAGACCAGTACGTGGACCAGTTCATCCTTCGACATCCTTGAGTATTCTCCACATTTTCCAAATCCTTTTGAGGGGAAATTGGGTAGAGTCTCCCTTGAGTTAAAGGGGATCATCATTCTCCTTTGCGGATTTTCAGGACCCTACAATATCCCAAGTACATGTTGAAAAAATGATTGAATCATACATCTCATATAATTTTATAATAGGCTGATCATTCAATCTCAACTATATATTAAATAAGGAAAACACATTTGATAAAAGATATCATTGATAAATTAAAATCACGTGGTTTCAAGAAGTAATCAGGACCATCAAAATATACATACATGAAGTGTAATAATAGGTCTCACAAGATGAACACACACCAAAAATCCCCCATGAAAACTTATAAAACACATGACAACGTCATGCGCTTACTACCATAAGTGAAATAGAATTTAGATGACAAGGTCAATATCCAAGTCTAATTTCACTACATCATAATATATAAAAATTCACAATTATCCACTAAGATACTATAGAATTAAATCATAGTAATAAATAGAGTTGTAGTCCAAGATGCATGACTCACTTGAAGATAAGGGAGTAAAACCTAGAATAATGGGTGGGAAAAATCACATATAATCATCAAGGGTTGATTCAACAAGTTCAAGAACAAAGAAAAGATCTCGGGGGTTGGGAGACCTCTTTATGATTCCCTAGGTACACCAATATTTTGGGATAAAATTTTGAGAGAGGGTTGGGATTGAGGGGCCTTGTAAATTTATAGGAAATCGAGAAAAAAAATCAATGTAACCATGATGAACACTAGGGTATTCCAAAATGGGTCTAAAAAAAGAAAAATCTATGCTTCAAGGAGGTTGTACATACTATTTTTTTTCTTGGTAAAAATTGTATATTGAATCTACACCATAGTTAATGGAGAGATCTTATAAAACAGGGAGAGGAATATGATTTAATGACCATCACCACAAAATAGCATTTGATCTTCCATACAGATACTATATCGCAACCACTGATCCATGACATAGTGACCCTAAAATTGGTAGAACATCCAAAAGTGAACCATATACCCTGTACACCATAGCCAAATATCCATGCCTCAACAATTAAAAAAATACCTAAAACCATCAAAAACACATTCTATGTTGTTGTGGGATAACCATGCCACTCTATAACCTCTATAATGTAATAAAATAACCAACCCAAAAAATACAATGAAAATAATTTCAAATTCAATTTTATACTCTAGAACCAACTGTAGAAAAACAATTAAAAATAATGTGTGCTAAAATTATCACCCTATAATGACTTATCATCCTTAATAAGTTCCTTTATGATTATTTCATAAACATTTAGGCTATTAGGATTGAAAATCAGACTCTCCCTCCCATGTTTCATCTTGAAATTTATCTTGCAACCATTGAACCTGAATAAGAGGAATTTCCTTCCCTCATAAAAAAATTATATCTTCAGTACAATATCAAAATAGGCCATTCTAAAAATTAAATGTCCATATTTAGATAAAAATCTTCACAATCGAACATATTAGAAACATCTATCTTGTACATCCATAGATAAGATACTTAGAACACATTGTGCATTCATTAGTAATGAAGAGAAATACCTACATGACACCATTCTCATGCATTAGGCCACCTCAAATGATCCAATATACCATGGTGCTAAATTCCCTTATTTCCTAATATTCTCATTCCCTAACCGCAAGGTAACTTGGTTTACTTTTTTTATATAATTTATCCTTTTATGTTACAGGGTTGGGGATTAAAACCCCACATATAATGTGAATTACAACCATGTTTATAAGATATGGGTATGGATTGTGGCCAACACTGATAGGTATTCGTGCCTATGAGGGAATTTGGGATAATAAAGGGATCATCATATAAGAGGAGTCCTTTTAATTAAATGACACCCTATATAGGAAAACCCAATCTCAAAAGATCAAAATCCTCACACAACATACAGCAATGGAAAACCCACAATGCATGACTTCGTAGAGGTTTACACATCGAATCCATTTTCCCCTACTTTGTAGGGATTGATTATTTAAAAACTCTATAACTCATACCCATGATCTTTGTCTTAATATCCAATTTTGAAGCTTTATCAGTACCACTATGCAAATGGATCGATGGTACACATAAGTCTTCATGGTTGTATTTTAAACCTGAGGTCATAGGTTTGAGATAAAGAGTAAGAAAAAAATCCATATTGGGTATGGAAAATTATATTCCATGTGTAAAGATTTAATAGGGATGTAAGACGTCATTTTTGAATCACTATATTTATTGTGAGGTCCTTAATCTTGTGATAATGGGATAGTCTTAGCTAAGGGACATTATAGATTATGTGTGTATCATAATCTATCAAACATAATATTCATTTAAATGACTAATACATAATGAAATATTAGGGTGTTGTATTTCCCCTGATAATAAATATTACATCCTCATATTTTAATTATTCCTCTCTAAATTGTATTTATATTAGTAATAAAATAAAATATATATTTTTATAGTGAACATTGATTATTTTTCCAAGATCAAGGAAAATATTATTTCATAATATAATGTAATTGTAAATGAATTATACTTATATAAGGGTTTCTAATAGTTTAATTTGATACTTTTGGGTAAATTTCCACACCAAAATTGATATATTCCAGAAATTATTTTACCATTTCAATTTACATTTTCTAAAAATATGTGGACATGATTTATTTCTTCTACATAATTGTAATTTCAACCTTCCCGTGTGCTTTAATCAGATTCCACTTCTATATTATCTCATACTCCAAGTAATGAACCTTAGAAGATATTTTTTATTTTGGAAGAATAAAATCCATCGTTTAACCAAATATAGGATCTAAAAAATGATGAAAAATTATTCTTCTTATCTAAAACCTAACTGTTTAGAACAAGATAAAATAATAACCAATATGATTATTCCATTATATGAGTAAATAATACATTAATCTCCAAATAATCAATAATAAAAACCGAAGTTAAACATAAATCCTTCCATAAATAAAAAACCTTAAAAATTTTCAAAATATTCCCAAACAAGTTACAAAACCAAATTTAAAAAATATTTGATCGCGTATTCTTATGAGGTCAATTTAACATTTTTCTCAAAAAAAATTAATTTGTCATAATTTCCCATACCAAAATTGAATATAAATCAACAATATAATCTCCAAAATATGATAATCTTTCCCATTAATAACCTAAAACACAATAAAGACACAATCTAAATCATATATTCTTTCAAAAGATAACTGAAGCTTTACTTCTGGAATTTCGGCTATTTGCAATGGGCTATTTGCGATGGGATCCCATCCAAAAAATTCATTTGCAACGGGGTCCCGTCACTAATATCCCATATGTATAAAATGGTATCACAACTAGTATTTTTTTGCGATGGGCCCGTCGCAAAAAAGTACTACTTGCGAAGGTAATCTGTCCCGTCATAAATAGATCTCTGATTAAAATTATTATATATATATAAACCTATTGCGACGGGTCCTTCTTTAAAAGTAGTTGTGATGGGACGACGGGCCCATCGCAAATTGTTCTTCATTTCTACATGTTATATATACCTAAAAATGTTGTGACAACCCCATCCCAAATACATTTAAAAAACAATATATATATAATCTATTTGTGACGGGGTCCCATCACATAAGGCCACATCACAAAATACCATGTCGCAAATACCTAATAAGAAAAGCAAATATATCATAAAATTATGATTAATGAATAAATAATAATATTATTTTTAAAATATTAAAAATATTAAAAAATATCAAAATTTTCAATATTCGCAAAAAAATATAAGAAAATAAGAAAATATTATTATTATTATTAGTAAAATAAACTATAATTAGAAAAATATTATACAAATGATAAATAATAAAATAGTAAAATATTAAAATAGAAAAAATAAATGAATTATGCAATATTCCCACCAATATAAAAGTCAAAAACTATAAATAGTTCATATTACAACAAATTCTGAATTAAAATGTTTTTATCATAACAAAAAAAATCGCATGGGGGATAGTCTTCTAGAGGAGCTGGAGGAGCTGGAGGAGATAGTTGAGGAAACTTCATCCCTAAACTACGAGTTAGAAAACACATGTACTCTATCTACTTTAGTCACTGCTACTAACATTGAAAAATCTCTTACTTGTGATGATGTTTCCAATGCTACATCCATCGATGTGTATTCTCCTCGTACTTCTGTTACTGCTACTGCTGCTAATGCATCTCTTCCTCCATCTACTACTGTTGCTAACACATCTCTTCATGCAACATCTGAAAACTCTCTATAAGAAAAGTTTTAGCTCACAACTGCTCCTGATACTATGAGCCATAAGATGATTCTTCTTAATGAGAACCTCTTGATATGGACGCCCACATAATAGTAGTACCATAATAAGTCTCAGGAGTCAAATGAGTGTGGATACCAACTACTCAGCCCTTCTCAAAGGCATACTGGGTCGCCTGCATCCATGATGCCTCATCTAAATGGTGGGAACTATTTTGATCAACTGTCTTGGCCTGACCCTCAGCTCGTGTCTAAGATGTCAAGGAATCATATGACTACTTCAGTTCCAATTTGAAATTAAAGTAGTGAAAATATTATATTCAGTTAATTTTCAAATTGATAAAAAATAATACTGACAACAACTTGACGTTGGTGATCACCACTAATCTCTCCAGTGGCTGGATCACTGTACATCCTCTGATAAACATCATACTTCATAATATTGTGATTATCGACTGCCTATATGAATATAAAATAAAATATTTATATTTAATGTTATATAAAATATTTAAAAAAGATACTTACTAGATGGTCTACATGCGTGCTGAATGTACGACTACCATCTTGATGTGTCACCCCCTGTCTCCCCGGTTCTGCCAACCCAATAAAGATCTCCTCTGAAATCCACCACTCAACCAGTGTGAACATAATCCATCCCAAACATGAGATAAAATGTACTCTAGTCGGTGGGCTCTACACAACTCATCAAATACTGTCACTCCTGCTTTCTTAATGATTTTCCTTCTGAAATTGTGAAAACATTGACAGAAATCATCACTTATAGACACATTCCATTCCTCGTGGATAACATCATTCATGATATCATCGATGGGATAAAATAAACCCTAAACATAATTTATAATATGAAGTTATTAATGAAATAAATTTCAAAATAAATATTATTTATTTACATACTATCCAATGATTGAACATTCCAAGCTTTACATCAATGGGAATTTGTTCCCACGTGATCCATTGCTGAGAGAAATAATTTCACAAGATAGTGCTCCCCTGTCCAACAACTACATGCACAAAACTGGGAAAAAAGAATAAATAATCAAACAATTATTATATAAATAATTTAATGAAAGAAAACTGAAATAAACATGTTACCATACCTCTGTGTGCATGGATTGAATCCAAGATGTGGACTTCACTTGGGGATAGGGTCAGGAATCAACAATCATACAAGTCAACTTAAATTTCATTGTGATTCGATCCTCTCAAGAAAAATCACCTGTTCATTTTTTTGATTCCTTAAATGCACATGTATGAAATATAAAACCATTCACTACATATTCATTTTAATATTTAACCTTTTTAGATAGTGGGTAACTCAATATACACAGTCGCTTATCAATTTTATTAGAATGTTGAGACACCTGAAAATTTGTAAAACAATTATCAATATAATAAATAATAAACTGAATTGACATGTTGAACCATCAATAATTAATGTTACTGGTTTTTGAAACCATTGAGAAATTTTTTTGTCAGTGTTCTTCAAGAGAAGCTGCTGTAATTTTTGGAAGATGTTTCTTGATATGATTATCATATAACCTACAAATAAAATAAGTTTAATTACTGTAGCATAAATTATAGAATAAGTGGCAGAAGAACTCATAGTACAAATGATGTCATTTTTTCGTAGTTGAGCAGAACATATGTATGAGCTCTGTGATATTAATAATCAGAAATCAATCATTCACGAACTCCATCGAATCCAAGATCTTGCAGATTAAAAATTTATAATTTATTTTCCATTTCATCATAAACATTCTCCTCGTTCCATACCATGAAGTTTTGTTTTGAAGGATATTCAAATTCAAAATAATGATAGTCGAAAAAATTAATTTCCTCTTGAAAAAAAGCTTCAGCAATTGAGCCTTCAACTGATGCTTTGTTAAATAATTTTTTCTTCAATTTCCGAATATATCTCTCGAATGGGTACATCCATCAAAACTTTACCGGACCTCTACATTTATCTTCATGTGGAAAATGTAATATCAGATGTTTTATTGAGTCAAATAAAGCCGATGAGGAAATTTTTTCCAGTTTACATTTAATTATAACAACATCTTCTTCTAGTTTTCATAGTTCATCGTAGTCTATTTTCTCTATATAAATCTCTAGAAAAAAATATGATATGCCTGTTATCGAATCCGAAATCAAATAATTATACAATCCCTTGAATTTAATCGGTATAAGTCTTTCCATTATAACATGACTATCAAGGCTCTTTAATCTGGTAATAAAACCATTTCTAACACTACTACCCAAATTAGAAGAATAACCATATGGAAGTATCAAATATGAAATACACTAACAAAAAAAATAAGTGAATCTATTTGGATAGTGTATAAGATGATTTTGGATTCATTAACCTTTGTGATATGACATTTTGAAACAGTTTAAGTTCCAATTGTCTGCAAATTTGGGAAATATCTAATCATGACTTTACATTATATTTGGTATTACCCAGTGTATCCAAAACTGTATGAAATAAATTATCAAAATAGTTCTTCTCAATATGCTTGACATCCAATATGTGGTGGACCAACAAATCAAACTGATATGAAGGATCCCAAAAAAATGAACTGTTTTATCCAATTATATACTTTCCCAAATCAATGAATTTTCTGTTGTTTTACTATTGGACCAAATTTGATGGGAGGTAATGAAAATACAACTGATTTTAACACTATACATGAGATCATTTGTGATGGTTCATCCCTTTCAATTGTTCCTTTTCTAAAGTGGGATTTTTCCCCCAAAAATGATGATCGGTTGGAAGAAATCTGCAATGACGGTCAAAATTGCAAGGTTTTTTTCATTGAGGAGCATAAAGGAATTATTGTCTTTCATATAGTAAAGACATGATTTTGAACGATGTCTAATATATCCAGAGAACATTCCATCTGTCGGGAATTCACTAATCATCCACATCAATACAACTTTTAATATGAAATTCGGTTTCACAACAACATCATATATACTAACACCATTACCCTACAATGAATTTAACTCATCAATCAATGGTTTCAAATAAACATCAATATTATTTTTTGGATGTACTAGGATTAATAATTTCAAAAAGATATAGGGATCCTTCATTAACATCCATGGAGGTAAATTGTACAGAGTTATAAAGACAAGACAACATGAATTCTGAATACCATGAGAACCAAATGGACAGAAACTATCAGTATAAAGACTCAATCGCATGTTCCTGTATACTAAATAAAAATATGGATGCAGTCGGTCAAAATGTTTCCATTAATCACCATCAAATGGATGATTCAATATTTTACCGGTATAAATCTTGGTTTCGTTCTATGACATCATTGATGTTTTGTTCCGAGGCATAAATAAATGTTGCAACGTGAGTGTAAGGGGGAAATAACATAACTATTATATAGGAATCGATCCAGATGTCCCTTGTTGAGCTTATTTATACCTCAATTTTCTATATATGGGACAATTATCCAATGAATCATTTTTACTAGAATATAAGATGCAATCATTTACACATGCATGAATTGTTTGATAATTGAGGCCCAGATTACAAACTAGCCTCTTTCTCTCATACTTATTTGTAGGCAACACATTTCATTTAGGTAATAGTGTTCTATCCAAATAAAATATCTGATCAAAAAAGTTTTATGACATTTCATTATCTGATTTATTAGCCAGTAATTTTTCAACTGCTTCTAATTTTCTTGTCTTGGAACCATGATATAATGCATCCTCAACTTACATCAACAACTCATAAAATTAAGATGGTGCTAACTCAAGAGTTAAATCAATATCATCTTGAGTTTCAGTTAGTTGAACAGATGGACCAGCCACATCATGTACTAAATTTTAATACTATGATAGATTCAGAATCAATTTATTAGTATCTTATTTGGACTTATGTTCACCGTGTTGATACCAAAAAATATAATCTGGTTGAAAACCAAAATGCAAGAGATGTCTCCTAACCTTGTAAAATGTGTCAAACATTCTCAGAGCACGTTTTGTACATGGAATGTTAACTGTGCCTTCTGAAAAAATTATGGTTTTGATGATGAAAATGATTAGAAATCTTTAACACCCCCAATTTATATAGGATTTAAACTAGAACCGTTTGGATTTCTACACTGATTTATCCAAGCACGGTCATCTAATAATGATTGTTGTCTACTTCCTTGTTCCATATTTTTGTAAAAAATATAAAATCCTTACTGCTTTTGAATAATTTGAAATTATAAAAAAACTATCCAAAAAAAATAAGATAATTAATTACAACTAATTCTTAATAATTACCATTAATTATGGGCGACCTAATTTCCAGTGTATTAACGAAAACTCTTCTGTCTGAAGGCTCATTTACTTGCAACTTTCTCACACCAAAATCACAATGAAAAATCTTCCCGGAGGTAGGCATATCCATTCTCGTGCATATGATAATGTATAAGCATACGTCTAAGCATATTCTTCATTGTGATTTTAGTGTCATAAAGATGGAAGTAAATGAGCCGTCAGACAAATGAGCCTTTTTTTTGTCGATGAATCGACTACTTGTAACTTCCACTACCTGAAAACATTAAAAAAATGTGGTCCTACAAAGGCATATTCAGATATGGCATCCGATATTGGATATTCATATGTAGAAGCATGATTTTGATAATGTTTTGAGTCGGTGAGAGTTTAAAGGAGAAGAGTCATCAAGAAAAAGGAGTGATGGCAATCCACCTGAAATTGTGCCAACTTATTGCAATTTATTACAAATGATTATATTCTTAATTATTACTAATTAATCCTAATTAATCCAAATAAATCCTAATTAATTTTAATTAATCCTAATAATTCATAATTAATCATAATTAATACTAATTAATCCTAATTATTTCTAATTTATCCTAATTATTTCTAATTAATCCTAATTAATCCTAATTATTGTAAATTATTTCTAATTATAGCTATTTATTGGTAATTATTGGTAATTATTGTTAATTATTGCTAAATATTTCTAAATATTTCTAAATATTTCTATTTATTACTAATTATTCGTAATTATTGCTAAGTATTGCTAATTATTGTTAATTATTCATAATTATACCTAATTATTGCTAACTACAACTATATATTGCTAATTATTTCAAATTATTCTGAATTATTCATAATTATTCCTAATTATTCATAATTATTACTAATTATTACTAATTATTTCTAATTATTCTTAATTAATCCTATTATTGCTAATCATTGCTAAGTATTTCTAATTATTTCTAACTATCGTCAACTATTGCTAATTTTTCTTAATTATTGCTAATTTTTCCTAATTATTGATATTTTTTTCTAATTGTTGCAAATTATTCATAATTGTTTTTAATTATTTCTAATCATCATAATTATTTATAAGTATTCCTATTTATTTCTAATTATTCATATTTATTGCTATTTATTGTTATTTATTTCTATTTATTGCTAATTATTTCTAATTATAGCATATTATAACTAATTATTTGTATTTATTGCAAATTGTTACTAATTATTGGTATTTATTTCTAATTATTACTAATTATTAGTATATATTGTTATTTATTTCTATTTATTACTAATTATA
Source organism: Viscum album (assembly GCA_963277665.1). Taxonomy (NCBI): domain Eukaryota; kingdom Viridiplantae; phylum Streptophyta; class Magnoliopsida; order Santalales; family Viscaceae; genus Viscum; species Viscum album. The sequence continues at coordinate 1,378,298,403 of OY728132.1, read as the reverse complement.
ATTAATTACTAGTAATTATTACTATTTATTACTATTTATTCGTAATTATTACTATTTATTACTATGTATTAGTAATTATTAGTATTTATTAGTATTTATTACTATTTATTAGTAATTATTACTATTTATTACTATTTATTACTATTTATTACAAATTATTTCTAATTATTAATAATTATTACTAATATTAGTAATTATTACTAATTATTACTAATTATTTCTAATTATTAATTTTTATTAATATTTATTACTATTTATTAGTAATTATTACTATTTATTATTATTTATTACTAATTATTAATATTTAATACTATTTATTACTAATTATTATAAATTATTACTTATTATTACTATTTATTAATAATTATTTCTATTTATTACTATTTATTACTATTTATTACTATTTATTACTAATTATTACTAATTATTACTACTTATTACTAGTCATTACTATTTACTGCAATTTAATACTATTTATTACTATTTATTACTATTTTTTAATAATTATTACTAACTATTACAAATTATTACTATTTGTTAGTAATTATTTATAATTATTACTATTTATTACTATTTCTTACTATTTATTACAATTTATTACAATTTATTACTATTTATTACTATTCATTACTATTTATTATTATTTATTACTATTCAGTACCATTTATTGCTATTTATTAGTAATTATTAATAATTATTAATAATTATTAATAATTATTATTAATTATTATTAATTTTTCCTAATAATTACTAATTATTCCCAATTTTTACTAATTATTAGTAATTATTACTATTTATTACTATTTATTACTATTTATTACTATTTATTACTATTTATTACTAAATATAAGTATTTATTACTAATTATTAGTATTTATTAACAATTATTAGTATTTATTAATAATTATTAGTATTTATTACTAATTATTCATATTTATTACTATTTATTACTAGTTATTACTAATTATTAGTATTTATTACTAATTATTAATATTTATTACTAATTGTTACTAATTATTACTAATTATTACTAATTATAACTAATTATTAGTACTTATTACTAATTATAACTAATTATTACTACTCATTACTCTTTATTACTAATTATTACAAATTATTATTATTTATTACAAATTATTACAAATTATTTATATTTATTGCTATTTATTACTATTTATTATTATTTATAACTATTTATTAGTATTTATTTTATTTACTTCTATTTATAATTATTTATTACTATTTATTAGTATTTATTACTAATTGTTACTATTTATTACTAATTATTACTAATTATTACTAATTATTATTATTTATTACTAATTATTAGAATTTATTAATAATTTATAATACTTGTTACTAATTATTAGTATTAATTACTAATTATTTGTATTTATTACTAATTGTAAATATTTATTACTTTTTTTCCGAATTATTACTTTTTTTTCTAATTAGTACTAATTAGCGTTAATTACTATTAATTACGGCAAAATACAGCTACTAATTACTAATTACCGCAAATTATTTATATACATTACTAATTATCGTTAGTAATTATTAATTATTACTAATTTCTAAGAATTAGTAATTATAATTTCATTTTATTATTACAAATAAATACTGATGACAAAACAATTTAGATCTAACTTAATTACAACTAATCAACAATAATTAAAATTAATATAAAGAAATGAAATAAATACTAAATTAAATAAATCATATATAGCTTTGAACTTGATCTCTTAAAATTGTAGACGGCTTCACAACTTCTTTGTAAAAAAACTAAATCTGTAAAATTTTCACTCTAAAATTAAAGTTTAGAGAACCAGAAAACGTTTGAATTGAGGGGAAGGAAAGAAAAAAACAGACGGGGTATCTATAAGTTAGATTAGTTGCGACCTGACTATTTGCGACGACATTCTTGTCGCAAATAGTATTTTTAGCGACGGGACGCGTCACTAATACCTTCAGCCACATTAATTACTATCGGTGGTTAAATGGTTATTTGCGACGGGTCCCATCACTTAGCGATGGGACAACATCCCGTCACAATGAGGTTTTTACCACCATCGAGTATTTTCAATGGCTCTTGTCACAAATACCCTACTGCAGACGAAATAGTTGTGACAGGGGATCTTCGGTCGCAAGTAGTGTTTACCGCCTCCCGGTAGTTGTGACGAGAGGTGCCTACCTATCGCAAATACCCTTTCGCACGGTTTCGCGCGCAAAACACATGTATGTTTTTGCGACGGGGCACCTAGTCCTGTCGCAAATAATTAGTTATTGGTGACAGGTTGATTGTCCCGACGGAAATACCCTCCTCGACAGACTATTTGTGAAGGGATTTATTCCTATCGCAAATAACCTGTGGAAAAAATCAGGTTTTCCCATAGTGCTTTATTTTTAAATTAAAATGTCATCTTATATAAAAATATCTCCATTTACTTGGATCATATACTTTTTCCAAAATGAAAAAACGTTTTATCCCATTAATCCATAATTAGATCAAAATCAATGATCAAATTAACCCCAAATACAGTAACACCCCGAGATTTTATGAGATATATTATTTTTAATTTCTTTGATATCTTCTATTATCCACTACACCAAGATTAGCTTGTACTATACGCAACACCGTATTAGCTTGCAGTATATGCAACACTATTCATGGCTTGTGTTACACACAATTTCAGGTTCGTTTTGTGGAAATTATTCTACGCAACATTAAGTATAGATTTTGTTTAATGTATAAATGAAATAAGTTTTGATTATGTTATATGCAACACCAAACGGAGCTTTCACTACACACAGCCTTGACTTGGCTGACATTACACGCAATCAAGACCTTCCTTGACAACGTGTGTAGTACGCAATACAAAGTTTTAATAAACGAGATATTATTATAATATTATTATGAACTAGCCGTTATGAATAGTAATACCCACTTTTTGAAATTTTATAAATTTTATCGTTCAGAATTGACTTCATTTTTGGATTCAGAATATCACAATTAGCCTAGGGTGAATATTTTTTTATTTTTCTGAAAACTTTCAATTTTTGATGAATAGTGAGAACACTGGGTTACTATTTAAAAACCGTCTTTTTATTTAAATAATTATTTAATTTATTTATATTAATTTTTGGTAAAAATTGATACATAATACCTATATAAGTTCAATTTAATTCATTGGAGTCATTTTATAATAATTTTAGATATATAAAAATTTTATTGAACGTTTCACCGTCTTTTACACACCTCCTAGGAGAATTTGAAAATTTACATAAAACATAATTTTACCACTTTTGTGAGTGTAATTTCAAAAATCCGAGAGACACGGTTAATATGAAGGAGTAAAATGTGGTTCAAAAAGATAAAGATAATTTTTTGGTGAATATTAACTTTTTACTTTTATTTACCACGGTAAAAAGTAAATAGGGTAATTAAGGGTAACAAATGATATTATTATTACCTTAACACATGTTCTAATTCTATTGGATAAGTTTAATTCGACCAAAAACAACCTTAGGAATAAAATATTACCCTTTAGGTCCACTTGGATTAGATTAATACATTTATTATTTTTTTATTTAAAGAAGAGATAAAATAGTTAAAATCAATGTTTAATAACTAAAACATTTTTAATATAGGGTTATACATAAGATAAATTCAACTATAAATATTCATTAGCAAGTTAAAAAGATTTCCTAAATAATGGAATTTTATTTATAATTTTTAGACATTAAATAATTTAATTTTTTATGACACATTGATGATGTAGTAATTGCCTTATTAATGAAATACTAACATAATTGATAATATAAATAACCAAATAAATTTAATTTAGACTTTTTATGAATTAAACTACTTTTATAGGTTAATATGACATGTTATCATTGTTTTAATTAATTTTTTTGAACTAATCATGTTGTTATAATTTTCACAAAAATTAATTACCAAATAGTTTCAAAATTGACATAAAATAGTTTTTAAAACAAATATGATATTATTAATTGTTATTTTTTTCATAAAAATCTAATGTTCCTCCAAATGACTTAGATAAGGTTATATATTAATAATGATCCACTTGAGGTTCGTTTAGATTTTTATATTATGTTTATTAATTATATAGTGTATGAAAACAAGAAGACACGGTAAAAGTTAAATTATTTAACCTAGAGTTAAATCTAAATGATAAGGTTAAAATAGTAACCTAAACTTGTATAAAACCTATTGGTTGAGATTATTTAGACCCATCCCCATTTAAGCTTCGAAATAAATTAATTTGGAGCTATTATAAACCGAATATGACTTTATTATAAAATAATATTTTATGTTTTTCCTAAGGTGCCCCTCTCCTCCCTTATAAAAGGGCACCTCCTCCCTCTTCTCTTTACACAATTATGAGCTTTAATGCTCTTAAAACCCTTGCCAATTTCTCTTGTCAACTTCGCTTGAAACATTATAGAGGTTCTTGTCTCTTCAAAAGACCAACTCTAGTGCCTTAAGAGGAAGCTTAAAAGAGGTGTATCGAAGAAGAGGTAATCTCTTCTACCAATTCTTTCAAGTTTTCTTTCGTCTTCAACTTATTCTTCATTAGTAGTTTCATTATCAAGTAATAACATCAGTATCACTAAAATACTGATATTTTATTTTAAATATTAAACAACCCTATATCATCTTCTATCCATCCTACGGAAAACAAAATCATCGCACGTGCGTATGTACGGAATACCGTCTCCATGCCGTGGTGTAATCTGTATTCCACCACCACCTTACTTGGATGGGTAAAATAGTGTAAAGAATAACTATATATGGTTATTATAACATCATAATTATTCTGATATATATATATCTTCCACTCCAATTGAATTCAATAATTATGGGAACAATATCATCGCTCGTGTGTACGTATGGATTACCGTCTCCAAGATGCGATGAGATTCATTCTCCATGTTAACCATTCTAGAATGATTATAAAGTATATATAATTAATAACAATGAAATATATGACATGATAAGGATAATTTATTTATGTATATATATATATATATGACATCTACTTACTTTCATTCAAGTCAACAAGGAAAGGAAAATAGCGTTCATGCGTACGCACGACCTACTGTCTCCATGAACAGTGTATTTTGTTTCATTTTACTATCTTATATATATATATATAATTAATATATATGTTATATAAATCATGATTTAAATTCTGGAAGTAAGTAAATCATTATATAAGTAATAATAATGTCAAGAACAACAAGTCCAAACACGTACGATAAATAAAACGATTTTACCCAAAACGCTTCTTTAACATGGAACCTACAAAAGAACGGGTAATATAAAGTCATAAATTAATCATATATGATATCATAACAATGAATATGATTCTGTAAGAAGTCAATGACATTATTTAAATCATTATACTGGAGGTTCAGATACGTACGAAGCATATCGAACCTAAGGTAAGGGATAACTTTTCCAATCTCATTTTTATCCGAGATTGTTTATTCGTAAGTATTTACTGGGGTAATATTTATCATTCATGTCCATGTTTTCTAAAAATGTTTTCATGTATGTTTAAAGTCCTTTTTACCCATTTTTTACTTTTAGTAAATAGTATGTAAGGAATCATTCTTTTTTTTACATTACGAGGTACTTTTTTGACTTTTCTGGAAAAAGTATGAGAAGAATGTTTTTTTAACTTATATGGAATGAACAGATTTTTAAGGTTTCATAATGCCTTATTTTTATGAAGTATACTCTACGATATTTCAAGTTTATTTTAAATAAAATCCTTTACTTTTAAAATTTCATGGAATTTTGTAAAAAGAAAATGATTTTCAAGAAGAAAGGATGTTTTCATCAAGAATTATTTTCAAGTTTTTATCAAAACCATTTTCCATCTAAGACGACATTATTTCATATGTTTATGTTTCAAGTATAATATCTCCATGATTTACATGGTTTCACTTTTCTTATGATTAAATGATATCCATTTGTTTTATATTTATTATGTTATGATGGAATGATGTTTATGAAACACATTTTTATTCTTTGGGTTATGATGAATGATTTATGTTTATGCTGTGGCATAAGTAAAATGATTTCATTATGAGATGGGTGGGACCTATATCTCCCTCCAATGCATTGGGTAAAGATTTATATCTCATGAGATAGACATGGCTGGAACGGTAAGTAAATCCGGTTCAGTGTTATAGGACTGGAACGAAGAGTGAACTCGATTCAGAAAGGGACTTTGTCCACTAAGATGGTCTTGGAAGCAATGCCTTGGCAACTATGGAAATCATAACATGTGCTTAATGGTTGCCACAATTAAATGTTTTATTCCCATGATATTTTATCCTGATTAAGGTTTCTTTATGATCTATGCCTTACGTACTTCCATGTTTTATGTCATTGCTCAATATTTTGAGGTTTAAACATTATGTTCATGTTTTTTTATGTTCAAATGTATATGATTTGTTTTATTTTCTCCATGCATACCCTTACTGAGCATTTGAGCTCACCCTTTATATGTTTTCTCTTTCTTAGTATTTAAAGAATGGTTTTAGGTAAGAATAAAAGGGGGAAGATCTTTATGGGAGATGTTGAAGATCTTTCAACATGATTAGAAGATTATATTCCGAGTTTCCAAAGACACTAAACTATTACGGTCGTTGTGTGTATATTTTTGTTATGTATTAAGTATTCCGAAAAAGTAATGTAATGTCCATGTACGTCAAGCTTGGGCCTCTATATTTGGTATCAGAGGAATGGTTTAGTTACCTTTTGGAAACTAGGATGCAAAAACTTTAGTGATATCCCTAGATATATTTCTAAGGTATGTCTAAGGATGCCCCTAAGGTTTATTATAACTATAGGATACAGTCCTAGAATTATGTGGATGAACTAGGTTGTACCTAAGATGTCATGGATTAAAGAATGTGTGATAAGATAGGCATATCATAAGTGAATTTTTATGATTATGTGGTTTCCTATTATTTTAACTGTTTCTTGCACCATGAATTTTGGTTTTAGTAAATGGTGGGAACTAGAATGAATTGGGTCAACATTGAATCCAATGGAAAAATTGGTGACTATGAGAAATGAAATTGCATAATGCATAGAATGAAAGATTTTGTGATTATTCCGAATCCGTCATCGTGATATATGATTAACAAGGTAAACATTAGTGGTATTCCGAATTCATCAAATATAAGGAAGATGGAATTTTATGCACGTTCGCATGTTGAGGAGCATAGAGAAAGGAAGATTGAGATTTCTAAAGAAGGGAAGAAGAACCATGATTAATACATAAAATTAAGGGAAGATGTTATCTGTGTGGAGAGATGGGTCATAGAGTGATATACTGTTACGGAGTTCAATGTCGTATCTATGGAGAGCATGGGCATTACCCAACTCAATGCCCTGACCTAAGAGGTTATTTCTAAATCAAGGAAGGACTTATATAATGAAAATCATTGTAGAGGATGGATTGAAGTGTTTATGTATTGGTATTCAAGCATAATGTTGTTGAGGTACTTTTATGGTATATTGGAATATCTATGTATTGGTTCATTGTGGTTTTCCATAAGAATATTTCATCGGTAACCATGAAAAGTGATTGAAATATTTTTGGAAATCAGGTGATATGCACATAATGAAGGGATAAAGAGAAAATAATATGTTTGATATTATTCATGAGCTCATGAATAATATAAGGACAAAGTGATATCATTGTTTGAGTAAAAAGGATTTTTGAGATTTTGGTATGTGGAAAGAAATAACTTTTCAAAGAATTCATGTTTTCACTATGGTTCTATGGTAATTTATGTTGCAAGAGAATACAAGATTATGTTATTCACATGTTTGGAATGAGATCAACAAGATATATCTTGTGATATATGAGGAATAAATGATTGTATTCACATGCTCGGTAGATGAAATTTCTAGTAATTTCTTTCTTTATACTATGAGCATGGATATAAGTATTTTGGGTAAGCATAAATATTGAAATGGATTATGTTGGAAATAAGTTAGTATTTTATAATACTAGAACTTTTTTCGATATTATTGATGGGATGTAATAATATTGTAGTTTTAGAAAAAATAACAACCTGCAGGATGGGCAACAACCCGTTGCGTCAGAAAAGGTTGTGAGAATCAAACCCACAACCGAAGTGCAACATTCCTTTATCTCCAACCACTGGCCTACAGGAAGTCCCTGGTTAGTAGAAAATGGTTTTATTTTTATTAAGAGGTATGATAAATGAGGTATAAGTCCATTTTAGGAACCATATATGATTAATCTCACCATAGAAGGACTTATGTATATAACTTTTTCTAAACTTATGTTTGAGACAGATGGAATGACTTATCATTATATCACATGATCTGCTAACACTTCACGAAAGACAAATTCAACTTCATTTATTTAAGAGATGAAGTGGAAATTTTTCATGGCACAAACAATAGTGAGATTGTTCCAAAATCAGGTAAGTATTTCTTCTAATTCAAAATTTTCAACTTTAGGGAAATGATATTGAAAACCAAAAATGTTGTCCTAGTGTCCTTATATCTGATGAATCAGATGGTACCATAAATCATCCCAAATTTATTTCTTTGTGATTTTGGGATTTTTCATAGCCATGTCCTCTACCACTCTCCATCAGAACATGATGGTTATATTTTTCTTCCATATCCGTATTTCCACCTATGTTCTTCTATGTGGTAACCTAGTGATAAGTTAATCCAAGTAACCGTTACATTTCTTACATTACTTTATAAAATTAAGTTTTAGTATTCCTTTTATGATGTGGGTTTTTAAGAACGAATCATTCAAGTAGTAAACAATTTATAACCCCGACGAGTTTCGAGGGCGAAATTCATTTTAAGGGGGGTAGAATGTAACACCCCGAGATTTTATGAGATATATTATTTTTAATTTCATTTATGTCTTCTATTATACACTACACCAAGATTATCTTGTACTATACGCAACACCGTATTAGCTTGCAGTATATGCAACACTATTCTTGGCTCGTGTTACACACAATTTCAAGTTCTTTTTGTGGAAATTTTTCTACGCAAAATTAATTATAGATTTTGTTTAATGTATAAAATAAATATGTTTTGATAATGTTATATGCAACACCAAACGGAGCTTTCACTACACACAACCTTGAATTTTCTTGCATTACACACAATCAAGACCTTCCTCGACAGCGTGTGTAGTACGCAATACAAGTTTCACTAAACGAGATATTATAATAATATTATTATGAACTAGCCGTTATGAATAGTAATACCCACTTTTTAAAATTTTATAAATTTTATTGTTCAAAATGGACTTTATTTTGGGATTCAGAATATCAAAATTAGCCTAGGGTGAATTTTTGGTATTTTTATGAAAACTTTCAATTTTTGATGAATAGTGAAAACACTGGGTTACTATTTAAAAACAATATTTTTATTGAAATAATTATTTAATTTATTTAAATTTATTTTAGGTAAAAATTGATACATAATACCTATATAAGTTCAATTCAATTCATTGGAGTAATTTTATAATAATTTTAGATATATAAAAATTTTATTGAACTTTTCACCGTCTTTTACCCACCTCCTAGGAGAATTTGAAAATATACATAAAATATAATTTTACCGCTTCTGTGAGTGGAATTTCAATAATCTGAGAGACACAGTTAATATCAAGTAGTAAAATGTGGTTCAATAAGATAAAAATAATTTTTTGGTGAATAGTAACTTTTTACTTTTATTTACCACAGTAAAAAGTAAATAGGACAATTAAGGGTAACAAATGATATTATTATTACCCTAACACATGTCCTAATTCCTTTGGATAAGTGTGATTAGACAAAAAAACCGTAGGAATAAAATATTACCCTTTAGGTCCACATGGATTAGATTGGGACATTTATTATTATTTTATTTAAAGAAGAGTGAAAATAGTTAAAATCAAAGTTTAATAACTAAAACATTTTTAATATAGGGATATACATAAGATAAATTAGACTATAAATATTCATTAGAAATCTAAAAGTATTTCCTAAATAATGGTATTTTATTTATTAATTTTAGACATTAAATAATTTTATTTATATATGACACATTGATGATGCAATAATTACCTTATTAATGAAATATTAACATAATTGATAATATAAATAACCAAATAAATGTAATTTGAGACTTTTTATGAATTAAAATAATTTTATAAGTTAATATGACATGTTAGTATTATTTTAATTAACTTTTTTCTAACTAATCATGTTGTTATGATTTTCATAAAAATCAATTACCAAAAAGTGTCAAAATAGACATAAAATAGTTTTTAAAACAAATATTATATTATTAATAGTTATTTTATTCATAGAAATATAAGGATCAGCCAAATGACTTAGATATGGTTATATATATTAATAATTAACCACTTTGGGTTCGTTTGGATTTTTATTTTAAGTTTATTAACTATATAGTGTAAGAAAACAAGAAGAAAGGGTAAAAGTTAAATTATTTGACTAAGAGTTAAATCTAAATAATAAGGTTAAAATAGTAACCTAAATTTGTCTAAAACCTATTTTTTTGAGAGGATTTAGACCCATCCCCACTTTAGCTTCGAAATAAATCAATTTGGAGATATTAGATACTGAATATGACTTTATTATAAAATAATATTTTAAGTTTTTCCTAAGGTGCCCCGCTCCTCCCTTATAAAATAGCACCTCCTCCCTCTTCTCTTTACACAATTTTGAGCTTTCAAGATAATCCAACCCCTTCACATTTACCTTATTGACTTCCGTAGAAAAATTATAGAGGTTCTGGTCTCCTCAAAAGACAAACTCTAGTGCCTTAAGAGGAAGCTTAAAAGAGGTGCATCGAAGAAGAGGTAATCTCTTCTACCAATTCTTTCAAGTTTTCTTTCTTCTTCAACTTCTTCTTATTTAGTTGTTTCATTATAAAGAAATAGAATCAGTATCACTAAAATACTGATATGTTATTATAAATAAGAAACAACCCTATTTCATTTTCAATCCATCATACGGAAAACAAAATCATTGCGCATGCGTACGTACGGAATACCATCTCCACGCCGTGGTGTAATATGTTTTCCACCACAACCTTACTTGGATGGGTAGAATGGTGTAAAGAATAACAATATATGGTTATTATATCATAATAATGATTAATAGATATTATATCATCCACTCCAATTCAATTCAATATTATGGGAACGATATCATCGCTCGTGCGTACGTACAGATTACCATCTCCACGACGCGATGAGATTCACTCTCTATGTTAACCATTCAAGAATGATTATAAAGTATATATAATGAATAATAATGAAATATATGACATGATAATGCTACTGTATTTATGTGTGTGTGTGTATATATATATATGACATCTACTTACGTTCATTCAAGTCAACAAGGAAAGGAAAACAACGTTCATGCGTACGTACGACCTACCGTCTCCATGAAATGTGTATTTCATTTCATTTATCTATATTATATATATATATACTGAATATATATGTTATATAAATAATTATTTAAATTCTTTATGTAAGTAAATCGTGATATAATTAATAATAATATCAAGAACAACAAGTCCAAATACGTACGATAAATAAAACGATTTTACCCAAAACACTGCTTTAACATAGAATTTACAAAAGAACGCGTAATATAAAGTCATAAGTGAACCATATATGATATAATAAAAATTAATATGATTCTTTAATAAGTCAATCACATTATTTAATTCATTATACAGGAGGTTCCGATACGTAGGAAGCATATCGGTCCTAAGGTAAGGGATAACTTTTCCAATCTCGTTTTTATCTGAGTTTGTTTATTCGTTAGTATTTACTGGGGTTACATTTATCATTGATGCCCCTATTTTATAAAAATGATTTCATGTATGTTTAAAGTCCTTTTTCACATTTTTCACTTTTACTAAATGGTATGTAAGGAATCTTTCTTTTTTTTACGTTATGATGTACTTTTTTGACTTTTCCGGCAAAAGTACGAGAAGAATGTTTTTTTAACTTATACGGAAAGAAATGATTTTTATTGTTTCATAAAACATTATTTTCATGAAGTTTACTCTATAATATTTCATGGTTATTTTAAATAAAATCATTTTCTTTTAAAATTGTGTGGCATTTTGTAAAAAGAAAATGATTTTCAAGAAGAAAGGATGTTTTCATCAAGAATTCTTCTCAAGTGTTTATCAAAACCATTTTTCATCTAAGATGACATTGTTTCATATCTGTATGTTTCAAGTATAATATCTCTATGATTTAAATGGTTTCATTTTTCTTATTATTAAATGATTTCCATTTGTTTTATATGTATTATGTTATGATGGGATGATGTTTATGAAACCCATTTTTATTCTTTGGGTTATGATTAATGAATTATGTTTATGTTGTGGTAAAAGTAAAATGATTTCATTATGAAATGGGTAGGACCTATATCTCCCTCCAATGCATTGGGTAAAGATTTATATCTCATGAGATAGACATGGATGGAATGGTAAGTTAATCCGGTTCAGTGTTACAGGACTGAAATGAGGAGTGAACTCGATTCAGAAAGGGACTTTGTTCACTAAGATGGTCTTGGCAGAAATGTCTTGGCTATTATGGAAATCAAAACATGTGCTTAATGGTTCCCACAATTACATGTTTTATTCCCATTATATTGTTTCATGATTAATGTTTCTTTATGACATATTCCTTACGTACTGCCATGTTTTATGTCATTGCTCAAGATTTTGATGTTTAAAAATTATGTTCATGTAATTTTATCTTCAAATGTATATGATTTGTTTTATTTTCTCCATTATTACCCTTACTAAGCATTTGAGATCACCCTTTATAAGTTTTCTTTTCCCCATGATTTAAAGAAATGTTTTAGGTAAGAAAACAAATGGGGAAGATCTTTACGGGAGATGTTGAAGATCTTTCACCATGATTAGAAGATTATATTCTGAGTTTCCAAAGACACTAAACTATTACGGTCCTTATTTGTCTAATTTTGTTATGAATTAAGTATTCCACAAAAGCAATGTAATGTCCATGTATGTCAAGCTTGGGTCTCTACAAATACTATCAATTTAGTTTAACTTGAGTCAAAAATATAATATCAATCTTTAAAAAATATATTTATAACTAACAGAAAATTTAAACTTAAGGGTTGTATAGACCTAGAACATATATTAGAACTGAATAAACATCTGCCAAACTAGTCTCATAACATAAAATATAAAAATCGTATTAATTCATTTGAACCTAGGATTATCCTAAAATTTATCAACCTATAAATAAAATATTATTGCATATCAAATCTATTAATCTTATATCATGAAACTCCAATCAATAAACTGTCTCCATATTCTTATAAACATGAATTTTAATTATATTGCATAGAACATCCTTCATATGATAAAAATATGAATTGAGTCTCTCGATTCACCAATATAAATCTAATAATAATTCATATTCTAAACATAAAAACTACTAAAATATCACATTGAATTAAATGTTATTTAATTTTTCTTCATCTTTATCATATAACCTTTATAATTCTTTATTAAAATTATATTAATATCATACTTCACATGATTTTATCCTAGTAATTGTTTTTCATAATTCCTATACACTCTACGTTTGAAATAACCATTTGTTTATTTGAGGCATTTCCATGGGTTCTTCTTCCCACATTCACAACATGCAAGAATTTGATTACTTTTTTACATTTATCTTCATTATATTTTGAACCTCTATAAAACACCAATTTTCTCTTATTTTGTGTTTTAGAAAATTCACCTCAGTTTTGGTTATTAATCACATATCTTGATTTCTAGTTATACATAATCACAATAGTTTTCACTCCACCTTCTATCCTATTTGGTTGTTCATTAAGACAACCACCACATTATCCTTCACAACAATTGATAACTTTGTTCATGTCGATTCCAACCATATTATAAAACCATAAAATATAATGTGAGTATATAAAACAAAAATAAACTAACTTATTGGGTATATTAATACTAATATATCCATAACCCCCTCATATACTCTTCAATAACCATAATTCTCTAAAAGAAATAAACAATTAAGGTTATAATATGATCCCTAATTATTCTAAGAAAATATCTCATGCTATAATGTTATATAAAACATTCCATTGATATTAAATATAATTCATCATAACATGGATAACCCATTTAAAAATGATTTATAAAAAAGTTTCACATTTTCACATTTTATGGATATTTTTAATTCATAATTGTATATAACTAGGAAAAAATATGACATATAATACAGTTATAATAGAATCATAAACTTATTATAAATTTTCATTTTATTCTATAAAAGAATTATTATTAAATTTAAACCCTTTTTTCATTGAAAACATAAATTATAGTGAGAGATTTATTATTTCATTGATTGTATCCCTAAAATTGTTCATAGATCCCTTCTTGATTTCCTGGGGAAAGGAAATAATAATAAACGGTGAGATCAGATGCTTGGAATTAGATTTCATATATAAATATCTATAATAGAATAAATAAATCTTGGATAATATATTAGTGACTAATTATAATCAAATATTCCATGAAACTAATTTTATAAAAAGGGAATATATTTTTGGATGATATAAAAACATAAATAATTAAACCAATAAATATGTAATATCTCATAATGATGGAACACATAATTTTAGATATCATAAACAATATTTTGTGGCTTTGTGCCAAGACATCATAAACATATCACCATAGCCTCATTCCAAGACTTTCTAAATAATTAGACAATCATACAAAAAATACCCAGGATAGTTTTTCTCATGAGACCTATCGATGCATTGAAAAGATAAAATTGCCCCTTAAATCACATAATAAGTCCAATTAAATCATTATATTAAAGGGATAAAGGATCAATACAATACATAATCCACATAAAAAATATTTTAAAACCAGCATACAAAATATAATTTTTTCCCTATTCAGAAATAGAATGTCTTGATGATAATCCATCCAGAGCAATATGGTGGATGGTATCATCAGATCATATCCCGAATAAGGAATAATATCCATATATGGATGTTGATATAGATGAGTTTTTTGGAAAATCATATTTGAACCTTTCCTTGAAATCTTTGGAAACAAATAATTTTCATTTAATAAAATTTTAAATAACATTCCAATAATATTGATTAAATGAATTTATTTGAGAATAACTATGGTATCTTATAAAGGAAACACCAAATAAAATATTTTTCAAGAAAGTGGGAAAATACGTTCATTTCGTATATGTCAAAATAGAACATTCTCCTCACACTTTTGTAAAATGTAAAATATTCATCATATGCAAAACATTTGAAAATATTCATTTTAATCATTTTAATAAAGGAAATTTATTTTAAAATGACCATTAAAAAAATATTTAATTGAAAGATAAGTTTTTTTGTAACATTTTATGAACATTGATATTGAGAGAATTATATTGAAATGAAAATTTTAAAACATGTTTTTTGAGGATAATCCCTTACATTGAGTCCCAAATTATTTTTTAGTTTATTTAAATGAAAATTAATAAAACATAAATTAGTTTTATACATTCATAATAATTTTTTTTAGTTTCTATTCTACTATAATTATTATTTTTACTTCATTTATTACTGTGACTTATTTAGTTACTGAATATGTCATTTTCTGTTGAAAGTTTTGAGGATGTTTGGTTCATAATCCAAAAACAACTTTGGTACACTAAACATGATCAAAAGAGGTAATTGATAGATTACAACAAAATCCAACCATGGAAAGCACCATGGCCCCAAAATTTATTAAATAAAAGTAAAGGTACATGATGATAAAGGAGGAAAAGTTCACATGCAGCACTACCACAACAAATATTACCTCTTCTTGGCACAACCCCGACTTTGAGATCCACCCCGAGACGCCGGGTGATTCCCTCTTCTTCATTGCATCGTACTTGATGACTCATCGACTGGGGGCTCTTCAACGACCTCCTCTTGGACATATTGCACTGCCATCGAAAAACTCACCCAGGAAGTCTCCTGTGCATCATCAACAGCAGCCACCTGAGCAGCCGATTCATCCGGGATAACATGCATCAGACTCCCCTGGGTAGCCTCCTGTGCAGTGATATCAACACCATCCAGTGTATTGGTCAGCTGATTATCAATAACAGAAATTAGAGCATCCTCATTTACATCCCCCTCATGATCCATACCTTCCTAAGAAAACTCTTTAATGGAGTCGTGCCCCTCCTCTAAAGTTAACTACTTTGAGTCAACCACCCCACCTTTGGAACTACACAACAAGGGAATGTTCTTCCGGTTATGACAGCCGGATTGCTCAAGGCCTTCAAGGTTGAGCTGATCAAAATCAAGTGTGTTGATGGAATATAACATAGAGAAAAAATTAGTGCTAGCTTTCTCATTCCCCGACCATCCCACAGTAGTGGGAGCAGCGTCAGCCATGGTACATTCCCTTTGAACCTCAACCAGAGACTAGGAATTCAGAATAGATCCATCACTATGACTCTGCACACGATTAACCCCCTCTGGACTTCCAACTAGATAAGGCACAACATGTAAATCCTCATTGAACATAGATACCCCCTAATTATGATCAGAATTCCCAACAGATGATGCCCTCGATTTTTTTGACATCACCACATGAAAACCATCACCATCAAACATCTTGGACTTGCCCTTATGTCGAGCAGAGGCTAACTCAACAAGTCTCATTTCCATATTGACTTTTTCTTGGATGCACGCCTCACATTCAGATTGGTTCTCCTCCTCCTCAACAGCCACATCAACCCATGTTTTCTTCAACCTCTCCGAGTCACTAGAAAAACCAGTAGCTTCATCTTTATAGACACCAGTGGCAGTAGGTTGCTGAGACTAATTTCCCATTCCATGCTCACCAACAGAGGCCTCTTCCACCACTTTCTTTAGGAACTTAGAAAAGGAGGAGGTACCAACAATACCCTCTTTCTTCATGATAACCTTCTTATTTCCCAAAGGACCACTTACAGTTCTCCTCATCTTATATAGGTCGGCGGAATTCCATAGAGATTTGCAGGTTGAGAACCTTAGCTTCCTTCAACATTGTTCAGAGGAATGGACAATGCAACGACATGAACTACAAAATCTGGGTAGCCATTCATATTGAATAGACAGCTCGAGCTTATAATCACCCGCAATAAGAAATACAGTTTCCATCAACTCATGAATTAAATAGACCTCAACATGAACATGAGGGAAATGACCATAACTAGATCGTTCTGTTTCCCTATCATCCTTAATTGGAATGCCAACCACTGAAGAAAATTCCCATAGGATCCTTGGATGCCATAAAAACCAATTCAGGCCTCGAATCCTTATCCACGTTTGCGTGGAAAAGCTCCTACTTGCGAAAATATCGGACAACGGATCCCAGTGTTGAAAAACAATGAAACCAGGCTGTAGCGGAATCGGGCCAAACCCCATGGCAAAATTTTGCAACTCCTTAAATAGAAATACAATGTGAAACATACCTATCCCAATTGATATCAAGTAAAAGTCACTAAAACCCCAGTGTTGGAGAAAACTCCCTCTCAGATCATCAAGTTTCAATGGGGTTTCCCTCTGGGAACCCGAGACACGA
The DNA here is from genome assembly GCA_963277665.1 of Viscum album. Classification (NCBI taxonomy): domain Eukaryota; kingdom Viridiplantae; phylum Streptophyta; class Magnoliopsida; order Santalales; family Viscaceae; genus Viscum; species Viscum album. The sequence continues at coordinate 1,378,280,681 of OY728132.1, read as the reverse complement.
GCAAGAATAGAGAACCTGCAATCCTCGATACGATCTTGTAGAAGTTGGGGATTCGCTTCCAAAAAAATAAATGGAGCCATTCTTTGTAATCCGCTTGTGCAGAGAGGCTAGTTCAGATTGAATATCTAAAAAAACTATTAGACGAAGGAGGAAGCCTTGATCGTTGAAGAACCGTCATAGGGTTCCGTTTTTTCACATTTTTCCGCTTCAATAGGAGCAGAAGAACCACCTGCACCATCCTTTATAGGAGGAATGAATAAATCCTTTGGATCGAAGTAGCAATCCAGTTTCTCATCCATCAATTTGTTTAGCATCAGCAACTCGCAATAAAAAAGCCGAATTAGCCCTATCCAGCATCTCCCTTGGGTTTAATTTATAGATTATATAAAGAATATTATTATTTAATGTTTTTCATTTCTATATATTAAATCCAATTTTAAACTGACCATGAGAGGCAGTTTAGAAAAATGAAACACGTCTCTCTCTAGAGATGGTAGTACGTACGTATGCATGAACGACATTTCCTTTTTAAAATGGATGAAAAGGAAGTGATATAGATAAAGGATAAATATTAAATAATCATATTAATTTTATAAATATAATACATATTCATTAAATCCTTACATATTACCAGCCATATAATATAGAATTGAAAAACCAATCACATTGCTTCGTGGAGGTGGTAGTCCACACGTACACATGAGAGACATTATCATTTTCCAATGATTTGAAGGGTAAATAAGTAGATTATATATTATAATTATAGAATCATAATTATATCATAAATATAATTATTAAACATTATATACATCATAATAACCATTGAAAAGGTTTTGTAATGAAAATATACTTTTTTTCATGGAGGTGACAGTCCACACGTACGCATGAGTGATACTTTTGTTTCACATTTGAAGGAAAATAGGTGGAAAATGGTTGTACCATAATATTTATAGTAATTAAATATATTAAATATACTTTATTCATTATGTAAGGACAGATATAATATATTTATATTAATTATATGAATATGTAAATTTTGAATGAGTTAGGTAAGATGTTTACCTCTTATTTGACAGATATCCTTTGGATTATACCATAATCCCTCTTAAGTTGTTATTAGGGTTAGAAACTAAGATCAAGAACAGAGGAAAATGATATAGGATGGTTTTTGGTTAGGTATTTATATGATATAGTGCTAAAAGTTTTTTATTTATGGATAAGAATAGGTTTCCTTTTTATATGTGAGGGGAGGGACACACATGGAATTGCTTAAAAGTAAAAAATTATATAAAGTCATTTTCCCATTCTTGTGGTAGAAAGTGGCTAATAAATCATATTTTAGATAATATATAGTCAATATATATTTACCTAATAATATTTTGAATTTTTTTAACGGAATTTTTACCCATATCTCTTAGTTTAACTCCCATAAAAATTGTGTTAACCATTATCATAGTATTGATTTTTAACTCTAGTAACTATTGATTATGAAAAAAATTCAGTTGAAATTATTAAATAAATATAATTATGATGATTCTAAATTTGGAATCAATTTTAAAATATTCAATTACCTAAATTGGTAAAAAATATTTTTAATACAATTTGTAAAATTAAATGAAATGAGAATGTAGAAAAATTAATGTTTTATGCATTAAAAATATTTTACAGCAAAATAAATTTTAATGATGATTATAATGGAATTAATTAAATTATTTTAAAACAAATGGGTCTTATTTTTCATTAAAATAAAAAAAAAAGAAATGAACCATGTGAATACATGATTAAGAGACAATAACCAAAAACAATTTTTATTTGAATAAAAACATTATACAAATTACAAATATGTTTAGAATATATTTCCATGTTTAAAGATATATATTTAGAAGAAATATATTACATCTCAAATATAAATTTTTTATATAATTTTTTTTATAAAATTTCATTTTATTCTTATATCATGAAAGTTTCATAAAATTGACATCATTTTTAGAATCTATATATTCTACTATTCACCTAGAAGTCAACTATATCTAAAAAATCCCATTGATCCATCCTAATATAATTATGATATGGTGATACGATAAATGAAATAATTTTTTTCAAATTAGGTTTCTAAAATTTATGAATTTATATTTTTTATAAAAATATACATAAAAAATACTTTTATAGAAAAGAAATATTTTAATACATTAAGTGTTCTTAATCTATGTCATATAAATTAATAATTATATGAGTGTTTTTAATTATATGTTTTTTATTTTTTTATCATAAAATTATCTAAAAATGGTATTTAAATATACCTAATGTATATATATCTAACACACACACACACATATGCAATGTATGTGTGCCTACAGATACATATATAAAAGTCATATTACATTCATATATATAGAATTACACGCTTCCATACATTTTATTTTTTTAACTTCTCTCTCATCATGTCTATTATATCCCTAATTATTTTCCTTGTTCCCGTAGTTTTATTTGGGGTCCCAATATTAATGGTGAACCACAATGATAATGTTTTGATGTTTTCTGTATTATTACATATATGTACATTTACTACACTTTTACTTATTTATTTTATTATATATTACAACCTAATATTGTATTTGAGTTTTTCTTTCCTTGTAATTTTTTTATCTTGATAAAATTATCATAGTTCTTTTTACTATGATTTTTAGGAATCTAAATTAATCAAATGTAATTATAATTTAAAGGATAAATACATATTGAAATATTCAAGTGACACACAAAAACACAAAATCAAACAAATACATACATACATACATTAATAAATACATATATATGAAGTGTCATCAATTTCATATATGTTTTACAGATTTCCTTTGCGAAGTAATTGAGTTTTTAATGTAAAATTGTTATTTTAATGATAGATTATTTTAGTATTGGATAATCAGTGAAGTAATTTTAATTCCTTTAATATATTTATGAAATTGTGTGTTTTTAGTGTCAAATTGATTGAATAATTCATGTGATAATTTTTTCATATTATTAGTATCATACCTTTTTTGTTAGAATAATCAATTAAACAAGATTATAAAATAAATTTTCAGAATTTGTAGATTGGAATGTAAATAGTCAATATTCCATGTTTTTATCTTAAACATAGTTTTTGGAATAAAATATTCTTTGATATTTTAAAATTTCACAAAAATATGTCAAAGTGGAATTTTAAAATGACTTTTCCAAATATCATTTGACTCTCTCAATTTAGTAAGTATTTTATTATTCGGTATGACTTTAGAATTATTTAAGACTAAATTTCTACTACATAAGAAATCAGATATTTTTTATGACTTTAGAAACTAGAAAATGTGATTGTACTTTACATTCATTTTATTTAATTTTTATACCATGATCTACATAATGGTTATTGTCCCTCTTGTAAAGGTGACCCCAATCTATGAAAAGGTAAACCGCATGGTTATGTGGCGGTGTAATGGTTGGGGACTACATTCATAAGGTAATAACTACACTTAAACTACCTTTATAAGGAAATATCCATTACTTGTACTTCCATATAGGTATATTCATGGTAGGGTTATTAAATAATAAGAACTATACTACATAAAGGTTTGGTTAATGATTAATATGAAGGTTACTCCACACATAAAACTCACATAAGGGTAACCACTGTATATATAGGTACTCTATAAGGGTACATGAATTACCCCATCACTATATCAAAGATCTTGAAACACATCAAAAAACCATGTAATGTTATCAGACTACTCGAGAAACTGTACCTTTATGATTCTGATGTCGGTGTATAGGTTCCTCCGTAGCTGCGAACCTATGTAAGGGTACCTAATATTTTCATTAAAACTAAAAGGCTCTATAAAGGAAGAAACATTCCTAATAATATATATGTTATAAATTTAAAATCTGCTGATCAAGTCAACAAGTGGAGTGACTTGGAATATTATATTCATAAAATATGATAAAGATTGAATAGATCTAAAAAATGTGTCTAAATTCAAGATGATTCAAGCCGCAGATAGAGGCCCACATGGGAGAATCACATTCAACTAGAGGGGTTTAACTTGGGATAAAAGAGGAATAGTATAAATAATAAATCATTCCACGGGGACTCCTTTTATTAAAATATTGATGTTAATGTTTATGATGTGATTCTCTAAGAGCTCTGTTCAATTGAAGGGTGATGTTTCTATTGGTATTTGATTGGGATCACAAGAGTTATACTGGGAGTAGATGAAGATAATCTATAGATGTTTCCATTTAGAGGATTCTCCCTATTAAAATATTTCACAATTATTCTTTGTTACTCTTTGGGGGGAGATATATGAATAGTGTTCCCAATTCCAAAAACCATTTTAGAGAACTCATAATTTTTTGTCTTAGTTATAATTCCATTTGTAAATAAAGTATGTTGTCTTCTTTCTCTTTTTTTTTACCCCAACCATTAAAATAAAGGGATAACATGATAATATAGACCCTATAAATAAGGTTCTATGATTCATAGAGATTTGGATATCAGTAATATCATCTATCTCTTACAATATCTTATCCATAGTGGATTAAATGACAACACATCCAACATGTTGTCTTCTTTCTACATTATTCCCTATAATATCCTCCCCCTGTAGTTCAAATCGAATGAGATTTTTTAGTTTTATCATGGGATTGAAAACCTATATTAGGATTATTATTTTCTTGTGATACGTTATTTATATGATGATTCTATTGAGATATTTATATTATATTTGGGTCAATTACTTCTAATCTCGAGATTCAATCCATTCATTGGTGAATATTTTCTCAGTGAGAGAGGTGTTTTAGTTAAGTAATTTATTAAATATTATGTTGTGTTGAGTGTTGTTGATTACATTTTTTTAATAGATATATTATGGGAATTTGAAAGTGGATAAAATTATGTATATTATCGTTCTTATAACTTTATTTCCCATTTCTAACTTTTATGTTTATTTTTTATATTACTTTTTACTGGTCTCCATCAACATTTTTTATACTATAATTACTGATTTCAAAGAGAATATAATATAAAAAATAATCTAATTACTTTAATGAACACACTAAATTATTGAGAGGACAAAAATTCTAGAAACTATTATATATATATATAGAGAGAGTTTATGTAATAAGATAATATTTTAAAAAATAATTATACGTTCAATAGAGTTTGCAACATGAAACACCATGTTTTAACGAACCTCAATGTAATGTTTATATTTTTATTAAAAAATTAACTTGATAAACTATCCATTAAATGTTGTGGTATAAATATGAAAAACCAAAATTTTATAATTAGTAATGATGTATAAATAAAATATGTTGATGAATAAGTACTTAATTTTTGGTGAAGCCTATATAGGCTTTCAAAATACTTTTTTCCCAATAGAATGACATTTACTACTTTCTGTGAACAATTCATAAAATTAATTTATTTACTCAATTTTAAAATGTATATTAAAAAGTAATTTAATTTTCTTAATCAAAATATCCAAATTATATTAGGATGAATTTTTGGTATTTTTCTAAATAGTTTATTTATTTAATGAATAGTGAAAAATACTCGCATTTATTGAAAAACACATTTTCCTTTAAATAATTTTAAAATTTATATTCGATTTTTAAAGGTTTTTTAAAGATAGAAATCGTTTATTTATATTATTATTAATACAATTTTATGCATTGGAATCAATTTCTTATTGAGTTTTGATATAATAACTTTTTATACTTATGAGAATCTTTTCTTTGGAAAACCATTTTTTCTTTGCGTATGTGGTATTAATTTTAAATAAAATAATACCAATTATGTGATTATAATTTAAAAAAATGGATTCTATATATTTAATTTAAATAATTAATAATATATAATTAATTTAAATTAATATTTTGTCATAATTAATAGTAAAAATATTATAAATTAATTATTGTGGTTATGGTTAAAACAGGATTATCAGGGGTTAAAATAGATAGACATGGGTTAAAATAAACTAAAAAAATTTCTAAATCATATTTTATATCTATATTGAGATCTTCTACCTTCTAAAGTTTAATAATGATCCATTTTTTATCCTTTTATCATGTTAAAAATGTGGTTATAACTTTTTCTTTTCAAAACATCCAAGTGTGTCCTCTCCCCCACTAATAAAGGGGAACCCCATCAGCTCTTATTTTTTACACTTCAAAAGAATTGAGGATCAGAAATGAGATGACCAAGTACCTTCCTTACATAAATACCTAAATTTTAGTGTCCTTTTTTTACCATAAATACAATCTATAGAGGATTTGGGTATAATCCTAAATAGGTGGTCGAAGAAGAGGTATTATTCTTTACTGAGCATCTTTGTTATATTTCTTCTTCCACTTACTTTAGAACATACTCAATAGTGATGATATAAAAAATCTATATATAAAATATATTAGGATTTTATTTTGTTAAAGGGAAAATTTAAATCCATCTTTACTTCTATCAAATGGTAAATGAAATCATTGTTCATGTGTACGCCAAAATACCACATTGTGAACCGTTGTAATTCATTTTCCATCATCATAAATCACTACTATTCAGGATTATGGATTTAATATTTATATAATACATTCATTTCATACTAACTAATTTTTCAAAATTAATATATTTGTTAACTTCTTACATTACCATCCATTGAATAATGATAATGTTGTTCGAGTGAACGATAGATTACTTGTTCGCAAAGCAATGTGATTCATTTTCTATTACGCCTCACATTGAATTTATATGTATGATTATTGAAATAAATAATAAATAATTTATAATATAATGATCACTATGGAGAAATAAAATAACACACACATTCTTTCCAATATTATCGTTGAAATGCACAAAATTTTTACATGTGTATGTACGAACTACCATCTCCATGATTGTAACATAATTCATTTTTCATTACCATAAATCATTAATGTTTATAATACTAAAATTTAACTATAAAAATTATAATTATGTTATTATTATTATTACTCAAGATATTATTAAATAATAATATCTTTGACCTTAGTAAACTTTTCATGGAGATTTTTACATATGAGCCAAACATCATCAAAACATCTGATTTAAACCTAAATAAGAAAGTAATAAAATATTTAATTAAAAAAAAGAATAATAAAATTGAAATAATTTCATAATAAAGTAAATAATTAAAGTAATTTTATTATTTTTTAAGACAAATATTGTACTTGGAGAATCAATCATGGGGTAAGGGTTCTCTATAAACCATCATTTTCCTCCAGTTATGACCAATCTATATCTAACTCACTTTAAAGATATTTAAAGCTATGAAATGAATCTAAATTATTTATATATATATCTCTCAAATATATTCCAAGCTTATTTTGTCTTCATTTTTGGGGTAATACATGCATTATGTTCATTTTTTAAATTTATTCATTAAGAAATTCCCTTTGACTATGATTTGATAAAAGATTATGAAACCCATTTTTGTATATGTTAAATTCTTATGTAATTCATTTTTATTGAATTAATTTTTATGGTACACATAGATCATGACCATGTTATTATAGGCACACCATATAGTGCTCCAATTAAGTGGGTAATATTTTAGTCTCATGAGACGTCATGTATGAGATATGGGAGTAAACCTAACCCATTATGGAACTATGTCCACCCTGTGTTATAGTCTAGGAAATTATTTTTGCATCATGTTTTTGTCATGTTATTTGTTTATCCCACATTTCTTATATTACCATGATCTTAAGATACAATTTTCATTATGTTACGATCCCATGTGATTACTCATGATCCATTTATTTTATGATATCATGTTATACATTATAATCACGAGTTATGCTTCCTAATCATGTTTATTCCCTTACTGGGTTTTTTAGCTTTCCCTTTATTTCTTATAATCCCCAAGTTATGTTCTTATGTTTTATGATATTAAATGTTTTAGGAGTGATTTATAGAGAACCCATGGGATAATTATTATGATAAGTCTATTTATATAAAAATATCCTTGAATTTTTGTGAATTATAGAGAGATATACAGTTCAATGAAATATCATCCCTATATGGACACTATAAGGGGATATAGATTTTTAATAGTTGTAACTTGGGGCAGTAACTCTAAATATGGTGAATTAATCTAGACTCTATCATCACATGGTGTTGGACAACGAGCCTTTCTTCACATATGGTTCTACACTCCCTAGGGATATTCTTTGAAAATTTTCAAAACCCTTTACAAACAATTATGAAGGACATGAACAAGATATTAGGTTAGAAAACCAAATAGTTAAATTACTATCGATAACCAAGATTGGAACCTAGAGACCCATATGATAGGATATAATTATCATGTACATGTTATTACTCTAAATTTTTTAAGCTATAATTTTATAAATTTATTAGAGAATTTATTCTCATATTGTTTTTATATTCGTTAATGGTGGGAAATAAGAGAAACTACATCAACAACCAAAATAATTAGAAATATGATGATTTTCCCAATGATATACCCCATCATATTGGAGTGGGAGATGATAACATTAAGGATGTACTAGATCAACTTTCATAATTTATGAAAAATGAAAGGAATCATACGGAAGACCCTACTCATAAGAATGATCTGCATGCTTTAATGTTTTTTATAAACAAACAAATCCTGCCTTTAGTTGGTATTATGATCCTTTCATTATGGAATAATTAATTAAATCCATAGAGAAGATATTCTCTTTCCTAAAATGATAAGAGAAAGATAAATTTATACTGTCCATTTATCGCATTGAGGGTGAAGCCGATCTATAGTCGAAAACGATAAAGAAAAAAAATTCTAAGAGGATATTGATTCTAGGGAATGAGATTATTTTATGAAAAGAACTATCAATTAATATTTTCCCCAAAACTATATATCTTAAAAAATAGAGGGAGTTCATTAATCTGAATCAAATAGAAGATGAGTGTATCCAGGATTATTAGGAAAATATCACATGGATTTCTTGTAATTCCTCAATATTTATCATAAATATCAAAGTTAATGTGGAAGACATCGTTAGTGGATCAAATACAAGTCTACAAAAATCCTTGGTAGTTAGAGAATTGGTAGTTATCAGATTTTCCATTTTCCCCCAATATTGAGTTGATGATCAGTAACTATTACTGGTCTCATCATACTAGGCAAAAAATATAAAAAATGTGGTTTTCATCATGGTTATCAATAGATAAATCCCATGAAGAAATAAAACCAAATCCCACTTATCAAATGTGTGGGACGAAGAATCCTAGAAGCTGTTTATTGGGAACCAATGGATTCTTTAAATGTGGAAAAGATGGGAACTATGATAACTATTGATAGTAGAAAACAATGAAACCCCATAATGTGGTAAAATAAAAGCTGTTTAAGATCATAACTCAGCCTGTGGTGTACTATTTCAATTATAAGGTACATGATCATTATACAATCAAATTCCTTAATCCAAGGGCTGTCAATGGAAATCAATGACAACAAACTTTAAGTCTTAAAGAGAAAGAAAGATCATATTTTTTCATTTATGCTAAGGTGGGTCTTGATATTCTAGCTATTCGTTCAATAATAGATAACATAGTACTTTTCTTATGGTTCTATCAATTATTTCATATCATTCATGTTTTGTATAACTATTCTTGTAGCGCCCAAAACATGGGTGTTGATCTATCAATGAGAGCAAAAAATAGTGAAAAGGTTGCATCCAAAGTATATAAATCCTCCCTAATTAATGTTCTTGGACTGAATCATTATGAAATAATGTATTACATATTAGTAGAGTTTGTTTATATAGTGGGTAAAGATAAGATATCCTAATATAAATCCAAAATCCACTGTCAAGGTAGTGATATCACCCTTCTCACGCGTAGTCATCCTATGATTTTGTATATGTTTATAGAGGAAGATGAATATCCCATGGAATATTATATTCAAAAATGGATATTATTTCCTTATGAGTAATTATATTTATCTTAAATTATTAATACCATTAGAGAATCAAGATAAATATTTTCTTGTTGTGAATGATTATGATAATTTATTCCCCAAAAATGTCCCTGGTATTACTGCTAATCAAGAGGTTTATTTATCAATTAAAATTACACATGTATATCTCCCTATATCAAATAATTTTTAAATAATGTCTACAATTTATTTGGAAGTGATAAAAAGTATTTATAAGAGAATTTAGAAAGGGGTTTTAAATGACCAAGTTCATCACCATGCTGTACACCGGTGCTCTTCATTAAGAGGAATTATGGATTAATGAACCTATGAATTGATTAATATTAAATTGAAAAAATCACAATAATGAATAATTATCCCATTCCACATATAAAATACTTTTTTCATCAACTACATGGATCCAAGTATTTTTCTATGGAGGACCTTCGATTATGAAACCCCCATTTAAAGGTGAAGAAGGAATATATTCCAAAAAATTACTTTCAAAAAATTTATGGGAAATTTGATTTCATAATGATTCATTTGGAATCAATTATTATTCTCCACTATTTATAGACATTATGAATAGAGACATTAGATATTATTTCAAAAAATCGGTAGACTTTATAAATGGTTTTATGATTTTCTAGAAAAGTGTGGACTGGCCTTTGGAGAATTTTAATACTTTTCTAAAAGATTTGATAAAGGATAATATATTTGAATCATGTATTAAATGTGAGTTAAGTATGAATTATGTATCATTCTTGTGCCATATTATCACTATAAAAGAGATATATATATTCCCTTCGAAAACAAAAGTAGACGAGGACTGACCTATACCATCATCTATAATAGAGATCCATAGCCTCCTTGGAATAATCGGGTATTACTAATGATTTGTGATAATGTTATTACCATTTAAAACCCCAATAATGAAGCTAAAAAATATGGGAGTAATGTTTTTCGAGAAAAATGAGTACGAAGAGATCCATAAAGAGTTAAAGAAGAGGATTATCACTAAACTAATCCTCATGATTCCATTAAGTGGAGAAATTTTTGTGGAATAGAATGATGTTTTGAATAAGATATTTGTTTTTGTATGGATTGAAATGATAAAGTGGTAGAATATGACTTATGGGAGTTGAAAGTCCATGAGAGAATCTATCCCATGAAGGATCTAGAGTAAGCTATAGTGCTCTAGGTTTTGAAAATATAGAGACATTATCTCTACGGGGAGAATCATGTAATATATATACACCATAAGAGCGTATAATATAATTTCACATCAAAGGATATTCATATGCACCATATCATTGATTTAGAGATGATTATGGGCTATAAATACTCAATCCATCACCATAATAGGAAAGATAACAAATTGGTAGATTCTATCAGTAGAAGGTATCTTGAAATTTTACCAATGATGAGAATTAATAGGGACATAATCTTATCACAATTTTAAATTATGGTCATGGGAATAATTAAGGATGGAATATCATCATTCCTTTCTCAAATGATTTCTCAACTACCCCTTATAGAGTATTTAAATGATTCTCAATGATTTGATTCATGATTTTAGAATAAGTTGGAATCTATAAGAAAAAGGGAAATCATTGGAGTTCAAAATTTTCGAAGAAGATGTTGTCTGATTTAGGTCATGTGTATGTGTACCATAAAATCATAAGATAGAGAAGGTGTTGTTTAATGACCCACATATCTCAACCTTATCCATCCACATAGATAAAATAAATATTTACTAAGATCTATGAGTGCAATATTGCTAGGACAATATGAATAATAATATCACACAATATACATCAATGTGTCTGGTATATTAGTAAGTGAATTATGAAAGAGAAACGCCTATGGGGATGATTCAAGAATTAAACATACCTACATGTAAATGGGAAAAAACCATAAACATTGTAATTGGTCTTCCCATTAATTTAAGAGAAAACAATTCCATCTGGGTTTTGGCTGATCATCTTATAAAGGCTACTCACTTCATTAAAATTTCACAGGACCTCTCACTTTCTTAAATTCAAATGATTTACATTGGAGATATTGTGAGGCTACATAGAACACCACTATCTATTGTATCTCATTTGGATCCAATATTTACCTCAATGTTATGGAAGAGCCTCCACCATGAAAAAAAATATGAGTTGAACTTTAGTATCTACTATAACCCAAAAATTCATGGAATATCTGAACTTACTATTCGGAAGTAGAATGATAGGTTGAGATCATGATTGATGAAACTAAATTAAGGATTGGTTTAACTTTTTCCGCTATTCTAGTTCTTATACAATAATTACTTCCACTAAAGCCTCCAAATAGATACTTATGAATCCATTTATAGGAAGAGATATAAAAAAATTGTAATGAAGCTGGTGAAAACAATATTTTGGGGTCTAAAATGGTTTAGGAAATCCTAGAAAATTTCAAGACCACTTGGCATCACATTAAGACTGATTAGAGTCAACCAAAGTGATATGTTGACAATAGTTGTTGAGACCTAGAGTTTCAGATTGGGGATAACTTGTATCTATGTATATAACCATGTAATAGATTCATGATACTTTTGAATAATGGATATATAATACTTAGGTACATAAAAACCTTTTCGATTCTCTATCACATCAGAGCCATGAATTATCAACTAGCACTATCAACAAACCTTTCTCAAGTACATGACATATTCCATGTATCCATCTTGAGGAATTATATACCTGATCTATGACAAATACTGAATTCAATGGTGTTTTTACCTCTCACTCTCCGGGGGAACTGGTGTAGGCTCGAGTCTCACCAGACTCAGACATAATGCGTATATAGCACAGGGCGATTCAAAGCCATTGCCTAGATGGGAGTGTAGAGTGCACCTGGGCTTGGTCGGGGCCCTCATTGGGAGTCGATGTTAGCAACCCAAATTTTTTGCATAGGGAGATTCAAATCCATTTCTTAGCTAGGGAATGTGGAGTGCACCTAGTCTTGGTCGGGGCCCCCCTTTGGGGGTCGGTATTAGCAACCCACATTTTTACCATGGGGTGTTAGCCGAGTGGTACCTGCTAGTTGTACCCCTCGCTCTATGTGGGAACTGGCGCAGGCTCGAGCCCTGCTAGACTCAAACACCATGAATATTATACACAGTTCGATTCAAAGCCATTGCTTAGCTGGGGAGTGTGGAGTGAACCTGGGCTTGGTCGGGCCCCCATTGGGAGTCGGTGTTAGAAACCCACATTTTGTACCAAATGGTTGTACCCCTTGCTCTCCATGGGAACTGGAGTAGGCTCGAGTCCCGCCAGACTTAGACATTGTGTGTATTATGAATAGGGCGATTCAAATCCATTTCTTAGCTAGGGAGTGTGGAGTGCACTTGGGCTTGGTCGGGGCCCCCGTTGGGAGTCGGTGTTAGAAACCCACATTTGGCACATGAGCCTCAGCCCAGTTGGTGAGGACTCGCAAAGTGCATCCACGAGACCCGAGATGAAATCCGGGTGGAGGCATATTTCTGGTACTGCAGCAGTGCTATAGTAAGAACTGTATCAGTACTATTGTGGCACTGTAGTAGGCACTGTTATGTACTGTAGCAGCCGGAACTATTCATCCATCTAGGCCTTTGGGCCACCAGTTTGGTCCTCGAGTCCTGCAAGGCTTTCCGGACACCCAAGGCCTTCGGGCCAGTTGATTCTCAAGGCCCTCGGGCCACCTTAAGGGATTTGGGCCACCCCAAGGCCTTCGGGCCACATGAATGAAGGGCCCAGACACACTACAAAAAAGAATTATCCCCAGAATTGGATTCAGAGATGGTGCACTCACCAGAGTAGAGCCAAATGGATTGTCAGAATGAGAGGGTATGGCTATGCCATCGATACCAGCCTGTGCTTGCACTGGAAGCCTAGCCAGACGGTCATGAAAAGGTAGAGAGCTACTATCAGGATGCAGATGCTAGGGAGGGGTAGTTCCTTTGAAATATTCTAGTTGAATTCCCTAAGACCTTTGGGTCATGTAATCTCCTAACCCTACATGCCATGTAATCTCTGAGCCTACGAGCCTTATAAGGGTTCCCCTCATCCCTTGAAAGGAGGATTATCAAAAATCAATAAAAAAGAAGACCTTCAGGCCATTCGGGATATGAGGTGTATCCAGTGAAGATCTTGGACCATAGATAAAAATTTCTACATAATGAAATGACTCACCTAGAAAAAGACTTATAGTTGAACCATAAATACAAAGAAGACAATTGGGAACCAGAGGAAGCAATGACGAAGACGTAACTTATCCTATATTCACCTTGATCTTTAGCAATAAATTTTTAGGCTGAAATTATTTATGTTGGGAAGAATTCATCACCCCATGTTTATTTAAAAATAAATTTCTACTCATAGCATATAAGACAAGACACACCGAGTTTTAAAGAACCTCAATATACTATTAATATTATTATTTTAAAAAGACAGCTATAAACTATCCATTAAATTTGGTTATATGAATAAGAATAAACAAATTTTTAAAATTAGGTGTCAAGGATAAATAATATATATTGACAAATAAACACTGAATTTTCGGTAAAGTCTTTATAGGCTTTAAAAATATTTTTTTTCAAAAAAGTAAATTTTAAAATTTATTTATGGAATCAAAAAATAAATTTTTTTTGGAAATTTTTTAAAAATTTATTATAAATAATTGAATTAATTTTTGGAATCAAAATTTCAAAATTAATTTTAAATGAAATTTTTTGATTTTTCTAAAATAGATAAATTTTTTATGAATAGCGAAAAATATTGGTTTTTATTAAAAACTAACTTTTCATTTAAATAATTTACAAAGTTATGTTTTGGTATAATTTTTATTAATTTTCATATTATATATTAATTAAATGATAACATCGATTTTCATGTTGAAAATTTTAATTTTCATATTATATATTCATTAAATGATAATAATTATTCAATTCTAATAAATCATATAAATTTTTTTCTCTACCATATTTAAAAATGGAAACGTTTTCCGTGTGTACGATGAATTACAGCCTCGCCAAGTGGTGTGATTCATTTTTTACTAGCGCATCAAGTGGATGGTATATATAAGTTAATTTTGGGTAATAATATGATATTTATGACATAATTATCATTATTTAATGATAATATAACTACTACGTACTTTAAAAAATAATCATAGAAAAATAGAAATGTTACACATGAATATGTAGGACCGACTGTCTCCATGATTGTAATGTAGTTAAAATTTCATAATCCTAAATGATGGGGTTGGAAATTATAATTTTATGTATAAAAATGCACTTTTTCCTGATTATAATTATATATATGATTAAATAATAATCTTTTTGACCTTATTCATTTTTCCAATGTGATTTTGGACATATGAGATGAACATTGTCAAATTAAGAAACTTAAACCTAAATGATTAAGTAATAAAACATTATAATGAAAAAATGAAATGAATAATAAAATTGAAAAAAGGTTCTTATGAATTTAAATTATTGATATAATTTTATTATTCAATAATATAAATAATGCACCTGAGAAATTAGGCATGAGGGAAGAGAGCTCTCTAAACCACTTTTTCCTTCTGATTATTACCAATCTCTATCTAACTCACTTCATTTATCTTTTTAAAATTATTGAATGATTTTAAATTATGTTTATATTTCTCTAGAATATATACATATCTAATTCTTATATCCTTTTATGGGGTGATACATTCCTTATTTTCATTTCTAAAATTACATCATTATGATATTTCATGTGATTATGATATGAGGATATATTATACAACCCAATTTTTTTATATGGGTAATTCTAATGTTATGCCCTATGATTTACGCCCATTATTTGGAAAACATAGATCAAGAAGATGTTGTGATGGGTTCACCTAGATAGTTATCTATTTCATTGGTAAATGTTTTAGTCTCATAGGACATCATTCCTGAGATTAGGGAGTAAAAAAACCATTATGGGACTTTGACCAACATGTGATATTATACAGGTAGATACACATAACTCATGTTTATTTAATGTTATATGTTTATTCCACATGTACGATGTTTACATGATCTTATGATGTCATTTTTCTTATATTATACTCCCATGTGAATACACATGAACCTTTTCTATTATGATATCATGGTATAACATTTACTCGCATGTTATGTTTCCTTATATTTTTTATTTCCTTACAGGGATTTTATTTCACCCATTTTTTATGTATTCCCTAGGTTTTAGTATATTGTTTTTGGAGCTCAAATGGATTCAGGATCTCATTATAGACAATTAAATAAGGATTTCATATTTTAGTTTCTTTTTTATATAATACGAACCTACTATTCCAAATACCCTAGGCATCATGGTCTATGGGATGTACTTATTGGATATTTATGTTTAAAAATTACATACTAATATGTGTAAAAGGATAGTGTTTCTAATTTTTATTAATGTATTTTTGATTGTTCCCATGATATTCCAATTTCAGAATTTGTGCCATTTTAAGGAGTAATTTTTACCATAGTGAATCATCATATTTAATATAATTATTACCATAGAAGTGGTGGTCCCTCGTGGTTTTGAGTTAGTTTCCCGATTATAGTACACATTAGTGAAAAAAATTGAAAATTCCATGACATATTTTCATGATTTACTATATGAGAATTGAAATATTTTTCCCATATAAAGATAATTGTTTCCAAACAAAGAGTTAATGCAACTGATTTTAAAAAAAAATTGAAATAAACTATTAAATATCACTAGATAATGATAACATATTACAAATATTTTCATGATTAAATTGATGAATAATTAACAGCAGAGTTAGTTATTCCCAATTTTCAACATAATATAACCATTTTTTCGGATATGGAAGTACTAATTCAATACACTAATACATGTTTTGATGGATTGTGGGAGAGAGTACATTTTGAATTACAAAAACATAGTTCTTATTTTGAAGATCATTTTTTTGAAAAAAAATAGTTTGATTTTTTATTTGAATCTATATAATGATTTTTACACCTTTTAAAAATGTTGTGACAACTCAACAAATCCTATCAATTTCCATAGATGACACCACAACTAAAGTGGTTTTTTTGAAGAGAGGCCACAAGAGGATCACTACCTCTCACCTACCGTAGAAATACTCCACTGAGAATTTACCTTCCATGATACAGAGCAAGATTAACATTTTTAGGGTTTTAATTATTTTTTGGAAGAATATTTTTTTATTTTTTATTTAATATATATTGAGGCTGATATTAATGTTTTTCCAACCCCTATGTTCGATAAAATTAATTTGTTAATGTTTTTAATTACCTATAGAGTAATGATGATTCTAATGACTCACATATTTAAAAAAATTGGGAATGTTTTTTTTGAAAATATTGAATGAGAGATTTTGATGATGATGAAGATGTGTCTGGAAATGGGATATGTAACACCCCAAGATTTCATAGTATGTTATTTCTTCAAAGTAATTCAATAACATGCACTACACACAATAATGAGTTCAAGCGCACCAAAACATACCAAACTAGCCATTCAAAAGAGGTTATGAATAATATTAACTGCATTTTGAATTTTATATACTCCATATAATTTTAACATCTGTATTATGTGTTTCTTAGAAATAATATAAGAACAAATTCAATTTTTTTAGATAAAGGAATTATTTTTCAGAAAATATAATTTTACCGCATTTTGATGGAGAACCCTTTTTAAATCCAATATTTGACAGTTTTATATATTCAATTTGAAAAAATAAACATCTTTAGAATCAGGACATAAAAATTTGTTTTGATTTTTTTTGTATTTTTCTGATAAAATTCATATTTTGGTGAGTAGTGGAAAATAATAAATTTTAATTAAAAACAAATTTTTTAATTGAAATAATTTATAGTGTTAAGTTATGAATTTGATTGGTTTTTAATTATAATTAGATTATATTTTTATCATTTAATACAATTTGGGTCATTATTTTTAATTTCACTTTGAAATTGGATATAAACAGGTGTAAATCTTTTGATAGATATTGTTGCTTAAAAACACGTTATTTGTTTTGACAACAAAAATTAATTTTAAATTAACTAACACAACTTATAAGTTTTGAATTTGGTAAAATAGACATCATTTTTGAATTCAGAAAATCAAATATAGTATAGGCTGATTTTTTGGTATGTTTCTGAGAAACAATTCAATTTTTGATTAATAGGGAAAAACACTGAGTTATTTGTTAGAACTGACTTTTGATTTAAATAATTCTTTATTTAAATTTATTTTATGTCAAAATAGATACATAATACCTATATAAGTTCAAAATAATTCATTGGAGTGATTTTATAATAAGTTTAGATATATGAAAATTATATCGATCTTTTTACGGTGTTTTACCGACCTCTTAGAAGTATTTTCAAATTTGCATAAAACATAATTTTTCCGCTTCTGTGAGTTGAATTTAAAAAAACTGAGAGACATGGTTAACCTCAATAGGTTAAATTTGGTCCAATAAGATGAAAATAATTTTTATTGAATAGTAACTATTTTATATTTATTTACTGCGGTTAATGGTAAATTTTGTAATTAAGGGTAAAAATGATATTATTATTACCATAACACATGTAATAGTTCTATTGGAGAAGTATAATTCGACCAAAAACAACCTTAGGAATAAAATATGATCCTTTAGGTCCACTTGGATTAGATCAGGACATTTATTATTATTTTATTTAATGACGGTTTAAAAGAGTCAAAATCAAAGTTTAATAACTAAAACATTTTTATTATAGGGTTATATATAAGATAAATTCAACTATAAATATTAATTATAAATATAAAAATATTTCATACATAATGGTATTTTATTTATAATTTTTACACATTAAATAAATATTTTTTTTATGAAACAATGATGATGCGGTAATTACCGTATTAATGAAAGATTAAAATAATTGATAATATAAATATCGAAATAAATGTGATTTGAGACTTTTAATGAATTCAACTAATTTTAGAGGTTAATATGACATTTTTGGGTTTGATATATGAATTTTATTCGAAGAAATAATGCGTTTATAAATTTAGTAAAAACAACATACCAAATAGTTTGAAAATTTACAATAAAGAGTTTTTTAAAAAATATTTTATTATTTATTGATATTTTATTCCTAAAAATCTTAGTGTTAGCCAAAAGATCTATATAATGATATATGTATCAATAATGAACCACTTGGGGTTCTCTTGGAAGTATATAGTAAGTTTATTAACCATATATTATAAAAATAAAAAGAGACATGGTAAATGTCAAACTATTTAACTAAGAATTAAATCTAAACAATAGAGTTAATATGGCGACCCTGGCCTGTCTAAAACCTATTGGTTGAGTTTTTTTAGACACATCACCACCTTATCCTTTAAATAATTCATTTTGAAGCCATTATTAACCGTAAATGTTTTTATTATAAAACAACATTTCTAGCTTTTTCTAAGGTGCCCTTCACCCCTCTTATAAAAGGGTACTCTCCCTTCTCTCTAATTTACACCTTCATAGACAATTGGATCAGCCAAACCCAGCCCAAATACCCTCTCGAATGTCCTCCCTTTATTCTATAGGAATTCCTTCAGTAATAAATACTACCTATAGATCCCTTTTGATCAAATCAAAAGGAAGAACCCGAAAGAGAGGTAAATATTTTATCACTACTTTCAAGTTCATTTCTTATTCCACTTCCATTTTCTTTATTGTTTTCATTATAAAAAAATAAATCCAATATATTCTATATAATGTGATGTTATTTTAAATTTGGTACAACCATATTCATTATTCTATCCATCCTTTTAATGACATGTCACCATACGTGCGTACGTACGGCTTACCGTCTCCACGTCGTGGTGTAGTTTTTTTTCAACAAGTGTAGCTTTTTTGGAAAAAGATGAGTGCGAAGCTCTAAAACTGATAAAACAAACATTACACAAGATTAAAATTAGTAAATTTACATGTTTTTTTTGGCAAGAATCGGGTCCAAGTCACTAGAAATGGTGTTGATATGTATGTCCCTCTATTCTAACACCCGTTTGTTTGCAAGGCCATCCGCAATGTAGTTCTCCTCCTGAGTGGTATGTGTGATGAAGTAGTTAAGGGAGGAGATTTTGTCAATGAAATTAATCCATTTACCTACCAGATTCATACCAATATGTTTTTTCCAGTTCTAATGGCATAAAAAATCATGTTTGAGTCACATTCGAACCAAATTTTGTTCCATTGTCGTTGGCAAGAAATATCCACTACGTTAATGAGTGCCATCATTTCAGCTTCCATAGAAGTGGTATTCCCACATGGGCCATAAATTCATTCCAAAACATCCCAATGATGATTAATAAAGATAACCCCTTATCCAGATGGTCCAAGGTTACCCTTGGGGGCTCCATCCATGTTACATTTCAACCAACCTTTGAAGGGGGCAGTCCACATCACCTCCATCATGCCCCTTGGATTAGGGTAGCAACCTAAGACCCTTAATCTTATGAGAATCATGAATTCCCTGACCGAACTATTACAAACCTCCTTGATCTATGAGATGGTATATTGAGTGGCCACCAGGATGGCATTGAGTTCCTAGGATGCATTGAACCCTGCTTGGCGATGAATGATATTGTCGCTCGTGCGTACGTATGGATTACCGTCTCCATGAACGCGATGAGATTTATTCCCCATCGTATCCATTAAAAACTAATATTAATTACATGATTAAAAATAATTTTTAAAGACCTAATATCATTTTGAATATGAATAAGATACATACAATCCATATCAAACATTACTTATGCAACAAAGCATATAAAGGAAAACGAATCAGTTAACACCCAAAACGACGAAATTACTAAGATATTATTAACAAAGATATGTTAAAAGATCATATATGATATAATATTAATTTATATGATTCTTATATAATTTAATAAAAATTATTTCACCATTTTACAGGAGTTTAACCTACCCTCGACAAGGGAAAAATACAAGGTAATATATAATTTCACAACCTCTTTATTATCCGAGGTTGTTTTCACGTAAGTATCTATTGTGACATATTTATTATCCATGTACATGTTCCATGAAAGATTTTTCAAAGGGATTATTTTAAGGGAATTTTTTACTAAAACATCATTTTAAATATTTTAAATATTTATTCTTTTAAATCATTTTGATTAATTTCCATGTTATAAAAATGGTTTTAATGATTTATCTATATGAACATGAATGTTTTTAAAATGTAATTCCATTCAAAAGATTCAAGGTTTTATGGGAAACGTTAATTAAAAAGTTTCTTTAAAGGTCTTCCTTTCAAAATTGTGTGACATTTAAATGTATTCATGAAAAATTGATATTTATCTCAAAGAGTTTTACAAATCATTTTAATCTATGTCAACATACTTTGATGTATTTTAAACTTGTTTGAATTTGATTTATTATGATACAAATCTTCCATATTGTATTGAAGGTTTTGTGATATGTTGGATTGTGGATGTGTTATTTTTACACCATTCATGGTTTATGGATAAAGTATTGACATTTCATATTCTAGTTTTAATACAAATGTTTATGTTATATTTAAACCTTTTCATTTGAGGAATGCATTGTACTTAGTAAGTGATGGGTGGAGCCTACTATAGCTCCTCGATGCATCGGTAGGTCTCATGAGACAAACTAGTTTCTTGGCATAAGGACTTGACAAAATCTTATTTTTAGTATTGGCACAAGGCCTTGACTATGTGGTTATGAAGTCTAGAATTATGAATTCCATCATTATGAAAGTGGATATTGATATTGCATGTGATTATTCGACTAGTAGGGCATCCATGTGAGTTAGTAAATGGTATTATTTTGATTTAAAATTTCCATATTATGATAATGTTTATGTTGAAAAGGCTTTTGTTTTAGTTTTATACATTACCTTAAATGTTTATGCTAATTTATGAAAGTTTTCGATATATTTTTATCCTTACTGAGCATCTGAGATCCCCCATTTCTATGTTTTATTTTTCCCAGGATGAGAAGAAGTATATTATGACTTACCTGCCGGGATATTATATGGGATCTCAATGTTGTCAATGGAAACAATGTTGTTTTAGTTTTCAATTTTATGATGTAATGTAAACTTTATGAATGTATCTAGTACTTCCAAGGCTACTAAACTAATTGGTCTTTTGAGACTTGATCTTTTTTATCATGCCAATAATACGTAATAATGCACCGACTCTGGGATTCTGGGTTTGGGGTGTTACAGTTCATATCAGAGGAAGTTTAGTACAATCCTTGGAATATAAATTTTGATAAACTCTAATTATATCACATTATCCTAAGTTAGTCTTTGAGGATTACCATAGAATAACTTCCTCGAATTTTGGTATTTTAGAGATTTTGTGTGTTTTCCAAGCAATACTTCCTTGTCTAGATACGAGCAGGTAGAGTCGGCTCTGGAACAGATGTACCTAAAGGTAAATACCGAAAACACCGCTTTGAGCTACACTCGAATGGGAACTGGTGTACGACAATGGGGCTTGTGACACTCTTGGTTACGACACTCCCATGAGATATGCTTAGGATAATTCTCATTTTCATTACAAATCATTTTGAAGGATTTACGAGTATATACCACTTCAAAGACAATATTTTAATGATTATGGATTATATCCATAAACTGTTCAATTTACATTAGCTATTTTATAAGTTTTTAATTATTCATCGTAATTCATAAATTGACCTAGTGTATGCCATTTTATAGAAACATTGCCCAATAGAAGAAATGTGAACTCCAACACTATGTATGATCCAAAGAGTAAGAAGGATCATATCTTTTACGGTATTAAGGCATAATTTTGATGGGAAATAGACTCCCATGTATTCTCAACATATTCAGAAACAATATCATGTGTTAATAAGATAAGTAAATAACTCTCTGAGATCTATGTCTTTTAAGGGAAGAGAGATAAGAAAAAGTTGGAAGAGAGAATGATGGATAAAGGGAAGAGGGAAAAGAATGATTTTCCCGTATGTGATAACTGTGGAAAGAATCACCTTGGTAAATGCTTGAAGGGAATGGGAGTTTGTTATAAGTGTGGAGAAAAATGACACCAAGTATGTGATTTCAAGGGTAAGAAAAAAGTTTCAAATGTACAATGCTGCATCTGCAAGGAGTTGGGACACTATGAAAATCAATGTCCAAGTCATCAGAGTATACCCTAAATGCCGCTATTGGATAATAATGAAGTTATGATACTACCTAAGATGAAGAGGAATGATTAGATTTCTTACGTTGTTATTAAAGTATTGTGTCATTTGAGTATTTTATTAATTATGTACATGTTATAAGAATTATAGAGTATATAAGGATTGTACTGTAGTACCAATTCATTAAGGACTTGAGATTGTGAGGAAACAAGAAAAGTGACTTAATAGCAGGTTATTTTTTTGGAAAATATATGATTAAGATAAAGATAAACTATAATATGTTTCTGATACTGAGGTAGTGATTTTTTTTATAATACAAGATTTATTTGGATAAATTATATTGGATATTCTTGACTGACTTGAAACTGATTAATGATTTGTATATTCAATCATTGTTGGAGTTTACCACATTTTTAGATAGAAGGAGTATATCCTGTATTCTATAAGGAATAGGGGATCATGAATGTAATAAATAAGGTTATATGGTAATTCAGGATGTTGTAGTGTTTTATAAGAAAACATGATTAAGGTGTTCACATGTTATTACGTGGAAAAAATGATCTTCATTATGTTTACCTTCCACATAAATTTTGGACTGTGAGTTTGGACAGAATTATTTTGGATAATTCTAGTTTGAGATTATTTTTGGATTTCCATAAAATGACAAACCAGAGGTCGGGTGACAACCTGTTGCGTCTGGTAAGGCCGTGAGACTTAAACCCGCAACCGAAGGGTGATAAGGGTGTATAACCTTCCACTGGCCCACGTAGTGTCTTGGATTGAATAATGTAATTTTTTTAAAAGTCTGATATATTAATTATAAATTAATTTTTTTTAACCCTATATGAATAGGATAAATATAATATTTTTTACGTTCTGTTATCTTTTAGAGTAAAAGATGAGTTTGTGGTAGAATTTAGTTAATGGATGAAACTATACTTTTCAAGTATATATTTTTTTCTTCGCGTATTTTGTAAATAAATTAATTCTTAAACATTAAATAAGGGATCTTAAAACTAAAAATGTTTTACCCTAATGCATTGTGTTTTCTTGAACCGATGTTATTTTAAATCATCATAGATTGATGGCTTTGAGACCCTCAATTCTACAATTGTTTGTGTCTGATGACTTCAATCACTACCTATAAATATTTACATTTTCCCTCCAATTATGTGTCTCTAATTGCCACCAATTTTCTCCTAATCGATATCATAATTTGGTGGTGAATTTTTCATTCCCCTTTCCTCTTATTAAGGCTAAGTTTTATTTACCCAATTTCCGATGTGGGTTTTCCCAAAAATGTATTTTATATTTTGAACCTTCTATTTTTTTGAAGATCAATTTCAAACTGTGAGGACACAATTTACTAAAATAGGGAAGAATGTAACACCCCAAGATTTCATAGTATGTTATTTCTTCAAAGTAATTCAATAACTTGCACAACACGCAACACCGAGTTCAAGCACACCACAACTTACCAAACTAGCCGTTCAAAAGTGTTTATGAATAGTATTAACTGAATTTTGAATTTTATATACTCAATATAATTTTAACATCCATATTATTTGTTTCTTAGACATAATATAGAACAAATTCAACTTTTTTAGAAAAATGAAGTATTTTTCAAAAAATGAAATTTTACCGCCTTTTGAGGGAGAAACCCTTTAAAATACAATATTTGACAATTTTATATATTAAATTTGATAAAATATACTTCTTATTTATAATTGAGACATAAAAATTTAGTTTTGATGAATTTTTGGTATTTTTATGATAACTTTCATATTTTGATGAATAGTGAAAAATACTAAATTTTAATTAAAAATAACTTTTTTAATCAAAATAAATTATATTGATAAGTTATGAATTTTATTGTTTTTGATGTATAATTATATTATATTTTTATAATTTAATACAATTTGGGTCATTATAATTAATTTCACTTTGAAATTGGACATAAACAAGTGTCAATATTTTGATAGATATTGTTGCTAAAAAAACACTATTTGTTTTGACAACAGGAATTAATTTTAAATTAATTAATTAAAATTATATGTTTTGAATTTGGTAAAATAGACATCATTTTTGAATTCATAATATCAAATATAGCTTAGGCTGAATATTTGGTATTTTTCTGAGAAACTTCAAATTTTGATGAATAGTGAAAACACTGAGTTATTGGTTAAAACCGACTTCTGATTTAAATAATTATTTATTTAAATTTATTTTAGGTCAAAATAGATACATAATACCTTTATAAGTTCTAAATAATTCATTGGAATCATTTTATAATAAGTTTAGACATATAAAAATTTAATTGAACTTTTTACCGTCTTTTACCCACCTCCTAGGAGTATTTGCAAATTTGCATAAAACATTATTTTACCGCTTCTATGAGTTTAATTTAAAAAATATGAGAGAAACCCTTAACCTCAGTAAGTAAAATGTGATTCAATAATATGAAAATAATTTTTGGTGAATAGTAACTTTTGACTTCTATTTATCGCGGTTAAAATTAAATAGGGTAATTAAGGGTAAAAATTATATTATTATTACCCTAGCACATATCCTAATTCTATTTGATAAGTATAATTCGACTAAAAAACAACCTTATGAATAAAATATGACCCTTTTGGTCCACTTGGATTAGATTATGACATTTATTATTATTTTATTTAAAGAAGGTTTAAAAGAGTTAAAATCAATGTTTTATAACTAAAACATTTTTATTATAGGGTTATACATACGATAAATTCCACTATAAATATTCATTAGAAATTTATAAATATTTCATATATAATGGTATTTTATTTATAATTTTTTGACATTATATAATTAGAATTGTTTATGACACAATGATGATACAGTAATTATCGTATTAATGAAAGATTAAAATAATTGATATTATAAATATCCAAATGAATGTTATTTGAGACTTTTTATGAATTCCACTAATATTATAGACTACTATGACATGTTTGGGTTGGTTAGATGAATTTTTTTTGAAGTAATAATGCTGTTATAAATTTAGTAAAAACAAAATACCAAATAGTTTCAAAATTGACATAATAAAGTTTTTAAAAGAAATATTATATTATTAATTGATATACTACTCCTAAAAATCTAAGGTTTGACCAAAAGACTTATATAATAATATTTGTATTATTAATTTACCACTTCGTGTTCTCCTGAAATTATATAGTATGTTTATTTACCATATAATATAAAAATACAAAGAGACATGGTAAATGTGAAACTATTTAACTAAGAATTAAATCTAAAAAATAGTGTTAATATAGTGACACAAACCTGCCTAAAATATATTTGTTGAGTGGTTTTAGACCCATCCCCACCTTAGACATTAAATAATTCATTTTTGAGCCATTAGAAACAGAAAATAATTTTATTATAAAATAATATTTATAGCTTTTCCTATGGTGACCCTCACCCCACTTATAAGAGGGAACTCACTATTCTCTCTAGTTCACACCTTCAAGCCATTTGGAACTGCCAAACCATGCCCAAATACCCTCTCCACTGTCCTCCCTTCATCTTAGAGGGCATCCTTTAGTAAAAAATCCTACCTAAGGATCCCTTTTGATCAAATCAAAAGGAAGGACCCAAATGAGAGGTAAATATTTCATCACCACTATCAAGTTCCTTTCTTATTCCACTTCCTTTTTCAGTATTGTTTTCATTATAAAATAATAACTCCAATATCTTCTATATACTATGATGTTATTATAAATATGGTACAACCGTATTCATTAGTCTATCCATCCTTTGAATGACATGTCACCATACATGCGTACGCACGACTTACCATCTTCATGTCGTGGTGTAGTTGTTATTCAATACATTATTATTTGGATGGGTATAATAATGATGTATAATAGATGTAAATAATAAATATAACATGATAATGATTCTTTTTATATGATATACCATCCAATTATATATTATTTTACTATCAAAAGAATGATATTGTCGCTCGTGCGTACGTACAGATTACCGTCTCCACGAACGTGATGAGATTCATTCCCCATCGTATCCATTAAAAAATAATTTTCATTTGATGATTAAAAATAATGTTTAAATACTTAATATAATTATTAATATGAATAAGATACATCCTATCCATATCAAAAATTACATACATAACAAATCATATAAAGGAAAACGAATCAGGTAACACCCGAAACAACGATAATAATAAGATATTAATAACAAAGATATGTTAAAAGATCATATATGATATCATATTAATGTATATTATTCTTTTATAATTTAATAAAAACTATTTCTAGATTTTACAGGAGGTTATCCTACCCTCATCCAAAGAAAAGTAAACGGTAAGGGTTAATTTCACAATATCATTATTATCCGAGGTTGTTTTTACGTAAGTATCTACTGGGACATATTTATTATCCATGTACGTGTTTCATGAAAGAGTTTTCAAAGGAATTATTTTAAGGGACTTTTTTACTAAAACATCATTTTAAATGTTTTAAATATTTATTCTTATAAATTATTCTGATTAATTTCCATGTTTAAAAAATGGTTCATAATGATTTACTTATATGAACATAAATGTTTTTAAAATGTTAATTCCTTTCAAAAGATTCAAAGTGGTATGAGAAACTTTGATTTAAAAATGTTTTTACATGTCTTTATTTCTAAATTGTGGACTTTTAAATGTTTTCATGAAAAAGAGATATTTCTCTCAAAGAGTTTTACAAATAATTTTCATCTATGTCATCATCTATTGATGGATTTTAAACTTGTTTGAAATTGATTTATTATGATAAAAATCATCCATATTGTATAGAATTTTTTGTGATATGTTTGATTTTGGATGTGTTATTTTTACACCATTCATGGTTTATGGGTAAAGTATTGACATTTTGTATGCTAGTTTTAATATAAATGTTTAGGTAATATTTAAACATTTTCATATGAGGAATGCTTTGGACTTAGTAAGTGACGGGTGGAGCCCGCTATAGCTCCCCGATGCATCGGTAGGTCTAATGAGACAAACTAGTATCTTGGAACAAGTCCTAGAAAAAATATTATTTGTATCCTTTGAACAAGTCCTTGACTATGAGGTTTTGAAGTCTGGCATTATGCATTCCATCATTATGAAAGTGGCTATTGATATTGCATGTGATTATTTGACTAGTAGAATATCCATGTGAGTAAGTAAATGGCATTATTTTGATTTACATTTTCCATATTATGATGAAGTTTATGTTGAAAATACATTTGTTTTAGTTTTATACATTGCCTTAAATATTTATGGTTATTTATGAAAGTTTCCTCTATATTGTTATCCTTTCTGAGCATCTGAGCTCACCCCTTTCTATGTTTTATTTTTTCCAGGTTGTGAAGAAGTATATTATGACTGACCTGTAGAGATAGTCTATGGGATCTCAATGTTTTTTATGGTAACAATGCTATTGTACTTTTCCATTTTATGATGTAATGTAAACCTTATGAATGTATCTAGTACTTCCAAGGCTACTAAACTAATTTCTCTTTTGTGATCATGCCAATGATACGTAATAATGCACCGACTCTGGGCTTCTGAGGTCGGGGCGTTACAGGATTGAAAACATTAAAATGGATGTTTTTAATCCAATTTGATTACCTTTTCCTTTGTCCATTGATTCAATTGATGATATTGATTTTTATGGAATTAGTAGAATCATTTTATGATATAAATACTATGTGGGGAGGTTTTAATGAGATTGAGGCTTCTCAACTCTTACACTCTCTGACCTCGTACCATAAAATGAAATAGATTATAAATGTGAAGTGGTGACACCAATATATCTATTCAATGTGTACCACAAATTTTTATCTCATACTAAGATAGACAAACAAAAGAAAATGCAGTATAGTGGAATGTATTCTATTTGGTGGTTTTTATAAAGGAAACCACATCCCATATATAATTGTAGGTGAGCCAGGGATTGAACAACCATGTAAAATAAAAATAAATCAACCATTGAGTTTTATCCCAATATTTTCCATTTTTTATTTAGTTTTTTGTTTTTTCATTTGTTTAGTTTCACATTAATAAAAGATTTTTTTTCTTATTTTTTAGGAAAAAAGTAGTATACATTACAATCAATACGAAAATCATCAACAATTTTCCACTATAATAAATTATTGAATAGGTTGTTTCCTTCCACTCAAACATTTTATATTACTAATTTATTACTACATAATACAAAACAATTATGGGAGGAATGGTACATAGTTTAATTGATTGATCCTTTTGATGTTAAAATATATAACATTCCTTGATATTTATATTTATAATTAAATATTTTTTTTATTTTCAATGAGGTCAAATAGGTTATCTATAGTTTCAGTTATGCATGTTGATTTAGTAATCCAGGCTTAAACTAATGGTTTTTCACAAACCATCCTAGATTCCCAACTAAACTGATATCTGAGTCGGTCGGGACATAGCTTGAAGGGCGTACTTCATCCCCACAGGTTTATGAATAACACCTGGTATCCCATAAGAATAAAAGGGTACATTTTTAAAAAAAATAACTGATGATAGATACTGTAATTTAGTATGCTAACACTTCCCATGAAGAAAGTACCAAAATTAAATTTTTAAAACAAAACCCAAATATTATATGATCACAAACACAACAACTGACCAAGAAAGAATCAGAAAACCCATGTTACAGGTTGATCACATCTTTATTAATCAACCCCATCATTCCAAGTGCTATGAATCATGTACACCCTCCACCTCAAAGTGGTTTTTCCCTTTTCTTGGAAAAATAATAATATAATCTACAAATGGCAGAAGTAAAAGGTTGGTTGTGACAAAATGATCCCATTATGTGCCCATAATACAGGGTTAAATTATCCAACATAATGAATCATATATTTATATGAAACCTGAAATGCATTAACTATAAAGGCATAGTAAAGTGGAAGTATGTGGTTGATCCCATAAAGATCGGGGAACACAATGATGAAAACTATTTACTAATTGTATGGAACCTTAAATTTAAATATAATTTTATTTAAATTAATTAAATGATGTAAATAAAATAATTCAATTAGAAAATCATAAGGGTGTGAAGTGAGTTTCCATGGGAGATTTTTATAAAAATAAATGATGAATTAACTTTGAAAACATTAATTCTCATTGGATGAACAATAAATCATATTTAATTTATATGAGAGTTGGTAAAACAAGATAAATGTACCCAAGAATATCAATTCATGGTAATATTATGAATTAAAATAACCAAATTTCATTATGATTAGATTACTATTGATGAATAATAATCACTTTAAATGGTAATGAATTAATTATCATAATCATATTGTGTTTAGTCAACTATTAAACATTATTGATCCATTATTTAATAATGGATATGATAAAAATAAATGAAAACAAAATAAAAATTGAAAAAATAATCTCTCAATTTAAGAATGAAATATAACAATTTGGTATGCACCCATTTCGATAAATTCCACTCTCTACTACAGATTTAGCCAAATATCATTGGGTAATTTTCAATGAGTAATAAACCATAATACATAGGGAATAGAATAGACTATAATGAATGAGAAAGGTAATTAATAAAATAGATAGATTGTAATTAAACTGTGAAATATTCATCCTTACATTAAATAATGAATATGAAAATATTAAATATTAAAAAAAACCTTTTTATGAAGAATAACAGGTGAGAACCCTACAATAGCCTCATGGTAGTCAATCCACTCAAATCATGGAATTGAATAATATTCCTTTATCTAGGAATCTTATTTATAACCTATCACATCATCCTTGGGTTTCCTTGGGTCAATGTCATTATTAAAATTCCTTCGGGTCTCATGCCATATCTCCCTTTTAAATGATACATAAAAATCACCTTCTTTTGAGTGTATTTAAAGTTTTCACAATCTATAATGATTTGAAAACATATAATGTGTGGTCCTAAACTCTAGAATACTTTATTCAATTCAATTAATGTACTTATTGATTGAATTTAAAAATTATCCCATTGTGTAATATTTACCCAATATATAATGTCAAACTCAAATTATGGAAGCCTCCTTCCTCTATAGTTCTTCAATTTTGAGCCTTATGAACATAATTTGATCATCCAAAATTATGAAATGTGTTGTTAAATTGAAAAAAAATAATTTTTTTGATTCCTTTATAATCTTATATTCCTATAAATTTTTTATGTCCCATTGCGATTCATCTCGTCACGGCATGAAGTTCCT
Source organism: Viscum album (assembly GCA_963277665.1). Classification (NCBI taxonomy): domain Eukaryota; kingdom Viridiplantae; phylum Streptophyta; class Magnoliopsida; order Santalales; family Viscaceae; genus Viscum; species Viscum album. The sequence continues at coordinate 1,378,249,200 of OY728132.1, read as the reverse complement.
TTGCAGTCCTCAATTTCAACATTTTCATTGCTAATGCTTCAAATGTCTGTCCTATATAAGAATTAAAAAACATCAATATATTCCAAGAAACTCAACGTTAATTAAATAATATCCAACTCAAAGACATGGAAAAACAAATGAAAATATAAATAATATATATATATATATATATATCATCCCACTAAGATTCCACCAAACACTTCATAACCAATTACATAATAGTAAACCATTTATTGTTTAAATTTAAATAAATAAGGATTAAATTTTTATTTACATATTTTAAAAAAACATGATATAAAAAATGGAAAATATATCAACAATTCATAAATTAAAATTTTATATAAAACATGTATATAAAACATTTTTCAGGAATAAATTAGTTCTATAATCAATGGTATATATAATCAAGTCAAAAATAACAATTCCCCGTGATAATAAGATAATTGGTATGTTTATTTTAGAAGAAAATGATCCTCACACTTATGAATCATTATCATGACTGAAGATTGGTTTTCCCACTAAAATATGAACCCCATTTGGCGACCAATTATGGGATATCAATATACACCCCATTATGGGACCCTTTACGAGAAATAATGTAGAAAATGGTTTAGTTAGTTTTTAAATCATCAATATATTACTATGGAGTCATATTCTGAGAATTGTAATCCTAATCATCCAATAATTACCTAGGATCACATATTCTTCAAAAAAAAAATCAATTAATCATGGAAAAATCAATCATTTAATATTTCATAGTTGAATTTTTGAATTTCTGTTTCAGAATTCCATTTAATTTCCAAACCAAATAATAGGTTTTCATCAAATTCTCCTATTTTCAAAACATATTTCATTTTAATGGAATTCTCTCTAGAATCAACATCAAAACATTTCACCAAATACAATTTCAATAAACACCACTATTTTTTTCAAAATTTACCCAATAATTTAAATTTCATTGAATTTAAGGGATTTTAACAATTATATTCCCCTTTTAAATCAATCATAGAATCATCTCAATTTATGGTTTTGAAATCAATTCAAAAATAATTTCATATAATTTAAGTACATTATGGTTTCAATTATTGGGTAAATTCTTATTGAACCACCTACTTCTAACCACACTATCAAATTAACACCTACCTTGGGAACAATAATGAGAACAGAGGGAAAATAGATCATGAAATCAATCCTAGAAACAAGATCAATCAAAAAAAATATTAGATATATCTATAACATGATGATCCAACACCATTTATGAAGGAAGTGATACTATAACTATTGAAACTATTTGAGAGGACATACACTTAACAAAAAGGGGATGAATCTTCCACCATCACTTCGATTCATAAGAGAAGTGGTTTGTAGAGATAATAAATACTTTAGATAGACTCCAATAGCAGTATAAACCTGTTGTGGTTTAAAAGGGTGTTTTAGGCATCATAAATAGGTGTCAGGGAATTTTTAATTTAATATTCAGGGGATTTGAAACCCAAACGAATGGTTTTATTGGCAGGAATGCAGAGTTAGTAGTAATAGTGTTCCCTAACTATGTGACCATACTAGATCTCTAGATGGGGTCCATAGTTTGACCACATGGTTAGTTTAATCGTGAGTTATTTTTGAAAAACCTTAAAATATAATGGTGAATAGTTTATAGGGGTGGCCACATTGTTTGGAAATATCATGCACCAATCATGTTCAAACCTCTAGACCCTCCCAAAAGTTCACACATTTCACTAGGAAAAAACAAAATATTTTTCCAATTTATTTAAGAACTTTTCATATCCCAAAGAGATATCAAAATTTCTCAATCATAATTTGAAACAACATGAGAAAATCTAAAATCAAAGTATGATTAAAACAATGGTCAATAAGATACCTGAAATAATTTAAAGATGTGTTATAAAATTCCAACCATAAACACATTATTCCACCAAAAACTCTATTATGAAATTCCATATCCATGTGCTTAGGAAACCACTCCCTCATCAGTTTATCACACTCCCAAGTCACATTCTAATCAGAACCATAAAACCATATCCTGAGTACTATATTTATCATCTTCCCATGAAGATCATATACCCTAGAATAAAAAAATATGGACTGGATAATATGTCCTGAAAAAATAGGTCTCAACAACAATATCTTCCCAAATAAAGATAATAGATAGGTTAGAAAGAAACTGATTTATATTAAATACATGAAACACATCATGGATTGAGGTTAACTATGGTGTTTTTTTTTCAAATGGTAATCCACTTTCCCCACCAAGTAAAGAATCTCTAAAGGAACCACTAAGCTTGTAACAAGAGTTCCCTATATTAAAATATGTCATTAACCCAACTGAGGTAAAAATATCAAGAAAACCTAGCCACTAATAGAAACCACCATCATTCATTGTTTATGATTAATATAGGATTTATACCTAATTTGTGTTTTCAATATTTTTTGATGTATAAATTGTCTATACTCCATCGCCTATTGGAATAAAATTAGTTAATCCAAGGAAGATTCACTTATCTTTAAACAATACAATAGATATTTACATGGACTACTATATAAGTCCTCCAAAGTAGGAATTCTGAAATCAGACTTTTAATTATTATTTTAAGAAAACTCAACCATTTCCAAATGGACATCCTGAGTTCCAACAATATTATGAACAGAAGAATGTAGAATATCCTCCATAAGATGTACATATTATTTTATCTTCCCATCCATATGCAGATGATATTACATTATCAAATGTACATGGGATCCCATTAACTCATGAAGGACCCTTCCACTTATAAGAAGTGATGAAGGGATTTTTATCAGAGACTATATAATTAGTTACTCCATGGAAACAAATAATCTATTTCACAAAGAGACCTAAAATATCCCATAATTTTTTATTATATAGAATCATTATAAAGTGAGATGATTTTTTTATCTTATAGATCACAACACATATCGTATTATTCACTATAGGGGTATGTGGAAACCCAAACACAATGTCCATATAAGTCTCATCCCAAATCCAAGTCAGCTTAGGAAGCTACTGAAGAATTCCCAAAGGTCTCGGATTCTCGACTTTTACATGTTGGAAGGTATAAAAATGTGATGAAAATTTAGATATATAATGTGTGTTACCAATCCTCTAAAATCACCACCGAATATCATATAACATATTTTTGGTTCTTGTTTGCATTTCCCACTGTGAATGATAAAAATCCCCCACCACTAACTTTCACAAAGGAAACTTTAAAATGTACATGTTTAAAAAAAATAATATTCCCTATGAAGACAATGGACCTTGACTATTGGTATCCCTACTTTAAAAAAATTCCATGATTCCAAAAATTTCATCATCAAGATTCCAATCATACGGAATTATCTTGATAAGAGTGGAGGTCAATTGTCCACTTTCTATAAGAATATCAATGCCATACTCTTGGACTGTCAAATGAAATTGAGTGAAGAGAGCCATCATATTTCACTATTATGTTGATTCTTTCATGGACTAAGTCAAATGATTGCATGTCAATGGATTGGAAATGACATTACCCTTACTGGGGGTATATGAAATTTCAAAATTAAAGAACTATTGGTACTCTACCCAACTTTATGTAGGATATTTAGATCTATTTGAGAGAATATATAACTCATGATTTTGTGGCCGGAAAATATGATAAACCTTTCTCTAAAAAGGTAATGTCAGCAACTCTAATGAGTTGCATCACAATTTAGATTTCATGATCACAGGCCAAATATATCTCCTTATGTGAACTAAGATGTCTTGAAAAATAGAATTACATGTAATCTCCCTATATAAGGATGCAACCAAAACCCAAACAAGAAGCATCAAAGAAGGGAACATAGCTCTACCTAGCTTCTAGAATAGTCATCCCTAATGATGATTTCCAATGAATTTTCAACTCATAAAAAGAACTCTAAAATTTTTCATCCTAAAATAACAACCCTAATTTTTATGGGATAATGGTCAATGGGGAATCCACAATAAAGAAATCCTAAATGAACCTATGGTAATACCCCTCCATGACCAAGAAGCTCTATATCTAATAAAAAGTATGCAGTTACTTCAATTCCATAACACATTTCACATTATGTGGATCAACATAAATACCATGTCTTGAGACCATGGGTTCTCTGAACATCACTTATGGAATCTAGATATTACATTCCAAAAGCATAATGTATAGTATGTGATTTTCAAAATACTTGATACAAGTCTCAAATGATGTACAAAATTATCCCTAGATTTGGAGGAAACCATGTTATCCTCTACAATTACTAATAAGAACAAATTTAGGTACTCATAAAATATCTTACTCCTAAATTACCTAAAAATAGAAAGAGTATTTGTCAGAACAAATGACATAAAATGATACTAATAATTTACATACATACTCTAGAATATGGACTTCTAGATGCTATATTACTTAATTACCAATTGGTGATAACCAAATCGTGACCAATTTTTCAGAATAATAATATGCTTTCAACTGATCAAATAAATCCTAAATATGTGAAAATAGATATTTGGTTATTTACAATTACACAATTGAGTTTCTAGTAATCAACACACAGATAAAGAGTTCCATCAAATTTTATTTTGAATTTAACATGATGCAACCAAGGTGGCACAGTAGGTCATAAAAAGTATTTCTCCAACAGATCATCCAACATAGTTTTCCACACCTTTAGTTAAGCCAGTTATAAATTTTAACAAGGAAAATAATCAGGTTGAGTACCTATTACAAAATAAATATATAACTATACCACTCTTACTATGGAAAAAATAGATAAAAATATAAACAGGTTGAGAAGCACGATGAAAACTGGATAGAGATTATTACTCAATGATTCTCACTATGGATCAAAAGAAAATCCCAATATTACCCTACCCAAATTTTTTAAATAGTATATGCCTCTACTCAACCTCGTGACACAATATAACTGAAAAATAAGACAGAACCCATTGAGTGGATTAAAGGAGACCATCCAATGATAACGGTCAATCCAAGAGATATGATAAATCAACCAATCAATCCCCAGAATGGCATCAAGTGGGTTGATTTTGAGAACTTAAAAATTCTTGGCAATCTCAATATCTGGTATAGAGAAAACAATAGAATGAGAATAGAGAGTTTTCTATCTCTCTCTCTCTATGTTATGAGGGGTGTAGTAATATCTATCACATAAGATAAAACATCATTAGGAATATTCAGTAGGTTCACAACAACAGTCAATGTAAATGAGTGAGATGCACCAATATCTAATAAAAAAGTCACTAATGATGATTCTGTAGTTATGGTACCTCTCAAAACTCCTGGACTCACAAAAACATCCTCTATAGACTCTTCCACTACATGAATAAGCTTTATTATGAATGCATGTGGTTCAAACCCCAATGTTCTTGAAGAATATAATTGCACCACAATACTTTTAGGAGATGGTAACCCTTTTCCACTACATGGAGTAGAAAAGTAAAGATATATCTTCTATAGGTTACTTATGTGTGTGTACAAACTATTGATATTGGGTTCTTTAGTGGAAAACCATCTTTTATTCCCAACCATACCACAATTAAAGTAACTCATAGGGCCTATACCAGGAACAATAGGAGATCCATGTGACTTTTACTATCAAGAAACACCACGAGTCATATCATAAATTATCTTTAAATTAAAGTAACAAATAGAACTACCATTGAAAAAAAGAACTCTTTTTAACCCTAACATACCATCTTAGTTAAGCTCAGCTATCAATGGTCTATAAAACACACCCCTATAAAAATTGAGATTCATCATGAAAAACTAGGATTGAATGTGAGATCAAAGAACCGTATCAAATATTTGAGGCTTAGGTTTCTCATTCATAAATACCATAAGAGAAAACTAAAAACGCACAAAAAACTATTTTCATACTGTTTCATTGTCCTGTCACCCTGCTTATGGTTGAGGAACTATATGGAATTCACGAAAACCATTTACTTGGGATAGAACTGATATAAAAAAAGGGATTTGAAGGGTTTTTACTCCAACATTTCATCTATCTTTTTCTTCACTATGCAATTCCATAACCGCCTCCTAGTCCAAACAAGCATAAAGGTATAAAATTTCACCTTTATAGAGTATATAATTTCTAGGAACTCAAAATGAAACTATAGGTTTTTAAACAAATCCACATCCTCCTAAGAATCATTAGAGACTTGAAAATATGGTGGATTCTAGTGAAGGAATTCATGAGCATGATTACAATATTAGTACCTTTGAGGTTACACTATTAGAGATAAAATGGGATTTGGTATTGGTACCTATCCCCAGACATTTATGACACACACAAATATATCAATAAAATTATGGTCCACTAGAGGATTAACCTGCTATGGTCCAACGGTAGATTCCTAATGTGGCCGATTAAAATGTCTTATTAGTGGCATTATTGTGAACAAAAAAATTGTTAAAATTGAAAAAATCAATAAAGACACAATGATAAATATCTCAAATAAGAGATACAAGAAAAATAAATTCCTTCTACATGATTTAAGATTTTCAGTTTAATAATCTAAAATCATTGGTATGGAAAATACTATAATAAAATCAATTTATTCCATAGATATAATTTTTTCAAAAACACCCATGTGGTTTTAAGGATAATTTGGATGAGATATTTATAGTAACTCTCCCAAAAATACCTCCCTTGTCCCAAAAATTCTACCTTCTATATAATATTACATCAAAAAAACTAAGCAATGGAATCTAAGAAAGATACACAACCTACACCTCTGATACATATTTTTCATAGACCATCCTTGGTACCATGTTACACTAATACCTAATCCAATCCTAACATTGGCTGATGGGAATTATTAACCCCCATAGGTTGGTTATTATCACCAATAATCTTACTAAAATACAAAGGGAATGAATTTTCCACAGAATAAAAGAAGATACATGGTACAACTCTGTATTCCAACACTCCCAAAAAAGAACGAAATATAATTAAATAGGAAAAACAATAACAAAATATTATAGTATCATAGAAATAAAATTTAACAAATAAATACTCAAAAAATATATGTAACAGGCAGAAAATATATCCACTAGTAACCTTTGTCACTCTTGGTCCCACGAATCATGTATACCTGCTACCTCTGAGTGTCACTTTAACTTTTCTTAGGCATATAATAAGTTAATCTACAAAGGCTTTATATAAATCTAAGTGTGTGATAAAAATATCTTAGTATGATAACACTGATGATTCTATATGAAATTACAAAACAATACATCATTTATGATTTTAATTAAATTAAATCAAGGCATGGATGGGTATTTACATATTTTCAAAAAACATGATTTCTAAAATAATATGGCACATATTTCAATATAGGATTAATTTATAATTTTATATAAAACATTTTTCCTGAATAAATAATTTATATAATCAATGGCATCTACAATCATGTCAATCATAACATAGAGCAATGATAATAAGCCCTATGATATGTTAGTTTTTGGAAAAAATATCCTCACACTTATAAATAATGATCAAAAATAAATATAGGTGTGCATAATCACATCTACACCCTATTTGGGGAACCATTATGGGAAATTAATCTACTCAACCTTTGGGGACCCATTATAGGAAATCATGTCAAACATGGTTTAATTATTGTTTTCATCAACAATCTATTTCTAAGGAGTTAGAGTATAAGAGTTATTTTATGAATTACTAACCCACTACGCAGACTCCCATGTTAATAAAACAATAAATTAATAAATAATGGAGAAATAAACCATTTCATCAATCATGGTTAAATTTCCCAATTTAATTTTTTGACATGCATTTTTAGTTCAAAAACCAAATTATAGCTTTTTATAAAATTCATTCCTTTTCAAAATATCATTCATTTTAATCCAATTTTATCAAGAATCAATATGAAATTAAAATTTAATATAATCCCAAATTTTTCTAAAAATCCACCGAAAAAATTATATTCCATTGGAAATGGGATTTTTTAACAAATTTCAATGCTATTTTTATATAAAACAACGAATAATATCAAATTAAGTTTTAAAAATCAATTAAATTTTTTTTCAAATCAATCAAGTAAAATATGTTTTCTAATTATTTTGTAAATACTTATGGAACCAATTACATTTAATCAAATTATCATATCAACACTCATGATGAGAACACCGATGATATTGTAGGTTAAAAGGATCATGAAATCAAACCTAGAATCAAGATCCATCAAAATGGAGATTAGATCCACCAATAACATGATAATATATCACCCTATAAGAAAGATAGAATAAGGTATTGATATAAACCAAATGGTAGGATCTTCACTTACTAGACAGGGATAATATATTCCAATTGCAATTGGATTCACAAGATAAGAGGTTTAGAGAGCTATGGAATTAGATAGAGATCCTCTAGAAGAAAAAGAAACTGATTAGGGTCGAAATGGGAGTGTTTGGATTATAAAACGAGTGTACTAGGTTTTTAAATAAATTTTATATTGAATAAAACCTTCATTTATGTTTTTCTATGTATGGATGTATGGTTAGTAATTTCCATGATCTCCAACCATAGTTCCCTACTATACTTCTTAAAGGGGTACACAATTTAGCTGCATAATTAGTTTAACTATTTTCTAAAATTAAAAACCCTAAATGTATAAGGGTGAAAGATTTTGAGGGATTACAACATGATTTGAAAAAACTATGTTTCATCCATGCACCACCCTATAGACCCTATCAATAGGGTTCTCAGTTAGTTGGGAGAAACCACACAGTTTTCCTTAACCATTTTCTAACCATGAACAATGCCATGAGATTCTAAAATTTCTAAAAATTCATTTGAAACAAGAAGAGACATGCTCCCAAAAAATTGCCATCAAAACAATGGTCAATAATATACCATAAATGAGGTAACAATATGTTATAAGGGTAATAAGTTTTCATAAATTTTATTCTTGAATACCATTTTGAAAAAAAAATGAAATCTTTTTTGGGAGAAAAAAATATTTTGGTTGAAAATTTTAATGATTTTCGAAAATATTGTCTTAAAAAATGAATTTAATATGAAATTCAATGAAATTTATATTTCATTTCGAAAATAATAATTAATTTACCTTCTAAATTATACTTCATAATTGTTTTTGACAGTAGATCCTTGAAATTATTAGTATAAAATCCTGTCGATTTTTATGGCTTATAGTTGATAAATATTATGGAATTTTTAAAATCATGTTACCATTAAATAAAAATTAATTTCAAATTATCTTTTGAGATTTTGTAACACATTGATATTTTAAAACAATAACTATATGTTTGATAATGTATACGACATGAAACATCAAGTTTAAAAAAACTACCGAACATTATTATTTAAATAAAAATGTATTATGTTAGCTATTTAATTGGATGGTTTGAATAAAAATAACCAAATTATGGAATATATATAAATTTCATACTAAATATAAATAAATTAATTAATTTTTATTAAATAAGAATATATTTTTTAGTAAGGTCCTTTTATTCCTATGAAATCATGTTTCTTCAAGAATGATTTTTATTGATTTTTTTGAGAAAATATTATATTTAGTTACCACCATTTTAGGAATTTTATTTGAAAAAGGATATTATTTTGGAAATACTTATGTCATAATTACCTTCAGATTAATTTTTAATTTTTTTTCTAAAAGTCTGATTTTCAATGACTGGGGAAATATTTCATTTTTATTGAAAATTATGTTTCCCTTTAAAGTATTTATAATGTCCCATTGTAATTTGGATTGATTTTATAATTTTATGATTATTTTTATATTAAAAATTAAAAAAATATTAATTAACATTATACTTATATTTTTTATAAAAAAAAATTTCTAGTTAAAAGGCATTTTTTAGAAAAATCCATTTTTATGACATTTTTCGGGTTTAATTTTAAATTAAAGTCTAAAAGTTTTATGAATATAATTATATAAAATTTATTTAATATGTGGAATAATAATATTTAATAATATGTAATAATTTCATCTTTATTTTTTCTTACAATTAATTTTAAAAAACATACAAATATATTCTAATAGGTAAGGTTGTAACAGACTTATTAGGGGTTAAACTAAATAGATTAGGGTTAAAATTAACAACACATTCCAGTTTATCCAAATTTATATCTGTTGTTTGACCAAATATCTATTTATGTTGTTAAATATTGTATTTTAATACAATAATTTGATTTTGGGAATTCGAACATGACTTTTAAGAAGATAAGTTGCATTATATCTAAATTAATTACTAATTTTGGGTTCTTGTATTTTATGGCATTTTTCGAATAGTCCATACAGTTTTGGATTTATAAAAATTCTAAAACCATTAATTTTTTTTATTTAATAAAAAAACTTACGTAAGACAACTTATTAATTGATTTCAAGGTACAAATATTTTTATTTTGAAATTAGGCATTTTCATAAGAATTATTTTTCATTTTTTGTGTTCTTATATTAAATGTACTTTCTCCCATGCTTATAAATATTAATTTATAAATGGTTTAATAATTTATAAATATAATGCACAATTTTTTTATAATACCGCATATATTTTAGGTCATATAATTAAGTTAACATGGTAAAAGGTTATAATATAGTAGTTAATGTTAAAATGTGGGTAAATTGGTTTCACGATATGGTATAAATGTATAATAAAGTCTAAATGTAAATGGATGCGTTTATTTTGAACCTATAACATATTATATTAGATTATATGGTTCTTCGGTGCCACATGTCATGATTAAAAAATACATATTATTTAATCTTTTTTTTAGTTCCAAGTGTGTCATTCACCTCAAATATAGAAGGATGCCTCCCCTCATCTCTTCCTCACACCTTTTGAGAAAAAAAAGTCAGACAATAACATCAAAAATAAATTTCCAAAATCCACTCACATATTATATAGGTTTTAGGTTTGTATTAATACCAACTACATTGGGATTAATGTGGAAAACAAAGGAGGTTGTCTGAAGAAGAGGTGTATATTTCAATTGAATTTTTTAGTTGTATTTCTTATTTTAAATCCATAAAATCTTATTAAATTATTTTTAAAAAATAAAATTTTTTATTTAAATTTAAATTTAAATATTATATTTGATTAATTTTTTTTGATTTTTCTAAAAAAAATTAATTTTTGATGAATAGTGATAAATAATGATTTCTATTGAAAAAATATATTCTGATTAAATTATTTAATAATTAAAGACGTATTTTATATATTTTTTATAGTAAAATTAGTTAAATTTTATAATAATTTAAATAATTTATTTTATTTACATAAATTTCATTTTTTAATTTGGATGTGAAAATATTTTATACTTATGAAAATTGTCTCCTTGGAAAATTGATCTTTTGTCACTTGAGTGGTTTAATTTCAAATTGTTTTATTTAATTTATATGAATTGAATTTGTAAAAATAGATTCAATACTTTAAATAGTAACAAATTTTACTATATAATAATGTAGAATTATTTGTTATTAAAATGAATAGTGAATACAAAAAAATTATTTACCATAGTTAATGAAACAATGAGTTTATCAGGAGGGGTTAAACTAATAAGATAAGGACAAAAATGACATAATTGTTTTTTCAAAACTCATTTTATGTCCATATATATACATTATAAAATCTAAGGTTGATTAAATATCAATTTTGGTGGATTTTTTTTCATTATAAAAACATTAGTATCTCTATATGTTTTTAAACATTCCTGGTGTGTCCACACCCCCAATTATAATTTACCAGCACCTAACCTCCCCTCTAACAAATTCCAAACCCTTTTATTTAACAATTTACCACACAAATAAAATCCTTAATTCCATCCCCACATCATAGAGTCCTTATATTTTTTTAGTAACACATCATATGAAGGGTTTAGGCATAAACATAAATAGGTACTCTCAAGAAGAGGAAAAATAATTAAACAGGTGTATTTGTTTTATTTCATCTTCCACTTCCGTTAAAACTTCTTAAATTATGATAATATAATACAATAACTATATATAATGCACCTAGTTGTTATTATGTTAATTTCATAACCCATAACCATCTCCACTTCCCCTAAATGGTAAATGAAACCATCGGTCATGCGTAAGGCAGACTACAACCTTGCGAACTCATGTAAATTGTCTTCCATCACCACCTTTATTGGATGGATATAATATTGTGTTTAACATATTTATAATATATTAATGAAATTATTATATTTCTTGAATTATGATATCACATAAAACATCTTACTTTCTGTTATATGGGGGATACGATAACGTCTCTCTTGTGTACGGCATACAATCACCTCACAATGTGATGTGATTCATTTTTTTTCTAATACATTACATGAATGGTAGTAAGGTTAAAGTTAATGAAATATTTAATATTTATAATCTAAAATTAATTCTTTAAATATAATATCATGTCTAACTTCTTACCCTCAATCTACTAGAAAACTACAATGTTTTTTATTCATACGTGTGGACTACCAGACCCACGTGGCATTGTGAAATGTTTTTCATTTAAATTTTTCATGGATGGTTATAAGGATATATTTAATTAATATAAATTCAATAAATTAAATAATAATTATTCTGAAAATATGAATTAATATTTATTTAATTTCATTCCATATGTTAGGAAAAATGGATATAGCATTCATGCATACGTATGACCTACCATCTCCATGAATATTGTAATTCATTTTTTAACTTTGAATATGATAGATTAATATATATATATATATTATATAGGATAAATATATTATTTTTTTTCATTTTTATACGACTTAACCATGATCAAATTAAAATTTTTAAAATTACAAAACTAAAATACAAATTTAAAATGAAGAAACTTTCCCCCGAAAGAATGATTTTAACAAAGAATTGTTAATATACAAGTGATAAAATACTATAAATAAATCATATTTGATATGATATATTTTATTATGGTTCTGTATTATATTTATAATAATCCTATATTTATTATATATGTGGTTCATACTGATAATATGGAATTAAAACATGAGGTAAGGGTTTTCTCATCTCACTTTTACTTATGTAAGACATATGCCATATTCAAGACTTATTACATTGTGTAGTATATGTAATAAACCGTTGGATATGTTATTTGATGAATATATTTATATTTATGGAATTAAATATTTCATTTTATGCAATGTTTTTCAAGGGGCTTATGATTCAAAAGGAACCAAAGTGGTAAAAGTTTCTTTAACAATCTCATTATTATTCGGGATTACATATGTTTAAGTCTTGATCAGGGGAATTTTTTGATATTTATATCATAAAATAAATATATTTACTTATCTTATGTTTATTCCAATATTTTTCAACTAATATTATAATTCTATCACACTTTGTAACTTAAAATTATAGTGTTTTTTTAATAAAATTCAACTATATTTTTTTATTCTATAGAAAATAAATTTCATTCAAAAACCATGATTCTAAAAAAAATTATTTTGAATTTTATTTAAATTTTTTTGTAATTATTTATTGAAGAAATATTTCTCATGTTTTAATTTTTTTAATTTTTTTAATGAATCTTATTTTCATTTTCCAATGAATTCTTATTTAGATTTTACTACTGATGTGAAAGGAATCTTGGTTTCAATGTGATATATATGAAAATAATTTTCCACCATCATGACCACTCATTGTTATAGAGATTATTTAATATGTTTTGAATGATTTTCCTCAATTAAAATTAGTTTCAAAATATTTTTTTTAACTTTTTGTTATAAAAATATTTTCAAAGAGAACTGTTTATTTTCTTCAAAATTGTTTTTAATTACATTTTTATGGTATTTAAATTAATAAATAATATAAATAATTTATAATAATTACTTTCCAATGGGGATATATTATATTGGTATAGTGTATATAATTTATATGGATAGATTATGATCTATCTTACAAATGACATACAATTTTATTACAGTTTATGATATTACTACAAATAGTTTTTTACTATGTATATTTGATAGTGTTTTATTATTTTGTTTTTTTAAATAATAATATTTATGTTAATTTTCAACCCTTTTATATGTGGAATTCATTACAATTACTAAGTGATAGGTGTGGCCTAGTTATATATAAACCCTCGATTCATCAATAAGTCTCATTAGAAAAATCAGTTTTCCAAATTAGATGGTTTTATACCTATAGAGTTAAAAAAATCTAGTGAATGGTCTTGAAAGTATGTTTAAGACATCCAACATTATGAATTTAATCATTATGAGATAAATTATTATTTTATATGTGATTATTTTATTATCTATAATACAATTAAGTATGTTTCAAGATTATGTGATTTTTTATGGATTTATTTTACCATTATTTATTTCTACCATATTATTCTTAGTTTATTCATTAAATGGAATATGTTTCAGTTATTTACATTTCCATATTGATTATTATTGTATATTCGTTATTTCTTTTTCTATATGATTTCCATTACTATATATCTGAGCTCACCCCTTATGTTTTAATTTCCCTAGTATGCCATGATATTTTTGCAATTGATATGTTGGGATAGACTATAAAGAATAATGGAGTTCTCTATGAAAACACAGTTTGTAATTTATGTTTTCAATTTCAATATTAATTTCATGAATTTATCTAGTTTTCCAAGACTGCTAATCTATTTGGTCCTTTCGAATGTTATTCCTTGTATCTTATGACAATTTAATAAATTTGGAACTTACTCCGAGATACTATGTCCTAGGAATTTACAGTTAGTATCAGAGGAATTTTAGTAGAAACCATGGAAACTAGATTTAGGAATCATATAGCATGGAATATAACCCTATTAAATAAATTAAATATAATTAATGTATAATATCCTAAACATATGTTATTTTAGAAATTATGTGGTTTTCCCTATCAATACATCCTCATATGAACACTATAATTAGATGTTGTTCTCGAACAAATGTACCTAGAGGTACAAATTATAAAAAAGACATATTGGTATTGACTCAAGCATTACATGTTAAATGAATAAAAGCCTTACAAGACAACAGGGTTGAAACTCTTATTGTATATACTTAGGATAAATAATTTTAATTAAAACCCTTTAATACTTATTTGTATTTTTTTTATTTTAAAACATTCACTGTTTACGATTATAAGATTTTCTATGTATAAATTTATCAATTTATATTAATTATTTCACTAGTATTGAGAGTAAGCATTATTTTTTATAATTTCATGATCTAATATTTATTATTTAATCATTTATAAGTGTATCCTAATGTAAATAATAGGAACCATATCTATACACATATCTTATTTAGGGACTTCCCTCCCGTGAAAGATAATGAAGATGGAGCTGTATTTACAATTGAAACTGAAGAAATTTTAACTATATTAGGGTAGTTAACATAGGATATAAGAAATAACATACACTGTATGAAGAAGCATTCTAATCCACCATGTGTTGTAACTATGTAAGACTACTTCATGTGTCAGTAACTCTCATCATTTAGTGGTTCTGCCAATCCATTTGTAGTTGAGAAATGCATAACTTCCTTCGATAAGATATTTCTCACTTAGGTAAGCAATGAAATGGAAACAGTGGTCATGGTAGTCTATCATACCTCGGGATATGTCGATTAATGGTTTAAAACGATTAAAAATATTAAATTTGATGATGAAATTGAAAACAATTAATGAAAGGATTTATGGAACTTTTTTTTGGAAATGTATTTTCCTCATGAGCATTGAACACATATAAAGATAAAATTCTCCAGTTTAATAAAAATGTAATATGAAATGTATATAAGTATGAATACAGGTTGATAATATAAACGATGAATTCTATAGACTATAATCAAAATCTAAAGAGAAATATTGATATTTTCTTTGATGGGTTGATACTAATATTTCTATGGAAATTATTCTCTCAGACATTACCATAATACAATGACATAACATAATTTGATGTCAAGATAGAGTAATTATTCTCTTTGTATTATGTATTTCAAGGTATGAAAGAAAAGACTGTTACATAAAAGAAAAAATGGATAAAGAGAAGAAGGTAAATAAGTTTATTCTTATGTGTGATAATTGTAGAAAGAAACTACATGATATTTCCTTAAAGGGAATAGGAGTTTTCTTTAAGTATTGAGAGAAGGTCCACCACACTTGTGATTTCAAGGTAATTAATGAAATTTCCAACGATAAATGAATATATTATAATGAGATGGGAACTACACAAAATAATGTTAAAATCATCAACGGTATATACCTCGGAAAAAGGTAGGGGATCTAGGTCGAGGATATCCTAGTACTAAAAAGATGTGGAATAATTAATGTTCTTGAGTTTTGATTCAAATATAGTTTTATATAAGTATTATTATCAATGATATTTTTTTTATAATAATTATGAAATGTATAAGTATTTTACTATAATACTTTTTCAATATGGATTTAAGAGCATATGTTTTCTGGTATCGACGACCACAAAAACTAACTCAATGGAATGTTGATATTTTTTGGAAAACACATGATTGAAGTAAGATAACCCCGAATATTTGATTTATGTTGAGATAATAATGATAAAAATATTTTTATGTGATAGTATTGGTGACCGTGAAATTTTTACTGATTTTATGGTGTTTGTTATATTTTCTAGAGTATACTATATGTTTGGATCTATGAAATATATTTTTCAACCTATTATTTTGTTGGAAGAATTCATGTTTTCATTATGGTATTATAATGGTCTAGGTATTCATATATTTGAAATGTGGCATTAATATACACTTTATATTGTCAGGGGAATATAATTTTTATTTAATGACCTTCCTTTTAAATTCCGTTAGACATAATTTCGATGGTTCTCAAGTTTATGAAATAATGTAATAGAAATAATTTGACTTCTGGGTGTTATTGGATAACATATTCTCACCATTTTTGTTTTGGAAAATATCTAAAGACTATAGGAATGAATTTTAATGCTTTTATTGAACTAATAATCTATTAAATATTAATTTGAGTGCTTCAATCTTAAAAATCGATTTTGGATATTCATTTCATGGAGTTATAGATGAAGTATGAATGGATCCAAGAACAAACAAGGGATAAAAATTGTAAGTATATTTTTTGGTGTTCTATATCATAATGGTTATAGAATCCCTCAATTTTATGAAAAATATATTGAGACAAAAATGTCATCCATTTAATTTTATTCCTATTGAGTCAGTGGTATTTTAACTCATCACGAATTTATAATTTTTTATGGTGGTTAACATTATCATGGACATGTTCTATATCACCCTCTATTAATATTTGGGGGTTAATATTCTCTTTTATTTCCATGTTTTCATTTCTCACAAATTTTCTCTTAATTTGAAACATAGTAATGTGTTATTATGTAGGACCTTTGTACTTCCATTTTTCTTTTATTAGAAGGATGTTATATTGACCTGTTTTATTATGTGGAGTAACAAAAAATTTATCTCTAAACATAAAACCCTTGATAACCAAGATCATGATTAAATTGAAAGGACACAATTTATTTAAGGGGATAGAATTTATCACCCAAATATTTTAAGACTAACATCATGATTAATATTGTGCCTCACACAAATCAAAAATATTAGAAGAGAATATAACAGCCCTAGAAATTATGATATATTGAATTTTCAATTTATTAGATCCCTTTGATAACATGGAATGAAATAAACAATATGTTTTAATGAAATGCGATACTATATTATAATATTATTATTTAATCATAACCATTATAACCTAGCTATTAAGATAATAGGTTGAATAGTATTTAATAAATTTTGGAAATTATATGGTTTAAACATGTATAAAAAAAATTAAATTGTTATATATTGATTATAAATAAAATAAGAACCATTTAGAAGAGAAGAAATTTTTTTCTGAAAAATTGTAATTTTCTAAAAAGCGACATAATCGCGATTTTCATAGATAATTTAAATTTAATTTTTAACAATTTTTTAAAATTTATATGAAAAATAATATTTATTTTTTAAATAAAAATGTCAAAATTATAGTGACTCAACCATATAATTCTCAAATCTGGTGTCATTCTATCATTAAATTGGTATAAGATACATGTAAATTGCATCTAAAAAGACCAAATAGTTTTGTATTTTTAGTAAGCTAGATACACAAGCTAGTCTTGAATTATAAATGAATACAAAAATGAAAACATATTTTTTTAATGTTAATAACTTTATTCCCAAAATATATTATCCTTTCCTATCATTCTTAGTACACCTTATATAGTCTTGAATAAGGGAAACATAATAAGCGTGAGATAAAATTCCCAGTAAGGAAAAGTAATGCAGAAGAAATAGTGAGTCAATGAGAATAATATTTATAGAGAGTTAAATATATGAAACAAAATTCCATATAATAAATAAACTAAAAAGTATGTGCATGTAACACCCCGAGCTTCCACGATACGCTTCTCATTCAATAATACAATAGCTTGCATTGTACGCAACTTCGAGTTCTAAAACATCGCGACAAATCAAAGTAGCCGTTATGAATAGTAATAACCACTTTTTAAAATTATATAAATTTTATATTTCAAAATGGACTTCATTTTTGTATTCCTAATATTGAAATTAGCCTATGTTGAATTTTTTGTAATTTTCTGAGAACTTCAAAATTTTTATGAATAGTGAAAAATACTTAAAACAACCTTTTTAATCAAAATAATTCATAGTGATAAATTATACTATTGAGGGGTTTTAGAGTATAATTAGAATATATTTTTACCATTTTATCCAATGGTGGTCATTAGAATTAATTTAACATTGAAATTGGACATAAACAATTGCCAATCTTTTGATATAAATTGTTTCTTAAAAACACGCTATTTGTTGTGACAGCGGGAATTAATTATAAAATTAATTAATGCAACTAATATGTTTGGAATTTTGTAAAATAGACATCATTTTTGAATTCGTAATATCAATTATAGCTTAGGGTGAAATTTTGGCCTTATTCTGAAAAACTTCAATTTTTGATGAATAGTGAAACCACTAAGTGGTAGTTAAATAACTGATTTTTCGTTTAAATGAAATATTACCACTTCTGTGATTTGATTATCAAAAATCCGACATACATGGTTGTCATTAAGAAGTAAAATGTGGTTCAATGAGATCAAAATAATTTTTTGGTGAATAGTAACTTTTAAGTTCTTAATCGCGATTAGAGGTAATTAGTGTAGTTTAAGGTAAAAACAATGTTTTATTAATATGATATGAGCTTGACACTTGTCCTAATCCTATTGGATGAGTCATGGCCGACCAAGACAACCCATGGGTCAACTTGGGGACCCCATGGAGCCACTTTAGTTGGAAAATGACATTAATATATATTTATTTAATGTTGAAATTAAATTGACACAAACATGAGTTGTTTTACTAAAACAGTTTTTAAGTGGGGTTACACAAGTCCAAATTTTGACTATAAATATTCATTGGAAAGCTAAAAAGGTTTCCTACATCATAGTAGTTTTTTTATAATTTTTAGACATTAAATAAATTAAATTATTTATGACATCATGATGATGTAGTGATGACCTCATTATTTAATGATTTAAATAAAATGGGAAGATAATGAAACATCCAAGGCTTACACTTGTCCAAAGCCAATTGGATGAGGATATTTCGAACCCTTATCACATTAGCCTCGAATTATATAAGTGTGGGACCTTTAGAATCCGAAAAGCATTGTGAAATAATGTAACATTTCAATCTTTCAAAAAGTGCCCCTCCTCTCCACTTATAAAAGGCCCCCACCTCTCCCACCTCATTTACACTTTCAAGCCATTTGGCTCGGCCAACCTCTGCCCAAATACTCTCCCAACATTCCTCCCTTACTCATAGAAGCATAACATTGGGCAGAACTCTTCCCAAGGAAGCCTTTGGCTCAAATCAAAAAGAGTTACCCGATTTTGAGGTAATGTCTTTTCTAATGTTGTTTTGTTTTATTTTTCTTCTCCAACCCCCTAAACTCTTTTTATTCATTTATTTTGTGACAACACCAGTATCCTCAATATACTAGGATGTTGTTATAAGAAGTATTCGAGCTACACTTACACACACCTACATCTAATGGTTAAAGAACATACGGTTTCTGTGGATGGAGAATTTCTGCCTCACGAAACGATGATTGTTCAACACTCATATAACACCTTCAAAGGTGGCCATTAAGATGTCACTATATTTATATATGATATATAATGTGTTTATGTTTTACTTATGCCTCTGTATTTCTCATTTATGGCTTACTTTATGATTTCCATTATGGGTAAAACGCGATAATTTCATTTTAGGAAGTGCGGACTACCGCCCCCTCAAAGTGATTTGAATCGTTAATGCCATATGTGGGATGTATAAAGGATGGAGTAAATGGTATTATACACTATATTATACTGGAATTATATTATACATTTATATCATTATGATTTAGTTCCATTAAATATGAAATTGAAATGAAAGTAGCGTTCATGCGTACGTACGGCTTACCGTCTCCATGAACGGTGCATTTCATTTCTTACCTCTAAATGTTACGTAATATTATAAATGAATGTATATACTGGATATATAAGATATATATGACATCTAAATCATGAATATAATTCTGGATATAATGGATATTTCACCACATAAACAACTTGTAATTATAAGAAGCTTATTGTTGACTCAAGTACCAAAGATCGACAAAACGACCGTTATTAACTTAAATAATTACATAATGTTCATATCATTGTAATAAGTGATATAATAAGGATAATGAAGTTGAAAATGGTTCTTAATAAGGTATATATTAACTCTAGTTTATTATTCAGGAGGTTAAAGAACGGTTGAGTCAAGTCAGACACAAGGTAAGGGAACTTCTTAACCCAATTTTCGTTCTTTGGGTTAATCTCCTACTTTCAAATTATGTCATGATGTTATTATGTCCTATTTTGTATTTTTACTTTCTTTATGTGTACCTATAGTGAATACACATAATAGATCTATTTTATTTTAAAAATGATCTTTTTAAGGACTTCGTCTCAATCTCCTTTCATTGAGGCATATTTGGTTTCATACACAACCTTCTTTTATACGATGTATAAACCCCTTTGACTTTTACGTTTATTCAAAAGGAATCTTTTTTATACGAAGCGTTTTGCTAAACGAAAAAAGGGAATGTTTTTCTTTCCGTACTTATGCGGCGACAACGACTTTTCCGCCGCCGTGACCATTATTTGAGTTTTGGCTTCCTCTACAAGCCATCATTTTCTTTTTTAATGAAAAATAAATACAAAGTTTTAACATTCATTTATTTTGGTATTGAAAATGGTTTTGAAAGCGTTTTTATTATATCAATGTGTTGTATTGATATCTTGTGATTGAAATGTGGAAATTTTATGTTTCCTTTATGCATGTTTTATGTGATACGATTATGTTATGGTTTATGATATGTTTAAACCTATTCATATGAGGAATGTATTGGACTTAATATGTGACGGGTGGAGCCCGCTATAGCTCCTCGATGCATCGGTAGGTCTCATGAGACAACTAGACATGGAATTGGCCGAGGCCCTTTCCCAATTTGATTTATGGTTTTGGCCGAGGCCTTAATCATTTTAGACGTCTTGGCCGAGGCCTTGACAAAATGTTTCAGAATGTCCGGCATTATACATTCCCTCATTATGAAAGTGGTTATTGATATTGCATGTGATTATTCGACCAGTAGAATATCCATGTGAAGAAGTGAATGGCATTATCTCATTTTACTTATGCCATATTATGTTGATGATCAAGTTTAAAAGGCTTCTGTTTTTGTTATACATTGCCTTAAATGTTAATGTTTATTTATGAAAGCTTTCGCAATATTGTTATCCTTACTGAGCATCTGAGCTCACCCCTTTCAATGTTTTAATATTTTCCAGGATGTGAAGAAGTATTTTATGAATGACCTGCAGGGATAGTCAGAAGAGGATATGAGTGTGGACTATGGAGACTTTGTTATTGTAGTTTTTCACTTTATGATGTAATGTAACGTTTACGAATGTATCTAGTGTTTCCAAGGCTACTAAACTAATCGTTCTTTCGAGACTTGATCTTTTGTGATCATGCCAATGTTACGAAGTAATGCACCGACTCTGGGTAGCTGGGGTCGGGGCATTACAGTGCATAAAAAATATGGAATGGTAAATAACTGAAAAAATGTCATATGAATAATTGGATAAGAAAAATCCATATAGAATGTTAGGAAACTGAAAATAAATTCAATTTAATCAATAAAATGGGAATAAAATTCAACTATAGACATTTTCTTGTTAACAATATAATAGATAATATATACTAATTAAAAATTAAGTCAATGCTTAATTATTTTATGTCATTTCTAAGGCACATTAAATCCTATACTGTTATGACCATTCATAAGAATGTTTAAAACAATATGTAGAAACCTATTTAATATGATAAATAAATTTGTCTCATGTGAACTTCTTTGATGCATCGAGGGGGTATATAATGTTTAGGCCCCACTCATTCTTGAATTTACATATCATTTCTCATATCGAATAAACAATATTATATATCAAATATCAATATTTAATAAGGAAACTCATTTACCTATTTTTCCCAGATAATCCAATAACTGTGCAAGTAAACACAATTTGTAAATCTGATATATTGTTTAGTAAATGAACATATCAATGATAAATGATATGGATAATTAGTGTACATTTAATTTCTAATTATCTTTGGGGATTTAATATTTCAATGGTACTTAAAAATGAATCATGGAAGTGAATTTCAATATTATCCATGGAAAAATATATACTAACCCATCAAGACGATGAATAAGGATGGAATCATTACAATATATCATAAGTGGAGTAAAAATAAAGGGTTGTTATCATTGTTGAATTAAATTAATATAAAAATAAATTTCGAAAAACTTCTTTAGGAAAATATCCTTTTCAATCTTAAAAACATTTTTAAAACAATTTTAGAAAACATGGTTTTTAGAAAAAAAAAGGTTCTTTGACTAAAGGAAGAAATGAATTCCAGATTTATGAAAATAATTTCTAAAATAGTTTCAGTATGAAAGAGGAAAAAATTAAATTATTAATTGAAAATGATTGTAAATAAACATTGAATAAGGAAATTAATTGGCTTACTTTAAAATGGTCACATAAATTCATTTAATATAATTTCACGAATATTAAATCTTGATTAGAATGATATTGTTAAATAAACCCTTGAAATTGTTATTACATTGAAGTGATAATTAATCAATGAATTTATTATTTCTATAAACAGTATATAAAGGTGAAATAAGTGAAAATACATCAATAAATAGTCAACTTAATTATACACACAATCATAGAATATTGTTGATAATGAGGAAGTAATATAAACTAACAAAAATTAATCGAGTTATGAATTTTCTTTACAACTTTTAAATTTTATGTTCAAATCAAGTTAGATGAAATAATTAAATTTTTAACTCAAAATACCACGAGAAATGAATTATTCATGATATTACATGTCAAAGTGTTAATATATACACCATATTTAATAAATTGGGTGCACAACGATATAGTATGCCTCAACGAATGAAAATTGAGACAAAGTCCCTTCCTACTTGGTAACTTTTGAATTATAATCCCTCTAAAATAAATAATTTCAAATAAAAAACTAAATACCAGGAATATAAATTTATTAATTATATAAATAAAATAGTGGTATTAGTACACCACACAAAATAATTAATTGGTTAGTATGACATTTATCTCACAAATGTAAAAAATGAGATAAAAATTACTTACATTGTGTTTTCTTTCAGGTGAATGTCCTTTATACTCATGTATAGTGGTTTAAAACATGTATTTTACTTATAACATAACCATAATAATATTTAATAAATTATATATAATATTACTATAAAATATAATTTTTATTTGTTAATAATCATTCATTATTTTCATTATTTTGGGCGTTAATTGCTTAGTTTTTTAGTATGTTTTGACTTTTTATTTTTGTTGTTCTGAATTTTGTAATGATTTAATAATAACAAGGATGTAAAACATGAAGTAATTATTATATATATATGTTATGTATATATTTTTTTATAATAATTCATAACATTTTGAGATAGTAAATGAAATGTACCTTTTATGGATACAATATGATGTACGTTTGCATGAACGCTACATACATTTCCTTACCGTATTTAAAAGAAAGAAAATTATTAATATATATATATGAATATTATTATTATATTATCATATTCATGTCATATATTTCAAATTTTCTTATTAAAATCGTCCTTTATACATTCCATGGAGGGCATGAATGAATCACATTGCTTTGAGGATGCGGTTCGACACATGTCCCCAAATGCTGTTATCGTATACCCAGAAAAGGGAAAACATGAAGTTATGTGTTATATATGAATATCCATAAGAAAAAATAAATTATAAATAAATTATATATATATATCAGATATAAACTAGATATACATCATTATTTACAATGTGGAAAGGTGGTAAATGGAAGAATGAAGGACATCAGTTTGTGAGATTGTTGTTTGTGGTACACGTGATCAAGGATTGTGTATCCCATTTTATGGATGTGTGTGAAATTGTTGGATAAACTAATAGAAAAAAAATATAAGTATATTTTTTATACTGTGGTAATTATCTATGCATGATATCAAAATAATTTAAGGGTTAGAGAAAAAAATGAAACAAAAGTGGTCATTAGAGAATATTAACTCTTATTTGGGAGAATCATTTTTTTATAACAAAGAATTCAATGGATTGAATTATTACAAAAGAAAGGATTATAGGATGAGGGGATGTTATTTAAAAGTTTATTTTGGAATATTTTTAGGATACAAATATCTTGAGATATGTGAGTAAGTGGGAGTGCAAAGTGCAATTTTCTAGTGGAAGAAAAGTGACATTCATGTAACTTTTTGAAAAGGGAATTCTAACCACATTTTTATGATTTAAATTGGATTAAATAATGATCATAATTATTTAAAATGTATTATATATTATAATTATTAACATAAAATGTATTATTTAAAATTTTCTAGGTCTTTTGGGACCTTAAGAATAAGTTATTATCCCTTTTTAAACCATTTATCTCTTAATAAATATAATTAATATTAATTAATTTCACGAATATTAATAAAACTTTGTTAAACTAATTATATATTATATATAATGATAATTTAAAATATTTAATCCATTTCCCAAATTCAAATCTTAGAAGTGGTAGTAATTAATTTAAAACCAATCGCACTATTTTAAAAACAAAAGGGTTTCTAAAATAAAATGCTCAAAAGTTTTCTATGTTTTTATATCAAATATCAAATATAAATTGATTAAAACGTCCTAAATTAGAATAAATTATATAAAAGTAATATAATTAATCCTTAAAAATAAATCACAAAATAATTAAACTATATAAATAAATTATGCGAAAAAGCAGTTTTCAATCTAAAATCATTATTTTTCTTTATTCATCAAAAATAGAAACTTCACAGAAAAATAACAAAACAGCAATCTTAGATAACATTAAATTTCTGATTTAATGATATGAATATTATTTTTAAACATATAATTTATTATGTTTCCAAAATTTAGTCTGAAGGAATCATGTCCATCAAAATGTGGCAAAATTGTCATTAAGAAAATATTGTTTTTAATGCGTAAAATTGGGTTTTTTCTTATTTTTATGCCTAAAAAACCTATTGTATTATTGTAAAAAATATTTTATTGAATATATAACATAAATATTTCATTAATATGATTCAATCATAGTAATTAATTTAATTTATTAGGATAAAACACTTTTATGAGCATAAAAACATTTCCTCTAAATTCAATTATTTTTTATATTCATATATAATTAATTGGTAACCTATTAATACATTTTATATTTTTATAAACCATATATTTTTATAAATTAGTTAATAAAATTAATAATTTATAATTTAAAAGCTAGGTTATATCTTATTATATAAAATAATAATATTTTATTAATATATTGTTGTTCAGTAAAAAATGGTCTTGTGTGTACCCTAAGATATCGAAAAAAGAATTTGTTTCATGTGACACAATATTACTCAGTATTGTGTGCATTTTATGATATATAATATATTAATTTTATTTAAAATATTAAATATACACGATTATCTCGAGATGTTATATTCAATTTTATGTTTGGTGTTTCATGTCATACACACTATTAAATAAAATTAACTCTTTTAGAATTATTGGGGTGTTCAGGAAATTATCAGTGGGTGAATTTTTTTATAATTCTATAAAAGGATTAATTTTTTCTTATGAATTGTGAATATACATATTTTTATTGAATATTATATTTTTATTTAAATTATTTAGAAAGTTAAAATATATTTTGAATTTATTTAGAAGTAAAATTAGTTGAATAATATTATATTTTAACTAATTTACTAAATTTCAATCAATTTAATATTAAATCTTGTTATTACGACATTTTATACTTATGAGAGTTTTCTCCATGAAAAATCGCTATTTATTCATGTCTTAAGTTTAATCTTAAATTGAATTATGAAAAATATGTGAATTAAATTTAGAAAAATTGATTTAATATTTGGAATAAGAAATATTTATATTATCTAATAAGGTCATAATTTTTTCACCATAATGAATAATGAAATCGATAAAAACTATTTACCACAATCAAGGTAAAAATAGAATATTTCGGGGGGGGGGGGGGTAAATAAGAAGATGAGGGTTAAAATAAACTAAATCATTTCCAAAATACCTTTTATGGATATATGTTGACATTATAACTTATAATTTCTGGAATTACCCATTTTAGAGGCTTTTTGAATCGTAAAAATATAGGTATAACTTAAACGTTTAAAAAATTTCATGTGTGTCCTATCCACCACTTATAAAAGATCACTCACTCTCCTCCCCTCTTCACACTTCCAAAATTATTTAGATTGGAAAATAACTACACCAATTCTTTTTTTACTTCAATAATAACATCCTATAAGAATTATTTTTATTTTTAAACCATCTTAAGAAGGCTTAAGGTATATACCTAAAGAGGATTTCTGAAAAAGAGTTAAAATTTTTAAACATGGATATTTATTTAATTTATTCTTATATTTCCTTAAAACTTTATTTAAATATTAATATATAGTATCACCTGAATAGATTATATACAGAGATATTATTATTTTAATTTAATAACCCATATTCGTCTCCACTTCTATAAAATGGAGAATGAAATCATTGATCATGTGTACGACAAACTAATGCCCATTGAACCCATATAATTTGTTTTCCATAACCATATTTAAAGGCTAGATATAATGATGGATTTAAAATATTTATTTAATATTTATATTCTTATTATATTAATGGAATAATTATATCACATATATTTTGTATTTTTCATTCCATGGGGGATGCGATAACATCGCTTGTGTGTTCGGCAGACTACCACCATATGATGTAATGTGATTCATTTTTCACTTATTCTTTACATGAAAGATAAAACATTTAATGTTAATGAATATATGTGATATTAATTATATAACAATACTTATATAAATATAATATCACATATTACTTCTTACGTTCCAATCTGTTTGAAAATAATATCGTCGCTCATGCGTACGTGTGGACTACCGCTTCCACATAGCAATGTGAATAGTTTTTTATTTTCTTTTTACATGGATGGATATAAGGATGTATCTGATTAATATTAAGTCTTTTAATTAAATAATAATTTTTATGTAAATATCAATTCATTTTAATTACATTTTTCCCATTTATCGAAAAATGGAATCAACGTTCAAGTGTACATACGACCGACCCTCTCCATGAACAATGCAATCCATTTTCTATATATAATTTTAATATATTAATTTAAATAATTATATATGATATTTAAATTTTCGTTAAAATTATGGATATATTTTAACAATTATCGAATTAAATTCACTAAAATTACCAAACTACACATACATGAAAAATGATGTAATTATCACCCAAAAGAGTGATTTTAAAAATTAATTGTTAAAAAATGGGTTATAAAAGTCTATAAGTAAATAATATAATTTATGTGATATGTGACTATGTTTCTGTAATATATTTATAATAATCCTATATTTATTATACCATATGTTCATACACATATGAAGGAAGTAAAACATGAGGTAAGGGTTTTATCGAATCACTTTTACTTCTGTGAGACATATGTCATATTCAACACTTATTCATTTTTGTGATTTATATAATTACCATTTTGAAATGTTATATAAGGAATGTCATTATATTCATTTTATATAATTTTTCAATTCATTTTTCTTTATCATGGGACTTATGATTAAAAAGTTTCCAAAGTGGTAAGATTTTATTGCACAATCACATAATTATTCAAAATTATTTATGTTTAAGTATACCTTGGGGTAATTTTTTTATATTTATATCATAAAATAAATATATTTTATTTTAATATATTTAATAAAGAACTTTTCAGGTAATAGATCTATTTTTACACTCTTTTGTACTTTAAATTGTTGACAAAACATTTTTAATAAAATTCGACATCATTTCTCTATTCGGCATAAGATATTTTTTCTTCCAAAACCATATTTGCTAACCATTATATCAAAAATTATTTTAAAATTTTTTAAATGGTTTATTAGAGATATTTTTAACCATATATTTATTTTTTATATATTTTTTTGAATGTAATATTCATGTGATTTTCCAAACAATGCCTGTATGGATTTTTACTGAAAATGTGAAAGAAATGTTTGTTCTAAAACTTATGAAATCATCAAAATTTTATTTTTCAATTACCACTCACTATTTTAATGTTTATTTTTATTTTTTTCAAATTATTTTTTCAATGAAATATATTTTCAAAAATATTTGTCTATTTTTTAAAAGAAATTTTTGTAGTGAAAAGGTTATTTTCCTGAAAACAAAATTTCATGATATTTTTATGATATTTCTATTCATCAATGAAAAAAATACATTATTATACATATGATCCACTGGGGATATTTTTTTGTTGATATCATCCTTAATTTTATTTTTATGGTTTATGATTAGTTTTAATAAGTATGTATAATTTTATTTCCATTCACCATATTACTCATGATGGTTTATGATTATATTTATTTGATTGAGGTATGTTTTAGAATTTCATATGGTAGTTTTAAAATATAAATTTTTATGTGGATTATGTTTCACCCATTTCATATGAGGAATGCATTGGAATTTTCAAGTGATAAGTGGGGACATATTATAGATAACCCCTCTATGCATCGACATGTCTCATGAGAAAAATTAGTTTTCCAAATTTGATGGGTTTCTTCACATAAAAATAAACTGTATTATGAGATGACTTGAAAATATGATTTAGTTATAAAAAATTATTAATCACTTTATTATTAGATTAGTTATTGATTCCATTGTATTTAATCTGTTAGTTATAATGACCATGTATAATTTTTTATCTTATTTTATTATTTTATGGATTTATTTTAGCATCATTTATTTCTTTAATATTTTGATTAGTTTATTAAAAATATTAAATGTGTTTTAGTTATTTACCATTCAATGTAAATTAGGGTTATTATGTAATGATAGGTTATATTGTATTTTAACCCTTAATAAGAATCTTAGATTTCACATGCCTTTTTTATTCTACATTAGATATTTGGAAGTGTTTTGTGATTGATATAAAGGGATACACTATTTGGAATAATGGTGTTCTAAAAGAAAACACATTATGAATTTAAATTTCTCAATTTTAATGTGAATTAAAAGAATGTAACTAGTTTAACAAGACTATAAATATATTTAGTCTTTCATGATATGATTCTATGTATCTTATACAAATGTAACAAAGCAACCACATTCTTTGGGAAACTAAGGTCACCGTCTTTACACATTTATGTCACTTTTTTATATTATTTATCCATTTTTTAAAAAATATAAATAATTTAATGGAATTTATTAACAAAAAGAAAAAAATATTGTTTTATTTTTATGTATTTGACATCAATAGTTTTTTCCAATTACAGAAATTTTATTTTATTTTTCGGAGTCGTTTATAATATTTCATGTTTTCTTCAAATAACTACCCTCCTCACATTTGTTATGGTTATTTTAGAATGGGATATTAAATATATTGGATATTTCAATAATTATAATTTTTTATATGGGTTTAAAGAATATTTTTGTCGATATGATGATGGAAATTAAATATTTCATATATTATAATTATGTTAGGGTTGTTAGTCATTATTTATAATGATTAGTGGGCCTGATATATCTCATGATAATAGTGATGCTGGATGTAGATTCGACTGATGGGGGAGCATGATATAGCTCCCCAATGAATTAGATAACGGGACAATGTTAACTGGATAAATATTTTCCAAAAAGATTACTATAATTTTCTGAGTAGTTTATTCAAATTTTAATAAAAATTATAAGGTTGAAGATTTTTTTTTCCAACATTAAATACAAGAAATTTCTATTCTTTTAAATTAGTTTTTATGGAAATATGTTGATTTCATGTGGTTTTATAATGATAAATTATTAAATTAATTATTCTTTCTTTAGGGAAAAGGTTGAGTTTTATGATATTTTTTTTAAATATTATTGATTTTTTATGAAAAAAATAACAATTAATATTTTCCCTTTATGTTTTCTTATTTAATGTTTTATTAAAAACATTGAGAAGTAATTTGTATTTGATGTGTAAGAAAAAAAATTGGTCTCTAAGTTTATTGTGTTAAAAGAAAAAATTATTTTATAATTTCATGGTTTTAAAATTGACTAATGGGTTTCATTATTTAATCTCATATTCCCCTTAATAATATTTATTTCACATCAATCAATTATAAATTTTCTTTATACGGTTTATAGATGTGTAAGAATAATCAATAATTCATGTTAAAATTCATAATTTTTTTTGATGAAAATAAAACATGATTCATTATAAATATTTTTATGGTATACAAAATTTATATTAAATAAAATTATCAATCCTATTAAATTTTTTTTTTAAGATTTATGACTAAATTTCATAAAAACATAAATAAAAAAGATAATCAAAATGAAATTAAGTGTAGACCCTATTATAAATAATGAAAGTATGTGTTATTTATGGTACAAGTCCTTAGGGTTGGTATTAGGTCAAAGTTATTGATAAATTTAGAGATTAAATGTAATGGACCAAATAACTCTGTTCCATTACATTGCTAAAATCTGGTGTTTGAGGTGTTCTGGGAGGTCAAGGTGACTTATTCCCAACACTTTGCCAGATTTCGGGTGCATGAACAATGTTTCCAGAACAGTAATCTATTTCCAATAGCAATCGATTTCTATTTCCTAATTTTTAGTTCATGAATAGTGTTTCAAGAATGGTAGGCTATTTCCAACATCAACCTTTTTTCCTTTTCCAAATTTCTAGTTCATGAGCTGTGTTTCCATTACTATAGGCTATTTCAAACATTAGGCTTTTTCCTTTTTCAAATTTCTAGTTCACAAACAGTGTTTCCAGAACAAGAGGATATTTTTAATAGCAGGCTATTTCCTTTTCCAAATATCTAGTTCTTGAAT
Organism: Viscum album; assembly: GCA_963277665.1. Classification (NCBI taxonomy): domain Eukaryota; kingdom Viridiplantae; phylum Streptophyta; class Magnoliopsida; order Santalales; family Viscaceae; genus Viscum; species Viscum album. Next base: position 1,378,217,470 of record OY728132.1, on the reverse strand, counting down.
AGTGTTTCTAGAACACTAGGATACTTCCAAAAGCAAGCTATTCCCTTTTTCATAATTCTAGTTCATGAATAGTGTTTCCAGTCCAGTAAGGTTCAATAGTGTTTCTAGACTACTGAGGTTTCTAGAACGACGAGTCATCCAACACTTTTTCAATTTTCATGCTTGGTGTATAGTGTTTTTAGCTTCCTACAGTTTCTCCCCATTGACCTTACCTTTGATGTAAAATGCATTTAAAGCCTTTTTTTATGGTCTCTAAGTCCAATTCAATGGACACAACTCCGATTTTAATTTTTTTAATGGTGGGGAAACCATTACTTGATCAAACCACATGGTTTAATGCGATCCAATCATTAATAGAAAAATTCTGCCTATCTTAAATCATTACTCCGTTAAATCTTATTAAAGGATGAGATATCATTTTTACTTGGTTCTTCCTTCTTGTTCCCTGGTGTGAGATGCCCGAACCCTTCCTATGTTCCCAAGAAGTAATGGGATCAATTTGCACTCCTCGGATAATCCCTTCCATGGGGTTTCACTGCTCTTATTGCATCCCCATTTTTTTGGGAAACTGGGAGGTATCGATCAAGTTCCAATATAAGTTCTTGACATGAGGAATAAATGATGATCTTTTATCATCAAGATAATAATTTATACCTTCATCTCTCTTTTACGTGCATCATGTGGGGTGGGTATGATAATTCTTACATGAGACATAGTTGAATCCTGACCTCTAAAAAAGATAATAATTGACTATTAAAATGACGGGGGGTGGGGCAGAGATGATGTTGTTATTATTCTTTACTACATTGTGAATCTTTTAGGATTAAGCCCAATGAAAATTATGGATGTTGGTGGTATTTCTTTGCACACTGTTAATGCTCTGTTTTATGGACATGGTAGTGATTAAAAAGTTTCACCATGAAATAAAAGATTAATTACATATACTTGTCTTTTTAAATTTATTAATGATGAAAGTAACCCATATGTCCCAGTTAAACAATCGAAAAGTAGGAAAATGATTACCAGTGTTGGTCGAATATGTAAACTGGTTGATCTGTTTTAACGATATGCATGATGAATCTATTTTGTGCCCTGCACTGGTTATGTGGTGGTGTTTTTGAGATCACGAGGGTGGCACTGGATGTGGAATAGAACATACTGTTGAGAGGTTGATCGATTGTGGACTAGATGATCTTATAGTAAGATAAACTACCTTTGGTTGTGTTATGGCTGCAAGCCAGTGGGGACGTGGTTTGAGGTATCTCCCTTTATTTTTTTTCTTACAAGAAAAACAACAAGTGAACTGTTAAATCTCTAATTTTCTGTTTCTGTTTAGTAGTTGGTCCTTCTTATGGTTGTGCATGTTAGTTTCCTAGTTGTGATGGAATAATTGAACTGTAAATTTTCCAACACAATAACTTGAATGGGGTGTGTTGGGATTGTAATTTTGTGCATGTCGAAGGGGTAGCAGTCCTATGGAACATGATTGGATAATTGTTTTTAGAAGACATAGGATAGAAAGAGTGATTGTTCAGTATAAGCCATGTATTTTATTCATGTTTAGAGTGTACCCCACCCATGATGAGCACTTAGTTCCGAAAAACCACATATCATGGGGGAGGGTGTTTTCCCTGGTCATTAGCTAATTTTTTCTCCCTCTCTTAGAGTATGTAATGGTCTGAGGTGGTAAATTTAGCCCAAGAATCTTTGGTCATGGTGTATTGTTTTAGCCAAGAACCTTCAGGCCGTTTTCTATTATGGATATGAGGCCAATATTTTTTTAGGAAGAATGTTACCAAGTGTCTTCCGAATGAGTCCCAGGTGTCTTCAGGCGAGAGGTGTGGTTGTAGTTTCCTATGTATCTTTGGGATGAGGCCAATTTGTGTTTAAGAGAGATGTGTGGCTATTGAAGAGCTCGGGTGTGTGCGGGTAGAATTGTGTGGGATTTGGTTGTGATAGGGACTAGATATCTATGGGAAGGTTGTGTGGTTCTGGACCAGGTGTTTACGGGAAGTATATTTGGATGGTTGTGTCCTAGGTGTGTGCGGGTAGGATATGGAAGTGGAACTTGTGGGGGGAATTTTTAGGTGTAGGATGTCTTGAGGACCAGTGGGAGAGTGGTGCGGGAAACCCTATAATGATGTACTATAATACTATATACTTGTTTTGCGATGTTTAGAGAGTGTGCCCTATGTGCCTGGGTGGTTATTTTCTTTGCTTGGTTTCTGGTTACATTTATTTTTCATAGGGCATTAGAATGTCTCCCCACTTATGAATGAGATATTTAGGTTCCCTACTGAGTATAGTTGTATTCTCACCCTACATTTACTTTCAGTTTTCCATGAGGGCTTCAAGGACTATGCAGGAACCTACAAGTCTTGGCATTGGGAGTTGTTTAGGGACGGTACTCAGTTTTCCAATTTCTGCTCACTTTTCATTTTTTTTCTTTTGGTATTTCAATTTGTATATTTAGGTACTTTTGTTTTAGTTTTGATTAAAACATGCATGTGGTTTTGGATTTGGGTTTATTTTAATACATATTGTACCTTGGGGTTTGGTGGTTGTCTTCTCTTATCTTCTAATATTGTTAAAATAAAAAAGGGTACTGCCTCCCATATTGGGAAAATATATACCCTTGGTGATATTCTCCACTCTAGGGCCTACTCCAGGTGGGACTTAGGGTTCATTATCTCCTCTTAATCTTGAGGAAGGAAGTGCAGGGCACTTTGCCGTTGCATCCATCGTATTGCCAAAGGCGGGTCATGACAGAATGGTATCAGAGGTGATGGTTTAGATATAGGATGGAGTCTAGAGTTAGGAATAGTGATAATTTCATGGGATGTTGGGGAAACAGTGCTAGGAAATCTTGGTGTGTGACATAGGACAAGTAAGATTGGATAGGACATGGGATTTTAGGCCCCCCCATGATCCGATGTAAAGACTCTGAGCCTACCGAAAGACGAAGTGAGCCTACAATGAATGATTGGTAGAGACCCTAGGAATGGTATGTGCTTCATAATGACTTGTGTTCTTACTTAAATTGGAGTGTATTGGGGAGAAAATTTTATAATATAATAAGGAAATCCTATGTAAAATTCCTTGGTAATCGGGATTAGTCTTTCCTTGTTTACCTTGCATTTAGGGCCCCAGGACGTTGTCCATGTGTGGCATGGGATGTTAAGGCTCAGCAAATTATTCCATCCAATCAACAGAGGGATAATTGAGTGGAGGATGATGTGAGGTGGAGTCAGACTCTACATTCCTTCCAGTGACAGATGCTCTGGAAATATGAGGGTAGCGTCTCCAATGTTTAAACAGAAGGATGGATCGAGGAGGTGGTGATGACCTTCACTCTGATCCATACTCTGAGGGAGTACTGGGTCCCATTGGTGGTTAGCCAGATGACAGTGTAACACCCCAATATTTTATGAAAAATATTCATTTTAATTTTATTGATGTCTAGTGTTGTACGCTACACCAAAAGGAGCTCACACTAAACACATCCCTAACTTGGCTTGAATTACACGCAATTGCGACCTTCCACGATAGCGTGTGTTATACACAATACCGAGTTTCACTAAACAACGATATGTTATATAAACTAGCTGTTATGAATATTAATACCCACTTTTTAAAATTTTATAAATTTTATCTTTCAAAATGTACTTCATTTTTGGATTTGAAATATCGATATTATCCTAGGGTGAATTTTTGGTATTTTTCTGAAAAATTTCAATTTTTGATGAATAGTGAAAACACTAGGTTACTATTTAAATACAGACTTTTTATTTAAATAATTATTTATTTTATTTAAATTTATTTTAGGTCAAAATTGATACATAATACCTTTATAAGTTCAATGTAATTCATTGGAGTCATTTTATAATAATTTTAGATATATAAAAATTTTATTGAACTTTTCACTGACTTTTACCCACCTCCTAGGAGAATTTGGAAATTCCCATAAAACTTAATTTTACTGCTTCTGTGAGTGGAATTTAGAAAATCTGAGAGACACGGTTCATATCAAGGACTAAAATGTGGTTCAATGAGATAAAAATAATTTTCGGTGAATAGCAACTTTTTACTTTTATTTACCACGACTAAAAGTTAATAGCGTAATTAAGGGTACAAATGATATTATTATTACCCTAACACATGTCCTAATTCTATTGTATAAGTTTAATTGGACCAAAAACAACCTTAGGAATAAAATATGACCATTCAGGTCCACTTGTATTAGATTAGGACATTTATTATTAATTTATTTAAAGAAGGGTTGAAATAGTTAAAATCAAAGTTTAATAACTAATTCATTTTTAATATAGGGTTATACATAAGAAAAATTCAACTATAATTATTCAATAGAAATCTAAAAATATTTCCTACCTAATTTTATTATATTTATAATTTTTAGACATTAAATAATTCATGTTATTTATGACACAATGGTGATGCAGTAATTACCAAAATAATAACATATTAAAATAATTGATATTATAAATACCCAAATAAATGTAATTTGAGACTTTTTATGAATTACAATAATTTTATAGGTTAATATAACATTTTAGTATTGATTTAATTATATTTTTTAGAACTAATCATGCTGTTATGAGTTTCACAAAAATCAATTACCATATAGTGTCAAAATTGACATTAAATAGTTTTTTAAAAAATATTATATTATTAATCTTTATTTTATTCCTAAAAATCTATGTTTCCGAACAATTCCTTAGATAATGATATATATATTAATAATAAACCACTTGGGGTTCGTTTTTCTTGTTATAGGAAGTTTATAAACCATATAGTGTAAGAAAACAAGAAGACACGGTAAAAGTTAAATTATTTAACTAAGAGTTAAATCTAAATGATATGGTTAAAATTGTAACCTAAACTTGTCTAAAATATATTGGTTGAGAGGATTTCTAACCATCCCCACTTTATCTTAGAAATAATACAATTTGGAGCTATTATAAACCGAATATGAATTTATTATAAAATAATATTTTATGTTTTTTCAAAGGTGCCCCTCTCCTCCCTTATAAAAAGGGCACCACTTCCCTCTTCTCTTCACACAATTTTGAGACTTGAATCTTGGAAAAGACCGGCCCATTTCTCTTCTCCACATCCCTAGAAACATTATTGAGGTTCTGTTCTTCTCAAAAGACCAACTCTACTTTCTTAAATGGAATCTTAAAAGATGTGGGTCGAAGAAGAGGTAATCTCTTCTTTCAATTCTTTCAAGTTTCCTTCTTCTTATACTTATACTTCTTTAGTTGTCTCATTATAAATTCATAACATCAGTATTAATTATATAATGATATGTTATTACAAATATTGAACAACCCTATTTCACCTTCTATCCATCCTACGGAAAACAAGATCACCGCGCGTGTGTACGTACGGAATACCGTCTCCACACCGTGGTGTAATCTGTTTTGACCACCACCTTTCTTAGATGGGTATAATGGTGTAAATAAATAACCATATATGATTATTTTAAAGTGATATTGATTATGAAATATTATACATACACTTCAATATAATTCCACGATCATGGGAATGATATCATCGCTTGTGCGTACGTACGGACTACCGTCTCCATGACGCGATGAGATTCATTCTCCATGTTAACCATTCAAGAATTATTATAAAGTATATATAATGAATAATAAAAACAAATATGACATAATGAAGCTACTGGATTTTTGTATATATATATATATATATGTCATCTACTTACTTCCATTCAAGTCAATAAAGAAAGGAAAACAGCGTTCATGCGTATGTACGACCTTCCGTCTCCATGAACGGTGTGTTTCATTTCATTTATCTTTCTATTATATATATATACACTAAATACATATGATATATAAATCATGTTTTAAATTATGGAAGTAAGTAAACCATGATATAATTAGTAATAATATCAATAACAACAATTCCAAACACGTACGATAAATGAATCAATTTTACCCAAAATGCTACTTTAACATGGAATTGACAAATGAATGGGTAATATAAATACCTAAGTGAACCATATATGATATAATAACAATTAATATGATTCTTGTAATAAGTCAATGACATTATTTAAATCATTATAAAAGATTTTTGGATACATACGAAGCATATCGGACATAAGGTAAGGGATAATTATTCCAATCTCATTCTTATCCGAGATTGTTTATTCATAAGTATTTACTAGGGTTATGTTTATTATCCATGTCCATATGTTCTCAAAATGTTTTCATAAAATGTTTAATATTCTTCCATGTATGTTTAAAGTCATTATTACCCTTTTTTTACTTTTAAGACATCGTATGGAAGGAATCCTTCTTTTGTTTACCATACGAGGTACTTTTTGACTTTTCCCCCAAAAGTACGACAAAAATGTAATTTTTAACTTATACGGCGTGAATGGATTTTTACGGTTTCATAATGCCTCATTTTCATGAAGCTTACTCTACAAGATTTTATAACTATTATCAAAAAAATACTTTTCTTTTAAAATTTCATGTAATTTTGTGTAAAGAAAATGATTTTGAAGAAGAAAGGATATTTTCCTCAAGAATTAATTTCAAGTGTTTTATCAAAACCATTTTCCATATAAGAATACATTATTTCATATGTGTATGTTTCATGTATAATGTCTCTATTATTTACATGATTTCACTTTTCTTATGATGAAATATCCATTTGTTTTATATAAATTATGTGATGATGGGATGATGTTTATGAAACCCATTTTATTCTTTGGGTTATGATGAATGTTTTAAGTTTATTTTGTGGCACAAGTAAGAATGATTTCATTATGGGATGGGTGGGACCTATATCTCCCTACAATGCCTTGGGTAAAGATTTATATCTCATGAGATATACATGGCTGGAACGGTAAGTTAATCTGGTTCAGTGTTACAGGGCTGGAATGAGGAGTGAACTCGATTTAGAATGGGACTTTATCCACTAAGAAGGTCTTGGAAGTAATGCCTTGGCTACTATGGAAATCCTATCATGTGCTTAATGGATTCCACAATTACATGTTTTATTACCATGCAAGTTTATCATGAATAATGTTCCTTTATGATCTATGCTTTGTGTACTTCCAATATTTATGTCATTGCTCATGATTTTGATGTTTAGATTTTATGTTCAATTTTTTGCATTCCAATGTTTATGCATTGTTTTATGTTCTTTATGCTTACCCTTAATGAGCATTTGAGCTCACCCTTTATATATTTTCTTTTCCCCAGGATTTAAAGAAAGGTTTTAGGTAAGAAAACAAAAAGTAGAAGATCTTTATGGGAAATGTTGAAGATCTTTCACCACGATTAGAAGATTATTTTCTGAGTTTCCAAAGACACTGAACTATTACGACCCTTGTGTGTCTGTTTTCATTATGTATTAAGTGTTCCATAAATGTAATTTAATTTCCATGTACGTCATGCTTTGGGTCTCTATAGAGAGGATCAGCGCGACTGTGGGGGATGCTCTACCTCTGGGAAAAGACAAAGATAGAGGTTTCATGGCTAGTTTTCCTGAAGGATTTTCAAGAGAAACTCTTTTCTTCTATATTAAAAGTTTAAAAGAGACAATAATTGATCTCCCTTAAGCAAGGAAATATTTTTATTATGGAATAATAGATCAAGTTAAAGTATCTCCTACATTTTTCTTTGGACCACTTTTCGGATGAGGAGTATCAGGAGAACGGTTTATAAGAGGTGCTATGACCGTCTCTTCAGTATTTTGTCACTCACTTTACCCTACTAACGTACTTGGACGTGAAGAAGAAGGACGATGTGGCAGAAGGTATAAAATTTTCAGGAGGCATGCCGTGATAGGGGATCTAGCCGGTTTCCTCAAAGGGAAAGGTAGTCAGCAACGGAACTCCAGTGACTGGGCCTTCCAAGATTCGACCAATAGGGAGTCGGCCATAGTAGTTCCAGTTTTGATCCTCCGGTCCTCGCACTTTTCATATGGGACTAGGATCGAGATGGTTTTCATATTATGTTTTCGGGCATATTCAGAGCTGGTGCGTAGTTTGAGCTCAGTACGGTGGAGGTGGGATGGTTCAACGTCCACCTCATCAATAACATTTTCCAGCAAGTCCTTTTCTACAGTAGGCCACTACTCCTCCGAGGGAAGATGTTGCGGGGGAGGCCGAACTCAATGTGCTCTTTAGGGACCTCGAACTGGGATTGGTCAAAGAGGTTGTCAACAATAGAGAGGACGAGGATCTTGGCACAAACAATTGCACGCTTTATAGTTAGCAATTCCAGTAGGGTTGAAAGTATTTTGATGTACGATCTGTTAGTTCAGAACCCTTGTTTCTACTTTTCTTAATTTAGGGGCCTCAAACTCCTTCATTTCAACTGATCATTCCCATACTCTGGGTCTGGATACAAAAATAAATCGCATTCCCCTGGTGTTGAGTACACCAGTTTGAGGTCAAACAAGTTTTTTTATGTTTTATGGGGATGTACACTAATGTTAGGGCCACATCTGTGTAGCAGGGACATTCTAATGTTGTAGCTGCAGTTGTACAATTTCATTCTCCGCATCGACTTGTTTTTCTCTGTGTTTTCTGTTATCCACTGCTTCCAAATAAGACTCGTGTTTTCCGACAAGGAAGGTGAACTTGTGGCTTTTTTGGTGAGTAGAGTTGTCAGATGGGAAGCCGATGTGTGGAGACTCTTCTTTCTATGTTGGTAGGACTGTCAGCGGAGTCAGAAGATGCCGAGATGGTGGACATTCTAGGGGTTTTTAGAGAGTTTATAGATGTATTTCCCAAGGAGGATGTGACTCTAACCCCTCAATGCGACGTTGAGTTCGGGATAGACTTACAACATGGTGCCCATCTAGTTTCTATGGCACTATATCGGATGGTGCCTTCTAGGCTGTGAGAGTTTCAGATTCAGATTAACGGCCTGATAAAGAAGGGGTTTTACCAACCTAGCGTGTAACTATGGGGTGCTTCGATTTTGTTTGTAAAGAAGGAAGATGGTGGCCTCAGGATGTGGATAGACTACTAGAGGTCGAATCAGGTAATGGTCAAGAACCGTTACCCTCTCCCAATGATATAAGATCTCTTCGACCAATTAGAGGGAGAAGGATGGGTCTCTAATATCAATTTTTATTCTGGTAATCACCAGCTGAGGGTGAATGAGAGTGATATCCCAAAGATGGATTTTAGGTACTAGTATGCACAATTTATATTCATAATTATGCCGTTCGTTGCCACAAATGCACCAGTCGTGTTCATGAGCCTCATGAACTCTCTTTTTCATGAGTTTCTGGACCTGTTCGTTTTTGTGTTAATCAATGACATTCTAATATACTCTAGGTCAGAATAGGAGCACGTTGATCATCTAATAACAATCTTAGAGGTCCTTTGACGCCACCAGATCTACGTGAAGTTTTCCATTAGCAAGTTGTTTACACATGATGTGAACTTCCTTGGACACGTGGTGTCTCAGCAAGGGGCAGTAGTGGACTAGTCGAAGGTGGAGGCAATTTTTTCATGGGAGAAACATATGAATGTGGCAGAAGTTCATAGTTTTCTGGGCTTGGAAGACCATTACTGGTGGTTTTTTCTTGACTTCTCTCGAGTTGCGGCTCCATTGAAATCATTGACTAGGAAGGACTAGGGTTTCGTGTAGTGTGAGCAGTGTCAGGAAACTTTTAGCTATTTTATAGAGAAACTAGTTAGTGCTCCAATGCTCAGGTTTATAGAGGAAAGAGTTTTATTTGAGGTGTTCGGTGATGTTTCCTGTCTTGTATTAAGATGTGTGTTGATGAAGCAGTGAGGAGTGATCTCTTATGGGTTTAGGTAGTTAGGTCCTCATGAGTGTAACTATGACACAAATGATCTGGAGATTGTAGCAGTAATGTTCTTATTAATGTTGTGGCGAAATTCCCTCATTAGAGAGAACTTTGTCGTATTTACCAATCACCAGAGTTTAAGGTGTATCATTTCCCAGTGGGATCCGAATTTGTGGTAGTGGAGATGGGTGGAGTTTCTACAAGACTACGACATTGAGGTCTCTTACACTGAAGGTAAGGGTAATGTTTTGGGTAATGCCTTGAGCATAAAATCATAGAAGGAAGTAGTTCAAGAGTCTACAGTTTCATGGAGAACAATGGGAGAATTGGCTACCTTTCACCTAGATATGAGGGAGGATGGTGGCAGAGGCTATTTGTTTCAGATGACAGTAAATCCATCTCTTATTTCAAAGGTGGAGGAGTCTCAGTTATGAGACTCAAAAGATGAACTGATGCAAGATTGTGTTGACTATGGAAATTCTCTTGAAGGGTTGACAGAGGATTCTTAGAATCAGATGATTTTCTATGGAAGGATGTTTGTTCTAGAGGCGATGTGGGGGGAAGTTATTCATGAGTTCCATAGCTCAGCCCTAGAGGTATACCCCAGAGTTTTAAGATGTACCGATGCCTGGGGGGGATGATTTTGTTGGCACAGTTTGAGGTGGGAAGTGGTAGAGTTTGTGGAAAAGTTCCTGCTGTGTTAGTAGGTAAAGGTAGAAAACCATGTTCCTAAAGGTTTGTTGTAGCCTTTAGATTTCCCTGAGAGGAAGTGGGATGAAATATCAATTCATTTCATCATAGGGATACCTAGGACTCAAGGAGGCTACGATACAATCTAGTTAGTGGTGTATCGCCTAAAAAAATAGTCTCACTTCTTGGCGATCTAGGATTAGTTCCTGGGGAGTACCTTAGCAAAATGGTATTTAGAAGAGGTGGTGCAGTTTCATGGAGATCCGAGGTCCATTGTCTCAAACCGGGATACACTGTTTACCAAACGAGTCTGAAGTGTATTACAACATGCATTTGGCCCCCATCTATGCCATAACACTACCTTCCGCCCCCAGACAGATGGCCATATAGAGTAGAATATCTATACATTAGAGGACATGTATGGGAATTGGTTCTAGATTTTGGGGGATCATGGGTATGACACTTTTCTATGGTAGTGTTTTCCTACGTCTATAGCTACCACTCTACCATTGGCATGTAACATTTCAAGGATTTCTAAAAAAGGTCATGTCGTTCACCCATGTTCTAGATAGAGGTTGGTGAGGGAGGTGTTCATGGGCCAAATGTAATGTAGAGCACAACAGAGAAAGTTCATATTTTGCGTGAGAGGATGAAGATAGAAGAGTACTTGAAGAAGTCATATGTCAATCATGGGAGGACGCCTTTATAGTTTGAGGTCAGAGACCATGTGTTCTTAATGGTTTCCCTTCATCATGGGCAGTGAATGTTCGGTAGTTGGAGTAAGATTTCTCCCTGGTTTATTTGTCCTTTAGATGTATTGGAATATGTTGGAGATGTAGCGTATTAGATAAAAATTCCCCCATAGATGTTCAGGATAAATGATTTTTTCCATGTATCATAGCTCTGTCGTTATCTTCATGATCACTCACACGTCATCAATTGGAGAGAGATCGATGTTGACGATGATGTGACCATACAGAAGTGGCTTGTAGATATCCAGGTTCTCAAAGAGAAGGTGTTGTGTGGGAATTATATTACCTTGTTTCTTGTCTTCTATATAAATGGTGGCATCGAGGAGAGTACTTGGGAGAGGGATTCCCGGATCTGTGTCCATTATCCAGAGCTATTTTATGTTGTTGTGCTATGTTTTTCTTTGATATTTTAATTTTTTGTACCTCTAATGTGATGTTATTCATGAATTCTTTGTATATAGAATGATTGTTTAATTGTTATCTGGATGCGTGTGATGTTTCCGATTGTGTGGTGAAGGGAGGAACTGACTCCTAATCAAGACGTATTTATCTGGATATGATTAAACCTATGTGGTAAAGTCATTTCTTTCTAAAGTGGATAATATCTTGAAATGTAGGAAGGAACTCTCTAACCCATGCTTCAGGATAGTGTGATCTTTGGGGTTGGTGTATCTTTTTAAATGAGATATCAATTGGGGGGAATTTTCTCGGATGTTGAGGTATTGTTATAAATCTCAAACAACTCAGGGTGGGTTTCCCATATGAGGTATCTTATGGGGTGGTTTCTCAGACCCCTCTTTTCTTCTAGGTTGGTTTTGAATTCTCAATGACGAGAAAGTTTTGAGAGTTATCTAATGCAATGGCCCAGACCTCTCCGGTCCATTACTTTGTTGAAATCTGGTGTTTGAGGTGTTCTAGGAGGTCAAGGTGACTTATTCCCAACACGTTTCCAAAATTATTGTTCATGAGTTGTGTCTCCAGAACAATAGGCTATTTCGAACAGTAGGCTATTTCCTTTTCCAAATTTCTTGTTGATGAACAGTGTTTCCAGAAAAGTAGGCTATTTTCAATAACATTCTATTTTCCTTCGCAAAATTTCTAGTTCATGAATAGTGTTTCCAAAATAGTAGACTATTTCCAACAGCTGGCATTTTCTTTTACCAAATTTTTAGTTCATGAATACTGTTCCAGAACAGTAGGCTATTTCCAACTACAGGCTATTCCCTTTTCAAAAATTTTAGTTCATTAATAGTGGTTCTAGAACAATAGGCTATTTCCAATATCTGGCTATCCTATTGCTAACTTTCTAGTTCATGAATAGTGTTTCCAGACCAGTGGGGGTTTACAATGTTTCCAATCATGTGAGGTTTCTAGAACAGTGAGTCATCCAACGCTTTTTCAAATTTCATTTTTGGTGTACAGTGTTTCTAGCTTCCTACAATTCACCCTTATGACGTTTCTATTGACTTAATATTCATTTAAAGCCTCGTTTTAAGGACTCTATGGCCAATTAAAAGGCCATAACTCTAGTTTTAATTTTTTTAATGGTGGGGAATCCTTTACTTGTTCAAACTGCAAGGTTTAATGTGATCCTCTCAATTATGGAAAATTCATCATATCTTAAATTTATACTCTGTTAAATATTATTAAGGGATGAGATATCATTTTTCATTGGTTCTTCTTCTTGTTCCATGGGGCAAGATGCTTGAACCCTTCCTATGTTCCCAAGAAGTTGTGGCACCAATCAGTACTCTTCAAATCATCCCTTCCTTGGTGTTTCACTACTCTTATTCCACCCCACTATTATAGGGAAACCAATAGGTATCGATCACGTTCTAATATATGTTCTTGATGGGAGGAATAAATTATGATCTTTGATCATCAAGGTTAGAAATTATACCTTCTTCTATCTTTTATGTGCATCATGTGGTGTGGGTATGACAATGCTTCCACGAGACATAGTTGAAACCATACCTCTAAAAAGATAATAAATGGATGTTAAATGCAAGGGGGATGGGTCATAGATGATGTTGTTATTATTATTTTCTATGTTTTTAATTGTACAGTCTTAAGCCTACTAAAAATCATGGACATTGGTGGTCCTTGTTTGTGCACTGGTAATGCTCTGTTTTCTGGACATGGTAGTGATTAAAGAGGTGCAACATTAAAAAACAGGTTAATTATATATTCCTTACTATTTAAATGGATTCCCGATGAAATTAACCCAGGTGTGACCACCCAAGATATAAAAATGAAAAAGAAGGGACATGGTGACCAGTGTTGGTTGAATATGTAAACTTCTGGATCTGTTTTAATGATATGCATGAGGAGTCTGTTTGGTTCCCTGTATGAGTTATGTGGGGGTGTTGTTGAGATCACAGGGTTGAAATGGTTTTGGAATAGAACCTAATATTGAGAGTTTGATTGATTGTGGACTGGATGACCATGGAGATAGTTTAACTGCCTATGGTTGTGTTGTGGCCGCAAGACTGTGGGGATGTGGTTTGAGGAATCTCCCTTTGTATTTTTATTACAAGAAAAACCACAAGTGAAATGTTAAATCACTACTTTGATATTTATATTTTGTTGTTGTTAATACTTATGGTTATTCCTGTTAGTTGATCAGTAGTGGAGAAATAATTGAAATATAAATTTTCAAACATGATAATTTGAACGGGGAGTTTTGGGATTGTTGTTCTATGCATGATGTAGGGGTTGCAGTGTTGTGGCACATACTTGGATTTTTGTTTTTGAAGCCATAGGATAGGAAAAGTTCTTGTCTTGTATTAATCATGTATGTTCTTCATGTTTATATCGTACCCCACCCATGTTGAGAAATTAGTTTCGAATATCCCCATCTCATGGGCGATAGTGTTTTCCTTGGTCATTAACTCCTTTCTGATTCCTCCCCCAGAGGCTCTAATAGCATGAGTTGGTTACTTTATCCTAAGAATCTCCGTGCATGGTGTGTTGTTTTATCCCAAAACCTTCAGGCAGTTTTTTGTTTGGTATATGAGGCCTAGGTGTTTTCAGGGAGAATGTTCCCATGTGTATTTGAGATGAGGCCCAAATGTATTTAAGCAAGAGGTGTGGTTGTAGTTTCCCATGTGTCTTTTGGATGAGGCCCATTTGTCTTCAGGAGAGATGTGTGATTGTTGTGGAACCTAGGTGTGTATGGGTAGAACTGTGTGGGATGTATTTGTGATAGGGTCCAGGTGTCTGTAGACAGGTGGTGTGGTTGTGGCCTAGGAGTTTTCGGGCATGATATGTGGATAGTTGTGGCCCATGTGTGTGTGGGTGGGATATAGAAGTGGAACTTATGGGGGAGGTTTAAGGCGTAGGATGTCTAGATGACTAGAGGGAGGTTGGTTCAGGGTACCCTGTAATGATATTATATACTACTATATACTTGTCTTGCGATATTTGGAGAGTGTGCATCGTGATGTGGGGGGGGTTAGTTTCCTTCCTCATTGTCTTATTACTTCTGTTTTTTATGGGGCATTATAATGTCACCCCACTTGTGCATGAGAGTGTTAGGTTACCTATTGAGTATACATGTATGCTCACCCTAAGATTAATTTCTGGTTTCTAGGAGGGATTTGAAGACCGTACGGGGGCCTAAAAGTCTGTATGAAGGAATTAATTACTAGCTGGTGCTCAGTTTTTCTACTGCTACTCAGTTTTCCTTTTCTTTTTGGTATCGCGCTTTGCATATTCTTGTACTTTTGTTTCAATTTTGTTTAAAACAGGCATGTGGGTTTGGATTTGGGTATATTTATATACATATTGTACCTTGGTGTTTGGTGGTTGGATTATCTTATCTCCTAATATTGTTAAAATAAAAAAAGGGAAATGCCTCCCATATTCTGAAAATATATTGGTGCAAGTCGCCACTCCGGGGCCTACTAGAGGCAGGACTCGGGGGTCATTATCTCTTCATCATCTTGAGAAATGAAGGAAAGGCTACATTTCCACCCCTTCCCTCTTATTTCCAAAGGCAACTCATGGAATTAAAATAATAAATATTAAATGATATACTTGGGGATAAGTCTAAGATACAGTTAACATCAAAAAAATTGGGTAAATTATTGATTTTGTGGTTTCATAGAACTAAATTCCTTATCTGGATACTGGAAAGTGGATCCTGGTATAGCTCAAATATATCTTCTGATAAAAAATCTAGAAGTAGTGGAATTATTATTAAATTTATCATCATAGGTGCAAGATAAGTTAGACTAATATTGAAAACATGAAAACACACTTCTAAGGGATAATACTTTGGTTAATTCAAATCTTATTTACAAACCATTATGAATAATGAGAGGATATAACATGAGGAAACATATTGTAAAACATGGTTATATGGGATAATATTAAAGTATCTAATATAACACCCAGATCCAACTGACTATGAAACTAGTAGTCATACTGGTCACCACATTTCTTCAAGAACACCTCTATGTGCACCAGAGGCTGCCAACTAGAAGATAGTGTATAATGGTGACACTACTGAAAAAATATACCTCATTATCAGAGTAAAAAATATCTCTATGAATACAGAATCAATATATGACGGTGGAAGTAGTATTGATAAATTGAAAACAACAGATGATAAATATAGTAACAGGGAAAGATAAGAAGTGGCCAATTCGAAATATTCATCTACGCTTCCATATCCCGATGATTCCTCCTAAGGTAATAAATAAATATACAATAGGTGATACAAAATAGTATAATAGAAGAAAAAAATGAAAAAATTCCCACGGGATAACTCTGTGAGAATCCTTAGCTCTGGCTCTATCCCATGCTCCTAAATCCCATGTACAATGCTCAACACAAAGAATTATCCATAGACCCATGAACACGAGGCCTACTCGGATACTAAAGGTGACCCAATTAGGGTGTTAGATATACTTAGTATGACACCACCAATATTTTCTAAATCCCAATATAGTTTGTGCGAATAAAATTCAGAATTATGCAGGTATACCAGACAATAGGAACAGATAACAAGTACATACGAGTTGGATCAAGATCCTATGGGACACCTTTCTGACTATAACTTCTTTGGAATATGCCAGAATGACTTTGATTTGATCTCCAAATATATATTGTAATAATATATATATATATATATCTATATCTATAATATGAATAAATTTATATACATACTATATGTGTGGAAATATAGAAGAATATATATTTATACAAAGTTCTAGCTAGACGCGGGGTGTAACTCAGGAATCCATAACTAGTATTACAATCCTATGGATCTAGACAGAGTACATGTCCTTAATCTCTTATTAATAAGGGACATATTTACCATCACTCGAGATTGTGGGGTGAGTCTTCATGTCCAAAAATCAATATATAGGAATGTGGAACATCATGCCTATAACCCCGATAGAAGTAAATAATGTGGATTATTGATTATCAACTAAATGAGGCTAATATTAATTTCTAATATATATTATAATCATGTGATTTTTTACTCATATGCACCATTTTAATGCATTTTACACTTTGAAAATTAATTCACATTATGATTGTCATTCCCTCTTCAAATGTACTATTGAATGGTACATTTTTTAACACCTCCTAAAATAAAAAATGTACTTTTTTTATTTTCATATTTAATTTTCAGGTATTCCATTCTATAAGGAACAATTAATTATGTTTTAGAACTTGAATATTCACATTGGAAGACCACCAAAATGGGCTTTCATGGAAACACATTCTAGGAAATGAAAACGAACAACATCCAAATAACAAGACTGTAGAAGCCAGGATCCAATCCCAATGATTATAAAATATTAACTGAAGGTAGAGGAAATAATGGGGAACATTTCATTAAATAGTGTCCAAAGCTAATTTGGATGTTGGAATGGAGTCACAGGTGGGCCAAGTTGGAGAAAAAATTATGGTCTAGATTTTGTGGCCTAGAAAAAAAACCTTCCATTTTACACATATTATTTTAAACCATAAAATATTTTGGGCTGAAACAATACAAACTATTTGGAAACATCCTAAACCTAATTTTATTCTGCTTTGTACCACTCTAATTCGTCCATATAGGACCTCATTTAGGCACTTCTGTTCAGTGGATGGAAGCTGGCTTCCACCTCGGGTCAAGAGTGGAAAACTCAATGTTCTACAAGCTTCCCACCACCCTAAGCCTACCATACTCAAGTGACATGACATTAAATCTTGTATTCTAGACCAAAGTATCAAAAAATTCCTATTAAAGGTAGTGATGTTGGAGTTTTTATTCATATTTGGTGGTTTCATTCATTGTAATGTTATGCTGCAACTTTGTTGTCTCAAGTTTGTCTTTCACATGTAAGTTGTTCTAATTCATCTTTTTTTCTTAATAAAAGTTCTTATTATCCTAGTATTCTATTCTTATTCATATCACGTTGATACATTTGGCTCAAGGTGTGATTTAGTCACACCAATTTTTTTGAAATTGTCACACAATGGTGGAGTGATCTTTATTTCATTGTTTTCTTTTTTACTTCTCCATTTCCACCCTCATGAGTCTACTTCCCACTTCTATTGAAACCATAGCATCAATTGAGGGAAAACCAACTTATGGGTTGTTCCAAAGGTGTAGAAAGGGTTTTTATTAGATGTTATTTATCACCCTATTAATGTCTAATCACTTCTTTTAATTTATATTTTTATTTTATGATTTTAAAACTTCTTCTTCCTTGTTGAATTTTAAGGCCACATACTTCAAGTGCTTATAAGAACATTTACCTTGTAGTGCTCATAAATTTGATCCTCCAAGTGTATAGGTGATTATTATTATGGTGGGTAGATATAAAACTAGTAAGTTAGGAATTTTATTGATCTTATTGAATAAACCCATCTCGATTATAAGAAATTGAAATCATTAAAAAATAATTTCGTCCAATCCACCCCTTGTAATAACTTCGGATAAACCATTCTCATAATTTGATTTCACTTAAGTCACATAGTGTTATATTAAACCAATCTAAAATCAACCCAATGTTGTCCTCTTAATTGAAAAAATCAGTCCATAGAATGTGCATGTCTATAGGTTTCTTCTTAGGTCTCTCAGGAATCGACTACCAAAGCTACTCTACATTTGACCGCTTAACCCTAAAAACTTGGGTAAATTTAGGCGAGACCAAATTTGGCACTGCTTCCAGGGACTCATGTAATTCATCTAGACAACCATTCAATTCTCCCCCATTTCTTATATTCTCATCCAAATTCTCTTATCTTTTACCTTTCTAATTTTTTTATATTGGCGCATTACCGCCTACACCTGTGACCAATAAAACTGTCTAGTTAGGGTGGATAGTCCTTGGGATGGGGAGTCAATTACACTAAGGAAAATCTTTCCATTATATTATAATCTTCCTAATAATCTATAGTCCAAAATTTATCCCATTTCAATGTAATTTATTCAAATAACCCAACTTATAAACTCGGGTGGGAACCAAAATGGAAATCAAAATGAGGCAGCCCCAAACTTAGGGCATGCAGTCGGTCAATCCAGGATTGAATACCTCACACCTATGTGGACCAATTCCCCCTCATGAATTAGAAAAAATTCCCTAGTAGATTCAAACTAAATCTTTAAACCCCATGTCCAAAATAACCTTCCCATATTCCATGGAATGGAGTTCGAGATGTCGTACCTTCATGTTAAAGAGTTCAATGACATTGCAGAAACCATGTGTCCCCCACATCAACTAGAATCACCTAAGATTGGGCTATTAAATTTTTCATTAAAGGATAAAGTTAAAAATTGGATAAAATATACGAGTCCATCATCCATCAAGTCTTGGGACTAATTAAAAAGATACTTCTAAAAAAACTACTTTCCCCACAACAAAACAATTACACTTAAAAAGAGAATCCAAAACATTATTGAAATAGAGGGTGATTCATTCTATAAAAGATGGGAGTGGTTCAAAGAGACTATAAACATGGTACCTCACCAAGGATTTTAAATCCCAAAATAGGTTCGAATTTTCTAGGAAGGTTTGGGTCTGGGAAACAGACAATTTATTTACATGATGTGTAATGGGACCTTAAAAAAAGCCCTAAATGATGATTATGAGTATCTAGAAGGAATGGACGAACAAAACCAAAAATGGGGAACGCCACCTAATTATGAGAAGCTACCCAAATCTGGTGTAATTAACGATAAAGACCAAGAAATTTCATGGAATGTTTTATCTTAAAAAATTTGGAATTTTACGAGTCCGTAGTTTCTGACAGCGCCTGATTCCGAGGCCCGGTGTACCCAGAATAAATTTCTGAAGTTTTGCTTGGTTACGTTCAGTAAACATACGTGCGAGTTTTTCTATCTTTTGAACCGGTTCTCGGAATTTAAATATGAGGGCACTGATGAACTCGCAACACCGGTAATCGCTTAAGGATACCTTTACCGTAGTTGCGTTTGCTCGGGAGGAGAAGTCAATTTTTGGGGATTTATATTAAATTAAATAAAATTGGTGTTCGAAATTTTATAGTTTAAGAGTCGGTTATTTCATAAAAGGGGTAGTTAAAGGTTGGGCCCACACCCACATAACCTCCCATGAGAGGATAATGTGTGGTGGGGCCCACACAAGCCCCTAACCCTTCAACTCCCCATTGACACCCCTTAATTTAATTTGAAAACTCCTCTCTTTTGAATTTTAAACTCTCCACCTCCCTCTCATTAAGTATACCAACACAATTAATTAATGACTTCATTAATTAATTTGTGGGTAAACAATTATTTTGAATTGTTTTTAATTGCATGGAAATTATATTTTATTGGGGAAAGCCTTTCAAAAAAAATTTCTAGGAAAATATTTGGTGGTGTAACCTTTGGAGAATTGGAGGAGAGATTAATCCCCCACCAACGAAGAACGCAAGGAACGATATCCTCTCGACGAAAGAGGAAAGAACGTGAGGCGACACTCACAAGGAAAACTATCATTCATCTTCTTCCTCCACGTCAAGGGAGGAGACGCCATCTGCAAGGAAACATCGAATATGCTTCTTCCTGGGACGCACCCCGACGTCAACGAATCGACATCGACTTCGGATCCTCTTCCCGCAACACAGATAAGAGAGCATCGGAATTATGTTAGGGTGTCTGATATAATTTTAAGTGAATGAAATTATATTCTGTCCTTGGTGAATGCTTGTATTATCTTCAGCCAATTGATATCACCTAACGTGGAGGGCGCGGGCCGAATGCACACGGCACACCAACCCTCCGATGATTCTTGAATATTTTTGCGGTGGCGAATGGAGGCGGCGACGAGCGAAGGCGGCGGCTGCCCGCCGGCCACGTGTAGAATAACCGCGGCCTGCAACCGTGGGATGCTCAGCCAAAGAAGAACCAGCCAGACGTAGCCGACCCATCTAGAGGAACTGCGGCACCCCATGGTACCGCTCTACGGAGTACCACGGCCCGCGCTCCGCGAGCCGCTTCGGCCGGTGAATCGGCCGGCTCGCCAGCCGGCCAGGTTGGAGGAATCCGCGACACCTGAAGGTGCCCCGTGGGAGGATAGCGGCCTGACCGTGTGAGACACTTGCACCGGGAATACCATACAGCTTCGGTCGTCTAGAAAAGAGTGTAGCACCGCTCAGCGCCGTCGGTTCGGGAAGTTGGGGGGTCGCGCCCCCCGAACCGGCTCGGCCAGCTGGTCGAGCCGCGGCCGGCCGCGGGCCGGGCCCCCTGCCACGGGCCATGCTGTGTTCCCCTTGGATGGGCAGTGCATTATCGGGCCATGCCTACCCTTTAGCCAGGTCGGAACTGCCGAGCCTTAATGGGCCGACCCGCTAGCCCACCGGGCTTGACAGGTCAAGCCAGTTTCTCTTAAATGCAAATAACTTCACGACCGTGCGTCCGATCGACACGCTGTCTGTGGAACTGAGACCCTCATGACGAAGCGGTACTATAAAAATACTCTAAGTAATTTTTGGATGACTTTGGAAAACGTCCAGGTTTGGAATGTGTGTATTTCCAACCAGGCCCCTGGAACGGAAAAACCAATATCTCTCAGACCGGGCGTCCGATTGACGCGCCGTCTGTCGCGTTGGGTTCCTTTTGATGGGACAAAACATTGGGGTAAATCAACTCTGGGATGTTGTGATAGTTTATGTAACAACCCCATTTTCTAGAGGAGCGGACCCTCTCTGAAACGAGCGTGCTGTGTGCGGGAACCCTAGAGCTGGCTGCCACTGCAACGACTACTGTGTTGGAATCCTCCATGGGTCCGACAATGACAAAAACTGTACTGGAATCCTCTGTGGGTTCGATAGCGATGACTATTGTACATGTATCCTAAGTGGATCTGACAGTTTGAATTCTGATCTAGTATCCTATGTCGGTCCGACAGAGTAGCTGGTCTAGTATCCTACGTGGGTCTGACAGCTTAGCTAGTCTAGTATCCTAAGTGTGTCCGACAGATTAGATGAATCAGTGAATACATCTGATCATCTCAATCGCTATATAAAAGATGTATATCTATGTGAGATTAGTCTTGACTTTCAATCATTATCATCTATTTGATTGAATTGCTTTCCTGTGTGGACTGGGTTGTGCTTGGACTCGAGAGTTGGAGCCGAACTGTGATTGATAACTTTGGTATATGTCTGGGAATATACCTAAGTAGAGTTGGTTGATACTTCATCATTGTATCTTTTTTCTATGGTTTATCCTTCATGGATTCTGGGAGACGTTCGGGGGTCTTGGGGTCCCTACTGAGTATCGTATACTCACCCTTTCACTGGCTATGCCCGTACTACATTGTGTTGGATGCAGACGATGGTCATTACTGATCGAGGTGGAGGCTTGTAGAGCAGGACGATACCCAGAGGCGGACCTCTTGGAAAGACGTACACTGAGTGGACGGCCGGACCCGAGGTGCTAAGGAGGCCATCTGTACCCACCCTTGAGCTGGGATTCCCAGAGGATGACTCAGTGGTTTCTGTTTTACTTTACTACAGTTGTACTAGCTTTTTAGTACTACTATACCTACTTTTAGGCTTGTATTTCCGGACCCTTTCCTTTCAACACTTACTTTTGTATTAGTATTACTTAGTTCTTTCTTCTGTTTCATACTCTGTTGTGTTTTTTTTACTTTTATAATGGCAATGCCTTCCCTTTTTATCGGGATTTATGCCTTTGGTGCTAGTCACCATCCCCTGGCGTATAGAAGGCGGGCTTGGGGTAGTCACAGCACGGGCCTCGAGGATGGGTCTTCCACCAGCTCCAACAGTAATGAGTGAATGCCGCCCGAGTGTATTGAACAAGTTCCATCACGAGAGGCCGCCCAGGTTTCAGGGAGAGACGGACCCAAATGCAGCTAAGGACTGGCTGCAGGCTGTCGTCAGAGTTTTCATATTGGTAGGAACACTAGCTAACCTCATGGTGATTCTCTCCACTAGTATCCTACACACAGCAGCATTTAGATTGTGGAGCCTGATTCTCCAGGTTCATGGCGAGGAATATTTACCTTGGAAAGACTTCGAGAGTCTCTTCTGCTCGGAGTTTGTTCCAATCACCCTTCGTGCGGTGCACATTTAGGAGTTACTTCATCTGCAGCAGGGCAGCATGACAGTAGCTCAGTACTCAGTGAGGTTCACTAACCTCTCATGCTACTCCATGTATATGGTACGAGACCCATTCTTCAGGGCCCAGAACTTCGAGCAGGTATTGAGGCATGAGATCAGGGCTTCGACGATTTCCCTCAACATCCCGATGTAGACGAGAGTGCTGGAGCAAGCCCTTCTAATAGAGAGCTTCCTCTTTAAGTAGTCTCCAGTAGCGAGACCCACCATAGGGCGACACGTAGTGGAGTCTTTTGTAGCCAGCAGTAGACATATGTCACAATGGTCCAAGTGGACCAGGCCATCAAGTGGGTGACCTCAGGATACAGGTTCGGTTGTGCGGGGCACATGAAACTGAGCCAGCTATACGAGGAGCAGGCAGTGCTATGCATGCGGTGGGCAGAGTCACATGGCTCAAGACTATCCGACCCACCATGAGGATGAGCAAAAGACAGTAGAGGGACCTCCCAAGAAGAGGCAGCAGTTCGACTGTGGTGGTCCACCGGGAGCAGGCGGACGTGGAAGAGGAGCTGACCGAGCAGCGGGTGGTGGACGATGCTTCAAGGTTATACCATGACCACCACTAGGAGGTCCACCCCGACCACAGGGAGCTAGCGGACAGTGGTAGGCTCAGATCCAGGCAATCAGGGCCTACAACCACAGTGCACCTGAGATTATTTGAGGTACTATCTATGTCTACTCCACCCTTGCTGTAGTACTTATAGACACAAGTGTGAGTCATTCTTTTGTTGTTGCTGCCCTTGTTCGGAGCTTGGAGATTCCGACGGAGCAGTTGGCTCGATCCTTACGGCTAGAGACTCCTATGAGAGCAGACTCGACGATTACTCACTGGTTCCGGCAGTGTGAGCTTACTCTAGGAGGCGAGAGCTTTGACTGGGATCTTCTTGTAGCGGCATCGATGACTTATGAAGTCATCTTGGGTATGGAATGGTTATCTACAGTCCATGATCAGATCGACTGTATTAGGTGCAATGTGCGGTGTGTCCGCATGGATAGGACCAGGTTCATCTTCACCGGCAAGAAGGGATCCTTGGCAGCGCAGGATGGACATATGTAGAGGATAGGGAAACCTATCACACATCAGTTGGATAGTATCTTCCTCGGAGCGATTGATGTGCGGAGTCTGAGTTTTCCTATTGTGGTGCATCAGTATGCAGATGTTTTTTCTGACGACGTTCCAGGACTACCTCCCCGCAGAGAGGTAGACTTCTACGTAGACATGTACCATGGGACACCACCGATATCTACTCTAATATATCGGATGGCTCCTGCCGAGCATCGTGAGTTGTGGGTACAACTGGAGGACTTATAGGGAACAAGATTTATCTGACCCAGTGTTTCACCCTGGGCATCTCCGATTTTGTTCGCCAAGAAGGTGGATGGGAGCTTGTGACTGTGTTTCGACTACCATCACCTGAATCAGGTGACCGTGAAGAAAAAGTACCCACTCTCGAGTATTTAAGACCTCTTTGATCAGATCAAGGTAGCACGATGGTTCTCGAAGATAGACATCAGGTCAGGCTATCACCAGCTCAGAGTTCGAGATGAGGATGTGCAGAAGACGACCTTCAGGTGTCGGTATGGCCACTACAAGTTCTTGTTTATTCCTTTCAGTGTAACCAATGCTCCAGAGGTGTTCATGAGTCTCATGAACATGATCTTATATCCTTAACTTGACCTATTTTTCATAGTCTTCATCGACTACATACTGATTTACTTGACTATTGAGGAGGAGCACGCCTACCACTTGCGGGTTGTACTAGATACACTCATAGAGCACCAGATTTATGGTAATCTCTCGGAGTGTCAGTTATGGATTCGAGGGGTTCACTTCCTGGGAAACGTCATCTCGGAGGCTGGATTTGCAGTGGATCTAGCGAAGATCAAGGCAGTACTTGCTTGGGATCCACCCTGGAGTGTGATAGAGGTGCAATGTTTTCTGGGTCTGGCTGGGTGCTATCAAAGATTTGTTCCAGACTTCTCCAGGGTTGCAGCACTGCTTTTAGCCTTGATGAAGAAGGGGAAACCCTTCGTGTGGTCAAATATATGTTAGCAGATCTTTCAGGAGCTCTGGCAGAGGTTGACCAATGCGCCCATCTTCAGGCTACCAGAAGAGTTCGTTGGGTACGTAGTGTACTACGACGCATCAGGGACCGGACACTAGTGTGTCCTTATGTAGGAATGATCCATGATCACTTATGGTATTCATTAGCTGAGACATCATGAGTAGAACTACGCAACCCATGACCTGGAGTTTGCAGTAGTGGTCTTCGCCTTGAAGATGTGGCGACACTATCTGAGGGGCGAGCGCTTTACAGTCTACTCTGACCACTAGAGTCTCAGGTATATATTCTCAAAGAAGGACCTGAACCTGAGACAACAGTGATGGTTCAAGTTCCTCCAAGACTATGACTTTGAGATAGTCTATACTCCTGGGAAGGGGAATGTTGTAACAGATGCTCTCAGCAGGTGATCAGGAATTCAGCTGCTATGTGAGGCGACTGAGTAGCTGGTTGTGTTGCAGATATCGTTTTTGGATAAAGATTGAGCAGATTATCTACAGTCTCTCACAGTCACTCCTCCACTCCTTCAGTGTGTCAGAGAGGCACAACGTGGGGATGTTGAATGTGAGACACGACGTGCTCAGAGATCCTCCAGACATGAACCTAATGGATTTTCTGAAGGAGGGGAGCATGTTATTTTCTTCAGGGGACATACCATGGTACCAGTTGCACTACAGGAGGAGGTGATGAGGGAGTTCCACAGTTCCCCTCAAGTGGTACATGTAGGAGTACCAAAGATGTATCAGGACCTCAGACGACAGCATTGGTGGCTGGGTATGAAGAAGGCTGGAGCAGAGTTTGTATCATGATGCATCACTTGTCAGTAAATGAAGGTGGAGCACCAGGTACCAGCAGGCTTGGTACATCACTTAGAGGTCCCAGAGTAAAAGTGGGACGAGATATCCATGGATTTAGTGATAGGGATTCCACGTACATCCAGAGGGCACGAATCTATTTGGGTGATTGTAGACCGACTCACCAAGTCAGCCCACATCCTACCAATCAGAGAGCAGGGCTCAGTAGAGATAATTGGATGCCTCTACATTCAAGAGATCGTATGGCTTCATGGTGTGCTAGCGTCTATCGTTTTTTGATCGAGATTCTCGATTCACTTCCAAGCTATGGAAGGGGTTACATGGGGATTTTAGGATGTAGCTACGTCTGAGAACCTCCTTCCATCCTCAGATGAACGGGCAGACTGAGAGGACCATTCAGACTCTCAAGGACATTCTATGTAAATGTGTTCTTGACTTTGGTTGTATCTGGGAGGATCACCTACCCTTGGTGGAGTTTTCATACAACAACAGTTACTACTCCACCATAGGTATGGCCCCTTACGAGGAATTGTATGACCGACCATGCAGATCACTTCTGTGCTAGACTGACCCTAGGGAGTCAGCACTTGTAGGACCATAGATGGTTCAGGCTATGACGGAGAAGGTACAGATCATCCAGGAGCGGATGAAGACTACACAGAGTAGACATAATTCCTATGCTGATAGGAGACGAAGACCACTGGAGTTTGAGGATGACGACCACATTTTCATATAGGTCTCCCCTCGAAGAGGTCTATAGAGATTTGGATGGGGCGTAAAGTTATATCCGCGCTTCATCGGAACTTTTCAAGTCGGCAGCAGAGTAGGCGAGTTGGCTTACTGCTTAGCCCTTCTACCTCATTTGCACCGGGTGCATAAGGTCTTCCACGTATCTCAGCTGAGGAGATACGTGCACAACCCATCCCACATCATCGACCATGGGGAGATGGACATCGATGAAAGGGAAACATTCATAGAGGTAATGGTGGGGATCGAGTATCGACAGGAGCAGGTCCTACGTGGATGGTCGAATCCTCTGGTGCGCATTCGCTAGCAGTACGAGAACCTACAGGAGATCACATAGGAGCAGGAGGCTCAGATTCGTGTACGGTACCCCCATTTGTTTCCCTAGTGTGTGTTGTAGCTTTATGGGTACCTAAATCCATGAGGTTGGAGTAAGGTAAAGACCCAAAAATTTCAAGGAATTTTTTTTCTTAAATACTTTGGAATTTTACGAGCTCGCAGTTTCTGACGGCGCCTGATTCTGAGGCCCTATGTGCACTGAATCAATTTATGAAATTTTGATCGGGTACGTTCAGTAAACGTATGTGCTTGTTTTTCTATCTATTGAATCGGTGCTCAGAATTGAAATCTGAGGGCACCGATGAACTCGCAGCACCGATAATCACTTAAGGGGACCCTTACCGCAGTTGTGTTTGCTCGGGGGGAGAAGTTAATTATTGGGGAATTATATTAAATTAAATAAAATTGTTATACACAATTTTATTGTTCAAGAGTTGGTTATTTCCTACAAGGGGGCGTTAGAGTTGGGGGCCACACCCACATAACCTCCCCTGAGAGGATAATGTGTGGTGGGGCCCACACGATCCCCTAACTTTTCAACTCCCCATTAACTCCCCATTATTTAATTTGACAACTCCTCTCTTTTAAATTTTAAACTCTCCACCTCCCTCTCATTAAGTATGCCAAAACAATTAATTAATGACTTCATTAATTAATTTGTGGGTAAGCATTTCTTTTGAATTGTTTTTAATTGCATGGAAATATTATTTTATTGGGGAAATTATTTCTAAAATATTTTCTTGGAAAATATTTTGTGGTGGAGGCTTTGGAGAAGTTGAGGAGAGCTTCATCCCCCACAAACAAAGAACATGAGGAATGATATCTTCTCGACGAATGATCCAAGAATGTTAGGTGACGCTCACAAGGATTTCCATCATTATTCCTCTTCCTCCTCGTCTAGGGAGGAGATGCCGTCAGTGGTGAAACATCGACTACGCTTCCTCCTCGGACACACCCCGACGTCAACGAATCGACGATGACTGCAGATCCTCTTCCCACAACATGGACAAGAGAGCATCAGAATTAAGGTAGGGGGTTTGATATAAATTTAAGTGGATGAAATTATATTCCGTCATTGGTGAATTCTTGTATTATCTTCGGCCAATTGATATCACCTAATGCGGAGGGTGTGAGCTGAACGCACAGGGCCCAACGACCCTTCGACGATTCTTGAATATTTCGGCGGTGGAGAACGGAGGTGACAGTGAGCGAAGGCGGCGGCCGTACGCCGACCGCGTGCAAATGAACTATGGCCCGCAACCGTGGGACGCTCAGCCAAAGAAGAACCGTCCAGCCTTAGCCCACTGGGCTAGAGGAACCGCGGTTCCCCATGGCGCCGCGCTACGGAGGACTGCGGCCCATGCTCCATCGGCCGCTTCGGAGGGCGAACCGGTCGGTTCGTCAGCCAACCGAGTTGGAGGAGGTTGTGGCACCAATAGGTTCCGCGTGGGAGGACAGCGGCATTCCCATGCGGGCCATTTGCACCGGGAAGACTGACCAGCTTCGGACGGACGGTTAGGAGGGCGGCGCTGCCGGTTTCGGAAGTCGGGGGGCCGCACTCCCCCGCAACGGCCCGGTCGCGGGCCGGGCCACGCCCCACCGAGGTGGGCTGCAAATTATCTGGCCCGGAGGACCCCTTAGCTGGGTAGGACCTGCCGAGCCAGAACGGTCTGACCCGCCAGCCCAGTGGGTTTGACGGGCCGGGCCCGTTTCTCTTAAATGTGAATACCTTCACGACCGTGCATCCGATCGACGCACCATCTATTGCACTGGGAACCTCGCTAAAAAGTGGTCCTTTTCCAATACTATATGTGAGTTTTGGAAGACTTTGGAAAACGACCGGGTTTGGAATGAGCGAATTTCCAACCGGGCCCTTGGAATGGAACAACCAATATCTCTCAGACCGGGCGTCCGATTTACGCGCTGCCTATCGCGTTGGGTCCCTTTTGACGAGACGGAACTTCGGGGTACATCAAATCTGAGAATCGTGATAGTTGATGTAATGAACCCCTTTGCTCAAGGAGAAGACCCTCCCAGAAATGAGTGTACTGTCTTCGGGAACCCTAGAGCTAGCTGCGACTGCAACGACTACCATGCGGGAATCTTCCGTGGGTTCGATAATGACAACAACTATACCAGAATCCTTCGTGGGTTCGACAACGATGAATACTATACTTGTATCCTATGTGGGTCCAACAGTTTGACTTCTATTCTAGTATCCTATGTGGGTCTGACAGAGTAGCTGGTGTAGTATCCTATGTGTGTCCGACAGCTTAGCTGGTCTTGTAACACCCCGAGAATCCACGATACGCTTCTCTTTCAATAATGCAATAGCTTGCATTGTACGCAAGTTCGAGATTCTAACACACCGCGACTAATCAAAATAGCCATTATGAATAGTAATACCCACTTTATGAAATTATATATATTTTATATTTCAAAATGAACTTCATTTTTGGATTCGGAATATCGAAATTAAGCAATGTTGAATTTTTGGTATTTTTCTAAGAACTTCCAATTTTGTTTGAATAGTGAAAAATGCTTAAAAACAACTTTTTTAATCATAATAATTTATAGTGATAAATTATATTATTGATTGGTTTTAATGTGCAATTAGAATATATTTTTTCCAGTTTATCCAATTATGGACATTATAATTAATTTCACTTTGAAATTGGACATAAACAATTGTCAATCTTTTTATATATATTGTTTCTTAAAAACACGCTATTTGTCGTGACAACGGGAATTAATTATTAAATTAATTAATACAACATATATGTTTGGAATCTTGTAAAATAGAAATCATTTTTGAATTCTTAATATCAATTATAGCTTAGGGTGAAATTTTTGCATTTTTCTGAAAAACTTCAATTTTTTATGAATAGTGAAACCACTAGGTGGTAGTTAAAAAACTGATTTTTCATTTAAATGAAACATTACCACTTCTGTGATTTGATTTTAAAAAATCCAACATACATGGTTGTCATTAGTAAGTAAAATGTGGTTCAATGGGATTAAAATAATTTTTGGTGAATAGTAACTCTTAAGCTTAATTAATCGCAATTAAAGGTAATTAGTGAAATTTAAGGTAAAAATGGTATTATAGAAATATAAAAATACCCTTAAAATTGTCCTACCCCTATTGGATGTGTCATGGCCGACCATGAAAATCCATGGGTCAACTTGGGGACCACATGGAGCCACTTTGGTAGGAAAATGACATAAACAACTTTTTATTTAAAGTTAAAATAAAAATTTCTCAAACATAAGCTGTTTTACTAAAACAATTTTTAAGTGGGGTTATACAAATCATATTTTTTACTATAAATATTAATTATAAATATAAAAAGATTTCATACATCATGATATTTTTTTATAATTTTTAGACATTAGATAAATTAAATTTTCTATGACACCATGATGATGCAGCGATTACCCCATTAATTAACGATTTAAATAAAATAAAAAGATAATGTAAAATCTAAGAATAAAACTTGTCAAAAAAATATTGGATGAGTATATTTCTAACCCTTATCACCTTATCATTGAAATATATAAGTGTGGGACCTTTAAAATCTGAATCTCATTATATAATAAAGTAACATTTCATGACTTTCCAAGAGTGCCCCTCCTATCCTCTTATAAAAGGCCCCCACCTCTACCACCTTATTCACACCTTAAATCCATTTGTCTCGGCCAACATCTGCCCAAATACTCTCCCAACTTACCTCTCTTACTCCTAGAAGCCTCACTTTGGGCATAATTCTTCCCAAGGAAGCCTTTGGCTCAAATCAAAATAGAGTTACCCGATTTTAAGGTAATGTCTTCTCTTGTGTTCTTTTATTTTATTTTTCTTCTCCAAACTCCTAAACTCTTTTTATTCATTTCTTTTTTAACAAAACAAGTATCATAAATATACTAGGATGTTTTTATAAGAAGGATTCGAGCTACACTTACACACACCTACATCTAATGGTTAAAGAACATACTGTTTCTATGGATGGAGAATTTCTGCCTCACGAAACGATGATTGTTCAACACTCATATAACACATCTAATGGTGGACATTTTGATGACACTATTTTCATATATTATATATATATTATGTTTATGTATTCTTTATGCTTCTTTATTTTTCATTTATGTCATACTTTATGATTTCCATTATGGGTAAATGCGATAATATCATTTTTGGAAGTGTGGACTACCGCCCCCCTCAAAGTGATTTGAATCGTTAATGCCATATGTGGGATGTATAAAGGATAGAGTAAATGATATTATATATTATATTATACTAGAATTATGATACACCTTTATAATATTATGATTTCATTCCATTAAATATGAAATAGAAATGAAAGTAGCGTTCATGCGTACGTACGACTTACCGTCTCCATGAACGGTGAATTTCATTTCTTACCTCTAAATGTTATATAATATTATAAATGAATGTATATACTGGATATATATGATATATATGATATCTAAATAATGAATATAATTCTGGATATGATGGATATTTCACCACATGAACAACTTTTAATTATAAGATGTTTATTTTTGACTCAAGTACCGAAGATCGACAAAATGACCGTTATTAATGTAAATAATTACATAATGTTCAAAACATGGTAATAATTGATATAAATGAATAATTAAAATGAAAAAGGTTCTTATGTAAATAGAAATTAACTCTAGTTTATTATTCAGGAGATAAAGAACGATCACATCAAGTCGGACACGAGGTAAGGGAATTTCTTAACCCAATTTCCATTCTTTGGGTTAATCTCCTACTTTCAAATTATGTCATGATATTATTATGTCATATCCTATAATTGTACTTTATTCATGTGTACTTATAGTAAATACACATAATAGATCTATTTTATTTTAAAAATGATCTTTTTAAGGACTTCGTCTCAATCTCCTTTCATTGAGGCATATTTTGTTTTATACACAACTATCTCTTATACAGTGTATAAAACCCATTGACTTTTACGTTTATTCAAAAGGAGTCTTTTTATACGAAGCGTTTTACTAAATGAAAAAACAGAATGTTTTTTTTGTCATATTTATGCGGAGACAATGAATTCTTCGCCGCCATGACCATTATTTGAGTTTCAGCTTCCTCTGCAAGCCATAAATTGTTTTAAATGATTTAAAAAAAAGAGATATATTTCTCTCAAATGTATGAAAATCCAGTGAAAATGTATACGTATTTAACACAAACTTAAAAATGTTTTCAGAAAAACCGACTCTCGAGTGTGGTAGACAGGAAGGGATTGGGCGTGGACCCATCATGGCCTCTAATTAGTCAAGCAGTCTCAGAATTAGTTATTTTGTTTTCATAAGTTTTCATAATGTTTTCAGAAAAACACTGGAGTATATTTGAGAAATTTTAAACGTAATTATATTCTAAAATATTTTGCATCGGTTGGTCTCATGAGACAAACTAGTGTCTTGGCATGATACCTTGACAAAAACTTATTTGTAGTCTTGGCATGATGCCTTGGCTACCTGGTTATGATAGTCTGGCATTATGCATTCCATCATTATGAAAATGGTTATTGATATTGCATGTGATTATTCGACCAGTAGAATATCAATGTGAAGAAGTAAATGGCATTATCTCATTTTACTTTTGTCATATTATGTTGAAGTTCATGTTCAAAAGGATTTTTTTAGTTATAAATTGCCTTAAATGTTTATTTTTATTGAGGAAATCTTCCTCTATATTGTTATCCTTACTGAGCATCTGAGCTCACCCCTTTCAATGTTTTAATATTTTCTAGGATGTGAAGAAGTATTTTATGAATGAACTGTAGGAATATTCATAAGAGGATATGAGTGTGGACTATGGAGACTATGTTATTGTGATTTTTCACTTTATGATGTAATGGAACATTTATGAATGTATCTAGTGTTTTCAAATCTACTAAACTATTTGGTCTTTCGAGACTTGATCTTTTGTGATCATGCCAATGTTACGCAATAACGCACCGACTCTAGGTAGCTGGGGTCGGGGCGTTACAGTTGGTATGAGAGGAACTTTATTACTAACCTTGGACGCTAGATTTAGATAAACTCTGATTAGAGCACATATCCCTAAGATAGACTTTGAGGATTAGTATAGAAGAACTTCCTAGAATTTTGGTATTATAGGGATTTTATGAGTTTTCCGAGCAATACATCCCTGTCTGGATACGAGTAGGTAGGTGCGGCTCTGGAACAAATGTACCTAGAGGTAAAACCTGAAAACACCGCTTTGAGCTAGAATCGAATGGGAACTGGTGCACGACAATGGGCCTTGCTGCAGTCTTGGTTACGAAACTCCCGAGGGATATGCTTAGGATAATTCTCATTTTCTTTACAAACCATTATGAAGAGTTTATGACAATATACTTCCTCAAAGAAAACATTTCTTTTTATGATTATGGATTATATCCATAAATAGTTCAATTTATGTTAATTATTTTACAAGTATGGAATTATGTATTTTGATTCATAAACTAATCTAGTTTATGACGTTATTTAGTAATGGAGGCTAGTGTAAGGAATGGAAACTGTATCAATGCATTCACTCCATGTAGGGATTTCCCTCCTACTCAAGATAATTATTGTGGAGTTAGAGATACAACTGGTGCGAATCAACTTATTACCATACTGGGACAACTCACTCAGGTTATGAATAATAACCTTACTCGTATGGAGCACCCTGATCCGCAACGTGGAGGATCAATGTTAGACCGCTTCATGAGGCAACAACCACCTACATTTAATGGGGTTACAAATCCATTAGTAGCTGAGCAATGGATAAACTGTTTAGAGAAAATATTCCATGCCTTGGAGAGTAGCGAAAGGGAGAAGGTTGTCATGGCAGTCTACCACCTCACTGGAGATGCCGATCAATGGTGGTTGCTGATTCCAAACACAACGTAAGTAGAATAAGTATCAAGTATGGAATGGAGAGAGTTCAAAGAGCTTTTCTTAGAAAAATACTTTCCACATGACCATCGAGCAGATATAGAAATGCAATTTCTGAGTCTGTAGCAGAAGTAGGATGAGAATGTCGCAAAGTATGAGGCTAACTTTACAAGGTTAGCGAGGCATGCTGCAGATTATATACGTAATCCAAGAAGTAATATTGATCGTTTCTTTGATGGGTTAAAACCATTTCTCCTTCAAGCATTTGTCTCACTGTAACAGCCCGAGATTTTATGAAAAATATTCTTTTTAATTTTATTAATGTCTTGTGTTGTACGCTACACCAAAAGGAGCTTTCACAACACGCATCATTGACTTGCCATTCATTACACGCAATCACGACCTTCCTTGATAGCGTGTGTAGTACGCAATACCGAGTTTTACTAAACAACGATATGCTATTAAAATATTATTAAAACTAGCCGTTATGAATAGTAATAACCACTTTTTGAAATTTTGTAAATTCTATTTTTCAAAATGGACTTTATTTTTGGATTAGGAGTATCAAATTTAGCCTAAGGTGAAATTTTGGTACTTTTCAGATAACTTTCATATTCTGATAAATAGTGAAAATTATTAAATTATAATTAAAAACAACTTTTTTAATAGAAATAATTAATAGTGATAAATTATTAATTTGAGTGGTTTTAAAGTATATTTAGAATATATTTTTACAATTTAACACAATGTTGGTCATTGGTTGTAATTTCACATTTAAACCAGACATAATCAAGTGTCAATCTTTTGATAGATATTGTTTCATAAAAACACGCTATTTGTTTTAACAGCGGGATTTAATTATAAAATTAATTAATGCAACTTCTATGTTATGAATTTGGTAAAATAGACTTCATTTTTGAATTCGGAATATGAAATATAGCTTAGGATGAAATTTTGGCATTGTTCTGAAAAACATCAATTTTTGATGAATAGTGAAACTACTAAGTGGTAGTTAAAAAACTGAATTTTTCATAAAACTTAATTTTACCGCTTCTGTGAATGGAATTTCGAAAATCCGAGAGACACGGTTAATATCAAGTACTAAAATGTGGTTCAATGAGATGAAAATAATTTTTGGTGAATAGTAACTTTTTACTTTTTTTTACCGCGGTTAATAGTAAATAGGGTAACTAAGGGTAAATATGATATTACTATTACCCTAACACATGTACTAATTCTATTGGATAAGTGTAATTCGACCAAAAACAACCTTATGAATATAATATGACCATTTAGGCCCACTTGGATTAGATTAGGACATTTATTATTAATTTATTTAAAGAAAGGTTAAAATAGTTAAAATCAAAGTTTAATAAGTAAATGATTTTTAATATGGGGTTATACATAAGATAAATACGACTAAAAATATTCATTAGAAAGCTAAAAAGATTTCATACATAATGGTATTTTATTTGTAATTTTTAGACATTAAATAATTTAATTTATTTATGACACAATGATGATGCAGTAATTATCTTATTAATGAAATATTGACATAATTGATGTTATAAACCCCAAAATAGATGTAATTTGAGACTTTTTATGAATTCCACTAATTTTCTAGGTTACTATGATATATTAATGTTGATTTAATCAACTTGGTTCGAACATATAATTCTGTTATGACTTTCACAAAAATCATATATCAAATAGTGTCAAAATTGACACAAAATAGTTTTTAAATCAAATATTATATTATTAATTGTTATTTTATTCCTAAAAATCTAAGGTTCGGCCAAATGACTTAGATAAGGATATATGTATTAATAATAAACAATTTGGGGTTCGTTTGGCATGTTATAGTAAGTGTATTAACCATATAGTGAAAGAAAACAAAAAGACACGGTAAAAGTTAAATTATTTAACTTAGAGTTAAATCTAATTGATAAGGTTAAAATAATACCCTAAACTTGTCTAAATCCTATTGGTTGATAGTATTTCGACCCATCCCCACCTTAGCTTCGAAATAAGACCCTTTGGAACCATTATAAACCGATTTTGACATTAATATAAAATAATATTTTGAGATATTCCTAAGGTGCCCCTCTCCTCCCTTATAAAAGGACACCACCTCCCCCTCCTCCTCACACCAATTTGAGAACTCAAGCTCGGCCAAACCCTGCCCAAATCTCTTCTCCACTTCCCTAGAAACATCCTAGAGGTTCTGGTCTTCCTCAAACACCAATTTTAGTTCCCTAAGAGGAGGTCTCCAAAAGGCGCTTCAAAGAAGAGGTAATTACCGTTATCAATTCTTTCATTTTTATTTCTTCTTCCACTTATTCTTCTTAGGTTGTTTCATTATGAAGTAATAACATCAGTATCACTCATATACTGATATGTTATTATAAGTATTAAAAAACCCTATTTCACCATCTATCTATCCTACGGAAAAAGAAATCACCGCGCGTGCGTACGTACGGAATACCGTCTCCACGCCGTGGTGTAATCTATTTTCCACCACCACCTTACATGGATGGGTATAATGGTGTAAAGAATAACTATACATAGTTATTAAAACATCATATTGATTCTGATATATTTTATAATCCACTCCAATTCAATTCAATATTTATGGAAATGATATCATCGCTCGTGCGTACGTACGGACTACCGTCTCCACGACGCGATGAGATTCATTCTCCATGTTAACCATTTATGAATGATTATAAAGTATATATAAGAAATAAGAATGAAATATATGACATTATAAAGCTACTAGATTTATGTATATATATATATGTATGTCATCTACTTACTTCCATTCAAGACAATAGGGAAAGGAAAACAGCGTTCATGCGTACATACGGACTACCGTCTCCATGAACGGTGTTTTTCATTTCATTTATCTATCTATTATATATATATATATATACTGAATATATATGATATATAAATCATATTTTATATTCTGGAAGTAAGTAAATCATGATATAAGTAATAATAATGTCAAGAACAACAAGTCAAAACACCTACGATAAAAGAAACGATTTTACCCAAAACGCTTCTTTAACATGGAATTTACAAAAGAACGGGTAATATAATGTCATAAGTGAACCATATATGATATCATAACAATGAATATGATTCTGTAATAAGTCAATGACATTATTTAGACCATTATATAGGAGATTCGGACACGTACAAAGAAAATCGGACCTAAGGTAAGGGAAATATCACAATCTCATTTTTATCCGAGATTGTTTATTCGTAAGTATTTACTGGGGTGTATTTTATCATCCACATCCATGTTTCATCAATATGTAATATTATTTCCATCCACCTACAATTGTTAAAATCCATTTTTAACCTTCGGTGAGTTTTTAGTAATATGTATGAAAGGAATCTTTTGTCGTACGAGGTACTTTTTGACTTTTTCGAAAAAAGTATGAAGAATGTTTTTTTAACTTATACGGCATGAATGGATTTTTAATACATTGTTTCCAAAAATCTTCATTTACAAGTTTTCAAGTTTATTTTTAATCAACTTCTTTTATTTTAAAGTTGTATGACTTGTTATGAAAGGAAAAATGTTTTTTAAGATGAAAAGATATTTTCCTCAAGAATGGAGTTCAAGTGTTTTATCAAAATGATTTTCCATCTAAGATAATAAAGGGTTCTGTTTTTATCCCTATTATTAAATTGATTTGTTCATGTTGTGATGAAATTATTTTTATGAATTCCTTTATCTTATATGAATTGATTTATGATGTCATGATGTTTCAAGAATCCCATTTTTGTTACATGTGTTATGCGATGATGTATGTTTTATGATTATGTGGCACACATAAGAAAGGATTCATTATAGGATGGGTGGGACCTATATCTCCCTCCAATGCATTTGGTAAAGATTTTATATCTCCTGAGATAGACAGGGATGGAACGGTAGGTTATACCGGTTCAGTGAAACAGGACTGATACGAGGGTTACTCGATTCAGAAAGGGACTTTGTCCACTAAGATAGTCTTGGCAATTAGTCTTGACTAACAAGAAATGATTCTCTATGATTATGTGTGTATGCCACAAAGATTCATGTTTTAAGTTATGATTATTGGGATTACTTTTTCACTGCCATGATTTATCCCATGATTATGAAATTATGCTCTCTTTTGCAGGTTATGATTTCCAAAATGTTATGTTCTTATGAATATGATGTGATTGATATTTATTTTGTTTACCCTTACTGAGCATTTGAGCTCACCCTTTTATGTTTTCTTTTCCCCAGGATATAAAGAAAGGTTTTAGGTAAAAAAAAAGGAAGATCTTTATGGGAGATTTTGAAGATCTTTCACCACGATTAGAAGATTATAGTCCGAGTTTCCAAAGACACTAAACTATTACGGTCCTTGTGTGTGTGTTTTTGTAATGTACTAATTATTCCGCAAAAGTAAGTTAATGTCAATGTACGTCAAGATACGGGTCTCTACAGTTGGTATCAGAGGAAAGGTTTAGTCAACCTTTGGAAACTAGGATGCGAAGACGTTAGTGAGATCCCTAGAGATATTTCTAAGGTATGTCTAGGGATGCCCCTAAGGATAAGTATACGTATAGGATATAGTCCTAGAACTATGGTAACGATATTAGATTAAACCAAAGATGTTAGATATTTAAGTTACTCCCCCTTTATTATGATTTTTGCCTCTCACACTATTCTTTTTGGGTTTTAGAAAATGGCTGGAAACAAGATGATTCACGATAATGGAGGATATGATGGACAATGGAATGATATTCTTCATGAGAAACCAAATGAAATGGGATTTGGATGTCCAAACATCATTATTATGCCGAATTAGAAATCTCATAATATGATAAATAAAGTAAAAATTGGTAAGTTTCCTGACTCGACTAATAAGAGAAAGATGGAGTTCCATGATGATCATAGAGGAAAGAAAGTTCAATTTCCCCTATGTAAATCATGTGGGAAGAGGCATCAAGGAGAATGTTTCAAGGGAACTGGAAGATGCTTTGGGTGTGGAAAAGAAGGACACAAAGCAAGTAAGTGCAAAGGAAAAGGGTCGGTCAACACCATTGATGAGGATAATGGTATTGCTACGACATAAAAAATGGTTATGTGTTTTAAATGTGGAATGAATGGGCATTATGCAAACAAATGCCCTAAGGGAAAGACTCATGAAGAGAATCAGTATGGTCATATGGGTAGTATTTATGTGGATGATGATGAAGAGACTAAAAATGATATGTGAGATGAAAGAATTTTTGAAGCTCGGTCAATGGTTTAAGAATGTAGTGGAATGATTACATGTTTATCATGTGTAATTTTGTATAAGTAATCTCATGCTACTATGGAATAAAGAGACATCTATGGATTGTTTTACACTATTGTCTTTCCTTGAGTTTTGAAAGTGTATGATTAATGTTACCAGTATCCATGAATGGTTATTCAGATATTTTGGGAATGTAGATGATATGCGCATAATGAAGGGATAAGGAGAAAATTAAATGTTTGATAGTATTCATGAGCTCATGACTGATATAAGGAGAAGGTTATTTCATGGTTTGAGTATATAGAATTTTTGGATTTTGGTATGTGGAAAGTGTTAAATTTTAACTGCATTCATGCTTTCATTAAGGTTCAATGGGTATTCAAGAGAATACATGATTAAGGACTTTGAATGTTTGGAATGTGACCAAAAAAAACATATCTTATGATATATGGGGATCGACGATGGTGTTAAATCTCTGGTAATCGTTTTCACTATGTTATGAGAGTGGACTGCAGTGTTATGGATAAGCCTAAAGATTGGAATGGATTATGTTGGAAATAAGTTAGTATTGTTTAAGGATCAAAGTTTTCTCAATATTATTGATGGGATGTTATAGTAATATAGTTTTAGAAAAAGGACAACCTGCAGGATGGGCGACAGCCCATCGCGTCGGACAAGGCTGTAGGAATCGAACCCACAACCGAAGTGCGACTGGCCTTTATCGCCTACCACTGGCCTACAGGAAGTCCTTGATTAGTAGAAACTAGTTTTATTATATTAAGCAGTATGATATATGGAGTATAAGTTAATTTTAGATGGACTTATGTATTTTTTGATAACTTTTCTAACCTTTTGAGACAGATGGAATGACCCATCATTCTATCACATGATCTGTTAACACATCACGAATGACAAATTCAACTTCATTTCTTTAAGAGATGAAGTAGAAATTGTCCAAAGAACGACAAATAGTGAGACTATACCAAAATCACGAAAGTATTTCTTCAAATTCCAATTCCATCAACTTTAGGGAAATGATCTTGAAAACCAAAAATGTTGTCCTAGTGCTCTTATATCTGATTAATCAGATGGTACCTTAGATCGTCACAAATTTATGGATTTGTGATTGCTAGCTTTTCCATAGCCATGTTCTCTACCACTCTCCATCAGAACATGATGGTTAGATTTCTCTTCCATATCCATATTTTCACCTATGTGGAAACCCAGTGATTAGTTTATTTGGGTAACCGTTACATTTCATACTTTTGTTTTTAAAGATAAGTTTTGGTATTCCTTTTTACGATGTGGGTTTCTATCAAAGAAACTTTCAAATAGTAAACCATTTATAACCCCGACGAATTTCGAGGGCGAAATTCATTTTAAGGGGGTAGAATGTAACAGCCCGAGATTTTATGAAAAATATTCTTTTTAATTTTATTAATGTCTTGTGTTGTACGCTACACCAAAAGGAGCTTTCACAACACGCATTATTGACTTGCCTTTCATTATACGCAATCACGACCTTCCTTGATAGCGTGTGTAGTACGCAATACCGAGTTTTACTAAACAACGATATGCTATTAAAATATTATTAAAACTAGCCGTTATGAATAGTAATAACCACTTTTTAAAATTTTGTAAATTCTATTTTTTAAAATGGACTTCATTTTTGGATTCGGAGTATCAAATTTAGCCTAAGGTGAAATTTTGGTACTTTTCAGATAACTTTCATATTCTGATAAATAGTGAAAATTACTAAATTATAATTAAAAACAACTTTTTTAATCGAAATAATTAATAGTGATAAATTATTAATTTGAGTGGTTTTAAAGTATATTTAGAATATATTTTTACAATTTAACACAATGTTGGTCATTGGTTGTAATTTCACATTTAAACCAGACATAATCAAGTGTCAATCTTTTGATAGATATTGTTTCATAAAAACACGCTATTTGTTTTAACAGCGGGATTTAATTATAAAATTAATTAATGCAACTTCTATGTTATGAATTTGGTAAAATATACTTCATTTTTGAATTCGGAATATGAAATATAGCTTAGGATGAAAATTTGGCATTGTTCTGAAAAACATCAATTTTTGATGAATAGTGAAACTACTAAGTGGTAGTTAAAAAACTGAATTTTTCATAAAACTTAATTTTACCGCTTCTGTGAATGGAATTTCTAAAATCCGAGAGACACGGTTAATATCAAGTACTAAAATGTGGTTCAATGAGATGAAAATAATTTTTGGTGAATAGTAACTTTTTACTTTTTTTTACCGCGGTTAATAGTAAATAGGGTATCTAAGGGTAAATATGATATTACTATTACCCTAACACATGTCCTAATTCTATTGGATAAGTGTAATTCGACCAAAAACAACCTTATGAATATAATATGACCATTTAGGCCCAC
This sequence comes from Viscum album, assembly GCA_963277665.1. Lineage (NCBI taxonomy): Eukaryota > Viridiplantae > Streptophyta > Magnoliopsida > Santalales > Viscaceae > Viscum > Viscum album. Next base: position 1,378,176,002 of record OY728132.1, on the reverse strand, counting down.
TTGGATTAGATGAGGACATTTATTATTAATTTATTTAAAGAAAGGTTAAAATAGTTAAAATCAAAGTTTAATAAGTAAATGATTTTTAATATGGGGTTATACATAAGATAAATTCGACTAAAAATATTCATTAGAAAGCTAAAAAGATTTCATACATAATGGTATTTTATTTGTAATTTTTAGACATTAAATAATTTAATTTATTTATGACACAATGATGATGCAGTAATTATCTTATTAATGAAATATTGACATAATTGATGTTATAAACCTCAAAATAGATGTAATTTGAGACTTTTTATGAATTCCACTAATTTTCTAGGTTACTATGATATATTAATGTTGATTTAATCAACTTGGTTCGAACATATAATTCTGTTATGACTTTCACAAAAATCATATATCAAATAGTGTCAAAATTGACACAAAATAGTTTTTAAATCAAATATTATATTATTAATTGTTATTTTATTCCTAAAAATCTAAGGTTCGGCCAAATGACTTAGATAAGGATATATGTATTAATAATAAACAATTTGGGGTCCGTTTGGCATGTTATAGTAAGTGTATTAACCATATAGTGAAAGAAAACAAAAAGACATGGTAAAAGTTAAATTATTTAACTTAGAGTTAAATCTAATTGATATGGTTAAAATAATACCCTAAACTTGTCTAAATCCTATTGGTTGATAGGCTTTCGACCCATCCCCACTTTAGCTTCGAAATAAGACCCTTTGGAACCATTATAAACCGATTTTTACATTAATATAAAATAATTTTTTGAGATATTCCTAAGGTGCCCCTCTCCTCCCTTATAAAAGGACACCTCCTCCCCCTCCTCCTCACACCAATTTGAGCACTCAAGCTCGGCCAACCCCTGCCAAAATCTCTTCTCCACTTCCCTAGAAACATCCTAGAGGTTCTGGTCTTCCTCAAAGACCAATTTTAGTTCCCTAAGAGGAGGTCTCCAAAAGGCGCTTCAAAGAAGAGGTAATTACCGTTACCAATTCTTTCATTTTTATTTCTTCTTCCACTTCTTCTTCTTAGGTTGTTTCATTATCAAGTAATAACATCAGTATCACTAATATACTGATATGTTATTATAAGTATTAAACAACCCTATTTCACCATCTATCTATCCTACGGAAAAAGAAATCACCGCGCGTGCGTACGTACGGAATACCGTCTCCACGCCGTGGTGTAATCTATTTTCCACCACCACCTTAAATGGATGGGTATAATGGTGTAAAGAATAACTATACATAGTTATTAAAACATCATATTGATTCTGATATATTGTATAATCCACTCCAATTCAATTCAATATTTATGGAAATGATATCATCGCTCGTGCGTACGTACGGACTACCGTCTCCACGACGCGATGAGATTCATTCTCCATGTTAACCATTTAAGAATGATTATAAAGTATATATAGGAAATAATAATGAAATATATGAAATTATAAAGCTACTGGATTTATGTATATATATATATGTATGTCATCTACTTACTTCCATTCAAGACAATAGGGAAAGGAAAACAGCGTTCATGCGTACGTACGGACTACCGTCTCCATGAACGGTGTTTTTCATTTCATTTATCTATCTATTATATATATATATATACTGAATATATATGATATATAAATCATATTTTATATTCTGGAAGTAAGTAAATAATGATATAAGTAATAATAATGTCAAGAACAACAAGTCAAAACACCTACGATAAAAGAAACGATTTTACCCAAAACGCTTCTTTAACATGGAATTTACAAAAGAACGGGTAATATAATGTCATAAGTGAACCATATATGATATAATAACAATTAATATGATTCTGTAATAAGTCAATGACATTATTTAAACCATTATACAGGAGCTTCGGACACGTACAAAGCAAATCGGACCTAAGGTAAGGGAAATATCACAATCTCATTTTTATCTGAGATTGTTTATTCGTAAGTATTTACAGGGGTGTATTTTATCATCCACATCCATGTTTCATCAATATGTAATATTATTTCCATCCACCTACAATTTTTAAAATCCATTTTTACCCTTTGGTGAGTTTTTAGTAATATGTATGAAAGGAATCTTTTGTCATACGAGGTACTTTTTGACTTTTTCGACAAAAGTATGAAGAATGTTTTTTTAACTTATACGGCATGAATGGATTTTTAATACATTGTTTCCAAAAAGCTTCCTTTAAAAGTTTTCAAGTTTATTTTTAATCAACTTCTTTTATTTTAAAGTTGTATGACATGTTATGAAAGGAAAAATGTTTTTTAAGAAGAAAGGATATTTTCCTCAAGAATGGAGTTCAAGTGTTTTATCAAAATGATTTTCCATCTAAGATAATAAAGGGTTCTGTTTTTATCCCTATTATTAAATTGATTTGTTCATGTTGTGATGAAATTATTTTTATGAATTCCTTTATCTTATATGAATTGATTTATGATGTCATGATGTTTCAAGAATCCCATTTTTGTTACATGTGTTATGCGATGATGTATGTTTTATGATTATGTGGCACACATAATAAAGGATTCATTATAAGATGGGTGGGACCTATATCTCCCTCCAATGCATTGGGTAAAGATTTTATATCTCATGAGATAGACAGGGCTGGAACGGTAGGTTATACCGGTTCAGTGAAACAGGACTGATACGAGGGTTACTCGATTCAGAAAAGGACTTTGTCCACTAAGATAGTCTTGGAAATTAGTCTTGACTAACAAGAAATGATTCTCTATGATTATGTGTGTATGCCACAAAGTTTCATGTTTTAAGTTATGATTATTGGGATTACTTTTTCACTACCATGATTTATCCCATGATTATGAAATTATGCTCTCTTTTGCAGGTTATGATTTCCAAAATGTTATGTTCTTATGAATATGATGTGATTGATATTTATTTTGTTTACCCTTACTGAGAATTTGAGCTCACCCTTTTATGTTTTATTTTCCCCAGGATATAAAGAAAGGTTTTAGGTAAAAAAAGGAAGATCTTTATGGGAGATTTTGAAGATCTTTCACCACGATTAGAAGATTATAGTCCGAGTTTCCAAAGACACTAAACTATTACGGTCCTTGTGTGTGTGTTTTTGTAATGTACTAAGTATTCCGCAAAAGTAAGGTAATGTCAATGTACGTCAAGACACGGGTCTCTACACTCACAAACCTTCTCAACGTACGAAGATATAGTTTTGTGTTCTATCTAGACGGAAAAGAAATTCTCTAAATCTTATGACCATAAAGTAAAGCAAGAGAAGAAGAGAATGGTGGAACAAGAGACAGATAAAGGGAAAAAGGGAAATAAGGATTTTCCATTATGTAATAATTGTGGGAAGAATCACTCTGGTACCTGCCTAAAAGGAATGGGAGTTTGTTTTAAATGTGGAGAAAAAGGTCACCAGGCTCGTGATTGCAAGGGAATGAAAGAGGCTATCATTGTTAAATGATACAATTGTATGGAAATGGGGAATTATGCAAATAATTATCCTAAGCGCCAAGGAAAATTACCTCAGAAAAGGCCAAGGGATCAAGGCCAAGCTTATGTTGTTTCTACAGATGAAGTTGAATAATTAATATATTTTTGTTTTTAGAATCAAGGATTATATTCGGATTATAAGAATAATGTGATATATAAGGATTGTACTGCAATACTTCTTTTTTTCATTAAGGTTTTAATATGATGAAGGTCATCATATTTTAGTATGTGAGAATAAGAGGAACTTTACTTTGTTTAAGGAATCTGATGATACAATTGATTTTAGAATTTAGAGACCTTTTAGAGAAATTCTGGACAGAGGTATTTTGGATAACTAGAATGGTTGGAATGAATTAAGTTAAACTTTGGATAGTATTGTTTAAGGTTAAAACATTTCTGAAGATTATTTTTGGAATATTATAATACTATAGTTTTAGGGAAAGGACAACCGGCAGGGTGGGGCATAACCCATCGCGTCGAACAAAGCTGCAGGAATCGAACCCACAACCATAGTGCGACAAGCCTTTATTACCTACCACTAGCCTACAGGAAGTCCCCAGTTATTACAAAATAGTTTTCCTAATCTAAATGGTATGTGTTAATATTTTGAACCTTTCACGATGAGGATAAATATAATATTTTTGAGTTATATTATCTTTTTGAGTGAAAGATGAGTTAGTGGTAGCAATTAGTTGAAGGTTGAAACTCTACTTGTCAAGCATAAATATATATATACCTATCTTTTATTCTATGAATAAATTAATTCTTAAACTTTAGTAAAGATATATTAAAACAAAAAATGTGTTATATTAATACCTTATGTCTTGTTGAACTGATAATATTTTAAATCAACATAGATTGAAGGCTTTGAGGCCTTCAATTTTACACTTGTTTGTGATTGATGACCTCAAACACTCCCTACAAATTTTTAAGTTTTTCCTCTAATTATATGTCTCTAATTGCCACCAATATTCTCCTTATCGAGATCATAATTTTGTGGTGACTTTTTCATTTCCCTTTCCCTCTTATTAAGGATAAATTTTATTAACCTTATTTCCGATGTGGGTTTTCCGCAAAGGTATTTTCTATTTTCAACATTTTATTTTTAAAGAAAAATTTCAAATTGCGAGGACGCAATCTATTGAAGGAGGGGAGAATTTAACACCCCGAGCTTCCATGATACGCTTCTCTTTTAATAATTCAATAGCTTGAATTGTACGCAAGTTCGAGATTCTAACACACCGCGACTAATCAAAATAGCCATTATGAATAGTAATACCAACTTTTTGAAATTATATATATTTTATATTTCAAAATGAACTTCATTTTTGGATTCGGAATATCGAAATTAGCCTATGTTGAATTTTTGGTATTTTTCTAAGAACTTCCAATTTTTTATGAATAGTGATAAATACTTAAAAACAACTTTTTGAATCATAAAAATTTATAGTGATAAATTATACTATTTATTGGTTTTTAAGTATAATTAGAATATATTTTTATCATTTTATCCAATTATGGCCATTATAATTAATTTCACTTTTAAATTGGACATAAACAATTGTCAATCTTTTGATATATATTGTTTCTTAAAAACACGCTATTTGTCATGACAGCGGGAATTAATTATTAAATTAATTAATGAAACTTATATGTTTGTAATTTTGTAAAATAGAAGTAATTTTTGAATTTTTAATATCAATTATATCATAGGGTGAAATTTTGGCATTTTTCTGAAAAACTTCAATTTTTGATGAATAGTGAAACCACTAAGTGGTAGTTAAAAAACTGATTTTTCATTTAAATGAAACATTACCACTTCTGTGATTTGATTTTAAAAAATCCAACATACATGGTTATCATTAGGAAGTAAAATGTGGTTCAATGGGATTAAAATAATTTTTTTGTGAATAGTAACTTTTAAGTTTAATTAATCGCGATTAAAGGTAATTAGTGAAATTTAAGGTAAAAATTGTATTATAAAAATATGAAAATACCCTTACACTAGTCCTAACCCTATTGGATGTGTCATGGACTACTAATACAATCCATGGGTCAACTTGAGGACCCCATGGAGCCACTTTGGTAGGAAAATGACATAAATAACTTTTTTATTTAAAGTTAAAATAAAAATGTCACAAACATAAGTTGTTTTACTAAAACAATTTTTAATTGGGGTTATACAAGTCATATTTTTTACTATAAATATTAATTAGAAATATAAAAAGATTTCCTACATCATGATATTTTTTTATAAGTTTTAGAAATTAAATAAATTAAATTTTTGATGACACCATGATGATGCAACGATTACCTCATTAATTAACGATTTAAATAAAATATAAAGATAATGTAAAATCTAAGACTAAAACATGTAAAAAACCTATTGAATGAGTATATTTCGAACCCTTATCACCTTATACTCGAAATATATAAGTGTGGGGCCTTTAAAAATCGAAACTCATTATATAATAAAGTAACATTTCATGACTTTCCAAGAGTTCCCCTCCTCTCCTCTTATAAAAGGCCCCCACCTCTACCACATTATTCAAACTTTCAAGCCATTTGGCTCAGACAAACTCTGTCCAAATACTCTCCTAACTTCCCTCTATTACTCCTAGAATCCTCACTTTGGGCATAATTCTTCCCAAGGAGGCCTTTGGACCAAATCAAAAAAGAGTTACCCGATTTTAAGGTAATGTCTTCTCTTGTGTTATTTTATTTTATTTTTCTTCTCCAACCCCCTAAACTCTTTTTATTCATTTATTTAGTAACAACAACAGTATCCTCAATATACTATGATGTTGTTATAAGAAGGATTATAGATACACTTACACACACCAACATCTAATGGTTAAAGAACATACTGTTTCTGTGGATAGAGAATTTCGGCCTCACGAAACGATGATTGTTCAACACTCATATAACACCTCTAATGGTGGCCATTTTGATGACACTATTTTCATATATGATATATATATTATGTTTATGTTTTAATTATGCTTCTTTATTTATCATTTATGTAATACTTCATGATTTCTATTATGGGTAAACGCGATAATTTCATTTTAGGAAGTGCGGACTACCACCCCCTCAAAGTGATTTGAATCGTTAATGCCATATGTGGGATGTATAAAGGATGGAGTAAATGATATTATATATGGTATTATACTGGAATTATAATACACCTTTATACTATTATTATTTCATCCCATTAAATATGAAATAGAAATGAAAGTAGCGTTCATGCGTACGTACGACTTACCGTCTCCATGAACGGTGCATTTAATTTCTTACCTCTAAATGTTATGTAATATTATAAATGAATTTATATACTGGATATATATGATATATATGATATATACATCATGAATATAATTCTGGATATAATGGATATTTCACCACATGAGCAACTTGTAATTATAAGATGTTTATTTTTGACTCAAGTACCAAAGATCGACAAAATGACCGTTATTAACTTAAATAATTACATAATGTTCATAACATGGTAATAAGTGATATAAAAGGAATAATGAACATGAAAAAGGTTCTTATGTAAATATAATTTAACTCTAGTTTATTATTCAGGAGGTTAAAGAACGATCGAGTTAAGTCGGACATGAGGTAAGGGAATTTCTTAACCCAATTTCCATTCTTTGGGTTAATCTCCTACTTTCAAATTATGTCATAATATTATTATGTCCTATCCTGTAATTGTACTTTCATTATGTGTACTTATAGTAAATACACATAATAGATCTATTTTATTTTAAAAATGATCTTTGTAAGGACTTTATCTCAATCTCCTTTCATTGAGACATATTTTGTTTTATACACAACTATCTTTTATACGGTGTATAAACCCCTTTGACTTTTACGTTTATTCAAAAGGAATCATTTTATACGAAGAGTTTTAATAAATGACAAAACAGAATGTTTTTTTTCATACGTATACGGAGACAATGACTTCTTCACCGCCATGACCATTATTTGAGTTTTGGCTTCCTCTGCAAGCCATAACTTGTTTTAAATGATTTAAAAAAAGAGAGATATTTCTCTCAAATGTATGAAAATCCAGTGAAAATGAATATGTATTTAACGCAGTCTTAAAAATGTTTTTAGAAAACCCGACTCTCGAGTGTGGTAGACAATAAGGGATTGGGCGTGGACCCATCATGGCCTGTAATTAGTCGAGCAGACTCAGAATTAGTTATTTTGTTTTCAGAAGCTTGCATAATGATTTTAGAAAAACACTAGAGTATATTAGAGTAATTTTAAACGTAATTATGTTCTAAAATATTTTGCATCGGCAGGTCTCATAAGACAAACTAGTGTCTTGGCACGAGGCCTTGACAAAATCTTATTTTTAGTCTTGGCACGAGGCCTTGGCTACGTGGTTATGATATTTTTTCATTATGCATTCCATCATTATGAAAATGGTTATTGATATTGCATGTGATTATTCGACCAGTAGAATATCTATGTGAAGAAGTAAATGGCATTATCTCATTTTACTTTTTCCATATTATGTTGAAGTTCAAGTTTAAAAGGATTTTGTTTTAGTTATACATTGCCTTAAATGATTATGTTTATTAATGAAAGCTTCCGCTATATTGTTATCCTTACTGAGCATATGAGCTCACCCCTTTCAATGTTTTAATTTTTTCCAGAATGTGATGAAGTATTTTATAAATGAACTGTAGGGATAGTCAGAAGAGGATATGAGTGTGGACTATGGAGACTATGTTATTGTGATTTTTTCACTTTATGATGTAATGTAACATTTATGAATGTATATAGTGTTTCCAAGGCTACTAAACTAATCAGTCTTTCGAGACTTGATCTTCTGTGATCATGCCAATGTTACGCAATAACGCACAGACTCTGGGTAGCTTGGGTCGCGGCGTTACAGGTCTAGTATCCTATGTGGTTCTGACAGCTTAGATGAATCAGTGACTACATCTGATCATCTCTATCGCTATACGAAATATGTATACCTGTGTGATCCAAGTCTTGAATTTCAATCATTATCATTGATGTGATTGACTTTCTTTCCTATGTGGACTGGGTTGTGCTTGGCCTCGAGAGTTGGAGCCGAACTATGATTTATAACTTTGGAATATGTATGGGCATATACCTAAGTAGAGTTGGTTGATACTTCATGATTGTATCTTTATTTTTTGTTTTATCCTTTGTGGATTCTGGGAGACATTTTAGGGTCTCGGGGTCCCTACTGAGTATCATATAATCACCCCTGCATGGGCTATTCCCACACTACGTTGTGTTGGATGCAGACGAAAGACAACACTGATCGAGGGGGAGGCTTGTTGAGTTGGACGGTACCCAGAGGCGGACCACTTGGTGAGACATACATGGAGCGGAAGGACAGACCTGAGGTGCAGAGGATGCCATCTATACCCACCCTTCAGGTGGGATTCCCGAAGGATGACTCAGTGGTTGTTGTTTTACTTTACTGCAGTTGTACTAGCTTTTCATCTGTACTATACCTACTGTTGGGCTTGCATTTCCAGCCCCTTTACTTCCAGCACTTACTTTTGTATTAGTATTACTTAGTGCCTTCTTCTGTTGCGTACTCTGTTGTGTTTTTTTTACTTTTTTAAAGGCAATACCTTCCCTTTTTATCTGGACTTATGCCTTTGGTGCTAGTCACCATCCCCTCGCCTATGGAGGGTGGGCTTGGGGTAGTCACGGTGTGGGACCCAAGGACAGTTTGTGACATTAACACACATAGGGAAGAGGAAAGCCTTGTGGAGAAATATATTTCACTCACTAGGAAGGTCGAAGAAGAAAAATCTTAGGAAGGTCCCTGAAATTCAAATTTTCGACCCTATTTGCACAATTTGTGAAAAACATGACCACATGACTAAGAAATTCCCAACCACCACTTCCATTAAATATTATCATCCAGGAGGACCACCAGAAGTGGTCAACACTCTGAATTTTCAGAATCCATAGTACCAAAATACATTCAATCCAAGGTACAATGACCATACAATATTCCGCTGGAAAGATAACCAATAACCTAGCCAACTAAAAGGACCAAACACTTACCCTACACAAAATTTTCAAAAAAATAACCAATTATATCCACAACCAGCCCAATACCAACATCCTACTATAAAATACCAACAACCCATCCAACATCCCACGAAACAACAATTCCCACAACCAAAGTATCCTCCTGGAATAAAACAACCAGCACAAGCCCCTACTCAATCCATCCCTCTTTCAATATTTGTGAAGTTGTGTAAACAAATGGAGAAAATTATCTTATAAGCCTCATACCTTAAACATGAACTACAAACCATTAAAACTAGGATGGCACCCATTCCTACTCAGGCGGTACCATCCTCAACATTTAGGGGAGAATCCAGTTACACACAAACCTATCATGAACAACCCAATGTAGTTACTATTTTAAGAAGTGGGAAATCCATTGAGAAACATGAACAATCCATACCAAAAACATTAAAAGTTTCAATAGTGCATGAAAATGGTGGAGAACGACCCATGGATTCTAAAAAATCCAATGAGACTGTTAACAAACTATAACCACACCAAAAAGTCAAACAACCTTCTCCCTTCCCTAAATGCCTTAGTGGAAAATATAAACCAGAACTAAAAGAAAGTTTGAGGGAAATCTTCTCTCTGGTTATGTTTAACATCCCCCTTAATGAGGAAATCCAAACCATTCATGCCTACACAATGTAACATAAAGACTTGTGCACAATTAAATGCAAATTTTCCTATAAAAACAAATTCTTTTTGATGCTAATGTGAGTACTACTATCCAAGGGACCATTCCTCCAAAGTTGAAAGATCCAAGATGTCCATACATTAATGTTGAATTAGGAGAGAATAAAGTTGTCAAATCCCTTTGTGATATAGGAGCCATTGTGAATCACATTCCATAAGCCATGTCTTTCCAGTTAGGGCTTGAAGAACTCCAACCCACATCTTTCACTCTTCAACTTGCAGATCATAGTTTTCGAGTTCCTATGTGTATCTTAAAGGATATTTTCGTGAAAGTTGAAAATTTCATTTACCCAGATAACATCATTGTCCTTGAAAATATCACTAGCTTAGGACCTAAGGAGAAAACCCTCATCATCCTTGGATGTCCCTTCTTAGAAACAATCATCTAAGTTATCTGAGTCTGAACATGGAACATGGTAATAACTTTCAGGAACACGAGTCTAGACTTCAACATCTACAATGAAAAATCTCAAATTGGGGGAGATGAATAGATCGACAAGGTTAATTGGATTGGTAGTGTTGATAGTGAACTTGAGGAACATCAAGGAATTACTAAAGGATGTTTATGTCAAGAAGAGATTGACTTTCTTTTTACACATGAGGTTAATTTGTCACCTTGGCTTGAATCTATTTCAGATAGCTCTATTAATGATTTTATAGAATCACTAATCAATGATAACATGGGTGAAATCAATTTAATTGAGTCCATACCCATTCATGACACCAATATTGCTAATTTAGTGGATGAAAATTGTGTTTAGAAGGAACTAAATCTATCATGAAATTTGAACAAAAAAACTGAGTTAAATACAAAGTATCATACTTTCCTGGAAAGTGATAACCAATCTGATCTTGAATTTAAGGTCTTACCTTCATCACTCAAGTATGTGTTCTTATGGGACAGTCGAGCCTTTTCGGTTGTCATTTTTTCTTCTCTTGTTTCCAATCAAGAGATGATGTTTCTAGATATCAAAAGAAAGCATAAGAAAGCAGTTGGATGGACCCTTTCTGATATTCCTAGGATTAACCCACTCATTGGAAATTATAGAATTATTTTTGAATCTGAATCCAAACCATGTCCTAAACCTCATCGGAGACTCAATCTAATTCTTATGTATTGGTAAGGAAATAAATTATTATGTTATTGAAAGTGGGTATCATCTAATACATAGATGAGAATGAGTGTGTGAGCCTAAATCAAATTTTCCCAAAGAAATATGGAATTACTATGATCACCAATGAGGATAGTGAGCTTCTCCCCACAAGGGTCAGTAGTGGATGGAGAGTCTGTATTGACTATATGAAGCTTAACTCTTGTACCAAGAAATACCATTTCCCCATTCCCTTTATTGATCAAGTCCTCGAGCAAGTGGTGGGTCATCAATTATGTTGCTTCCTAGATGGATTATTAGGGTATAATCAAATCGAGGTCTCCTTATAGGATCAGAGAAAAACAACCTTCACTTTTCCATTAAACACTTTTTCCTTCAAACGTATACCCTTTGGGTTATGTAATGCCCCATGTACCTTCTAACGGTGAATGATGGGAATCTTATCAAACATGGTCGGGGATTTTTTAGAGGTCTTTGCGGATGACTTCTCCATATTTGAGGATACTTTTGAGGGAAACATTTTGAATGTTGAAAGGGTTTTGTCAAGATGTGAGGATAATAATCTCATCCTAAACTGGGGAAAATTCCGTTTCATGGTAAATGAAGGACTTTTTCTAGGCCATTTGGTCTTTAGTAGAAGGATTAATGTTGATAAATCTAATGTCGACATCATTTTTCACCTTCCCTCTCTTAAATATGTTAAGGAAGTGAGGTCCTTCATAGAACATGCTTGTTTCTATAGAAGGTTAATTAGGAATTTCAGATCTATTTCTCGACCACATTGTTCTCTATTGGTGAAAGACACTAAATTTTTATGGACCAAAAGGTGTGAGGAATCATTCTCTACACTCAAGTCAGCTCTTATCTCTCCACATATTATGCAATCTCCAAATGGGAAACTTCTTTTTTAGCTCATGTGTGAGGCAAGTGACTTCGCAGTAAGAGCAGTCATAGGGAAACAGTTTGAGGAAACTCCATGTGTGATTGATTATGAAAGAAAATATTTAAATTATGAACAAATCAACTACACCACCACTTATAATGATTTTCTTTCTATTGTCTTTCCCTTAGATAAATTCAGGTGTTATCTCTTAGGATCACTCATCATTGTCTTCACCGACCATTCATCCCTGAAATAAATTTTCCAAATACAATATTCTAAGGCTATATTGATCAGTTTGGTCCTTCTTCTTCTAGAGTTTGATATAAGCATTAATGATAAAAAGGGTGTTGAAATATTTTTAGTTGATAACCTCTCAATGATGGATTTCAAAGACAACACACATTAACTTTCTGTGTCGGATTCATTTTTCAATGAGCTCCTCTATTCAGTGAGTGATTTCCAATGGTATGCTGACATAGAAAACCATTTGGTGATAAGTGAAATTCTAAAATTCTTAGGGACCCATGCTAAAAATAAATTCCTGTCTGATTTCTAACACTGTGTGTTTGATGACCCTTACCTCTTCATGTTCTCTCCTGATTAAATCATTTGGAGTTGTGTTCCGGAGTCTGAGCAAGAGTCCATTCTAAAATTATGTAATAGAGAGACATGTGGAGGCCACTTCTCTACAAAGAAAACCACTAAAAAGTTCTTCCAACGTGGTTTCTACTGGCCTAAGATCACTAAGAATTTATTCCAATTCTGAAAAATTTGTCCTTAGTGTCAGCAATTAGGATCCATTTCCAAAAGAAATAAAATGCCCATCACTCCCATTATGGCCGTTGAAATATTTTATTATTGGGGAATTGATTTCATGGGACCCTTAACAAACTCTTGGGGACACTTATACATCCTATTAGTTGTTGATTATGTCTCAAAATGGGATGAGGCCATTCCCACCAAGTCCAATGACCATCATATTTTGATTTGATTTCTAAAAGAGCACATATTTTTTGACTAGGAATTCCTAGGGCTATAATTAGTGGTTGGAGAACCCATTTTTGAAACCACCCATTCTCTTCACTCATGTCTAAGTATGGGATTTCTTCTAATGTTTCCACTATGTACCATCCTCAAACAAATAGTCAAGCTGAGTTAGCGAATAAGGAGATTAGGAAAATTCTTGAAAAAACTGTCAATCCCTCTAGGAAAGATTGGTTCAAGAAACTCATGGATTCCCTTTGGGAATATCATACAGTATTCCAAACCATACTAGTAATGTCACCATATAGGTTGGTTCATGAAAATTCATGCCATTTACCTGTTGAAATTGGGCATAAGGAATTTTGGGAAATCAAAAAATGAATTTTGACATTTTTTTGGCCAAAGAAAAAATGAAATTAGATCTCAATGAACTTGAAGATCTTAGGATAGTGGCTTGTGAAATTTCCAGGACAAATAAATCTAGAGTTCAATCTTATGAATATAGGAATATCAATGTTAAACTCTTTGAACTGGGAAAATTCGTGCTCTTGTGTAGTTTGAAACTTTAATTAAAACAGGAAATGTTAAGGTCTATATGGTTAGGTCCATTCATAGTGCATCATGTGTACCCCCATGGGGCTGTAGAGATTAAAGATCCCACAAGTGGACATATTTTCAAAGTCAATGGTCATAGGTTAAAACCATTCATTGAATCCTTCAATAAATAGGAAATAGAGGTTGAGTTGGCAGCGCCAACCTATGAACTGGAAATGAAATTGATAGATTTAGTGTCCATGTTGGGATAACGACATTAAATAATAGCGCTGCATGGGAGGAAACCCATGGTTATCATGTCTCTAATCTTTGCGCATCGTATTTATTTTTCAAGAAAGATTAATGAAACATTTTGATTTAAAAAAAATCAATCAACTCTAAAAATGATAGTACCTTAAACTATTAACTTGTTCTTCTATTTTGAGTATGGATGGGTATGAAAGGGGAGAACCAAATTCATCTATGTCATGTGGTGTGATCCCTGAGTAATAACTTACCCAAAAATTTAAATAGAAGACAATGTATCTGTTGAAACTCCTTTCATCACAGAGTCTAAAGATTGGAAAAAGGAAATACCATGAGCTCAAAGTGATTCAACCTTGGGACAAATATAAAAAATTGACAAAGGAAGGATTAAGAAGAACATTCTACCAGGGTCGCGCAAGTTCTAAAATGGTCGCGCAAGTAAACTTGCGCGCCATAAGTGATAACCACCTGAGGTCTTCTCCAGCCGATAAATAGACCCTGTGGGCCCCTCCATTTTAGGAGGAATTTTTTACAGAAACTCAGATTTCATCTCCCGGCGCCCTAGTCTCTTCAAAAAGTTCTGAAACACTTCTATGGTAATTTCTTACCTAGAACAGAAGATCTAAAGAAGGGGAGAAAGACCTAACTGTTGAAACTCATCAACACTAGTGCGCCTGAGTGGCCAGCCCTTAAGGGAAATGGCCACACTTTCGTGCCGTCTAACTCCTTCAATAGAACTTTTGCCCCACACTTCTAGAAGAACCTCAAGATGATTCTAAAGGATTTAACCAAGAGTCGCTCAAGTATTACCTTGCTGGATAAACCGTCACGCAAGTACCCATGTGTCGTGCAGGTATACCTACGTGACCAGGACTTGCGCGCCCATGCAGTATCTACGCGCCTTCTAGGACATGCTCTCCCCTGCCTTTTTTGGGTGCCCTTCTTGCCCATTTCACCCCTCTTAAGCCATTCCACCTCTCCTATTCAAGATTCAATCTTTCAGACACTCTTCAAATCCATTTATGGAATGATTTCATGATTTTAATTCCTTATATGAAAGGAATTCTGTGGAATATCTGTCAAAAACTAGTGTTTTACACATCTTTATGTCACTAAAGATTGAGATTTCATTCATTTAACCTCATCCTTCAAGATGAGAGAACTCATTAACCTAGGCATCCTTTTCAAGAATAATCCCCAGTCTCAAATATGGGTATCCTCTTCAGTAGTAAGCCCCAAGTCCCTTAATTTTTTAGGTCTCTTAACTTGGGATTCCTTTTCAGAAATAAGACCCAATCTCAAATATGGGCATCATCTTCAAGAGTAATCCCCAAGTCCCTTAATTTTTCAAGTCTCTTAACCTGGGCCTCCTTTTCAAGAATAAGCCCTAGTCTCAAATATGAGCATCCTCTTCAAGAGTAAGCCCCAAGTCCCTTAATTATTCAAGTCTCTTAACATGGGCCTCCTTTTCAGGAATAAGCCTCAGTCTCAAATATGGGCATCCTCTTCAAGAGTAAGCCCCAAGTCCCTTAATTTTTCAAGTCTGTTAACCTGGGCCTCCTTTTTATGAGTAAGCCCCAGTCTAAATTTCTCTTAACCAGTCTTAATTTACCTTTGATCTGGAATACCTTCTCAGGAGTAAAATCCAATCATAAGTCCTCTCCTAATTTGGGCCTCCTTTTCAGGAGTAAGCCCCAAGTTAGATTATTCAAATATCCATGAAGCACATATACCTTTATGGACCCTGTTATGGATTTTTTCCCGGAAGTAAATCCTAATGTTCATTTATCTGGGAAGTCATACATACATAAGTCCCACATTATTTCTTTTTATTACATATTTCATGGAAAAATTGTCTGATTTTTACCAATACCTCTTGTTTCTCACACCGAGCATGACTCTCGTGAGCTTAGAGTGTAAAAGTAATTATGACATCTTTCATTGAGCCATCAATCATAAACATCATACTCACTTACTTGAACTACGTGGGTTCTGATTCCTTTTCTAAATAAAGGATCCGTAGGTAGCCCATCTGTGGTTTCGATCCCATCTCTGAAATAATCCATGTCCTTCTGAATGACAATAAACTTCAACTGCCCCACTAAGTGGCTTTAAAACCAGCATGGTCATCAAAATTACCAAGAGACTTCTATATAAATGTGTCTAAGGATACCATTGACCAAGAATATCTAATAAATATAGATTATTCTCTATAGATGAAGAACCTAGAATACATATAAAATATTCTCTAAATTTCCTACATATTTAATCATTGATTGTCAGATCTGAAGGAAATCTCATTTTATACTTGGTAATGTAATAAGGATTCATGAACATAACTTAAATATATAAAGAGAGTCCTGGAGTAGACAATAATTTCCTTCAAAAAGGTGTGATGACTCTGACCTCTCATCCTCTCGACCAATGAAAATTCCTAAGCCTCATCAGTCCACAAACTAATGAGAACCTACCTTTGGAAAGTAGGTCCAAATAGATGTGGAATCATTGGATGTTTCTGGTTCTACGAACAAACCCATTAGAAACCGATTGGAATTTTTGAACCTTCAATCAATGAGGACATCCCAAAATTCCTAGGGAAACAAAAAATGGTGAACCCGACGTGAATCCTTAACCAAGATAAAATGATGTTTTACCTATTTGTTAGGCCCCTATTTAAAACTCAATGAGAGGGCCAACAAAAACAATCACTGACAAATGTGCTCATCAAAAAGATGTAGTGGATGAATTTATCTTGATTATGTCTATTATATCTAAGGCACTCTTTTCCAAGATCTTCTGCATTTCCAGAATGGATGCTATCAAGTTCACACCTATGAATACCGCTGCTACGAATGCCACTGCTGCTACTCCTGCTAGATCATCGTCCGCTCTGAGGATGAAATCACCTACTCAGCGTCTTCAATGATGGGTATCAAATGCACTGGTTAAGGAGTACCGTCAACACAGTACCATCCCAACTCTGGAGGCTACCCGACAAGCCCTCCAAGTGAACAACTCACACAGGTCGTCTGAACAACGATGACTAGTGATCAAGAAGCACGCGGTGCTAACCACCGTCTCCAACCGTTTCGGGTCGTTATCCCCGGAACGCAATCACCATTCACTCCCACATTCTGGGGAGGTGAATGGGAAGGTCCCTCAGGGCCTTAATTCATGGAAGCATGAGTCCTTACTGAGGGATCCCATCAACAATCGCCGCCAGACTCGTGCGGCAGTGCACCCTCAACATGATGAGGTTGTCGACTCCAGGCATTCGGCTCAGGTTCCTCTAACCCGAGCAGGAAAGACGAATCTCCAGAGGCGAAATCCGGTTAACAGTGAGCCGGTTCTCATCTATTCCATCTCTGGAGAACTCCACCAACCTATCTTGGTGGAAAGAAATGAGCGGGCACACACATCTGCCCGTTTTAATTCCACTATCCAGCAGACTAATCTGGCATCATCACACCAATCCCGCCAGGAAATTCTGGCGGAGTACTACAGGCAGGAACATACACCTGTTTATACATCATTAGCTAGTCAGTAGGCTCGTCTGACTACATATGATGAAGCTTGTCAACCATGTTCGGCGAAGTGCAATCAGCAGGCACATACACCTGCTAATACAAATCAATCCTACCAACATTCTCTCTTGGTAGCACACTGAGAAGTCATTCAGAAAGCTCCGGTAAAAAACAGGAGGCGGACTCAATTCTCTGCCCCACACTTGAGTACTGTCAGGATTCACTGACAGGAAAAGGAGGACAGGAGCAGGCACATACACCTCCTCCAATCACAGAATGGACATATATCCCTGTTCCAGCAGCTGAAGTCACCAAGAATATTCTATCAATGGTGATAGAGAATAAGAAAATCCCTACTCATATTCTGGATTCTTACCAGGATATTATAACAGCTTAAGCAGCATCTCCGGGAAAGACACATAAATCTATCCCTACCAGTGAAGTGACACATCAACAGTTCACTTCGGAATAGACACACACATTTGTTCCAGTCCAAGAGGGTTGTGGGGCATACTCCCCCAAAACATACGGACAACCAAGTTAGGCACATACACCTGATTTGAGTGGAGATCATCAGCCTAACATGGCCATCTTTCCTGATCAGACACATACACCTGCTCAGAGCAGCCACTTTTGTCGACCAGTGGTTTTTAAAGCGAGTAAGAAGAAGTCTAAGAAAAATACATGCCCAGCACAGTCAAGATATCAAGAGCCAATCTATAACAAGGCCTTGCTCGATGCTGGAGTTCTTGAAGCCCTCAAACAATTATCTGTTGGAATTCAAGATTCTACTTCGTCATTTCTCAATAGTGGGAACATTTATTCTGAAGGTCTTCAACAGAAAATTTCTCATGAAGGCTTGCTTCATGAAAATTCATTCGATCTCGAAGTTTCATCTTTAGATGAGAGCCACAGGAACTCTCTGTGTGGCCCGAAGACCAAGGAGAATGAGATATCATCTTTTTCCATAACACATTATGGTAGTCCCCCCCCATTATGATAAATTTCGCTGCGAAAGTCCTCTTTGTGGTAGTGATGCACATTGACCGTAAAATGCTCCAGTGGACAATGTAGTGCTGAGAAAGCCCTCTTATCTTGAGGCACTTGCAAATGAGAAACCAGTAATGTCTGATGCTTCATCGCTAGCAGGTGAAATACTTTCTTAATTAAAAGATAACCCAGGGTGTATGTCATTATTCTAACCACCCCTAAGTCATGCATCTTCTAGTTTGATCAATTATTTCTCTACCAATATTGTTGAATCCGTTGAAGCAACAAGGAAACACCATCATTGGTCAAATCAAGTAGAAGAATCTTCATTGAATGATAAAGAGGAAATGCTGGACATGAGAATACAACTGGAAAAAGGTGATGTAACAGTCATGTTTTGGCCTCTGGATGACTCTCAGTATGACATTCCAAGGATTTTGAAGGAAGATGGAATTCATGATATTTGTCTCAACATATAGAAAACTCTTTTTCAATTGAAGAAGAAAGTATTATCTTATCATGAATATGAAAATAATCTTAAGATAATAGAAGGGTTACAACGTCATATTGATTTGGAATCTCTATCAGTCTCTCGATATCTGAAGGCTGAAAAGGAGTAGAGAGCCCTTCAACATTCATGCCTTGACGCACTATAAAGATTGCGTCAGTTAATTACCAATTCCCCATCTGGTATTCATGTCAGAGGGTGGGGTGTTCATGGAGCACTAAATTTAACGGTGCTCTCTAGTCAGAAAAGCCCACCGAAAATGGTCTCATGCAATTTTATTGCCCATGGCCGTCCACAGTCAATGGGATTTTTTTGTAATCAAAAGCATGCCCAAGAACATGCCTCAACTAGTTCCTCTCAAAATCAAGAATACAGAGAACAAGTTGTTGAATTACTCCTGCATCAAGAAAACGAGAATATTGAACATGCCTCTCATATGGAGCAAGCACATCATCAAGTGATAGAATTGTCAAAAATCATCCAACGGTCTTTTGAACCAAGTGATAAAAGTGGATACAGGTTAATGCATCCATCTAATTTCTGGACTAAAGTTCGCAAGATCAGGAGAGATTTTAAGAAAGTCTCAGACATAGCATGTCAAGAGCCACCCAAGCTTTCCAGACTGGGGACTCTTTTAAACCATCCCTCAGAATCAACAAATAGGATTAGAGGAGTTGAGAAGGAATAGCAGGAACAGCCCCAGTCCACCGGACTAGAGACTTTTTAAAATCATCAATCCCCTCCTCAAAGAAATTTGGTCTTTTCTCGATTGGGGAAGAACCCTCAAGAGGAACGAAGAGCCAAATTATCAGGATATTCCCTCCAAATTACGGTTCGTCAAGAAGTTCCTAAGGGATCGAATCAACAAAAGGAAATGTCTCATCAACGACATGGAAGAAGAAAATATCACAGAAATGCTGATAGAAGGGATGTGATGCGTTATGAATCAATCAATCTCATCAATGCCGTTATTTCTGGTCCACCAGATGAGGCTCACTCAGGGGACTTAGATGAAGAGGTTCCTTCTCAAGAAGATGTACACACCGACACAAATGAATAAGGTATGCGTACACAAAATCAAAGGGTTACTCAGAACCTAGGTAATCCTTCAAGTAACCCACTTCCCCCTCTCCAAAAAGGATCCAACAAAGGGAAGGGAAAGAATCAGGTTACACATCCTTCTTCTTGAGAAGGCCAATCGCTCTCACTAGAGAAAGAGTTTGCACAACAGGAGGAAGAAATGAAGGAATTAAAGAGGTTGAATGAAGAACTGCTTCATGGTAGTCTTCTTCGTAAGCCTGCTGGAGTTTTTCAGCCAAGGGAATTTGTTATAGCTACTGAGATGGGTCAAGAATATCCTCCTCTATAAGTACACCCTCACAGGTCTAATTCTACAGGTCAAGTGAAACAACAGTTGGATGTGCTCCCATCAGTTGAAGCACCAACCACCACATCTGTCCAAGCTCCATTCATTTCACATTCCCAAGTCCAAGTTCAACCGGATGATTCTCAAAAGTTAATAACTACCATTGATTCATTAACAGCTCGGTTAGAAACTATATAAGGTAAATGTGCGCAGGTTCAACCAAAAAAAAAATTTACCTTGAATGGATAGATTCAATCACTCCTCCATCCAGTTTTGGAATCCTTGTATTCCCTATTTTTAATGGATCAGGTGACCCTGAACATCATTTAATGCATTACTGATCTTATTGTGATCATATGATGGGAACTCCGGAGCCGCAAGAAGCAGTAAAACTCAGATGCTTCATACAGACCTTTCAAGGACCAGCCTTTGTCCGGTATACAAGCCTGCAATCCCAGTAAATTACTGGATGGGAAGATCTCCGTCAACAATTCCTTCTTCAGTTCAGCTCAACTTTTCCAAAGACAATAGTTTTTGATCTTACAAAAAATAAGCAAAGGGAGAATGAAAGGGTCTCAGATTTTAGTACTCGCTAGAAGGGATTAACATATTCCCTAATATTAGCACTCCCTCAAGAATAATTGTTTCCAATCTTTATGGAAAATTTGTGTGACGAGTTACGCACGCCGTTGATACCTGTGAAATACACAGGAGGGTTTCAAGAACTTACTCTAATCGCTCAACAGATTGAATATTACCTTATACAGGCTAAGGATAAATCTCATGTAATTCTATTAGCTCCAGGAAGGAGAATGGGTAAAGCTGAAACTCCTACATTTATGCTTAAAGAAGCACATGTACCTGTTTCTACTTCAAAACCTTCATCTTCTCGAAGGGCTCCACCTCCTGAGCGCCAAAAACAAAGGCCATTTCGTCTATATGATCAAATAGATCAAAGATGAAAACAATTTGAGGATCTCAAGAGGAAAACACACTCTTTCCAAAATGAACAAGTTCTTGGTTACTTCATTTCGGCTCTGGAAAATAATCTTGTTCAATTACCAAGGCCTAAGAGGCCAAACAAGGAAGGAGATGAAGACAGTCCCAATTATTGACCTTTTCATCAAATGTTGGGGCATCCCATCTAGGAGTGTTTTGTCTTCAAATACCTCCTGCAAAATATGGTCGACTCGGGACAAGTCAAACTGAAAGGTTCTTCAGCTCAGGTAGCATGTGTTACTGCTACAGTTCCAGAGGAGGAAGGCGAATGGAAAGAAGTCAAAAGAAAAAATGCACAGAAGTATGATTATTGGATGGTCATAAAGACAATCAACCGAACTCATACTATTTTTTGAACACAATTAAATAAACTAATCGTGTCTTCTACCATGAATGTTGCGGAAAAACCCTCTTCATCAGATGGAATGTCCTCAAAGAAACGACATGATTCAAAGAAAGAAAAAGAATCAGAAGAAGATGAGTATGTTTCATAGCCTAAGTTGTTTTTAACTGTGTCAAACTTCATGCCATATACTTCAAAGCCACGGGCACCACCCCACCAAACGGCACAACCTAAATAGGCTAATCAGGCAGAGTCTGCATCAGACGAAGAGTTAATATTTGGTTCTGTTAATATGATTCAATTAATAGATACATATGCCAGTCGCAGTTTCAATTTCAATGAGCCTAAATTCCCTGTATCAAACAGGGGAATCATAGGAAGTTCTAGAGTCTCGGGATACAGGGGAAGACATGGATCTTTCAGAATCCACTATTCCAATTCTACCCCTGCTAGAATTGTGTGCGCAGTAGAAAATCATGGTAGAGCCCTTCATCGAGCTCAACAAAAACAAGCATGTTCTTCTACCAATAGAAAATTCAGTCTTGGCACAGTTATTTTGGAATACCAGTTGAAGGTTCCATCTTCTTCCCCTCAGCTAGTAAATGTATATAATCGGTCTAATCTTCCGAAACCAAGAATATTGCCAACTTTTATCCCAATACAAGATGCATCAACTTCCAAAGCATCTGCTCCCAAGGTACCTTCTAAACCACATATTCCTGTTGGGAAACGCAGACCTCTAGATCAAAAGTATGATGTATTGAAACACATGGCCCAAGTACCATCCATTTTATCAATTATGGATACTCTGAATCTGTCAAAATATATTCGGGAAGCACTCATCGAGGCTTTGTCAAGTCCTTAGGAGTTTGAAACTGAAATTACTGCAGCTGAAGTCTATCACATAGAGAATAATCCTGCAGAATTCCATGAAATAATATATTTTACAAATGAAGATGAAGATGATGTTGTGCATGGGCATATTAGACCTTTGTACTTATCTGGAAAGGTCAATGGCGTAGACATCTGAAGAGTTTTCATTGACAATTGTTCAGGAGTCAACCTCATGCACATTCGTACACTTCGTCGATTGGGCCTCATGGAATCTGATTTATCTCCTTCTACCATGATGTTACAAGGATATGATAAAAATGAAAAAGAACCATTGGGCGATGTTACACTTAGAACTCAGTTTGGAGATCCTGTATCCAATTTAGATTTCATGGTTGTTGATCATGACTCAGCTTCCAACATCTTTCTTGGAAGACCCTGGCTACATCAACATGCGTCTATCCCTTCATCATACCATCAATGTCTCAAATATTGTTTCGATGGTCATGTTGGGACATTTTATGGTGATAAGGCCCCATTCAAGACATGTGAGTCTCAATACATTGAGGCGGAATTCTATCACATGAAGGGAAGGGAGAAATCCACAACAAAGGAGATTACCAAATTTAATGCTCCATATGCTTTGGAGAAGATTCTAGTAAATCAATTTACACATGTGTGTACAGATTATGTGTTTCCTATCAGTCAAATTGAAAAGATAGACCCAAATCAATATAATCTTATGGAAAGATCCATAATGTCAATTACCGCAATCGAGCCAGACAACATGGGAGAAATTGGTAGCCAACCAAATAGTGATGAAAGCACAAATGGTGATGTCTTCATTTCATCTGCTGAAATCCAACAAGTCTATACTTCCCCAATTAGTCTAGAAGAAGTTATAGCAACATCGGAGGTGAACAATGATTTCAATTCTCAATCCATCATATCCTCTTTATTACCCAAAGAAGACCCTTCATCATCAATCGGGTCGGAAATGGAAGCTTATTGTTCAAGATATGAAAATGTTGGCATCTCCTCTGATCATGAAAATTCTTCTTTATCATCTACTATGCAAGTAGAAACGGAAAAAATAACACATGAAGAATAAGAAGAGGAAGATCTTATAGATTATCCTCCATCATTTGAAGAGGGTATCTCTACCCCTGTGGATGAACATAGAGAAATAAATTTGGGTACAAAAGAAGATCCACGCCCCACGTTAATCAGTGTGGCCATGACTCTTGAAGAGAAAGAGATGTATATTCATTTTCTAAAGAAAAATAGGGATATATTTTCTTGGAACTATATAGAAATTCCCGGGCTTGATCATGATGTTGCTACTCATCATTTGGGTTTACCAGAAGAACATCGAGGATTTAAGAAAGCCGCAAGAAGAACACACCCAACTTATACTTCCAAAATTGAAGATGAAGTGGATAAGATTATCAAAGCTAACATCGTCAGAGAAGTTCAGTATCCCAAGTGGTTGGCTAATATTGTCCCTGTAAAGAAGAAGAACTGAAAAATTAGAGTTTTTATCGATTTTAGAGATCTTAATCGGAATTTTCCTAAGGATGATTTCCCAATTCCGACTACAGAACTTTTAATTGATGCAACAGTTGGCTATGAAGCACTTTCCTTCATGGATGGATATTCCGGATATAATCAAATTCGAATGGCCCCATAAGACGAGGAATCCACAGCCTTCAGAGCCCCTCAGGGTGTGTTTTGCTACAGGGTAATACTCTTTGGCCTAAAGAATGTAGGTTCAACATATCAGTGTGCCATTAATCGTATCTTGAAACCCTTCTTAGAGAAGTTTGTTGAATTCTATGTAGGCGATTTGGTGGTTAAATCCAAAAAACGTTCTAATCAATTGGCTGATTTGGAAGTCATATTCAGCATCCTTCGACAACATAATTTGAAGATGAACCCCTTAAAATGTGCTTTTGGGGTATCCTCAGGAATTTTTTTGGCTTTGTTGTATGCCATCGTGGTATTGAAGTCGATCCTGATAAGACCAAGTAAATCCTTGGTATGTCACCTCCTCGAAATTTGAAAGAATTAAGAGGACTTCAAGGACACTTAGACTATATTCTGCGTTTCATTACCAATTTGGCAGGCAAATGTTTACCCTTTACCAAATTGATGAATAAGGGAGTCACTTACCCGTGGACTGAAGAATGTCACGAAGCATTCGATATTCTCACGAAATACCTCTTGAGTCCACCGGTACTCATGCCACCTGTTGATGGAAGACCACTTATCCTCTATTTGACAGCTCTAGAGCGATCATTGGGTCCCTTTCTTGCTCAAAAGAATGATGCTGGGAATGAAAAAAGCCTCTACTATCTCAGTCAAACTATGCTTGAAGCAGAAACCAAGTATTCAAGTATTGAGAAGTGCTACCTAGTATTAATCTTTGCAGTTCAGAAGTTGAGACACTACCTGCAACATCATGTGGTCCAATTGGTATCTCGCAATAAACCACTCAAATTCATCCTTAGTCGTCCAATTCTTACAGGACTTCTCACAAGGTGGGCAGTTATTTTGCAACAATTCGACATTTAGTATGTGTCTCAAAAGGCGATAAAGGGCCAAGCTCGGGCTGATTACCTAGATGAACACCCTTAAGTGGAAGACACATCTTCATATATTGAACTCCCTGATGAGGAAGACTTCTATATTCAAGAAAGTCCTCAAGCATGGTAAATGTATTTTGATGATGCTTCCAGAAGTCCAACATGGAGGAAAATAGAAAATCCTAAATTAAACAAAGTTGGATTAGGAATTGTGCTCATTTCTCCAGAAAAGGAAGTGTTACCTTTTTCCTTATTATTGTGGGAATGTGGTACCAATAATGAAGCAGAATACCATGCTCTCATCACAGGCTTGGAATTAGGACTTCAAGCACAAGTGACTCACTTAAAGGTGAAAGGTGATTCAGACATGGTAATCAAACAAGTCAATGGGGATTATGCCATCAGAAAAGAATAACTAATCCCGTTGTATGATTACGTCAGAGAGTTAATGGCAGAATTCCCTTCGTAACCGACATTTTCTTATGTCCCAAGGTCACAAAATGCTTAAGCTGATGCACTGGCTAATATAGCCACAACTCTGGAAGATCCAAATCGAGACGAGACAACCATCAATATTGCCCACCGTCGTGAAATTTCACCTTATGTTCGAATCAGAATAGAGGAAATTAATGAAATTAGTCCCATTCCTAAACCGTATGGTCATACTATAGGATGGATGTCACCTATCAGGGAATACCTTCAAAATGGAACACTTCCACCTGATAGAGCCGAAAAAGAACAAATCTGGAAACATGTGGTCAATTTTACTCTTTATGATAGCCCATATCACCTAGAGAAAATTCTCTACAAACGTGGTTTTGATGGAGTTCTCTTCAGATGAATTGACAGTGAAAAGACACTGGTTTTCATGAAAGAAGTGCATGCAGGAGTCTGTGGTGCCCACCAGTCTGGACATAGACTGTTCTATCATATTTGAAGGCTTGGATACTTTTGGACTTCAATGATACAAGATTGTGTTGATTTCACAAAGAAGTGTCACTCAGTCCAAGTACATGCCAACTTCATTCATCAACCTCCAGAGTTGCTTCATACAGCTAAATACTTATGGCCATTTTCCACATGGGGAATGGATGTGGTGGGACCTTACCCTTCGGTTACGGCCAAGCATTTTAAGTACATTCTTACTACTACTGACTACTTTTCCAAATGGGCAGAGGAAATACCTCTCAAGGACATCAGTTCTAAATGCGTTTTTAGCTTCATTAAGTCTAACATAATTACCAGATTTGGTGTCCCTCATACCATATTGACGGACAATGGCACCAACTTCTGTTCATCCGAGGTGAAAAAGTTGTATCAAGAATACAATATCAAATCCAACCATTCATTCGGTATCATGCAGCGGCCAATGGCCAGATAGAAGCCTTCAACAAGACTCTTTCAAATATACTGCAAAAGGTGGTGGATAAAGATAATAATTCATGGCCTGATAAACTCTTTCATGATTTATGGGCTTATCCAACTACCACCCGCACTACAACGCAGTCAACTCCATATTCATTGGTATATGGAACGAAAGCAGTACTTCCAATTGAAGTTCAACTACCTTAGCTTAGAGTTGCCATTTCTGACCAATCATCTACAGATGAAGAATCTCAAAAGCGATTGAATTAATTGGAACGATTAGATGTGGAAAGATTGTGCACTTTCCACCACTTGGAAGTCTATCAGAATTTAATAGCACAAGCTTTTAACAAAAAAGTCCGTCTACATTCATTCACTCAGGGAGAATTGGTATTAGTTCTCAGAACTCCAATGATACCAGGAAAGAAACCTCCCAAGCTTGAGCCAAAATGGGAAGGACCTTACTCAATACATAGGTTCTACTCCAATGGATCTTACTCATTAATCTCGATAAATGGAGAACTCATCACTACTCCAAACAATGCCAGATTTTTGAAGAAGTATTTTGTATAAACACAAAATATATCATCTGAAAGGTCCTGTATGACCTTAAACTACACCACAGTCCTGCATTACATTAAACTGAAAAACCAACGTTCCATGCATATGACCCTAAACTATTTGCACATATGTCCAACATGACATTAAACTGTAAAAGAAGTTCCCTAACTCATCCAACATAACGTTAAATGGTGTACTCTTTTGTCCTCACTGCATGACATTAAACTGCACAGTCCCCCTTTCGTCTAACATGACGTTAAACTATATTGTCCCCATTTTTCTAACTACATGACGCTAAACTGTACAGAACGTCCTTGATACGTCCTACATGACATTAAACTATACTTTGTCCCTGCTACATGACACTAAACTGTGAAGCACCAATAGTCCTAACTGCAAAAATTTAAACAGCATAGTCCCTTTATAGGTCCTACATGACATTAAAAAATGCATCGTTAAGGTTGTTGTTACCTATTGTTTCTCACACCGAGTATGACTTACGTGAGATTAGATCAAACCTCAACCATAACACTCTCTCTAGGCTACTAACCATGTGTAAGTCCCAACAACATCATTTTTAGGTCGTTTTCCCCAAGAATAACTAGATCATTAATTCATTCTTTAATTAAACTACGCGGACTTTGATCCTTGCCTTCCAGGCTGGGTACGTAGGCAACCTCCCATGGTTCAATCCCAAAACCAATCTCTTCACATCGGTTCACCTCCATCTCATATGATGTTGATTCGTGAAACCACCCCTAGAATCAATATCTTTACATTGGTTCACTTTTATCCTTGTTATACGACGTTAAAATATACAACAATTTTTTCATATATAACAATAAAATAAAATATTTTTTGATTCCATCACCTGAGAGGGAATCATTTTTTACATTGATTTTTCAATCATGTTTCATTTCAAAGACTATGTGCATACATGGCAATGCCAAAACCTATTATCTTGGGTTAAACCATCATTGTACTAAAGTCTCCTTTCTCCCTTCACATGTACGAACCAAATTTGTACATAGGGTATTTTTAGAACCATGTGGGCTTGATTCCCATCTTTATGGGATATGTAGGAACATTCGAGTGTCCCTCGAATCCAACCCCAAGTCTTTTGGGCCTAACCCCAAATTCCACTTCCAGTCCCTTGGCTGAAAATTCCCCATGAAAACACACACTGTGTATTTCTTAAAATGGTCCAAGCTCTATGACCCTAAACTAAGATCGCTAATCTTTTTGTCCCACACAACGTTAAAATGTAGTTTAAGAACTACGTATGGCTTGATTCCCATCCTTATGAGATACGTAGTGAAGTCCAACATTTCAATTCAGGACCCATCCACAACATGATTATGGTTAGAATTGATCTTTGTATCTCTATATACATTGGACAATACCCATCTTTATGTGTCATAATCCTAACATTAAATATTTTCAGATCTTCATAACCATTTTCTTGACTTTTAGTCACAAAAATGTCAAATTTCTGAGAGTTCTTTTACCTGAATATGCAGCACGTGCCCTTAGGTGGCCTTGCATAAAAATTCTCCATAACAGATTTTTCAGCCAAAAGATACTGTTATCTGACTATGCAGCCAATGCCCTTAGGTGGCCCTGCATAATTCAACCCCATAACGGGTTTGTCGGATACTGGTAACTTCATTCTTGGGAAGAAAGCTTCTTTTTCCCTTATTGGTCTTAAATGACAGTATGTAGGGATCCGCAAAAATAACCATCCTTAACATATTTGTCCCATATCCTTTTTTCATGATATGAAAGTATTCAAGTCTACAGTTTATATTCTCTTTCTCTACGTTTGGGTCAGACCTTCGTAGGAGTGATATTCATCCAGTTCTTCGATAATCTTGTTTGGAAATATCTTCTCCATATTCAAGTACCTCTTTCCATACAACAAACTCTATACATTGGAAAATTGGAATCTCCATAAACGTTCACTGGCTTTTTAGCACTAGGAAAGTAAAATTTTTGAGAGTTCTTTTGCCTGATTATGCAGCATGTGCCCTTAGGTGGCCTTGAATAAGTAGTCTACATAATGGACCTATCAGCCAAAAGATGTTATTTATTTGACTATACAACCAATGCCCTTAGGTGGACCTACATAATTCAACCCCCTAACGGGTTTGTTAAATAATGGTAACTTCATTCCTCGGAACTAATTCTTCTAATTCCTTTTAGGTCTTTTCATATCATTCCTCAGATTAAAATATTCTTAAGTTATAGTTTACCTATTTTCCTTCATACTTGATTGTGGTAATATGTTCTCAGATAAATTGTCCATGAATTGAGTCAATTTCAATCCATTCATTCAAAGCTATTTCGACCTTAAACATTATCCTTTTTATGTCCGATATACATGAATTTAATCATCCAATAAAAAAAAGACCCATGATTTATCCTTTTTCCTCAGAGTCAGATCCTCTTTTCTCTCTGGATCCAACTCTGAGGGGGGACTTTTGTTGACACTCCTTTCGTCACATAGTCTAACGATTGGAAAAAGGAAATACCATGAGCTCAAATGATTCAACCTTTGGACAAATATAAAAAATTGACAAAGGAAGGAATAAGAAGAACATTCTACCAGGGTCGTGCAAGTTCTACAATAGTCGCGCAAGTACACTTTCACGCTACAATGGTCATGCAAGTACACTTGTGAACCACAATGTTCGCGCAAGTACACTTGCGCTCCCTAAGTGATAACCACCCGGGGTCTTCTCCAGTCTATAAATAGACCATGTGGGCCCCCCATTTCAGGAGGAATTTTTTCCAATAACTCAGATTTGATCTCCCGGCACCCTAGTCTCTTCGCAAAGCTTTTGGAACACTTCTAAGCTAATTTCTTACCTAGAACGGAAGATCTAAATAGGGGGAGGAAGGCCTAAGTGTTGAAACTCATCAACACTAGCACGCCTGAGTGGCCAACCCTTAAGGAAAATGGCCCCGCTTGTGGGTCGTCTAACTCCTTCAATAGAACTTGCGCACCACACTTCTGGAAGAACCTCAAGATGATTCAAAAGGATTTAACCAAGATTCTCTCAAGTATTACCCTGCTGGCTAAACTGTCGGGCAAGTACCCATGTGTCGCGCTGGTATACCTGTGTGACCAGGACGTGTGCGCCCAAGCAGTACCTGCGCGCCTACCAGGACTTGAGCACCCCTGCCTTTTTTGGGTGAACTTCTTGCCCATTTCACCCCTCTTAATCCATTCCATATCTCCTATTCAAGATTCAGTCTTCAAGACACTCTTCAAAGCCATTTATGGCATGATTTATTGATTTTACTTCCTTATATAAAAGGAATTCAATGGAATATCTCTCAAAACCTAGTGATTTACACATATTTATGTCACTAAGGATTGAGATTTCATTAATTTAACCTCATCCTTTAAGATGAGAGAACTCATTAACCTGGGCCTCCTTTTCAAGAAAAAGCCCCAGTCTCAAATATGGGAATCCTCTTCAGGAGTAAGCCCCAAGTCCATTAATTTTTCAAGTCTCTTAACCTGGGCCTCCTTTTCAGGAATAAGCCCCATTCTCAAATATGGGAATCCTCTTCAGGAGTAATCCCCAAGTCCCTTAATTTTTCAAGTCTCTTAACCTAGGCCTCATTTTCAGGAATAATCCCCAATCTCAAATATGGGCATCCTCTTCAGGAGTAAGCCCCATGTCCCTTAATTTTTTAAGTCTCTAAACCTGGGCCTCCTTTTCAGGAGTAAGCCCCAGTTTTAATTTCTCTTAACCAGTCCTAATTTAACTTTGATCTGGGATTCCTTTTTAGGAGTAAAATCTAATCATAAGCCTCCTCCTAATTTGGGCCTCCTTTTTAGGAGTAATCCCCATGTTAGAGTATTCAAATCTCCATGAAGCACATATACCTTTATGGACCCGGTTCCTTTATTTCTATCCTAAAGTAAATCCTAATATTCATTTATCTGGGCAGTCATACATACATAAGTCCCACATTATTTCTTATGATTGCATCTTTCATTGCACAGTTGTCTAATTTTTACCAATACCTCTTGTTTCTCACACTGAGCATGACTCATGTGATCTGAGAGTGTAAAATTAATTATGACATCCTTCTTTGATCCATCAATCATAAACATCATACTCCCTTACTCAAACAACGTGGGTTCTGATTCCTTTTCTAAATAAAGGATACGTAGGTAGCCCATCTGCGGGTTCGATCCCAACTCTGAAATAATCCATGTCCTTCTGAATGACAATAAACTTCAAGTGCCCCCACTGAGTGGCATTAAAACTAGCATGGTCATCATAATGACCAAGAGAATTCTATATAAATGTGTCTAAGGATACCATTGACCAATAATCTCTAATAAATACAGATGATTTTTTATCAATGAAGAACCTAAAATACATATAAAAGATTCTCTAAATTTCTTACATATTTAATCATTGATTGTCAGATCTGAAGGAAAGATCATTTTATACTTGGTAATGTAATAAGGATTCACGAACATAACTTAAATCTATAAAGAGAGTCCTGGAGTAGACAATAATTCCCCTCAAAAAGGTGTGATGAGTCCGACCTCCCATCCTCTCAACCAATGAAAATTACTAAGCCTCATCAGTCCACAAACTAATGAGTTCCTACATTTGGAAAGTAGGTCCAAATGGAAGTGGAATCATTGGATGTTTCTGGTTCTACTAACAAACCCGTTAGAAACCGATTAGAATGTTTGAACCTTCAATCAAGGAGGTCATCCCCAAATTCTGAGGGAAATAGTATCATCAGTTTATCTTTATTTTTATGTGTTTGTAGGATTTAAAAAATAAAAAAATATTTATATATAATAATAAATAAAAAAATTAAAAGACACATCATAGGTCATGGGGAAAACCACGTCCCAACCGTCAAAGCCACGAGGACTTGAACTCGAAATCGAAGGGAGACAAGGAAATGTGCATTCCACTAACCTAAGGCTTATAGT
The DNA here is from genome assembly GCA_963277665.1 of Viscum album. Lineage (NCBI taxonomy): Eukaryota > Viridiplantae > Streptophyta > Magnoliopsida > Santalales > Viscaceae > Viscum > Viscum album. The sequence continues at coordinate 1,378,143,901 of OY728132.1, read as the reverse complement.
GCTTCTTTATTAAATAATTTTTTATCTATACTTATATTTAACATATATATATATATATATTATTTTCTATTTTTAAGTGATACTAGTATCGGTCTTTGGTATGCTAAAATAAATAGGTATGTTTTTTTATCTTTGTATGTTTTTAATAAAGGGAACCTCTCGGGGTTTCCTTGGTTTCTAATTTAGTTTGTGAATGAGAAGAATAGGCTATTAAGGTCATAGAGTTTTATCAAGAAATCCACTATATCCAGAACATCCAAAATTTTCTACCATCTCCCACTTGGATTCCATGAGTAGCATGGAGTTGAAAGGAATAATCCGAAGCATAATGAACTTCAACATCAAAAACCTGGTGACTTATTCATTTTTTTATTATTAAAATTCATTTTAGAACTCCTCTCTTCTACCAAAAACAGCCTTGTAATTTTATTTTCTTCAAAAACTTTTGATAGTGTTATTTTAAGTTATGGGGGAGATGAAATAAAAGAATTTTCTTTTGTATGAATTTGTTTTTTGAAAAACAGCATGCCTTTATAGAAGGAAAAGTTAATTTAACAATGAGCATGATAATACACATTTCACACATTAAAATTGAATATCATATAATTTAGCATAACCTGATTCTGATTTTAGTCCATGTATATTTCATAAGCATTGATTTTAGAATGTGTGGCTATCTAATGTGATATTTCATTGTTTATATTTTCATCCAATTAAAAAAAATCACAATGCACATCCTTTAGATATTGGGGTAATAGTTTGATTTCATGGGGTCCTTGAAATAAATACAATTTATTTGGTGTTCATTTTAGTTTTAATATGAGTATTTAATTAAAAAAATCAATAAAATCAATAAATATATAAAAAATATAAATTTTCTCTTAGAGCAATGAAATGACCTAATGTGTGGCTTTCGGCACATGAGGATTGTGAATACATAGTTTCTTGGCCTAGAGTTAGTAATTTTATCTCTATTTGTGGTAATTTGACTTCTTTTTTGACTGAGTTAACTATAGATGATGCCCGAGCATGAGGGCTTCACTTGGTGCCCTAGGATTTCTGAGCCTTGGCGTCATTGGCAAAGTCTCGTTACGTGGGTTGTCTCTTTTGAGTGAAATTTCAATTACCATGGAAATATTGAAAAAAATGAACACTCATATTTATATTGAAATGTGATTCCACTTAGCACTTCCATAATTTCCCCCTTGAATAAAGATGAACCCCCATTTCCATTTTCATACACAACACATCCTCATGCTTAATTGATAATGGGTGAAATATGGTGATGAATTTGAATAAAGGAATGGGATTGGGATTGGGATATTCTTATGAAAATATATTGTATTATAATATTTTGATGGGTTTTATGATTGCTTGGTATGAGGTTATTTTGGAGATTATTGTGTATTAATTGTTTTTGGAAAAGGGAATTCAAATTTCATATTTTTGAGATATATTTTGCTCGAGACTAGAAAAACTCAAGTTAGGAGGTTTTACTATCCATTGAATGAGGATAATATTGATTATATATATATATATAATATTAATGTTCTTTATTATTCATATACACCATTTTAGTGCATTTTACACTTTGAACATTAATTCACATAATGATTGTAATTCTTTCTTAATATGCACAATTATAGGTAACATTTTTGAACACCTCCTAAAATAAAAAATGGTATTTATTTTATTTTCCTATTTTGTTTTCATTTATCTCATTATATAAGGAACAATTAGTTATTTTTGAGCACTTGAATATTCACATTGTAAGACCACCAAAATGGGCTTCATGGAAACACATTCGGGGAAAAGTAAACTGGACAGAATCCCAATAAAAAGACCGTAGCATCCAGGATCCAAAACCAATGATTCTGAAAATTTAACTACAAATAGATTATATCATGGGTAAAATTTAATTAAATAGTTTTCAAATCTAATTATGAATTTTGAATGGTGTTACAGGCGGCCCAAGTTAGAGATAAAATTAAGAGACAGATTCTACGGTCCAGAAAAATAGCCCTCCATCTTACACATATATAGTAAACCATAAACTACATTTGGATGAAAAATTATAGACTGTTAGGGAATATTAGTAGCTTCATTTTATTCTTCTATGGATCACTCAAATTAGGCCATATAGAAGCTCATTTAGGCACTTCTGTTTGGTGGATTCAAGCCGGCATCCAGCTCAGGTCAATAGTGGAAAAGTCTATATTCCACAGGATTTACACCACCCTAAGAATACCATACTCAAGTGGGATGACATTAACTATTGTAGGATAGATCCAAATCTCCCAAAATTCCTATTTAAGTTAGTGGTGTTTGAGGATTTATTCATATTTGGTGCTTTATTTCATATAACGTTATGCTTCAAGTTTGTTGTCTCATGTTTGTCTTTGACATGTAAGTTGTTCTAATTAATATTTGTTTCTTAATAAAATTTATTCTTATCCTCTTATTTTATTCTTATTCATATCATTTGGATATATTTGGCTGAAGGTGTGAAATTATTCACACCAAACTTTGTGAAATTATCAGACAACGGTGGAGTAATCATTATTTAATTGTTTTTTTATTTCTCCATTTCCTCCATCATGAGTCTACTTCCCACTTCCATTGAAACCATAACATCAATGGAGGGATAACAATCTTATTGGTTGATACAAGGGAGTAGCAAGGGGTTGGATTAGATTTTATTTATCACCAAATAAATGTATAATCACTTCTTTTAATTTATATTTTTATTTGATGATTTTAAAACTTCTTCGTCCTTGTTGAATTTTAAGGCCACATACATCAAGTGATAATATGAATCTTTACCTTGGATTTCTCATAAATGTGATCCTAAAAGTGTATAGGTGGTTATTATTATGGTGTGTTGGTTTAAAACCAGTATGTTATGAAGTATTTTGATCTTCGTGAACAAACCCATATCGAATATAAGAAATTGAAATCATTAAAAAAATTTATTCCAATCCACCAATTGTAATAACCTAGGATCAACCCTTCTCATAATTTGATTTCACTTAAGTCACATAGTTTTCACTTACATCTATCGAAAATGAACCGAATGTTGGCCTCTTAATATCCAAAAATAGTTCATAGAATGTGCGTATCTAAAAGTTTATTCTTAGGTCTCTGAGGAATCGAAAACCCAATATACTCTACATTTGACCGCTTAACCCTAAAAGCATGGGTAAATTTGGGAGAGACCAAATATCATGCCCAACACCCGATGTAAGGGACCATGAAACGTGAAGCTCAACAAGTCCCTTAACCATTTTCACCATCCCCTATCAGTAGATTACTCATGATAAGAATAATATACATGAGGGACTACCTATGAGAATTTATTATCATTCAACCCAATATAACTATGCGTATGAAAATCCAAATGATTCATAATCATCATTATGAAACATTTGGAGTTCCATTTCCACACACTTCAATTCATTTAAATAAAACCATTTAATTTACAAATAAATGATATTCAATGACCATTGAAAGAATTTTACATCCATGAAATTTCCATGGAGGTCAAATAACATACCCATGCAACAAGGCCAAGTAATATATAGAACCCCAATCATCACCCTTTTAGTTTAGAAGGAAGAACACCTCAAGAGGTGTTTTTTTTGAATTTGAAATTAACATAAGAAATTAATCTAATTTGTTTAACTAAATTCCATTTATATGGAATAAAGTAACCCACCTAAAAAGGTATCTTTAGAGGCGGTCTATGAAATTCAATAATATTTCAATCCATTAGAACAACACTGGATGATGATGATATAATTACCTAGAAAAAACACGGTCCATGAGCCATATGTGTGACACCCCATAGAGAGAGTTTTATTCGAGGAAATCGACAACTAATGTAACATCCTGAGATTTTATGAGAATTATTCCATTTAATTTCATTAATGTCTTGTGTTGCACACTACACCAAAATTATCTTGTACTATACGCAACACCGTATTAGCTTGCAGTATAAGCTACACTATTCTTGGCATGTGTTAAACACAATTTCACGTTTGTTTTGTGGAAATTATTCTACGCAACATTAAGTATAGATTTTGTTTAATGTATAAATGAAATAAGTTATGATTATGTTGCATGCAACACCAAAAAGAGCTTTCACTACATGCATCCCTGACTTGGCTTGCATTACACGCAATCAAGAATTTTTTCGATAGCGTGTGTAGTACGCAATACCGAGTTTCACTAAATGAGATATTATTATTATGAACCACCTGTTATGAATAGTAATACCCACTTTTTGAAATTTTATAAATTCCATCTATCAAAATGGACATTATTTTTGGAATCAAAATATCAAAATTAGACTCGGGTGAATTTTTGGTATTTTTCTAAAAACATACATTTTTTTGATGAATAGTGAAAACACTGGGTTACTATTTAAAAACCGACTTTTTATTTAACTAATTATTTATTTTATTTAAATTTATTTTAGGTAAAAATTGATACATAATACATATATAAGTTCAATTTAATTCATAGAAGTCATTTTATAATAATTTTAGATATATAAAATTTTATTGAACTTTTCACCGTCTTTTACCCACCTCCTAGGAGAATTCAAAAATTTACATTAAACATAATTTTACCACTTCTGTGAGTGGAATTTCGAAAATCCAAGAGACACAGTTAATATTAAGGAGTAAAATGTGGTTCAATAAGATAAAAATAATTTTTGGTGAATAGTAACTTTTTACTATTATTTACCACGGTTAAAAGTAAATAGGGAAAATAAGGGTAAAAATGATATTATTATTATTCTAAAACATGTATTAATTCTATTGGATAAGTGTAATTAGACAAAAAACAACCTTAGGATTAATATATCACCCTTTAGGTCCACTTGGATTAGATTAGGACATTTATTATTATTTTATTTAAAAAAGAGTTAAAAGTGTTAAAATCAAAATTTAATAACTAAAACATTTTTAATATAGGGTTATACAAAATATAAATTTTACTATTAATATAAATTTTAAAGATAAAAAGATTTACTAAAAAATGGTATTTTATTTATATTTTTTAGAATTAAATAATTTAATTTATTTACGACACAATGACGATGTATTAATTACCTTATTAATGAAATATTAGCATAATTGATGTTATAAATACCAAAATAAATGTAATTTTAGACTTTTTCTAAATTAAAATATTTTTTGAGGTTAATATGACATGTTAGTGTTGATTTAATTATCTTTTTTTGAACTAATCAGGCTGTTATAATTTTTACATAAATCAATTTCCAAATAGTATCAAAATTGATATAAAATAGTTTTTAAAACAAATATTATATTATTAATTGTTATTATATTCCTAAAAATCTAACGTTCGGCCAAATGACTTAGATATGGTTATATATATTAATAATGAACCACTTGGGGTTCTTTTGGATTGTTATAGTAAGTTTATTAACCATATAGTGTAAGAAAACAAGAAGACCTAGTAAAAGTAAAATTATTTAACTTAGAGTTAAATCTAAAAGATAAGTTTAAAATAGTAACCTAAACTTGTTTAAAACCTATTGGTTGATATTATTTAGATACATTCCAACTTTTTCTTCTAAATAAATCAAATTTGAGCTATTATAAACTGAATATGAATTTATTATAAAATAATATTTTAAGTTTTACCTAAGGTGCCCCTCTCCTCCCTTATAAAAGGGAACCTCCTCCCTCTTCTCTTTAAAAAATTTTGAGCCTTCAAGCTCGTCCAAATCATGACCATTTCTCTTATCCACTTCCCTAGAAACATTCTGGAGGTTATGGTCTTCTCAAAAGGCCAACTCTAGTCCCTTAAGAGGAAGGTTAAAAGAGGTGCGTCGAAGAAGAGGTAATCTCTTCTACCAATTCTTTCAAGTTTCTTTCTACTTAAAATTATTCTTCATTAGTTGTTTCATTATAAAGTAATGACATAAGTATCACTAATATACTGATATGTTATTATTAATATTAAACAACCTCATTTCACCTTCTATCCATCCTACGGAAAACGAAATCACCGCGCATGCGTACGTACGAAATACCGTCTCCACACCGTGGTTTAATCAGTTTTTCCACCACCACCTTACTTGGATGGGTATAATGGTGTAACGAATAACTATAAATGGTTATTATAAGATCATACTAATTATGAGATATTATATCATCCACTCCAATTCCATTCAATAATTATGGGAACGATATTATTGCTCGTGCGTACGTATGGATTACCGTCTCCACGATGTGATGAGATTAATTCTCCATGTTAACCATTCAAGAATGATTATAAAGTATATATAATGAATAATAATGAAATATATGACATGATAATGCTACAGAATTTATGTATATATATATATATTCCATCTACTTACTTCCATTCAAGTCAATAAGGAAAGGAACACATCGTTCTTGCGTACGTACGGCCTACCGTCTCCATCAACGGTGTATTTCATTTCATTTATTTATCTATTATATATATATATATACTGAATATATATGATATATAAACCATGATTTATATTCTTCAAGTAATTAAATCATGATATAAGTAATAATAATATCAATAACAACAAGTCCAAACACGTACAATAAATAAAACGATTTTACCCAAAACGTTGCTTTAACATGGAATTTACAAAAGAACGGGTAATATAAAGTCATAAGTGAACCATATATGATATCATAACAATGAATATTATTATGAAATAAGTCAATGAAATTATTTAAATAATTATACAGGAGGTTTAGACACGTATGAAGCATATCGGACCTATGGTATGGGATAACTTTGCCAATCTTGTTTTTATCCGAGATTGTTTATTCGTAAGTATTTACTAGGGTTATATTTATCATCAATGTCCCTGTTTTCTAAAAATGGTTTCATGTATGTTTAAATTCACTTTTAACCATTTTTTACTTTTACCACATGTTATGGAAGGAATCTTTATTTTGTTTACCATACAAAGAACTTTTTGACTTTTCCGACAAAAGTATGAGGAGAATGTTTTTTTAACTTATACGGAATGAAAAGATTTTTACGGTTTCATAATGCCTTATTTTAAAGAATATTAATCTACAATATTTCATGATTATTTTTAACAAAATCCTTTTCGTTTAAAATTTCATGGCATTTTGTGAAAAGAAAATGATTTTGAATAAGAAATGATATTTTCTTTAAAAATTCATTTCAAGTGTTTTGTCAAAACTGTTTTCCATCTAAGATGACACTATTAAGTATGATTATGTTTCAAGTATAATGTCTCTATTATTTACATAGTTTCATTTTTATTATGATGAAATGATATCCATTTATTTTATATGGATTATGTTATGATGGGATGATGTTTATGAAACCCATTTTATTCTTTGGGTTATGATGAATGACTTATGTTTATGTTGTGGCACATGTAAGAATGATTTCATTACGAGATGGGTGGGGCCTATATCTCCATCCAATGCATTGGGTAAATATTTATATCTCATGAGATAGACATGGATGGAACTGTAAGTTAATCCGGTTCAGTGTTACAGTACTGGAACGAGGAGTGAACTCGATTCAGAAAGGGACATTATCCACTAAGATGGTCTTGGCAGCAATGCCTTGGCTACTATGGAAATAATATCATGTGTTTAATGGTTTTCCACAATTAAATGTTTTATTCCCATGCTATTGTATCATGATTTATGATCCATTATGATCTATGCCTTACGTACTGCCAGGTTTTATGTCATTGCTCATGATTTTGATGTTTAAATATTATGTTCAAGTTTTGAAGTTTAAATGTATATGGTTTTTTTATTTCTATATTCTTACCCTTACTGAGAATTTGAGCTCACAATTTATATGTTTTATTTTCCCCAGGATATAACGAAATATTTTATGTAAGAAAAAAAGGTAGATATTTATGGGAGATGTTAGAGATCATTCACCAAGATTAGAAGATTATATTCTGAGTTTCCAAAGACACTAAACTATTAAGGTCCTTTTGTGTCTGTTTTTGTTATGTATTAGATATTCCACAAAAGTAATGTAATTTCTACATACGTCAAGCTTTGGGTCATTATAGTTGGTATCAGAGGAAAGGTTTAGTTAACCTTTGGAAACTTGGATGCAAAATCTTTAGTGAAATCCCTAGAGATATTTCTAAGGTATGTCTAGGGATGTCCCTAAGGTTACGTATAAGTATAGGTTATAGTCCTAGAATTATGATAATGATCTTATAATTTAACCTATGATGTTATATATTGAAGTTACTCCTCCATGATTATGATTTTTCCTTTCACACTATTCTTTTTGGGTTTTAAAAAATGGCTGGAAATTGGAAGATTAATGATAATGGAGAAGATGATGGACAATGGAATGATATTCTTCATGATAAAGCCAATGAAATGGGATTTGGAAGGTGAAACATTGTTATTATTCCTTATCCGCAATCTCATAATATGATCAATAATCTCATCTTTGGTAAGTTTCCTGACTCTATTAATAAGAGAAATAAAGAGTTTCATGATGATCATAGAGGAAAGAAAGTCAAATTTTCCTCATGTGAATCATGTGAGAAGAGACATCAAGGAGAATGTTTCAAAGGAACTGGAAGATGCTTTGAGTTTAGAAAAGAAGTACACAAAGCCAGTAATTGCAAAGGAAAAGGCTCAGTTAACACCATGGACATAGATAATAGTATTTCTAAGACATCAACAATGGTAAAATGTTTTAAATATGGACTGTATGGGCATTATGAAAACCAATTCCCTAAGGGAAAATCTCATGAAGAGAATCAACATGGTCGTATGGGTAGTATTTATATTGATGATGATGAAGAGACTACAAATGATATGTGAGATGAAATAATTTTTCAAGATCAGTCAATGGTTTAAGAAGGTAGTGGAATGATTACATGTTTATCAAGACTAATGCTGTATAAGTAATCTCATGTTACTATTGAATAAAGAGAAATCTAAGGATTGTTACACTATTGTTTTTTCCTTATGTTTTTGAAAGTATATGTCGAATGGTACTGGTAAAAATGAAAGGTTATTCAGATATTTTTTGGAAAGTAGATGATATGTGCATAATGAAGGGATAAGGAGATAATGAGATGTTTGATAGTATTAATGAGCCCATGACTGATATAAGGACAAAGTTATATCATGGTTTGAGTATATATAAATTTTGGGATTTTGGTATGTGGAAAGAGTTAACTTTTGACAGCATTTATGTTTTCACTAAGGTTTAATGAGTATTCATTTTTAAAGAGAATACATGATTAAAGTATTTACATGATTGGAATGTTACCAAAAAAATATATCATATGATATATGGGGGATAAATGATGGTATTCACATGCTCGGTAAATAAAATTTCTTGTAATTATTTTCTTTATACTATGAGCTTGGACAGAAGTATTTTAGATAAGCCTAAAGATTGGAATGGATTATGTTAGACAAAAGTTAGTATTGTTTATGGCTAAAACATTTTGATATTATTTTTGGAATGTTATAATAATATAGTTTTAAAAAAAGGACAACCCATAGGACGAGCGACAACCCGTCGCGTCGGACAAGGCTATGAGAATCGAACCTACAACTGAAGTGCTATAGGCCATTATCACATACCATTGGACTATATGAAGTCCTTGGTTAGTATAAATTAGTTTTAATTTATTAAATGGTATGATATATGAATTATAAGCCCATTTTAGGAACCATATACGATTAATCTCACTAAAGATGGACTTATGTATATTTAATAACTTTTGCTAACCTTTTGTTTGAGACAGATGGAATGACCTATCATTCTATCGCGTGATATTCTAACACTTCATGAATTACAAATTAAAGTTCATTTATTTAAGGATTGAAGTGTAAATAGTTCATGGAATTACCAATGGTGAGATTGTACCAAAATCAAGAAAGTATTTCTTCTAATTCCAATTTTTTCAACTTTAGTGAAATGATCTGGAAAACCAAAAATGTTGTCCAATTTCCCTCATATATAATGAATCAGATGGTACCTTAAATCATAAAAAATTTATGGCTTTGTGATTGTTGGCTTTTTCATAGCCCTGTCTTCTACCACTCCCCATCAGAGCATGATGGTTAGATTTTTCTTCCATATCCATATTTCCACCTATGCTCTCCTATGTGGAAACCCAGTGATGAGTTAATCTAGTTAACCTTTTCATTTCGTACTTTAATTTTTAATATAATTTTTAGTATTACTTTTTATGATGTGGTTTTCTATGAAATAAAAATTCAAGTAGTAAACCATTTATAACCCTGACAAATTTCAAGGGCGAAATTCATTTTAAGGGGGGTAGAATGTTACAACCCGAGATTTTATGAGAATTATTCCTTTTAATTTCATTAATGTCTTGTGTTGTACGCTACACCTACATTATCTTGTACTATAGGCAACACCGTATTAGCTTGCAGTATACGCAACAATATTCTTGGCTTGTGTTACGCACAATTTTAAGTTTGTTTTGTGGAAATTATTCTATGCAACATTAAGTATTGATTTTTTATAATTTATAAATGAAATAAGTTTTTATTATGTTATACGCAACACCAAATGGAGCTTTCACTACACGCAGCCCTGACTTGGTTTGCATTACACGCAATCAAGACTTTTTTCAATAGCGTGTGTAGTATGCAATACCGAGTTTCACTAAACGAGATATTATTACTATGAACTAGCCGTTATGAATAGTAATACCCCCTTTTTGAAATTTTATGAATTATAACTTTCAAAATAGAATTTATTTTTGGATTCAGAATATCGAAATTATCCTAAGGTGAATTTTGGGTATTTTTCTGAAAACTTTCATTTTTTGATGAATAGTGAAAACACTGGGTTACTATTTAAAAATCGACTTTTTATTTAAATAATTATTTATTTTATGAAAATATATTTTAGGTCAAAATTGATACATAATACCTATATAAGTTTAATTTAATTCATTTGATTCATTTTATAATAATTTTAGATATATAAAATGTTTACCGAACTTTTCCCCGTCTTTTACCCACCTCCTAGAAGAATTTCAAAATTTACATAAAACATAATTTTACCGCATCTGTGAGTGGAATTTCAAAAATCTGAGAGACATGGTTAATATCAAGAAGTAAAATTCCGTTCAATAAGATAAAAATAATTTGTGGTGAATAATAACTTTTTACTATTATTTACCACGGTTAAAAGTAAATATGGTAATTACGGGTAAAAATGATATTATTATTATCCTAAGAAATGTCCTAATTCTTTTGGATAAGTGTAACTCGACCAAAAAAACCTTAGGATTAATATATGACCATTTAGGTCCACATGGATTAGATTAGGACAATTATTATTATTTTATTTAAAAAAGAGTTAAAAGAGTTAAAATCAACGTTTAATAACTAAAACATTTTTAATACAGGGTTATACATAAGATAAATTCGACTATAAAAATTCCTTATAAATCTAAAAAATTTCCTACATAATGATATTTTATTTATAATTTTTAGTATTAAATTATGTACTTTATTTATGACACATTGATGATGTAGTAATTACCTTATTAATGAAATGGTAACATAATTGATGTTTTAAATACCCAAATAAATGTAATTTGAGACTTTTTATAAATTAGAATAATTTTTAAGGTTATAATAACATGTTAGTATTGATTTAATTAACTTTTTTTGAACTAATCATGATGTTATGATTTTTACAAAAATCAATTACCAAATAGTGCCAAAATTGACATAAAATAGTTGTTAAAACAAATATTATATTATTAATTTTTATTATATTTCTAAAATCTAAGGTTCGGCCAAATGACTTAGATAAGGTTATATATATTAATAATGAACCACTTTGGGTTCGTTTGGCTTTTTATAGTAAGTTTATTAACCTTATAGTGTGAGAAAACAAGAAGACATGGTAAAAGTTAAATTATATAACTTAGAGTTAAATATAAATGATAAGGTTAAAATAGTAATCTAAACTTGTCTAAAACCTATTGGTTGAGATTATTTAGATCCATACCCACTTTGCCTTCGAAATAAATCAATTTTTAGCTATTATAAACCGAATATGACTTTATTATAAAATAATATTTTATGTTTTTCTTAAGGTGCCCCTCTCCTCCCTTATAAAAGGGAACCTCCTCCCTCTTCTCTTTACACAATTTTGAGCCTTCAAGATCTTACAAACCCTACCCATTTCTCTTCTCCACTTCCCTATAAACATTCTAGAGGTTATATTCCTCTCGAAATACCATCTCTAGTCCCTTAAGAGGAAGCTTAAAAGAGGTACGTCGAAGAAGAGGTAATCTCTTCTACCGATTATTTCAAGTTTATTTCTTCTTCATCTTATTTTTATTTAGTTGTTTAATTATAAAGTAATAACATAAGTATCAATAATATACTGATATGTTATTATAAATATAAAACAACCACATTTCACCTTCTATCCATCCTACGGAAAACGAAATCACCGGGCGTGCGTACGTACAGAATACCATCTCCACGCCGTGGTGTAATATGTTTTTCCACCACCACCGTACTTGGATGAGTATAACAGTGTAAAGAATAACTATAAATGGTTATTATAACATCATACTAATTATGAGATATTATATCATCCACTCCAATTCTATTCAATAATTATGGGAACGATATCATCGCTCGTACGTACGTACGGATTACCGTCTCCACGACGTGATGAGATTCAATCTCCATGTTAACCATTCAAGAATTATTATAAAGTATATATAATGAATAATAATGAAATATATGACATGATAAAGCTACGGTATTTATGTATATATATATATATTCCATCTAATTACTTCCATTCAAGTCAATAAGGAAAGGAAACAACGTTCATGCATACGTATGGCCTATCGTCTCCATGAACAGTGTATTTCATTTCATTTATTTATCTATTATATATATATACTAAATATATATGATATATAAATCAAGATTTAAATTCTAGAAGTAATTAAATCATGATACAATTAATAATAATATCACGAACAATAAGTCCAAACACGTACGATAAATAAAATGATTTGACACAAAATGTTTCTTTAACATGGAATTTACAAAAGAACAGGTAACATAAAGTCATTAGTGAACCATATATGATATAATAACAATGAATATTATTATGAAATAATTCAATGACATTATTTAAATCATCATACAGGAGGTTTAGATACGTTTGAAGCATATCAGACCTAAGGTAAGGGATAACTTTTCCAATCTCATTTTTATCTGAGATTGTTTATTCGTAAGTATTTACTAGGGTTATATTTATCATCCATGTCCCTATTTTATAAAAATTATTTCTTGTATGTTTTAAGTCCTTTTAACCCATTTTTACTTTTACCACATTTTATGGAAGAAATCTTTATTTTGTTTACCATATAAGGAACTTTTTAACTTTTCAGAAAAAAGTATGCGGATAATGTTTTTAACTTATACAGCATGAACAGATTTTTACAGTTTCATAACGCATTATTTTCAAGAATATTACTCTACAATATTTCATGATTATTTTCATCAAAATCCTTTTCTTTTAAAATTGTATGGAATTTTGTGAAAAGAAAATTATTTTGAATAAGAAAGGATATTTTCCTCAAGAATGGATTTCAAGTGTTTTGTGAAAGCTATTTCCATATAAGATGACATTATTTAGTATGATTATGTTTCAAGTATAATGTATCTATGATTTACATGGTTTCATTTTTCATATGATGAAAATATATCCATTTGTTTTATATGGATTATGTTATGATGGGAGTATTTTTATGAAAATCATTTTATTCTTTGGGTTATGATGAATGATTTATATTTATGTTGTGACACATGTAAGAATGATTTCATTATGAGATGGGTGGGACCTATATCTCCCTCAAATGCATTGGGTAAATATTTATATCTCATGAGATAGACATGAATGGAAGGATAAGTTAATTCGGTTCAGTGTTACAGGACTGGAATGAGGAGTGAACTCGATTCCGAAAGGTACTTTGTCCACTAAGATTGTCTTGGAAGCAATGACTTGGATACTATGGAAATCATATCATGTGTTTAATGGTTTTCCACAATTACATGTTTTTTTCATGCTATTTTATCATGATTGATGATCCATTATGATCTATGCCTTACGTACTGCCATGTTATATGTCATTGCTCAAGATTTTGATGTTTAAATATTATGTTCATGTTTTGAAGTTCAAATGTATATGGTTTGTTTTATTTTCGCCATGCTTACCCTTACTGAGAATTTGAGATCACCCTTTGGATGTTTTCTTTTCCATAGTATATAAAGAAAGGTTTTAGGTAAGATAAAAAAGTAAGATATTTATAGGAGATGTTGAAGATCTTTCACCAAGATTAGAAGATTATATTCCGAGTTTCCAAAGACACTAAACTATTATGGTCCTTTGGTGTCTATTTTTGTTATGTACTAGATATTCAGAAAAAGTAATGTAATTTCTATGTACGTCATGCTTTGGGTCGTTATAACTAATGATTATCTTATGGGAAAAATAGGTATATAATTATATTTAATTGTTCATATATAAATAATTTCACATTTTAGTGGAGACACACACTGAATACAGTGTATGACAAAACGACATAATTTATAAACAAGAAATAATTTATGAAAAAATCTAATGATATCCTAACTTAGGCCAATGATGTTTTACTCATTGAATATCATGCCTTGACTTGATATTGTTTGAGAGAAATCAATAAAATGGGTAAACACCCTAAAAATAGGGCAAATTAATTCACATAGAAATAGTGCGAAAGATGAGAATAGAAATTATGAAAAGAGTAAACAATAGTTGAAGAATCACCGATATGATTTCGATGTGATGAATGTTTTTTATAACAGTAACTATATGAGGTTGATCATCTTATAATTAGGTGGAGTATATGGAGATCTCCATGAGAGATGCTACGCACTAAAGAGGAAAATAAAAAGATGGGAGGAAGAAAACAAATTGGTTAGAAGGTAGAATTAAATTTTCAGCTCATTAAATGAGGCACATGGTTGGACCACATGGTTTTCCAAAATGTTCACTAACCATGATTGAGCTTCTTCCATAGTAGGGTGCTAAAACAATTCCTATGAAGGGTTTGCGAAATTGTGTGAACACCTTGTAATTTCCCTCTCTCAAGAATCCTATAGAAACCGCACATCCATGCAGTGCCTCTCAAAATATAATCATTTAGATGGTGCTTACCCAATTCCGTCAATCTAGATACATGATCAAAAAATGTCTCTCTTTATCACCCTACCTATGGGGTTCCTCCCAATAGGTGATACCCTTTAGCATCTAATTCTATGCCATGATACATACACCATCAAAATTTCGTAGACTAAAATCCCCTGAGGAGTCTAACGACACTCTTGGAATGAGCCTTAGATTTAATGAATGGTTAAGAAATCTTTCCATGAATGACTCATCCAAATTTTCTACCCTTGCAGCATACTAGTGGTGTACCATAAAAAGTTAGTATCAGCTACAATTAATGAAAAAGTGGAAAACAAGTTGATCAACTCCAGAATGACTATTCTAAAAAACACCTAGATTAGACAGCTGGCATATCACAACCCAAAACATGAAACCTTATCTATGGAATCTTGTGTTTTCTTTATGAATATTCATCGAGTCTTGAAACTAATTTAAAATGACGTATCATTCCCAAAATTCATTTTTATGTTTTCATTCCACTACATGAATATAAAATTATGTATGATCCATCATCTCTGACTTTGTACAATTTGAACAAAAAAATACATGTATAATCTATTGTGTAGGGTAATTGTGGAATCATAAAATGGAGTCCATAAAGTCCATTCAATGTAGCCCATACTCCATCAATCCTGAGTGAGACATCGATAAAAATATGAATTCACATGAATCAAGAACACTGAAAAATTCCAAAGAAGAATCTGCTGGTATGTCAGGTGAATGGAAAATAATGGATTCCCTTGATTCCATCCCAGGGATGCCTAAACAGGAATACATGTGTAAATCAATACAGACCATTCCATAATAAAAAAATTTCTTCTAGTACACCACTATAGAGGGTTATATTTATCAAAATATAAGATCATTTTAATTTTATATTTTCATATAAATGATTCTCTATCAGTGTATCCAGATGTTCTCAGGATAGTATAAATTATTTCCATTTAGTTGAAAGTACATTTAGAGGATTTAGAAAATTTTCAGAAGGAACCTAGGACACTTTAGCCACATTAGATACTATGTTTTAAGTGCTTTTTTGAACCAACAATATCATTCTATGCATAAAAAGGACAGTTGAACTACCTAGATCTAACTCTTCTTAAGAAGATCAGATACACTTACCGGAACATTGTAATTAATTGATCATAATTTCTTTACCGCCCATAAAATTTAGTGATTGATCATGAACCACCATTGATTCTCTTCCCAAACTGACTATGCTTTAAAAATGTTGCGAACACAATCAATAATTTCATTGTTGGGACACCTTTCACATGCTGGAACATTTTAAATCTTACCAGCCTCATGGAAGATCAAAAACAACTATTTCCATTTTAAAAAGATCATTCTTTATTATGTTTCATCTAATTTAAAGGTCATATATTTCAAAAAATTGAAGTGATTCTTCCTACATTAGAAGTTTTTTTATTCATAGATTTATGAAAAAAGGAAATCATTCCACAAAACACACTCCATTGACCACTGACCACAAGTTATGGATGTGTCTAACAAGATCTTACCAAGTGCTAAAATGAAAGTAGAAGGAAGATATCTAGATAAATTCATTCTTGATTATATTTTATCTATATTTACACATGCAATCATCCAAAGATAAATCCACACATTCCATATCATTAGGATTAAAATCCAAAATTGCCAACAAGTGCATCAATACACATTATAATCCTTAGAATTTCATCCTAAGCATTGGGATGAAATAATATTTCCTTTATCACTCAAATAATTCTACCAGAAACATTTCTAGAAAAATAGTCTAAGACTATAGACCTATATCCATGGTTTTAAAACCATGGATATATATGTCTATGACCACAGTTATGTGGCCTATAGCCACTGTTTTAAAACTTTGGCTATAGGTCTTTTTTCATGGTCTATAGTCACGGTTTTCAAAACTATGGATATATCCCACACCTATAACCATGGTTATGTGGCCTATAGCCAAGGTTTGTAAAACCCTGGAAATATGCCTTTTCTCTAAGGACTATAGCCATGGTTTTTAAAATCATTGCTATAGGTCTCCCACACATACATGAGAGAAAAAATTTCCCACCAAAAAAATTGTTGGAAAAACTATTTCCATGGTTTTTTGGATACTTCAATGATTTTTAATAATATATATAACATTTGTTTATATATATATAAAAAACATAGTGGAGTAGTGTTAGGGAGTAGAATCATGAAGTAAAGGTGCTATGATCAAATCCAGATAAACACACATTATTTTTAGGCTCTTACCACAGTTTTCAAGGGCTATATCCATGGTTAAAACTGTGGAAATATTCCACCTATTACAACAGTTAAAATCGTTGCTATAGTTCAACTACCATGGTTGAAAATGAAGAAACCTATTTCCATGGTTTAAATCGTGGCCATAGGTCAGACCTTACTACCACAACGATAGTGACCACGGTTGGGAAAAACCATGGCCATAGGGAAAGAGCCCATTTTTATAATTGTGAAATATTACCTGATATAATTGTGTAATAACACACATATGTAATAATTACTAACGAACTCGTATTAATCATCAATCCATTTTATAAGCTCGAATGGTACTATGTGTATCAATTTATACTACACCGATATTTTACCAAGAAAAATGGAACGTCATTGATACATTCCATACACATATCATCCTTATGAATCTAGAATTTTATGGACAATATTGAATTATTCAATATTCGTACTACCCTATATGAATGAAAAAAATGCTGACGACCTCCTAATTCCACCAACATTGGATGGGAGGAAAAGAAGGGTCACATGACACACCAATGGACTAACCATGCCCTAGGAATGTCAAACACACTAGAACTATGCATTATATGATGATCATACCCATAATAATGACTAACCTATATCAAAATTATGAGCCCCAAAAAAGGTTTTATTTTATAAACAAAGAGTCCAAAATGGTACTGTTACACCTAAATAGTACCCCATCCCAAGAAAGGTTCACATGATTACAGAAAGTTGGAAAAGTATTAAAGGGTTCCACCCACCATGGGTTATTAACTTTCCAGAAATTAATGTGTCAGCACAATAAAAGGGGTCATTCCTAAAAATTCACTAGGTTTAAGGGCCTACCATTTATTTTCAAGCTATAAAAGAAGATGTGTGCATAAAACTCTCATGTTCAGTTTCTAACGAAAGCTTACGAAAATATTTAATCTACCCTGACATGATGGTTAAAATTAAGGACACCACTTTAGGGTTTCATTTATTGCAATTACACCAATTCTTATTTAATTATTTAAACATTTCTAGAAACATATTTTAAAAATTTCCATGAACCAGTGAAAAAATAAAATTTCTTCTCACATTATTTAACTAATGCCACAATGAAATGTAGGCATGTTACACCAACTTCATTTTAGAAATTTATTATTTTATTGAAATTGTATTACAATTAATGAAATTAAATTTTAAATTAGTTTTATCTATTTTATTTATCCATTAGGATCTCAAAATAAGGATTAGTCTAAAAAGAATTCTACTCCAATCTATATAGAACAACAACATTTAAGTTGTAATTGGTATTTTTGTTAACTAAGACCTCATATAAATATATCGAAAAATAATATAATATTTATTTATAAATTCAATAGGGGAATGGTCATGTAATATGGCATCATACATCTATATGTGAACTTATATAGGTGGATATAGACACTATAAATGAAAATCACTATATAAAATAAGTATACCCCCATGGGGTTAAATATTAAAATATTGGAGTTAAGTAGAACTTCAAGGCCCCCGTTTATCCAACCTAGGTCCATAAACCACATAAGTTTGTTTCCTATTTCATTTTTTAACTCCCTTAGTGAGTTATCTTATAATAAAAATTCCTGACTGACCTACTTGGGTCGAGTTGTTCAATTCCGAATTTAGTCATATGGGTCATAATGCCCAAGTAATGGAGTCACATGACTTTATAAGGGAAAACATTTTAGAGAAGGAATATATTTTTAATATAAATATATAAGAACCATAGTTTAGTTAGAGAAATCTCCAATCACATGTTATAATGGTACTTTCCATTATACATTACAATATGAATATAAATAACAACCAGGTTTTTGGATTTGATTTCAGAATATCATAATTTTGTATGTAATGATTTTATTTAATGGTTTAACCTTTCGAATTTATAAGGTCCCAGAAACATCATAAATTACCATTGTTTCCACATTTAATCACAACCATAAACATTTCAACCCATGTGACCAATGGTCTATGGCTCAAACATGTACCAATTAGTTGGTTAAGGTTCTAGTATCGTCCCATGTAGGAAAATACCATTTAGGATTATTCTATAACATTAATAACCAATTGTATATTAATATTATAACTATGAATACTAAAAATATTATTATATATAGGTACAAATGAAAAATAATCACTTAATCCTAACAGATAAACATGGAAATAATCACATAAGCATTGTAAAAAAACATATGAAGCTAGTATGTAAGCAGGGAAAGATCCCAAAAATGGTTTGTAGGTGAACTTATTAATAAATCAAAAAACATGTTTTAAAAGCTAAAAAATAATGAAATACCTATACACATATAAAACTATGATTGTTACTAAAAAACCTAACATGGAATATAACATACATGCAAATAAACTTTCTAGGAACATTAGTAATTATCAAACAACATGTAAATGGAATCTACATGTCATAGAATATACATGGAATGTTAATCTAGTGTAATTATTATTATGAATGTAATAATAAATCCATTACATAATTTATGGAGGAAAAAATATCATAAATATCATAAGTTTGTAAGCAGCATAACGTACACCAATCACCCAATTTGAAAACATATTCAACTGTAATAGTGAATGACATGACCAACAGTACCATCCCTGGCCACATGGACTTTTCCCCATGCATGGGATGTGATTAGCCACTAAATGAGGCTAATATTAATTGTTAATATACATAATATTCATGTTATTTATTATTCATAAACACAATTTTAGTGCATTTTACACTTTGAACATCATTTCACATTATGATTGTAATACCTTCTTAAAATGCACTATTATGTGGTACATTTTTGAACATCATTTGAAGTACCCAATAATTAATCTGATTATACATATTTTATTTTTATATTTTTTGAAATTGATCTACACTCCAGTATTAACATGTTTCATTAAGGGATCAATGGAGAATTCATGGATGAAGATGGGGATATTTTGTGATGAAAGGAAGCAATTCTAGAGAAGGAAGATTGGAAATCATCCCACTGATGAGATTGTGGGGCCCAACATACAGGCCCAATGAATCCCAAATTTCGTGGGATGCTATAAGACATGTAGAAGAACAAATAATGCTTTAGGAGATAATTCTAATTCGGCTTATATGGTGGTCATTAAGGTGACCCAATTTAGAGATACAATTCTGTGCCAGATTCTGCATCCTAGAAAAACATCTCACTAATTTGATCATATCTATAAATCCACAACTACAAATTGGCCCAAATGTTAAAAGATGTTAGAAGACATCTGGAGCTCCATTTTCTTCTTCTATGTACCACTCTTATTCGACCATCTAGAAGGTCATCCAAATGCGTATGTTCGGTGGATGAAAGCTGGCTGCTACCTCGGGTCAAATGTGGAAAAGTCCAAATTCCACAAGCTTTCCACCACCTATGGCCTACCAAAATTAATTGAGATGCTTTGTACTATTGCAGGCTCAACCCAAGGGCTCAAAAAATCCTATTTAAGGCAGTGGTGTTGGAGGATTTAGCAATATTTGATGCTTGGTTTCATTGTAGTGTTATGCTGCCGCTTTGTGTTTGTAATCGAATTTCGTTCTCACGTAAGTTGTTTAATTCACCTTAGTTTCTTAATAAAAGTTATTTGTTAACTCTTATTATTTTATTCTACTTATCACGTTGATACCGTTGGTTCAAGGTGTGAATTTATTCACACCATACTTTGTAATATTTATCACACAACGGAGGAGAGATCTTTTGTTGTTGTTGTTTTTACTTCTTCAATTCCACCTTTGTAAGTCTACTTACCGCTTCCATTGAAGACATGTAATCAATGGAGGGCTAACTATTTTATGGTTTTATCCAAGGGAGTAGAAAGGGGCTGGATTGGATGTTATTTATCACTCCATTAATGTCTAATCACTTCTTTTAAATGATATTTTTATTTGACGATTTTAAAACATCTTCATCCTTATTGAATTTAAGGTCACACATTTCAAGTGCTAATACGAACCTCTACCTTGGAGTGCTCAAAACAATGACCCTTCAAGTGTATAGGTGATTAGTATTAAGGTGTGTAGGCATTAAACCAGTAAGTGATGATTTCTTTTGATCTTCTTTAATGAATCCATCTCAATTATAAGAAATTGAAATCATTAAAAAAGTAATTCATCCAATCCAACCCGAGCGATAACCTAGGATCAACTCATTATTTTAAATTAAATTCACTTAAATCTGTTAGTTATCCTTTAAACCCATATAAAATCAACCCAAGTTGGACACTTCATAGCCAAAAAAATTCCATATAATTTAAGTGTCTATAGGTTTCTCCTTAGGTCTCTGAGGATTCGATAACCCAAGCTAAACTACAAGGTCCGTTCTACCTTCATCTCTTGGGTAAATTTGAGCGAGAATCAAATTTTGGTGGCATTTTCGGGGACCCAAGTAAGTCATCTAAACACCCATTATATTCTCCCCCATTTCTTCTTTTCTCATCCAAATTCTCTTATCTTGCCCCTTTCTCGTTTTTTTCTTTTGGCACATGTCCGCCTACACCCGCGATCAACCAAACCATCTTGTTAGGGTGGTTAGTCCTAGGGTTGGCGAGTCAAGTACACCAAGGGAACTCTTTACATTAGATCCTAATCTTCCTAATACCATAGAGTCCAAAATTGAGCCAATTTCAATGGAATGGATTCAAAGAAAACAACTCAGAAACCCGGGTGTGAACCAAAATGGAAACCCAAATGAGGTAGCCCCAAACTTGGGGAATGAAATTGATCAAACCATGAATGACTACCTCACACCTTCCTGGACCAATGAACCCTTGTAACGCCCCGACCCTAGTTACCCAGAGTCGGTGCATTATTACATAACATTGGCATGATCATGAGAAAGATCAAGTCTCGAAAGACCGATTAGTTTAGTAGCCTTGGAATAACTAGATACATCCATAAATTTTTACATTACATCATAAAAAAAAACATCTTGTCTTTATATCCCCTCATACTATCCATGCAGGTCATTCATAAATTACTTCTTCATAATCCTGGGAAAAAAAAATAAAACATTGAAAGGGGTGAGCTTGGATGCTCAGTAAGGATAACATTATAGCAGAAGCTTTCATAAATAAGCATAAACACTTAAGACAATTTATAACTAAAACAAAAGCCTTTGAAACTTGAACTTCAGCATAAAATGGCAAAGGTAAAATGAAATAATGCCATTTACTTACTCACATGGATATTCTACTAGTCGAATGATCACATGCAATATCAATAACCACTTTCATAATGATGGAATGCATAATTCCATACTATCATAACCACATAGCCAAGGCCTCGTGCCAAGACTACAAATAAGATTTTGCCAAGGCCTTATGCCAAGACACTAGTTTGTCTCATGAGACCTACCGATGCATCGAGGAGCTATAGCGGGCTCCACCCGTCACTTATTAAGTCCAATGCATTCCTCATATGAATAGGTTTAAGCATAAAATAAACATTCGTATTAAAACTAGCATACGAAATGTCAATACATTAACCACAAACCATGAATGGTATAAAAATAGAACATCCACAGTCAAATATAACTCATTTGATACAATATGGAAGATTGTATTGTATCACATTAACCTCAATCATGAATAATGAAGGATGTTGACATAGATGAAAATAATCATCAAAACTATTTGAGAGAAATATCCACCTTTTCTTGAAAACATTTAAACGTCACACTATTTGTCAAGAAGCCATTTAAAAATAGATTTTTGAATCAAAGTGTCCCATACCACTTTGAAACCTTTTAAAAGGATTTTTAATTTCTAAACTTTAATGTCCATATAAATAAATCCTTAAACCCATTTTTAAAACATGGACATTAATGAGAAAGATTTAGATGAATAAGTCTTTAAAACATTTAAAAATGGTATTTTAGTTAGAGATTCTAACCAAAAGAGAGACACTTGAATGAAAATAATTGAGGTAATCAAAACATTGTAATATCATGAGAATAAAGGGAATTCATGATATACTATGTCAAAGTACATTATATACACCACATAAAAGTGATTTGGTGTATATCAACAAAGAAGTCTCAATGGAATGTAAGTTGAGTGAAATCTCTCATAAAGGCCATATCCTTAGGTTAAGGATAAATCAACAACATAATTATGTGTGAAAAATATAAATACACTAAATATGATTGGATATTCAGTGTAAAACAATCAAAGTATATTCACACATATTCCTGTAAAAACAACACCAACGAATTGGATGTTTAACTCAACAAATGGTGAAAGAGTTAAAATTACTCTTATCAAATTCATATCAATGACTTGAGAATTTTCGATGGAGTGATTATGTGTATCAAAAGTATATCCATAGGAAGGGGAGTGGAAATTATGACATAATCAAATGAATAGTGATTCCACACATAATCTTGGGGTAATATAATCAATGAAATATGCGTAAAGCCAAATGAGTGGAAATTGAAATCTCAAATTCCCTTATTGAATAGGTAACTTAAGAAACAAACACACATGAAAGAAAGATCATACCATGATGATGTAAATACCCATAAAATAAAGTATATTACACAATGAATACAATCATGGGTAGTACACGTACACCACATGCAATAATTAAGTGGTGATCAATGGAATTCTCACGGAATTAAAAGTGAGACAAGAAACCCCTTACCACGTTAATCAACTGAGTCGCATGGCCAAAAGTTAATAACCACCAAAATGATTTACATAATAACATGAATATAAAGTGAATCATGATAATATATATCAAATGGAAGTACACAATACACCACTTTCAATAATTTAGTAGCGAACAATGGAAATCTCACGAAATTGAAAGTGAGATAAGAGAATCCCTTACTTTGTACTTTTTCCTTGGTCGATGGTAGGTTTACCTCCTGTATAATGGTGAAATAATTGTTATTGAATAATACAAGAATCAGTTACTTTAATATGATATCATATATGATCTTTTAACATTGATTTGTTAATAATATCTTAGAATTATCGTCATTTCAGGTGTTAACGGGTTCATTTTACTTTATATTCTTTGTTATGTGAGCCATATTCGTTATTAATGGGATGTATATTATTCATATCCAGAATGGTATAAAGTCCTTAAACATCATTTTTAAATCATCAAATGATAATTATACTTGAATGGATACGATGGAGAATGAATCTCATCGCGTTCGTGGAGACGGTAGTCCGTACGTACGCACGAATGCTACTTCCATTTAATTTTTATTTTAAAAGAATCGAATCCAAATGATACATAGGTATATTACTATTCCAGTAAAATATAATATTTTATATATGTTACTTAAGTTCATTAACACCATCCTTTATACGTTCCATGTGTGGTATGAACGAGTCATATCATTTTAAGGGGGCGGTAGTCCGCACTTCCTCAAATGAAATTATCGTATGTATATACAACATGAAACGAATAATTGTATGAAATAAAATGGAATTACAGAAGCTTATATATAAAATATATATCATTAATATCATATTTAATTACAGTTCCATCCTAATGGCCACCATGAGAGGCGGTAAGATGTATTTGAACAATCATCGTTTCGTGAGGCGTTAGTTTGCCATCCACAGAAACATTATGTTCATCATCCATTAGATGGAGTTGTGTGAATGTGTAGTTTGAATCCTTCTTATAACAACATCCTAGTATATTTTGGATACTGGTGTTGTTACAAAAGAAAGTAAATAAAAAGATTTTGGGGGTTGGAGAAGCAAAATAATTGAAAATAATTTAAGAGAAAATGTTACCTTTAATTTAGGTAACTCACTTTTGTTGGAACCAAAGGACTTCTTGAAATGATTTCTGCCTAAGGGGAATCTTCAAGGAGGAGGAGAGGGATGTGGGGAGCTTAGTTGGGCAGAGTTTGGCCGAGCCAAGTGGCTTGAGAGGTGTGAGGAATGAGTAGAAGTGGTCTCCTTTTATAAGGGAGAGGAGGGGCTCTTTAGGAAAGAGTGAAAGTATTACTTTATAATATAATTATATTCGGTTTATAATGGTCCAAAAATCATTGAGGTCGAATATAAGATGACTCATATTCTAAATAACATCAACCAATAAGAATTGGACAGGTTTTAGATAATATTTTAATCATTATAATCTTATTTATTTAAATAATTTATTAATGAGGTAAACATTGCATCATTATTGTGTCATTAATAATTTAAATTATTTGATGTCT
This sequence comes from Viscum album, assembly GCA_963277665.1. Taxonomy (NCBI): domain Eukaryota; kingdom Viridiplantae; phylum Streptophyta; class Magnoliopsida; order Santalales; family Viscaceae; genus Viscum; species Viscum album. The sequence continues at coordinate 1,378,118,110 of OY728132.1, read as the reverse complement.
AAAAATTATAAATAAAATATCATTATGTAGGAAATCTTTTTAGATTTCTAATGAATATATATAATCGAAAATCCAACATGTATAACCCTATGTAAAAATTGTTCTTTTAAAATATGTAAGCTTATGCCATTTTTGTATTCATTTTAACTTAATTAAAATAAAGTGTCATTATCACTTACAAGTGGATCAATGGGGTCCCAAAATTGACCCAAAGATGCCCATGGTCGACCATGTATCAACCAATAGGGTTAAGACACGTTTTAGGGTAATTTAGTATTATTATAATATTATTTTTTAACCCTTATTTACCGGATTTACCCTTAACCATGGTAAATAAAATATTTACCGCAGTAATTATTCAAAATGTCTAAAAATAAAAGTTATCTATTTACACAATTTGAACATCCTGATTCCAAATATGGAATCCATTTTTCTAAATTCAAAACACAGAAGTGGCAGAAATTAATTTAAAATTAATTCCCGCTGTCAAAACAAAAAGCGTGTTTTTAAGAGATAATAACTATCAAAAGATTGACACTTGTTTATGTTCGGTTTAATTGTAAAATTATGTCCAATGACCAAAATTATATTAAATGGTAAAAATATATTCTAAATATACTTTAAAACCACTCAAATTCATAATTTATCACTATTAATTATTTTGATTAAAAAAAGTTGTTTTTAATTAAAATTTAGTAATTTTTACTATTCATCAAAATATGAAAGTTATCCGAAAAGGACCAAAATTTCACCTTAGGCTAAATTTGATATTCCGAATCCAAAAATTAAGTCCATTTTGAAATATAAAATATATATAATTTCAAAAAATTAAGTATTACTATTCATAACGGCTAGTTTGATCGGTTGTGGTGTGTGTTAAAACTCGAAGTTGCGTACAACACACGCTACTGTTTTATTCAAAGGAAAGCGTACCATGGAAGCATGGGATGTTTTATTTTAAATTTTTTGATGTCCCCATTTAGTCAAAAAGTTTAAAATATTTTATTTAAAAAGGGTTCACTATTAAAAGTTGGTAAAACTACAATACTGAAGATGAATTTGTTCTTACATTATTTCTAAGAAACTCATAATATGGATTCTAAAATTATAAGGATTATATAAAGTTTAAAATTTAGTTAATACTATTCATAACCTTTTTTGAACGTCTTGTTTGGTAAGTCATGGTGCGCTTGAACTCGGTGTTGCGTGTAGTGCAAGTTATTGAATTATTTTGAAGAAATAACACACTATGAAATCTTGGGGTGTTACATTCTCCCCTCCTTCAATAAATTGCGTCCTCGCAATTTGAAATTGTTCTTCGAAAATAAAAGGTTGAAAATAGAAAATATATTTGTGGGAAAACCCACATCGGAAATTGGTTTACTAAAATTTAGTCTTAATATGAGGAAAAGAGAAATAAAAGGGTCACCACCAAATTATGATCTCGATTAGGAGAACATTGGTGGCAATTAGAGACATATAATTGGAGGAAAAACGTAAATATTTATAGGTAGTGGTTGAGGTCATCAATCACAAACAAGTATAAAATTGAGGTCCTTAAACTCATCATTCTATGATGATTTGAAGTACCATCGGTTCAACAAAATATAGGGTATTGGGATCACACATTTTTGACATTTCAAAATATCTTAGTTGAAATCCCACATCGAAAAATGAATTAATGAGGCCTCTATTTAAAATAAAGAGTGGAAAGTATGAAGATTACCGAAAATAACACATACTAGGGTTCCATGTAGGAAAATATGGATATGGAGGAGAAATCTAACCATCAATTATCTGATGGAGAGTGGTAGAGAACATGGCTATGAAAAGGCCAACAATCCCAAAGCCATAAATTAGTGATGATTTAAGGTACCATCTAGGACAACATTTTTTTTAAAGTTACATTACATAAGGAAGAGGAATTAATTTATGATATTGACTAAGAACATTATGAGATATACTTAAATTTTAAGTAGATTTTCATTCTTTAATAAATTTCCACCACTAACTCAATTTTTTTTAAACGATGAGTATTCAAGAAGACTTGGTCACACTGGAAGAGCTAGAATAAACTTCTATAGAATCACATGATCCATGCAGGATAAACCATATATTTACATTGTCTTTGAAGATTAATCAAAACCAAAATGGTTAGTGAATGATCTAATGATCCCCCAAAAGGATATTCATTGAGATAAATATGCACTAATCTTAATTTCTAAAATTAAACCAACAATACCCCAAAGTTAAATAGATACCATTCAATAACCAATTGTCCTTAAAATCCTTTAATATAATCCAAACTAATATTGAAACCCAAAACATAGAAGAATTTGATTATGTAGTCTCCCATGTTACATTGTATCTCCAAATGACATCAAATACTCTTAAAGTCACATACTTAAAAGTAATTAACATCATCACATATTCTCTGTTATAGGTTAATCATTTCCATAAATAACCCAAATCACTATAAATCAACAATAAAAATGTAGATAAAAATCCACCATTACTCTACAAATGAAACCTCATTGTATTCTATTTTCCTTGGGCATATAGTGTTCCTAACAGAACGAACATATTCCAAAATAACATTTATCACTTAATCACCAAATCATTTTCCTATACCAAGGGTATTCATTTGATAAAACATAAGAACCCAAATCATCTTATTATTGATCAATAAAATCATTTAACAAAAAAATAGTCATACTAACCAGGGACTTCACGTAGTCCAGAGGTAGGCGATAAATCTCAATCGCACTTTGGTTGTGGGTTCGATTCCCACAGCTTTGTCCGACGCGACGGGTTGTCACACGGTCTACGTGTTGTCCTTTTTCAAAAACTATATTCTATAATATTACCAAAATGAGATAAATTTTTCAAAATAACCTAATTTAACCACAAATGTTATATCATACTTTTCATTTTCATCCCAAATTATAATAACTTATCATTTTCTCAAACCCCAATGATCATATAAAACCAAATGGTTATTTATACCTATATCCACAAGAGAAGAGACAATTATTCCTCAAATATCATTCTCACATGGCAAACTGAGGGGTTACAAATACAAGAGAAAATTATTCCAAAGTAAACCCATCAACAAGGAGTGCTAATACTTTTTAAATTTTTCTCCAACCATTTATTTCCACATAGCTTCTTCTTTGAGCAAGAAAATATCCTATATAATAGGACATTCACTCGGGTAATGGCCAGGTCCCCTACATTTACGGAAAATGACTGTAAATGGACTCTTGGGACCATTTTTATCTTCTTCCATAGTACTCTTCATTTTTCTTCGGCAATTCTTCACTTTATGTCCTTCCTTCCCGCATGTAAAACATTTCGTTGTCCCATTGAGACACTAACCTGGGTGTCTCTTTCCACAATTCCTGCATGATGAAAATTGAGGTTTCTTTTCTCCATGGTCTCCATTGCTGGAGATCTTATCATTTATCACCTTTCTCTTCCTTGTTGAGTCTGGGAGTTGGTTAATATATATGTTGTTGATCATATTTTTGGAAAACTTATTTGGCATAAAGACGATATCTTTTACGCCTATCAACATTCCATTTTGTTGCTCATTTCCACCACCGTTCCCACCTTGTACATCATTCTCAAAGTCACTATGACTTCCTTGGAATCCAGCCATTGACTAAAACCAGAAAGCATTGTGTGAGTAATAGTAGTCGTAAAATCATTTAGAGATTAAAATGTCACCATATGCTCAATTTGAAACATATTAGGATTAACCAAGGTCATTTACTCTCATCTTATGTATATATTACTTAAATCGGTTTGTAAAGAAAATGTAAATTATCCTAAGCATATCCCCCGGGAGTGTCGTAACCAAGAGTGCAGCAAGGCCCGTTGTCGTGCACCAGTTCCCGTTCGAGTCTAGCTCAAAGCGGTGTTTTCGGGTTTTACCCCTAGGTACATCTGTGCCAGAGCCGCCTCTACTTGCTCGTATCCAGACAGGGATGTATTGCTCGGAAAACTCACAAAATCTCTACAATACCAAAATTCTAGGAAGTTCTTTTATACTAATCCTCAAAGTTAATCTTAGGTCTACGTGCTCTAATCAGAGTTTATCTAAATCTAGCTACCAAGGTTTGAACTAAACCTCCCTCTGATACCAACTGTAAGGCCCCGACCCTAGTTACCCAGAGTCGGTGCATTATTACATAACATTGGCATGATCATGAGAAAGATCAAGTCTCGAAAGACCGATTAGTTTAGTAGCCTTGGAATAACTAGATACATCCATAAATTTTTACATTACATCATAAAAAAAACATCTTGTCTTTATATCCCCTCATACTATCCCTGCAGGTCATTCATAAATTACTTCTTCATAATCCTGGAAAAAAAATAAAACAACGAAAGGGGTGAGCTTGGATGCTCAGTAAGGATAACATTATAGTAGAAGCTTTCATAAATAAGCATAAACACTTAAGACAATTTATAACTAAAACAAAAGCCTTTGAAACTTGAACTTCAGCATAAAATGGCAAAGGTAAAATGAAATAACGCCATTTACTTACTCACATGGATATTCTACTAGTCGAATGATCACATGAAATATCAATAACCACTTTCATAATGATGGAATGCATAATTCCAGACTATCATAACCACATAGCCAAGGCCTTGTGCCAAGACTACAAATAAGATTTTGCCAAGGCCTTGTGCCAAGACACTAGTTTGTCTCATGAGACCTACCGATGAATCGAGGAGCTATAGTGGGATCCACCCATCACTTATTAAGTCCAATGCATTCCTCATATGAATAGGTTTAAGCATAAAATAAACATTCGTATTAAAACTAGCATACGAAATGTCAATACTTTAACCACAAACCATGAATAGTATAAAAATAGAACATCCACAGTCAAATATAACTCATTTGATACAATATGGAAGATTGTATTGTATCACATTAACCTCAATCATGAATAATGAAGGATGTTGACATAGATGAAAATAATCATCAAAACTATTTGAGAGAAATATCCCCCTTTTCTTGAAAACATTTAAAAGTCACACTATTTGTCAAGAATCCATTTAAAAATAGATTTTTGAATCAAAGTGTCCCATACCACTTTGAAACCTTTTAAAAGGATTTTTAATTTCTAAACTTTAATGTCCATATAAATAAATCCTTAAAACCATTTTTAAAACATGGACATTAATGAGAAAGATTTAGATGAATAAGTCTTTAAAACATTTAAAAATGGTATTTTAGTTAGAGATTCTAACCAAAAGAGAGACACTTGAATGAAAATAATTGAGGTAATCAAAACTTTGTAATATCATGAGAATAAAGGGAATTCATGATATACTATGTCAAAGTACATTATATACACCACATAAAAGTGATTTGGTGTATATCAACAAAGAAGTCTCAATGGAATGTAAGTTGAGTGAAATCTCTCATAAAGGCCATATCCTTAGGTTAAGGATAAATCAACAACATAATTATGTGTGAAAAATATAAATACACTAAATATGATTGGATATTCAGTGTAAAACAATCAAAGTATATTCACACATATTCCTGTAAAAACAACACCAACGAATTGGATGTTTAACTCAACAAATGGTGAAAGAGTTAAAATTACTCTTATCAAATTCATATCAATGACTTGAGAATTTTCGATGGAGTGATTATGTGTATCAAAAGTATATCCACAGGAAGGGGAGTGGAAATTATGACATAATCAAATGAATAGTGATTCCACACATAATCTTGGGGTAATATAATCAATGAAATATGCGTAAAGCCAAATGAGTGGAAATTGAAATCTCAAATTCCCTTATTGATTAGGTAACTTAAGAAACAAACACCCATGAAAGAAAGATCATACCATGATGATGTAAATACCCATAAAATAAAGTATATTACACAATGAATACAATCATGGGTAGTACACGTACACCACATGCAATAATTAAGTGGTGATCAATGGAATTCTCACGGAATTAAAAGTGAGACAAGAAACCCCTTACCACGTTAATCAACTGAGTCGCATGGCCAAAAGTTAATAACCACCAAAATGATTTACAGAATAACATGAATATAAAGTGAATCATGATAATATATATCAAATGGAAGTACACAATACACCACTTTCAATAATTTAGTAGCGAACAATGGAAATCTCACAAAATTGAAAGTGAGATAAGAGAATCCCTTAATTTGTACTTTTTCCTTGGTCGATGGTAGGTTTACCTCCTGTATAATGGTGAAATAATTGTTATTGAATAATACAAGAATCAGTTACTTTAATATGATATCATATATGATCTTTTAACATTGATTTGTTAATAATATCTTAGAATTATCGTCATTTCAGGTGTTAACGGGTTCATTTTACTTTATATTCTTTGTTATGTGAGCCATATTCGTTATTAATGGGATGTATATTATTCATATCCAGAATGGTATCAAGTCCTTAAACATCATTTTTAAATCATAAAATGATAATTATACTTGAATGTATATGATGGAGAATGAATCTCATCGCGTTCGTGGAGACGGTAGTCCGTACGTACGCACGAATGCTACTTCCATTTAATTTTTATTTTAAAAGAATCGAATCCAAATGATACATAGGTATATTACTATTCCAGTAAAATATAATATTTTATATATGTTACTTAATTTCATTAACACCATCCTTTATACGTTCCATGTGTGGTATGAACGAGTCATATCATTTTAAGGGGGAAGTAGTCCGCACTTCCTCAAATGAAATTATCGTATGTATATACAACATGAAATGAATAATTGTATGAAATAAAATGGAATTACAGAAGCTTATATATAAAATATATATCATTAATATCATATTAAATTACAGTGCCATCCTAATGGCCACCATGAGAGGCGGTAAGATGTATTTGAACAATCATCGTTTCGTGAGGCGTTAGTTTGCCATCCGCAGAAACATTATGTTCATCATCCATTAGATGGAGTTGTGTGAATGTGTAGTTTGAATCCTTCTTATAACAACATCCTAGTATATTTTTGGATACTGGTGTTGTTACAAAAGAAAGTAAATAAAAAGATTTTGGGGGTTGGAGAAGCAAAATAATTGAAAATAATTTAAGAGAAAATGTTACCTTTAATTTAGGTAACTCACTTTGGTTGGAACCAAAGGACTTCTTGAAATGCTTTCTGCTTAAGGGGAAGCTTCAAGGAGGAGGAGAGGGATGTGGGGAGCTTAGTTGGGCAGAGTTTGGACGATCCAAGTGGCTTGAGAGGTGTGAGGAATGAGTAGAAGTGGTCTCCTTTTATAAGGGAGAGGAGGGGCTCTTTAGGAAAGAGTGAAAGTATTACTTTATAATATAATTATATTCGGTTTATAATGGTCCAAAAATCATTGCGGTCGAAGATAAGATGACTCATATTCTAAATAACATCAACCAATAAGAATTGTACAGGTTTTAGATAATATTTTAATCATTATAATCTTATTTATTTAAATGATTTATTAATGAGGTAAACACTGCATCATTATTGTGTCATTAATAATTTAAATTATTTGATGTCTAAAAATTATAAATAAAATATCATTATGTAGGAAATCTTTTTAGATTTCTAATGAATATTTATAATCGAAAATCCAACATGTATAACCCTATGTAAAAATTTTTCTTTTAAAAGATGTAAGCTTATGCCATTTTTGTATTCATTTTAACTTAATTAAAATAAAGTGTCATTATCACATACAAGTGGATCAATGGGGTCCCAAAATTGACCCAAAGATGTCCATGGTCGACCATGTATCAACCAATAGGTTTAAGACACGTTTTAGGGTAATTTAGTATTATTATAATATTATTTTTTAACCCTTATTTACCGGATTTACCCTTAACCATGGTAAATAAAATATTTACCGCAGTAATTATTCAAAATGTCTAAAAATAAAAGTTACCTATTTACACAATTTGAACATCCTGATTCCAAATATGGAATCCATTTTTCTAAATTCAAAACATAGAAGTGGCAGAAATTAATTTAAAATTAATTCCCGCTGTCAAAACAAAAAGCGTGTTTTTAAGAGATAATAACTATCAAAAGATTGACACTTGTTTATGTTCGGTTTAATTGTAAAATTATGTCCAATGACCAAAATTATATTAAATGGTAAAAATATATTCTAAATATACTTTAAAACCACTCAAATTCATAATTTATCACTATTAATTATTTTGATTAAAAAAAGTTGTTTTTAATTAAAATTTAGTAATTTTTACTATTCATCAAAATATGAAAGTTATCCGAAAAGGACCAAAATTTCACCTTAGGCTAAATTTGATATTCCGAATCCAAAAATGAAGTCCATTTTGGAATATAAAATATATATAATTTCAAAAAATTAAGTATTACTATTCATAACGGCTAGTTTGATCGGTTGTGGTGTGTGTTAAAACTCGAAGTTGCGTACAACACACGCTACTGTTTTATTCAAAGGAAAGCGTACCGTGGAAGCTTGGGATGTTTTATTTTAAATTTTTTGATGTCCCCATTTAGTCAAAAAGTTTAAAATATTTTATTTAAAAAGGTTTCACTATTAAAAGTTGGTAAAACTACAATACTGAAGATGAATTTGTTCTTACATTATGTCTAAGAAACTCATAATATGGATTCTAAAATTATAAGGATTATATAAAATTTAAAATTTAGTTAATACTATTCATAACCTTTTTTGAACATCTTGTTTGGTAAGTCATGGTGCGCTTGAACTCGGTGTTGCGTGTAGTTCAAGTTATTGAATTATTTTGAAGAAATAACACAATATGAAATCTTGGGGTGTTACAACCCTCATGCATTAGACACAATTCCCTAGGAGATTCCAACTACATATTTAAACCCCATGTCCAAAACCACCTTCCCACATTCCATGGAATGGAGTCCGAGATGCCATACCTGCACATTAAGGAGTTCAATGACATTGTAGAAACCATGTGGCCCCCAAATCAACTAGAATCAGCTAAGATGAGGCTATTTCCTTTTTCTTTAAATGATCGAGATAAGAATTGGCTAAACAATTTGAGACCATCATCCAACAACTCTTGGGACCAACTACAAAGATAATTCTACAAAAAATACATTCCCCACCATAAAACAATTGCACATAAAAAGAGCATCCAAAACTTTTTTGAAAAAGAGGGAGAGTCATTCTTTGAAACATGGTAAAGGTTAAAAGACACTCTAAACATGGTTCCACACCATGGTTTTTCTATTCCTGAACAAGTGATAATTTTATATGAAGGGTTGGGTCCGGGGAACAAACAATTCATTGACATGATGTGTAATGTAACCTTTAAAAACAAATCCCCAAATAATGCTTATGAGTATCTAGAAAGCCTTTCTGGACAAAACCAAACATGGGAGACTTCACCTTATTCTGAAAAGCCACAAAGAAATACTGGAATTCATACACTTATAGAAGAGGAAAGCCTTAGGGCTAAACTCGCAGCACTCTCTAGGAAGGTTGAAGAGATAGACCTTTAGAAAGTCCATGAAATCCAAACTGTTGACCCTGTTTGCACAATTTGTGACAAACATGACCATAAGACATGCAACTGCCCAACCATTCTATCCATCAAGGATGTTCTTTTTGGAGGACCCCCAGCGGAAGTAAATGCTTTAAACTTTCAAAAGCCTCAATACCAAAAAAACTTCAACCCAAGGTATAATGACCACCCAGGCTTCCGCTAGAAAGATAACCAACAACCGATCCAACCATAAAGACAAAATCATTACCCCCATCAGAACTACCAAACCCATAACCCGTTCTAAACCCAACCTATCCAATACCAACAACCACCGGTCCATTTTCAAAAAACCATCACACCTCCAAAATATCCCCCTGGGATAAACCAACCTACTCAAGCACCCACCCCAAACTGTTCCACAAAGCCTACTAGAACAACTGTGAACACAAATGGAGAGGATAAACTCAGAAGTCTCTTCCCTTAAACAAGAACTTCAAACCATAAAAACTGGAAAGGCAAACATGCCTACTCAGGCGGTTCCATCCTCAACTTCAAGGAGAGAGTCAAGTTGTGCTCAAACAACTCATGAACAACTAAAGGCTATGACTGTCTTAAGAAGCGGGAAATCAATTGAGAAACCTGAACAACTAATTCAGAACCCACCTGAAGATTCAAACTTGGATGAAAATTCAAATTAACCACAAGATCAAATTGAGGAAACTGATAACATTGTCAAGGAAACAACTCTTCAACAAACAACCCCACAACCTGCACCATTTCCTCAACGCATGAGGGGGAAAACAAAGCCTGAATTGCGTGAAACATTGAGCGAAATCTTCTCACAAGTCAAGTTGAACATTCCTCTTCTCAATGCCATCCAAACTATACCTACCTACTCAAAGTACCTTAAGGACTTGAGCACTTTTAAAAGAAAATTTTCACATAATAACCAAGTCATTTTGGCTGCTAATGTGAGTACCACCATTCAATGGACCATTCCTCCTAAGTTGAAAGACCCAGGTTTCCCTTACATCAATGTTAAACTAGGGGAAAGTAAAGTTGTCAAGGCCTTGTGTGACCTAGGTGCTAGTGTCAATCTCATCCTATATGCTATGTACTGAAAGTTAGGCCTAGAAGAACTCTATCCCACATCTGTCACACTTCAACTTGTTTATCGTAGCATTAGGGTTCCAAAGGGGATTTTAAAGGACGTTATAGTAAAGGTTGAAACCTTCATCTACCCTGCTGACTTCATTGTCCTTGACAACCATCAAAACATAGGAAATAAAGAACAAACCCCAATCATCCATGGCCGTCCTTTTCTTGCAACAATCAACTCTTTTATCCGAGTCCGAAATTGGAACATGACCATCACCTTTGGGAACATGATTCTAGACTTGAACATCTATAATGAAAGCTCACAAATAGGGGATGGCGAGGACATTCATGAAGAAAACATGATATGAAGAATTGATAATGATTCCATGGAACATCAAGGAATATTTAATGAATGTTTAAGTCAGGATGAGATTGATTTCCATTGTTTATATGAAGGAAGTTTATCTCCTTGGCTTGAATCATTTTCGAATTTCTCTTATAATGAAGTCTTAGGTCCAACAATCAATGAAACCTTTCAAGAAACCACTTTCATGGAGACCACTCCAACTTCCTTCCCTAATCATGATCAAGCCAATCTAGTTGCTGAAACTTCTACATGTGGGGAATCAATCCTATCTGAAAATATAAAAAAAGAAATTGATCTTGATCCGATGTCCCAATCTTCTGCTGAAATTCTGAACCAACCTGATCTTGAATTGAAGGAACTTCCTGCTGTACCAAAGTATGCCTTCCTAGGGGAAAATCAAACACATCCTACTGTAATTTCTTCTTCTCTTGAAGAAAATCATGAGAGGATGCTTCTAGATGTCCTTAGGAATCATAATAAATCCATTGGTTGAAACCTTTCTGATATTCCTATGATTAGCCCACTTATCGGGACTCATAGGATTTTTCTGGAATCTGATTCAAAACCATGTCGTCAACCTCAATGGCGACTCAATCCTAATCTCATGGAGGTAGTAAGGAATGAACTTCTGAAATTGTTAAAAGCTGGTATCATATATCCCATAGCTGAGATTGAGTGGGTGAGCCCAATCCAAGTGGTTCCAAAAAAGGCCGAAATCACAGTGATAACCAATGAGGATGGAGAGATTCTCCCATCAAGGGTGAGTAGTGGATGGAGGGTCTGCATTGACTATAGGAAGTTAAACTCATTCACCAAGAAGGACCATTTCCCCTTACCATTCATTGACCAAGTCTTTGAGAGAGTGACAGGTCATGCGTTCTACTGTTTCTTAGATGGGTACTCGGGGTAAAATCAAATTGAGTTCTCCCTAGTGGATCAAGGGAAGACTCCATTAACATGTCCATTCGGTACCTTTTCCTTCAAACGCATGCCCTTTTGATTATGCAATGCTCCTGGGACCTTCCAGCGGTGTATGATGGGAATCTTCTCAGACATGGTAGGGGATTTTCTTGAGGTCTTCATGTATGACTTCTCTATGTTTGGGGATACTTTTGAAGGATTTCTGAGGAATGTAGAGAGAGTCTTGACAAGATGTGAAGAAAATAATCTGGTCCTAAACTGTGAAAAATTCCATTTCATGGTTAAAGAGGGACTTGTTCTAGGACATCTGGTCTCGAGTAGGAGGATTGAAGTTGATAAAGCAAAGGTTGACATCATTCGTCACCCTCCATCACCCAAAACTGTGAAGGAAGTGAGTTCTTTCTTAGGACATGCTGGTTTCTATAGAAGATTAATCAAGGACTTTAGTTCAATATCTCGTCCCCTTTGTTCTCTCCTAGTAAAGGATGCTCCATTTGTTTGGACAGAAAGCTGTGAGGGTTCATTCTCAACCCTCAAATCCTCTCTCACCTCTCCTCCCATTATGAAATCTCCAAATTAGAACCTTCCTTTTAAACTTATGTGTGATTCCAGTGACTTTTCTATAGGAGCTATGTTAGGACAACATTGTCATAAAAATCCTTATGTCATTTCTTATGCAATAAAATCCTTAAATGATTCCCAAATCAATAACACCACAACTTAAAAGGAGTTACTTGATATTTTGTTTGCCTTAGAGAAGTTTAGGTCCTACCTCTTAGGATCCCCCATCACTGTGTTCACTGACCATTCTGCACTAAAATACCTCTTCCAAAAACAAGATGCTAAGGCTAGACTGATTAGGTGGGTCCTTATCTTACAAGAATTTGACCTCACAATCAAGGTTAAAAAGGTAGTTAAAAATGTTGTAGCTGATCACCTCTCTTGGATGGAATTCAAATACAACTCAAATAACCTTTCTGTGTTTGATTTTTTTCCTAATGAACACCTATACTCTGTGAGTGACTGCCCTTGGTATGATAACATAGAAAATTTCTTAGTGACAGGAGACATTCCAAAATTATTAGGGACTCAAGCTCGAAGGAAATTTATTTCTGATGTTAGACACTATGTGTTTGATGATCCATACCTCTATAAGTTCTTCCCTGACCAAGTCATTAGGAGGTGTGTTCCAGAATCTGAACAAGAGTCCATCCTTAAATTCTGTTACAGTGAGGCATGTGGAGGTCAATTTTCCTCTAAGAAAACATCTGTTAAGATTCTTCAATGTGGTCTTTTCTGGCCCACCCTCTCAAGGGACTCTTACACATTTTGTCAAAGCTGTCCTAGGTGTCAACAAGTAGGGTCCATCACAAAAAGGAATCAAATGCCACTCACTCACATCTTAGTGGTTGAAATCGTTGACTGTTGGGGAATTGATTTCATGGGTCCTTTTCCAAACTCTCGGGGATACCTCTACATACTCTTAGCTATTTATTATTTCTAAAATGGGTTGAGGCCATTCCAACTATGTCCAATGATCATCAAGTTGTTATTCGATTTCTTAGAGAGAACATATTTTCTCGATTTGGAATTCCTAGGGCTATAATCAGTGATCAAGGAACCCATTTCTACAACCGCCCATTCTCTTCACTCATTTCCAAGTATGGTATTTCTCATAAAGTTTCCACTGCATACCATCCTCTAACGAATGGTCAAGCTGAGTTAGCGAATAGGGAGATTAAGCAAATTCTTGAAAAAACTGTCAACCCCTCTAGGAAAGATTGGTATGAGAAACTCTTAGATGCTCTTTGGGAATATATAACTGCATATAAAACCATTTTAGGAATGTCCCCATATAGGTTGGTTTATGGTAATGCATGCCATTTGCCAGTGGAGATTGAACATAAGGCCTTTTGGGCAATTAAGAAAATGGATTATGACCTCTCATTGGCCGGAACAAAAAGGAAATTAGATCTCAATGAACTGGAGGAACTAAGGATGGAGGCTTATGAAAATTCAAGATTCAATAAATCTAGAGTTCAAGCCTACCAATATAGGAATATCAAGGTCAAACATTTTGAACTGGGAAAACTTGTGCTCTTGTATAGTTCAAAACTTCATTTACACCCGGGAAAGTTAAGGTCTAGATGGTCAGGACCTTTCATAGTGCATTATGTGTACCCCCATGGGGCAGTAGAGATTCACAATCCCGCAAGTGGTTACATATTCAAGGTCAATGGTAAAAGGTTAAAACCATTCATTGTATCATTCAATAAACATGAAATAGAGGTTGAGTTAATTGAGCCAACCTATGAACCAGGAAAAAATTAATAAATTTAGGATCTATATCGGGCTAACAATGTTAAACAAAGTGCTGCATGGGAGGAAACCCATGGTTTTCAAGTTTCCTATCATTTTGTTTTTTAATAAAATTTATATTTTAAATAGGATTAATTAATAATTTTTATTTAAAAAAAATTGTTGACCTGTTCTTCTATTATGATTATGGATGGGTATGAAAGGGGAGCACCGTATTCATCTGTGTCACGTGGTGTGATCCCTGAGTAATACCTTACCCAGAAAATTAAAAGAAGACAATGTATCCTTAGTTTGATTTAAAAAAAATAGAAAAACTGGAAAAACCGTAAAAATGATGATACTTGGAATTAAATAAGTCGTTGTGTTGTTTGTTTTGTCTGGTTTGTTCTTCTTTTTATGGTTCAGGTACTATTTTGGGTGATAAATGTTCAATTAAGGAGGTGCCTACATCCCCTAAGAAATCAAAGGACTAATTTGGAGCAGCAAGAACTTCAAATTCAACCAGCAGGTGATTTCATTCCATGATCCTCAGTTTCATTTTTTTTTGAACTTCCATTTTCTGCATCTACTCCTTCTAAATTTTCATTTTTCAAGCACTGGGGATAATGTTGTTTTAAGTTGGAGGGGATATAAAATAAAAAAAATGATTTTGTGTCAAAAAAAATAAATGATTTGAAAAAAAAATTTGTAAATGGAAGGAAAAATTCATTTAACATTGAACATGGTAATACATACTGCACACTTTGAAACTGAATATCAAATAATTTAGAATTCCCTGATTCTGATTTTAATCCTTGTATAATTTAATGAGCATAAATTTTGGAAAGTGTGGCTGTCCAATGTGATATTTCATCGTTTATATTTTCATCCAAATAAAAAAAATCACAATGCACGTCCTTTGGATAGTGGGGTATTAGTTTAAGTTCATGGGGTCCCCTAAATAAATAGCATATGTTTGGTGATCATTTTAGTTTAATATGAGTATTCAAAAAAAATTAAAAAAAAATTGTGCGTAGAGCAATGAAATGACCTAATGCGTGGCTTTTGACACTTGGGGATCATGACTCCATAGTTGTCTGGCCTAGAGTTTGTAATTTTATATCTTTTTTGGGTAATTTGAATTTGTTTTTCACGGAGTTAACTTGAGATTATGCCCAAGTATGTGGGCTTCACTTGGTTCCCTAAGGTCTTTTAGCCTGGGAGTCATCAGCAAAGTCTCTCTACAGGGGTTGATTCTTTTGAGTGCAATTTCAATTACCATGGTAAAATTGAAAAAAAAAATACAAAAAAACAATACAAAAAAATGAATAATCATCTTAATATTGAAATGCGATTCCACCTAGCGCTTCCGTAATTTCTCCCTTGAATAAAGATGAACCCCCATGTCTATTGTGATGCACAACACATCCTCATACTTAATTGATATTAGATGAAATATGGAAATGAATTTGAACAAAGGAATGAGCTTGGGATTGGGATATGCTTATTTTGTATTAAAATATTTTTATGGGATTCATGATTGTTTGGTATAAGGGTTTCTGGTGATCATTGTGTATTAATTGTTTTTTGGAAAAGGGAATTTGAATTTCATATTGTTGAGATATATTTTGCTCGGGACTAGAAAAACTCAAGTTGGAGGGTGTGATTAGCCACGAAATGAGGCTAATATTCATTTGTAATATACATAATATTCATTTTCTTTATTATTCATAAAAACCATTTTATTTCATTTTACACTTTGAACATCATTTCACATTATGACTGTAATACCTTCTAAAAATTCACTATTATGTGGTACATTTTTGAACATCATTTGAAGTACCCAATAATTCATTTGATTATACATATTTAATTTTGATATTTTTGGAAATTGATCTACACTCCAATATGAACATGTTTCATTCAGGGATCAATGGATAATTCATGGAAGAAGATGGGGATATTTTGTGATGAACAGAAGCAATTCTAGAGAAGGAAGATTGAACATCAGCCCACTGATGCGACGGTGGGGCCCAACATACAGGCCCAATGAATCCCAAATTTCGGTGGATACTATAAGACATGTATAGGAACAAATAATTCTTCAAAATATAATTCTAATTTGGCCTCTATGGTGGTCATTAAGGCACCCAAAGTTAGAGATACAATTCTGGGCCAGATTCTGCGGCCCAGAAAAACAGCCCACTAATTTGATCATATCTCAGAATCCAAAACTCCAAATGTGCTCAAATTTTGCAGGCGGTTATAAGCCATCTCTAGATCCATTTTCTTCATCTATTTCCCACTCTGATTCGGCCATATAAAAGGTCAGCCAAACGTGTCTGTTCGGTGGATGAAAGCTGGCTGCCACCTCGGGTCAAATGTGGAAAAGTCCAAATTCCACAAACTTTCCACCACCTATGGCCTACCAAAATTAATTGAGATGATTTGTACTAATGGAGGCTCGACCCAAGTGCTAGAAAATTCATATTTAAGGCAGTGGTGTTGGAGGATTTAGCAATCTTTGGTGCTTTGTTTCATTGTAGTGTTATACTGTCGCTTTGTGTTTGTAATCGCATTTCTTTCTCATGTAAGTTGTTTAATTCACCTTAGTTTCATAATAAAAGTTCTTTGTTTACTCTTATTCTATTCTTCTACTTACCACGTTGATACTGTTGGTTCAAGGTGTGAATTTATTCACACCATACTTTGTGATATTTATCACACAACGGAGGAGTGATCTATTTTTGTTGTTGTTTTTTACTTCTTCAATTCCACCTTTGTAAGTCTACTTACCTCTTCCGTTGAAGACATGTCATCAATGGAGGGCTAACTCTTTTATGGGTTGATCCAAGGGAGTAGCAAGGGGCTAGATTGGATGTTATTTATCACTCTATTAATGGATAATCACTTCTTTTAAATGAGATTTTTATTTGATGATTTTAAAACATCTTCATCCTTATTGAATTTAAGGTCACACATTTGAAGTGCTAATACGAACCTCTACCTTGAAGTGCTCAAAAATTTGATCCTTAAAATGTATAGGTGATTAGTATTAGGGTGTGTAGGCATTAAATCAGTAAGTGATGATTTCATTTTATCTTTTTAAATGAATCCATCTCAATTATAAGAAATTGAAATCATTAAAAAAGTAATTCATCATATCCACCCTGAGTGATAACCTAGGATCAACTCATTATTTTAAATTGAATTCACTTAAATATGTTAGTTATCCTTTAAACCCATATAAAATCAACCCAAGTTGGCCAATTCATAGACAAAAACTGTCCATAGAATGTACGTGTCTATAGGTTTTTTCTTAGGTCTCTAAGGATTCGATAACCCAAGCTAAACTACAAGGACAGTTCTACCTTCATCTCTTGGGTAAATTTGAGAGAGAATCAGGTTGATCATTCCCAAAAATGACTTTTTACCAATAATTTTCGCATTTTTAATCTTCTAACTACCAGAAAAAGGATTAAGAGAAAAGAAAAAAAGAGCTCTCATATAACATTGTAATATCTCAGGCTGCCTGAAAATCAAACTAGTAGTCAGACCAGTCACCACATTACATAAACCTTTCATCCGCTTAGTCAATAGGCTTCCTAATATATATGAGGGTCTAATGGTGGTACGGTGGGGAGAATATATCCTCATTATATTAGTATAAAATTGTTAAAAGAATAAAGAATCAATAGAATACAAAGTATGTAGTAATTATAAATGTGACGAAGTGAAATAGAAATATAGTAGCAGGTATAGATAATAAGTGGAAAATGCCATATATTCATCAATGCATGCTTTTCCCGATTATTCCACATAAGGTAAGAAATAAATATATAGTAGGGGATATATAATAGTATAACAGAAGTAAAAAAACATACAAATTCCCAAGGGAAAACTATGCGAGAGTCCTGATATTCGGCTTATTCTCATTCTCCTAACACTAATATGAAATACACTACACAAGAAATGATCCATTGACTTGTGAGTATGAAGTAAAGAAAGGTGGAAAAGGAGGACCATGTAGGGCGTGAGATATACACAGTTGGAAATCTAGAAAAAATAAAAAATGTAGATAGTACCCAATTTCAAACAGGTATAAAAATATAAAAAAATATACATCAAAAAGTACTAGAATATTAAGATAATCAACCAACGTATCAATGGAAACAACACTACAAGATCAAAGAATCGACAAAAACCACCACCTTTGTGTGGTTCTTTCCCCTTTCTCAAACCTGGGAAAAGGAAATCTTTTAAGGCCCAAATGTAAAGGTAGGGTGTGAGATTAAATCCAAATAGGGTCCCACGAGGTGTTCCATAATAGTATTCCATGATCAATAATCCAAATCATGATTTCATTTTTTAACAAAATTAGCATCGAAGAAACATATCCTATTTAAAATAGAACATGATTTTCATTTCAAATGATGGAATCATTTGAAACAGTGTCATAATAAACATTTTATATAAATCACAAGACCAGAGTAAAAATTTTCAAAATTAATTTCATATTTTTTAAAGTAAAAACAATTAGAATCATGGTCAACATCTATCTATTACAATAGTTTCCAGTTATGAGATACTCACACACTCAATCTATGATCATGACAATATGAACACACGTCCTATTGGATCAGGATGAATAGGACCCACCAAAATCCCATTGGGGA
This sequence comes from Viscum album, assembly GCA_963277665.1. Taxonomy (NCBI): domain Eukaryota; kingdom Viridiplantae; phylum Streptophyta; class Magnoliopsida; order Santalales; family Viscaceae; genus Viscum; species Viscum album. The sequence goes on along the minus strand of OY728132.1, from coordinate 1,378,099,234 downwards.
GAATATTCACCAAACTAGGTATACATTAGAGTTTTAAAGCACCAATCCCTTTCTAGGTCATTACCATACTAGCGTGTTTTTTCCAAACAACATAGTAACTACCCAGGATCGCATGTTCCCAAACAATCTATCAAATTTTGGGAATTTTTTTTAAAACTATTTAAAATTCAATTTCTACATTTATGTTTCAATTTTCCAATTTCACATTTTAAAAATATATTTTTTTTCAATCAATTGATGCATTATTATAGGTAAAACCAACCATAGGTTCGTATCAAATCAATTTAATCCTTTTTTATCAAAATTAAATTTCAAAAATATATTTCACAATTTCCATAAAAATTCCAATATTGAAAAATTTTCAATTTTAGTTGAATTTGGTATTTTCCCACAAAATTAATGCCAATACAATTTCAAATTCTAAATTTCGTTAAATTGGGGTTCTATAATTTAATTTAATGAAATATAAATCAATCAATCAATTTAAGGATTTAGTAAATGAAAAATCTCTACAAAACACCAAACATTACTCATGAAGATCACAAAACACAATGGCTACAGTGGTATTTTCCAAGGAAAAAATATTGAAAAGATATTGAGGAATCAATCCTTGATTTAAGTTATAAAATTTAAAATTTTATATCAATAAAAAACTTCATAAACTAAAAAACCCTATACAGGAAATTATAATAGAGAGAGAGAGAAGATATGGGAGAATATATCTTACTCTACAGGGATAAAAAGAGTTTCACTAGGCTTCATTCCTCCCAATAAAGGGGTATGAAGGATCCAAAATTTTCATTAAGAGACATATCAAACTCATAAATTGATATATGGAATTTTTGTGTTGAGTGGTAGGTTATATATGTGTTTGGAAAATTTTAAAATAATTTTCAGAATATTAAATACTGATGCGCATGTTAGCTTTGTAGGACCATAAATATAGTCGAACTACATGGAAAAAACATTTTCTCATCTGATGGGGTTCACATTTTCTACTAGTTTCCCACACAATTTGTCAAATTTCATGGTGACCATGAAATCCCCCACTGCCTAGGTCTTTAGAGTTTTCCCTGGGTTGGAGAACAAGTTGGGAAAACCCCATACCAACCATGCATAACCCGTAAAATTAAAAAAAAAGTAAATGTTATTCTCGAAAAAACCCTATAAAAGCCCCTAAAAAGACCAAAAAACAGAGGGATGTAGAGTTATAGAAAAATTAAAGAGGAATTTACAACCGCATCATCATAGAAAATTTATGTGCCTGGATAGCATATCTAGAAACGTTCATATTAAAAAGATAAGTCCACGGTTCTCTTATCAATGCCACTCTCTCACAAGTCTCATGAGTATCAGATTTTTTTTCTCCATAGAACTTAAACCAATGGTATCATAATTCCATGATGTACCTTGGTTTCAGAATCAACTATCCAGAATAGATTGTTAGATAAAAAATAAATCAGTCTCAACATATATATCACTCCATCTCAAAACATGAGATGGATTAGAAAGATACTTCCACAACTATGATACATGAAACACATTATGTTTCTATGTAAACTATGGTTGAGGTTATAAACGGTCATCCACTTCCCCACCTTATGTACAACCTCAAAAGTCCCCAAAAACTGAGTAGAAATATTCATATTCCTCCCAAGATTTCAATGACCTAAACAAGGTGGCACTTTCAAGAACACGTGATCTCCAACTAAAAATTTCACCAGTTTGTGATGATGATCAACAAATGATTTATACCAACATTGTGTTGTCCCCATTCATTAAAGAATAAACTGAATCAATGATGCATTATTTTAAATCAAGATCTATCTAAACAAGGAAATCTCAATGATATCCAACCAAAAAAAATATAGATTTACATGGATGTGCATACATGGACTCAAAAGGATCCATTCTAATCACTAATTGGAAACTATTTTTATAAAAAATATTAACGAGTCCAAAATGGTCATCCCAAGATCCACTAATATCAAGAATGATGGATCAAAGAATATCCTATATAATCAATATATCTCTATATATCTGTTCATATATCTACAGATTTTATGTCATACTCAAATGAACATGAGATCCTTGGTCCTCTTATTGGACTGTCCAAAATCCAGAAGTCAAATGGGGATCTATATCATAAACTATAGAAAATAGAACTCCCTGAAAATGAACAATCTCTTTAACATTTTAATTTCAAAACTCCTCAAATCTGGTTACATCACAAATGGTTATAAAGTGAGATGATTTGGTCATCGTATCGATCACAACACATATAACATTCCTATTTCATTGGGTACAAGGATATAAAACCAGAAATTCCATTGAGTTCCAATCACACATCCATGTAGAAATTGGAAGTGTCTAAAGAAAACTCAAAGAACTCTAGTTATCAACCTTAAACAATGGAAAAATACAATAATAAGATACAAAACCAGTAATTCCTCATCTCATTCTAGGCCACCAAAAACATCACTGCATTTAATAGAACATATTTTTGGTTCCTTTACAAACTTCCCATTAAGAATTATGAAAATCCCCAATCATAGATTTATTACGATCTATCAAAATAATAAAAAAATTTAAATTCATGGAATACCCTCCTTAGATAATGACCACTATGAAACTTTCTCCACACCATAAATAGTGTCTTAAATTCTATATAACTCATCACCATGATTTTGTTCTTAAAGAACCATTTAGAGAAGAAAAGAGGTCGACTAAACACTGGCCCACCATTTCCTGAACTCCAATATGCAATTGTGAAAAAAGAGACATCAATTACCACTATTAAGTTGATTATTTAATATCCTAGGTTATATGTTTCATACTTAAAGAATCTATGATGACATACCATTTCATCATATTATGGGAGATGGAAAAAGGATTTTAGATATTCCACTCAATTCCCTTGAGGAGATTCAATTATTTTTGATAGAACATATAAATAAATCTCTTGTGGTCAAAATACATGGTAAAAATTTCAATGAAAACAAAATTATATAACATTTTAAGTGCATGCATCTGGATAGAGAGTTCAAGATCAGGGGTTGGGTAATTCTTCTCGTGTGTCTTATGATGCTGAGATCCATAAGAAATGAAATTTTTACCCTAAAAATAACACTACCAAAACCTGAAACTGATGTTTCATAGAAGACTACATAGACCTACAAGGCCTCATGAAGAGCCACCACTAGTAAAAAAGTCAAAATATGTTTGAGAATGACAAAAAAACTATGACAATGTTAATCCTAAACAAACTTCACTCCCTTCTGAGTGAGTGTGGTCATTAGAGAATCCAAATTTGAGAAATAGTTTACACAACAGTGATAACATCCAGAAAAACTGAAAAATATTTGAATCTCCAAAGAATTTCACAATTTCTCACATGTTTTAAATAATTTAACATTCTTAGGACCAACTAAGATATCATCTTTTGAAGTAACATTTCCCATGAACTTAACATCCCATATCTAGAAATCACATTTTGAAAGATTTTCATAAATTTAAGGTTCTTTTAACAATTCCCAAACTGATCTCATATGCTGCAGTTGATTATCCATAACCATAAGGTAAAAAAAGTTTTCATCCACAAAGACCACAAAAAAGTATCCATATTTTCATGGAAGATACTATTAAACAAATTTATAAAGACTGTAGGTGCATTGGTTAAACCTAATAGCATGAAAAGGTATTCATAATTTATATAACTTCCCTGAAAGGTGCTTTTTTGAATATCAAATTATTTTATTCTCAAATGGAGATAACAATATCGAAGATCAATCTTTTAGAAACACCGTTACAATTTTAACAAATATAACAGATCATTAGTATGTGGTAATATATACTTTTTCTTTACCATACATCAATTATGTTTTCTGTAATCAAAATGAATCCAAAGTGTCCCACCATCATTCTTAGAAAATTGAAAAAGTTCCACCCAAGGTGACACACTCGAAAATATAAGAACTTATCTATAATATATTTGAACCAAGTATTTAACTCTTTCATTTAAGCAAGTTCTATAAGATAATATGGAATTGTACCTAGTTGAGTACTAGAAACTAAATCAATAGAAAAATATACCTCTCTTACTGGTGGAAAAAACAGAGAAGTCAAAAAGAAAAAATCCGTGAAACTCGATGAAAACTGTAGGGTGATCATCCCTTCTGGATTCTCACTCCAGATCAAAATATAACACTACTATAATTTCCCCAATTTTGGATAATAAGTTCCAACCCTAATCAACCCCAGGTCTTGTTCTCCCTAAAAGATAAAACACAACCCACCAAGGGGGTTCCTGTTGAGAACTAGAAAACCCCAAGAAGGTTTAATGTTAACAAAATACATAAGAAAATAAAGGCAATATACACCCCACTATCCATTCATTTTGAATGGTGTAGTAATATCCATCATAAAGGATAAAATATTAAAAGGAAGAGTTAGAATATTCACAAAATGGGTCAAAATGAAATAATGAGATGTACTAGTATCAAATTAATATGACACTTAGGATGAATTTATAGTGATGGTATCTCTCACAGTCACTGGACACATATCCACATCCTTTAGAGACTCTTCCACTATGTGACCAAGATTCGTGCTGGATGCATACAATCGAAACCCCTAAGTTTGTTAAGAATATGATTTCAACATAGTACTTTTAGGTGACGATGATCATATTCCACAGTGTGGAGAAGAATAGAAATTAAATAACTACTTCATGTGACCTGAGAATCTGCAAGAACCACTTATCTTGGGTGCTTCAGGGCAAAACTATTTTGAGTGCCTATTCATTCCAAACTAGTTGAAAATAAAAGGGATTATGCCCGACATTGAAATTGGTATGGAAGAATCTAGCTATCAAGAACCACCACAAGAATCATCACACTTTCATATCAATTTATGGGAACTCATAGAACTAACACTATGAGAAAAAGGAACTCCCGTAAACCCTGAATTATCATCCAGATCATGATCATCCCTCAATGCCCAATCCAATATATCAATATAAGAATAAAGCTCTAATAAGAATCCACGATAATGAGAATTAGATAGAAGTCGAATATCGAATCATCAAGTCATCATCTTCTCATTAAATATAATATAAAGTGAAAAATACACCATATCAATAATGTTATTTACATAGTTAGTCATTATCACGTCATCCTTACCGAGTTTGAAAACCTTATAGCCTTTACATCATCATAGAGTGTGGATAGAAATGGGGAATGAAAATAAATTTTGTGTACTTAAACTGTAAAAAACCATGATTCTACACCATTATAATCAACTCCTGCCATCTCTTTCTAGGTACATCTAGATTGAAGGTAGCACATTTCACTTTGATTAAATTAAGAATATCCAAGAACTGAAGAAAAAGAGAAATCATTCTCAACCAATATTCATAATCCTGAGGATTTGTTTGTCCTTGGAACGCTGGAGGCTTCTCGTGAAGGAACTCCTGAGAATTATTCCATGAATAATCTCTTTGAGGTTCTATAACTATATCCTTTATAAGAATTGGTTCAGATGTATATCCCAGAGCATTGAAAAACATATAATATCCTCATCCATATTTCGGTGCATGAGATTATTTTCTCACTATAGTTTTTCTACAGCTTCCTCTCGGATCTAATTCACTTTTATTCTAAGAATTATAATGCTACAAAAAAATAAACCACCACCATTAAAGATACCAGAATATTACTCAGATCAATACTCAAATAAGAGAAATGAGAGAAAATAATCCTTATAAATAGATTAACAAGATTTGGAGTTCAACCTATCTAAATCATATACAGGGAAAATACTATAACTAATCTTCAATATGCCTTTCACAAATCACCCATGGTGACTTAAGGGTTCAAATGAAGAGAGTTTTCCATTAAGTCACTTGTAACAACTTCTTATGTACAGATAAGATCACTTTGGTGTATAATAGAATCATGTAATGATACACAACTAGAAACTTTGATACCAATTTTTCACGAACCTACATGGATACCTTGGTACCATTATACTTGGGCTGACACTGACATGGCATGATGAGTGTTCCCATTCTCCATGAGTTAGTGACAATAACTAGGACTCATGCAAGATAGAAGTGGAAATTTGTTTCCCACAAAATATCAGATGTTTAAATATTCATATTAGTATTCTCAAAGAAAAATCCTAATCGAGATAGTACCAAAATTATAATAGGTATAACAAAACCCAAAATAGTATATCAACAAGTACCATAAGAACAAGATAAATGACACATGTCCCAACAGACACACTCCAAGATCAAATAATCAACAAAAACGACGCCCTCTAAGTGGTTCTATCCCCTTTCTCAAACCTGGAAGAAGGAAATATAAAAATTCCAAAAGGAAAAGGTAGGGTGTGAGCTAAATTAAAAATAGGCTCTCGCTATGTGTTCTATAATAAGACTCTATACTGAATAATCAAAATCATGATTTCAATTTTAAAAAATAGGCATGGTATTAAAATGTCATATTAAAAAAATACTAGTTTAGCATTTCAAAGGATGATTTTTTTTAAAAAAATGTCTTAATAATAAATTTATATAAAACTTTTTATTTAAACCGCTAGGCACGAGTAAATAGTTTCATTATCATTAGAATTTTAATCTAATTAAACACAACCAGAAACATGTTCATCTACCCTGAGGTGAAATAGTTTCCTATTTTAAGATCCTCACACACTCAATTAGAGATCAAGGAAAAATGAACACACAACCCCCAGGCTAATTCCAAATAGGATCTATCAATATTCTAATGGGGATAAGAACCTCATAACTAGGTTTATGCTAGAGTTGTAATGTGTCAATCCATTTTTATTCTATTACCATCATAAAGTGTTTTAAAAAATAACTTACTAATTACCCAACCTCCAATTTTCTCAAACAATCAATCAATAATTGGAAAATTATTTTAAGTCTTTTTAAAATAAAATCATCCCATTTTCAATTTAAATATTCCAATTTCATATAAAAATAAAAAATATATTGTTTTAAAAAAATTTCATTTTAAAATATAAAACAAAAAATAGGTTCTTATCAATTCAATTTAATACATTTTTTTCTCAAAAACCAATTTCACAAATAATTTCCTCTCTTTCCATCAAATTGCTATCATGAAACAATTTCCAATTCCATTAGAATTGTGTATTTTTCACCAAAATTCATTCAAATAAAATTTCAAAGTCTAATATTAACCGAATTGAGGTTCAATAATTTAATTGAAATATATCAAAATAAATAAAAAAAGGTTTTATTAAATGAATAATCTCAACAGAACCACCTAACTATTATCCTGATGATCGTGAAACACCATGCTCAAAATGGGATTTTCCAATGGATAATGTTGAAAATGGAGATCAAGTAATCAAAAGAGGATTCAAGATCCAAAACAATGGATTTTAGAAACATCAACAAAATGATGATCTAAAAAATCATATGTAGGAAAGAAGAAGAGAGTGAGAGAGAATAAACATGAGAAGATCCCATAATATAGAGGGATCAAATAAGTTTCTCCAAGCTTATATCTTCTATGGAAAGCGGTTTGGAGGATCCAAAAATAATCATTGAGAGCCTTCTCAACATTTAAAATCGTGATATGATTACTCTGGGTCAAACAGAAGGTTATACAGGGGTCTGAGTATTTTTAAAATATTAATCAAAAATAATAACACTCATGTACATGGTTAGTTGGGAAGGGTCTCAAGGTTTGTCAAATCATACACCTTTAATGTTTGACTCTCTAATAGGATGCATAATTTTTACTAGGTGGGTGCATGTTTTTTCATTAGTGCTCTGACCGTGCAAACCAATACTACTTGGGGTTTCCCATTTTTCCCTAGGTGGCTGCACTATTAGGAAAAAATATGCACCAACCATGAACAACCCATAAAAGTAAAAAAAAACTTCTTCCCAAAATAGCTCGAGGTGGACCCCAACCAAATAATTAAAAATATATGTTAAGGAGTAACTAATAATAGTAATAGGCTATTACATATAAAGTCTAATCCACTATTTGTGAATAAAATAAAACATTGTAAATGTATAAATGATAATAGTATATGCTAAAAAGTAAGAACCTGTCAGCTCATGATTCTAAGGGATACCTGGTCGACTATACCTTCATTTCCATAGGACTGAATGAGTTTGATTAGTTTACAAAACATATATATTGTAATATTATATATATAAATGTATATATATATATATATAATTAATATTTATACATGTATATACACCCTATATGTTTGTACATCTAGAGGCATATACATGGATATTAGGTGCTATATGGACCCGATGAATAAGTCACGAGTCCATATATACTTAAACGATCCAAGAGATCCATAAAAGGTTCTATCCATTATTTTCATATGAATGTGATACATCCTTTTCATCACTTGAGATGGTGGGGTGATTCGTCATGCCCAGAACCCGATATAGAGAAATTTGGGATGTCATACCCATCACTCAGATAGATGTAAAAGGAGTGGAAAGTCATGACCAACACCCAATGTAAGGGAGCATGAAATTTCATGCTCTAAAAGTCCCTTACCCATTTTCTCCATATAATATTAATGGATTACTTATAATAATGATAATTTTCATGAGTAATTACCTATACAATTTTTTTATCATTCAACCCAATCAAATCATGGGTATAACAATCCAATTGATTCATAATCATAGTAATGTATCATGTGGTGTGGAATTTCTACCCACATCCATTAATTTATATTGTACCATTTAATTTAATAATCAATAAAATCCATTTATAAATAAAAGAAAGTCTATGACCATGGAATTCCATTTACAACCAATAAATTACCATGAATTTCAAAGAAAACACCCATGCCATAATACCAAGTATGATATAAAACACTTACCACTCCCCTTTTAGATTATAATAAAACACACCTAAAAATTAAGTTTTATTAGAAAACATGACATAGTAATCAACCAATTCATCTAATTTAATTAAGTTTACTCCCTTTATAATGCATGAACCAACCCACTAAAAAATTGGTTTTAAAGGAGGCCTAATAAAGGAAGTAGCATTTCAAGAAATTAAAAAAATGTCCCAGGAAGATGATTTAATTACCTAGAAAAAAAGGACCATGATCCATAAGAGAGACACCCCAAAGGGATTTTTTGATTCTACATGATCAAATTATAATGATTCTATTATAGGAAAAATAGGTATATATATATATAATTGGTCTTTTAAAAATAATTTCACATTTTCATATAAACACATGGTGGATATTATAATGTGGCAAGAAAACGTAAATTATAAAATACAAATACATCAGTGAAAAATTTATAGTCTTCCTAAAAAATACAAAAAAATTATTCTTATCTAATATCAATTTTTTATTTGAGCCGGTTTGAGAGAAATTGAATAAATTGTTGAATGCCTTGAAAATAAAGAGATTTATCTCCCACCAAAAGAGATTGGAAGAGAATATTATAAATGAATAATAGAGGAACACAGAGTCAAATAATCACTGAAACACTTCCAGCATGATGAAGGATGGTTGAAAAAGTCACTAGATGAGGGAGATATACTCATATCTAGAAATGGATAAGGATAGCTCCACCGGAGAAGCTGTGCATTGAGGAAGAAAAGGGAAATTGGGGAGGATGAAAATAAAATGGATAGAGGGAAGAATGGGACATTAACCCATTAAATGAGGTGTGAGGTTTGGAGCCATAGTTTTTTAAACTGTGCACCAACCGTGCTTGAGCCTCTTCCCAAGTAAAGGGATCACACAGTTTATGTGCTTGGTATGGGAAACTGTATTCCCACTGTGTACTTTCCATCGTTCAAGAAACTTGTATAAACTAAACAGACATGAATATCCTATCACATGGTAAAAACAATTCACTTTATACCTCCAGGTCCATTGCATTAGCTACATAATTCCTCCAGGGGGAATATAGATTCAGACACACTATGCACCACTTCTAGCCTACATACAATTTTATGTTTCATGTTTTGTTTCTCCAAAAACCTGATGGAACAACTGAAGAAACACTTGAGCCTTTAACAAAGTCTAAATAAAATTTAAGTGTCACAACCTTCTAAATTCCATTATGAAGCTTGGTTTAAAATTTATCCCATCCAACAAATAAAAAAATGAATTTCCTTTGGAAGATTTCATCCTAGTCTAAAACATAGGACATTACATCATGGGTTGAAATGTATAAGAATGACCATAATTTTAATTTAATAGATATGCCTTTTGAGGTTTTATGTTATGGAAATAATATGGGAGAAATTTATTGACTTTTGATTGATGTTTTAGGTATATTTCACCTTTAATTATAATAAGTAAAATAATTATTTGGGGAAGATTGCCTTTAAAATTTATGGACATAATTTTTAATGTATTAGTAACGTTTACAGTGTATATGATATTTTATGTTTAATTTATTATAGTTCATTACAATTTGGAAACATATTATAATCATTCAGTCAATCATGTGATTTAAAATTGATTTTGTGACTTTGTGATTAATGTAATTTTTTGAAGAAGTTCAATATTTTGGGAACATTATATGATTAAAATAAAAAGTATATTATTTTATATAATCAGATTTTGTATTAGGAATAATTATTGATTTATATTTTTGAAGAATATATTATTTTAATGTTTTCTATGATGATTTTTGTTATTCATAAAAAATATTATCATATTGTTGAGATTATATGATAGTGGAATATAAATTTTTGGGTATATGAAATTTTATGTGAATAATATTGTTTGAAGATAAATCATAAATTAATCTCAAAAAAATATTAGGTCATATCCCTATATTTTTTCGCTTCTATAACTTGGAAGAGTTTGAACAGTTATATATGGATTCCATAAAGCTTATCTTCAGGTGTATTTGTTAAGGATATTATGATTAACATAAAATTTCATCATTTTGTATATTAACTTACATTATGATAACCATTTTCGTTTTGGGTAATTTTAATAGATTGGTAGAATAAATTTTTATACATTTATGGATTACGTGATCTATTAAAAGATTAATTTAGCACTTCAAGAATGGAAAATTCATGTTTAATACTCATCGTTTGTTGAAAAGCATGAGATTGTGGTGGAAACTGATTAAAGGATGTAATTATATTTCCACATAATTATATTTCCTTATGGTATTAATCTAGATAATGATTGGATTTCTGAACTTTTGAAAGATATATTGAAACAAAAAATTTATACTATTACCTACATTTTGGATGAATTGATGGTTTATTTACACCTCATTTATTCCAAATTTTATGGCCAATGACTTTATTATGATCACTCACTTTTTTGTGATAAATGTTCTCTATCACTCTCCATCATTATTTGAAAATTGTGCTTTCCCATGATGTTTTTTCCCATTATGAAAAATTATATCATTTTTGGAAAAATATTTATTTGTTATTCCAAATGACCTTTATATTTAAAATTCCCTGTTTTAATGAGGAAGAAATATTAAAACATTTTATGATGTGCGGTTTTACAAATATATTTTAAAATTTCAAACCCTTGACTAAAAATCTCACGTTAAAATGGAAAATATATAATTTATTAATGTTTGTGTGGGGGGGGGTGTGACAACATGATATTTTAAAAGAATAAAATTATATTTGATAGTATGTATTCTACATAGCATAATGTTTAAATGAACTAAGTAAAATTATTATTTAAATATGGCCATCATATCCAAGGTTACCTCTATTCCTCTCATTGTCACACATTTTTTCACTATTTCATGGAAAATACCTACCATGTATATTACCAAAATATCATAAAACATATTTTATGTAATAGTATTGTAATAATACTAACGATAGAGGGGTTAATATTTATTGAATAATTGGTTGTCTGAAGAAGATTTATATATTTTTATCGAATGTTTTTGTTCTATTTCATATTATAAATCATTAAAATATCATTCAAAATAGATGAAATAATAAAAAAGTTATACTAAATATAGTTTTATGTTTCTAATTTAATGTAAAAAACTTATACACATCCCACATCCATAATGTGGGAAACCAAACCATCACTCTTGTGTACGATATACTACCATGTCATGATCTGATGTAATTAATTTTTCATCACCGCCACTCAGGTGTGGTAATAATAATTGATTTAATTTTTATATATATCATATTCATGAAAAATTTATCATTACTTAAAAATAAAATTTCATCTGATTTATTGTATTTTCTACCATTGAAAAACTATAATATCATTTGTGTATACATGTGGTTTACCACCTCCACAAAGTGATGCGATTCATTTTTTCAGACCATATCTCCTGGATTATATATATAAGTATATTTAATGAAATTATAATTTACTTATGATATAACGAAAATTATTGAATGATAAAATAATACTTTCCCTATTTCCCTCATGATCTATGAAAAAATTAAAACCTTACCCATGTGTACATATTTTTTACCATCCTTATTAATGTAACATAATTTATTTTTCATAACCTTCACACATAGTTGGTTTGAAGAGTATAATTAATATATAAAAATAATAATTATTTCATTAATATTATTCTAGATTTGATTTTATAAGGACCAATTATTCCATAGTCAACAAACTGATGCCATTTTTGGATCAGTGAGTCGAATATCACCAAAATAACCAACCTGGTCTAAATATACTAATTAATTAAATATGTCATTGAAATAAAAAAACTAAATTAAATAATGGTTTTTATGATAAGTTATTAATCATCGAAAATGTTAATATGAAAGTAAATAATTGATCCCATTTAAATATTCCCAAGATAAATAGTGTATGCGATGTTCTAGACCAGAGGTTAGAGACCCATTACCTTAATAAAAACATTTTAAATGGTTTAAATATTTATTTTATAAATATGTTATTCTATTTCCATATTCATAAAAATAACATATCAATGAATTTATATGGAAATAAAGTAATTATAAAAATCATTTTATTTCACTTTATTCTTTGTTCTAAATGTTTTCCAAAGGAATATTTTGGCATATTTTATAAGGAACATTTTGAAAAAAGGGAAAAGAAATGTTCTATAATAATATAAATAACATAAATGTATTTTACAACCACCATAACTGTTTTTTTCTTTTAATGATTTCATTATAAGATATCATATTTCCTATTAAAAATATAATTTATATTTTTTAGATTTTCTAAAAAATGGTTATAGATGGACTCAATATTTTAATATCCTAAAATGTTTTATAGGATTTAAGGCACATCATTGTGAGAATGATTATTGAAATTAAATATTTAATGTATTATGATTATGTTATTGTTTTGGGAAGTTTTTATGATTAAGGGTGATTCCGATATAGTTCATAATGATGGGTGAGATCTTTATAGGTCTTCAATTCATTTTTTAAAGGGATTGAGTTAACGAGTTATAGTTTTCTCCTAATAGAATATTAGAATTTACGAGTTAGGTTGTTCAATATGTAATAGTTATTGTAAAAGTAATATGAAAATGATTTACCACATTACCTATATGAAATTTCTATTCTTACTAATGAGTTTTCATGTAAATATTTTCATTTCACATGGTATGTTATGGGTTTTTTATTTTAAATGAATAATTCCTCTATTTTGGGAAAAAATTTATGTTTTGAAGAAAATAATATCAAGCATTTTATTTTTTTAAAAGAAACCCTTATGATTATGATTTTTTTATGTTTTATTGTTATGTGTTTTATGAAAAATATTATGTGGTAAGTCCGATTTCATGTTTAAGAAAATGACTGTTTCATTTCAAATTTTATTTAATTAAAGAAAATATTTCATTTAGGATCTCATGGTTTTAAAATTAATTAATGAGCTTATGTCATTATTTTTATATATCCATTAATGAGATCTGTTCTCATACTATATTTTAATTTTTTTTTCAATAGATTTGGGGATTATTAAGAAAGAAAAGTCATTTTGAATGTCATGAAGGGTTTTCATGAAAAACGTCTTTCATTATAAAATATTTATATTATAGGAGAAAATGCATACTAAATGGATCTATCCACATTTTAACATATGGGTTTGTTATGTAATAGTTTTGAACTAATTTTATAATATTATAAGAAACTTTCATCCAAATTTAATCAAGGGAACCCCTTTTTATAAATCATGAATGTATGGGTTGTTTAATGTATGGGTCCTTATAGATTAAATTATTATAAGTTTTATCACCCCAATATTCCATGGTATTCTTCTCTTTGAATAATATAATAGCTTGTGTTGTACACAACTTCGAGTTCTGGCACACCACGACCAATAAAACTAGCTGTTATGAATATCAATACACACTTTTTGATGGATAGTGAACAACACTACGTCATTGTTTAAAACAAACTTTTTATTTAAATAATTATTTATTTTATTTAAATTTATTTTATTTAAAAATAGAAACATAATACTTATATAAGTTCAATGTAATTTATTGGAGTTATTTTATAATAAAATTAGATATATAAAATTTTATTGAACTCTTTATCATCTTTTACCCACCTTTTAGGCACATTTTCAAATTTTCATAAAACATAATTTTATTGCTACTGTGAATTGAATTTATAAAATACGAGTGATGTGGTTGACATATATTTGTGGAATATGGTTTAATATGATGAAAATAATTTTTGGGGAATATTTACTTTTGAATTTTTTTTACCACGGGTAAAAGTAAATTGGGTAATTAAAGTTAAAAATGATATTATAATTACCCAAAAATTGTCATAATTTTATTTTAAAAGAGTATTTATACAAAAATAAACTTTATAAATATAATATGATCCTCTTTGATCAACTTGTATTAGATTAAGACATTTAATATTATTTTATTTAAAGAAGAGTTAAAAGTGTTAAATACATATTTTAATAAGTAAAACATTTTGAATACAGGGTTATACATAAGATAACATCGACAATAAATATTAATTAGAAATATAAATATATATTTCACATAATGGTACTTTGTTGACAATTTTTAGACATTGAATAATTATGTTTATTTATGACACAATGATGATGTAGTAATTACCTTATTAATGAAAGACTATAATAATTGATATTATAAATATCCAAATAAATGAAAATTGAGAATATTGATGAATCAAACTAATTTTATAGGTTAATATGACATTATAGGATTAAGTTAATGTCTTTTTATAATTAATAAAGCTTTTATGAATTTCACAAAAACCAAATACTAAATAGTGTCAAAATTGACACAAATGAGTTTTTTAATACAAATACTATATTATTAAATAATATAATACTCCTAAATATATAAGGATCAGCCAAAGAACATATATAATTATAGATATGTCATAAATTTACCACTTTAGGTTCTCTTTGAATTTTATAGTATTTTTATTAACCATGTAATATAAAAATACTAGAAGACATTGCAAAGGTTAAACTATTTAACTAAGAGTTAAATCTAAAATATAAGGTCAATATGGTGACCTAAACAAGTCTAAAACCTATTTTTTGAGATAATTTAGACCCGTCACCACCTTATACTCGAAATAAATCTATTTAGAGCCATTATAATCCGAAAATTATTTTATAATTAATTAATATTTCATGCTTTTCCAAAAGTGACACTCACATATCTTATAAAATGGTACTTACCCTTATCGCAAAATCACACCTCCAAAACCATTTGTCTCAGCCAAACCTAGCTCAAATATCCTTCCAACTACCCTAACATCAACTTATATTCCTTTATTTGATCAGAATACCAACCTAAGGATCCCATTTTATCAAATCAAAAGGAAGCTCCCAAAAAGAGGTAATAATTTCATCACCTCTTTCAAAGATCTTTTCTTCATCCACTTCCTCTTTCTTTTTTGTTTCCATACCAATGTAATTACTCCAGTACCTTATACATAATTTGATGTTATTATAAATATTTTAACACCATATTCATTTTTCTATCCATCATATGAATGAAAAAGTCACCATACATGCGTACGTACGGCTTACCGTCTCCAAGTCTTGGTGTAGTTTGTTATTCAACACTTCATTTTTTGGATGGGTAAAATAATGAGTACAGTTGATGTAAATAATAAATATAACAAGTTAATTATTTTTTATAATTAATATTCCATTAAATTACATATGCTTTCACCACTAATAGAATGATATTGTCGGTCATGCATACGTATAGATTACTGTCCCTAGGAACGTGATGAGATTCATTCCCCATCAAAACCATTAAAGAATAATTTTCAGTTTTTAATTTAGAACAATGTTTAAGAACATAATATCATTCTGTATATGAATGAAATACGTCCTATCCATAACAAACAAGACTTATTTAACAAAATATACAAAGGAAAATGAATCAGTTAACACTTGAAACAATGATATTACTGAAATTTTATTAACAAAATAATATTATAAGATCATATATGATATCATATTTATGTATGTGGTTCTTCTATAATTTAATAAAAATGATTTAACTATTATAAAAGAGTTCAACATAATCTCTACTACGGAAAATTACAAGGTAATGGTTACTTTTTCAATTTCTTTATTATCCGAGGTTGTTTTTAGGAAAGTATCTACTGGGACTTCTTTATAATCCACATCTGTGTTTCTAAAAAATGTATTTCATAACATTTTTACTATTTCCTATAAAATGGGTTAAAGTCATTTATACCCTTGTTTTACTTTTTATAATTTTTTTAATGTAATATTTCTGTTGTTTTCCAAATAAGGTACCTTATGGCCATTTTGAAAAATTAAGGTAAGAATGTTTTTTTATCTTATATAGAGGGTGATGCTATTTTACACAATTAAAACACCTAAAAATATTACCATACAAGATTATAATAATTTTTTTAAAAATGTTTTCTTTTATAATTATGCGAATTTTAAATGATTCCAAAATAGAACGGCATATTTCTCTCAAATAGTTTTTATTTCATCTTTGTCTACATCCTTTGATGGATTTACACTTTTATGAAGATGATTTAATTTTATAAAGTCTTAAATATTTTATTGAAGGTTTTATGATATGTTTGAATTTGGATGTGTTATTTTTATACCATTCATGGTTTTTGGTTAAATTATTAACATTTCGTATGCTATTTTTAATACGAATGTTTATGTTATGTTTCAACCTTTTCATATGTGGAATGAATTGCACTTAGTAAGTGATGGGTGGAGCCCGATAAAGCTCCATGATGAATCGGTAGGTCTCATGAGACAAAATAGTGTATTTTTACAAGGATTTGACAAAATATAATTTGTAGTCCTGGCATGAGGCCTTGACTATGTGGTTTTGATGTCCGACATTATGCATTCCATCGATATAAAATTTTCTATTGATATTACATGTGAATATTCGACTTTTAGAATATCCATGTGTACAGGTAAATTGAATTATTTGATTTATCTTTTCCATATTATTTTGATGATTAATTTTAAAAGGCTTTTGTTTTAGTCTTATAAATTTCCTTCAATGTTTATTCTTATTTATGAAAGATTCTACTCTATAGTTATCCTTATTGAGCATCTGAGCTCACCCATTTCTTGTATTTTATTTTTCCCAGGATGTGAAGATGTATATTATGATTGAACTGTAGGGATAGGCTATGGGATATGAGTGTATTTAAATGAGCCCTTATGTAGTTTTTTTATTTCATAATGTAATGTAAAACTTATGTATGTATCTAGAGCATCCGAGGATACTCAAATGATCAGTCCTTCAGAACATGATTTCTTGTGATCATGCCAATGTTATTTAATAATTAATCATCTATAGGTAACTAGGGTCGGGGAGTTATAGTTTGTATCAGAGGATGTTTTGTAAAATCCTTGGAAACTAGATTTAGAAAAACTCGGATAAGAGAACATTACACAAATATAAAAATTAAGGATTAGTATAGAAGTACTTCCGTAGAATATTTTGTAAGGTATAGATTTTTTGAGTTTTCCAAGAAATAAATCCCTATCTGGATACGAGCTGGTAGAGGTGGCTCTAGAACAGATGTACCTAGGAGTGAAAACTACAACCAAGAGTTTTAGGCTTGACCCGGGGTTTCAAGGTACATGACAACAGGCCTTATTGTACTCTGGGTTTTGACACTCTAGGGGGATATGCTTAGGATAATTCAGATTTTTTTATAAACCATTATGAATGATTAATGAGTAAATACATCCTCAAAGAAAACATTTTTTATGATTTGGGATTATATGCATAAATTCCTCAATTTATGTTAGGTAATTTACTAGTTTGGAATTATGTATTGTGATTCATAAACTAATCTAGTGTATGCCATTGTTTAAAAATGGAACCTAGTAGAAGGAATAGAAACCGTATCAATGCACGTAATCTATGTAGGTATTTCCCTCCTACTCAAGATAATAATAGTAGATCTGGTGATGCAGCTGGTGCTAAATAGCTTAAAACCATAATGGAAAAACTCACTCAGGTTATGAATAATAACATTACCCATATGGATCACCCTCATCCACAATAAGGAGGATCAATGTTAGACCACTTCTTAAGGCAACAAGCACTAGTATTCAGTGAGACTAAAAATCCATTTTTAGCTTAGAAATGGATAAGTTCCTTAGAAAAAATATTCCATGCTTTGGGGAGTAGCGAAATGGAAAAAGTTTTCATGGTAGTTTATCGCCTCATAGGATATTCATATAAATGGTGGTCATTAATTCAAAATGAAATGGAGGGTAAGAAAGTATAAAATATGTAGTGGAGGGATTTTAAAGATAATTTCTTAGAAAAATAATTTCTTCGTGACCATTGATAAGATATTGAACAAAAATTTTTGAGTCTAAGGAAAAGGGAGGATGAGAATGTCGCTAAGTATGGGAATAAATTTACAAGGATAGTAAGAAATATTGTAGATTATATATATAACCCACGGATTAAGATTGATCGATTCATTGATGGTTTAAAACCATTTCATTGTCAAGAATTAGTCTCAAAATAATTCTCGTCATCTGAAGATACATTCTCATGTCCTATCAAGACAAAAAAGTACATATCTAAGTCTTACAACTTTAAATAAAAGCATGAGAAGAAGAGATATACTGAACACTATGGAAACGTAAATAAGGAGAAGAAGGGAAATGTTGAATTTCCAACCTACAATAAATGAGGGAAGAGACGCCCTAGTACTTGCCTGAAGGTAATGTGGGTTTGTTACAGGTGGGGTGAAAAATGTCACTAAGCACGTGATTGCAATGGAAAGAAATAGGATCTTAATGTGGAATGCTAAAATTTTAGAGAAATTGGGAATTATGCAAATGAATATCATATGTGCTAAGAAAACATACCTTATAAAAATCCAAGGGAGAAAGGACAAGCTTTTTGATCACTAATACTAAGTTGGAAGCTCTTAATGACGTGGCGGTAGGTAAATTAATGGTTTCCTCAAATTTATCTAATTATTTATTTGATTATGGATCATCATATTATTTCATACCTTCTCTGTTTTCAAATAATATTAGATATTTCCAATTTTATTTAAAAAGGGAGTTGTTAGTCAAAACTATTAAGGGAAGTATCATTGCAACAAAGATTTGTGAATCAGATCCCATTAAGGCATATAAACGTGCTTTATTTGCAGATCCCATTGTCATATCCATGATTAAATGTGATATAATCCTCAGAATGGAATGTATTTCATACTATGATGAGAACATTTATTATAAGAATAAGGACATTATAATTTTGGATGGTGATAGTGAATACCTTATCTTTTGAGAAGAAATGTAACCATATGGTTCTTATATATATTTTATCCTAGTGGCTCTAATAAATTCAATTATTGGGGAGGAAGAGGGTTAAATTACTATGGTTGAAGAAAGGGATGCTCAAATAGAGAATGTACCTATTATTAAATAATATTTTGATATTTTTCCAGAGGATTTACATGGACATCGTCCAAAATGAGAAATTGAGTTTTCCATTGATTTAATTCCTGGTTCAAGGACTATATCAAATACCCCTTATAGAATGGACACTGTAGAATTAGTGGAACTAAATAAACAACCAGAGTAATTGAGTAATAAAGGATTTATTCTCCCTAGTGTTTCTTCAGGGTGAGCCCCTACTCTCACTGTTACGAAGAAAGATGGATCAATGGGGATGTGCATTTAATATAGGTAGATCAATGTTATAACAATAGTGACCAAGTATCCCCTACCTCACATTGATGATTTATTCTATTAACTTCTTGGATCTCAATATTTTTTGAATATTGACCTTCGATCTGGATATCATCAGTTGTGTGTGAAGAAGGAAGAAATTCCAAAATCAGTATTTTGAACTAGTTACAACAATTATCAGTTTTTTATAATTACATTTGTAATGACTAATTCACCCTCTATTTTCATGGATATAATTAATATAGTTTTCAAGGAAAATCATGAGGAATTTGTATTGGTATTTATTGATGATATCATGGTATACTAAAAAATCTACGTAGATCATGAAAATCACTTGCACGCTATTCTGAAAACCCTCCGATGAAATGAAATATATGGTAAGTTTAGAAAGTGTGAATAATTGATTTAGGATCTTCCTTTTCTTGGACGTATTTTCTCTAAGTAAGGAATCTCTTTCGATCCTTCAATTAAAAAGGAAATCAAAAAAATGGACAACACCAACAAGTATAACTGAGGTGCACTGTTTTATTTTTTTGGAGGTTATTATAGCCATTTCGCCTAGAATTGTTTCTTGATTGTATAACACATTAACCAAGATCACAGGTAAAGGTGTTAAATTTGTATGGAAAAAAGGGTGTGAAGAATGTTTTGAATAATTGAAGAGAATATTTGTCAATACTTCTATCTTGACTCTACCATTTGGGAACGATGGGTTTTTTATTTATAGTAATTCTTTAATGAAAGGACTAGGTTATGTCCTTATGCAAAATGATAGGGTTATTGCCTATACATCATGGTATCTCAAAAATCATGAAAAAAACTATCCCACTCATGATATTAAGTTAGCAGCTATAATCTTTGCTCTGAAGAAATGGAGACACTATCTCTATGATGAAAAAATTTGAGATTTATACTGATCACAGGAGTTTATATTATATTTTCTCACAAAAAGAACTCAACATAAAGAAAAATATATGGCTCGAACTACTCAAGGATTATGATTTCATTATACACTACCACCCAGGGAAGGAAAATATGGTGGTAGATTCATTGAGGAAAAATAATTATGGAGTTTTGAAAAATATAAGAGTTGAAAGGGATCCTTTGTTCATGGATCTAGTAAATATGGATATGGGAATAATAATGGAAGGTGAAGCATTAATACTTTTTAAAAGGGATTCCAATCCATATTAACTAGAAAGGATAATAAGTTCTCAGACTGATGATGATGAGTTTCAAAAGAAAATTAAAGGTTTGAATGATGGGAGATTGATCGACCTCGTATATGTAGATGGAATTTTAATGTTTTGAAAGAGACTTTGTGTTCTCGAAATACCAGATCTAAAAAGGGAATTGTTTGATGATTCTCAAAGCTCCAATTTTTCTATACACCTTGTTAGCACTATGATTTATAGAGATTTTATCGAACATTTTTGGTGGGACAACATGAAGAGGGAGATTGCTGATTATGTGTCAATATGTATGGTTTTATAACAGGTGATGGAAGGAAGACAAAATCCTATAAGAGTCATGAAACCCCTTCCCATACCTGAGTGGAAACAAGATGATATTATGATGGACTTTTTCCTAGGGCTACCAAAGACTCGTAGAAGGAATGATACAATATGGGTTATTTTTGACCATCTTACCAAGTTAGCACATTTTCTTGCTATAAGAAAAGATTTACCACATGAATGTTTATAAATAGTATATATTAATTAAGTTTTAAGACTTCTTGGTGTACCCCTATCGATTTTTTCTGATCGTGATCCCCATTTTACATCAAGATTTTGGAAAATTCTCTAGAGATCCCTAGATTTTGAACATTGTTTAAGCACTTCCTACCACCCTCAAACTACTAGACAATCAAAATTAACAATTCAAACCTTATAAGACATGTTGAGATCTTTCTCACTATACCTTCAAGGTATGTGGGATAAATATTTACCTCTAGTATATTTTTTTATAACAATATCTTTCATTCAAGTATTCAGATGGAATTATATGAAGCTTTATATGGAAATAGATGTCGCACACCTAATTTTTCGGATGATGTTGGTGAAAGAAAACTCATAGGCCCATAACTTATTGAGGAAACAATGGAAAAGGTGAATATTATCCAAACCCACATCAAATCAGGTCAATGTAGAAAAATGAACTATGAAAATAACCGAAGGAAGGATTTGGAATTTCAAGTAGGATATCATGTTTTCTTGATGCTATTTCAAGGGAAGGGTGGTATACGATTTGATAAGAGGGGTAAATTAAGTCGTAGGTACATTAGACCTTTCAAAATTCTATAACGAATTGGAGTGGTAGCTTAACGTTTAATAGTGCCTCCAAGTCTGTCCAAATTTCATGATGTGTTCCAAATTTCAATATTGAGAAAATACATGCCTGACCCAACACATGTACTCACCTATGAAGAAATAGAATTGGAACCTGATCTATCTTATTGTGAATAGCCTATCAATATTTTTGATACCATAGGGCAAGTGTTAAGAAACTGGATGACTCGACTGGTAAAATTTCTATGGAGAAACCATAAGATCGAAGAGGCAACGTGGGAACCCAATGAACTTATGATAAAAAACTACACAAATAATTTAATTTAGTAATATTCAAGAAATTTTTATGATGAAATTATTTGACAAAGGGAAGAATGTAACTCCCCAAGCTTCCACAATATGCTTCTCTTTGAATAATACAATATCTTGCGTTGTACGCAACTTTGAGTTATATCACACCAAGAACAATAAAAATAACCATTATGAATATTAATACCCACTTTTTAAAATCATATATATTTCAATTCTCAAAATGGAATTTATTTTTGGATTATTAAAATCAAAATTAGCTTAGGGTGACTTTTTTTTATTTTTCTGAAAACTTTCAATTTTTGATGATTAGTGAAAAAAATGCGTTATTATTTAAAACAGACATTTTATTTAAATAATTATTTATTTTATTTAAATTTATTTTAAGTAAAAATAGATACATAATACGAATATAAGTTCAATTTAATTCATTGGAGTCATTTTGTAATAAAATTAGAGTTATAAAATTTTATTGAACTTTTTATCATCTTTTACCCACCTTCTAGGAACATTTGAAAATTTGCATAAAATGTAATTTTAATACTTTTGTGAAATGAATTTAAAAAATTTGATAGACACAGTTGAAATTAATAAGTAAAATTTGGTTCAATGGGTTGAAAATAATTTTTTGTTTATAGTATCTTTTGAATTTTATTTACCACGGTTAAAAGTAAATAGGGTAATTAAATGTAAAAATGATATTATAATTACACTAAAACATTTCCTAATTCTATTGGATATTTTTATTTCGACCAAATAAAACCTTAGGAATAAAATATGATCCTCTTTTATCCACTTTGATTAGATTAGGACATTTATTATTATTTTATTTAATGAAGAGTTCAAAGTGTTAGATTCAAATTTTAATAACTAAAACATTTTAATTATAGGGTTATACATAATATAAATTAGACTATAAATATTCATTAGAAATATAAAAATATTACCAAAATAATAGTATTTTATTTATAATTTTTATACATTTAATAATTAAATTAATTAATGATACAATGATGATGCAGTAATTACCTTATTAATGAACGATTAAAATAATTGATATTATAAATATCCAAATAAATGTAAATTGAGGATTTTAATGAATTACAATTATTTTATAGGTTATTATTACAATTTAGGATTGATGTAATGTGTTTTTTTTGAAATAATAAAGTTTTTTTGACTTTCACAAAAACAAAATACTAAATTGTATCAAAATTGACATAAATGAGCATGTAAAAAATACTATATTGTTAAATAATACAATATTCTTAAATATATATGGTTCATCCAAAGGACATATATAATTATAGATATTTCATTAATGAGACACTTTAGGTTTTGATTTCATTTTATAGTATGTTTATAAACCATGTAATATAAAAATACAAGAAGACATTATGAATGTTATACTATTTAACTAAGTGTTAAATATAAAAGATAAGGTTAATATGGTGACATAAACATGTCTAAAACCTATTGTTAGAGTGAATTTAGAACCATAACCACCTTATCATCTAAAAAAATTCATTTTGAGCCATTATAAATCGAAAATGATTTTATAATAAATTAATATTTAAAGCTTTTCCTAAATTGACCCTCACCTCTCTTATAAAAGGGTACTTACCCTTCTCTCAAAATAAACCTCCAATGCCATTTTTATCAGCCAAACCCAGCTCAAATATCCTCCCAAATACCCTAACTTTAACTTATAGGCCTTTATTTGATCATAAATCCATTCTAAGTAGCCCTTTTGATAAAATCAAAATAAAGCACCTGAAGAAGAGGTAATAATTTCATCACATCTTTCATTATTCTTTTCTTCTTCCACTTCCACTTTCTGTGTTGTATGCATAACAAAGTAATAACTACCCTACCTTATAAATACTGTGATGTTATTATAACTATGGTACAACCATCTTCATTATTCTATATATCCTATGAATGACAAATTCACCATACATGCATAAGTACGGCTTAACATCTCCACGTCGTGGTGTAGTTTGTTATTCAACACTTCATTATTTAGATGAGTAAAATAATGAATATAATTGATGTTAAAAATAAATATAACATTTTAATTATTCTTTATATTTAATATAAAATCCAATTACATATGATTTCACCATCAGTAGAATGATATTGTCGCTCGTATGTATGTACAGATTGCCATCTCCACGAACGTGATGAGATACATTCCCCATCATAACTATTCAAGAATAATTTAAATTTAATGATTTAAAATAATTTTTATGGACATAATATCATTCTCTATATGAATCAAATACATCCTATCGATAAAAACATGACTTATTTAAAAAAACATACTATGGAAAACGAATCAGTTAACACCCGAAACAATGATACTACTGAAATATTATTAACAAAACAATATTAGAAGATAAAATATGATATCATATTTATGTTTGCGGTTCTTGTATAATTTAATAACAATGACTTAACTATTATACAAGAGGTTAATGTACCCTCTACTAAGGAAAAGTACATGGTTAGTGTTACTTTTACAATCTCTTTATTATCCGAGGTTGTTTTTAAAAAAGTGTCTACTGGGACTTCTTTATCATCGACAACTGTGTTTCTTAAAAATGTATTTCAAATTCTTTTTACAATTTCCTAGAATATGGTTTAAATTCATCTATACCCTTGTTGTACTTTTTATAAAATTATTGGAAAGGAATATTTTCTCCGTTTTCTAAACAAGGTACTTTATGACCATTTTGACAAATTAAGGTAAGAAAGTTCTTTTACCTTATATAGAGGGTGGTTCTATTTTCCACCATTATAACACCTTCGAATATTCTGTTACAATATTCTAAGAATATTTTCCAAATAAATGTTTTCTTTTATAATTATGTGACTTTTAAATTATTTCAAAATTGAATTAGATATTTCTCTCAAATAGTTTTGATTTCATCTATCTCAACATCCTTTGATGGATTTTACACTTGATTGAAGTTGCTTTATTATGATACAATATTCCATATTTTATTAAAGGTTTTGTGAAATGTTTTACTATGTATGTGTTATTTTTATACCATTCATGGTTTATGTTTAAATTATTAACATTTTTTATGCTAGTTTTAATACGAATGTTTTTGTTATGTTTCAACCTTTTCATATGTGGAATGCATTGGACTTAGTATGTGATAGGTGGAGCCCTCTATAGCTCTTCAATGAATCGGTAGGTCTCATGAGACAAACTAGTGTCCTGGCACAAGGCATTGAAAAAATCTTATTTTTAGTGTTGGCACGAGGCCTTGACTATGTGGTTATGATATCCAGAATTATGCATTACATCATTATGAAATTACCTATTGATATTATATGCGATTATTCGACTAGTAGAATATCCATGGGAATTAGTAAATGCCATTACTTGATTTATCTTTTCCATATTATTCTGAAGTTTGGTTATAAAAGCCTTGTGTTTTAGTATTATACATTTATTTAAATGTATATTCTTATTTATGAATGTTTTAACTATATTATTGTCCTTACTGAGCATCTGAGCTCACCCCTTTCATATGTATTATTTATCCTATGATGTGAAGAAGTATATTATGATTGATCATTAGGGTTAGGATATGTGATATGAGTCTGTTCAAAGAAGACATAATGTTGTCTTTTACATTTCATTATGTAATGTAAAACTTATGTATGTATCTAGTACTACCAAGGATACTAAATTTATTGGTCTTTCGAGACAAGATCCCTTGTGATCATGCCAATGTTATAAAATAATGCACCGACTTTGGGTATGTAGGGTCAGGGAATTACAAATATCATTCAATCATATTCATTTTTAGGTTCTAAATCTAGGTAATCAAGGGTTTCTCTCATGGTGTAAAAGAAAAAAATAGTGGATTACTTTAAGAGAAAAGAATTTTATACTAAAAGAGTTAGTTTTATAATTTTATTTCACTTTTAACCTCAATATTTCTAAAAAAGTTATGCTACTCTATTAGTGAATGGATATTTTAAAAAAACATTTAGTAGTTCTGGTACCTACTAGAATCATAAAAAATTCTAATAGTTATTCCCATCTATTTTTATTGTTTTTCTATTTTTTGATTACTGTAATAGCTTGCTGTATATTAAAGCCCACTCTGATTTTTTTTAAATATTCTAATGTTGGAATAGATACTATGTGAAAACCATGGACATTTTCTAAAAATATAATTTATTAACCTATTGAAACATCAATTTCCAAGATGGATATTTTTTTTATTGAGTGGAGAATTTTATTTTGGATCATAATTAAAACCCCATTATATAATATCTATAACTACTAAATCTCAATAAATTTTTGAACCTAATTGTTTTACTTATTTTTTTCAGCATAAATTTTAGCACTAGGGAATGTTTTTTCACATCCCAGATTGTCTTTTGAGTAATTTCCCTATTTACGTTCAATTTACCTTTTTCCTTCTTTATTTCCTTGATGTTTAGGTGGAAAAGTGAAATTTTTGGTGGATAGTTTGTGGAGAATAGTTGTTGCATGGTTAGTGGTAATCATTCAACCCTACCATAGTAAAAGTGCTATAGGTGGCAGGGCGAGGTAGGAGCTACTGCATAGTCAGCACATGGTTAGCAAGACTGTACGAGGTAGAAGTGAGGTAGAACCTCTTTGGGAGAGTGTACAACATGGTTACTACATGGTTTATCAAACCATGCAGACTAACCATGCGCCCTTCCCGCTTATTAAAATTTTGGTTTTTATTATCTTCATCCTCCTAATTTTAACCCCAATTCCTCATTTTCTCACACCACTAGGGATTCCCTCCCTAGGCACACTCCCCCTCCATCATCCTCCCTTGGGGATTTCATTTTAGGGAAAATTAGGGTGGTTCTCCCTAGATACATCAAGTAAGTCTCCTCCTTCCATTGATTATTCCCATATTCTATGGTTTTATTTTCTTTTTTCTAAGGTTTTCTCTTCTCTAATGTATAGGGTTTCAAATTTTGGGTTCGAAGCAGATTTTTGTGGTCTTGTTCTTCATGTTTAGTTTTTAATATTTCTTCATTGTGGTTCAGTTAGATATTTTCACCAGTTTAAAGGTATTTCTACACCCAAGGTGGGTGATTCCATGCTTAACAATTATTTTATTAATTAAATTATACTTTATTGAATATTTTAGAGTGCGTTTTTTTTATTTATTTGTGGTGAAAATTTTTAATTTTAAAGGATTTGATATCAATTTGGTTTAAAAGTGTTATTCATAGGTAGAATGGGGTGTATTCTATATGTAAATTCATATTCTATTACCTGATAGTTTTTTATAAATTATATAACTGGTTTATTAAATTTCTAACGTGGTTGGAATGATGTTTGAAGTATTTTTGGTGTGCGTTTTATTTTAAAAATGAATTTGGGTATTCAGGTGGTGGTTTGTTAGGTGTATTTTGTTGTATGGGTTGTGAAATGCTTAAGGGGTGTTTTATGTAAAGTATAGAACTTTATTGAGCACAAATGTAATCCTAGGTAACAAGGTGGGTGGACTAAGACTAGTATTCTACTGATACAGAAGTGGCTTTAGTCCACTTTTACGTAGAAGGATTGATGATGAAAACACTAACTAAACATTAATGATGATTGGATACCACTAGAACATTGGATTTTTCACCTATATAGAGGCTCATGCAAGAGAAGGTTTATTTTAGTGGTTTCTATACCAAATTATATCGAGAAGCGATGACTTTAGGGTCCCACTCTTAGTGAGTGCATACAAGTAACTCTCATGAATAGATCTCCTTGGTTATATCACACATACCTATGATATAAGGTGTTACTTGTTGGTTTTTTGGAATTAAATAATGTTTTATTTTAAAGTTGTTTTTAAAGGTTATTTTCTATAAAATGTTTCTAGATTTGTATTTATAAAAAAAGAAACTTATTTATCTTATGATGTTTATAGCATTGAATATTAAATTGTGTGACATCCAACTAGGATTTTACTAACACCCTGCTTACACATTTGGGTGTAAGTAGACTTGGTTATGTTTGACATAGACAAAGGAATGGTTTATGGTGAAGGTGGTTCGGGTTTCTAGCATACATACTTGGAACTGTGTTGTGGAGTTGGATTTAGGGTGATACTCCTCATACCATGTGGTGGTTTTTGAGTTGGTTATTGTTTTCTCCCTTGGTTTTACTCTTTTGATGTTTTGTTTTAACCTAGCAACTCAAATCATGAATTTATGTATGACATGTTTGGTTGTGAGATTTTAGTCTAGTTTTTATATTTTTTTGGTTGTTTATGTTTATAAAAATCTTGTAAATCATTCCAAGGTTGAATCATTTATACACGAGCACTTGTTCCAACCTGTGGGGACTGGGAACACCCATCAAAACATTCCATGAATAGGGTCAACAACCAGTATGCAAGAAGACCTAACTTGGTTCATGAAAAAATGGTATCATAGAAAGTATCTCTCTGGGTCATGTTATTGGGGATGAGTCTAGATAGACTACTACTAGGACTATCATGTCTTGGAGTTTTGGTTATGAGTAGGGATCCTGGCCAGCACACCTTGTGATAAACCCTGAGTCACCGTGGGATGTTGTGATTTCTATTTGACTTCTCCTCTAGGCGGGATTTATAGGTTATAGACTGTACATGGAAACTGGGTGAGGGTGAAGTGGTTTTGTCATTGTGTTTTCATGATAGGTTTGATTTATTTTTATTTATTTATATTCTAAAAATTTTCATACTGGTTCTATTAATAATTTTTCTAGTGGTTGTTTCTTTTTTACCAATGTGACTCCATAATGAATCCCCTTGTATCTCTGGGATGATGTTGGAGAGAGTTTCTATATCCACTTTATTATAGGATTTTAGAAGTTGTGGTTTGGGCAGTATAAGCTCTATGATAGGGAGCAGGTCCTACTCATGATCGAGTTAGAGAAGCCAATCCAGACCCTATAAAGGATAAGGCTCAAGATTTTCTCTATAATAAGACTTCTTCTATAAAGTACAATGTTAAACCTTGGGAAGATGAGGAGTTTCTTTAATAGATATAAAGGATTTTTGAGTTCCTCAAAAATCTTGAGGGTGTTAGGGTTATGTTTTACCTATTCTTTCTATAAGGTCCTAGTAAGAGATTGTGGGACGTAGTGGATCATACTGAATGAATTGAGAAAAAGAAATCTCAGAGGATCTAGATGGGGATATTACCATAGATTTATTCCCATATAATTCTATTCAAGGTAAAGTCCCATGATGAAGTTTTCAATAATTCTTGATAGGTTGAGATTAATCAGAAAGGAATGTTTCAGTTCCCCAGATCAGTTTCATCTGGAGGTAGTGGCGGCTCATATAATAAAAAAGGAAACATGATGAGTATGGGAAGAAGGGATGTGGTAATTCATTCCATCCATTATGATAGTATTTTTCCATGGATTATGATGCATGTTTTTTTGTGTGCCGCCAGTGTGGGAAGGTAGGGAACATAAGACCTACATGCACATATCCTCCAAAATCTTGTCACTTATGTGGAGAGGTGCAACACTTTTAGTGATTCTATAGTGCCACACATTCTAATCATAGTGAGGAAGAATTTGTATCATCAAAGGGAATGAAAACTTAGTTAGATCCATCCAAAATAGTTGGATCCCAGTTTAGCAGTCATGGAATAAAAGTTGGATCATGATCTGGGTAGATCCAATTTTGGGTGGAGCCTCATTCAAGCATTCATTCTTATACTCAAGCTGAGGTGAAGCATCTTCATGTAGTGGATCAGGCACCAGCATAATTAGATATAGGGACTTCGATTGTTCGATGTGCAATTTTGATAGAATCATCCATATGTGTTGTCTTATTTGATATTGGTTCTTCTATTTACATTATCTCTATCATCTATGGATTTTTTTTAATTTTATAACTGAGCTCATGTATTATCCGATGGAATTGGTAATTTCATTGGGTAAGAAGAGTGATCAGGGTCTTAGGTTCACTTCTTATGTGCTCTCCGTGTCCAGGTTTGATCAGGAATGAGATTTCCTGGACTTGAATATGCAACTCTTTGATATAATTATTCACATGGATTGGTTGGTGTAATTCCAAGTTCACATTGATTGTTATTGGTGAAAGGTAAGTTTTGTGGAACCAATTGGGAGATCTCGGGTTTTTCATGGTAAATGGGATCCTCGATAAGATTTTCCTAGACCTCCATTATAATATTTGGGTAATTTTATCTTCTAATTATCTTTTATTGTTCTATTAGATAGTAATTTTACTCCTTATAGTGGATTAATTCCTATAGTAGACCAGTACTCAGAGGTATTCCAAGATAATTTTTTGGATCTACCCCGAGAGTGGTATGTGGAGTTCTCGATTGATTTGGCACTAGGGACACATCTTATATCTCTTCCCTCATATCTTATGTCCCCCCCCCGAAGTTGAGTAAATTAAATATATAACCAAAAAATTCAGAATCCAAAGGATTTGTTCGCTCGATCGTCTCTTATAGGGTCACCCAAGTCTTTTTCACAAAGAAGGCAGACAGATCTCTTCAGTTGTGTATTGATTAGCAGAATATAAATAAGGTAACCATCCGGAATAGGTATCCTTTGCCCAAAATTTTGGACTTGTTCTATCACATGAAGGGGGGAAATTGGTTCTCCAAGATATATATTCAATTTATCTACCACCAAGTCAGGGTAAAAGAGGAGAAAATTCCGAAAATGCATTTCTGAAGTAGGTACGACCACATTGAGTATTTGTTCATGCCTTTCGGGTTGAAAATTGAACTATCGGTTTTCATGGAACTCATGAATAGGGATTTCCACATGTACCTTGACTCCTTCATTGTGGTGTTTTTAGACAACAACCTGGTCTACTATGGATCCATGGATGAGCTTAAGAATCATTTGAGGATCATGTTAGGAACTCTGTAGGATTATCATATCTATGGAATGTTTTCAAAGAAAAATTTTGAGATTTGGTATGTAATGTTTTAGGGCCATGTCATCTCATAAGAAGAGTTTTAGGTGGACCATGGGAAAGTAGGAGCAGTCATGTCATGGGAGAAGCTGAAGAATGTGTTTGAGATTAAGTGTTTTATAGGCATGGAAGGTTATTAAAGGCGGTTTTTCTGAGTTTTGTCTTGGCTTGCTTCATCTATGAGAAAACTAACCCAGAAAGGGGTGAAGTTTTAGTGGAGCCCAGAATTCCAAGAGTCATTTGAGGAGCTGATGCAATGGTTGACTACATCTCCCGTGTTGATCTTTCAGGAGCTGAGAAATAGATATATGGTTTATTGTGATGCTTTAGGTCTTGACCCTTAGTGTGTGATCATGAAAGATGATCATGTGGTGGCATATAGTTCTCGCCAACTCTAATAACATGAAAATAAATACCCAACACAGAAAATGGAGTTATAAGTGGTGATTAATTCCTTGAATATGTGTCCCAATTAACTTTTTTGGGGAGAAATTTGTGGTCTTCCCTAATTATAGGAGGGTAGCCTACATATTCTCCCAAATGGTTATAAACGTGAGGTTGCACTAGTAGATCAAATACCTACATAGGTTTGACTTTGATAATTTCTCTACAATAATCAAGGGTAATATTTTGTTTAACTCATTGAGAAGGAAAGTTCCAGTGTATTATTTGAGACAGTTCAATGATGAGTGGACCTTGATGGGGATCCTTTCATAGTTGAATATGGATACCAAGGAGCATAGTGGAGGTTCTTTCATAGGAAGTCTTAATCTGACTCCTTATTTTATGGAGAGGATTTAGAGTGAGAAGCCGAGATATAATCTATTCAAGTAGTCTTTATAGTTTCTTTATAGTGGGGAGACATCTTTTGATTGGTCGTTTTCCCATGAGGGAGTTCTTTGCATCAAGGGGTTTTTGGTGGTTCCCTTGTCTCTGAGGAAGGTGGTGATGGAGGATATCCACCAGTCTCAGTGGGATGATCATCCTGGTGCTACCAAAATGTATTGTGATGATCTTCTGTAGTTCTGGTCAATGAGTATGTGGCGGGATGTAGTTGATTTTTTATTGAGGTGTTATACATGCCAGTACGTAAAAGCAGAGCAACAAAGTCCCTATGGTTTTCTACACCCATTACCCATTCTTACCTAAATGTTGGATGAGGTTTCCAGGTGTTTCATTATTGGATTTCCCCATAAACCTCATTGAAGGAACCCCATTTGGGTGGTAATTGACCGTTTGACCAAATAATCCCATTTCATTCCAATCAATGATTTGGTAAAACTGAATGAGTTGGGTTGATTATATGTTTAGGAGGTAGTAAGGCTTCATGATGCGTTATTAGAAATTATCTTTAATAGAGACCCCCATTTTATATCTCAGTTTTGGGATGTCCTTGAAAAGGTGTGGGGGTCATAGATGAAGATGATTATTTCTAACCATCCTCAAACTGATGGTCTGACAGAATGAGAAAATCAGATTATGTAAAACAAACATTGGGCATGGGTTTTAGACTTCTGGGATCATGGAATAACCATTTCATATTGTTCAATTTTACTAATAATAATAGTTACCAATCCTCTATTCAAATGGTTTCATTTGAAGAGACCTATATTTGACTATGTTGGTCTCCTTTGTGCAGGGATAAGGTATGTGAGACCACACTATTAGGACAAAACTCCATGAAAGAGACCTATGAGGGATTCAATTTAATTAGGCAGTAGTTATTGACAGATGAGTGCCTCCACAAATCTAATTTTGATTAGAGGCAATGTGATCTTGATTTTTTCATGGGTGATCAGGTATTCATGAAAGTATCATTGAGCTTTAGTCAGTGTCATTCGTTAAATAAAGGAAATTTGACACGAAGGTATTTCAGACCATTTGAAATAACTGAGATGATAGAAAATATGGAACACAGTTTTGATTTCACTTCCCAGTTGATTTAAATTCACAATGTGTCCTATGTCTCTAATGTGGAAAATGTATAATATAGATTAGTCCCATGTATTGAATTGAGAGGAGTTTGAGATAGAGTCTGATTTATCAGTGTACGAATGACCGAGATAGATAATTGACTCCCAAGAGAATGTGATTCATGGGAAATATATTCCATTGGTCCTTGTTATATGGAATCATGGTCAATATTTGAATGAGACTTGGGGGATAAAGTCATGGGTTGATCAAGTGTACCCATTCTTTTTTTTCTATCAAGCATCGATTTTACATTATGGGGTCAAAAAGATTACATATTTTGGAGAATTTTCAAATATGTGATCTTATTTTGAGGTATTTCATTATTTTTTATTATTATTCTACCTTTTTTCCTTTTTATATCCTTATATTTCTAGAGAAAAATGTGAAATTTTGGGTGGATAGTTTGTGGAATATAGTTGGTGTATGGTTAGTGGTAACCGCGCATCCCAACCCAGGTAATAATGTGGTAGGTGGATGAGTGAGGAAGAAGCTTATGCGTGGTTGGTACACGATTAGCTAGACTGTGCGAGGTAGCCTTGTGGTAGAAGGTCTTAGGGAATATTGTGAAACCATACAACCACACCGTTTATCAAATCATGTGGACTAACTGTGAACCCTTCCGACTCATTAAAATTTTAGATTTTATTTTCAATATCCTTACTATTTCACACCAAAACCCTTATTCTCTCTCCACACCTGAGAATCTCATCCTTACACACCCCTCCCTCTATATCATCCTCCCTTAAGGCGCCTATTTTTGGATAAATTTAGGTGTTTATTCCTCAATTCATCAAGTAATTCTTTTTAATTCTTTTGATTCTTCCCTTATTCTTTGGTTTTCATTAATTTCTCATGGGCTTCCTCTTCTCCAGTGTTTAGGGTTTCGACATTGGTGTTTGATCTTTGATTTTTAGGCTTGATATTCATTTTTAGGGTTCGATCAGTACTCTATGTGGTGTGGTTAAAATTTCACACTAGATTTAAGGGATTTTGACACTTGAGGTAGGTGGTTCTATACCTAACAATTATTTAAAAAATTAAATAATGCTTCATTGAATATTTATGATTATTTTATGATTAATTTTTGTTATGTGAATGAATTTTATAAAAGGAATTGATATTCCTTTTTTTAAAAGTTTTTTTCGAAAGTGGAATGAGGTTTATTCTTTATGTAAACCATTATTGTGTTACTTGGTAGTGTTTTTATAAATTTTTCAATAGTTTTATTAAATTTTTCCAGGGGTCCAAACAATGCTTACAAATATTTTTTTGTGTGATTATGAATTTAAAATGGAATTTAGGTGTGAAAGTGGTGGGTTTTGAGGTGTATTTCATTGTTAGGTTTGTAAAATATTGAAAGGGTGTGTTATGCGAAATGTGGAACTTGATTGATCACAATGGAAATCCAAGGAAACTAAGTGGGAGGACTGTGAAATTTTTTCCATTGATATGGAAGTGGATCCATCCTAGACTCACATAGTATGATTGTTGATAAAAACACTAAATAAAAATTTATTATGATTAGAGACCACTAGAACGTTGGATTTTTCTCATCTCTAGCGGCTCATGAATGATAATAGTGATTTTCATGGTTTCTATACCACTTTACACAAATATGTGATGTATCAAGGGTTCCAATATTACCAAGTTACTATATGGATCTCTCGTCACTAGTTCTGTCTAGTTATATCACAAAAATCGTTATGATATGGTATGCCTTGTTGGTTATGTTGAATGCAAGCATGTCTTCTTTTAAAGATGTTTTATTTAATGTTTATTTTCCTTAAAATATTTCTATACTTTTATATATCATAACATGTAATTTTCTTACCTTATAAATTATATATAATGGAATATTTTTATGGGTAGAAAAATAATAGGCTTTGGCCCACACCCTGATTACACCTTTGGGTGTAAGTAGACTTGGTTATGTTTGACATAGGAGAATGAAAGGTTTTTGGTGAAGGTAGTTCAAGGTTCTAAAATAATTCCTTTGTACGGTGTTGTGGAGGTAGATTGAGGGTGATTCTCCTCATACCATGTGGTGGTTTTGGAGTTGGTTTTTGGTTTCTCCCTTATTTTTAGTCCTTTTATGTTTTTTTTAACCTTGTAACTCAAATTTGGAATTTATGTGTTCCTTTTTTGGATGTGTGTTTTAAGTTCCAATTTTTTCATTTTTTTGGGTTTTGAAGTTTATAAAATTTGGGTAAATCCTTCACAGTTTGAATCATTTATTCTTGGGAACTTGTGCTAGCCTGTGGGGATCTGGGACACCATTCATGCCTTTCCACCGACTGGGTCGGGTGCTAGTATGCATGGAGAACCAGCTTGGTTCATGATAAATTTCGAGTTTGATGTGTTTTGAGGAGTCTTGTTTTGTTCTAAATATTCATTCAATTAGAAAACATAAAAAAAAATCCTTAAATGTTTTCCAAGTTGACTATTTTTATGCCTACCATTTAATTTTCATTAGTTGTGAGTTTTTCTTGAGATCAATGGATGTTTTTTCTACATGGATTTATTTTTAATTTCTATACTACCATAGGTTAAATATGATAACATAATTTTCATTTCTTTAAAAAATCATTCTATCAAATTTAGGGAGTAATTTGTTTTTTAAAATTAATTTATTTTGACATTTTTATTTGATTTTAAACTCATAAGATGCACATATGAACAGTATATGAAATGAAATATTAATCATTGTGAAATTTTTATTCTATAATCTATAACTGTTTTATGTGCTAATTATCCTACCTTTTAACTATTAAATCCACTATTTCATTAGCTATGTCCAATTATTATATATGATGAATCTACGATTCTATTAAAAATGATTAAAAGTTATTTTTATAAGATCATTAAATTGAAAACTAATGTTTGATTAAATGTTTTTAAAATTTTAAATTGAAACCATTATTTTAAAGTAGATGCTAAATTTGGGGAAAAATTTGTTTTTGAGGGGAAGTAAACCTTTCTAATTTTTGAGAGTTCATAAGAGAAAACATGTTTGAAAATCACTTCCTTAATGAATTTAAAAATATTTAATTTATAACACTAACAGAATTCCACTAAATTTAATTTATTTATTTCTCGAGAACATAAAATGGGTTAAGTTTAGAAAAATTTTCTATGCCTAAAATTTTATTCTTGTTTTCAATATCTTGGTTGAAAAATATTTGAGTTTTTAATGTAAAATTGTGATTTGAATGAGTTTTTTTAATATTGGTTAATCTTTTATAATTTTTTTATTTACAAATCCTAATGAAATTATGTGTTATTAGTTCCTAATAGACTCTATTATTCTTGTGTTAATTTTCTCATAACATTATAATCATAAATTTTTATTATTTTTTGTGGAATAATAATTAAAATATAATTTTCAAACAATTTTTATTAATTTGGGTTTTCGAATTAAAATGATCAAATTTCACTAGTTTTATATTAAATATATTTTATAGAATAAAATATTCTCTGATTTTAAGAAACTTCATAAGAATAATAATTTATAAATTTTATATGATTTTGAAAAAAAAATAGGAATATCTTTGTTTCATATGCCTTGTTTATTCTGTATGGAATCAGAATTTTGATATAACTTCATTTTTTTTTTGAATAAATTCAGAGAATTTTCTTATGACATTCATAACTAAAAAAGGGTATTATACTATACATTAATTCCATCTAATATCCATACCATAAACTATGTAGAGGTCAATGGGACACATTTAAAGGGGACTATGGGTGATTAAATTGTATAACCTATAGTTTTGCTGTTGTGAAAAGGTTAGGACCAACTCACATAATGGTATCACCTAACTCAAACACCTATGTAAGGGTGCAAAAATGTGTTGGAATTATTTAATGGCACCTACATGGTGGTTTTAATTCATAATGGATAGGTAATAAGTCATATAAAATCCAAATAAAGATTGACAATGCGGTCACTCCATGCATCAAGCTTGCGTAAGAGAACCACTACATATAGAGGGGACACATAAGGGTACATCCTATGTTCCATCATCACATCGAGGTCATTATATTCCTAATAAACCCCCATAAGTTTATGTTACAAATTATGTAAGGGAACATCTAGAATATTTATATTCATGGATATGTATCTCCATTTTGGGGAAACTATTAAAGATTACCTCAAATGATCAACATGAATAAATGGTGTTGTGACTGATTAAAAACTCATAGGGATCCTTAGCATGTCAAATTTAAAATTGGAATATTGATCTAATAAGATGAGTTTTTGGGAATATTTTCTCAAGTGAAACAAATGACAACTAAATAACTTAGAAAATGATTCCATATAAAATATTTTTGGATCTAAAGTAAGATTACCATTTTGTAGGAGAAAATTATATAAGGGGGGTTCATATTGGGTCACTGTGTAAAATAAAATAGATATTGAAGGCTTCTATTTTGGTTCTTTCAATATAGGCCTTGATTTTTATTTCTATGAGGTAACGTTATGAAAGTTCCACTCAATTCAAGGGAGGGGTTTTAGTTGAGAATCATATTGGATCACATGATTTGTGCTAGGTGAAGATGAAGATCATCTAAATATTGATTCATATAGAGGATAAATAATTTAATATTTTTTTCTCAATATTTTTATTTTTAACAATGAAATAGGGGTTATTTTAATGGGATATCAAATTCCCCATTATGTTCTGGAAGAATTTTTAATTATATTTTCATATGTAATTTGTTTATAATTATACAATGTTGTTTTCATCCACATAGTTTTCACTTCACCTTTGTAGATGAAGTAATAAAATACTAAGAAATTCTTAGATTGGAAATCTCAATGGTCCCTAGAAAATATAATTTTAAAATGGTTGTCATTATCTTTCACTATCTTAGAAAGTATTTATGGTGAAATGGTAATGTTTTAAAGACCCGTGAATTTTCATGTTGTTTTTTTGAGATTGAATATGAAATGTTCATATAGAGAATATTTATTTTTGAGAAATGGGACTTGGGATTGGTTTCAAAGTGTTTGAGAACCTATAAAAGGTGTTTGGATGGGTTTTGAGATTTGGGAGATTCTTGAGGAGCTTAGATGAAGGTTGGAGAAGTGTATGGTGGTCAATATAGTATTGAATTATTGTTGGAGATCATTCACAACCTAAACCATTTGATCATAACATGAAATTTTGTTACATAAGGATATATCCTCTACTGTATCTAGTTTTTGGAAAGAACAGGGGTTCACTCCATTAGTGGAGTCTCGATAGTGTTTTTTGATTAAAAATTTGGATCAAATTCCCTTTCTTTTTTGGCCAAAAAGTAGTGTGTGGATTAGGTTGAATGAATAAAAATATCCATCCCTTTGAGTACAATTATTAGGGGATTGTGTTTTCTGGTAGATTAAGGTGTGTTACTCCTCTCTATTTCCTTCTTTCCTATCCCAGTTTACTGCATGCTAATTTTGGTTATTTCTTTTTGGGTACTTTTTGTAAGATCTTGACCATTCTTGAAGGGGTGTCATTGTGTAAATTTTGGGTATCCTATATTTTATTTAAGGATTATGAAGTGGTTATTGGATGTCTGGTATGTTTTTGTGGTGTTATGAACATAAGAGACATAGAAGTAGTAGAAAAGAGGCTAATGAGTGTGCAACACATGATTTATGTAGGGTTACTACAAACTGTGCACCTGGGCAAGGGAAACCATGCAACCAAACCCCTGTTCAATCAAAAGATAGATCACAATCACTACATGTTTTCTTAAAACCATGTTAGTGACTCCAAAAAATGGTGCAGCTTATACCCTCTTAGATAGAGGGATCCTCACGGTTAACAAAAGGTTTGTCCAACCACACAACCAAATTGTGTGGGCCTTAAAAAGTGGAAAATTCCAGTTTTTCCATTTTGAGCAGCAACAGTTCTAAACCAATTTTTTCCATTATTCCTCATACAATATATTTAGGGATCAAATAAACCCTCCAAGATTTCTCATATATTAGTCTCTCTTTTTTTTAGGATTTTTGAGTTTTTTTAGTATGAATCAACTTGGTGGGTCCCCTCTCCATTTAGTTTTATGAATTAGGTCTTGAATAATTG
The DNA here is from genome assembly GCA_963277665.1 of Viscum album. Taxonomy (NCBI): domain Eukaryota; kingdom Viridiplantae; phylum Streptophyta; class Magnoliopsida; order Santalales; family Viscaceae; genus Viscum; species Viscum album. Next base: position 1,378,059,421 of record OY728132.1, on the reverse strand, counting down.
TTACCCTTTCTTATGAATCCCAATACCTCGTTTTTATAGGGTGTTATTTCTTAAAGTGTTCGTGGATTGTTGAGTTCGAATCATTTGCTGGATTTGATAAAGAATCCATTTTCAGGCATGAGTTAGGCATTCTGAAATATTTCTACCAAAGTCTCATTAATAAGTATGTGTATCTGGTTTTTCCAATGTAATTAATTATTGTGTTTTAAGGCCATTGACCATGGAATATGATTTGGGCCTTAGGTTGAGCTGCGAGACACTTCATGGACACTGTTTAGTTCATTGACAATGTGGGACCAAAAATCAAGGGATACCCATTCGGTATGAAGGATAATTAAATATGGTGAAATTAATTTGTTCACATTGAAATAGGGGTAATATGACATTGAAGGGGTTGTGAATTGTAATTTAGTATATGAGATTGGTTAAAGGGTAAATTTAATTGATTATAGTTCATTTTTTTTGAAATTAGTAATGGGACTCTGTAAGGGTTTAAATAATAATTTTTTCATTTTAATTCAGTTATGGGTTTTTAGTGAGAAAAATGATACTTTAAAAGATGGTAACATTACAAAAAGATGTGGTGAAATCAATGTTATTTAAAGGGTATTTCCTATGAGATTTAAAATCATTATTTCAAATGGGGGTGTGGCCCATTTTTGTGAAAATGATTAATGGTTTTTTGAAAGGTTGAATTGGAATGGAAAGACTTGGGGCATGTTTTAGTTTTCATGGTGGAACACCTCTGTTTTAAAGGTATTTTTTCTAAATGGTTTTAATTAATATTTTGACTCATGTTTTATACCATGAATTGGTTTTAATGGCCCATTGTGACCATATTAATTGAATTGATTTAGGTATTGGTGAGATAAGTCCCATGGCGATTATGTTGGAATCTTGACATGGTTTACTAAATGAACGAAATGATGAATGTGGTTGGATGATGACATATCATAAGGGTTGTTTGGCATAATGATAAATGTAATAATGGGTTTTATCTTATAATTGATTTGTGTTTGTAATAAATAAATGTGATATGGTTAATGTAACATGTGTACATAGATTAATGGTAGTGTGGGGGAACGCGACTAAGGTTACTCACATGAGTCGATCAGACCGATGCTCTAGGACCACTGATGTACTATATGGGTTAAAGAGCTGAGATGGGGATCTACGCCCCAAACGAATGCAAGGGGTAATTCACATGGACTGAGGCTCCAAGGTGAGGTAATGCACCATGAATGAGGCTCCAAGTTGAGGGAATTCACTTAGTCTGAGGCTCCAAGGTGAGGTAATGAACCATAATTGATGCTCAAATCTATTTTAATGAATATTGTTTTGTGGAATGATTGTATTCATGAGTTAGGGAAACTGACGCCTTATTCTTCACTTATATGACCCACATAGGCTATAGTGAATTTTTTGAATATGTATAACCCTTGGAACTAATGATGTAAGTGAAAAATGTGACCCTTGTTAATAAATGAAACCTAGTTTGTTCTATGTTTATATTATTGTTAATTATATACCTGCATACACTCTTTTATAGACCCATTATTTCTATATACACTGTTGGTGGGGGACTACTGGGTTTTACTCACACCCTTCTCGGGCCACCATATCACTTGGTAACCCCATTAGGTGATATTAATTTAAGGTATAGTTTTAGGGTAGGGACCTAGTGTATGTTTCATGCATGGGTTCTTTGGACGGAGCCTAGGATTTTAGGATTGGTTTGGGACTCCGCCTGTGTTTGAGATCTGTTGGAAGTATTGGTTTTTGGATACTATTTTCATGACTTCGGAACATGTAGTATATTCATCATATTTTTATTGTTTGTGGTACCTGGTTAGTATTTTTATTCTTGTTACATGATATCCATTTATTGGTTCTTATTGGTCATTATATCTTTTGACAATATTTTTTTCATTACTCTGATAAGTGGGTATAGTCTTGTTAACATTTCTCAATAGACCATTGATCCTAGTCGGCATTCTCTGGCATACGGAAGGTGTGCCTGTGGTTATGTGAAGACCCATCTCAAGGCACCATTTTAGTGGATACTAGACCAGGGACATTAAAAAGTGGCATTATATTAGGCCTTTTGTCTTATTGTTTTTGGCTTGGTAGATAGGAGTCAAGTATCATTTTAGGTCTTGGTAATGATTTGGTTCCAATGTTCCTATAACACCACGTATGAGGAAAAAATCCATGATTCTAGTGGGAATTAATTTTTGATTTTTCTATAATTTGATTTATATTTCAACCACTATTGGGGAACATGGATGTGTTGTTATTGTTTTCTGAGGTTTTTTCTCTTGGCCCAGTGTGGTATGAGTGGGTGTGTGAATTAATGCGTAATTTTAGGCACATAAGATAGATTGGTCATATTTATGTTGCCTATGATTGATAGTTACTTTGGATTCATATGTTGGTAGTGTAATTTTATTCTTGTGAATATTATCTAGGTATTTTCCCATCAAATTTTGGATGAAGAAAAAAATTTTAAATCTGAATTTGAATAAATATTGGATTTTTGAATTTTTGGGTTAATAAATAGGATTCTAAAAAATTAAATTCTTTTTTTAAATGTAAAATTTTGAATGTGAATACTTGGGTTTTAAATTTTAATGTTTAATTAAGAAGGGAGATGGAAAATTATGAAACCTGTTGGAATATTGAGAATGGGTATCCCTTGTGTTATGATTGAAACCCAGGTATCACTGGTTTGGGTTGTGAGAGTTGTGTAGTTGTGACTATGTTTTTTGGTCGTGAGACATTGTGGGGTTTGATGTATTATAAAAGAGATGTTCTTGTGTGCCTTTTTAGGGTTTTGGACTTCATTTCATGTGATATTACCCAGTAATGTGATGGTAGTAACTATTGTGTGTTGTGATCATGTGAGTTGTGTTCCTGAACCTAGAGTGGGTGTCAGGATTTTAATGTCAATGTGTGTGTATGGGTATCCTTGGTTTGAGTCCTGGAGTTAATTTTTGTTGGGTGTGTTAGACACAGTGTGTTTTGTATTGGGGGAAGGAGTGCCACCCATGAGAAGATAATTGTTTAAGGATTGGCATATGTGGATAATAGTGAGAGAAAATGGACTTTAATTTTATCAATCCAATTTAAGGAGTTGTTATTTATTAATTTTGAGGATTCCATTGAGATAGTCCAGTCGATTTTGTTAGTTCCTTTGGGTGTGTTTTCCATGGGCTGACATTTTGGACATTAGTAGTGAAATGGTGAGAGTGTTTCCTATTTTGGTTTATCCTAGAGCGATAAGTGGGAAGGTTAACGGTTTGGGAAATATGAGTCTAGAGGTGGTAATTTCTTGATAGTTTTGCGATATCAAGGGTAGACTCATGGAAGGTTGGCCTAATGTTGATGATGCTTTAAGATGTGAAGAATGAGTAGTTTTTTTGGAGGTAGAATCGATGCATGGTTGGTATCATTGATTTTGGTAAAAGTTCATGGTTATGTCAGTTTTTCTATCTTTGGATGGTTTCTAATTAATTCTAGTTGGTTGTAAGGTCAGTTTTAGGAAGATTCAAGGTCATTAGGAGCCTTTACTTATGGATTTTATAGTGTTTTATGTGGTACTCAATGTTGATTTTGGGGAAATAGGATATGGGTGATCATTGTTTGGATGCGCTATTTTGGTATGGAAGTGAAACCCAAGGTGTTTGTGGCCATGTAGTTTGTATTGTAAACATGAATGTTTGGTTTTTTGGATTGGAATTTTAGGAATTCCTTGATTCCAATGAGGCTAATGGACAAGGATTCACGGTTAGATGAGTGAGTGGGTGTTAATCCTAACACTGGAGATGTACGACTCATGTGATCTAGAGTCACGTTCACTGTGCGGTCAGCTGAATGTGCGAGGTACTGAGGGTTTTTAGAAGGTCAAAATGTGGGTATATGCCGAAAAGTAACAATTCTATTTTTTATAGGTTAAAATATGGATCAGGATAATCACATGTCACAGGTTGGTGTGATTGTAGTTGTAATTGAAGGTTAGGCACGAGATAGATGGGTTTTAGATCAGTGTAGTGGTAATTTTTTTCCATGTAAACCACTACAGTCATTCTAGATGATCTAGATATGGGTAATGGTAGTGGTTCCAATGGGGATTTTGGGTTATAGTCTCTTTAATGAGGGTTATGAAGTTGTGGCGAGTTTTGGTCAGAAAATCCCATTTGACTTACATTGACTGGGTGTCGATGTGACATTTGCATGTTGGAAAACTTGAGACTTCTAACATGATAAGGATTCCCCATAGAGGGAGATTAAATCAATGGGGGATTTTTCATGGTGGTTTTCATTGATTACATCTTAGTTTAATTTTATAATGTGATGATCATGCCCAATATCTTGACATTATCCTAGGTTTTCCAAGAGAGGTCTAGATTATGCCTACCTATCAAAATGAGTTGGTTGGATAAAGAGCCTCTTGGAAGATTCACTATTGGAAAAGTATATTTGGAGTTTTATGGTGGAATATACTATCAACCCAATATAGGTGAGGTCACCATGATTTACCATATGTAGATAAATGACATGGTGTCGTTTGTGAAAGTCTGTAATTAGTGGTGGGTTATTTTTTTTTGTTATTCTAGTATAATCTAGAACACCACATCCAAGTTTTTGGGTTCAAATAAAAATTGAATAATGATCCGTGATGGTTGAAATTGCTTGTGGAAAGTGGTGGTAATGAAAATAATAATGTGGGGAGCATTATGTTGGTCAAAGATGATTGGTGAAAATGGTGGAGGGGATGTGGTGGCATTGAAGTTCAAAAGAGATACCTATGGGGGACATATTTGGGTTATCCAAGAAGATAATATGGGCCATGGATGTGGTGGTTTAATGAGCCCATCAACGTTTTTGTGATTAGTTTGGTTCTGAGATAAATTTGTGATGCTTGTGTCATAGTTAGTGATGGGTGGGATAAGCAATATGACAATGGCTAGTGGTAGTGGAGGATGGATGTTAGGGTCTCATCGAAATTTGGGAATGAAACTGGATGAGTGTTTTTGGGTGACCTAATAATGTCATTATTAAATTTATGCATGTTGGGGGAGTTCAAGTTAGTAATGTTGATCGATTCCATAGATCATGATGTGGGATTTTATATTAGTGGATACCTTAATAGTAATGCTTAATTGGAATTTAGGGAACAACTATTGTAGGTGTTTCAAATGATGGTGGTATTCCTTTAATAAATAAGAAGGGTACGTTTTGGAAACCTATAGTTTAGTGTTCTTGTGTAAATGTGTCTTGGAAAATTGAATAAGTTATTGAAACAGGTCATGTTTTTCTTAGTCAACAAATGGATGGAGTGTGCATGTTTGTGTTGTGTGTCTTCGATGTCAGGGTGGGATGATAGTGTTGGATGGAGATCATTTGGATGTTTGAGTGAGTTGATTTTGGGAATGCATTGAGTATGTAGTAAAAGATAAGTTTAGGTTTAGGATAGAATTTTAATTTTTGGAGGTTTCAACCAATAAAAAGGGGTAGTTGTAATAAATGGAATATGATGGGGAAAACCAAAGAGAATAGATTGGTGGTTCAAAGTGTGACAAGTGTTTTAGGTTGTTTGGACTTGGGAAAGATCTATCCTAGTGTTTTATCCTGGGTGGAAGGTGTCGGGTTTGGTTTTGTATGGTTAATCTCTTTGAGGTGAAGGAAATGCAAGGGTTGTGTTATGAATGTTTGGATGAGGAATAGGGGTCAGGGGACTTGAGTCATGAACCAATGTAGGTTAGGGGATTGTGGTTTGAAAACCTCGAGCAATGCTCAAATTGGGTCACCATTAGAGCTTTGAAATTACTAGGTGAGATGGTTCAAAGCAATTTGGTCCATGAATTTTGGAGAGGATCAGATAGAGGGTGATCCAGTTAGATCTCTAAAATTAATAAAAAGCCTTGGGTGGTGGTTTTGTGGGGTTACATAGACCATTATCTCCTATTAGATTTCGGTGATAATGAGTTGACGTGGATTCATCCTAGAAAATAATTAGGTTGTTATTATGGATCATGGTAGGGGAATGTTTTTTAGGATATGTCTCTTTTTTGTCTGAGTGTTGTTACAAACTGAATTTGTTCAGGGAAGAATTTGGAAGAGGAAAATTGATTAGTGGGCCCATGGCCTGGCCTTTAATCTTGTAGGCCTAGAGATGTTTGGAAGTGCAGCTCTAGGATGGTCAACTATTATTTCAAGAGGTCTTAAGGTATGAACCTTTAATTAAGGGGATCCTTTTTTATTGTTTGTTTAACCATCCTTTTTATAGATAATGAAGCAGTTCATGGATGTATGGGATGTTTTGGGGGTATTTTGGGGGTGCAGACATAGAAAGAGGATAAAATAGACCATCCTGTGTGTAACACATGGTAGGAACACATTTAGTACAAACTATGTGTCTGGCCATGGTAAATAGTGCCTCTAGACCTCCCATTCAGGAAGAGGATAACGAATGATCACCACATGGTTTTCGAAAACTGTGCAGGTGATTCGAGGAAACCATGGGGCATGGACCCTCATGGATACAGTGAGGTGCATGGTTGTCTCGTGGTTTGGCCAACCGTGAGGCAAAACCATGTAGCCCTTTAAAAGTGAAAATTATAGTTTTTTCCTCTTAGGATTTAAGGTTTGTGACCCAAATTTCTCATATATTCCTCCTCCAATAGATTTTTTATGAACCCAACCCTCCAAGACATCCCATATATTATTTTTCTTTGATTATTAGGAATTTTTAGTGCCTTTTAGAAAGAATAAAATCTCTGGGTGAGTCTGACGCTCTTCTCCCTCATTTTTCTAAATTAGGGCATAAAGAATCATTCTCTTTTCTTCTGAATCCCTAAAACCTAGTTTTTTCTTTATATTATTTCTTATAGTGTTAGTGACCCGTTGAGTTTGAATCAAGGGATTACTTTGGGATATTAATAATCTTCATGAATGAGGCATGCGGTATTAACGCCTTTCCCCATAGTCTCACTATTATATATGTGTATTTAGTTTTTCCAATGTACTTTCTTATTGAGTTTTAAGTAATTTGACTATGGAAAGTGATTCGAGCCTTAGGTTTAGGTGTGATAACCTTCATGGAACCCATTGGGTTTGTTGATAATGTCAAAAAAACAACTAAGGGTTATACATGGGGTATGCCAATAACATGAAAATGATGAAATAAATATGTTCACATTGAAATAGTGGAAATATGAGAGTTAATGGGTTATAAATTGTAATTGGGTACATGGGGTTGGTTAATGGCTAAATTTAATGAATTATATGTCCAGTTGTTTTGAATTTCCTATGAGGAATTTGAAATAGTTTAAATAATTCATTTTCAATTTTAATCTGGGTTTTGTTTTTATGTGAATGAAAAGGATACTTTAAAAGTGATAAATGTTTCAAAAGAATGATTTTACCTAAATTTCATTTTAAAGTGGTTTTCTTATGATATTTAATATGTTGATTTTAAATTTTGGTGTGTATCCTTTCCAGTGATAATTAGTCATGGTTGTTTTGTATGGTTGAATTAGAATTGAAATCCTTGAGTGTGTTTGAGTTTTCAAGGAAGTAGACCAATGTTTTAATGGGTGGTTTCTATATGATTACAATCAGTATATTGAATTGTTTTTATATAATTAATTTGTTTTAAATGTATGTTTTGACCATAGTAATTGAATTGATTTATGGTTCAATGTGATAATTACCATGATGATTATGTTTCCATGTTGACATTGTTATGAAATGAACTATGTGATGAATGTGTTTAATTGATGACATGGAATAAGAGGGTGTTTAGTGTAATGTTATATGTGATAATGGGTTATTTCTTGTAATTGAGTTATGATTATAATTGATAAATTTAATATTTTTAATGAACAATGTGCACATGGCTTAAATATAGTGTGGGGTATTGGAAAGATACTCATCCCATGGGTCTCCCAGATAGATTCTCTAATCCCACTGATGTACTATATGGATTAGGGGGCCAGACTAAGGCTTTAGGCCCCTAATGAATGTAAGTGGTAATGCACCTAGACTGAGGATCCAAGGTGAAGTAATTCACCTGGATTGAGGATCCAATGTTAGTTAATCAATATTGTTTTGTGGAATGATTACCCTTATGAGTTAAGAAATCTTACCAATTATTCATCATTTATATAATCATAGTCGGCTTTAGTGAATTAGATGAATTTGGATTACCCTTGGAACTAATGATGGAAATGACTAATGTGACCCATACTAATAAATGACCCCATGTTTGTTTTTTGATTATATTATTATCAATTATATATCTACATACACTTCTATATAGACTGGTTATTTCATTAGACACTGTTGGTTGTGGCCAAATGAGTTGTATTCACACCCTTCTCAGGCCTCTATGGAACGTGGGCACCCGAGAAGATGCTATAATTTTTAGGTATAGGTTCTATATAGGGACCCAATGTATGTTTCTTTCATGGGATGTTTGGTCAGTGTATTGGATGTCAGGATTTGGTTCGAATTCGGTCCATGTTCAAGATATTTTGGTCGTTTTGGTTTTGTGTTGTTATTTTCATGAATACCAGAGATGTAGTATATTCATTATATTATTATTTTTTGTTATTCATGGTAACTTATTTGATTTTGGTTACACATTTTCAATTTGTTGGATCCTACCTTTTATTATATCTATCGACATTATTTCTTTTGTTTTGTTACTCTCATAAGTGGGTATGGTCTCCCAAACATTTCACCATAGACCTATGATGCTAGTTAGTGGCCTCTAGTGTAATGGGATGCACACATATGTTTATGTGACTACTCAACTCAGGGCATCATTTTAGTGGATACTAGGCTGGGGACATTAAACTGGTGGTGATTCTGTCAGATCATGGTGGAATTGGAAAATATTGATGGGGCCTTTATACAAGATTATTAGATGGGGACCTATGATAATATTTATGTGACTTTGGAAAAGGTTTTAGTGAAGGTGTTTCACCTGGAGATTTTTTATATTTTTCCTAAATTGGATGAAATTAACTATTTATTGGGTATTTGATGTAAGGGATTTTTCTCCGGATAGTGTTATTTGTGCATCAAGAGTGATTTGTTGGTATTTTGTCACATTTTTTGTATAATTTTAGTTCAATGTGAGCTTTCCATCAGTCATACAAACTTCATTTAAGTTAAAAAAATTATTATTATTATAATAATAAATTATTTATATTGTTTCATGTAATACAAGATATAGGGCGTTGATACATGCTTGAAAGAGTCAATAAGAATTGTAAAAGGTTTGAGGGAGCTTAGTGAGGATGGTTTCTAATGTAGGTATGAAGTATCTTTAGCATAAATCAATATTTTTTCTCTTACATGATTGCTTCGATCGAAACAAGTTTTATGGGACTTGGTAGATGAATAGGTACCAAAAATTCCTGGGTATAATAGATTGGGTGGCATGGGACCTCTTATACCCAAGTGGGTTCTTCATATAACTTTAGTAATATAGTTATTCCATCTAAACATGACTTATATTTCAAATATTCTACATGATATAAATCATTATATTTCAAAAAATGATAATATTTCAAGATTAGATAGGCTCAATGTTTATGGAGACTTGTTTTTTAATAAAGCTATTTTACTAAACTTATAGTTGTTTATTCTCAAAGGAGCCATACTAGAATGTATTCTAGAAATATCATTAGTAATACTCATCCTCAAAACCCATTGAAATAAATAATAAGAAATGGGTGAACTAAAACACTCATTAAGGGATGATTAAACATTTCATCAAGGATTAGTTCATATGAATAATTAAAAAAGAAAGAGCATAATGGAAATATTGTAACACAATGAGTGATAATAATAATAATAATTCAAAAGTGAGCTTAAAATTATATGAAATAAGAACATAATTCCATAAAAGATCAATATATAAGCATAACTACTATAAGATGGATTATAATTATTTCACAGAATCCTCGAATCATGTGAGCATAAGATCATAATTAATAACCTCCATTAATTATAGAAAAAACACTAAGATAGGGAAACATTACATTCATGAGCCACACCATCATTTCCCATTATTATGATCTACTAAAATATACTAAAAAATACTAATATCAAGACACATACACTGTTATAAATTGATTTATAGGGTGATATATGAACCATCCCTTTCTTCATCCATATATACATGTTCCACATAAAAATAATTCAGTTTTATAATCATAAATAACCCTTTTAAATAAAATTATACTCATAAAACCTATAAATTAAAACCATTCAGTTTTCATAAATAACTCATGGAAGTAAAAAATGGGTTTCCAAAAACATTCAAATGGTATAACATAAAATCATTAATTAATTAAATTTATAATTAAAATTTGATAAACCAAAATAATAAAAAAAAGGTTAAACATGATACATAACAAAATTGAAGACAAATCGTTTAATGATACGAAAACCAATTAATGAAAAGATATTTTTTGAAAACAATTTGTAATCATTGTTGTAAAATTCATAGTTATGAGTCTATTTTAGAAATGTCTCATTTTTATAAAAAATGAATAGAAAAACATTAATAATAGAGTATGAAGATAAAAAATATATTTTCTATATAATTTATAGAGGGAAAATCATTAAAAAATAATTTTCTTATAAGAATAAAGGTAAATTAAAAAATTGTTTAATTTAATGAAAGGATTTGGAGTTAAAAAGTCACTTATGACACATGGAATGTTTGTATCAAAATAATATGATACAGAGTTATAAAAATGATACTAGTTACTCACAAAATATAATATGATTATCTCACATGAATGAAATAGTGTATGGTGTAATCCGTGTTAAAAATGATGGTGTATAAAATCAGTCACATCCCATGTAATGGATAATAGAGACAAATAACCATTAAAATGTTTAAACAAACAAATCAAAACCACATGAAGTATATTTTTTAAAGGGAAACATTAAATATCATTAAAAATTAGAGTATCGTGATAAAAAATATTAAATAGGTAATAGATACACAATTATAAAGAAAAAATTTTATATAAAAATTAATATGTATCAAGGAGTGAACATTAGGGAAAAGAAAACCTTTCCATTACCCTTTATTTATATATAATTTATTTAACCTCATATATCAAAAATAAAAAATTCTTAATTACCTATTTCGAAAAATTATTCATATCAATTTTTATTTATAAATTTGCTTAATAAAAATGTTCTCCATGTATTAGATTGTTATAATCTCTTTATAACATCAAATGTTAATAATCATGACCATTTTGAACTAGGATAATAAATGTTGGGTCCATATTCCAGATTTTTACAAATTTAAACCTTATAATAAAATTATTTGTATTATAATTGATGTTTTATAATGATCTATAATATTATAATTCCATAAAAAATTTGTTTTAGTGATGTTTCTAGAAGATGAAATTCGTTTGAACTAGTTTCAGATTATTTACTTGTATCGATATATTGCCTTATGAAGATCATTAATTTTTGGGTCACCCATAAAGATACATATTCTTAATATTAATTAATTTTATATTTAATATATAATGATCAAATATAATGTAATTCCATCCATGCATACAACAATGAAAAATGAAATGAATCTTTCCATGAAGGCAATAGTGCACACATATTCAAGGACGAAGATATCATTTTTTAAGATATGAAGAAATAAGTAATATTGTTTATAATTAAATTATATTTAATTTCATATATATATATATTATATATATTTTTAATTCTTTTTTTGGAACAATCCAGGTTTGGTGTTGATGAAAAAATAATATTTTTTCTTTATAGTGGTGGTTATATGCATGTAGGGCCAATTCACATTTTCATTTTTCATAAAAAAGGGAATGTTATTTAATACATCTAAAATAATTCTAATAATATACCATTATACTAATTGTAATTATTTTTTAATTTTAATAAGGTTTAATGGTATTTTAAGAAGAAGAAGTGCACATAATGAATTTAAAATGAGAAATGAGCGGTTAAAAATTTATATCTCACTTCTTGGATTATCCCCATTATGAGGGGGTTAAAATATTATAGAATAGTATTTTGAGAAGTAAGGATTTTATTTAATGTGTCTTGGAATGTTTAGGAGAGATTTTGCAGTTTATGATTTTCTGAATTAAATTATTTTTTGTGTGAGTGTAAGTGAGGGGGGAGTGCCCCTTTTATAAGTGAAAATGAATGATATTGTTGTAAATTCCAAAAATAAATTATTATGGTAAGTATATATGAATAAATAAAGCTCAAAATTGTGAAGTAATTGAGAGGATAAGGGATAAGGTCAATCAAGGTCTCAACAATCCATTCTCACTCATGTTTTAAAAAAGTTAATGGTATGTCCCACTTCTTTGATCCATTTTAAACCATCTTATTTTTATTAAGGTATCTATTTTTTTTTTAAAATAAGTTATCCATTGTAATTAATAAAAAAAATACTCTTTATTATTGAATTTTAACATATTTATTCTTAATTTCAATATCATTTATTTTTTAAAATTTTAATATTGATAAAAATTAAAATTAATGTAATAATTATATAATGTCTCAGAAAAAATTTCTTGAGAAAAATATTACATAATCTAGAAATCATTAAATATAGTTCTGTAAACTAGAATAATTGATTTCAAAAAATTATAATATAATTCATAAAATTATTATTTTTTCTTGAAACTAGTTTCATTAATTTCAAATTCATTTTTATATAATAATAAGTCCTTAAAAATCAAGGTATTTTACAAAAATAGTTTATTCATCTAATCAGTTAAAAATATTTTTTTTTGAAAAATAAAAAAAATCATAAGATAATACTTCAATGATAAATCATATAGATGAGTTGATATTTTTTTAATATTCAGATCCTCAAATTTAGAAATTGTATATCTAAAGAAAGATACAAAGAATAATAAAAACAACTTATATAGAAAAAAATGGGTTTTAGGATTTATGTGTTATTAATCATATTATAAATTAATTAATTATAAAATAGTTATTAATATATATCTATAATAAAGTTTTTAACTATTTCACCATAATATATTTTGTCTCTTAAAAAATACATAGTGCATGGCAAGGCAATTTATAGAAAAATTCATTTTTTGTTATAAAATGTTTTTACTAAGAATAATATTATAACTAAATATTTTTGTCCCAATCATTTAATTTAAAAAATATATTGATGTTAAAATATTTATTTTAATTTAAAATAATTATAGTTTTAATTAATATATTTTAGTGAATAAAAATAACATAAAATATTTATATATTATATTTTTGTTTCAATTTTATTATTTCTAAAATATATTATTTAAACTCATTATTTAAAATACATATCAATTATATATCTATTTGAAACATGTATAATCAATGACCATTTATACAAAGAAAATATTTTCAATGGCCATATTTTTAATGGTCGGATTACTTTTTCATTTACAATCTAACTGAAATCATTCATTCTATTGTCACTTCTAAAGTAAAACTTCTCATTTCCATTATTTTCATTTTAGATCTCACAACATTCTTACTCTTTCAGGGTATTATTTCCCAATTGAGATTTAGTTATTCTAAAGGAGATTATTAAAGGAGATTTTGGTCTATGGAGTATTCTATTCCTAAAGATGTTATAATTTCAAATTTATTTCCCCCTTTAAATATTTACTCTTTTATTTGAAGCAATTTTATATGATGTTTAATAATCAATTGTTTACAACACATTGTTTAATGTAACTTATTTTTACTATTCCATTGTAATTTAATAAAGTGTTGTTAGATTTTCAGATATTGTAATGACTAATCTCTAATAATGTATAGTTTTTTTGAAATAATATGAAAACATTATTTATTAATAATGCGAAAATTATTTAAGTCTCTAAAAACCTAAGGAATTAAATTCTATCCCCTTAAAAAATTGAATCCACATAATTTTAATTAAAATTTTTTAATGGAAAAAACTATGTGTATTTAGAATAGATCCACAAATTATTGTATAATTTAAAGAGAGATACTATTCTTATAAGATCAGAAAAATATCTTTCCAATTAGAAAAATCTTAACAATAATATTGAGTTTTACACTAATAACTTGAGAAAATATTCTATTATTATTTATTATAAAGACCCAAATGATATAATTTCCTTCTAAAGGGTGTCAATAATCATCATTTTATTGATACAATATCATAGGTTAGTATGAAAAGTTAAATCTTTATTACATTTTACCATCTATGTAGAGAGAAATAATCCATTAAACTTATCTAATAGAAGAATAGTAATATTTTACTAAATAAATTTTGTACTAACATTGAATTTGGATTCAATATTCATACTACTAGTAGTTTTATTCGATATTTGATTCATTGGGGTGATTATTTAACAATATTAAAAAAAACTAGCTAGCCTCACTAGACTAGAAAGAAAAGATTCAAATAGTTACAAATCTAAATTGGACGGTAAGTGTACATTTAAAAATTTTACATCATCACCTTAGCCTATAATTAATTTAGTTTAAACAATATTTTTCATTATTTATCAAAGGTTACTTTATCTTTTATTTTTTATACCTCTTAACCTAACCACTAAATTTAACTATAAAATATATATTTTATAATATATTATAAAGATAATATGAGAATCCAAAGCATATCCATTGTGTGTGGCTATCAAGGTTTGAAATATTAGTCCCACTCATCGTGCATCAGATTTATGATCAAGCTAATGAATAACCAACCACTTTCAGAGTGATTAACCCTTGATGCATCAATTGCATAACCACATCATCTTTTTAGTTTCTAGAAATGGATGTAGTGGTTGTGAACCAGCTACTAAATAATTTACCAGTATTTCAATATATCATCCTATACATAGACTCATATATAATGTTTTCATTAAGGTTATCAAACCTTTATAACAAAGGTAACTAAAAAAATATGAAAAAATAACTAAACCTTCACTCTAATTCAAAAAATAGCAATCCAAGCTAAAGAATTTATTTTAACCCTTTTAAATGGTATAAAAAATTACATTTCATAGATAATAATATCCCCAAAATATATAGGTTCAATGTATTTGGATACTAGCTACATAATAATCATATTTTACGGAATACGTGGTCATTTATCCATAGAGGTACTATACTAGACCATCTTCTAGACATTTCTTTAGTAATAGTGATACTCAAAACTAAGGGAATGAAAATATAATAAATGGGTGACATCAAATTATTTTATAGGGATAAATAATAATTTATTAAATGATTATTTTATAATAATAAGTGAAAAAATTATCACTAGGGAAATCTCATACTATAATGAGTAAAAATAATAATAAAAAAGTTACATTAAAGTTATATACCATAAGAACATAAAACCAAAAATGATCAAGATAAAAGAATAATATCTTTAACATGGCTCAGAATAATTTAACACAAACTTTGAATCATGAGATCATAAGATCATAATGAAAAACATCCTTTAATATTGGTACAAACATTATAATTGGAAAACATTACTTTCATCAGCCACACCATCAATTCCCATGCTTTTAGGAAACTAAAATGCACTATTTTATATATATATCATGAGATATAAATAATTAACCAATTATTTGAAGAGTGATATATGACCCAACCATCATTCATTCATACTTACACATTCCACATGAAAATCAGTCACTTCTGAAAAAATAAAGGACTAATGTAAATAAAATGGGTTTCATGAAACATCTAAATGAACATTAATATCTTTTCATAAGTAACCCATGAAAATACAAATGGGTTCCATAAAACACCCCAATGGTATAAAATAACATCATGAGTTAAATTTACTCATATAAAAAACATGATCCAAAAATATTATCGCACAATAAATGGGAAATGTAAGGTCAAACATGAAAAATAACTCAACTGGAGATAAATTATATATTATAATGAAAAATAAATCTTCAAAATAGATTTTTTTAAAAACACTATATCTACAATTCAGAATTTCACAATATCAAGTCTCTTTTTAGAATGTATATTTTATTTTAAAAAATTAAAATAAATTGTTACATTTTAATGAATTTGGATAAAAATAATAATATTCCCTATAAATAATATAGGGAAAATTAATCAAAATCAATTTTCTAGTATGACTTAAGACCAATAATATATTTCATAACTCAAACAAAGGAATTTTAGGCACCAATCACCTTATAGCCCATGGAATGCTTGAATCAAAAGAATATGGGAGGGAGTTATAGAAATAATCTTCAATATCCCATGAAATTTAATATTATTATATGACATGAAATAAACATGTAATGGAATACACGATATAATAAATTAATATGTTTCTCAACATTAAACATGTATTGTAGAATAGAAAATAGAGACAAATAACCCTTATGACATTAGAAACATTCAAATTAAACCCGTTAAGGTTTTTATTTGGAATAAAACAATCGAAATCATAAAAAAAATAATAGGATAATATTGAAAATATAAAAGTTGACGTATATATACCATTATAAATAGAAAATGGTGTACAATAAGTAATATGTCTTATTGAATGAAGATTAGAGACTAGAAAGTCTTATGATTAACCACAATTTCAATGGAAGTGGTGTAAACTATTATGTAATAAATATAAAAATATTAATTAACTATTTAAAAACTAATTCATATACATTTTCATTTATAAAATCAATTAATAATAATTATCTAATTGTATTATATTTTAATAATCTCTTTTCAACAATGGGGGTTAATAATCATCATCTTTTTGAACTATGTTTTTAAAAGAGGTGTTGGTATTACTTATTCTCTAAAATGTAATCATTAAAAATCCTATAAAAGTAAACAAAAATGGTTCATAAAGACTTATAATTTTATTATTCCATCATATGAGTGTTTTTTTTATGATTTAGGAAGATA
The DNA here is from genome assembly GCA_963277665.1 of Viscum album. Lineage (NCBI taxonomy): Eukaryota > Viridiplantae > Streptophyta > Magnoliopsida > Santalales > Viscaceae > Viscum > Viscum album. Next base: position 1,378,042,468 of record OY728132.1, on the reverse strand, counting down.
TAATTATTCTTCAACTAGTTTATTGTTTTTTACTAATTTCAATGGATTTACATATAATGATCATTAATTGTTGGGTTATCTATAAATAACTATATTCATGATATATAATACTAATATATAATATATAATCGAAAAATATATACTAGAACCATCTATGAAGGCATTAGTGAAAAATAAAATTAATTGTTCTAGGGAAAATAGTTTGGACGTATGCATGGATGATGATTTAAATTTTCAAATGGATGAATAAATAAGTAACATGGATTTACATTTTATGAACAAAAATAGTATATATATATATATATCGTAAATATTTATTTAATTCCACTTCTGTACCATCTAGTTCTGGTGGGGATGAAAAAAACACATATCGTTGCAGAGGTGGTAGTTTGCATGTTTTCATGATCACAAGATTCACATTATTATTTTCCATAATTTATAAGGGAATAGTGGTTAATGTTTTTATCATAATTATAATAAAATAACATTATAATATTTTTTATGATGTTATCATTTTAATATTTTTAAGTTAATTTCAGGAACAATATGTGTATATAAGTAAATGGAAATGAGAAATGAGCAGTAATATATTTATACCTCATTTCAAAGATTATAACTTTTTTGAATGGGGTTAAACCTTCTATGGAATGAATTTATATAAAACCAAAACATAGTTTAGGTGGAAATGAATTTTTATGAGAGGTTATGGTAGAGTTTTGGATGAACTATGTGGGTTGTGGTGTGAGGAGAAGTGAGCCGTGGAGTGCCCCTTTTATAAGGGGAAAGGGTTGGTATTTTAGTAAATACCAAAAAAGGTTTAATAATTGGAATTAAATCATAGGTAAGGAATATCCAAAAAAATTTAAATAGTATAGTGGTTGAGGGATAATGCCAATCAAGGCCTCAACCACCCATTCCCGCACATTTCCTGAACTTGTTTCTGGTAATTCCCTCTTAGTTAAACCTTTTTTTATCCCTTTTGATTTTTACCAAGGGAAATAGTTTTTTAAAATGAAACTTATCCTTTATGATTTTAAATTAAAATTTTCCTTATTATATAATTTTTCTCTTATGATTGAATTTTTTTAAAAAAAATAATGTGATTCAATTTCTGAATATGGAAAAAAATAATTTTAAAATAACAAGTATATAATGTAATTTAAAATATTTCATGAGAAAAATATTACATAAGTTTTAAAACATATAATATTGGTTTTTAAGATAGAATAAATATTTTAAAATTGATAGTATAAATCATAAAATGAATATTTTTATATATTGTTTTGATAAATTTCAAAATCACTATTATAATCTACTAATTCCATAAAAAATTTTGTATTTATAAAAAAATATATTTCACTATTCACCTAGAATTTATTTTATATAAAAATATCATAAATTATCCTTACACAAATTTTCTTATTTTATATAAATCCAATTTGTGTTTTAGTTCAAACTTAACATTCCAAAATAGAAAAACCTCAACAGATATCAAAATTCAAAATCCAAAATGCAAACATGCTTCAACAAAGTCTACAGTTTTAATAATCACCTCTTACAAAAAAATTTAACATATATCGCCAATAATTTTGTCATCCCCATTATCAATCCCCATTATCATAATGACAATAACATCGTCAATAGTATATGATAACAAGCTGCACCCCCACAAAAAATCCTCATCACCGACACCCGATCAGCACGAGAGACGATAGTTGAAACTCAAACTCGCCATCATCAGACCACCGCTGAGGCATCATGATCCCACATAAACATAATAGAAAATAGAATTTTAGTTATGAAATATTAGAATAAACATCCATCACACCAGAAGAATATCATATACTATGATTTATCCCACATAACAAGAGTTAAACGAAGACCACCATAGCTTGGAAGAAGGATAACTTTGGACACGCCATTTGGAACAACAATAAACAAAAAAACATCACATCCAAAAGGCCCTATGAAACTACCATAGTAGACTGATATTGATATAGAATAAAAATCCAGAATCCATAAGAACGTTTTTATAGAGCTATGGTGTCACCAAAAAAGCTTGTTTTTGGATTGTCCATCAACCCCGAGCATCGATGCCACCGCCACGAAAAAATCATACCGGAAACATCACCAAAAAAACATCATCTCTAGGTTAAAATCACTAAGAGAGGAAAAGTTTTTATCATCTCAAACTGATGTAACTCATCCTGAAAATCCCTAATATCCACATGCAAGTCAGCGCAGTAGACTGGAGTGGGTTCGGAAACGTGGCTACCAGGAGGGAAGAGAATGGGAAGAGTAATGAGGACTCCAACATGGGGAATGACTTCAAAAGGGATGAGAAAGAGCGAAGAAGAGGTGAAAAAATACAATTATAGAGAATTGAGATCTAAGTTATGTGAAAAAATGGGTAGGGAGAAGGAATAAGGGATAATATGGGAGTGATAAAGCTGAAGAAGCAACGCGATGGCCTCCCCCCATCGAGAAACCCTACAAGAGAGTAATGAGGGAAAGGAGTTGCTCCAAAAATATCATAAATTAATTTCAAGATAATATTACCATGATAAATCCAATTTTTTTATTTTTATCAAATTAATATATTAAAATTTATGAATTTGGAATTAATTTAAGATACACAAATGTAGAAAATCAATTTTATTGAAATTTTTGAGACTTTATTTGATCTAATTTTTTTTCACATAAAATAATACTTAAATTCATGCTAATATATATCAAATATAAATTTTTTCATTATTTCATTAAATTATATTTAATCTCATAAAAAATATTTAGCACATGAAAATCCAATTTATAGAAAAATATTTTTTTTTGATATAGAACGATCTTAACCAAAATATAATTATAATTAATTATATTGATCCTAATCATTTAATTTTATCAATATATTGATATTAAAATATTTCTTTGAATTATATATAATCATTATTTTAATGATAATATTTTTTCCAATCAAAATAAAATATTTTAGTTAGATATTATATTTTTATTCCCATAATATTTTTTAAATACATTATATAGACTCATTAATAAAAATATACAACTCTAATATACCTATTTGAAATATGTATATAATATTTCCAATTCTTCAATGACCATATTTTATGTGACTATATATAAGATGGACATATTTTCAATGGTTGGATTCCATTTCTATGTATAGTATTAGTAAAATTGTTCATTTTATTTTCACTTATTATGTTACACTTGTGATTTCCCTAGTTTTCATTTTAGATTTCACAACATGCATTATCCCTTAATGGTATTCATTCTCTGTTTTAGTTTTTTATATTAATGGTTATTCATAATGATTATGTAGGTCCAAGGGTGTTTATAGTTATAAATATATTATTCCTTTTAGTTTATCTTCGACTTTTATTTTTTACTATTTTAATTGATGTAATAATCCCTGATTTATAATAATATATTGAATTTGATAGATGGTTTCATCTACCTTCATTAAAATGTTCCATTATAATTGAAAAAAGTGTCCTTATCATGGTTCATATCTTTTATGACCCAATATCTAATCATGTATTAATTTTTTTGAATGAATTTGTAAATATTCATTGAAATTATAGGGAAAAATTTAATAACTCCTAAAACATGGGGAATTACAGGTACGTTAGAATTGACCAGTGACTGTTTCAACGAGTGGGTGTGTGGGATAGTGTTTCATGACTCAGTATAAGGACTTGGATGGGTCTCTAAAACCAATATTATATAAAAGTTTCCTAGGTTGATTTTTCGGGGTCTAGTTAGATTTGTGAGTAGATTAGGCTAAGTGAAGATGAGTGAGATGACCTTTTACACAATATTGATGAATAGAACACCCCTGAGGGTGGTTTGAGGATTTAAGAGTGTTGGGAGAGACACAATTACTTAAAGACTATATGAGATGCAACCAATATTATTTTTCTACGTGATGATTTGAGATATTTTACTTAGGAGATGTAAGATGATACATAGGTGATGGTTATGAGAACAGTTCAAGACATTTAATTGAAATGACTAGGGTATTAGATTGAAATGTATTTGTATGGTCCATGAGTTGAAGGGCCATGTGTACATACATATTTGACAATGGTGGATCAAGCCAAGAGCTTTGGGTCAAAGGATCCATCATGCAGTAACGATACTAGTGGGTGATGAGTTCGAGTCGGTTTCAATGCACAGAGTCTGTGATGGGTATGAGGGATGCATTGTATTTCATGATGGGTGAGCTCAGATGTGATGAAACAATGGTGTAGGTCTCAAGATACCACCACCTAGGAAAAGATGAAGAGTTGTGTGATGGGATATAGAACAAAGTTCTTTTTACCACCTCAAATTCTAAAGGAAGTGTTCATTTTCTAGTGACATCCCAAGAGTATGAACGGATGGTTGGATGTGATCATGTCCTCCCAATAGTTTGTGTTGATTCATCAATTTACTTGTGAACTCCCCAGAGTATATGAGAATTGGTAATTTTTCTCATCACCTCCCTTGAGTGCTCATGATAGGGTTAGTGTGGATGTTGGACCATTACAAGAGGGTCTTGGGACAAGGACCACCCTAATCATGTGTCATGTGCCTGATTTTTTTTCTTTCCTTGTATAGTATTTGGTCAAGATCATCCCAATGGTTGGGTTTTGAGACAATGTGAGGTGTGACCTATGGGTACATCCTTAGGAGATAAAGTTGTTTTTTGAGATATGGATGAATGATCATTCCTTGTATCTGTGGGTACTGGTGCATGGATTACATTCTTCCCTACCCTAAGTCTTTAGGTACGGTGTAACATCCACACTGAATAAAGAATATGTAATTTTAATATTTATTAATATTTGTGAATTAAATATTTATTTTACTTTAAATGGGATGCCATGTTTGATGGCATACCCAATACACAACAACAAGTTTCATTGAAAACATACGTTACACAGCACATTAAGTTATACTGAAAAATAATATAATAATAATATTATTTTAAATGGTTGTTAACGCATAGTTGATGTAATGGTGGGAATTAATAGGACTAACTACAAAATGACTATACATGTTTTTTAATTTTTTTTACATTTTTCCAATAAAAGTTAGAATCTTAAAATGTGAATGAATCTGATTTTAAGCATAAATGCTCTAATATTATTTAAAAGGCCGATTTACCACCTTTTGATGGAGAACCGTCATTAAATATAGTTTTGGAATATATTTTGTGTTCTATTTGAAAAAAATAAAATCCTTTTTTAGAATCGGGACATAAAAATTTACTTTGGGTAATTTTTTGGTATTTTTCTAATAACATTCATTTTTAATGAATAATGATAAATACTGTATTTTAATACAAAACTGCCTTTTAATATAATTTATTTATATGGTTAGGTTATATTTTTACATAGTTTTAAAGTAAAATTAGATTCTATTTTTACCATTTAATAAATTTTTTTCATTAGAAGTAATTTCACATATAAATTGGACACAAACAAGTGTCAATCTTTTGAGAGTTATTATTTCCTGAAAAACATGCTTTTTATTTTGAAAATGGGAATTAATATTAAATTAATTAATGAAAATTCTATTTTTTTAATTTGGTAAAACAGATATCATTTTTGTATTTATAATATCAAAAATATCTTTGGCTGATGTTTTGGTATTTTTCGGAAAAACATTAATTTTTGATGAATAGTGAAAACACTATATAGTAATTAAAAAAATCAAATTCTTCAATTTAATGATATTTTACTACTTCTGTGAATTGAATTTATAAAATATGACACACATGGTAGTCATTATTAAGTAAAATTTGGTTCAATAAGTTGAAAATAATTTTTGGAGAATTGTAACTCTTGACTTTTATTTGACATGATTAAAGTTAAATAGGGTAATTGAAGGTATAAATAATATTATAATAATATAAAACTACCTTGAAACTTGTCCTAACCTTATTTTATGAGTCTTTATAGATGAATACAATTCTCGGGTGAGCTTTTTGGCCTTTTAAAGCCATTTGGGTAAGATAATGACATTAAGAACTTTTTATTTAAATAAAAATAAAAATATCATAAACATGTATTGTTTTGATAAAACAATTTTAATGTGGTGTTATATAATTGATATATTTGACTTTAGATATTAATTATAAAGATAAACATATTTCCTACATAATTGTATTTTATTTATAATTTTTCAACATCAAATAAATAAAATTATTCATGAAACAATAATGATATAATGTTTACCTCATTAATGAATGATTTAAATAAATAAGATTATAAAGATTAAACAAATCTCCCGAACCTATACAATTATTATTTAATGATTTTATTTAGAACAAGATTCATCTTATATTATACTTTAATAAGTGTTGGACCTTTATAAACCGAAAATCATTATATAATAAAATAATATTTTTATACTTTCCTAAAGAGCCTCTCCCCCCGTAAAAAAAGCCCTCATCTCTAACCCATTAATCATACCTCTCACTTCCCTTGGATTGTACAACATATTCCAAAATAAGATCTCAATATCCCTATATTCCACCTATAAGACTTACCTTAGGCATAAGGCGCGTCAAGAAATCCTTTTGGTTCAAACCAAAGGGAGTTACCCGATTTAAAGGCAACGTCTTCTCTTATGTTATTTTCTTTTATATTACTAATCCAACCCCCTAAAATTTTTTTATTATGTTATTTTATAACAATAAAAGTATCATAAATAAAAAATGTTGTTGATTTGAGACTTATTAGAACTAATATTACACACACCCTTGTCTAATGGGTGAATAACATATTGTTTCTGTGGACGACGAACTACTGACTCACGAAATGATGATTTTTCAATATTTTCCTACCACCTATTATGGTGGACATTAAGATGGAAGTATATTTACATGTGATATATATTATAATTATATTGTTTCAATACTTATGTTTCTATTCATTTATATCATACCTTTATGGTTTCCAAAGTGGGTAAATACAAAAATTTCATTTTAGGAAGTGCGAACTACCGCCCCCTAAAGTGATATGACTGGTTCATGCCACATGTGGAACATATAAAGGATAAAGTTAATTAAATTAAACAACATAGATATTATACTGGAATTATAATATAACTATATATTATTAATTTTTCATTTCTTTAAATATAAAATAGAAATGAAAGTAGTGTTCATGCGTATGTATGACTTACCGTCTCCATGAACGATGTGTTTCATTTCCTAACTCAAAATGATATGGAATATTATAAACACATACACAATAGATATATATGATACATATGATATGTAAATCATGAATATCATTCTGGAGATAATTTAATTTTTACCAAATGGACAATTTGTAATTATAATAAGTTCATTTTTGACTAAATTTCCAAACATTGACAAAATGTCCAATATGACCCCAAATAATTAACTAATTGTTATAGAAATGTAATAAGTGATATTAGATAAATAATAAACTTTATAAATGTTCTTGAGTAAGTATAAATTAACATAAGTTTATTATTCATGAATAACAAGGAACAAACGAGTCAAGTCAGACACAAGGTAAGAGTTTTCATCTCATTTTTTTTCCCGTTAGATTATTGATATATTTACCACTATTTCCATTAGTGTGGTGTATGTACTTCCCATGATTGTATTATTTGTGTAATATAAAATAATATATGGGTATTTACATCTTCATATTATGATCCTTCTTTATTGTGGTTTATGTTTCGTATGTTTCCAAATTAGTAAGGGGACTTTTTAAAACAATTTTCATTCCTTGGGTTAATCATCTAATTCTCAATTATGTACTACTATGATTATGTGTGTAATCACTGTTTATTAATTTAAATTGTAATTTCCAATCATGTTTCTATGAATATACTTTTGATACACATAATCACCCCATTGATAAATTCTCATGTCATTGATATGAACTTTATAAGGGTAATCTTAACTCAATTTCCATTCATTGAGTGTTGGCACTCCTTTCGTCACAAAGTCTAATGATTGGAAAAAGGAAATACCATGAGCTCAAAGTGATTAAACCTTTGGACAAATATCAAAAATTGACAAACGAAGTAATAAGAAAACATTCTATAAGGGTCGCGCAAGTTCTACAATGGTCGTGCAAGTACACTTGCGCGCCGCAATGGTCGCGCAAGTACAGTTGCATGCCCTAGGTGATAACCACCCGGGGTCTTCTCCACCCTATAAATACCCCCGGTGGGCCCCCCATTTGAGATGAATTTTTTCCAGAATTTAGATTTAGAGCTCTGAACGCCCAAGTCTCTTCTTTAGGTCTTTTGAACACTTCTAAGGTAACTCTTTACCTAGAATGGAAGGTCTAAACAATAGGAATAGGGTCTAAGTGTTAGAATTCACTAACACTAGCGCGCCTAAGGTGTTTTACCCTTAAGGGGAATGAACATACTTGTGCTCCACCCTATTTCCTCACCAAAACATGTGCTCCTCTCTTCTAGAAGTACCTCGGGTTAATTCTAAAGGCATTGGTGAAAGATTGCCCAATTATTATCATGCTGGTTTACAAACGCTGAAGTACCCATGTGTCGTGCAGGTATACCTGCGCGACCAGTACTTGCGTGCCCACGCAGTACCTGCGCACTTGCCAGGACTTGCGTGCCCCTGCCTTTTTTGGGTGCCCTTCTTGCCCATTTCACCCCTCTTATTCTATTCCACCTCTCCTATTAAAGATTCAGTCTTCAAGACAATCTTCAAATCCGATTATAGCAAGATTTCATGATTTTACGTCCTTATCCGAAAGGAAATCCGTGGAACATCTCTCAAAATCTAGTGATTTACACATCTTTATGTCACTAAAGATTGAGATTTCATTCATTCAATCTCATCATTTAAGATGAGGGAACTCATTAACCTGGGCCTCCTTTTCAAGAATAATCCCCAGTCAAAATTCTCAAATATGCACCTCCTTTTTCAGGAATAATCCCCAGTCATAATTATCAAATATGGGAATCCTCCTTAGGAGTAAACCCCAAGTCCCTTAATTTTTCAAGTCCCTTAACCTGGGCCTCCTTTTCAAGAGTAAGCCCAAGTCTTAATTTCTATTAACCAGTCTTAATTTACCTTTGATCTGGGATTCCTTCTCAAGAGTAAAACCCAATCATAAGTCATCTCATAATTTGGGCCTCCTTTTCAAGAGTAAGTCCCAAGTTAGAGTATTCAAATCTCTATGAAGCACATATACCTTTATGGACCCTGTTCTTGGATTTCTTCCCTGAAGTGAATCCTAATCATCATTTATCTGGGCAGTCATACATACATAAGCCCCACATTATTTCTTATAATTGCATATTTCATGGAACAATTGTTGGATTTTTACCAATACCTCTTGTTTCTCACACCGAGCATGACCCACACGAGATTATAGTGTAAAAGTAATCATGACTTCTTTCTTTGAGCCATCAATCATGCATAATAATCATACTCCCTTATTCGAACTACGTGGGTTCTGATTCCTTTTTCCAAAACAAAGGATACATAGGTAGCCCATCAACGGGTACAATCCCAATTTTGAAATAATTCATGTCCTCCTGAATGACAATAAACTTCAAGTGGCCCATTGAGTGGCTCAAAAACCATTATGGTCATCATAATGACCAAGAGACTTTTATGTATTTTAAGGATACAATCAACTAAGAATATATTACAAATACAGATGATTCTTCATCGATGAAGAACCTCTAATAAATATAAAAGATTCTCTGAATTTCTTATATATCAATCATTGATTGTCAAACTAAAGGAAAGCTCATTTTATACTTGGTAATGTAATATTGATTCACGAAAAATAACTCAAATCTATAAAGAGAGTCCCGGAGTAGACAATAATTCCCCTAAAAAAGGTGTGATGAGTCTGACCTCCCATCCTCTTGAACAATGTAAATTCCTAAGCCTCATTAGTCTATAAACTAATGAGTGCCTACCTTTGGAAAGTAGGTCTAAATGGACGCGGAATCATTGGATGTTTCCGGTTCTATGAACAAACCCATTAGAAACCGATTGGAATGTTTGAACCCTCAATCCCCGAAGTCATCCCCAAATTCCGAGGGAAACAAAAAATGGTGAACCCGACGTAAATACATAACCAAGTTAAAATGTTGTTTTAACTATTTGTTAGGCCCCTATTTAAAACTCAATGAGAGGGACACCAAAAACAATCATTAACATATGTGCTCACCCAAAATACGTAGTGGCTGAATTTATCTTGATTACGTGTGTTATATCAAACATGAACTCTTTTCCAAGATCTTATGCATTTCCAGAATGGCTTCTCTAAAGTTCACACGTGTGAATATTTCTGCTGCAAATGACACTACTGCTACTCTTGCTGGATCATCCTCCGCTCTAAGTATGACATAACCTACTCAGCATCTTCAATGCTGGGTATCAAATGTGCTGGTTAAGGAGTACCGTCAACACGGTACTATCCCAACTCTAAAGGCTGCCCTACAAGCCCTCCAAGTGAACAACTCACACTGGTCGTCCGAACAATGATGACCAGTGATCAAGAAGCAGGCGGTGCTAACCACCGTCTCTAACCGTTTTGGGTCGTTATCCCTGAAACACAATCACCATTCACTACCGTTTACTAGGGAGGTGAATGAGCAGGTCCCTCATGGACTTAATCCAAAGAATCCAGAGTCCTTCCTAAGGGCTCCTATCAACAATCGCCACCAGACTCGTGCGGAAGTACACCCTCAACATGATGAGGGTACCGACTCCAGGAATTCGGATCAGGTTCCTCGAACCCGAGCAGGAAAGACAAACCGTCAGAGGTGGAATCCAGTCAACAGTGAGAAGATTCTCATCTCTGCCATTTCCGGAGAAGTCCACCAGCCTAACTTGGTGGAAATCAACGAGCGGGAACACACACTTTCCCGTTTTAATTCCGTTTTCTAGCAGACTCATCCGGCAGGATCACGCCAATCCCGCCATGCAATTCTGGCAGAGTACTATAGGCAGGAACATACACCTATTTGTACATCATCAGCTAGTTAGTAGGCTCGTCTGACTACATATGATGGAGCTCGTCAACCATGTTCGGCGAAGTATAATCAGCAGGCACATACACCTTCTAGTATTAATCAAGACAACCAATAGTCTCTCTTGGTAGCAAATGGAAAAGTCAGTCAGAAAGCTCCAACGACAAACAGGAGGCAGACTGAACTCTTTGCCCCCACACACGAGTACTGTCAGAATTCACTGATAGGAAAAGGAGGATAGGAGCAGGCACATACACCTAATCCAAGCACAGAATGGACGTATATCCCCGTTCCGGCAGCTGAAGTCACCAAACACATTTTATCAATGGTGAAAGAGCAGAAGAAAATCTCTGCTCATATTCTGGACCCTTTCCAGGATTTTATAACAGCTTCAGCAACATCTCAGGGAAAGACACATAAATCTATCCCTACCAGTGGAGTGACACATCAACAGTTCACTCTGGAATAGACACACACATTTGTTCCAGTCCAAGAGGTTTGTGGGGCATACTCCCCCATATCATATGGACAACTAAGGCAGGCACATACACCTAATTTCAGTGGAGATCGTCAGCCTAACCTGGCCATATTTCCTGATTAGGAACATACACCTACTCAGAGAAGACACATTCATCAAAAAGTGGTTTCCAAGGCAAGTAAGAAGGTTTCTAAGAAAAAGACCCGCCCAGAACAGTCAGGAGATCAAAAGCTAATCTGTAACAAGGCCTTTCTCATTGCTGGAGTTCTTGAAGCCCTCAATCAGTTATCTTTTAGAATTCAAGATTCTACTCCCTCATTTCCCAATAGTAGGAACATTAATTCTGAAAGTCTTCAACAAAAACTTCCTCATAAAGGCTTGCTACATGACAATTTAGTCAATCATGATGTTTCATCATCAGATGAGAGCCACAAGAACCCTATATGTGATCAGAAGACCAAGAAGCAAGAGATATCATATTTTTCTTTAATCCACCATGGCGGTCCTCCCCATAATGATGAATTTCTCTGTGAAAGTCCTCTCCGTAGTAGTGATTCACATTACCTGGAAAATGATCCAGTGGAAAATTTAGTGTCGAGAAAGCCCTCTTATCTTGAGGCACTTGAAAATGAGAAACCATTCATGTTTTATGCTTCATTGCTATTAGGTGAAATAATTTCTAAATCAGAAGATAACCCAGGGTGTAGGACATTCTCCGAACCACCCCTAAGTCATGCATGTTCTAGTTTAATCAGTGATCTATCTACAAATCTTGTTAAATCCGATGAAGAAACAAGGAAGCACCAGCTCTGGCCAAATCAGGTAGAAGAATCTTTATTTAATGATAAAGAGGTTATGTTGAACATGAGAAAACAACTGAAAAAAGGTGATGTACCAGTCATGTTTTGGCCTCTGGCTGACTCTCAGTATGACATTCCAAAGATGTTGACGGGAGATGGATTTCATGATATTCGTCTCAACATATGGAAAAATCTTTTTCATTTGAAGAAGAAAGTATTATCTTATAATGAATATGAAAATCATCTTAAGATAATAGAAGGGTTACAATGTCATATTGATTTGGCATCTCTACCAGTCTCTCGATATCCAAAGGTTGAAAAGAAGCAGAGAGCCTTTCAATGTTCATGCCTTGGCACACTATAAAGATTGCATCTGTTAATTACCAATTCCCCATCTAGTATTCATGTCAGAGGATGGAGTGTTCATGGAGAACTACATTTCACTGTTCTCTCCAATCAGCAAAGCCCACCGAAAATGGTCTCATGCAATGTTATTGCCCATGGCCGGCCAAAGTCAATGGGATTTGTTTGTAAACAAAAGCTTGCCCAAGAATAGGCTTCAAGTATTTCCTCTCAAAATCAAGCATACAGAGAACAAGTTGTTGAATTACTCCTACGTCAAGTAAAAGAGAATATTTAATAGGCCTCTTGTATGGAGAAAGAACATCATCAAGTGACAGAAGTGTCGAAAGTCATCCAAATGTCTTTTGAACCAGGTGATAAAAGTGAATACAGGTTAATGCATCCAACTATTTTCTGGACTAAGGTTCACAAGATCATGAGAGCTATTAAGAAAGTCTCAGACATAGCATGTCAAGAGCCACCCCAGCTTGCCAGACTGGGGACTCTTTTAAACCAACCCTCCGAATCAACAAATAGGATTCGAGGAGTTGAGCGGGAACAACAGAAACATCCCCAGTCCACCGAACTGGGGACTTTTTCAAATCATCAATCCCCTCCTTAGAGAAATTCGGTCTTTTCTAGATTAGGAAAGAATCCTCAAGAGGAATGAAGTTCCAAATTATCAAGAGATTCCCTCCAAATTACAGTTCGTCAAGAAGTTCCTGAGGGATAAAATCAACAAAAGGAAATGTCTCATCAAAGACACGGAAAAGGAAAATATCACATAAATGATGATAGAAGGGATGAGATGTGTTATGCATCAATCAATGTCATCAATGCCATTGTTGTTGATCCACTAGATGAGGCTCACTCATGGGACTCAGATGAAGAGGTTCTTGATCAAGAAGATGTACGCACCGACACAAATGAAGAAGGTGTGCATACATGAAATCAAAGGATTACTCAGAACCTAGGCAATCCTTCGAGTAACCCACTTCCCCCTCTCCGAAAAGGATAAAAACAAAGGGAGGGGAAAGAATCAGGTTACATATCCTGCCTCTGGAGAAGGCCAATCACTCTCACTTGTGAAAAGGTTTGCACAATAGAAGGAATAAATGAAGGAATTAAGGAGGTTGAATGCAGAACTACTTCAGGGTAGTCTTCTTCTTAAGCGTGCTGGAGTCAGTCATCCAAAGGAATTTTTTGCAGCTACTGAGATGGATCAAGAATATCCTCCTCTATCAGTACACCCCCATAGGTCTAATCCTACGGGTCAAGTGCAACAACAGCTGGAAGTGCTCCCATTAGTTGCAGCACCAACCACCACATCTATCCAAGCTCTAGTCATTAAACCTACCCATGTCCAAGTTTAACCGGATGATTCTAAAGAGTTAATAACTAACATTGAGTCATTAACAGCTCGGTTATAATCTATGGAAGGTAAACGTGCGTAGGTTCAACTAGAAAAGAAATTTTACCCTGAATGGGTAGATTCAATCTCTCCTCCATCCAGTTTTGGAAACCCTGTATTCCCTATTTTCAATGGATCAGGTGACCCTGAACAACATTTGATGCATTACGTGTCTTTTTGGGATCCTATGATGGGAACTCCAGAACGACAAGAAGCAGTAAAACTCAGATGCTCCGTACGGACCTTGCAAGGACCAGCCTTTGTCTGATATACAAGCTTGCAATCCCAGTCAATTACCGGATGGGAGGATCTTCTCCAAAAAAATTTTCTTCAGTTCAACTCAACTTTTCCAAAGACAACAGTTTTCGATCTTACAAACTGTAAGAAAATAGAGAATAAAAGGGTCTCAGATTTCATTGCTCGCTGGAAGGGATTAACATATTCCATAAACTTAGCACTCCATCAAGAAGAATTGTTGCCAATCTATGTGCAAAATCTGTGTGACGATTTACGCATGCCGTTGATCCCGGTGAAATACATAGGAGGATTTCAAGACCTTACTTCAATCGCTCAGAAGATTGAAGATTCCCTTATATAGGCTAAGGCTAAATCTCGTGTAATTCCATCAGCTCTAGGAAGGATAATGGGTAAAGTAGAAACTGCTACAGTTATGCTTAAACAAGAACTTTTACCTGTTTCTACTTCAAAACCTTCATTTTCTCGAAGGGATCCACCTTCTGAGAACTAAAAACAATGATCGTTTCATCCAGATGATCAAAGAGGTCAAAGAAGAAAACAATTTACGGATCTGAAGAGAAAAACATACTCTTTCTGAAATGAACATGTTCTGGGTTACTACATTTCGGCTCTGGAAAATAATCTGGTTCAATTGCGAAGGCCTAAGAGGTCAAACAAGGAAGTAGATGAAGACCATCCCAATTATTTCCATTTTCATCAAATGTTGGGGCATCCCATCCAGGAGTGTTTTGTCTTTAAAGAACTCCTGCAAAAGATGGTTTACTCGGGACAAGTCAAACTGAAAGGTTCTTCAGCTCAGGTAGCATGTGTTACTGCTACAGTTCCAGAGGAGGAAGGTTAATGGGAAAGAATTCCAATGAAAAAATGCAAAAAAGTATGATTATTGGATGGTCAGAAAGACAACCAACCGAACTCATGCTATTTTGCAAACACAATTAAATAAACCGATTGTGTCCTCTTCCATGAATGTTGTGCAAAACCCTCTTCAATAGAGGGAAAGTCCTCAAAGAAACGACATGATTCAAAGAAAGAAAAAGAATCAGAAGAAGATGAGTATGTGTTAAAGCCTAAGTTTTCTTTGACTCTGGCAGACTTCATGAAATCTACTTCAAAGCCACGGGCACCGCCCCACCAAACGGCACAACCTAAACAGGCTAATCAGGCATAGTCTTCATCAGACGAAGAGTTAATCTTCGGTTCTGTTAATATGGTTCAATTAACAGATCCATATGACAGTCGCAGTTTAGATTTCGATGAGCCTGAATTCCCTGTATCAAATACGGAAATCATAGGAAGGTCCAAAGGCTCAGGATACAGGGGAAGACATGGATCTTTCACAAGCCACTATTCCAATTCTACCCCTGCTAGAACTGTGTACGCAGAAGAAACTCTTGGTAGAGCCCTTCAGCGAGCTCATAAAGAACAAGCAAGTTATTCTACCAATAGAAAATTCAGTCCTGGCACAGTTATTTTGGAAGACTGGTTGAAGGTTCCATCTTCTTCCTCTCAGCAAGTAAATGGATCTAATCGGTCTAATCTTCCAAAACCAGGAATATTGCCAACTCCTTTCCCAATAAAAGATGCATCAACTTCAAAATCATCTACTTCCAAGGTACCCGCTAAACCACATATTCCTATTGGGAAACAAAGACCTTTGGATCAAAAGTATGATGTATTGAAACACTTGGCCCATGTACCAGCCAAGTTATCAATTCTGAATGCTTTGAATCTATAAAAAGATCTTTGGGAAGCACTCATCGAGGCTTTGTCAAGTCCTCATGAGTTTGAAACTGAAATTGCTACAGTTGAATTCTATCACATAGAGAATAATCCTGAAGAATGCCATGCAATAATATCTTTTACTGATGAAGATGATGATGATGTTGAGCATGGGCATATTAGAACTTTGTACTTATCTATAAAGGTCTATGGCGTAGACGTCCGAATAGCTTTCATTGAAAATGGTTCAGGATTCAACCTCATGCCCATTTGTACACTTCGTCGATTGGGCCTCACAGAATTTGATTTATCTCTTTCTACCATGATGTTACAAGGATATGATAAAAATGAACAAGAACCACTGGATGAAGTTGCACTCAGAACTCAGTTTGGAGATATTGTATCCAATTCGGATTTCATGGTTGTTGATCAAGACTCAGCTTTCAACATCTTGCTTGGAAGACCCTGGCTACATCAACATGCGGATATCCCTTCATCATACCATCAATGCCTCCAATATTGTTTCGATGGTCAAGTTGGGACATTATATGGGGATAAGGCCCTGTTCAAGACATGTGAGTCTCAATAAATTGAGGCGGAATTCTATCACACGAAGGGAATGGAGAAATCCACAACAAAGGAGATTACCAAAGTTAATGCTCCATATGGTTTGGAGAAGATTATAGTAAATCGATTTACACATGTGATTAGAGATTATGTGTTGCCTTTCAGTCAAATTGAAATGATAGTCCCATATCAAAATACTCTTATGGAAAGATCCATAATGTCAATTACGACAATCGAGCCAGACAACATGAGAGAAATTGGTAACCCACCAAGGAGTGATGAAAGCACAAATGGTGACATCTTCAGTTCATCTGCTGAAATCCAACAAGTCTACACTTCACCAATTAGTCTAGAAGAAGTTATAGCAACATCGGAGGTGAACAATGATGTCGATTCTAAATCCATCATCTCCTCTTTATTACCAAAATAAGACCCTTCATCATCAATCGGGTCGGAAATGGAAGCTTCTTCTTCAAGATGTGCAAATTTTGACATCTCTTATGATCATGAAAATTCTTCTTTATCATCTACTATACAAGTAGAAACAGAAGAAATAACACACGATGAAGAAGAAGAGGAAGATCTCACAGATGCTCCTCCATCATTTGAAGAGGGTATCTCTACCACTGTGGATGAACTAAGAGAAATAAATCTGGGTACAAAAGAAGATCCACGCCCGACTTTAATCAGTGCGACCATGACTCTTGAAGATCAAGAGATTTATATTTATTTTCTAAAGGGCAATAGGGATATTTTTGCTGGGAACTATATAGAAATCCTCAAACTTGATCCTAATGCTTCTACTCATCATTTGGGTTTACCAGAAGAACGTCGAGGATTTAAGCAAGCCGCGAGAAGAACACACCCAACTTATGCTTCCAAAATTGAGGCTGAAGTGGATAAGCTTATCCATGCTAACTTCGTCAGAGAAGTTCAAGATCCCAAGTGGTTGGCTAATATTGTCCCTGTAAAGAAAAAGAACTGACAAATTAGAGTTTGCATCGATTTCAGATATCTTAATCGGCATTGTCCTAAGGATGATTTCCCAGTTCCGATTACATATCTTTAAATTGATGCAACAGCAGGATATGAAGCACTTTCTTTCATGGATGGATATTCTGGATATAATCATATCTTAATGGCCCTAGAAGACGAGGAATACACAGCCTTCAGATCCCCTCAGGGTGTGTTTTTCTACCGTGTAATGCCCTTTGGCTTAATGAATTAAGGTGAAACATATCAGTGTGCCATGCATCGTATCATTAAACCCTTCTTAGGGAAGTTTTTTGAATGCTATGTAGACGATTTGGTGGTTAAATACAAACAACATTCTAATCACATGGCTGATTTGGAATTCATATTCCGCACGATTTGACAACATAATTTGAAGATGAAACCCTTAAAATGTGCTTTTGGGGTATCCTCAGGAAAATTTCTCGTTTTTGTTGTACGCCATCGTGGTATTGAATTCGATCCTAAGAAGACCATGTCAGTCCTTGGTATGTCACCTACTCGAAATTTGAAAGAATTAAGAGGACTTCAAGGACACTTAGCCTATATTTGGCGTTTCATCGCCAATTTGGCAGGAAAAAGTTTACCCTTCACCAAATTGATGAAGAAGGGAGTCACTTACCAGTGGACTGAAGAATGTCAAGAAGCATTCTATATTCTCAAGAAATACCTCTGGAGTCCACCAGTACTCATGCCACTTGTTGAAGTAAGACCACTTATCCTCTATGTGATAGCTCTAGAGCGATCATTGGGTGCCTTTCTTACTCAAAAGAATGATGCTGGGAATGAAAACAGCCTCTACTATCTCAGTTGAACTATGCTTGAAGCAGAAACCTGGTATTCAAGTATTGAGAAGTGCTGCCTGGAATTAATCTTTGCAGTTCAGAAGTTGAGACACTACATGAAACATCACGAGGTCCAATTGGTATCTCGAAATAACCCTCTCAAATTCATCATTAGTCGTCCAA
Source organism: Viscum album (assembly GCA_963277665.1). Lineage (NCBI taxonomy): Eukaryota > Viridiplantae > Streptophyta > Magnoliopsida > Santalales > Viscaceae > Viscum > Viscum album. Next base: position 1,378,023,901 of record OY728132.1, on the reverse strand, counting down.
TGGTTACAGGACGTCTGGCAAGGTGGGTAGTTATTTTGCAACAATTCGACATTCAGTATGTGTCTCAAAAGGCGATAAAGGGACAAGCTCTGGATGATTTCCTCGATGAACACCCTTCAGTGGAAGACACATCTTCAGATATTGAACTTCCTGATGAGGAAGTCTTCTCTATTTAAGAAAGTCCTCAGGCATGGGAAATGTATTTTGATGGTGCTTCCAGAAGTCCAACAGGGAGGAAAATTGAAAATCCTAAATTCAACAAAGTTGGCTTAGGAATTGTGCTCATTTCTCCAGAAAAGGCAGTGTTACCTTATTCCTTCTTATTGAGGGAAGGTGGTACAAATAATGAAGCAGAATACCAAGCTCTCATCGTAGGCTTGAAATTAGCGCTTCAAGCACAAGTGAATCACTTAAAGGGGAAAGGTGATTCAGACATGGTAATCAAACAAGTCAATGGGTATTATGCCATCAGAAAAGAAGAACTAATCCCTTTGTATTATTACGTCAGAGAGTTAATGGTGGAATTCCCTTCAGAACCGACATTTTCTTATGTCCCAAGATCACAAAATGCTCAAGCTGATGCACTGGCTAATTTAGCCACAGCTCTGGAAAATCCAAATCGGGACGAGACAACCATCAGTATTGCCCACTGTCGTGCAATTTCACCTTATGTTCGAATCAGAACAGAGGAAATTAATGAAATTAGTCCCATTCCTGAACCGTATGGTCATAGTACAGGATGGATGTCACCTATCATGTAATACCTTCAAAATGGAACAGTTCCACCTGATAGAGCCGAGAAAGAACAAATCCAGCTACATGTGGTCAATTTTACTCTTTATGATATCCCAGATCACCTAAAGGAAATTATCTACAAACGTGGTTTTGATGGAGTTCTCTTCTGATTCATTGATGGTGAAGAGACAATGGCTTTAATGAAAGAAGTGCATGTAGGAGTCTGTGGTGCCCACCAGTATGGACATAGACTGTCTGATCAGATTCGACAGCTTGGATACTTTTGGCCTTAAATGATACAATATTTTGTTGATTTCACAAAGAAGTGTCATTCATGTCAAGTACATGCCAACTTCATTCATCAACCTCCAGAATTGCTTCATACAGCTAAATACTAATGGCCATTTTCCACATGGGGAATGGATGTGGTGGGACCTTAACCTTTGGCTACGACCAAGCAGTTTAAGTACATTCTTACTGCTACTGACTTCTTTTCCAAATGGGAAGAGGCAATATCTCTAAAGGAATTCAGTTCTAAATGCGTTGTTAGCTTAATCAAGTCTGACATCATTACTAGATTTGGTGTCCCTCATACCATATTGACGGATAATGGCACCAACTTCTGTTCATCCGAGGTGAAGAAGTTGTATAAAGAATACAACATCAAATCAAAACATTCAGCTTGGTATCATGCAGCGGACAATGGCCAGATAGAGGCCTTCAACAAGACTCTTTCAAATATACTGCAAAAGATGGTGGATAAAGATAAGAACTCATGGCCTGATAAACTCTTTCATGATTTATAAGATTGTCGGACTACCACCCGCACTGCAACGCTGTCAACTCCATATTCATTGGTATATGGAACAGAAGCAGTCTTTCCAATTGAAGTTCAACTAACCTCACTTAGAGTTGCCATTTGTGATCAATCATCTACATATGAACAATATCATAAGCAATTTAATGAATTGGAATGGTTAGATTAGAAAAGATTGTGTACTTTGCACCACTTGGAGGTCTATCATAATCGAATAGCACGATCTTTTTACAAAGAAGTTAATCTTCGTTCATTCACTCAAGGAGAATTGCTATTAGTTCTCAGAACACCAATGATACCAGGAAAGAAACCTCCCAAGCTTGAGCCAAAATGGTAAGGTCCTTACTCAATACATAGGGTCTACTCTAATAGAGCTTATTCTTTAATCTCAATGGATGGAGAACTCATCACTACTCCAACCAATGCCAGATTTTTGAAGAAGTATATTGTATACACACAAAATATATTAAAATGGTCTGGTATGACCTTAAACTACAATACAGTCCAACAAGACGTTAAAATGCATCTTCCAGGGTCCATACATATGACCTTAAACTATTTTTATTAATTTTGTCCCACACAACATTAAACAGTGGGAAATTTTTTTTTTCTTAATTTTCCCTCACTGAATGACATTAATCTACATAGTCCCTCTTCCGTCCATCATGACGTTAAACTACACCATCCACGGTCCATGCATATGACTTTAAACTATTCGCTCTTTCGTCCAACATGACGTTAAACTATGAAAAGTACCTAATAAGTCCAACATGACATCAAACTGTGTCCCCCCTTCATAATCCTTGCTATATGACGTTAAACTATACACAAATACCTTTTGTCCAACATGACGTTAAACTGTATTGTCCCCATCATCCTAACTACATGATGCTAAACTGTACTTTGTCCCTACTACATGACATTAAACTGTGCAGCACCAATAGTCCTAACTGCAAGACCTTAAAACTGCATAGTCCCTTGATATGTCCTACATGACGTTAAACTGCGAATCGTTAAGGTTGTTGTTACATCTTGTTTCTCACACCGAGTATGACTCCAGTGAGCTTAGAGAAAACCTCAACCATAACACTCTCTCTGGGCTACAAACCATGTGTAAGTCCCAACAACTTCATTTTTTAAGGTCGTTGTCCCCAAGAACAACTTCATCATTAATTCATTCTTTTATTGAACTATGCAGACATTGATCCTTTCCTTCTAGGATGGGTACGTAGGAAACCTCGCAAGGTTCAAGCCCAAAACCAATCTCTTCACATCGGTTCACCTCCATCTCATACGATGTTGATTCGTGAAACCGCCCCTAGAATCAATATCTTTACATTGATTCACTTTCTTCCTTGTTATATGACGTTAAACTATACAACACTTTTGTCCAGTATGACAATAAACTACAATATTCTTTGATACCCTCACCTGAGAGGGAACCATTATTTACATTGATTTTTTAATCATGTTTCATTTCAAAGACTACGTTCATACATGGAAATTCCCAAACCTTTTATCTTGGGTTAAACCATCATTGTACTAAAGTCCCCTTTCACCCTTCACTTGTACGAACCAAATTTGTATAGAGGGTATTTCTAGAACTATGTGGGCTTGATTACCGTCCTTATGGGATACGTAGGAACGTTCGAGTGTCCCTAGAATCCAGCCCTAAGTCTTTTGGGACTAACCCCAAATTCCACTTTTTGTACCTTGGCTGAAAAATCCCCATGAAAACCCACATTATGTATTTCTTATAACGGTCCAAGCTGTATGACCCTAAACTAAGATCTCTAATCCTTTTGTCCCACACGACGTTAAACTGTAGTTCAAGAACTACGTATGGCTTGATTCCCATCCTTATGGGATATGTAGTGAAGTACAATATTCCCATTCAGAACCCAGCCACAACATGATTATGGTTAGCATTGATCTGTGTATCTTTGTATATATTGGACAATACCCATATTTATGTGTCATAATACTAACCTTAAATATTTTCAGATCTTCATAACCCTTTTCTTGACTTTTATATACAAAAATGTCAAATTTCTGAGAGTTATTTTACCTGAATATGCAGCACATGCCCTTAGGCGGCCTTGCATAAACAATCCACATAACAGGCTTGTCAGCCAAAAGATACTATTATTTGACTATGCAGTTAATTCCCTTAGGTGGCTCTGTATAATTCAACCCCCTAACGGGTTTGTTAAATAATGGTAACTTCATTATTGGGAAGAAAGCCACTTTTGTCCTTATTGGTCTTAAATTAAAGTATGTAGGGATCTTCAAAAATAGCCATCATTAATATATTTGTCTCATATCCTTTTTCATGATCTGAAAGTATTCATGTTTATGGTTTAGATTCTCCTTCCCTATGTTTAGGTCAGACCTTCGTAGAAGTGATATCCATCCAGTTCTTGGATAATCTTGTTCAAAAATATCTTCTCCATATTCAAGTACCTCTTTCTACACAGCAAACTCTATACTTTGGAAAATTTGAATCTCGATAAACTTTCACTGGCTTTTAGTAGTAGAAAGGTAAATTTCTGAGAGTTTTTTTCCTAACTATATAGCACGTGCCCTTAGGCGGCCATGCATAAAATTTCTACATAACAGACTTGTCAGCCAGAATATACTATTATTTGACTATGTATCCAATGCCCTTAGGTGGCCCTGCATAATTCAACCCCCTAACGGGTTTGTTAAATAATAGTAACTTTATTCTTGGAAACTACTTCTTCTAATTCCTTTTATCTCTTTTTTATATCATTCCCTAGATTCAAATATTCTTAAGTTATATTTTACATATTTTCCCTCATACTTGATTGTGATAATATGTTCTCAGATAAATTGTCCAGGAATTGAGTCAATTTGAATCCATTCAGTCAAATCTATTTAGACCTTAAACATTATCCATTTTATGTCCGACATGCATGACATTAAACTGCCAATAACCACAAAGACCCATGATTTCTCCTTTTTTGCTCAGAGTCAGATCCTCTTTTCTTTCCGGATCCAACTCTGAGGGGGGACTTTTGCTGACATTCCTTTCGTCACAGAGTCAAAAGATTGGAAAAAGAAAATACCATGAGCTCAAAGTGATTCAACCTTTGGACAAATATCAAGAATTGGAAAAGGAAGGAATAAGAAGAACATTATACAAGGGTCGCGCATGTTCTAAAATGGTCATGCAAGTACACTTGCACGCCGCAATGGTCACAGAAGTACACTTGTGTGCCCTCGGTGATAACCACCCAGGGTCTTCTTTATCCTATAAATACCCCCAGTGGGCCCCCCATTTGAGGGGAATTTTTTCCAGAATTCAGATTTAGATCTCTGAACGCCCAAGTCTCTTCTTCAGGTCTTCCGAACACTTCTAAGGTAATTCTTTTCCTGGAATGGAATGTCTAAACAAGAGGAATAGGGTATAAGTGTTAGAATTCACTAACACAGGCACGCATATAGTGTTTTACCCTTAAGGGGAATGAACATACTTGTGCGCCGCCCTATTTCCTCACTAAAACTTGTGCGCCTCTCTTCTGGAAGTACCTCAGGATAATTATAAAGGCATTGGTGAAACATTTCCCAAGTATTACCATGCTGGTTTACAAATACGCAAGTACCCATGTGTCGCGCATGTATACCTGCGCGACCAGGACTTGTGCTCCCACGCAGTACCTACGCGCCTGCCAGGACTTGCGCGCCCCTACCTTTTTTGGGTGCCCTTCTTGCCCATTTCACCCCTCTTATGCCATTCCACCTCCCCTATTCAAGATTCAGTCTTCAAGACACTCTTCAAAGCCATTTATGGCATGATTTATTGATTTGACTTCCTTATCTGAAAGGAACTCCGTGGAACATCTCACAAATTCCAGTGATTTACACATCTTTATGTCACTAAAGATTGATATTTAATTCATTCAACCTCATCCTTTTAGATGAGAGAACTCATTAACCAGGGCCTCCTTTTCAGGAATAAGCCCCAGTCATAATTCTCAAATATGGGCCTCCTTTTTTAGGAATAATCCCCAGTCATAATTCTCAAATATGGGCATCCTCCTTAAGAGTAATCCCTAAGTCCCTTAATTTTTCAAGTCCCTTTACCTGGGCCTCCTTTTCAGGTGTAAGCCCCAGTCTTAATCTCTATTAACCAGTCCTAATTTACCTTTTATCTGGGATTCCTTCTCAGGAGTAAAACCCAATAATATGTCCTCTCCTAATTTGGGCCTCCTTTTCAGGAGTAAGCCCCAAGTTAGAGTATTAAAATCTCCATGAAGAATATATACCTTTATAGACCTTGTTCCTAGATTTATTTCGTGAAGTGAATCCTAATCTTCATTTATCTGGGCAGTCATACATACTTAAGCCCCACATTATTTCTTATGATTGCATATTTCATGGAACAATTGTTTGATTTTTACCAATACCTCTTGTTTCTCACACCGAGCATGACTAACGTGAGCTTAGAGTGTAAAAGTAATAATAAATTTTTTCCTTGAGCCATCCATCATGCATAAGCATCATACTCACTTATTCGAACTACGTGGGTTATGATTCCTTTTTCCAAAACAAAGGTTACGTAGGTAGCCCATCAATAGGTATGATCCCAATTTTGAAATAATTCATGTCCTCCTGAATGACAATAAACTTCAAGTGCCCCACTGAGTGTCATTAAAACCAGTATGGTCATCATAATGACCAAGATATTTTTATGTATTTTAAGGATACCATCAACTAAGACTCTCTAAAAAATACAGATGATTCTTCATTGATGAAGAACCTCAAATACATATAAATGATTCTTTGAATTTATTATATATTAATCATTGATTGTAAAAATAAAGGAAAGCTCATTTTATACATGGTAATGTAATAAGGATTCACGAAAATAACTTAAATCTGTAAAGAGAGTCTCGGAGTAGACAATAATTCCCCTCCAAAAGGAGTGATGAGTCTGACCTCCAATCCTCTTGACCAATGAAAATTCTTAAGCCTCATCAGTCTACAAACTAATGAGCTCCTACCTTTGGAAAGTAGGTTCAAATGGATGTGGAATCATTGGATGTTTCTAGTTCTACAAACAAACCCATTATAAACTGATTGGAATGATTGAACCTTCAATCATGGAGGTCATCCCCAAATTCCGAGGGAAACATTGAGTTAAACATCCAAGTCATTGGTTTTTTTAAAAGAACATGTGTGAATATCCTATGATTTATTTACACTGTATATCAAATCATATTGAGTGTATTTATATTTTTCACACATTATTATGTAATTGATTTCTCCTTAATCCAATGATATAGTTTTTGTAAGGGATTTCGTCTCAATTTACATTCCATTGATATTTCATTTTTTTATGGACCAATTCACTTTAATATGGTGTTAATACTTTTCTTTGGAATATTATATCATGAATAAATTTATTTTAATGATATTATAATGTTTTTTATTAATTTTATTCCTCAATTATTTGTATTCAAGAATCTCTCATTTGGTTTGAAACTCTTTAACTAAAATTTCATTTTAAATGTTTTAAATATTTATTTGTGTAAATCGTTCTAATTAATGTCCATGTTTTAAAAATTATTTTAAAAATTTATTTATATATACAAGAATTTTTTGAAATTAAAATTTATTTAAAACTCTTGAAAGTGGTATGGGGAACATTCATTAAAAAAATATATTTATTAAATGTTTTAAGTGGATTTGAAAATGACTTGATAAGTCACTGATTATGCAAATATCTTGAAATGGTATATTGTGATGAAAGTGTGGACATGTTATCTTTAATTTATGCTTGTTTTATGTGTTACTAATATGTTATGGTTATTGGGAATTGTTTATGTATACGTTTGGTTTCATGAAAAACCTATGGCTGGTGAGCCCGAGATAGCTCTCCTATGAATTGGGTAACGTGACAGAGGTAAACGTTAATGTTTATCCTAAGAGTTTTAGGGAATATACTATGATGGGTATTCCAAATGTTACTCCCAACATAACTATGAAAGATACAATGGATGTCTATTATGAAATCCATTAGTTACCTTTATTATTTATGATTTCTGTTTGTTATTCACAAATCATATGATTTCATGAGGTATGTTATGATTGAAAAGAATGGTTTCATTGATTTGTATATATTTATGGGTTAATGTTTCTGTTCCTTATTTTATAAACCTTCCTAAGATTTTTATGCTCATCCCATGTTTTGATATGTTTTTCATAGGACTTAAAGATGATTAGAGTCAATGATGGGAACATGGTATAGTCATGATGTCTAAAACATGGAACTATACATGTCTCTTTTTTCAAGAGTTTTTATTTTATAATGAAAATCAAAACTGAGTAGAAGTGTCTACTTTGTACTTTTCTAGATGTAATGTAATAGTTATGGCCTAATTAAATAAAAATCTATTCCTAAAAAGATTCTAAATGTGAATTATTAATTTAATTGAATATTATGTAAAGTTTTAAGGCTAGTTCCTTATAGTTTGTATCAAAGGTCAGTTTAGATAACATTTGGGATTATTATTTTTTATTAGACACATGGTTAGTCTATATGTCTATTTTGTAAGTCAAATCCATCTTTTGTAACTTTTTTAGATCATGGAAAGTCTTTTAAAAATGGAAGGAGGAGGATCTCAAATGACATTCCTATCTCTTCTTGATGACTTGCTTGTAATAATTATTTCAAAGTCAAGTCCATACGACTCTGAAACATTTTCTAACATACAACTCACTTGAAATAAATTGTTTAAGATATCAATCACCTCCTCTATACCTCATTACCATTGTGGATAATGGTTTGTATTTAAAAAATACTATTTTCTCAATATTTTCATATTTTCGTAAAAGGTAATTATTATCAATGTATTTTAAAATTTTTTACCTTATCAACAGATTTTGAAGCATATTATGATTTTGAAAAAGGTGATGAATAAGGAGACCCTTTCACATCTTATTTATATTTTCTTTTAAATTATATTATTTCAGAACAAACTTATGTTATTTTAAAAGAATCATTGATTTAATGTTCCAACTCAAATTCGGTCAGACAATTTTATAAAAAGTAAGTTTTATCTGATGTTTTAAAATAATATGTCATACATGATTTTTTTTCCAAAACTGTATTTCTGTAATCACCCATATGATCCATGATGTACAAGGTGTATTTTGATAAAGTAAGAATATGGTTTTGAAGAATCTCTAAATAATTGTTTCAATGAATGAACCATCTATCTACGTGAACATGATGATGAAACCAGGTGGACACCATGATCATGGTACGAAGTTATTTCTTTGGAAATAATGTTATTTTCTAGAGGTAAAAAAATAAAAAAAGTGTGAATATATATAAGACTACATTAATTAGATATTTAGGTCTTTAAGAGTTGGGATGAAAATGAGAGTTAGAAGAAAACTATTGATGTTAAATCATGTTATGGTTATTTTTTGAGGAGTTTATCACATTTTTGGGAATGATATAAAATTATATATTTTTTAAAAAGGACAACACACAGGCTGTGTGACAACCCATCGTGCTAAACAAAGCTTCATGAATATTAACCATAACCAAAGTGTGATTGGGATTTATTATGTAGCACTGGACTACATGAAGTCCCTAGTTAGTTTTACTTATTAATTTTAGTTTAATGATTTTATTGATCAATAATAAGTTGATTTGGGATCTTATGTTCTATCTAATGGATATCCTTAGTATAGGAATATGATTTGGGGATTAAGTGATAAAGGTTATTTTGGAAGACTTTTTCACTTTTTGGGAAATTATATGACTAAGGAAAATAGAATACTTTGGGATTTCGATTGAGGAGTAATGTTGGAATTTTACTTTGTAAGAATATATGTTTTTATTATGGACGTATGCCAATTTGAGTTATTTTTGGAAATTATTAACCTATCATAGAGAATATGTGGTTTGGTTAATTACACTTTAGTATGAGACTTTAAGAGTAGTCGATGTTATTCGGAGATAAAAGTTAAGATTTACTATGGAATTCTATGTGATCAAACCCTTATAAATTTTGGGTTTCAGACTTAGTATGGATTGTTTTAATTAATTTTAAGGATATTTGTGTATTTAATGGTCTTTGTTGATATTTGGGTATTGTTTATTCAATTTTGGAGATTAAGAGTAATATTTATTTTTTATAAAAGATTATCCTTTTTGTGGATTATCTGATCTTGTACTAACCCTTTTGGTTTTGGAAAATGTTTAAAGACATGAGAAATATATGGAAAATCTCTTTTGGAATATGTGATTCTCTATAAGATAATTATTTCACTTCAGGTGTGACCAATTCATCTTGAAAACTCATTGTTTGGAGAAAAGATGAGTTTTTTGTAGAAACTTACTAATGGATGAAACTATACTTTTAAAGTTTGTATATTTCATTATTTCCTTAGTCATTATCATAAATAAATTCTCCAAATTTATTAAGTAGAACATAAAAAAATGTTGTCCGTTAATGTTTACTTATGGGGAATCAAAGACCATTTAACCCATCAAAAGATTGTGATTTTCTGGTGGTTAACTTTCTCCTAATCATGTTTTCTATCACTCTCTATCAGAACATGACACATAATTTCTCCTCTATATCCATGTTTTCCTACATGGAATCCTATTATGGGTTATCTCAGGTGACCTTTTTAATTTTCTTTCTTTCATTTAAAGTGATAGTTTTATTGGATCTTTTTCTAATGTGGGGCTTTTAATGAATTTTTTAAACCCATTTTTAAAATTGTGAGGACACAATTCTCAAAAGGTGGGAAGGATGTAACATCCCATGGGAATACAGAATATGGATTTTTCATATTTATTAATATTTGTGAATTAAAAATTAATTTTACTTTAATGTGGATTCCATGTTCCATGGAGTACCTAATACAAAAAAATGGGTTTTTTGAAATCTTACGTTACACACATGTTAAGTTATACCGAAAAATAATATGATAATAATATTATCTTAAATGGTAGTTAACGCATAGCCATTATATTGCCAAGAAATAATTTTACTAACTAGAAAATGATTATACAAGTTTGTGAAATGTTTTTACATTTATCAAATAAATTCTAGAAGCTGAAAATGTGAATGAATTCGATTTTAAGCATAAATACTCTAATATTCATTAAAATGTTGATTTACCACCTTTGTTTGGTGAACCCCCATTAAATCTAGTTTTTTTCAATTTTATTTGTTCTATTTTAAAAAATATATTTCTTCTATAGAATTGGGACATCAAAATTTATTTTGGGTAAATTATTGGTATTTTTATGATAAAATTCATTATTAATGAATAAAGAAAAATGCGGAATTTTAATTCAAAACTCCCTTTTAATCTAATTTATTTATATTTTTAGGTAATATTTTTATTTGTTATTAAAGTTGAATTAGATGAATTTTTTTAATTTAATCCAATTTTGGTCATTGGAAGTAATTTCACATTGAAATTGGACATAAACAAGCATCAATCTTTTGATAGTAAATATTTCTTAAAAAACACGCTTTTTTATTTGACAAAGAGAATTAATTTTATATTAATTAATGAAACATCAATTTTTTATATTTTCTAAAATAAGAATCATTTTTTAATTTAGAATATCAAATATATCTTAGGATGAATTTTTGGTATTTTTCTGAAAAACATCATTTTTTGATGAATAGTGAAAACACTGAGTAGTAGATAAAAAAACAGACTTCTTCATTTAAATGAAGTTTTACCGCTTCGGTGAATTTAATTTAAAAAATTTGACATACATGGTTGTTATTATTATGTAAAATGTTGTTCAATAAGATTAAAATAATTTTTGGTGAATAGAAACTTTTGACTTTTATTTACCATGGTTAAAGGTAAATATGGTAATTCAAGGTAAAAATAATATTATAATAATATAAAATAAACTTAAAACAAGTCCTAACCTTATTGTATTATTAAATTAAAACCAATAAAATAATTGGGTGTTATTTTTGGCCTTTTAAATCCATTTGGGTAAGACAATGACACTAATCACTTTTAATTTTTAATAAAATACTAAAAATATCATAAACATGGATTATTTTGCTAAAAAAATTTAATGTGGGGTTATATAATTGATATATTTGACTGTAAATATGAATTATAAATCTAAAAACATTTCCTACATCATGGTATTCTATTTATAATATTTAGACATCAAAAAAATAAAATTATTTATGACACATTAATGACGCAGTGTTTACCTCATTAATGAAAGATTTAAATAAATAAGATTATAAACATTAAAACAGTATCGAAAACCTATCCAATTTTTATTGAATGATTTTAGTTTGATTAAGAGTCATCTTATATTCTACTTTAGTGTTTTTTGAACTTTAGAAACCGAAAAGCATTATATAATAAAATATTATTTTCAAACATTCCTAAAGAGCCACTCTTCCCCTTATAAAAAACATCATCCCTAACTCATTCCTCACACCTATCAAGCCCCTTGGATCATCCAAACTCTAAACAAATAAGGACTAAATATCCCTCTATTCTATATATAATCCTTACCTTAGGCATAATTCACTTCAATAAATCCTTTTAGTTCAAACCAAAGGGTGTTGCCCGATTTAAAGGTTACATCATTTCTTAACTTATTTTCTTTTATTTCACTTATCCAACCCACTAAAATATTTTTATTCCAATATTTTATAAAAACACCAGTTTCCTCAATATAATTGGTTTTTTATATGATATTAATTCTATCTAACCTTATACACATTTCCGTCAAATTGGTAATGAACATACTATTTCCGTGGACGGCAAACTACTGCCTCACGAAACGATGATTGATCAATATTTTCCTACCACCTCTTATGGTGGCCATTAATATGGAAATATATTTACATGTGATATATATTATATTAGAATTTTCTATATTCTTTGTATTGTTCTTTTATATCATACCTTTATGGTTTCCATAATGGGAAAATATAATAATTTTTTTTGAGAAAGTGCGGACTACCGCCCCCTCAAAGTGATATGATTATTTCATTCCATAAGTGGAACATATAAAAGATGGAGTTAATTAAATTAAACAACATAGATATTATACTGGAATTATAATATTCTTATCTATTGTTATGTTTTCATTCCTTTAAATATAAAATATAAATGAAAGTAGTGTTCATGCGTACGTACGGCTTACCCGCTCCATGAATGGTCCATTACATTTCTTAACTGCAAATGATATGGAATATTATAAATATGTATACACTAGATATATATGATATTTGTTATATATAAATCATTAATTAAGTTTAAAAAGTTTATTAAGGAAGTATAAATTTACATAAGTTTATTAGTCAGGAATAAAAAGGAACAAACGAGTCAAGTCAGACATGAGGTAAGGGGTTTTCATCTCACTTTTTATTCCCATGATATTCAAGTTATATTTTCCACTATTTCCTTTTGTGTGGTGTATGTACTACCCCAAATTGTATTATTTTGGTAATATAAATTAATTTATTGGTATTTAAATATTAATTTTATGATCCGTCATTCATGTTATGTATTTTTCTTAATATACCAAACTGGTAAGGGAACTTTTTAACCAAATTTATATTCCTTGGGTTAATCTCTAAATTTTTAATCATGTAATTCTATAATTATGTGTGGAATCACTGTGTATTTATTTATGTTGTAATTTACAATATGCTTTGTGTGGATATACTTTTGTTACACATAATCACTCCATTGATAAATTCTCATGTCATTGATGTCAACTTGATATGGGTAATCTTAACTCAATTTCAATTCATTGAGTTAACCATACTAGTCATTGGTTTTGTTCTAAAAAGAACATGTGATAATGTCCTATGATTTATTTACACTGAATATCCAATCATATTGAGTGTATTTATATTTTTCACACAATATTATGTAATTTATTGATCCTTAATCTAAGGATACAATTTTTATACGGGATTTCACCTCAATTTACATTCCTTTGAGATTTCATTGTTTTTATACATCAATTAACTTTTATATGGTGTTAATACTTTACATTGGCATATTATATATTGAATCATTTATTTTCATGATATTATAACGTTTTGATTAATTTTATTCCTAAATTATATTTTTTAAATTGTCTCTCATTTTATTAGGAACTCTTTAACTAAAATATCGTTTTAAAAGTTTCAAAGATTTATTATTATAAATCATTATCATTAAGTTATAGGTTTTAAAAATGGTTTTAAGGACTTATTTGTATGGACATGAATGTTTTCAAATTAAAATTTCTTTTAAGTGCTTCAAATTGGTATGGGACACCTTGGTTCAAAAATATCTTTATTAAATTTTTTAAAGGGGTTTGAAAATGGTTTTATAATCCATTGATTATGTTAATATCTTGAAATGGTATATAGTGATTGCAATGTGGAAATGTTATCTTTAATTTATTATTGTTTAATGTTTTATGAATATGTTATGGTTATTGTAAACTGTTTATGTATATGGGTGGTTCCATGATTATCCTAGGGTAGGTGAGCCCGAGATAGATCTCCAATGCATTGGGTAACGTGACAGAGGTAAACGTTAGTGTTTCCCCTAAAAGATTTAGGGAATATACTGTGACAATTATTCCAAATGTAACTTCCAATGTAGCTGTGAAATCTACAATGTAATTATGTTATGAATTCCATAAGTTACTTTTATGAGTTATTATTTTTGTGTGTTATTCATAAATCTTATGATTTCACGAGGTATGTTATGATTGAAAAGTTTGGTTTTATTGATTTTTATTTATTGATGGGATAATGTTTCTTTTCCTTATTTTATAAACTCTGTGGATATTTTTATGCTCATACCATGTTTTGAAATGTTACTCACTGTACTTAAAGATGAATAGGGTCAAGGATGACATCCATGACAAGTCATGATGTCTAAAACGTGGAAGTAGACATGACTATTTTTTTCAAGAGTTATTATTTTATTCAAAAAATGAAAACTGAGTAGATGTGTCTACTTTGTAATTTTTGATATGTAATGTAATAGTTATGGCCTAATTCTCTAAATCTTTAAACAAGAAAAGATCCTAAATATGAATTATTAATTTAATTCTAGATTATGTAATGTTTTAAGGTTGTGTCCTTATATACAGAATTGGAATAAATGTAATGTAATAAAATGATGAGATAAAGTGGTAACTTCAATTATGGCATCGAAGAGGATTGATCAGGTTTTGTGGTGTCCTGAATAGAAAACTATGACCCGATGCACAAGTATTCGAGGATTTTGGGTTAGAACCTAACATCCAAGATTCTTGTGTAATATGTTTATTTTTCATTATAAACATATGTATATGATTTTGTATACATGTGAAACTTAGAAAGACCATACTGAGATATATTTCTCACACTCTATGAGGGAAAATCAATTCATATATAGACCGTGTTGTATGATTTCAAGTTCAAAACATGGATTGTTGAGGACATGTTTAGGCCACCTTTATGGGGTTCATAGATAGGGTATGTGGGGCCTAGTATTGGTACTAGGGCCAATGTGATATTTTTTATTTAATGCTATAATTGTTTGTTTATATCAGACTAGTGAGTGATAATTTTATTGTTTATTATGAAATTATTCCATATTATTTTAGAAATGTTGTTTATTGGTTTCTACACACTCTAGTGGATGTTTATAATATATGGATGTTTGGTTATCAAAACAATTTATTTATCTCCAATTCAATGTCATTGTCTCCCATTGTATACATTATGTCTTTTCCGTTATCTATTAGCCTCTAGCATAAATGGAGGTGTGCCTGATTTCATATGCCTATCCAGACTTGATGAGTTATGGGTTGATTTTTATATAATGGTATCATATCTTTCTATGTTTTAGAATTTTGGGAGATTGTAGAAAGGTGGTGTAATTTTTTTGTATTATGTGATGGACCTTAGTTGGAGAATCATGAACAAATTTCTGGTGGGATTCTTTGGTTACCAGGGTAACATGATATTTTTTCTTGATTTTTCATGTTCTGGATGAAATGATTAATGAATAATATGGGGTTACTAAAAATTTTATATATAATTATGACTATTAAACCATTATAATGATCATTATGGACATGAATAATGATTTTAATTAAGGAATAAAATGATATACAAATGATTATGTTTGATTGTTTTACAAACAACTGAGTTCAATTATTTTATGTGTCAAAAAAACATAAATGGTGTTTTCCCATATAAATTGTTGGTGTAATTATACATGTATGGACCATGTTATTTTTAGGATGGTAGGTCATGGGGATTAATCTTTAGGTAGTTCTATGGTGTTATAATTATATTCCCATCAGAAAAGGATTCATATAGACATTTAGTGGGTTAATGTATGCATTTGACTACTTCCATAATGAAATCATGGTGGCTTCAGTACATATACATAATTCTAAAGGAATGGTCTAATTATGGGCATGTGTTTCCCTTAGAATATAGAACCATAGTGGGTTCAAAATGAATTTGGTAGATTAAAGTGTATAAGACAACCTATGTGGTGTTTTAGTATACAGATTTGTAGTGTCTTTATACTAAATCAAAAGGGTAATTTGAAAAATGGAATAAAAAATCATCTGGTTCTTATGGTGTGATAAATGTAGACAATTCCTTGATTCAGGGTTAGTATCAAGAGTCCTCAATCAGATGAATTTTTATTCTTGGAGGTTATTTATGTTCTATCATATAAAGTTGTGGGAGAATAGGTAGATTCTTGTGGATGTGTAATGAAGCATGTGTGTCCAGTGGTCATGTGGTTAGAAATGGAATGAAAGAGAGGAATTAAGCTATTTGATGTTATAGACATATGTTTGGGAGAATGGGTAGTGAGTTAGGTATGTGAGCATAGGTATGATGAGTAGTGACATAAGGGATCATAAACAAGGTATTGTGATCAAATTACATGAGAAAATATAGCCTTTGGGTTTAGCAAGATCAATTATTATTATGATAAAGAACCTACGAGAGTGTTCTTAGTGAATGAATCTACCTTAGTGGGTGAGAGTGCGAATTAACATGTATTTTTAGAAAGTGGTCCCTATGTGTGAGCAGAGGTTCATGGTGAGTATGCATAGTTACTGATTAAGATTTAGATCTATGAACCGACCATGTGTTGGTCTTTTGATGACGGTTTTGGATGGATATTAACCCTAGAAGAATTGTGTCGGTAGTGAGGTGGTGAGTCACTCACAACTATTATGGTTTGAGTGTCACCATGTGAATTTTAAATGTAGTTGCATTGTGATGTGGTATTGAGGATGGATCTAGTGTGTTGGAATGATCAATATAGATTGATCCTTGATAAGAGCATAGGGGTTAGTGAGGCAATTTTGTGTGTATCATAATGAGAGAAAAACATGTGGTGTTGGAGCCCAATTGGGTTTGGTACTTGAGGATAGGTATATAGAAATCCATATGGTGGGGAGCACACCATTGGCTATTACAGAACAATGCTCCTAGATAGTTGGAAAGGATAGTGGTTGGTGTTTTGTGTTGGAGCTTGGGTATGAGTAGGATAACTATGTCCAATAATTTTATTTGTTAATAGAAGGAAAACACGATATAAATTTATATTTTCACTTAGTCATGGGAGGATAACAATAATCATATAGTAATGAGTATCAGACCAGCCACGGGAAAGATACCCTCATGTTGGACAGTCATGTGGGTAGTGACACTAGGTGGTGGATGATCATAGTGAGATTTGGGTACCAATGTCTGGCTATATCTGATGTGATCAAGTTCCTCATAAAATATAGTAAGCAATATTCGAATATGGAATGGGTTATAGTCAGTATGTTGGTATCAGTATACCAATGGTGTTGGTGTGATTCATGGGTGATTTGGATCAGGGTGAGATAGCTCTCAATGTGGGTGCTTGTGAGATCATAGGGTGGTTCAGGGGGTGAAATATAACATCCTATTACGCACTTTCAAGTACTCCATGACCCTTATTTTGACCATCCTATCTTGAAATCATATTTTGGGTCATTTTTTAGGACTTTTTATAAAATTTATAGATTTTTGGGGCTTGGAATTTTTAGTGCACCATTATGGAAAACCATGATGTTTGGGCCAAAAATGATGTTTTTTGGACCAGAAAACCCCATTCCCTCTTTGAGGGTCTTGATGGTGGTGTGTGGTTGGCACATAATTAATTAAAAGAATCATCCTCGTCTACAAACAATGTAACCATGGGAAGTGGGGTTTTATGGGTAGAATAAGGTTAGACTAACCATGTGGAAAAACCATACACGCTTTCTATAATCCAAGTGAGGGTGCATGGCTAGGTGAAAAGTGAAAAATAACAGTGTGCCCCAACCCATAAAACCATGTGAGAAGGTTTTTAATTCTATAAAAATTATAATTAATATCATGACCCCATTTTTTTAATCCAAACCAACTCTTATTCGACCCTAATAAAATACATTGGATTATACGGGATTTCAAGTGGAGATTTGGATCCTCTAAACTCCCTTATTCTTATATCAAAGCACTGATGGATGTGTTTGATCTATCTCCAGAATTTGAATTCTCGTTTATTTCTAAATCTTCCTTCCCATTTTATCTATTAATTTGAGAGTTATGAATCCACATTTTGTTGCTATATTAGATATTTTATTTGATGTATTTTGATTTTAGAGATTCTTCATTGATCTTCCTCCCCCTCTATTATCCATTGGTGATTCCCTTTTCATACTACTTACTTATTGATAATTTGAAAAAAAGGTATGTGGTTTCTCAATGACGTTCCGGAAAATTGAAACCATGATTTTATTCTTAATATGGAATGTATTTTTAATTTTCTTCTAAAGCATTAATTGTGATTATTTGATTTTATATTTCATAGGAGTGTGATTTGTGAGATAAAATCTATTATTAATGGATTTAAAAATATATTGTGATTTGAGATAATATAACTTGAAAATATTTTATGTATTCTTGAGAAAGAGGATTTAAATGAATGATGAATATGAAAGTCCTGAATTTAATGAAAACCACTATTTTGGTTTTGAAATTTATATGGCTTGTTGAAATTGAAATTAGGCATTGAAACTGTGAATGATTAATTTATTTGAAATTCATTATTTTACAATGATTTCTTAATTAAACTACATGTGAGAAAAAGTCATTATTGTATTATTATAAAAAGAAAACTGACTTTGACTCTCTATCAATGGATTTCTTAATTAAACTACATGTTTCATTGTTTTAATTTAATTATTACATGATAGTGAATCTAGAACTTCTTCTTTCATTCCCTATTTGTTTTTATAAAAAAAGTTCATTTAATCTTGTCATTGATATATCTATCATCTTCTTTATTTTAAAACATGTATAGTTTGAAAATTTCTAAACAACTTACTATTCCATGTATTTATATAAATTTAGTCAAAAATTCATTTTTTATTTGAATTTCATATAAAATATTTGGTTAAATTCTACTGGGATATATTTTCTAACACACTACTTTTTTATTATGGAACTTTTATATTATGTTATTCCAAGTCAAAAAAAGGGAATCCAAAACATAGAGGTGGGGGTGTTATGGATTCATGGGACCTTTAGTGATGTTGGTGACTAGTGGAGCTATGGCCCACTCATTGCACAAGGATTGTAAGGGGTTTTCTTGGTAGATATTGTATCATCATTTGGATGATGATTTTATTTGGAATTTTTTTATCTACTTTTTGTAATTTTATACATGAGGGTTTTTTTTGTCATACCATCTATTAATTCTATTATACTAAACTATTATATATTGTTTTGGTTATCTTTTCGTGAAATCATTCACTTAGATATTGATTGATTCCCTAGAATTAGTCACAAGGCCATGGAGATTTGGAACACCCTTCTGGCCATATCAAGAACAACTCGGGTATTGGTGTACCATAGTATTAAGGAGGGTTCCTAAAAAATGTTATTTTTAATGATTTGGGTTTCCTTCCATGTTTTTTCTATTCAATTTGGGATGTCCTGGTTGATATGAGGTAGGGTTTTCGGGTAATTTTATTTTCTTACGAGCAAGTAATTTTCTTGATCTCATAATAGTTAGCCTTAAGTCAATATAGGTGTTTGGAAAAAGTTTCCTTGATGGATAAATTGTACTGGTTATAGTCTCTCTCCAAATATGATTTATTTAGACCAAAGCCCAAATTTTTTGAATTATTTTAAGGGAAATGAAATAGTTGTATCTCCTTATTGAGTTTTTGATATGAGTATCATTGAGGATGTTTTTTGGTGTTGCCTATTAATGTAGTGTACTACCATTCCCCCAATAATAAATTTTAATAAACCTCCCCTAGGATATACTAAGGAACAATAGCTAGAAAACACTCTTATTGATCAGAACTGTGCTGAGATGGTAGTTTGTGTTGTCCAAGATATTGGATAGTTAACCGCACATGTAACCATCAAGCTCTAGTAGTGGAACCATGATGGGATGAATCTAGAGTTCATAAAAAGGATTTTATTCAATTGATACCACATATATACAAGGCTCAAATTATCATAAATATGAAAATTATTGGTATAAAATTATTGAGTAATTGTTTTAATTCTTGAAAATTCTAGACTCCATAAAAGTGATATATAGTACCTTCAAGATTAATGGGACTTGCAGAATATGGAGGGATTCGATGGTTATGATGAAGAAACATGAGGACTTCAATGGTTATGGGATAGCTATTTTCATTGAATAGTTCTATGCAGATTCAATTATTTTGGATGAATAATTGAATTTCCTAGAAATCAAAAATTGGATAGGATTGTGAATCAGCCTAGAAACTACATTGTTGAACTTGTTTTTTTATCCTTCGGTAGTGATGAATAAGAAGCAGAAGGCTCTATGATTTGAGATGGGTGTATGATATTATATCTTTTATTAGTTTTTCATGATAAATCTCACATCTTATGTAGATATTCTCGATATAATGTTCATAACTCAGTTTTAACTTGCTGGTAAGTAAGGGTTGATGAGAGGTCATCTTTATCCATGTGTTAACTCTTTTATTTCAATCTATGAAACAAGGGTCTAAAATGAGTCTCATGGGGGATCTTAATAGAATGAATTAACCAAAACATCTATTCTATCTCACTAAGGCTCTCTAACTTTCTTTTATTGTGGAAAGGTCAAGAATTTTAATTGAGTTTGTTCCGAGGCACCAAATATTTGTGGTTCTTGCATTCATTTAGGCCACATCATTAATTACAATCATTTATTTTCTACTCCTCACAATGGAACATGATCTTATGAACTTAAAGATATAATATTAAATGAAAATTCTTCAAGAAATAAGGTGTATTATCCTTTGGAATCAATAATTAAGATTCTTCACACAATGGAAGTGTCTCTATAGGAAACTGATGCAGGTCTAGTGATAGTGAGGGGGTATCAACACTATATCTTCATCTTCAACGACTAATTTATTTGATACAAGTGAATGGAATTTTTTTGTATCAACTTATTTTTTGAATTTTATAAATCTTATAATGGATATTGTGTCTTATTTTATGGATATAGTTATTCCCTAAAGAATAAAAATTGCGGAAGATCTATTATTCCCTTTAGGTGTCTTTTCTTTATCAAAGATAATGGAATTTTGGAATTTTTTAGTTCCCAACATGAAACCTTTGGATTTAATTCTCAAGATAGATTGGTTTATTTCCCATTAATATAGGAATTTATATTATTTTAGAGAGTCTTCTTTACTGGCCCCGATGTGGTATGAAATGATTTTTAGAGAGAATTTGACTCGAGTTCATGTAGAGTACGACTTACTCTTCTAGAGTTGGGAAGAGCGATATTTATTATCTATTATAATAAAAGATTATAATGTTATAGTGATTTTATTTATTCAGTAACCATCATGATTTACGATGTTTTTCCATATAAATTTTTTATATGTCCATCGATTAGGGAAGTAGAGTTCTATATTGAATTAGTTCAAGGTACACAACCTATATTTATTCCTATTACTGAATTGAACCATCTAAACTGATATAATTACAGACATAGTTGGATGACCTATTAGATAATGGAATTATATTCCAATGTGTGTCACTTTGCAAAGAACCTATTTTTTCTAATGAAATCTAATGGAACACTTCAACTTTGTGTTGATTACCTGAAACTAAATCTATTAATGTTAAAAAACTAGAATTCATTTTATTCTATTGATGATTATTTTCTCAGATAAAATTTTTGAATTGTTTTTTTGAAGTTTTATCTTCGGTATTGTTATCACCAGTCAAGAATAAATGATTCTAATAACCTAATGAAAACATTCAGAAGTAGGTATGGCCTTTACAAGTACTTTGTTTTTTTATTTTTTCTAACCATTGAATATTCAGTTTTTGTAGTGATTATGAACAACATATTCTCGAGTTCCTTGATTTATTCAAGGTTTTTTGTATGGAATCTTTATTTATCTCACGATTGATGAGGACCATGTTCATTATTGGGGTACATTTTTTTAATTCTTTAGAAATCAAGAAATTTATAACATGCTATCAAAATATAATTTATAGTTATAGAATTTAAATTTTAGTGAAACTTTCATCAAAAAAGTAATTTCAGTCGATCACGAGAAGGTGAAGGAATTATGACATGGGAATAACAAAAAAACATTTTTCAGATTCAAATATATTTGTCCTTACTGGGGTATTACCATTATTTTGGAAAGATTTTTGCAAAATTGCTTCACTAATGATATCTCTCACTCAAAAGGGAATAATTTTTTTTTGATCTAAAATTTTAGAATTATTTTTATTATTTCAAATATCCCTTGAGTTTATCACTAGTTTTGACTCTCTACGATACATAGAAGGGCTAGGTGATCTTTTATGATGCATCTGGTTCGTGTTTTGGAAATTATGTCCTGAAATGTGATAATGTAGTGGCCTATTGTTCCTAAAAACATAGTACAAATGAAGAAGAACTATCTATGACATGATATTAAACTTTCCGTTGTGATGAATTATCTTATGAGTTGCTGGAATTACCTTTTCTAAGAAGAGTTTACTATTTATTAAAATAAAATTTGAGATTTATATCTACTTGAAAAAATATTTGGATCTCTTCTAGTGGAGGTGGGTGGGGTGCCTATATTCTTTTTAATTAAACATTTCCTACACCCTTGGAAAGGGGAATTTCATTGTTGATTCCATGAGTTTTATGTTTCCAACCCAAGTCTTGAAATAGTCATTAGAAGAGTGAAAATGTATGGATTTCATTGCTTATTTGCACTTGATATTTCATGAGGTTGAGACCGAGGGTGTGATGATAGGTGTCTAGTATACCTACTATCTGACTGAGAGGATTCTTCTTGAGCAGAAACATGATGTTGAATTATATGTATTTAGGGAATCTATGTATATTGGTGATACAAATAGATATTATTTGTTCCCTTATAGGGGTATCAAATTCTTTTAGATTTGGAAAGTTGGTCCTTTCCCATGGGAAAAGTTATAAGTGCCGTTATTCACAGTGATTTTCTTCCCTTGAACAATGAAGATGTTCTATGATATGATTCAATTATTTTGTTGGCTAGTTATGTGAAGCGATATTTTGTTTTTTGTTCTCATTGTTATACATGCTATCAATTCAATTCTGAGCACTAGAGATATTCAGGTTTTTTTGTCCCCTTCCAGTGCTGAAATGTAAGTGGGCTGAGATTTTGAAGTATTTTGTGGATTGGATTCAATATATTCCTCGAGGGATGAATATGATATGGGTGTCGATTGGTCGACTGAAAAAATCATATAAATTCATCCCCATTCAATATAAAACTATAGTTGAGGACTTGGGAAGCCTATACACCTATGAGATTTTCAGATTTCATGAAGTTCCATATATTGTTGTTCATGACATAGATCTTCATTTTAATTCACATTTTTAGAGAATCCTATAGGTGGAGATGGGATCTATGGTATGTTTTCTTAAGATATATCATCCAGTGATTCATTACTAGAGAGAATGAGATATAGATATTCTTTAAGATATTCTTTGTTCTTTCATTTTCAATTTTTTTGGAGCATAGGGTCAACACTTTGGATTGGTTAAGTATTCTTATAACAACAGTTACCAGTCATCCATCGCGGTAGAACCCTTTGAGTCCTTTTTTGTGAGAATATGTAATTTTCTTTTGTGTTGGTTAAAAATTGGTGAAACCTCCTTAGTTGGCCCTATTTTAGAAAAAGATATAATAACTAAAATTGTTTGTGATTTATCAGATATTGATGATAGAATAGAGATAATATAAATACTCTGATGATTATTGTTGATTTAATTTATAGTTATCAGTGGGTAAATAAGTTTTCTTGTGAGTTTCACCTTGGTTGGGTCACCAACACCTTATAAAATAGGGAATGTTATAATAATTTTATGTTTGAACATTTGAGGTTTTTGAGAAAATTGGTAAGGAGACTTGTTATTTGGAATTTCCACCTAAGATTATATTTATTCACAATGTGTTCCATGTGTTTAATCTCAAAAAGTATCTATCTGACCCATCTCATGTTTTTTATTTGAGAGGAAATTAATGTGGATCCTGGTTTTTTTGCAACTAAGAAACTAATTCGAATTGTTAATTCAGAGGTGAAGGTAATTTTTCTGATGTCCATGACTTTGGTTTGAGTGCTTTGACAACAGAGTTCTGATTCACATGAGAGTTTGGAGTATGAGGCACTTAATAGAGATGAGTGGACCTATAAATTTATCCTGTTGTATTCTTGATAGGTTTTGGGGTTAGAAAGCCTTTGTGTTGGGGAGGATGTAACATCCCATTACATAAATATACTAATGGATATTTGTTTTGATCATACTTTTTGGACCTTATTTAGGACCATTATTTGGTAATTTATGATATTTTTGGATATTTTTCATCTTGTTCACAGTTTGCACATAGTTAGGATAAAATATACAATTTGGATTAACAAAAGGTGTATCTTTCTAATGCTCTAGAGGGTGGTTCATGGTTAGCGCATGATTATTTACAAAATGCGAGGCCTCCCCTCCAAACCATGCTTCCTTTGGAATTAAAGGTTTTAAGGGTAGGTGCATGATTTTTTCATCATTATACAATCGGTGAGACCAAACCATACACCCTTTCTAGAATCCCAATGAAGGTGCTCTATTTGGATCAAGGTTAGTGATAACCATGCCACCTAACCCAAAGAACCTTGTGATTGGGTATTTAATGCCCAAAAAATTATAATAAAAATACCAAACCCATTGATATTAATATTAAATTACTCGCATTTGACTATAATTAAATCCTCTGGATTTTAGAGGGTCTCAAGAGGCGATTTGGATCATCCATCCTCCATTTTTCATGGAGTAATAAACTGATGGATGTGTTGATCTCTCTCCAATTAGTTATTTGTCATTGATTTTAAATTACACTTTCACCACATATCTCATAATATGAGTGTGATGAATAATAATTTTTTTAATGTATTGGATATTTGATTTTTTACATTGCGATTCTAGGGATTCTTCTTCGGTATTTCTTCCCCTTAATTCTCCATTGGTAAATCTCATTTAGGGTGATTGATCACTTGGTCATGTTATAACTGGTATGTGGTTCAATCAGGATTTTAAAAGTAGTCGAAACCTTGATTTATTTCATGAATTGAAATTTATTTCCAACTCATTTTAAGCCTTTAGTTGTGTTTATTTGATGATTAAGTTCAAAGGCATGTGATTTTGGAAAGAAATAAATTTTCATAGGATTTTAAAAATATATTATGATTTTTGAAAAAATTTATTGAAATAATTAAATGTTTATTCATGAAAAAAATTATTTAAATGAAAGATGAATTTGAAAGGCATGAATTTAATGAAAACCACAATTTTGGTTATGAAATTGAAATGTCATTTCGAACATGAAATTTGAATTGAAACTATGAGTGATTAATTATTTTATAATGAATGATTTTCTCTTAGATGACTGATTGATTAAAGAACCTGTGAGCCTAAGTAGTTAGTTGGTAATTTGGAAAAGCATGATATGACTCTGCATCCATATCAATGGATTGATGATGAAAACTATAACTAATGCAAATTCTCTATGATTTCTCTGATGGGGTGTCAATTGATTTTCCCAATGGCATGGGCCAGGGGGATGTAGGAACCCTCATTGAGCCATGTTGACTGACTAATTAATGAGGAAGTATAATATCCAAAAACTAACTGATCTCAAATCATAAGAAAAATTTTATTTACTTTATTTTTATTATTTCAATCTAGTGATTGTAATTTTTTTATTAATATCCTTTCTATTTTTATTAAATATGATAATTTAGGAATATCATTGATATACATACCATCAACATTATTTAAAATAACGTTTTTATTAAAAATGTTTGAAAAGTTTACCATACATTTTATTTATTAAAATTGGAGTATAAATGATATATTTGTTTTGGAATTTCATATGGATGATTTGGTGGTATCCTACGGGGAAATTTTTTCTTACACCATACGTTTTCCATCAAGAGTTTGTAGATTATGTTATGTTATATCTAGGAAACTAGGAAAGAATAAATCGGAGGTGATGGCTGTAATTGATTCATGGGACATGGATTGATAATTCGGATAGGTGAATCTATAACCCACATATTGCACATGGATTATATGGATTTTCCATGGTAGATGTTGTGTCATATTTTGGATTATTTGTTTCTTTAGGAATTTTTTATTTATTCTTATAAAACATTTATCCTTTATGAGTGTTTGGAATAACTTCTATTAATTCATTTATGTTTTTATTTTATATATAATCTGGTGGATCTTGGGGTGAATGTTTCCCTCAATATTGGAATGATGTCTAGATGCTAGTCCCCAACACATAGGGATTGGGAGTTCCCTTTTGTCCAGGTCAAGATCGGCACGAGTATTAGTGTACAATGGAATTTAGGATGGGTCTTGATTTGAAATACAATTAAGGATGTGGTTTTGGGGGTGAATATTGGTCTGTCATATATTTCAGGGGGAAGACCAAATTCATGGAATTGTTCATTGGGTGAACTCAATTTGTTTCAAAATTCAGGGTGTGATTCATGTGAAAAAAACATATTGGAGGTGTCTTTTTCAAGAATAATTCTTGGTGAATTAGGGTGGGTAGGTTTCATGATTTAGGGTATGAGTGGGACCCAATGTATGGGGGTCATTGTAGATGTTATGTTTTAGGTAGGTGTTCATTGGTGGCACATCAAATGGTGAAATCAAGTGGTTTCAGCTTAGGTTGGGAAAAGGAGGTCTGATTGGTGTTTGACACGGAATGGGAGACGGTGAGATGAGACTATTCCAAAATAAGAGTTTACTAGTGGTTTCAAAAAATCTTTGCTAAATCATGGGAGTCTAATCATTTAGTAGTCGTTATAAAATTCATTATGAATAATTTAGTGGGGAATTTTTTTTAAACCAAGATAATCATTTGGCTACGATATAAACTCCCACCACATCATTACATGTCCAATGTTTTATTTACACCATTAATTATTCAACTAATATATTATTTCATACGGATTAATTAGTTAATTAGATGATTAATATTATTTTTTGTTATTTATTTAATTATATATTTGATTCGAATATATTTTTTAATTATTTATTTGTTATTTATTTATTTATGGATATTTTTTATTTATCCTACCATGCATACCATGAAGAAGTTCGTCATATATATGTGTTGGGTGAGACTTGAACCTCTTACCTTTTAATTATTCTTCAATGAATTTACCACACCAGCATACTATTAATGTATTCATTAAACAAAATTTAATACCCTTGTATATATATAAACAAATATGTATAAATATGTATATGTAAATAATAATAACAAATAATAATGAAAAAAAAAATATGAAATAAATAATTGAAATTTAGAAAATAATAACTAACAAACAAAGAACTAATGAGTAATAAATAATAAATAACAAATAAATAAATAAATAATAATATGGTAAAAAGAGTAAATAATAAATAATAAATAATCAAATTAAGAAATAAGTAATAAATAAAACTAAATAAATAAAAAATATTTAATATTTAATTAATAAATACCTAGTAATTAAATAATAAATAGTAAATCAACTTATGATAAATAATAAATAAATAAATAAATAAATAAATAATAAAGGGATATTTAATAAATTAACAATAAATAATTAGTTATTAATAAATTAATAATAAATTAATAATAAAATCATAATAAATTTCAATTTAATAAATAATAAATATATAAAAATGAATAAATAATAACATAGTAATAAAAAATAATAAAAAAATATTTAATATATAATAAATAAGTATTAATAAAACAATAACTCAATATATAATAAAATAGTTATAAATAATTAAAAAATAATAAATAATTAATAAATAAAATGTTAATAATAAATAATATATTTATAATTAATAATAAATAAATAATAAATAATAAGTTATAATATATAATAAATATCAAATAACTATTAAATATATAAATAATAAATTAATAATAAATTATAGATAAATATTTTATAAATAAGTAATAAATAACTAAAATAATAATAAATAAATAAATAATAAATAATGAATAATAAATAATAAATAAATAAATAGAGATGGACGCGGTCTAAGAGTTTCTCTCTCTTGGTGTTGATGACCATCCATGATTCTTCTAGTGGATGTGGATTTGGAATGCAATTTGGACCCTCAAGATATCTTTATCAAAATGAAAAAGAGGGTGGTGGATCCGCCTAAATCTATTAAGACCCCGGATGCTTTGGCAAATTTTAACATGGGATCTCGACCTACAGGAAACCCTTATTTTTTATCTAAGTTCAGAATCAATTCAAATCTCTTGATTAAATGAAATATCAAGAAACGTTTACATACTACTGTTAAGGAATGTTATAACATCCTTTTGGAATGAATTACTAAGAGCAAGCACTCTGATATTGTTCAGCCAAAGGTTTCTCTAGAAGGAAATTTCTGGACTTTTGTGGGTCTTCAGAAGCACCTTTTCTTAGTCTATGTATTTTTGGGTGGAGAATAACCTCCATTTGTAGTCGATTTTTTGATATTATTTTTATTCAAGAATGGTCGTCCACAATGACAGTGGTCTGGGTTTTGTTCCACTCAAACTAGGGTTCTTATAGATTTAATATTCGGATTCTTTTCTCATCCTGTAATTGGTCATTAATTCTATTACAAAAACATATATCTACATTCACAACTGTAGTTTTTTTTTGTAACCCCTGATCCTTTGGGATTTTTCTTCCACTATGGGGGTTTCTATAAATGTTTACAAAGAAATACACTATTCCATGTATGATCATTTCACCAAAATACAGGTAGAAATTGATATATATGAAGTTATGATAGATAATGTGGTGTCAATTTCTTCTGATCATTAAATATAACATCATATAGAAAATGATAATGTACTAGATTTCTATTGGAAATGTATGCACTAGGAATTATTTAGATAAGTGTAGGAAAAACTAATATTGCAATAATTAAAGGAGATATTCTGACCTGGTTGAGGAGTTTAAAAAACATCCATCCAATTGAGGTATTAAAGATGATATGGATCCCAAAGGGAAAAAATCATCAACTATGTTCTAATGACTTGATCTTTTCAAAAATAGTTTGTTTTTTGAAAATGTATGTCTTACTAGGTCATAATCAATAAAAACAAATATGTATAAATGAAATGTGACCATTGGGGTTTGACCATTATATGACCATTGGTTAATATGACTATTGGAAAAAATAATAAATTTCAACGTTATAGTTATTGTTTTTATATTGAAATGGAAATGGATAATTAATACAGAAATAAGAGTTGATGGCCTCATCTTGTAGACTCGGGTTTTAT
Source organism: Viscum album (assembly GCA_963277665.1). Classification (NCBI taxonomy): domain Eukaryota; kingdom Viridiplantae; phylum Streptophyta; class Magnoliopsida; order Santalales; family Viscaceae; genus Viscum; species Viscum album. The sequence continues at coordinate 1,377,994,430 of OY728132.1, read as the reverse complement.
AAATACCATTTTTCCGAGCTTGGGAAGGAGGTAGTGTCCATGTGCATTTCTTTAGACCAAGATCAAGATGAGATTCAACATGTTAATCTTGAACAAAATTACCTATGAAAAATGTTCATGATGATAAAAATCCGCACTCTGGAAAGGATTTCTGAGCCGCACCAAGATTCTTCACCATTGCACACCTTAATCTTATGTCATATTCATGTGTTATAAGGGGTTCTGTAATGAGTCCTTAGTTACTTTTTGTAAACCATTAGTGTAAATAAAATTGTTATTATCATAAAATAAACATTATTTTTCAGTTTTAATTTTCAAAATTAATCTAGGATGAAATATTAGTATTTTTTATGAGTTTTCATGTTATTGATGAATATTAAAAAAAATTGTTTTAAAATATTTTTTAGACTTTATGAAATTGATACTATGAAACAATTTCTGAAAAATAGTCTCACACGATTATGATCAGTAAGAAATTTAGAGTCTGATAATATCAAATTAATTTTTGGCGAATAGTAACTTTTGAATAGTAATATTACCCTTATGAATAGTAATATGACCAATGTAATAGTAACCTCACAGAAAAAATTATAAATAAAATTTAGACATATTGAATGGTAGTGTGATATAATAGTATATGTAAATAACTACTTTTGAAATTTTTACTTATTTATTTTTATTTTTTGAGTAAATAGTTATTGTACTTTTAAATTAAATTTCTCATACTTAGAAAATTATTTTCATAATATTGATTTCATTTATGAATTTAAAAAATCTATATTTGGTTAGGTTTATTTTAGGATATTTTTGTAATTTTGTTTTTGTTTTTTAGTGCATAGTAAAAATATAGTTTTTGAGTTTTCAGTTTTTTTTATGACACCATAATAATTTAATATGTAATTTAAAATTTTAGTAGACTCATGAAGATTAAAAAAATATATTAGGTGTCCCATGTGTCCCAAACCATGGGAAAATTCCATGGTAATGCCCACAGTTTTGCAGATACCATTGTTGAGGTGTCCTTAGAAATTAATAAAAAAACTCCCTCTTTTTGACTATAAATACCAAGGCATTACATTGTTTACATTCATTTAGAAATAAAACCTATAATAATTGATATTATTATCTCCCAAGGAGTCCTCGAAAGTATTCTTTAATCCTTGAAGGTCTCGATCATAGTGTTCTAGAAGTTATTTCTCAATGTAAGGGATATATTAACTTCACTTTTCCTATCATGTTTTCTTTTTAGGTTTTATGTATATAAATTTTATATATCATATTATTATGTCTATTTTGTTTAATACATTTAATTTATTATGAGTCTTTTAATAATTACATACCCTTTACCACCCTCTTTTTAATGTTTTTTAAATTGGTGTTTCATACCCATTATGCTGCCAGATTTTCATCTCAAAATTTCTCTCTTTTTATAAATAAATTATTTTATTTATTTTTTGAATAACCAAACCCCTATATTACCCTACGGTAGTCACATGTATTTTAAAATGATTGATTTTAATTCTGTTATGAACATACATGAAACCCACAATACTTTTTTGAGGGATTAAATTGACCAAAAGAACTTGTTTTTAAGCACTTTTTAAAATGATATGATTTTGATATTAAACTCATTTCTTTTATTCTACATATGTTTGTTATGAATTTTTTTTATGATTATTAATTTGGATGACATGAAAATAAAAAAAATATTAAGGTTGTTCCATGATATCTCTTTAAATAATTGGGTCAAGAAATTAGTCTCTAGAGATGAGAAGTTTTATGATACCTTGGCGAATAACCTTTGTAAAATTTTATGACACCTTGAGGATGGAACATGGTTATATTATTATGAATGTCAAAATTAAATTTTTCCACCACATTTTCAATATATTATTCATGTTATTATTTTCATGATATATCTCTTTATATTTCCTTTATGATATTTCCTCATGTTCTTGTTGTATTCACTCAAGATTACTTGTAAAGTGTTTTTCGAGTTTTCAATTACTGTAACTTAAGCTCCCCCTTTCCATTGATGTATGCCCCCATGTTATTAGATATAGTAATTTAACTTAGTATGAACATTTAAATAGTCCTTGGATGTTTTTAAAAATAATTTTATATGTTATAATGTTTTATGTACCATATTTACAAGACACTAAAATTTGAAATTCCATTATTTTTGAAATGTAATGAAATGATTTGTAATAAAAAGGCTGGATTCCAATGTTGGTATCAATGGATAGTTTAGTTATTTTTTAAAATTAGGATATAAAAATATAATGAAGAACCCTATATAAAATTTTAAATTTAGGAAAACTTCATGTTATTTTTGTGAAATATTATGTAAGCGGTTTCTAAACAATGAAATCCCTATTTGGATTGGAAGAAGAGGATGTGGATCTGGCACAGATGTATATAGGGGTAATTATTGAAAACACTACTTTTAGATAGACTCAAATGGGAATTTTTGTGCAACAATGGGCCTTGACTCAATCCTGGGTTGATACTCATAGGGGATATGTTTGGTTAATCACAAGATATTTATAAATCATTATGAATGATTTATAGAAATAAGTAACTAATGTTAAATAATAACATACTTAAGCATGATTTTTAAGACATAAAATTCCATTATAATTATAAGATCATTAAATTAAATAAGATTCACAACATGTTGTTATTATTTCTGAAAATAGTGGGAAATAATAGGAACCATGCAAATGGTGACCACAAGGGACCATGCACTGACAGCTATCCAATAGAAGCCTGAACGGAAACTATCATGAGAATGATGAATCAACTAAATCATGTTATTAGATACAACTTGAATAAAGATGACATAAAAAATTCACCATGAAGGGAAAAAAAATTTGTTGAGTCCTTTATGCGTCATTGACCCCCAACGTTCAGTGGATCTACTGACCCATTGATTGCAGAACAGTGGATAAGCTCTAAAGAAAAGATCATTTTTGTAATATGTTTTTCAGAACAAGAAATAGTCGCCCTAGTTGTTTATTGTTTAGAGGGGGAAGTTGATTAGTGTTGGGAACTAATTATAAACATAAGGCCAAGAGGGGATAATGAAGCTTTGGTGTGGGATGAGTTCATGGGAAGCTTCTTTATTAAGTATTTCCCTCATTCGATGAGAACAAAAAATGTAGAAGAAATTTCTCAATCTGAAGCAGAAGCAGAATGAATATGTGGGAAGCTATAAGATGAACTTGAAAAGACCTTCCATTTTCACATCAATATTTTCCATGGATTCTAATTTGATGTTTTATAAATTATTTGGTGCACTAATACCTCATCTTTGGAAGAATATTTCCTACTGAGACTATGATAGCTATGATGAGATCATGTTGAGCACTATGAAAGTCGAATAAGAGTTCGGTGAGATGCAATGGTCTCATAAATCCAATGACAATAAGATATCAATATACCCAAGAATGGGGAGGATCTTTGATCATGGAAGAGGTTCAAAGAAAGTGAAACATTCCTTGTTTTGTAAATGTGGGAAGAATTGTTTAGGGAACTTCTTATTCAAGAGCAGGAAGTGCTACAAGTGTGGAAGAGATGGCCATATCTCTCAGAGCTATCATAGTGAGGTAAAGCCTCAAATTCTCAAAACTAGAGATAAGGGAAAGATTGTGCAGACCCTAACCGAATTCCAATTCATCAATTGTGGACAACATGGGAATTTTTGAAATCACATTCCAAATTTTGAGGATAGTGGAGAGTATTCACCATTATCCTCGGCATAGGAAAAGGGATAGTAGTAATGCTTTTTAAATCATGATGGCTAAATTTGAAGCTCTAAATGACACAGTGTAAGGTATTCTTGTTGTTCTCTTAAATCTAGAAAGTACATTGTTTGGTTCTGGTTCAACGCATTCTTTTATTTTCTCTATGTTTGAAAAGAATTTAGAATTAACCCCTGAATTGCTAAAAATAGATTTATCAGTCAAGAATACTGGTGGTATTATCCATGCATCATTAGTGTATAGAAACTCTAGTATTTAATTTAGTGGGGACAATCTAATTGAAAATCTAGTAGTCATTCCCATGATAGAATTCGATGTTATATTAGCGATGAACTGGTTATCAATGTATAAGGCTTATATCAATGGAGAAGTAAGTAAATATCAGTACTCTTGAATGGACAAACAACAACAATCTTTTATGGGGGGATATAAATCCTGAGTTTTTTCAAGAAGCACCTCCTATTTCCTTCTTTATAGAGTTTTTCAGATATTATGAAGAAGGAAATGACAATATACAAATAGAGAATTTCCCATTGTTCCAAAATACATTAAAATATTTCAAAAGGGTTTCCATGGACCTCTCCTAGAAAGAGAGGTAGAGTTCTCCATTGAACTCATACCTAGATGACATCTTATATCCACAACCCCATATTGAATAGAGAATATAGAGCTGGTAGAATTAAAGAAACAACTACAAGATATTTTTTGAAGGGGTTTATCCGACCGAGTGCGTCTCCATGGAGATAACCTCTTCTATTTGTAAAGAAGAAGTATGGATCAATGCGGATATGCATTGATTATTGAGAACTGAATGAGATCAATGTGAAGAAAAAATACCATATTCCATGAATTGATGACTTATTTGACCAACTTCATGTAACTTAATTCTTCACTATGATTGAACTTTTATCAATTTATCATCAATTATGGGTGAATAAAGAATATATTCTAAAAACATCCTTCTGATAAAAACATTGGCATTATGATTTTTTGTTTTTCCCTTAATCTTGACTAATTTACTTTTTATTTTAAAGTATTTTATGAATAGAGTCTTTAGGGTCTACCTTTATAACATTGTGGTATTTTTTATTGATGATATTCTATATATTCCAAAAATCTTGCAGAGCATGAGGATCATCTGAGGGACATTTTGAAAACTCTATGGAAGGATAGTCTTTTTGAAATGTTAAGAAAAGGTGAATTTTGGGTATAAAGATTTTATTTCGTGGGGAAAATTGTAACCAATGATGGAATATCTGTTGACTGTAAAAAGACAAAACATTTAGTGGACTATCCTAATCCTACAATAGTAACTGAGATTCTTAGTTTCCTTGGTTTTTCAGGATATTATAGGAGGCTTGTGAAATTTTTTATGACTTTATAATCCATTAACCAAGTTAACTCAAACGAGGTCAAGTTCATATGGAAAAAAGAGTTTGAGTAAAGTTTACAATAGATGAAGAAGATATTGTGTACCACACCCTTGTCAACTTTTCTCTCAATGAGAGATGGATTATTTATGTTTATTGATATCTGTTCAAAAGTTATTGGTTGAATCATCATTAAATATGAAAAAGTCATTGCTTATGCATCTCAACAGTTGATTTCTCTTGAGAAGAACTATCCAATGCTTGATCTTGAGATGGCTGGGTTTTTTTCTTTGAATACATGGAGGCACTATATTTTTGGGAAGAAGTGTGATATATACATTGACCATAAATGTTTGAAGTGTATTTACATAAAAATAAATTTAAAATGATAAAAATGATATGTTTGGAACTTATTAAATACTATTATTGTTCAATTAATTGTCACCCTGGTAAAGGAAAAAAAGTCACTAATGTATTAAGTGGGAAAGACCCTGTTGTTGTAGAAATTATGAGGATTCATGGAGTTTCCTCGATCAAAGACCTAGTAAAAATGGATATAGGAATATTAAGGTAAGGGACATCATCAACCACATCCCAAATTATTTCTCAACAATAATTACTAGAGAAGATCAAGAATGATCATAAAGAAGATCCTTTGTAATAGAAGAAGGTTGATTATGTGAAAGATGATAAGCCTACTTAGTACAATATTGATCAAGAAGGTGTATTGAATTTTTTTACAAGGCTATGGGATCTATCTATTCTGGAAATAAAGGACCTTATGGATAAATCTCATATCTATACATTCTCTATACATCTTGGAATCATGAAAATGTATAGGCACATTAATGACCATTACTGATGGGACAACATAAAAAGGAAACTGATGACTACACTAAAAGATGTCTAGTGTGTTATCATGTTATAGAAAAGAGGCACCTTTATAAATGGGTATTACAACCACTACCCATACCATCATTGAAGTGGGAGAATATCACTACCTAATTTTTAACTAGTATCCCAAAAACAACCAATGTAATCAATGTGATATGGGTTATAGTGGACTGTCTCACCAAGACATCTGATTTTATCTCAATTCAAGATGATTTTTCTCTTAATCAACTTTTCAGGATTTACATGAGGGTAGTGGTTAGGATGCATGGGGTACCAATCTCTATCGTATCTGATCATGACCCAAGTCTTACATTGAAATTTTAGATAAGTCATCAACATGATCAGGGAAATTAATTGAATTTCAATAGGTAAAATCATCCCCAAAATGATGGTGAATCTGAAATAACTATTAGAACACTTGATCACATTCTGAGAACTTTCTTGATAGAATTTCAAGGTTAATGGGATCAACATCTTCCATTAGTTTAGTTCTATGACAACAACTTCCATTAAATATTTCAAGTGGAACCATTGAATCGCTATATAGAAACTGATGTAGAACTCTTACTTTTTGGAATGAATCTAGTGAGAGAATGCTTCTTGGGAAAGATCTTGTGCAAGAGATGACAGAAAATATCCATTCCACCCATCAAAACATAAAGTCTTCTAAGAGTTAGTAGAAAAGTTATACTTACAATCCTTAAAGGGACATGGTGATTGAGGTTGGTTAAAAATTATTTCTTCGAATTTCCCAGTGGAAGAGAGTCCTAAGGTTTGGGAAGATAGAGAAGCTCAATCCTAGGTACATTGGTGCCCATGAAATCCTTGATTGCGTAGAAGTAGTGGCCTATCTACTTGCAATTTCTAAAAATATTTCACAAGTTTATAATGTTTTCAACATATCTCTCTTATAGAAGTATATACATCGCCCTGCACATGTACTGAATCCAGAGGTGGTACAACTGGAACATGATCTCTCTTATGAGGAGAACCCGGATGAGATCTTAGATCATAGAGACAATATTGTATGCAACAAGACTACCCACCCCATTAAAGTGTTATGGAGGAACCCAAAAAATAAAGAAGCCACATGGGAACAAGATGAGATTATGAGGCATAAGTACCCACATATTTTCTCTTTTGAGGGCATAAGTTGAAATTTTAGAAACCTAATTTTTTAAGGGGGAAGAATGTAATGACCTGATGTTCTGAATAATATTATGATTCCTAAAAATGTATGTCTTACTATGTCATAATCAATTCAAATATATATGTTTAAATGAAATGTGGTCATCTTTTTTTTACCTTTATATGATTGTTTGTTAATATGACCATTGGAAACATTAATTATTTTAATCATTATAAATATTTTTTATAAATAGAAATGCTAATGGATAATTAATGAAGAAAGAAGGTTTGATGGACTCATCCAGTAGTCTCGGGCTACCAGAATCCCTTTTTTGGATCATGGGAAGGAGGTAGCGTCACATGGATTTTCTTTGGACCAAGCACAAGTTGAGCTTCATCAATTTAATAATGAATGAAATTGCCTACAATAGAAGTTCAAGTTGATATATATCACAACACGGGAAATGTTGTATGAGCTGCCCCAAATTTTATCACCTTGGAAAACCTTACTCTTAGGTCCTATATGGGTGTTATAAGTGGTTATGTAATGGGTCCTTATTTACTTTGTGTAATCCATTTGTATAAATAAAATTGTCAATACGGTAAAATAAACATCATTTTTAAATATTAAATGTCAAAATTAATCAAGTATGAATTTTTAGTATTTTGTAAGAAGATTCATATTATTGATGAATATTAAAAAAATAGTAATTTATAATATTTTTTATACTTTAAAGAATTGATACTTTGAATTATTTTCAGAAAATGGACATACAAAGTTGTGATCGGTATGAAATTTAGAGTCAGATAAGATCAACTTAACTTTTAGTGAATAGAAACTTATGAATAGTAATACTACACTAATGAATAGTAATATGACCAATTGAATATTATACTAACATAAGGATGTATAAATATAATTTGGGCATCTTCAATGGTAATATGATATTATATTACACGTAACTAACTGTTTTAGAAATTATTAGTTATGTATTAGTGTTTTTTGAGTAAATAGTGATTTTACTTGAAAATTAAATTTCTCATATTTAGAATATTATTTTATTAAAATGATGTAAAATTTTGAATTTATTTCATTGATATTAGGTTAGGGTGAATTTATGAAATTTTTATGAAATTTTTTGTTTTTCGGTGAATAGGAAAAATATAGTTTTTGAGTTTTCAATGTATTTTATTGTATCATAATGATGTAAAATGTTGTTTATAATTCTGGTTGACTCATGTGGATTAATATAGGATACGAGGTGTCCCAAGTGGACAATACAATGGAAAAATTCCAAGGGAAAGCCCATGGGTTTTCAAATACCTCTCATGCGATGTCCTAGGAAATTGATAAAAAAATCCCTCTATTTTAATATAAATACCTACCCATTCCTTCATTTCAATTAATTAAAAAAATATACCCCTTGAATCAATGATATTATTTCATAATAAAGAGTCCTTATATGGTTTCCTCAATCCATAAAGGTCCCAGTATAATTGTTCATATATGTTACTCTTCAAGGTAAAGGGAAATCTCAACTTTACTTTTCATGTCATGTTCTCTTTTTATGATTTATGTCTTTCAAATTTCTGTATCATCTTCTTCTATCCATTTATTTCTATACCATTACTGTATAACGAGTCTTTTATGAATGGTATACTCTTCTTAGCCTCACTTTTAATGTTTTATATATTCGTGTTTCATACATGTTATGATGTAGGATTTTTGTCTTGAAATTTCTATCTTTTTATCAAGGATTTTGTATCTTTTATTTTATAAATACCCCAACCTCTATCTTCCCCTAGGTTATTCACATGGATTTAAAAATGATATATTTTAATTTTGGGACAAACATACATGAAACCCACTATCTTCTAAAATGGGATTAAACTGGAAAAGAAACTGGTTTTTGAGAACTTTTAAAAATTCCATGATTTTGATATGAAACACATTTATTTTATTATCTATGAGTTATTTAGGAAATTATTTATTATGATCAATCTGGATCAAATGAAAATAAATATTTTAAGGGTTAACCTTGATATCACTCTAATTAGTTAGGTAAAAAAATTAATCTCTTGTGATGACATGTTTTACAATACCTTGTCCAATGACCTTGGTAGGTTTTTATGATACCATGGGGATGAAATTTTGTGACATTCTTATGAGTGTATAAATTAAATATTGTAGCCAAATTTTAAAGATACGATTCACTTTATTATTTTCACAGTATACCTCTTTATCAAGCCTCCATAATATTTCCTCATGTTCTTATTGATTTTACTCAAGCTCACTTATAAACTATATTCCTTGTTTTCCCTTACTGGGACATAAGCTAACCCTTTCCATTGATATATGTCCCCAGGTTATGTGATGAAGTAGTTGAACATAGGATTAAAATTTCAATAATCAATTCATGTATATTGAAATAATGATACATGTTTTAATGAATGATGTACCTTATATCCAAGACACTAGACTTTAAATATTTAATGAAATGTTTAGTAATAAAAAGAAGGGATGCCATACATGGAGCCTTTTAAACTCGAGGATAAATCATAAAAATCTGACTAATATAAGACTAAATCTATAGATATGGTGAGTAACATGATGGTAGATTATCCAGCTGATACCCAAGGGAAAATCCTCCATAACGAACCCATAAATACTTCTTAGATAGAGTAAACCAAAATATGATGTTGGTAGGAATTTTATGGGATGAAATTGTGAATGGGGGGACTGAAGAACATAATAAATACGATAAATTAGCATGTGAATCTTCTACATGGTAGTTTGGTGATTCCATATTTTATATGGAACATGAATTTTTTCTTTCAAAAGGATACAATAGTAACGGGGAAATATATCCATATAAAAAATGGTATGTTCTCTACCTTCTATGCCACCTCCTCCACACAAGAACATGGAAAAAATAATGTAATCACTTCATATAATTACTCCATTATAATTAGAAACCTTCCATAGGAGTTAAATATACAATAAGAGAAATGAATTGGATACGCCTACCCAAGGGTTCACCATATAAAATATAGACAATCAATTTGATGCTTAAAATTAGCAACAAGAAGTGTAGGGTGGGTACCAAAATTCTCCTAAGAATGTGACACTAGTGGATTTATTTATTGTTTATGTAGAAGTGTTTCCTTCTCTGGAATTAAGAACTATCATGGAAAATGTTTCTTAGGCTTGTGCTTATGCCTCTAGTAATCAATAACCACTAACTAAGGGCTTGAATTTTTTTTTTGGATGAGGAGGGCTTCCAACTAGTTACCCATTTAATATATAAATAATATGATCTTCCCTATGAGGCTGGACATGCCTCACATGATTAAAATATTGGTGCTTTGTATATTCAAAATAGTCTCCATGGGAAGGACCAAGTACCCAACAATGGTTCCCTGAAAGTTTTTAGGCTGGATTTGTAGAGATAGATTCATTAGGTGACATGTGTGATATCCCATAAATCATATACCTGGTGTTAATATTATATTAACTAGACTAATTTATAGATAAACAAAAAAATGTATTTATTTTAATAGTTTTCGTTCAAAATAATAACCAAAATAAAGTATTTTAGTTAATTTAATTGAAACTATTATATATATTTGAATTCAAAAGACAATATTTTATATCAAGAATATATTTAATAAAATATTTTAAATTAATTTACTATTATAATTATTGAATTATGTTATGAATATATTTTCAATATTAATGTTCACCTTTCAATATATTCTAATAATTATGTAAACTGACATTTAAATAATTATGTTTTTATAAAACTGACGCGTTTTTTTGAAAATATGATATATATATATATATATATAATTTTGATTTATAAATTATAAATTTTGATTAGATTAATTTTTTATAAAATTATTAATTTTAGGATTTTTAATAAAATTATAATTATATAACTATTTTAATATAATGTTACTATTGTACATATAAGAATGATATTATTAACCTGAATTATATTTTTTTATAATAAATAAATTATTGGAATCAAAATTCAACACTTAAAATAAAATGATACATTTTAACAGTTAATTTTAAATACCATTTATAATTTTGATTAATATTTTATACCCAAGGATAATGTTATGTTTAAAAAAGGTAAAAGTAATTATTGTATAAGATTAATTGTAAGGTAACTGCATTAATGTAAATGATATTAAGATAACTATAAAAAATATGTGAGTTTAATAAAATATATATATATATATATAATCCCTTAAAAAATTGAATGTATATAAAATATTTTACCTTTAATATTTTAACTTGAAAATAATATATAATATAATTATAAATTATTTTAAGTAATTTTTATAAGATTATGCTAATAATAACATACGAATTGTTAAAAAAAATATTAATAATGAAAAAATGGAAATGAAAACATGAAATCGGGATTGGTGATTTCTTTTGAGGGCGAGAACTGAGTGCATAGAGAGCTCAACCCAGAGGAGAAGTCGAGCGAGGTTTGATGAGGCTGAGAATGAATTCATCATCATCTTTGTGATCTGAGACAAAGATAGAAGTCTCATACCATGGTTTTGAGTTCGGATTAGGATTCTTCAACCTTTGTTTAATGTCTGAGATCCTTCTAGGGTTCAAACGGAGAGGTCCCGAGCGAGATTCAGGGGTTCAAATAACGTAATTATTTCTCTCTCGAAATAAAAAATATCAATTGTGATGGAGATAAAATAGTAATATATATTGAAAAATATCATGTATGTATGTTGTAAGGTGTCAGTACATCAATCCACTCTTTCACCTCCATTTTGTATTCTTCCCAAAATTAAAATTATATATCAATGTTTGAATTAAATGGGTAATTGTATAAATTGTATCTATCTTTTATTTTTTTTGTATGTTAATGTTGCTCCCCATCAATTTCAGCCATCTATTTGAGTTAATCTTACCCGACCAATAATTTTATGATCTGTTTTGTATCATTTGTTGTGTGGATGAAATTTGATTATTCATTGAAAATTTTCTTTGAAATTAGTGGTCTTTTTTATCATTTTATTTCATTTGGGGTATTTTATCTTGTGTATAACAGAAGACGAGTTTTATTTTTCATTCTTTGAATTTAGTTTGGGTTTTCAATTTTTGGAATGTTTCTTCTATGGAAATATTTATGGTATGATAATTATGGTAAATATTTATTTTATTTTATCAACGGTCTTTGAAACTACTATATAAGAAGTTACTTGACATTAATTTCATAGGCATTCAAGTGATTCTTGGTTAATCAAGACCGAGGGATATATCCCTTGTTTTCTTCCTTTCCACTTCTAAGAATTTGAGTGACTGTGATATTCATTACTTTTTTAGTGTATTCAATGATTGGAAAACACCATCTTACCAAAACATAGATATAAAACCACTCTTTCAGGAAAGGGTTTATTTTTATCATGATTTTTTTATTAAAAATAATTCTATTTTGGAATTTATATTTTGTATTAGTTTTAATTGCGTTAAAATTTATGCGCCAAGTGGGTTTAATTTTTAAAATACTGCATATGTGATTTATGAGATTATATAAGAGATTAGTAATTTTATTTATAGATTCTATTAATTTTTTTTCATAATGTAGTTCTAGATGAATTTTGTATGGGGATTTATTTTAGTTCGAAAATTATTGTTCATTATTTTTACACAATTTTTAAGGTATAGTCTATTTATATATTTCAAATTTATGTTTTATATTCTCTATAATTGATATACTGTCTATTTTTATTCATCTGAATACCTATAAATTCTTATTTTGCGTAAGGGAAGGTAAATCTTGTTCCATTGATTTTTCTTGGAAATCCCATATTAATATATTAATAATTTTGGTATTATTTCATTTTTTTGAGATTTTATTTTTAAGGTATAGTTAAATTTTAAGAGATCTTATGTTTTCAAAACAAATGTTGTTTCTTATAATTATATTTGGTTAGAATTTTACCTGTAGAATTGTATTATTATGAAATTATTTTGTGATTTTCATTTTTCATAAAAATTCATCTAGATGTCCAAATCATTGTATAAATTAATTATATATGAAATATGATTGTGAATTTATGAAATTTAAAATATTATTATTTTATATTTCATAGTATAATTAATATTAATGAACCCTACCATGTCATGTGTGAAATTACATGTACATACATGTATGCCATTTACATTAAGAGGTATGGTCATCATCTTATTAAATGACATGTCATGCAATAGTTTTATTATTTATATATTTATGTATGTGTAATTATATATATATATAAAGAGGTAGTTTTATGAGTTTGAAAATTTAATTATTATTTCATGAATGTTAATAATCCTTTTATTAACATTTCACGTAATTTAGAAAATGCTTAAAATTGGAATGATTCAGTTGTTTAGCATCAAGAAGAAGATATCATAATATATATATAAGTATAACTAAACATATATATACATATGTATTTTATGTTATGAATTTCAAAGAAAAAAACCCGGTGAGAAATGTATATAAAAGTAAATAAATCTTAAAAATGTTTTTGAGAAAATCTAGCACATGAATGTTGTAAAAATGGTAGGAATTGGGAAGTGAATATCAATCCCTCATTAGGTGTGTAGGTCGAATACAACCTTCAATATTTATCGTTTCCACAAAGGTTTGGTTTTCAAAAGATTTTGCTATGTTTTCTAAAAATCACTAGATTATATTTAAAGATAATTTTGAACATAAGTAATTCCACAAGTGATAGAATATTTTATAGTATAAATTATTTGAATTAAGCTTTCAAAAGCTATTTCAATAAGTATTTTTATGTTATTATATAAAGAATTTTTGAAATAATTTCTCAATTTTATATTCAAAAAAGATTTCTTGAAATTATTTCAACGATTTTAAGTCCCCTTACTGGGAAAATGAAAGCTCACCCTTTATTTAAAAAATGTTTTTTCATAGGAATCATAGAATCTCTAATACGATCATCAATGATTTTGGAGTTTTCATGCAGAATTGGAGTAATAATAATTTTATTTTTTATCAAATCTGATAAATATAAGGTGTTGTCTAATCCTCTAGAGCCTAGATCGGTAAAAGGTCATTGTTTGTGTAAAATGTTGTGTACTTCTTCAATTCTTTCTAAAAAACGCAGCATTTTTACGTACTTAGTCAGAAATTAGGGGCTCGGGGCGTTATAATTAGCATCTGATGCACTTTCTAGACAACTTTGGATAATAGATGTTATTGTCTAAGGGGAAAATTTTAGAGTTATCATTCCAAGAGTTTCCCAATTATAAAGACGAAGATTCAAAATTCTTTTCAGTCCGCCAAACGAATTGAGAGGATGCAATTTTTTCAATGGGGAATAATGTAACAGTCTAAAAATATCATACATAGTATAACTATTATATTAATTGAACCAATTTATAGTTAAAACGTACTAAAAATTAATTTATTATAATAATTTTGTTTTTAAATTATAACAAAAAATATGTATTTTAGTTAATTTAATTTAAACTATTATATTTATTTGAATTCGAAAGAAGATATTTTCTATCAAGAATATATTTATTAAACTCTTTTAAATGAATTGAATATTATAATTATTGAATTATGTTAGGAAGATATTTTCTCTATTGATGTTCACCTATTAATATATTCTAATAGTTATGTAATTTGAAATTTTAATATTTATGTTATTATACAACTGACATGGTTTAATTTCCAAAAATATTATATATATATATATATATATATATATATAATTGTGAGTTTTAAATTTTTAAATTTTTATTAGGTTAATGTTTTGTAAAATTATTAATATTATGTCTTTTTTTAATAAAATTATAATTATATAACTATTTTAATAGAATGTCAAAATTTTACATATAAGAATAATATTTTTTAAATTTAACTATAATTTGTTTTTGTAAATAGATTAAAAGAATCAAAATTCATCACTTAAAATATAATGATACATTTTAACAGTTAATTTTATATACCATGTATAATTTTGATAAATATTTTATACATAATGATAATTTTATATTTAAAACATGTAAAAGTTATTATTATATAATATTAATTACATGATAAAATCATTAATGTAAATTTTTTAAATATAACTATAAAAAAATATGTGAGTTTATTATAATATATATATATATATATTTTAAAAAATAAATTTATAATTTATAGAAAATATATTACTTTTATAATTTTATGATGAAAATAATATATAATAGAATTATAAATTACGTTAATGAATTTTTATAAGATTAAGCTAATAATAATATATGAATAGTTTTTAAAAAAATAATAAAGAAAAAATGAAAAATGAAAACATGAAATTGGTATTGATGATTTCTTTTGGGGGAGAACTGAGCACATTGAGATCTTGATGCAGAGGAGTATTTGATTGAGGTTTAATGAGTTTGAGAAGGCATTCATCTTCATTTTCACTAGCCGAGACCAAGAGTGAAGTCAAAAACCATGTGTTCAAGTTCAGATTAGACTTCTTTGACCTTCGTTTGATGTCCAAGATCCATCTACGGTTCTAACGAAGAGGTCCCGAGTGAGATTGAGGGGTTTAAATCCTGGAAGGATTTCAATATCGAAAGGAAAATATTGATCGCAATGGAGATCAAATAGAATTCTACTTTGAAAAATATCAGATATGTACATTTTTTGGCGTCCGAATTATTCTACTTTCATTTTGGGATTTCAATCCACACATTCATGATTATTTTGTCTTCTGCCCAAAATTTATAAGATATGTTAATTATGGTATTAAATGGGTAACTATATAAATTTTATCTTGCTTTAATTTTTATGTCAATGTTACTCTTTATCACTTTTCGTCATCTATTTGAGTTAATCATACCCGACTAAATATTTTATGATCCGTTTAGATCATTTGTTGTGTGGTTCAGGTTTTTTGCATCTTTGAAAATTTTCATTGAAATTAGTGGTCTTGTTTATCAGTTTTATTAATTTTAGGTATATTTTCTTGTATATAACAGAAGACAAGTTGTATTTTTCATTCTTTGAATTCAGTCCATTTTTTCTATTTCTGATCTATTTCTTCTATGGAAGTATTTGGGGTTTAATAAGTATGGTAAATTTTTAATTTTGTTTATCAACAGTCTTTGGAACTATTAAAAAATCAGTACCTTGACATTAATTTCAAAGGCATTCAGGTTAGTCTTGGTCGATAATGATAGAGGGTTATAGACCTTGTTTTCTTCCTTTCCACATCTGATAATTTGAGTCACTAGGAGATTCATTACATTTTTAGTGTATTCAATGTTCAGAAAACACATTCTTCACAAAAAAAATTGACATTAAACTTCTCTTTAATGTAAGGTTTTTGTTTTATCAAGAAGTTTTTTTTCACAAAATTATATTTTGGAATTTAAATTTGATTATAATTTTAATTGTGTTATAATTTCTCTACCAAGTGGGTTTAATTTAAAAAATAATATATATGTGATTTATGATTTGATTTAGGAGATTAGTATTTTTATTTATAGATTATATTAAAATGGTTTTCAGAATATAGTCCCTGATGATTTCGGTAAGGGTATTTATTTTAGTTTGAAAATTATTTTTCATTACTTTCACACTATGTATAACAGTATAGTCTAGTTATCTATTTCAAAATTATGTTTTATATTCTCTGTAATCGATATACTGTCCTATGTTTTTCAGTTGAAGATCTATAAATACTTATTTTCCATAATGGAACGTAAATCATATTAAACTGATTTTGTTTTGAAAATATTATATTAATAGAATTAAAATTTTGGTTTTATTTTCTTTGTTTGAGATTTTATTTTTAAGAGATAGTTCAATTTTATGAGATCTTATGTTTATAAAAAATCATATTTCTTATAAATCTAGTTGGTTAGAATTTTAAAAGTATAATTGTATTGTTATGAAATTATTTGGTGATGTTCTTTTTTATTAAAAACTCATATGGATTTCAAAATCATTATTGGAATTAATAATATATGAAATCAGATTGTGGATGTATGAAAGTATAAATATTATTATTTTGAATATTATAGTATAATTAATATTAATGAACCTTACCATGTCATGTGTCCAATTACAAGTTTGAACATGTTTCCATTTATATTAAGAGGTATGGCCATCATCTTATTCAATGCCATGTCATGCATCAGTTTTATTATTTATGTATATATGGATGTGTAATTAAATATATATATATATATATATATATATATATTTATGAGTTTGAAAATGGAAGTATTATTTCATTAATGTTAATAATTCATTTTTTAACATTTCATGTACATTAAAAAATGATTAAATTTTTTAAGATTCAGTTGTTGAAAATCAAGAAAGAGATTTCATAAAGAAAATATATAAAATCATATATACATATGTATGTGATGTTATGAATTTACAAGTAGAAATTCATGTGGTAAATTTATATCAATGTAAAGCAAGATTAAAAATGTGTTTGAAAAAATCTAGTACTTGAATGTTGTAAAAATAGAAGGAATTGGGTAGTGAATCTCGATCCATCATTAAATGGGTAGGCCCATGATAACCTTCAATATTTCATCTTAACAAAATGTTTTTGTTTTCAAAAGCATGATATATGTTTTCTAAAAATCTCTGGATTATATTTGACAAACTATTTTGAGCATAAGTAATTTAAAAAGTGATATAATATTTTAAAACGTAAATTATATGAATTATGATTCTAGAAGTTATATCAAAAAGTATATTTAGGTTATTATTTAAATAATTATGGAAATCATTCTCAAATTTATCTTCAAAGAATAATTTCTTAAAAGTATTTCAACGATTTTAAAAACCTTTACTACAAAAATGAAAGCTCACCATTTGTTGGAATTTTTTTTTTCAAAGGAATCATAGAATTTCTAATTCATCCATCAATGCTTTTGGAGTTAGCACATGAAGAGTATTAGGAATTATTTTTATTTTTTTCAACTCTAATAAATATAAGGTGTTGTATAATCCTCCAGAACCTAGACTGGTAAAAGTTCCCCATTTGTGTAAAATGTTGTGTACTTGATCATGTCTTTTTAAAAAACACACCATTTTTATGTACTGATTCTAGAAGCATGAGCTCATGGCATTATAACATGTCACCAGAAGTTCATATTGAACCCCCCTTTTAGGTATTCCTTCAAACAAAAAATCCCTCATATAGGATATTTGCTATGAATGAAGTCTGGACTCGCCCACTCATTTCTCTGAGATAATGAAAACCACTTATGACCTCTTCAAAAAATCCTCTATTGAAAAATTTGACCATCATAGGAATAAAAACTCACTCAAAAAAAATCCACAAGAGGAACTTAAATAAGAAATATTGAGTCCGGTACATTGGGAAGATATCGATGATTAGTTGGATTCAAATGTTGAATTTCTATACACTGAAATGAATCCTTGGAATTTTTTTCTATAAAGAATACCTTGTAATCATGAATTTGATATCAATTAACATTGAAGAATGAAATACATCCAACATGGAACTATACATTTGAGACTTATCTTGGAACTATAGTTTCAATCAGAAGGAAACTCCTAGATCACCATCAAATGATGATTATGAACCTTCTCTGTGACATAAGATGTGGATAAGTGGTCGAAATGCATAGGGTAGAGGCTGTTTCTCAATGAATGTGACCTTATAAGAAGGTCAAAAAATTACTTTAGGTAGTCATTTTTTATGTTGGATGTTTATGCCATGTTTGACCCCATCATCTGATTCTATTTTTTTTTCAATAGTGCTGTTGGAGACTTTTAGCCCTATCCTTTACCTATTTATAAATATAACTGAATAAATAAAAAACATTAAACACTAAACATTAAATAAAAAATACAAAGTAATAAATAATAAATAATAAATAATAGGTAAAAAATAGAAAATAGAAAATAGAAAATAGAAAATAAAATGTAATAAATAATAAATAGTAAATATATATAATTACATATAAATTTATTTAATTAGTGTTATATATATATATTATAAAAATATAAAAAATATCACTAAATTTTCATAAATGTATTTAAATACAATTACACTGGCACAAACACACACACCAACCAACAGAATACATATAAATATATATACCAATATCATATATATAAAAATATACATTAATGTTTATAAATATTCTGAAATTGATATATATATTTATAATTATTTTTACAGAACTATATATAAACACAATTTTATATTACATAAATATATATAAATTTACAGGTAAATATAATTATATATTAATATAATTATATATAAACAAAAGTAAATATATATATTCTTGTATAATATATAAAAATATATAAACAAAAACATGTATAAATGTCTATAAATGAATATAAATATTGAAAAATTTGGTTAGATACATTTAAATATCTATACGTGGATATAATTATATATAATTTTAAATAAATATTGGTAAATAAATATATATTACAAAAAAATTATACATAAATGTATAGAAATAAAAAAGAAACATATATATATATAATATCCAATAAATCACCAATTGAGGAAAAACCACAACAATTGCCACACCAAACAATCAATTGGAATATATATATATATATATATATGGAATAAAATTATAGGCAACCCAAAAATCATTTGGAGACACTCTTAAACAAAGATGAAATCACTTTGAATGTTCAAAAATGAAGGTTTCCAAACAAAAAACTCGATTTTAAAGATATTATATACCTATTTGACCTTGATAAAATATCGAAGAAGGTCCCCTAACGATAATATATAATAGAAATATTTGAAGGATTTTTTTTGACTTACCATGAAGGCCAAACTGACACCTAGATCAGAAGCTATGGTCATTTGAATTTGATGTTCTATTATCTAATTCTCTTAAAATAGTAATAAATTTCATTCAATTAATTAATACCCAATAATTTTCTTTTTTTTAAATTTAATTTCATAATATTTAATTTTACTAATTGTAGAGATAATACTAATACCTGAATGAAGATTTATGCGAATTTTCAGCCAAAGCCTTGTTTTTAACTGATCATAGAATTAATTTAGGGTTAAAGTAATTAATCACAATTAATTATAAATAATTGAAAATTGTAATATAATAATTTTAATTTTATCTCATAAATGATTAAAAATAAATAAATAATAATAATAATAAATAATGATTTTTAATAATAAATAATATTAAATATTTTTCCATTTATTTATTGGAAGTTTTTACGAAAGGTCTTCAAATTCCTAGTGGTTTAATAAAAACCACTATAAAAAATAAATTTAAAAATAAATAATAAAAAATAATATTTAGCAGTGATTTTTCAGAAGCATAAATTAATATTAAATTTAATAAATAAAAAACATATTTACTGGTGATTTTTAAAAACCTACCCTAAAAAATGTCCATGAAGTAATTAAAGGAAGTTTTGAAAACTATAGATAAAAACACCATGAATGTCGCTTTTTTTCTATACCGTGGGTACCATTTTGGGAGCATCATGTGGGATATAGTAGAGTCGGTCTATGATCAAATTATGAGTTTTTTTTAGAGAGAATCCATCTTATCTAGGATTATTTGTGGGAATTTTGATAGAGATTCTCATTTTTCATTCTGTAGTATAACACTGTGAATTATTTGTAAATTGATGATCATGATAGGATCATAGAAGTGGTATGAGGATTAACATAGCATTTTGCGGATGATAAGTGTTATGGTGGGGAGTTTTTAATGACTTGTAAATTTCTGGGTTATTTTTTGAGAAAGAATTTCAATTTCAAATATAACGAATGGTTCTTTTTTAGAATGAACACTCAAACTGTGGTTTTAATTATTTATAAATCAAAAATGATTATTTTGGATGGGGTTTGAGGTTTGAATTATTTCTAGTGTGTTTGAGAAAATGCACGAGAAGGGTTGGGTTTTCATGCTCTTTCATTATTATAGAAACAACCCATTCATGGCATGAAGCCTAGGTTCAGACTATGAAATTTAAATATAGTGGGATAGGACCTTTCCTAGACTAGTTTATGACATTTACCAGGGGTTCAAACAATGAATTGCATATATTGTTTTTTAACTAAAAAGGTGGTTGACCCATTTTTCGACAGAATATGAGTAGAAGGGGCCAAGCGACTAGCCCTACCCTTCTGTTCAGTTACCCATGATATGGGAAGTTTTATGGTGGTATATTTAGGTGTATTAGTCATATCCTCTTTTACAATTATTTTATCCCTTCTTTACACACTAATTTCAGTGATTTTCTTTAGGGTTCCTGTACAAATTCCACAAAAGTAAGGTTGAATTTACCATTGTTGTTGGGGATTTCTTATGCGGTTGCCAAAGGAGGACCCATGATGATGTATGCAAGACATTGGGTGTGGTTTCAGATAATTTATATCACCCATTTAATTTATTTATGGGTTTCTTATAAATAGAATGAAATTGATGGTTAACCATAAATTATGTGTTTGATATTTTTCTTTGGATGGTGTCAGCGGTGCATCACAGACCTTCTGCGGGTTGTTAGTCACAATTTTGGTGCAATAGTGGTTCTAAATGAGTTTTCCACCAGTTATTACTCATTGATATAAATTATATAATTAATTTTCATTTTTTATAATAAATTATTTATGTCTTATGATGTGAGATAGTATCATGGGGGGTGATAAAAGATGATAAATGGTGTATACATGATTAGCAGAGGCATAATGGAGCTTGGGGATAATGGTAACACATTCATGGAGGTTTATGTTCCCTTTAATACAAATTAATATTTGTATATATGAATGTATGATTCCATTCATGAATGTTTCAAGGGACTGAATGGATTTCTAGGTATCGAATATGTCTATGTAGAATACTTACAGTGAAATTGGGGATATTATTCTTCAGGTGAGTGCCTATAAGCACTTGGGTAAGAATGAATAGACATGTGACTATGTATCAAATCGGGGGACTATTTTTGAGATTTTTTAATGCCCTAAATTGGTCTCCAGGTGATAGATTAGATTTCGGTATCCTAGGATGGATCATATAGGTCTAGCTGAATGGGTGGCAGGCTTAGGATGAGTGATGATGTATAATACAGTCGTTGATTTCACTCTTGACTAATTCCACCCTCCAGAGGGTGTTTTGATGGATGATTACCTCGGTGAGTTAGTCGACTAGTTTTTTACTAGACAAGATGTGAAAGATATGGTTTCCACCGAATGAAAGGCTAAGAGATCACCCTTATGATATGTGATATGAGACCCATGTACATGTCATATGAAGTATTTTAGAATTGGAATTAGAGTTCCAATGGGATTAGAACAGAATGTCTTTTAATGTTCCTGGGGTATAGGGAACATTGGTGTTTAGGGAATTATTGAGGATGAACAAGGATAAGAGTTATAGGTTCGATGGGCCTTCTGGATGTAATCTAGCTAGTGGGTAAAATTTTTGATATCGTATCAATACTCATAGACTATGACAAATATATAGGTACCGAGGGATGTCTCTAAGAGTGATATGAGACCTAATACAATGAGTATCATGTTCTTGAGAAACCAGAACCCTATAAAATCGTTCCACTTCAGACCACTAATATGTGTTAGATAGGTGGTCACCACTATACATTGGGAATACATCCTTGAATACAAGAGGCGTACGACTAGATGGGGTATCTATGGTTGTACATTGTGAAAAATATAACCCATATATAAGAGTGCACAATACATATAAAATATACAATCATCTTCAATAATATTAAATAAATAAGTGCATAAAATAAAAAAAATATCGAATAATAATACATGAAAGGTATTAAAGCTCAAACATACAAGTCATTCATACAGTGACTTCACACTGATGCAGTTAAATATATATACATTAAATAAAATAATCAAACAAAATCTCACCACTACATCTCTGAGCAATATGAAATCCCAATATCTAGCCTCATCCAAGTCCTCCCGCTCAACCATACTAGATCGAGCATCATCCCAAAACATTCCTAAAATAACCATGTGAGATATTTATGAATATCCATCTCAAATAGAATGCTGAGAAGAGTTTGAGTACATAATTCCGTAGGGAACCACTTGTTTGATCTAGTACCAACAAACATATGCAATGATATGTGTGCACGACATGGTAATAATAAATGAATAACAATTAAATAATAAATAAAATCATCAATAATAACTATTTTGAATCATTTTTGAAATAACTCTGTGAATACCATTAAATAATGCCAACCACATTTCCACAGAACTCCCTTTTTGAGAGTTTTGTCATCAAGGAAATATGGAAAATGTTAATACATACCTAACATTTATTATTTTATTCTTGTTTGTATACATTTGATGGATACATGATATGTGATTCATGTTTTTCCTATGATTTCTCTATCTCTCCAAGGGTATTATGTATTGTGGGATAGACTTTATTCAGGTGGAATCCCTTGGGGTGTGTTATCGTCATGTGATGAAAATTTTCTTGTACATGGCCCTCCTCCTTTTATATTTTAATAATGAAACTACTTTTTCCTAAGTGGGAAGTATTGGTGTGTGGCTAGGATATTTAGGATTTATGCATTGGATAGACCATAGTTGTATGTTACACCTAGCTAGTGGTATGGTCACTGAGGAGACTTGGTAAATTTATTCAGTTGATGGATGTGTGAATGTTAACTTACCAGAAAGTTGGTCCACATTATGTGTTGTGTTGTATCATGTTATTATCTATAGTTTTTCCTCATTCTATATATCATATGTCATTCCTTTCATCATATATTTTGGAATGTGTGTTATTCTAGTCTGGATGGGCATCCTTTTATGCCTTGTTTTAATCATCATTTTGTATTGATGTTGAATAGTTTTTTCCATACATCTATTAGAATATTAATTTCCTTATTATTTTCTAATGTTTCATTATTTACTTTTGAGTTGGGTGTATATAATATTTTAATGTAAAAAAGGGAATGGTGGTTTGAAAATTTTAGTTTTAATGGAATAACTCTTGATTTATTTAAATCATGTGTGGGTTCACCTTGAAATGTAGGGTGTTATAAAGTGAAATTTTTGGCATTTGAAACATCTTAGTGTTTGATAAAACTTCTATTATGGAATGTTTTTAATGGATGTTCTGTGATAAAGTACATTTTTTGTATAATTTTATATATAATGTAAAATTGAAATTGAATCCTTTTTTCAATTTATTTTCAAAGTAGATGTATTGGTTTCATTTATAAAACAAGTTGGTTGTACTCTTTGTGGTATCCCACTGGCATTAGCTCAAACCCAATATACTCACAATGGTGGGTATATAGTCATCATTTCATATGAAGGTTTCCCAAAATCATGGCTTTTGGTTTGGATCGAATGTCATCATTCTTTGGAATATTCGGATTACGGAGATAATGGAGGTAACTTGAGAGTCCCATGTACATGGTGATCAACCTTTTAGTTTCATGGACTGATTTTATCAACTTTGGTTTCAGACTCTTTATCAATACATTTATTTTATTCCATTATCTCCCATTGTACCTTTATAATCTCTGTGTTAGATGTTTATTTATATTATATGTCCTCTAATATGTATATTTCTCTCATTTATCTTTCTGTCTGGTTTCGGGGGTTTATTTGGTTTCATGAGGGTGTAGTTGTCACTAATTTCAATTTGGATACCCTAGGTACTGGCCTTATACCCATGGGGATTGGGGAAACTCATCATGTATGGGGTTAGAAAATTCGTTTGTCTGTCTCATGGATCACTCATGTTGGGTTGTTACACAAACATCATGGAAAATATTGTCGGTTTGAAAAAAAAACATGAAGCATGTTTGTAAAATTGATTGGATTGTTTGAAACTACATTTGGGTTGGGAATTTGTGTTTTATAATTTTTAAAAAATAAAATTGGTATTAAATAAAATTTTTGTTTTTTTATTTAATTCTGGTTGAGTGGTTTTTTCAAAAAACATTTTGCTTTTGAAAACTAGCGTATTGTTAATATAATTGAATTTAATAACATATGCGGTAATTTTGTAATTTTTTTTGGGTATAATGGAAATGAAATGATTTTTATAATTTAATGATTTATCATCGAAAATATCAGGTGGTTTTCAAAAATGGGTGAATATATTTCATGATTTCATTTGGTAATTGAATGTTTTTAATGGAATATTGATTTTTAGAAAATCTATTTTTGAAAATTGAGTTTTATTCTTTAATAAATTTGATGGATTTAAAAACATTAGGTTTTATAATGTGAGTTTCCTTTATTATATAATGTTTTTAGACTTTTCCCTTCATTCATCATGGAACTGTTGGTTTGATTATGAGAACATGGTCGATTAAGTCCATGTTTTATAATATAAAAATTACGCATTCTGCAATATTCTCTTTAAATAATTTCTTTTCTGGGGTTTTTTTACTTGTTCTTTTATGTCCTTCCTAGAAACCATGTGGAGTGAAAAACTTCCACCCCGTCCTTTTTCATTGTGATGCGGATGTGTGTTATATATCAGGTTTCTTTTGGATACAAGGATAGGTAAACCTGAGCTAGTCAGTTCAGTGACCTGATGATGATCAATCTACTTAATCATTTGGGTTCATGTTTTATCTTGGTATGATGGTTTATATTAAGGTTATGTGCATAATGATTTTCATTCTTTTGTGTATTTAAGGATTGTAATTATTTGTGTGATACTTGGGTTTTAAAATCCCAAGTATATGAAGAATATGACATTATCATATTTACGAATATTTGTTAATTAAATTTTAATTTCACTTTAAAGGTGATTCTATGTTCGATATAGTACCTGATACGCAAAAACATATTTCTTTTAAATCTTATGTAGCATATAATGATGAGTTATACTGAAAAATAATAATATAATATTATGATTTTAATTTGTAGTTAACGCATAGATGTTGTATTGGTGGTAATGAAAATAAATAACTACAATATAATTACACATGTTTTTTAAATGTTTATCCATTTATCCAATAAAAGTTAGAGGAATAAAATGTGAATGAATCCAATTTTAAGCATAAATACTCTAATAATCATTAAAAAATTGATTTACCATGTTTTGATGGTGTAACCTTTTTAAATATAGTTTTTGTCACTTTTATATGTTCTATTTTAAAAAATAAACATCTTATTTATAAGTGAGACATAAAAATTTTCTTTGGGTAATATTTTTTTTATTTTTTTGATGAAGATAATTATTTAATAGATAGTGAAAAATACTACATTTTAATTCAAAACTGTATTTTAGTCTAATTTATTTATATGTTTAGATTATCTTATTATTTTTTTAAGGTGTAATTAGATTATATGTTTACCATTTAACCAATTTTGGTTATTGGAAATAATTTCACCATGAAATTGGACAAAAAAATGTCACTCTTTTGATATTTATTATTTCTTAAAAACACATTTTCTTGTTTTGAAAACAATAATTAATTTTAAATTAATAAATGCAACTTCTATGTTTTTAATTTTTAAAAAATAGACATAATGTTTGGATGCGTAAATATCAAATATAGTTTATGATTAATTTTTTTTATTTTTCTGAAAAACATCAATTTTTTGATGAATAGTGAAAAATACTGCTTAGTAGTAAAAAACCGCCTTTTTCATTTAAAAGAAGTTTTTCCGCCTCTATGAATTGAATAAAAAAAATCCGACATATATGGTTTTAATTAGTAAGTAAAATGTGGTTCAATGGGATGAAAATATTTTTTTCTTGTGAATAGAAAATTTTGATTTTTATTTAACAAGATTAATGGTAAATAGGGTAATTCAATGTAAAAATAAAATTACAATAAAATAAAATTACATTTACATTTGTCCAAACCATAATGGACGAGTCATGGATGACCAATAAAATCTTTAGGTGAAACTTTTGGCCTTTGAAATCCACTTGGGTAAGATATTTACTTTAATAATTTTATATTTAATTTAAAAATAAAAATATCATAAACATGTATAGTTTTGAAAAAACAATTTTAATGTGTGGTTATATAATTGATATATTTGAATATAAATATTCATTAGAAATATAAAATTATTTCATACATCATGATATTTTATTTATTATTTTTATACGTCAAATAAAAAAATTTATTTATGACACAATGATGATGTAATGATTACCTCATCAATGCATGTTTTAAATAAATGATATTATGAATGTTAAAATAAATTTTCTTTGAAATTTTTTATTCCATATATGAATTTTAGAGATGTGTATGACTTGTTATCTTTGATGTATTATAGGTTTCTCAAAATAATCATGTTATTGATTTTTTAAAAGTCTTGACATGAATAGTATTTAAATTGACATAAATAAGTTTTTAGATCAATCAATATTTTATTAAAAGATATGATAATCCAAAAATCCATGATTCTCCCAAGATACTTAAATAAGCTTTATATTGTCGTTAATGAACCACTTTTGGTTCAATTGTCATTTTATGGTAACTATATTAACCATATGGTTTGAATATATAACAAAACATAGAAAAAGTTAAATAATATAACAAAGTGTTAAATAAAAAAGTTATGGATTAAAAATTATCAAAAATCATTACAATTATTATATTTCATTTTCATTTCGACTTATATGAACCTTATACTCTAATTAAATAATTTTTCTACCTTTTGAAACCAAAAATCAGTTTATAATAAAATAATATTTTCAAACATTCCTAAAGAGCTCCTCCTCCCCCTTATAATGGGCCATTTCCTATAACCCATTACTCACACCTATCAATCCCCTTGGATCATCCAACCTCTACCAAAATAAGCTACCAATATCCCTCTCTTCCACCTAGAATCCTTAACTTATGTATAAGTCACTTCAATAAATCCATCTGTTTTAAACCAGAGGGACTTACACGATTAAAAGGTAACATCTTCCCTCAAGTTCTCTTCTTTTATTTTACTTCTTCACTCCCTATGATATTTTTATTCATTGTTTACATAACCAAACCAGTATCCTCAATATAATAGGTTGTTTTCGTGAGAAGGATTCTAACTACACTTACACACACCTCCATCTAATGGGTATTAAACATAATGTTTCTATGGACAACAAACTACTGCCTCACAAAATAATGATTGTACAATCTTATCCTACCACCTCTTATGGTGGCCATTATGATGGAACTATAATTATATAAGATATTTATGATATATATTTTATCACCATGTTTCTATAATTATATTTTATAACATACCTTTATTATTTTCATGTTGTATGTATAAAATAATTTCATTTGAGGGAGTCTGGACTACCTCCCCTCATTGTGATATGACTCATTCATAGCATATATGGAACATATAAAGGATTATGTTAATGAAAATATGTAACATATAATTTTTTTTATTATATTGGAATAATAATATAATTAAGTATCATTTGGTTTTTATTCTTTTTAAAATGAAAAAAATGAAATGAAAGTAACTTTCATTCGTACGTATGACTTACCATCTCCAAGAACAGGGAATTTCATTTTCAGATATCCAAATGATATAGACTATTCTAAATACATATATACAGGATTTATATGATATATATGATATATAAATCAATATATCATTATTAATATAATGTAATTTTGACAACATGGAAAATTTATAATTTTGACAAGTTCATTTTTGACTCAAGTTCCGATCATCAAGAAAATGTTCTGATATGAACTTAAATAATTAAATATTTGTTATAGAAAGTTAATAAGTGATATAATAGGAATAATAAACTTAAAAAAGGTTTTTAGTCAAGTATAAATTAACTTATATTTGTTATTCATGAAATAAAAAATGGACAGGTCAAGTTGTGCACGAGGTAAGGGACTTTTTCTCAATCTCATTTCATTGAGGAATGTTTTGATAACATACAACTCATTATTTTATATGGTATATAATAAACTCATTTGACATTTAATTTCAATGAAATGGAATATTTTTTCAACAAAGTGTTTTACTAAACGACAAAAGGAATCTTTTTTAACATATACAGTGACAATGACCTCTCCACCACCGTATTCATTATTTAGATTCCTCTATAAGTCTTAAATGTTTTTAAAAAGAAAAATAAATCCCTTATTCTATTTTGGGTGTGTTTTTATTGATAATAGTTCTTGAAATGGATTTATTATATCAAAATCTTTGAATTATTTCTTGGGATTTCAAATGAAATGTTATTAGTGAAATGTTTTTATTTGAAATATTTTATGTGTTGTGATTTTATAATGGTACTTGGAAATTTGATGGGTGGTTACATGATAAAAAAAATGAAAGGCGGTGCCCTGAAAACCTAGGATGGATGGTTGTGTTACAACCTCCAATTCATTGGGTATGTATGATGGTCGTATGACTATTCTATTAAGTGATATGTGTGGAAGTCGACCCTATTGTTATTCAATTTAAGTATGTTTATGTCCCAAGTACCTTTGTATTTTATGTCTTCTTTCAATGGGTTTTTATGGTATTATTTTTGTTACAAAAGGGTAATAAATGAGATTTTATTCGGTTAAGAGTATTTACTACTTCATTAACGTGAAAATCATTACTTATGATAATTTATTAATGGTTTACTTTTAGTTATGAAAAAACTAATGATTATCTTTCATTGTGTATCCCTTACTGATATTTTTTAGGATCATCACAATTTTTTTAAATTTTTTTCACAGGAAATAATTTGAAATAGAATAAAGGATGGGATCAAAGAAAATTAAAGATAATTAAAGCATAGAACTGAACATGTTTCTTTTCTTTTAATAGTTTTTAATTTATGAAAAAATAGATACTGAATAGAAGTGTCTACATGTAATATTCAAAATTTTATGTATATGTTATGAACTATTTCTCTAAATCTATAAATATGAAAATATCATTAATGTTAATTATTATCATAATACAAGATTATGTAATGTTAAGGATAGGGCCTTACAATTGGTATCAGAGGTCGGTTTAGATAACTTTAGTGGTTAGGGTGTTATTTAAGTATAAGTGACATAACCATAATGGTTTTAATATTAGAAATATTTATAGTTATTTTAGATAAATTGAATGAGTTTAATATAACATTAATAAGTCTATATTATTATTTACCCTCCTCATAAGATATTGTATGATGATTTTACTGATATACTCACTATTCTCTTTTTGGTTATAGTAAATTGCTGGACCTAGCAGGAACCAATTTAACAATAGATGTGAAGAAAAATGTGATGGTTTTCTAAATGAGAAACCAAATGAAGTGGGAGATGCAATGAGAACAATTTTGGTTATTCTCAACCAACTATCTGGCGTCATGATTGACCACCTGAACCTTGGTGATTTTTATAAAGCATTGTATATGTGAGCAACAAATCCCTAAGGAAGTTTAGTTTATAATAATTATGTTAAGTATATTCAAAAACCTATGTGTCAAGGATGTGGAAAGAAACACCAAAAAAAATTCTTGAAAGGGAGAGGAAGATGTTTCAAATGTGGTAATGATGGTCATAAAGCAATAACCTTTCATGGAAAAAATGAATCCTCCATTTGACTCTGAGAAGGGGAAAGAAGTTCTTTCTGAGGGATAAATTAAATGTTTTAAATGTGGTGTGCATAGTCATTATACAAATAGATTTCATACAAAGAAGGTTCGAGAATAGGATCAGTAGAACCGTATAAATATATGTTTACCCATATTTAATTCCATTCTAATTGGGGATGAGGAAAGATACATTGAAAAATGAAAGGAAAGAATTATTACAGAATAATTTGGAAAAGAATTTTTAATGGATCATGAAGAATGTTGAATGACTAAAAAGTCTACATATATGGGAATCAAAAGTTATGGTAGATTTTAGGATGATGAAATTCTTAAAAGTATTAATGCTCATTTTGATGATGGGATTGCTTTGGGAGAATTTTTCGAGTTTTTGTAACCCTGAAGTTTGATATGTAAAAATATTATTCAAGAATGAATTATCTTTTATTTTGTGGACATAATGGATAACCTTAGGGGTTCATGTGATCTTTTGGTTGTTTTAGAAAATTATAGGTTTTTAGTTTTTGGGATGGAAAATGCGTGGTATGAAATAAACTTTGAGGTAAAAACATGTTATGGATATTCTTAATTATTTTATCAAATTTTGTAAACGTTATTATAATTATGTGGTTTTTTTAAAAAGGACAACATGCAGACCGTGTGACAACTCGTCGCGTCGGAAAAAGGTATGGTAATCGAAGCCACAACCAAAGTGAGATTGGGATTTATTGTCTACCACTAGACTACATGAATTCACCAATTATAATTACTTATTATTTTTAGTAGAATGATTTTAATGATTAGGAATAAGTTGATTTGGTATATTATTTTTATCAAATAGATTTACTTAGTATAGGAAAATGATTTGGTAATTGGGTGTTACAGGTTATTTTGCAAGATGTTTGCTCTTTTGGGAACACTATACACCCAAGGAAAATATAATACTTTGGGATTTCATTTGTGGAGTAATGGTTGAAATTTTATTTTGGAAGAATATATGTTTATTTGTGGACTTATAGAGATTCAGGTTATTTTTGGAAATGATTAACCTATCTTTGAGAATATGTAACTAGGTTAATTAACTTTCAGTATAAGACTTTAAGAGTAATCGATGTTATTTGGAGATAAATTATGTTAATGTTTTTGTGGAATTATATGTGATCAAAACCTTCTAAATTATGGGTTTCAATCTTAGTTTGGATTATTTTGAATAATTTTAATGAATTTTTTTCATTGAATGGTCTTTTTTGACCTTTGAGTATTTTTGTAAAATTTTGAATATTAGGAGTAGTATTTATTTTTATAAATTATTATCCTTTTTGGGATTATCAGATCTTGTACTAACCATTTTTGTTTTTGTCAATGACTAAAGAAAGGTGATATATGTAGTTCATCTTTTGTGGATTATTTTATTCTCTAGAATTTGATTCTAGTGCTTCAGGGGTGACCAAGTCATCTTGAATACTCATCATTTGGAGAAAAGATTAGTTTTTTGTAGAAAATTATTAAAAGATGAAACTCTACTTGAAAATTAATTATATTAACTTATTCTCTTTTTTAATATCATAAATGAATTCTCCACATTAATGAAAGGAAACCTAAAACAAAAAAAACATTGTCTATTTACTTTTCCTACAGGGGAATCAAAGACCACTTAACCAATCAAAAGTTTGTGATTTTCTCATGGTTAACATTCTCCTAATCATGTTTTCTACCATTCTCCATCAGAACATGATGGTTTTTTTCTCTTCCATATCCATATTTTCCATGATTTAATCCTAATATGGGTTATCTCGGGTGACCTTTGTACTTTCCTTTATTTATTTTATAGTGATAGTTTTGTTGAATCTTTTTCCTATGTGGGAGTATAATTGAAATTTTCAAGCCTAATTTTAAAATTTTGAGGACACAATTTTCCAAAGGGGGGAATAATATAAAACCTAGGTAAATAAAGAATATGAAATTTTAATATTTATTAATATTTTTAAATTAAATGTTAAATTTATTATAATAGGGATGCTATGTTCGATGGCGCACCCAATACGTAACAAGAGGTTTCTTTGAAATCTTATGTTTCACACAACGTTGAGTTATAATGAAAAATAAAATTATAATATAATATTTTCAATGGTAGTTAAGACATAGGTATTATATTGGTGGGAAAAAAATAACTAACTAAAATATGATTACACAGGTTTTTTAAATGTTTTTATATTTTTCCAATAAAAGTTAGTGGCTTAAAATGTTAAAGAATTCAATTTTAAGCATAAATACTATAATATTCTTTCAATTTCAATTTACCACCTTTTAATGGAGACCCCTTTTTAAATCCAATTTTAGTCATTTTTATATGTTCTATTTAACAAAATAAACTTCTTCTTTAGATGCGGGACATCAAATTTTTCTTTGGGTAAAATTTTGGTATTTTTCTGATAAAGTTCATTTTTAACAAATGGTGAAAAATAATACATTTTAATATAAATTATTCACATGGTTATATTATCTGTTTAATTTATATTTAAATTTTAATTAGATTTTATTCTTATTATTTAATTCAATTTTATTCATTAGATGTGATTTCACTTTGAAATTGGATATAAACAAATATCAATCTTTTGGTAGTTACTATTTCTTAAAAACTTTCTTTCTATTTTGGAAAACGAGAATTAATTTTAAATTAATTAATGAAACTTCTATGTTTTTAATTTTGAAAAAATAGAGATCATTTTTGAATTTTGAATATCAAATTTATCTTAGGATGGATTTTTGGTATTTTTCTGAAAACCTTCAATTTTTGATGGATAGTGAAAAATACTACTAAGTAGTTAAAACTCGAAATTTTCATTTAATTGAGATTTTACCACTTCTGGGAATTAAATTTCTAAAAAACTGAAGAACATGGTTTTCATCAATAACTAAAATGTGGTTCAATGGGATGAAAATAATTTTAGGTGAATAGTAGCATTTAATCTTTATTCACCGCGGTTAAAAAAAATGGCAATTCAAGGTGAAAATAATATTAATATAATATAAAATTACATTAACAATTATCCTAACCTTATTGTATGAGTCATTTCAGACCAATAAAATCTCGGGGTGAATCATTTTTCCTTTGAAAGACACTTGTGTAGGATAATTACATTAATAACATTTTATTTAAAGTAAAATTAAAAATATAATAAACTTGTATTGTTTTGGTAAAACAACTTGAATGAGGGGTTATATAATTGGTATATGTGACTATAAATATTAATTAGATATATAAAAATAGGTCCTATATCGTGGTATTTTATTTATAATTTTTATACATCAAATAAATAATGTTATTTATGACACAATGATGATGTAATTATTACCTCTTTAATGAATGTTTTAAATAAATGAGATTAGAAATGTTAAAATAAATTTATTTTGAGTCTTTTTATTCTATCTAGTAATTTTAGGGTTGATTATGACTTTCTTTATTTGTATTATTGTAGGGTTTTCAAAGGAATCAAGTTGTTATATGTTTTTTAAAGGTCTTGATAGGAACAATATTTAAATTGATTTAAATGAGTTTTTAAATTTATCAATATTTTATTAAATGATATAATAATACTAAAAATATAAAAATCATTCAAATTACATAGATAAGGTTCATTATGTCATTAATGAACCACTTTTGGTTCGATTGTCATTTTATGGTAACTATATTAAAAATATAGTATGAATATATAAGAGAACATGGTAAAAGATAAATAACTTAACAAAGGGTAAATAAAAAATACCAGGACTAAAAATTATCCAAAACCTTTACAATTCTTATTGAATGATTTTATTTCTACTTAAATGCACCATATCTTATAACTAAATATTTTTTTGGACCTTTCGAAACTGAAAATTAGTTTGTAATAAAATTTTATTTTCAAACTTCCCTAAAGAGCCCCTCCCTCCACCTTATAAAATGTCATCACCTCTAACCCATTAATCACACCTCTCAAGCCCCTTGGATCATCCAAAACCTACCCATGTAATCTCACAAGATACCTCTCTTCCACCTAAAATATTTTCCTTAGACATAAGTCACTTCAATAAATCTTTTTGGTTCAATCCAAAGGGAGTTACACGATTTAATGGTAACGTCTTCCCTCAAGTTCTCTTCTTTTGTTTTACTTCTTCACTGCCTATTCTATTTTTATACATTGTTCACATAACAGAACTATTATCCTCAATAAAATAGGTTGTTTTTATGATAATTAATCGAACTACACTTACACACACCTCCATCTAATGGGTATATAACATAATGTTTCTGTGGACGACAAACTATTGCCTCATGAAACATTGATTGTTCAATTTTATCCTACCACCTTTTATAGTGGCCATTAAGATAGAACTATAATTATATATGATATTTATTTTAACTATATTCTTCTGTAATTATCTTTTATAACCTACCTTTATGCTTTTCATGTGGTATATATACATTAATTTCATTTGAGGAAGTGCGGACTACCGCCCCCTCAAAGCGATATGACTCTTTCTTACCATAAATGGAACGTATAAAGGATTTTGTTAATGAACATTATTAACGTATATAAAATATGATATTATACTGAAATATTAATATACCTATGTATCATTTAGTTTTCATTACTTTTAAAATGAAAAAAAATTAAATGGAAATAGCGTTCATGCGTACGTATGGCTTACTGTCTCCATGAACGGTGCATTTCATTTTAATATATCCAAATTATATGGACTAATCTAAATACATATATACTGGATATATATGGAATATTTTTTATATAAAACATTAATATAATTCTGGAGATAATGGAATTTTGACCATGTGGTGAATTTATAATTAAAACAAGTTAATTTTTTACTCAAGTTCGAACATCAAAAAAATGATTCGATATGAAATCAAATAATTAAATAATCATTATAGAAAGGTAATAAGTGATATAAAAGGTATAATAAATGTCAAAAACGTTCTTAAGAAATTATAAATTAAATTAATTTTATTATTCAGGAAATTAAAGAACGAATATGTCTATTCACACACAAGGTAAGGGACTTTATCTCAATCATTTTTCATTGAGGCATGTTTTGATAATATTAACCTACTTCTTTTATACGGTATATAATAAACTAATTTGAATTTGAATTTCATTAAAATGGAATCTTTTTCCTAAAAATCATTTTACTAAACTGAAAAGTAATGTTTTTTAATGTTTGCAGCGACTATGACCACTCCGCCGCCATAATCATTATTTGGATTCCTCTATAAGCCTTCAATGATTTTAAAAAGAAAAAGAAATACCATATTATTTTTTGTGTGTTTTTGGATTTAAAATTATTTTTGAAATGGATTGATTATTTCGATATATTGAAATTATTTCTTGTGATTTCAAATTAAAGGTTATTAGATAATGTTTTTATTTGTAAAATTTTATGTGTTATGATTTTATAATGGTACTTGGACATTTTATGGGTGGATACATGATAAACCAAATGATGGGTGGTTCCATGATAATCTAGGATGGTTGGTTATATTATAATCTCCAATTCATTGGTTATGGAAGTTGGTTTTATGGCTATTCCATTTAGTGATATGTGCGGAAGTCGACCGTTTGGTTATTCAATTTAATCATGTTTATGTATCAAGGTACCTTTATATGTTATGTGTGATTTATATGGGTTTTATAGTAATATTTTGGTTAACAAAAGGGTAAGAAATGAGATTTAATTTAGTGAAGAGTATTTACTAATTCATAAAGGTGAAATGTTTTACTTATGATAAAGTATTAATGGTTTACATGTTGTTTTAAAAAACTAACAGTTTTCTTTATTTGTGTATCGCTTACTGATATTTTTATGCTCACAACAAGTTTTTGAAATGTATTTCATAGGAAAAAAATTGTAATAGGGTCAATTATGGGATCAAGTAAAATTCATGACTATTAAAACATAGAACTAAACATGTTTCTTTTCTTTTAAGAATTTTTTTTAGAAAAGAATTTATACTATGTAGAAGTGTCTACATGTAATTTTCAAAGTTGTATGTATATATTATGACCTCATTGAATAAATATCTAAACCTGAAAATATCCTCAATATGAATTATTAACTTAATTCAAATGTATTTAATGTTTATGGTCGGGTCCTTATATGGGTGCTTTTTTTCGTTCTCATATTGGAGTAGAGATTTTTTTGGTTTATTCATGCCTCTTGATTTTGGTTCCATTTTTGGTGGATTTAGTTGATTATGGACTTGTGGTGAGGGCCTTGAATTTGTATTCAATTAATTTCATGTTCATGGGATGTCCATTTTTGAGTGATTCAGGTGGCTTGGACTGGTATGTAACTAGGTAATATTATTCACTGACTAGTGTTAGATTTGATATTGTTGGGTTCCTCGTGAGAGGGAATATCAGGTGTGAGGTACTTTTTCACCAATTCTTCTCCATATTTATGATCCATGATTAAATATTATGTCATTTATTTTATTGAGGCATGTGTATAATTACAACTTGCTCTGGTATCTTAGATAGTGATGGTTTTGGTAACCTGGCCTTGTGACCTTTATTTTTGATGTTTTGGTTGTGTTTTGTTTCTGGGAACTAATCTTAGGATCATGGATGTTATTTTTATTTTAGCACCTTTGAGTGTATATTGGAATATTATTAATCAATAGATATCTGTTCATTATATATTTACATGGTTAGTGGAATCCTTTATAATCTTCGGGTTATTAAGTAATCTTCATCGTCTTGGTGATTCTCTCATTTTAGGAGTTGTCCTTGTTACTTTACCATGTATCTTATTTCTAAATGGTTGGGAGAGATCCATTCAATATCCCTTCTTTTAGATATTATTTTTTATGGTTTTAGATGACTTGTATTTATAATTTTTATCATTTTTTTAGTACTATGGTTTTTCCATGGCAGTTGGATCATTTTGAGTGTCTCTCTTTTGGAATTATAAGTGGTCGATGCCTTTACTGTGACTATGAATTTTATAGTGGTAGAAAGTGTCATAGTGGAGTGTTTTTTATACCCAATGTGTCACTATAACAATAAATAAATAAATAAATAATATAAATTTGTGATCTTTAGTTTTTTAAAAGCCTCGAACAGGTGTTGTTAAATTTTTGTAATTTTCATTATTGCCCTCGGATTGTGTGTAGTTAAGAGTAACCATGGGCCGACCATACATGAGGGGTATTTACATAGAAGTGATGATTCACACATATTAATAATGGTTTGAACTACAATGTGACCCATATAGAGGTAACATTGTGGCTTACTCATTCATTTCTAGTATAAAAAATATAGCGGTTGAATAATTTTGTAAACTATGCGACTAAACGATGACTGAAAAAAATATTTAAGTCTGTTTATTTTCCCATTGTGTCTTTATGTTTTTTATGGGATTTGATCTCTTTCTTCACACTTGTGTCACACATATCACCCTATATCGATGCATTCTACTCCCTCACACAACCGCAATCACCATGAGATTCTACCCCTACAAGTTTCATCCCTCTCATGTACCCCCGTGGCCCCACCCTCATTCTCTAGACTCTCGCTTAATCATGCATGGATCCACTAGGTCAAACCCCCTGTGCATGTATGAACTCCCATTATATCCACATTTCCTCTCATTTTTTCTCTAGTTTTATTGTGTATTCTTAGTTGAACCATTATGTGAAGGTCTTTATTACCCATTTTCAGCCTTTGTATACTAATATTTCTTTTCCCCATCACCCCTCTCTTTTAACAAAACACTAGGTTAAGGGGT
The DNA here is from genome assembly GCA_963277665.1 of Viscum album. Lineage (NCBI taxonomy): Eukaryota > Viridiplantae > Streptophyta > Magnoliopsida > Santalales > Viscaceae > Viscum > Viscum album. The sequence goes on along the minus strand of OY728132.1, from coordinate 1,377,955,926 downwards.
TAGACCAAATTTTTATGTTTAGTTCATTTTCAGGGTGTGTGATTGGTCCTTGGTGAAATATTATTATATGATCAGATATATTACATCAAAGGTGACGGATTATGGCTCCACCTCCACTGATTTGAGGTTGGTGTTTCTATATAACCCTAATATATTACATGTTGAAAATTTCATGTTGTGTTTCAAATTATTTATTATTAAATTTTCATAATTTTTTCATTTAATTGTTTTCATAAGTGATATTTGATTGTATTTTTAGCATTTAATGGGCTTAGTCCACATGTATTATGGATTTGAAAATGAATGTATAGCCCTTTAAAATTATATAAGATGGTTTTTAAGTTTTTATTTATTTTAAAAATATCTTGAAACCCATAATGGTTTTCATTGGATTCAAATTGGTTTAAAGGCTTCACATGAACATTCATCACATTCCTTGTGTTTAAATAAATTCCCCTTTATATTCTCTAAAGATATTTCGATTAAAAAATATATATATTTGAGATTTGTTTTCTTAAAATGGGTTGTTACATTTAAAGTATTGTTTTAAAAAATGTGGATCATTGACCATATTTTCAAATGATTTTGAGATCATAGGTTAGAGTGTTCAAGATATACTTTATAGATTAAATGATTTGATTTCAAGTGTTATTTAACTGTATTTTTAATGGTTGTATTGGAAATGAAATTTTAAATCACTTTTGAAATTTGATGTCTAGATTTGAATCCCAAGTGGTGTGTTTTAAATCCATGTTTAAAAGTTTAAAATGGTTTAATAAATGTGTACAATCCTCATTGATCCAATTTTATTAATTTTTTTGTTACATATTGTGATACCATGTGATGCTTCATATTTCCATGTATGCTGTGATACCTATTCTTGGATGTCTGTTTGGTGAAATTTAATTTGATTTTGTGCGAGGTGAGGTGTGTGTGATTTTAAAATGATTTATATTTGATACATGTGATTCATGATTTCTAAATTTCATTCTTTAACATTGAAGGGAGTATTTGGTAGATAGTTTTTAACCTATGTAAGGGAAAACCCTACTATAATGGTGGGTTTTCTATGGAAGTGAATCGTTTTTCTAAAGAGATAGTTAATTGGGAATGTGTTACTAGCCCCAATGCTAGAGAATTCTTTTTATATCTTCAAATGATTAAAGATTCCTATATATACCTAATTATTGTTCCCATGGACAGTTAAATTGGGGTAATAAAAGCACCCATTTTCCATTGTAAACATGGATTCTAGGGATGATTTCATGTTTAGTTTATTGGGACTCCAAATAATTGTTATAGGTTGAGTAGTTCTGGCCTAGGTTCATTGTCACTATTTCAGGTGTATTATTACTATAACCCACAAATTATTCCCATGACACAAGGTATTTTTTAAAACATTTTGGGATTGACTTTTATGACTCTATTTTTATGGAGTTTGATAGATTATCTTAGCACCAATACTTGGTTGTGATTATTTGATGATGAGTTCCATTGTATGGTTTATGAATCACTTTATGTGTGTTTTTCATACATTAAAATTAGTTTTATTAGTCTTTGTGATAGTTTGATTTGTAATAGAATTTTTTTGGGTATTTATTTAAGAATTTTGAATAAATGTGTTTTCATTTATATGTATATATTTTTAAAATATATTTTCATTAGGTGTTTGAAAAAAAGGTAAATGTGTTTTAATATTTTTCCTTAGCTTAAATATTTAAATTATAATTATTAACTATAGTTATTTTAATTTTATAAAAGTGTAGTTTTTTAAATGGTTCATGTGGAATTTCTATCTTTATTGTTTTAAAAGAATATAAAGACATATTTTAAATAATATGTGAAAAATAGATATGTAAAAACTATTTTAATAAGGTATTTAAATATATTTGGTGGATATTGGTGACCTACTTATTGCTTATGTGATTATACCAAAGTTATCTCAAACGTAGGCTTTTGGATCTCATTCAGAACACTCATTGAGTATTTATTTATCTCGATATTCAAGTTGAGTCATTTATTTTATAAGATTTCACTAGTGTGGCTATTACCATTTTTGTAAGGACCTACCTGTACTTTGTATATAATGTATAACATGTTTCCTTTTACCTTATATTATTTGGCCAATTATACTTTTAAATATTTCTCTATTTTTTGGTGAAGTGATATTTTTGTGGGTATGGATAGGTATTTTTCTGGGTATAATTTCCTTTTTTTAGAGGGAGATCAGGGTGGTGACGTGGTTTTTTATTATTGTTACTATTTATTTCATTTTTTATATGTTTTTTTTATTTCTTAAGATTTTATTTTTGTAAGATCTCCTATATACGAATAAGGAATGATAGACTTTTATTTTATTCAAGATACCATATTTTACATTAATTATTTGAAAAAACCCATTTGTGTTCCTATGATGCCCATGCACTAGTTTCCAGCCCATGGGGATTGGAAATTTATCTTTAAGTTAGTTGGGTGTGAGTTTGTGGGTTTATCAGGGGAGAACCCTGAACTATTTGTTACTCTATCTCGAATATCTCTCTAAGTCTCTTATACAACAAGTGTATCCACTCTCGATAATCCTCTCAAAGGCCCTAACATCCCCATGGATAATAAGTTGAATCTCCCTTGATCTTCCTCCCTATAACGAACCAATCCAGGTCAACCCCAAACTGGTCAACCGATCTAGCCATCAACAAACACAGGATCCCTTCCCAATCCTTTTTAGATTGATACCAGTGTCTTCATGAGGAATTACTCACTTGGGAATGATTTTCCCAAGTAAAAAACAAATAAATAGATAAAATAATAATAATATATTATACATTTACAACTTAAAGGAAACAGAATAGACATCCCTCTATGTAACCTCATGGGTCCCTATCAACCACATAACTATACATAATTCATGACAGAACCTGAGATGGGTTAAACATTCATTTTAAAATGGTAAAATAGGAAAGATCATATAAGAAGTTAGTTGGCCACCACTACCCTCCATAACTAACAAATGACATTAATATTACATCCTAAGAATTATAGTTTGCAAAAAAATATAAAAAAATTATTTTCTATAATTTTTTAGAAATAATCACAAAAACATAACATGTATATAAAGAAATTTCTATTATTTTTAGTAAATTATAATAATCACATGGAAAAACCATTTTCTTCCACCAAAATAAAACGTTAATTTCATCCTTAAAACCAATTTCAGATGAACATATTTTTGATATAACCAATTAAAACCCCAAAGAGTTTTCCATTTAATATATTTTTTCCAAATAAACTATTAAAAACAACCATTTAATAAAAACTTCTCACAAAAACTAAAACCCCATTTTGAAATATCACATAAACATAGAGTTTAAAAAAATTGTTTCAATTTTTATCAAATGTAAAAAAAATCAAACTCATTTTTTAAAGTAGTCAAAAAACAATTTTGAAACCATCACTACAATTACCTTATTTAAAGACATTTAACAAAATCATTTAAAACATTTTAATTGTTAATCATTAAAAGAAGGTAGAAAATATACAATTAGGAACTAGTATGTCTAGTCAAACAAAATGGGGAAACAAACAACAGGGGAATTTGTGCCATGAAATCAAATACTAATGATGGATTCAATCAATTCACAAATGGGAATACCACAAATAATACTAAGAGGAATCATAGTTTAATAGACTCTACCTGAGGTCCTAAAACGAGACCATCCAAAACATAACTCAACAGAATAAACTTCAGCTTACGTTGTATTCCAAAATAATCCCACTCGACAAGCCTACACCAGCCTCTTCAGGGTAGATCAACCTCATATAGATGCATTTAACATTATTGGGGACACTAGTAGTGTGTAGCTCCCTAGTGTAGAATAATCATGGAATCCAACATAGTTACTTATGTTAACATGTTTAATCCTAACATAGTAGATCCCAATACAAAATTCATTCATTTAAGGAAAAAAATCTAAAAAAAATCTCAACTACCCACAAAGAAAATCCCAATGCGCAATAATTCTAAAAAATATATACACGTCATAAAACTAAACATCCCCACATGGGATTTAATACCAATATGTTCTATAATAATAAAAAATAAGTTAAAGAGTGTATGATATCATTTATGAAAGATAATTTCTATAAAATTAAAAATGGTAAATCACAAAACAAAAAACATGGAATTCCATTCCATTTCATTGCAACATTTTCAAAAATAAAATTGGAAGGTACTCATCTTCATTTTAAATAAAAATTAAAAATATTCATATCCATAATGAGTTTAAAAATGCAACCACAAGGTGAAAATCACCCTTTTAAATCGAACAAATCATTTTGAAATCTCAAAAAATTTATACACCCCCAAACAGTGATTAAAAAAATCACCCAAGGTTTTAAAAAATGGTTTTCACATGAAAATAAATATCATCACATCACTTTGAAATATGGGGAACCATTTATATAATTCTCAACAATTTAAACGCACTCAACACCATGTTTTAATGTCATACAATAGAATAATAATTTATAATACTGTAACAAATCGAGATACTTGGTCATTCCTTGTTGGTGGATGACTAGGTAGCCACAACCCCAAGACCACCACCACAGTCTAGGGGCAGGACAAATGTTATGCAAAGAAATTAAAAATGTGAAGCATTTTCATAATGTTCCTATATGAACAAACCCAACCATCATCATACGAAAGTGCAATGGAATGATAATAAAATATAGAAACATTTGGAATAAAAACCAATCAAGTAATAACCTATAGGGAATAAAAAAGTCTGAAATATATAATATGAAAATTAGACAAAAAAAAATACATGCCTATATAGAAATGATGTCCAAACCTGAAAATAAATAGAATATTGTACTATGGAGAGAGACGGACTATTGATCTCTAATCCACAACCATCATATGCGATCAAATTCACCTAAGTATCACTATGATCCACTAATTATACCATAGACCTATCAGTTTTTAAAAAAAGACGCAACATGTGAAAGATAATTCAATGTAGGGGTAGAATATCCATACCCCTAAGGATGACTTGGGAATCCGAATATGGATCAATAGAGGGAAAATATAAGTATTCCCCTCAAACCAAATAAATAGGTAAGAGAAACAGAAAATTAAAGATATATTATCATATAAGAAACAATGATGAGAGAAAAATATGTTCTCCATCTCAGAACCCAGCCTAGGATGATGAGTCTTCCTACATATCTAAAGTTCCATCATCGATCCCATGAATCTCACATGTCAATCCAAATAAGTCAATATGTGGAGGACCCACAGATAACTATTGTGTTTCATATTCGAGGGGGAACAATATCTAATATGAGGACCCAAGCCTCAATATGATAAGGGGAGTTCTACTTAGTAGATATATAGAGGACTCAAACTATAGTATTTCTTAGGGGGTTCCACTCAAAATTATAGAGGAAGCACACCCAAGTTTGATAGGGGAGGCACTCAGTAGGTTATAGACCCAATCCTAGGTCAATCAAGGGGTTCCAATCAGTTGGTTATGGACCCACATCATAGTGTAACCAAGGATTAAACTCAATAGGTAGAGGAACCATACCCTAGTACGAATGTAGGGTGACACTCAATAATTAGAGGACCTACTCCCTATTCCATCATGGGAGGGGGGGTGATACTCAGAATGTAGAGGAATGATTCCCTAGTTCATCAGGGGTGCCAACCTATAAGTAGCGGTATTATACCATAGCCTTTTAGGGGGATCCTCTAAATAGGTATTAGAATCACATCCTAGTCCATTTGAGGTGGTCTCCCCTAAAAAAGTAGAGAACTAACACCTTAGTCTATCAATGGGTGCCTATTAGACCACTACGAGGAGTATGGGGGACCCAAACCCTATTGTGAAAGGGGGTTTCTATGCCGGGACCCTTTTTGATGATCCTTCCTGATCAATGCAATTTTAGAGTGTTTCCTAAATAAGTATCAAGAATGAATAATCTTTCACCATAATTTAAATAATCTACAAAATATAAAATCATGTTCTATAGAGAAAGAAACTCAAGATACAATACTCATGGACCAAAATATGAGTCCAGAAAAGGATATTTTAGTGAAAGAAATTAAAGAGGTAATTAAATGATTTTTATGGGGGTCCAAATGGCTTGTTACCTACATCATCACCTAGCTGTTTCTCCTCATGAAATGGCATGGTGACCATGACACTGTGTAAAGCATGTGTAGGGCCTACTCACCGTGTATTGGAATCCTGAGGCCTACTCGAGTGCTCAGTTTCATGTATGTGTATTTCAGGTCATGCCTGTGTACTCCTAGAGTACTCGAGAGGCCACCATCATTGAGTTATATAGCATGTGGGGGTCCCAAATGAAGTGAGATACATATCTTAACTGAAAAACCCTAGTCTATGCAATCTGGGGTCTAAATTTTGGGTGTTTGTCCCAGTATAGATTGTATAGTTTGGATTTTCATATAATGAGATTTTTTTATAAGGATTATAAGTATTCCACTCATGTCACTAGATCGATCATTTTACCACATTAGGAATCACATCCATTATTCGATTCCATCCCTCTGATGGCCAAACACTAGAAACCGTCTAATTGCATTAAGATCGATCATGAAATATACTCTGCGATGTTTCACCCATCACTGCTCTGGATCCAAGATCCATGGAATATCAACAATGTTCAATCCTGATCTATCTACAAATTTTTGATCTAATCATTTTGCGTATAACAACCATGATTCTTAGGGCTTATTCATGCTCTGAATCACCCAAAAATGTCAAACTTCATCCCTGTAGGTCAACAGAGAAAAACACAAAGAACAGATGGGGGAATGGAATAATAACAAATTTGAATCCATCATGGGACATGTTTTTTTGGAAAAAACCATAGATCATGGAAATATCATAGTGAGAAACATGGAATAATCCAGAATAAATCAAACAATCAATTTAATTCAATATATGGGGTCATGGAAATGATCAATTAATTATAGATCAAAGAATAATAGATAATAACATTTTCAATATTTTAATCCAGGGATGAAACCACTATTTATGTTACCTGAATTAATTATGAATCAATATTTTGTGAAGAAAACATTCACCAGTGATGGTATGATACGATACATCCATTTTCTGTCGATACACCTTGATCTGATCACTAGTCATCATTTGATATCAATCCCCCAATGCATAATGGAGAAACCTACTCTCAATGATCCAAAGGTAATGAAGCTACCCGGATGGAATTTTTCATAATATGATGTTTATAGATGGAAATCAGTTTTGGAAATTAAATTAAATAAAAGAAATAAATAAATATATTAATCCACTTGATGTACCCACTAATGGGTGCCTCTTCAGAAATCTTGGTGCCAACCAATATTATGTTTTTCCTAGGTTAAAATTAATTCTCCAGATTCAATCATGGTCTCAAATTTCAGATTCAAGAAATTTTTCCTGATATATTCCATTATTTCATAGAAACCACATGACTTGGGATATAAAAAATATTTAATATTTTTATAAAATTAATGCTATGATCACCAAGCCTCAGAATATCATTCTGGATTAGAACCTATCTATGAAAATATTCATTCCTATATTTAATTTTTTTATAATGAAAGAAGAGCCTTCATATTATTCCCAATTTCAAATATTTCATCCAAAAAAATAACAAAATAAGATAAATTTTGTGGATAATGAGCAGACATTTGGATCTCCAACTCTATGAGATCTCCTACATGATCCCATACTTCCACAACAAATGAACCAAGGGAATAGTCAGTCTGTATAGGTTCCAATCCCACCGATCCTTCATATCCACTAGTTACTCCACAAATTTGGATTCATCCCCTTTTTCCAACATTCCCTATTTAATAACATGTGTTGGATCATGCTCATATCTACTCAGCTACAAAAAATGGATGATGACCTGAACTCACTCAATATTTTGGGATACATATAGGTTTTAAGAAACCTTGAGAATCATATATAAGATCTTAAATAGTCCAATGGACCTTTGGGATAACATTCATCCCTAAACCAATCTCTGCAATCCTAATCATGGTGATATTTTCAACAAAACCTGGTCTACCTTCTTAAACTCTAAGGGCCCGAGACATTTATTTTTATAAGATTTATTTTCACTTTGGGTTCTCCTCATTATCTCTCAGATCACATGTTCCTTCTTCGTCATCACCTAAACCATCTCCATACCAACAAGAGATTCCTCAGTAATCTCAATCTAGAATAACTGTAACCTTTAGGGTCTCATATATAGTTTCTTGAAAGGTTCCATTAACATATTACTGTGATTTGTATTATTATACAAAAACCCTACCAAAGGTAAGTGATGCTTCTAAATCAATCTAAATTCAAACACGAAAGCCCTCAGAATATACTCCAACAACTAGATAGTAGACTAAGTCTTCCCATTCGTTTGGTGATTAAATGTTTTACACGTCCTTAATTGGGTCCCGAATGACTCCTACAGTCCTCTCTACAACCCTAATATGTTCAACACATCATCGTTGGAGACAATTTTCATGGGAACCCTATCATGTTTAATGATCTAACACCGATACAACTTATCTAGACTATCTTGTGAAATATGATCCCTGATATATATTAAGTTCATAGACTTGGTATCATGGTGAACTATAAACTAGATGAAATCATGGAATCTCTATTTCAATGGAATACCAATAATAAAATTCCATGAATATTCCCTCCTAGTTCCACTATCGGATCATCAGTGGTAGAAAAAACCGACCAGAACCTAGTGCGATGACATAACCTATTGGCATGTGTGAAACTGAGAGACGAACTCAGTAACACTCTACCTCATTCCATCCCACAAAAACCCATATTTAATGAACCTAAAAATATTACAAATACTGGGATGTAAAACCAAGGGATAATTATGAAACTCTCTCATGAAATCCTTTCATAAGATGATTGGAACAACCATATGTCCTTAGAAAAAATGAAATGATTCCCTCCTTCATAGAATCTATATGGTGAATTAATTGAGGACATATGGTCACCTTGTACCTCAAAATCGATGTCTCCTATCTTATCCACCCTAAAATGATGGATAAGCATAGGATTTTACACCATGTACTAGAGATAATATTCACTCTTATATTCTACTAGGGTTAGCTGTAAGAACTCCAACTACTTAGATGACTCCTACACAAAACAAGAAAGGGACTTCCATCTGAGGGATTTACCATGACATTTCCCCTCCTAGAAGTATAGCCTATATCAAAGTAATTTTTTGGTACGAACTCCTCACAAAGACACTATCCCAGGTTTATATATCTCTACCTTAAGAAAATCTTAAGACTCTAATGATCTATATAAAAAAATAGTGCTCTCCTATATGATAGCTCATCTACATCAATAAAGAAACCACCACCACTAAAAACTCTATTTCAGGAGTCATGGAGATATTCTCACCCAGTCGAACTTCCTTGACCCAAATGCAATAATTACTTGCCTCTACAAGAACATGAAACTGATCCAAGCTCCAAAGGTATCACAATGCACTAGATAATTCTTTCCCTCATCTGGTTGTCCAAAAATAGAAGCACTAGGAAGACACAACCTCTACTTCTCAAAGGCACTTTGACACTCCTAAATCATGATAAACCTATTCCCTTTTCACGTAAGGGAAATCAATGGGGATATAATCCTAGATAATTATTCCATGATCATCCTATAGTACCCAACCAATACGAGAATACTATAAAAACAATTTTTTATGTTATTTTTTCGATTATATTGTTTAATTAATTTATGTATTCAGTTTAGCATGACTACATTACTATTCGTTCCATCAGGATGTGATTACTTTAATTTTATGTAAATATAATAGGGAAGACACCTACTATGGGCTACTGGTGGTAGGGTCTTCACACAAAAATAAACAAACAAACAGATATACATGCAAACATACATACACACACACATTTATATACACACACATACATAAATTAAGACACACACACAAACATATACATAGACAAACACACACACACACAGAAACACACACATATATATAGACACGCACATACACAGACATATATATACATGGAAAAAACATATATACCTCAATACACACATATATACATACATATATACATACCTACATACATACATACTTAAAAAAATACATACCAATAGACATACATAATTATACACATACAAGAGCACACACACACACACTTACATGTAGACATACACACACACACACACACACACACACACATACATACAGACGTGCACAAACATACATACATGAAATTAAAAATTCACACATACACATTGGCACACATACATATATACATGATTATACATTCATACATGCCGACATATATAAAAACAGAAACTTCCACACATGAACACACACACACACACAAAAACACAAACAAACAAACAAACAAACATTCATCAAAGCATGCATAAAAACAGACAAACCAATATATATATATACACATAAATATATACATAAATACATATATCATACATAAAATATACATAAACATAGATATAAAAAAATAAAAATATACAAACATACAAACATACATATATATATATATGCACAATCAAACAGACATACATCTACATATCGACACTAACACACACAATCACACATATATAAACACATTCATATGAACATGAATACATGAATACATACATACATAAATACATTCATACAAATATACATACATATATACACACTCAAATATATACATAGATACACATACACACATAAATGCATGCGTACATACATACATACATGCATGCATGCATACATACATACATCCATATATACAGACACAGACACACACAAACACACACACACCCATACCCACATTTAGATAGACATACCAACATACCAACATACCAACATACCAACATACATACATACATACAGACTGATAGAAATACACACATGCATGCATTTATACTCACGTGGAGACATACATACACGCATACACACAAACACAATAATAGATAAACACAGAGATACAGACAAACGTACATACAAACACAAGTAGACACACAAGAAACATAGACACACACACAGATGTATATAAACATAGATATACATACATAAAATTTTTTTACATACACATAAAAACATATATTGATACATAAATACATACATACATAAATTCATACAAATATACATACATACACATATACATAAATACATAAATACATAAATACATAAATACATAAATATATAACACATAGGCATAGACACACACATTGTAACATCCCAACCCTTACTTTTAAGTATGTTCATTGGTTTTTGATGTTTTATTTTGGATTCGTAATTTTTGTAGTTACTTTTAATCCTTTTAGTGAAAAAATAATAATTTTTAATGTAATATTGGCCATTATATGAGACTTATGCTTTTTGTAAGGGAAACTCATGATTTATAAAAGCTTCACATATGTAAGAGGATTTTCCCTTAGCGAGGAAAAGGTAAGATCTCTATTTGATGTGGTGAATAGGGATAACTCTAAACTCTTAATATTTGGGAAAAGGTAACCCTTTGTTTTAAAATGTTGTGTAAGGGTAGAGAATATTTGTTATGGGGTTTTTAAGTGTGTCCCTATATTTCTAAAGGGTATATAAGGGTAACCTATATGCCATAAAATGGTAACTAATAGTTTTTGAAATATGTCTAAAGGTAATCCAGAACTACATAAGGGTAGTTCTATATTTTTTTGTAACATCCTTTGAATTAAAAAATTAAAACTCTATTCATTAGCATAAGATTTACACAACAATAAGATTAAAAGAATAGAAGAATATTATTATTTATATGTGACCATTATAACTCATCCATTAAATTGGTGAGAAAGAATTTTATAAACAAAAATATGAAACTTATAATGGTCCTACTCATTTATAATGAAGTAACTAATATTTTTTAAGTAAATAATATATTTTTTGAAAATTCATTTTATTCATGAATAAAATGTTATCTTCAAAAATAGTTTCATTGATTTTTATGGATAATTATTATAAACTTTTGTATTTAAATTTTAGAAAATTAATTTCATTTTATAATTCATCATTTAAAAAATATCTCAGTATTATTTTTGGAGAATTTTATGAAAATATTGACTTTTTAGGGAATGGTGAAAATATTGATTTTTATTGAAAATTGTAATGTATTTTAAAGTATTTATATAGAAAAATTATGTTTTAGATTAGTTTCAAACATTTAATTATTAAATTTTGTTTAAAATAATCCAATTATGGCTTTTGAAATGGATATTATAATTTAAATTATTATATAAACATTTTATATTTAAAGAGAAATTTCACTAAAAAATTGTTTGTCATTACTTTTTATTGGTTTAATGTCAAATTAAATTTATTATAATATGTAATTTTTAATAATGGTTCCATAGAGTTGGTATCAAATAAGGTTTTAGAAAACATTAGATATAATGAAATTTTATTATGCATAGGTTATGTTTCTCATAAGATTTTTTTATAAAAATCCTTGTTCTGTGACTTTTTCAAATAGTGGAGAATAATTTACAAATAGAAGTTGCATACAAAACAAATTTCTATCTAATCCTGATTAATTTCGTGATATAATTATTTAAATTTGATGTCCTTATGATTTTGAAAAGTTTTCCAATATATACTTATCCTGCATATATTTGTATAAAATTTCAATAACCTCTTCAATATCATGATACCACTATAGTTAATTGGTTTTTTAAAATCAAATCCTAATTTCAATATTTCTCATCCTTTGAAAAAATGTAAGTATTATAAATTAATTTTCTAATATTTTACCCAATCACATAAATTTGAATCATATTATAATTTAAATAAATATTTTTATTAATGAGGCCCTTGTACGACCTATTTATATATGGTTTTAACTTATAATTTTATGGGTAATACATATGTTATTATAAAAGGACCATTGACTGAATGTTTTAAAAAAACTAGGTATGAATGTATTATAAAAAAAATTTATCAGATGTTTTTAAATTATACATCTTAAAAAAATATTTTTCAAAACTAGTTCTCAACCAATATCTAAATGACCAAAATTTTAATAGGTCCTTTTTGATAAAGGAAGAAGTATAATTTTAAGAAGCTCTAAATTTTTTTTTGAAATTCATGAAAATTCTATATATGTAAAAAAAACAATAATGAAATTTGGTGTAAATCTAGATCAGTGTATGAACTACTTTTATTTTGTCCTGGAATAGTTTTAAATAAATATTTTAGAGAAAATTTTATAATTTCATGATATAAAAGATTTCATAGTCTATTTAGTTTACGTAATTATGCCTTATAAAATGTTGGTATGAAAAATGAAAGGTATGAGATAAAAATTTGGGATAAAACAGATTATTTAATAATGAATATATTATGGTTATTTTTTAAGGTTGTTTCTCAAATTTATAGGAATAATATATGAATTATAGTTTTATAAAAATGTCAACCTAATGGCTGGGGGAAACCCCACCGCATCTGGAAAGGGTGTGAGGGTTGAACCCACAACCAAAGGGTGAAAAGGGTGTCTCACCTAAAATTATTTTATGTAATGTCCAGGACAGTGAGAGATTTCATTATTAGTTAAATTATTAGATCTATTAATAATATATTGATTTTAGGAACATAAATTTTATCATATATATATATATATATATATATCAATTTTGATTAGAAAAAGATTTTCTTACTAAGTGATTAATGTAATTTTGGAAGATGTTCAATATAATTTTTTCAGTCTTTATAGGATAAATTTAAATATAACATTATGAGATTTTTGTTCACGAAATCATGTTTTAATTTTTTTTAAAATGTTTTATTATGGTGTTTCAGGTGATTTAGGGAAATTATTAACATATCATGGAGATTAGGTGAATTGTGAAATTCCATTTTGGTCTGAGACATTAGGTGTGTCTGATTTTATTTGAAGATAAATCTTAATTGTATTCATGAAATACTATGTCATTAAATAAATATACTTTTTTGGTTTCAAACATAGTTTATATTTATTAATAATGTTATGTAAAATTTTCTATCGAATGATCTAAGTTGAAGTTTTTTAATTATTGTTATGTTTTAATGATTACTGTTGTTGTTCGTCATTTGATGGTTTATTCATTTAAGCAATATTATTTATATTCTTCGAAATATTTTTGTTTTGGTATATGTATAAAGTCTATGGGAATAAATTATTATTATTATTAATGGGTTTTTATCCATTTAAGTTCATTACAGTGCTTCATTCCCGAAATATTATTCTCGAATACTATACATTTGAAGAAAAATATGAGCTTGTGGTAGGAATTTATTAAAAGATGAATATCAACTTTTAATGTAAATATATTTAATTTTGTTCTTATTATAATTTTTATAATAACATCTCAACATTAGGAAAAGTAATTTGAAACAAAATTTATCTGTTTTCGTTTCTTGTTGAGAAATCAATGACCATATTACCAATCATAGATTTATTATTTTGTGATAGCTAACATTATAATTTAAATGTTCTCATTCAGTATTTTCAGTCCATGGTAGTAATTTTTCTCTACCATTTTTTAACATCCCACTAATGTTATTCTATTTTTAAATCCAGTTGTTTTATTCCAGATAACCTTTATAATTCCTTTCCTCTCTTATCAGGTATAATTTTTATAAATCCTTGTACTATATGGGATTTTGACAAAGGTATTTTGAATAGTCGAACCATGGTTACTGATACCTAGTTCATATTGTCTTGATTTAATTTATTAAGGTGGTGAGAGAATTTAACATCCTTATATTTTAAAAGGAATGACTATGTTTGATAGTGTATAAGATACACAACATTGAGCTTAACCGAAAAACAGAATCATATTATTTAAATATGACCATTTTAACAAAGTAGTTATATTTTTGAGAATGACTAGTTTATACGACATGTTGAAATATATATTTTACCTGCTCATTTATAATTTATTAATTTATTATTTATAAGTACTCGGTTTTTAGTAATGTTATTTTATTCTTCAAAAAATATATTTTCATCAAAAAATAATATTTATTTATATTTATGGGTGAATATTATAATTAATTTTCTGAAATTTTAGATAATTTATTTATGAAAATGAATTTCATATTTTAATTAATATAGTAAAATTATCATAGGATGGATTTTTTAAAATTTTCTAATTTTTTTTACTTTTCATGGAATATTGAAAATAATAATTTTTAATGACAAATGTATTTTATTTTAAAGTATTTACAATGCTAAATTATATTTTGGATTTTTATTTATATTTTAGTTTGTTAATTTTGGTTTATAATAATAAAAATATGGGGTTTTAAATATATTATACACTTTAATTTAGTATAAAAATATATTTTTTCATAAAGCATTTTTCCAAAAAAAACATTTATTTGTTGTAAATTTCTAGATTAATTTTTAATCAAATTCACTAGAATATGTAATATTTAACGTTGGTTCCATATAGTTGGAGTAGCATCAGGGTAAATCTTTTTACCATCACATGACATCAATTATCTTTGTAAGAGGAAGACCATGTCACACATACATAAGTCCCCTTTTTGGGTAAAATTATTTTTTTTACAGATATTCATTTATTCTTCCCTACTATGTTTTTATAAACTTTTTGATAATTTTAAAATCCTAAACATATAATAAATTTATTCCTATATTTCATTAAATATTTAAACTTTTGATTAAAATTATTTTAAACCTAATTCATTCAAGAATAAAATAGAAATTAAAATTAAATTGTGAATTTAATTTTGGGTTTTTGTTAATGAAAAACAGAATGGCTTTAGTAAACAAAAAAAAATTTAAACCATTACTTTCATTGATTTTTGATATCCTCTTTTGGGATGTTTTGGTTGTCAAACTACTAGGTCCTCATGATAAAGATATTAGAGGGGGTTTTTCATTAATCATTACGTTTGGAGATTCTCTTACTTTTGTAGGTTCCTCTTCCCCGCTTTTTATTGATCCTTCATTGGGTGCCTTGTGATATTTTAAACAAGGTAGTTGATTTCATAAAAAGATCCAAACATAAAAAAACCATTACTTATTGTTTAATTGTAATTGTATTTCTATTTTATTTCAAAATTCATTCATTTTTTTAAAGAAGTGTGGTCTGTGTTCAGCCAATTTTGATTATGGGTTTTTCAAGAATGTTACAATTTCCAAAAAATATATTTTCATTCGAATAATGATTTAATGAAATAATTTGATGAAGATATCATGTGAAAATGTTGTGTGAAGTTATTAATGAATATTAATAAAGTGGGATATTTTGAAATGTATGAGTTTTTATGGATAATCATTCGATACTAGATTTTTAATCGGCATGAATTGATTATGAAAATTTATCTTTGGGACATCCTAAAATGATTGATTAAAATGATTGATATCCCCATTTTTGATGAATTTTTTCATAAAGAAAATCATGTAATGGGTTGTTAGGAGGAAATAACATATGCCTTGAATGTATTAGTGCTACCTTGAAACATATTAATGATGAAAACCCAAACTAAATAATGATCAGGGCTGGGATTTAATGCATTGGTGTGTTCTCTTATGTCCCCTAGGTTTGGATCTACTTATGTGTGATCACTTTGAGTTATACTCCCCTGATATATATTAGAATCATTGAACTTACATAAAACTGGGATACTTAACCATAATTCTTAGGTTGTAAATTTTTTATACATTCTTATATTTTTGATGAAAATGGTTATTCATGATTGTTTTGATAATGATGACTATAAAGAAGTGACTTAGTACTTCCATTTCAAATTCCCTTAGAGTAGTCATAAACTATCCCGAAGTGTGTTCCTGATAAACATAGGTAGGAAACTTGTGTCTAAGCATCACTAAAACACGCAGAAGAATAGTTTCATTCCTATGTTGGATGTCCATGCTAAAATAAAAATATTGGTAATAATAAAAAAACTAAAAATAAAATAAGTAAAAAATAGATAAAAACACTTCATCACCCACATTCTCTATCTTATTCATGGAAAAGGAACTGAAAAAATGACCTAAAATTTTCATTTCTTTAGCTACTAGTAGTTATAGAAAACATATTTCTGTAGAATTTAGTAAAGGCGTATTTGGATGATGTGTGAAGAAAAGCATAAAATAATACAAAAGAAATACCTCAAAAAGTCAATGTTCCCATGAGTGGCCAAAAAAATAACCAAGAAGAAAAAAATGATATAAAATATTCCTGAGTATGTAAACACTCAGTTAGCCACCAGATTCAACTATAGATATGGAAATAACCTTGTAAAAAATTTATTAAATTACTAGTTTGAACATAATTTATAAAAATAGTATTGTAACATGATTTATGAAAACGAAACTCATGAACATTTTTAAATAATTAAACTTTTTATAAAGTAAAACAAGGTTTTTTAATCATTTTAGATTAAACCATTAAATAGAGTAACAAAAAATATCTTTTTCCCTTTTCCCAATATCTCATGAAAATAACATTTTCATAGACAAAATCATGGAAACCACATTTCTTTTAAAATAATAATGAAATAAAGAAACCATTTTCAATTTTTTAATATTTAATTTAGACTATTTGAAAAACACATTCAAACGTAATCCAAAAAACTCACATTGTGATGCATAAACAATATGAAGGAACCCAATGTCATAGAAACACAATAAATAAATGGTGGTAATATAATACATCAAAATAGAATAATATGATTAGCACAAAAAATTAAATCCCCTAATGAATCCAAAAGGACCTAACTACATAGAAATCATGCATATGATATAATAATATAAGACCATAACTAGTGACAAGGATCCTAAAATGGAACCACTAAACCAATCATGTAACCAGTAGTCTCATTAATCAATCTATAAATGATCATACTTTGAATTAATTTGTAAATTGGAATCAAATGATGGATATTATAATTTAATTCCACTTATTCTGATCTAAATACCTCAGAGAAGCCATGAAACACTCCCATGTTAACCCATTGTCTCCACTAGGGTTTTTCATAGCTCAATTAATTTAATATATCCTAATATTCCCAAGAAAAGTAAATAAAGGAGGTGATAAATAAATAATAACATTCATCAATTGTAATATATTTTATAATTACACAAAACAAACCTCATTTATTCTCATATGTTGTATCCCTAGACGAATATCCATGACTATATATCATAATGTGAATATTCACATATATCTTCCCCTATAAGTTCAGAAGTCTTAATTAGAAGAGTAATCAAATGTGGTTAACTATGGGATTCACACATGTATAAAATTTTTCAAATATAAAATAGTACATTATAATAAACCTCTCATAATGTTGATCCACCCACCCAATTCATGATTTCATTTTAAGTCTCATTTCAAATACCATATTAAAAATAATTTTTCAAAACAAAATAAATGTCCAATAGAAATTAATTTCCAAAAATAACATTTGGAAAACCATTTTGAAATACACATTCCAAAAAATCCTTTTAAATCCAAATAAAAAAAACAAACATTGAAAGATAAATAAAAATCCAACTCCTTCCATGAAATCCGCCTTTAAAATAAATGCACATCCTTGAAAGAAACCAACTGGTTCCAAGAACCCATTTTTTACCAAATCACACATTCAATTTTTAACAGAAATCTTAAAAACACCCTATGACACATGTTATAAAAAAAATTAGAAATTAGCTCACCTACCCACTTATTTATAAAAAAAACCCATTAAAATAAATAACACCCTTACCAAAAAGTAAAGCATATTGAAACATATTTTTAAAATATTAAAATATATTTGAAAAATCCAAACATGCATTTTAATCGAATACTTGTCACACATATAATGATCATACCAAGACTTTAAATAAATTTAATTCCATGAATAACCGATATATATTTCAGCATATATTCAAATCAATGGGAAAATATATTAAAAACATTAAATATTATTAAAGACCCACACAAGTTATTTATTAAGTAAATGATACGCAAAAAATGATCATGAAAATTTCAAAAAAACCAATCAAAATTTATTTATAGAATTCCATGAAATATAAGAGGATATTAAAAATATAAAAGTACCTTTAAAAATATCATATGAAATGTATACCTTGTAATAGAAGTGTTCTCTATAGAGATGCATACCTCAAAAACAATGGAAGGTGAGATGAAACAGTCTGAAATGCTTCATCTTTAGTAGCAAATGAAAAAATCACAGGGATGTCTCCTAAGAGATCCATAATATACCCTAATAGTGAATAAATCCAGGAAATTAATTTTAAACCCTTGACCTTTTCTTCAATTAAACTAGAGGGATGATGAGGAAATGTAAAAATTTCTTGGATATAATGTCATAGAGGAGTGTAGACCTCACAATGTTGATCTCTTTGTTGGTACTTCACCCCCCAACAATATTGGGGTAAATGATACAATATATATATATATATATTGGATAGGGTTGATATATCATTAAAAGTAAAATAAGGTTTGGTGCTCCCTCTGAACTTTATGTATCCTCTATTTGTAATGAGATCTGATGGGGCACATCATCCTCCACTAGGGATGCGGGATCATAAATTAATGCAATTGAGTATTCACATGGGATGAGATATGGGATAATTAAAATATATCATAATAAACGAATAATTTTTTTTGGTTTTTTAGCATATAAGGGTTTTTATTTTACCATTGGGGAGTGAATTTACCCTGTTAGGTCAACATGATCAATTTTAGAGTGTGTTGCTCTATGTTGAATCTAGTATAAAAATTTCTCCTTAAATAATGTTGATAAAATATATTTATTTTATAAATTATTCATTTCCACCTTGGGGTTTATTTGAGGATTTGATTTTGTAGATGGCTGCTGATTATAGGCTTCATGGACTGTATAAAATTGTGAGCACCTATGGGCAGTTGTGAAAGGAGTCTCCAAGAATAGAATAATGATTTTTGGGACATATTATCATCAATTATGTTTAAGGTATTTTAGAATATTTCTATTATACCTCTTGACATCCTTTCAACTGTACCTTATGTGTCTGGAACATTATAGGACCTTGTGATCCGGTTTCCCTTATTATCCTCCACATGTTGAAACATCGTTCTTGGAGTCTAGTTTATTGTTACTTTTTCTCAATTTATGTTTTTAAAAGAATCAAAATGAATATGTTTATAATAACCTCAACACAGAGATTAGAACCATAAATTTTTTGTCAATTCAGATGACATATATGTTATATATGGATTTACGACTTTACAGAAGATATAGCTTTTTTACGAGCTAAATTTTGGTGAACTTTGGGTTATACACTATTACTAGAGTATTAGTTTTAAGAGAAGATATTTTTAGTAGGTGGTGTTTAGGTTTATAGCTATCATATAATGAGTACATGCCTATCATATCAGGTCTTTATTTTCCTTTATTTTTTTGGTTTGTATTCTTATCCATTTAAAACTATGTTATTCATATTAGTTATCTTGTTGGTCATAGTAGATTTTACATAATTTTGTTTTGTTCATTTAATTTGGATATATTTGTATATATATATTATTGATCTTTTTTATTATCTTATTAATCAATGAAATGATATTGGTTCATGTTTTTATAAGAAAAGGGAACTCGTGTGTGTGATAAGCCTACATCAAGTTTGTTAGCACCCCATAACCTACTAGTGCTATGAATGTGCTAGAACATTCTGATTATGAATAATATAGATATTTCTTTGGTGGGTTGGGTATGGTCATATTGGTATTTGAGTAAGTCTATCATAGGGATTGTGATGTGATTATTTTGTTATCTATGGACTAGATTGGGGAATTAAGGTATTATTATTCAAGGGGTATTGAGATCAGTTAATAGATAATTGAAACTTGTGTTGGGGTGGTGGATAATATCATTTATACGAGACTCTGATAACCTATTATTAGGTATATAACCCAATGATTTTGATCTTGTGGAATAAGTAAGATATTTAAAACAAAATAGTGTTTTCAATCATGTTCATTTACATCCTGACTATATCTAACCATTCTAATAATATTTAACCCATTAGGTGTGCCTTTTTATTTGTATGATCATACACACTAATGGTTGTATTCTTTATATATCTAGGGTTGTTATTATCCTACATCTAGGATTAGAACCCTCACCATTGCATAGTGATTGATTGGGTGTTTTTTCTGAGAATCCTGTGAGAGGAGTTCCTAACCTATTGTATGAGGTAGTATCCATTCACATACTCTTTATATGGATGTTTATATAATATTGGATAGTATTCTCTAATAATTTAGATGATACTATAAAAATATTTGTTACAAAATATGTGTTTAATGATAAAGGCTCTGTGTGTTTTTTAGGATAATTAAATCCTTGGGTGATAGGGTATTAACTATATTCTAGGACCCATGCATCAATTTGGTTCTTAATACTTTGTTCCATATCAAGGATTATTTTTTGAAATTCATATATTAAACCATCATCTAATATTATCTGATTAAATAATTTAACATATGGTAAAACTCTTTTTCCATGTTTGGAGTTCGACCCCTTAAGAATACTCTAGATAAATTAGTTTCATGCAATGAATGTTCTTTTTTTAAAGAACCTCATATGCCAATGTCACTGGATAAATCCTTGAAAGATAGATAAAATGTAAATAGAGGAACCTTGAATTTGTGTAATTATTAGATATTCACCTAAAGGCAACCAAAGTTGTGTTGTAGATATAAGCAAACATTATACATGGTAATTATGGGAAACAAGATGTTATAAACCCTGACATTTTAAAGAAGTGTGTTAGTTGATTATAGGTGGTGTGATACTCATTGGTTTTAGGGTGATATATAGTATATCCACTATCTTCACCATTCTAGGGTTAGATCATATCTATTTTAGAGTGCTAACTTCCTAGGATCTGATATAACACACACAATAGATTCTAATTCTTAGGAGGAAATTGATGTGAATCACAATGTGACTTGTGAATTTTTTCCCATGGAACCATAAGTTATTTTGTGAATGTAAATATTGTTAACCAAATCTTCTATACACATAATTTATAGATTATAGTGGAATTTACCATTAGATCCTAAATATCCAAGAAATATACATTGATGTCGGGATTATCCAGTCATCTTTTTGGTAGAATGAGTCTACATATAGTACAGGAAGAGAAATTTTCAAATGTTTTTAAATGTAGTGATATGGTACCCACAGCTGTATGAATTGGTAAACCCAAGTGGGTGACTTGGGGGAATTGGAATGTATTTTTTTGGGTTGGGTTATTTCTATAGTAGTGAACTAGAAAATATAGGTCTAGGAGGTGGATAAAACCATTTTGATGTTATGTTATCTTACAATCAGTCATTGAGTGTAGGTTCATGCAAATTTTAAATTAAGAAGACATAACCTTACCCTAAATTTATATGAGTGTGTGGATGCTTCATAGGGGTGATACATGATTTAATCGTAGAATGAATATGATGTATTAATCCACCAATATACTAGGGATTAATAATGACTTTGTGGTGTTGAGGTGTACTAAAATAAATATCTCCTAAAAGTGATTTATGGTAAATCCTATCAGGATATAACATTATTATGGTATAAATAATAGATTCCATTAGTGTATTAGACGCTAATAAAATATCCATTCAAAATTATAATATTATAATACCGCTATTAAGGTTTTTTATTGTAATTTTGATGTAAAGGACTCCTTGTTCACGGAATAATTGGAGTATTGGGTGGTTGATTCTATCTTATAAAGGGAGAAATTTATTAACTTCAATAAATGGTACTATCCTACACCATTCATTTTTGTGGGATGGATTTTATGGGAATTTTTTTCAACATATTGAACTTTTCGTAATGAAAGTTTATCAAATTTATGGGGATCATATCATCAACTTCATTAAGTGGGAAGTGGCACCTCCCTCAAGCTTGTTATGGATGTTACAATGTGAATATATATCATGTAATTGTTTAGTAAATCATATTTCATGTTGTGTAGTTACTATTGTATCTATTAAATTGTACCCATTTTTAGGACAACCAATCTATATGGTGGAGTGAGGATCCTTTTAGAGAATTTAAATTTCTATCACTTAGATTTTTTTGGAATTGAGTAGAAATAGAATAATTTTATCTTAATGGTTATGACAAAAAACATGAGATTTTTTCATATTATGTTACTTGATGATCGGTGGTGTGAAATTTATCTATTGTATAAGGTGTATTCTATGATTGATTCAATCAACTATTCCTTTTATAAATGAGAAATGATAACTCTACAATGATGCCTATAGCATTGGGTATATACCTGTCAAGGATCATGATATGCCCATGAATTATTTTATATAATATGTTTTTGAAGATTTAATATAGTCCCATGTTATTATTATTATGAATGATAAAAAATATGAATGATGATCCATACTCGTAGGTGAGGGAACATACATCTAGCATGAAATGAAAAAAACCAGGCATCATTATTGTTTTTCATTGTCATTTTGGGAACTTGTTAATGTTTCAAGAGTCAATATGAAATGTAGATAGATTATTCTAAAGAATCACAATATGGAATCCTATATTAAATGTTGGTATGTGGGTGATCTCAACACCCACCTGAGTTGGCATTTTTGATCCACCATTTTAGGCCTTGTGTCAGAGGATTTTGGGATTTGTCAAATCTATGGACATTGAATGAATTATAAATGGATATTAGAGGTTGTTTAATTCATTATTGTGTAAAATTAGTTTATTTTTTTATTTATAATTGATTTTCATCTTGATCAAGTTTCTCCAAGGATAATAGAATGAATTACCCTTCATAGTTTGTGATATATTGAGTTCACTTAGAGATTGCATCCCTAATTGTTAATGTTTCCAATTTGTATAAATTAAATTACCTCGTTAGAGTTTACATGAGTTTTTTTACCCATATTTTATATTTACTAGGCTGTAAAATATTATGGTGGGGAGGATTAAGTGAAACATGTGTTTACCACTATAAGACTTACCTCACCTTTGTGTTTTTAGTACGGGGAAATCCATAGGGGTAAAATGGTTACATTATCTGAGAAGAATATAATATAAATAATTTTTATGATTTTATTCATTTCATATTGAAATAAATATATATCTTTAATAGAATAAATAATGGTTAAATTTGGGATTTTCGTAGATATGGATCATAGGGTTTACCCTAGTAATATTATAAGTTTCTATGACCTTAGGTTTGGTGACATGTTTTAGTCACAAGCAGATTAAATTGAAAAAATATTAATTATTTATTTACTAAAATTAAATTCATTAACTTTTAAATTATTCTATTTAATCAATGTTATGATTTCATCCCTAGGAATATCCACTTTTCATCATTAAAAAACCCAGAGGGAGAGGAATATTTGGATAAATTTGGGATTGGAAGAAACATTTATGGGAGTATAAAGAGAGGGATTGGACTGGTAGTGTCGTTGATGATCAATTTATGAAATGATAATGAGTGGAACCATGTCTGTGATAATGGATATAAGAGAAAACTATTTTTTACTGAGGTAGGGAATTACTACTTATGGTTATTATCCAATGTTTGATATTTTCGAGATCATGTACCAATCCTTCAAAATATATCTCATGATCGACCTATGAATAGACCTATTAAATTATGTTTTTGGTATAATTCATTAATTATGAGTTATTTATGTTTTAAATTTGAATAATATTATATTTCCTATATTAATATAATCCTAGATGATAACTGATTGTGTGAATTAATCATCAACACATAAATTGTAATTTCCATTAATTTCCCCCAATTTTATCACGAAATCAAAAAAGTCTATTGATTTCATAATTTTCTAGACTTTTTAACCCAATAATTCTAAGGTTCTTTCAAGAATAAGATTAAAGTAAACTATTTGTATTCAAATATGTGGTTTAGGATTTTAATATAGATATTGGAAAATGATGGAATGTGATAACATGGTTGGTTTGTGATATATTTTATAGATGATGGTTTGTGGGGGAATTAGCTATCTTGCGAACATCGATGAAGAAATTCTATAAGAAAAACGTGGTCGAATATTATTTTAAAATGAATATGAATTCATGACCAACATGTCTGGATAATGATCCTTGATATTGTTGGAAAGAAATAGAGTATATAGAGTGACTTTCTCATGACTTGGGACATGTTGTGTATGAGAATAGGTGATAGAAAATTAATTTTATAATAAAGGGATACTATAATCTGACTTCCTACAGAGACAGGATCTTGGTTATCATATTTTAGGAATTTCAGGTGATATTAATAGTACAATCAATGTGGGAGGTGTAAGAATATAGGATTATAGAATATATTTATCTAAATTAATACTATATTTGATAACTTGATACACATGATACATCTAACTAAAATGTGTTGCGAAATATTAGAGTAATATTATTATGAAAATTTAAAATATGTAATCCTATAGAAAATAAATTGATTTTAATTAAATTTAATTTCATACAAAAAATGATTAAGCAAACCTGATGTATTAAAATGGGTTTTGAACAGTCATACCCTTTATATTTATGTTGTATTTTCAACTAAAGGTTAACATATATTTAGTCAATTTTTTATTTATAAAATAGATGCTATATTTAAATATATCCTAGTGAAATTTTCATTTGATTATATTTTTGGAGTTTTCTAATATAAATGAATTTCATGTTATTATTGGAAAAAATATTTTTTACTAAAACATTAAATTTTATTTCATTATAAGAAAAATAAATAATATTAAAAAAACCATTTAAATAAAAAATTATTTATTTAATAATAAAAAATATACATTACAAAATTACAATATTGAATTTATAAATCCTATGATGATTATTTTATGAAATTTGGTAATATTTACCAATAAAATTATTTTCGAGAAATTCTTCTTAATTATTTTATTTAGTAAACTATGGGTTTGGATATCTTTCAAAGGAACATAAGATATTTTTTTATAATATAAAAATTCATATCATTAAAATAAAATACATGAATAATTTCACTCTACACATATTTTTAAATAAAAAAATATAGTTTCCCAAAAAATAGGCTTTTATAAGATATATTCCTTAATGTTGAAATTGATTTTTTGTAAACATATAAATTTTATTCAAGAAAAATAGATTATATAATTAAAAATAATTTAATAAAAATTACATAAAATTAATTTTTTATTTTTAGGCATAAAAATATGACTACGATAATTAATTTTAGTTACATTAATAATAGTGAAAATCTAATTTTCAATGATTTTTTATAATAAAGTATATTTTTGTAAATTAATTTTTTAAATAATTACTCTAATATTATATTTAATTATATATGTTATTATATTAACACATATTTAATTGAAATTAAATTGTAAATAATATTGAGAATACATAATGGTTAGAATAACTTTTTTCATAAAAGAAAATGTTTTTCTCAATATAAAATATGTTATTTTAAAAAGATAGTATAATCTCATATAGAAATTTAATTATTATAAATTGTGATTATATATAGTTTTAGTAAACCAAAATATTATATGATGGGTTATTTTATATTTTTTTATACAATATAAACTACTTCACAATAAACCTCTTATCAAGGTAAAAATGAAAATGATAAAAATTTATAATCCTAATGGTTACTAAATTGAAACATGTTTAAAATATGTTTTTGAATTTATGTTTCATACATTAATAATAATTTATCACCCAAAAATCTAATATTTATCAATATTGGATCCTATAACATTGAAACAGTGTCATTACATTATTGGAAAATAATGGTTATTCAAAAAAGATCCATTTTCTTTAGTTCTAAAAGGGAAATAATTCGAGCCCATCATGGAACACCCATTCAGTCAAATTTCTCCAAAAGAAATTTCCATTTCTATCCTAATTAAAACACAGATCCACTGGTCACTATTGACTTTTAATCCCTTTCTTTCCAAGAATATATTAAATAGATTTTTTAGGGTCCCAAAGTGTGTATTAGTTAACCCTTTTCTTTTTATTTTTTTTCCTCAATAACACATCTTAACCATTTTTATATAATGAGATAAAAATATATTTTATTTTTGGATTTTATTTTATTAATTTAACAACCATTATTTAATCCTTACCATCTACTTTGAAATACAATATATTTTCAATCGTGTGTTGTGAGGACAACTGACTCTATGAAGTAACATTTTTTCATTTTCAATCTTGGTTTATTAATTATACCAAAAATATAAAATATTATTAAAGCCCATAAATAAATATAATTAATAATATTAATATTCTATTATAATTACAATAAGTCAAAATAAATAATTTCCTAGCAATAATCACCAAATAAAATATGGTGTGTTCATTTCTTGGACAACTTAACCACCTATTTAACAAAGCAAGAAAACTCTATTATGGATGAATATGGGAAAAATATTATCATTTTTATAATTTAATAATAAAAAATGAGTGTTCAATTGTTGTATAATTGTTATATTATACATTCATCATAGTATTAAAAGATCATCATTGATCACTTAAATTACCAAAATAGGCTACGCTGATTCTATTTTCAGAAAAAAAGAAGTTAAAAAATATTATAAAAAATATAATATTAATGTAAATAGTACTCAAGAAATAAAATATATTTTTATAATTTTCCTAATAATGCATTATTAAAAAAATAATTTTATCATTCTAGATGACATGTGCATGCACAAAATAAATCTGGACCGTGATAGAGGTTTATTTTATCTAATTTAATCTAATGAGACCTATTTATTATTATACACCATATTTTTATCATAATGGTTTATATATTACACATTTAAGAATTTTTTATCCTGGTACTCAAATTTTTAATGATATTTAATGTATCATTTGATATCATATCCACTAAGGGTTTCAAAATAGAATATTATTAATGTCATATTGGTTTTTTCTTCATTTTCAAATCCATGGGACATGTTTGATATTTTCGACCACCATTTATTTTAATTGTTGTTTTCACTACCCTATTACATTCACATATGAATATATCTTCATTTACATGATATGTGGATTTTAAATTCATATCTTTTTACTCAATAGACTTTTATTCACACATTTCCCATGTTGTAAGGGTTTAATTGACATAATTTCAAATTATTGGGGTCATAGTCTTTCATACATGCATATAAATTTTGATTTATATTTTATCTTTCCATTATCCTATACTTTTTATTTTCATCCAATTATTCTATTGTTATATTCATTTTCATCAAAAATAATAACATCTTTGAGAATTCATTTTATTAAATAGAATTATAATGTTAGTTAAAATAACTTTCATGATTAGAAATAGATTATTTAATCCTTATTAAAATTAATAAAATAGAAATTATTTTCCACAAATAAAATCTAATATTTTCTATATTTTAAATTCATGATATTTCATGTTATCTATTTAAAAAAAATCAATGTTTCTCCTAGATTATTTTTTAAATTACCATATCCTAAAAATATCATTGAGTTTCTTAACATGTTCATAAGAATATTTATTTTATTCACATAAATTGGGGCATAATGAGTTTTATCAAATTTTTAGGTGTTTACAAAATTAGTTTGTTAATATAGTTTTATTCTTAATGATTTGCGTATAAGAAGTTTAATTATTGTAATTAATGTAATATATTTAAAGTAATTTTATCATATTATGAAACATTTTCAAGATGAATTTCATTTTCATGGTATTCCATGTTTTCATGTTACAATATATTTTTAAATTATTCTTCACGTTAATGTAATTTTAACTTGTTTTATGATTAACAAGATTTATTTTGAGCATGAAATAACTTTTATGCTTTTTTAAAATCAAATTTAGGATATTTTGTTTCTCTATCACGTTTTTTGAGTATCATATATCATCTTATGATCTTTTAATATGATATTTATCATCTTCGTAATAACCTTCATCATGTTTATGATCGGATAAATTATTTTCCATTTTTCCTCATTTAGAATCTGATCTCATCCATTTATTTTGTATCCACTCATTTTGATTGGATTATTATTATATGATGTGAAATATATAAAAATGAATCAATAGGAGTGTGTTATGGAGTATTGTTTTCTACTCTTATATAATAATATGTTTATGTAGCTAATCTCAAAGTTTTTAATAATTTTTATCCTCATATTATTAAACTAATTACGAGATATAATATCTAAATTTAGAAATTAATCTATTATTTATGTTAATCTTATCTTGTTTCCCACATATTTGTATCATATAAGTATTCGGTTTTTTATATATTAGTTTAATAATTTTTAACATTTATTTGGAAACAATAATTTAAAACCCAAGGGATATGTCTATGTATATGATAATATTAATTAATACTGGTGTATTAATGATTGTGTGATTTTATAGGTAAGAACATCCATGTGCAGATACTTTAATTGGATACATGATTTCTCAAAAATATCGGTGTATTGTGTTTTAATTTGACGTTTACTCTGTGAAATTCAATGTGTTCAAAATGTATTCTTTTGTTGACAGGTTTATAGAAAATTAATTGATTATTAAAATTAAATTCACATTCTATTATGAAATTGTTATTATTTTTTTGAATTATGATAAGAATTATTGGAGAATCCAGCCTAAGAAATCTATTTTTGAACCAAGGGTGATTTAGGTTAAACTGAAATCTAATGTGATTATTGAAATCATTAGTTCTTATTTATGTTAATATTTTCAGTACACAATTTATGATATTTATACTATGATATTAATTTATAATCACTCACATTGAACCCTTATTAATTTAATAATGGAATAATTCCAATGAAATCATGTTTATAATGGATTACAAGGACAAGGTACTTATTACCCAAACAGTCTACCAAATGGGATAATAAATGTGCCGAGATACATTTTGATTATGAAATTATTACTATCAAGAATTGATACTAACAAATATATCTTAGATGAGTTCACAAACACAACAAAGAAGACAAGTTTCAGGTTTAGTGGAGGTTTATGTGAAGAAGATTATGAAGGAAATAAGATTCAACAACATATGTTTCCAAAATGATCAAATAAGCACTCACGAAAATGTATCAAAATATAAAAATATTGACTCAAGTTTATAAGGATTACTTATTTATTTGGTAATTTTTGATAAAATATATTGATTTTTAATAATATTGCAGATGTAATAAAAATCCCACAAAATACACTATCCAAAATTAAATTCTACAAATGCAATGAGATTAGGAATTTTTCAAATCGATTCCAAAACCATGGACTTAAAAGTATTTTTGGTATCAATTTACTACTTAACTAATGGAAAAAATATAAAAATAAAATTATTTCATTAAATTAAAGTGAAAATGGTACACTCACTACTGACATTAGACATGTTTGTATTGGAATATGTTTTAGTTTCCCTATAAAGCCTATTAGAATTTCATAAATATTTAATCATCTCATAATTTTTTAATTATCAACTTAAACTTTTTATCATTTGGATATTAATTTCAAATTAAATGATTTTGAAAATTTGATTCATTCAACTCTTATCATACATCCTTTAGAAAATTTAATGTGATTTTGTTAATGTATTGGTTCTCTTCACATAGAGAAGAAATTCATTGTAATAGAGTGATCGCATTTAATATAAATTTATAATTGTCTATCAATTACAATATTATTATTAAAACCCTTTGGAAGTAATCAATATTATTTGTGACATGATAATTAATAATGATAAACACTTGGATAAAATGGTTGATGAAAAACCCCAATATTATTGTTAATCCTATTCTGAGTAGAAATAATGATTATGTGATTCAAGTGTCGATATATATCTTCAAATTATACCTTATTTTTTGTTTATATTTTTGATACACCAAGATATTTCCAGTGGTAAGTGATAATAAAAACACAATGATTATATTTATTTAAGGGTTTATAATGTAATAACCTAATATTTTGTAATAATTTTTTATAAATCAGTACTATGTTTGTTTGTACACTCAAAATGAAAAATAAAAAAAACGTGGCCTAAATTTTTATAAAAATATTTTATATAAATTGTATGAACAATATAACATCTAGTAAACAAATAATTTTAATGAATTATAACATTCATAAATAATAATATTAATAAAAAATAATGTCTTATAAAATAATCTTTCACCAGAAGAATTATTTCATTTTATATTATATTAGCATCTAAAATATAAATTTTTTAATTTTTTAATTAAAAAATTTAATAATGTTTTACATATTTTATTTATCATATCAAAATTATACAAATAATAATAATTGTGATTTCTATAAAATAATTTATTTTTAGTTGAATATTAATAAATATAGCCTTTTCCAAAACTGCAAATTTTATCAAAATATTAGAATATCCTAAAAGTATATAAAATATTTTGATTCATAAAATATTTATTTAATATATAATAATATTAGTATTATATATTCTATATTGATTTCAGAAAATTAATTATTTATATTTAAGGATGTTAAGTAATTTTTTTATTAAAAATTGGTTTTGGTGTTTTCATTCAATTTAATTATATTTTAGTAACATTTGTTTTTGGATTAACTTATTGAAACATATTTTAATTATTTTATAAAAAAAATTATCATTATAATCAATGAAATGAAAAATTTTATCATATACATAAATTTTATGCTTGAAATACACTTGTTCTAAAAAAAGGTTTTTATACCTCACTTGATCCAATGTTAAAATTGATTTCTATTACATGTATAAGTTTTAGATGATAAAATTGTTTCCAAATTTTTAATAATTATGTTCATATAATTTAGAAAATGATAATTTTAATGTATACTTAAAAATAATACTACTAAAATTAATTTTAATTGCTATGATAATAATGAAATGTTTGTTGTAATGAATTTTTCAACATATATGGTGTAATTACTATAAAATAAATTAATATATGTTAATTAATAACTCCAATATAAACATTAAAAAATTAAATAACTATATGAAGAGACATTGAACTGGTATCCAATGATATATAATATTCAGAAGACATAACAGTTAAAAAATCATTTTTCTTTACAAAATCTTTCGTTGATATATAAAATGTTTTTATATGAAATGTTAATTATCAATTATTTAGAAATTGAATTACATTAAAAAATAATACTAAATTTATTTTCATCGCACACAGTTTTTTATTATGGGATACCCTACATTTTTATTTAAAAAAATATTTCTTTGTTATAAATATGTTCCATGGTAAAACTAAACATTTTAAAATATAAAAACCAAATCGTAATTGTACTGATTTTTTTAAAAAATATGTGGAAATTTATTTTTAGAAATTATGGAACAAATATGTAACGGCTCGAGCAGTGGCTCATTATGGACTTTTCCTGAAGCTCGGTTCAATCAAATGGTTCCATCAAAATGGTGGCACTGTGACGGTCGCACCCTGACGGTGGCACTCTGATTGTAGAACTGTTACAATGTCTCATCAAATGGTGTCCCACCCTTTGTTTTTTTCCATATCTGCTCCAACAACGTATCTTTGGACATAAGAGTATTTTAATACCCCCTTTCAAATCTTATTAAATCCCAAAAATGATATCTTAAATACCCCAAGATTCGGGTGACCCTTGACTTACCCAAACATGTGACTTTTCTTCGGTGTCACACCCTTTTTCCCATACTTTCTAGTTCTGCCCCTATTAGGAATTTTACACTGTTTAATGGAAACCCTTTAACTCATAACCTTTATGGTCACCTATCCGATGAGAATTATTAAATAAAAATTAATTTCATTGTGTGTAACCAGCCAACCGTGTGGTGAAACCATAATCTTCCTTTAAATCCGTTCAAAATTATTATCCTATAACTCGGGGATCTCGCCTCTTTATCAAACGAGAATTCATTCTTTCTTCTTCTTGGTTGGATTATTTCCCTTTCCTTGGTGCGTTTGGAGTCCCCCTTCCCGAGGAAAGTGGTGTGCCTGTGCTGGAGCTTTTCTGCTCACTATTGGAGTCCTCAATGTTTCTCCCCTACAAGTCGAGCATCCCTAGTTCTTGGCGTGTGGAGAAAAACATTGATCATTGATCATACAAGTAGGGTCTTTCCTTTGTCTCTCTTTACTGTGTATCATGTGGGGTGGGTATGATAATGTTTCTATGGGGATGGATGAAACTGATCCTTAATTAAGATAATAAACGTGCTTTTAAAGAATTAAGGGGTGAGTTTGATGTTTCTATTGCACTCTTTTATCCTTGATTATATTTTGTGGATTTTATGGGATTATGTCCATTATAAATAATGGTCATTGGTGGTCCTTACCTGTGCACTAATAATCTTCTATTTTCCTGTTAATTCTATGACTGAATTGTTGTAACATGGGAACTAGTTAATCATGTATGAAATGTTGATTAAATGGATGCCCAGTAAATAATAATCCTTATACGGTCAACCTGGTTATACAAATGGAAGAAGAAAAATTAATGAAAGTCGTGTTCGATTCCGAAACCTCCCTTTCTCTATCTTGTAAACATGTGCAATTAAACAGCTTGATTCTTGTGGGGTGGCATGGGTGGGGATGGGATCCCCTATTGTGGTGTCATCATTGGTTTTTGGATCTCAGGCCATGTGGGGACATATGGTGGGGCTTGTTTTAGTTTGTGTAGATTGTGGGATCTCACTGATCCCTTTTGTTGTTATGACTTTACAAGATAACCGGGTGTGAATGCCTAAATTACTACTTGGGTATTTTTACTTCCTTGGCTTGTGGCTGTGCATACTAGTTTCCTAGTGGTGAATAATTATTTAAATGGAATCAATTGAATATGAAAACAACAATGGGATCAATGGGGAATTGTTTTTTTAGAATGAGTTGTGACTTGGTTGTGGTTGTGGTGCTTTTTATGAAAGAATAATAATGAGGGTGTTTGTGTATGGTCTAGTTTTGGAACCCCTAGGTTAGGAAGAGTTCTTGGATAACCTATATGTATAATTTAGATCTTATGTTTCTTATTAATGCCCCGACCAAGTTGAGCACTTCATGCCGAACACACCCATTTCAATTGGGGAGGGTGTTTTTCCCCACACCCCTATGAGTGGCTGGTAATTAGCTCCTTTCTACTCCCTTTCCCGAGTAGCCCAAGACTCTTCGGGTAGGATATAACGGTTTGAGGTCCATTTTAGCCCAATATTCTTCGAAAATGTAATGTTGTGGTGGTTATACCAGGTGTGTGTTTGTGTTGGTTGTTTCCTAAGTGTATTCGGGATGATTCCCTAGTGTCTTCAGGCATGGAGGTAGTTGTTCGAGCCCAGGTGTCTGCGTGCGTTGTTAGTGTGGTATTTTCCCAGGTTTTTGCTGGCGGGATGTTGTGGTTGTGGTAGCCCTAGTGTGTGTGGTAAGGGTATGGTAGTGGGACTGTGGTGAAAATGGGTGGAAAGGTCTGACGTAAAGGATTTCTTCAATAACCAGTGAGAAAGTGGTGCGGGGTACCCAAACTTCAATGTGTTATTACTATTCACCTTACCTGACTTTCATTATTTGGGGAGTGTTTATTGGAGAGTATTTTGTGGATAGTTTCCTTATTAGGTGCTTGGTTATCTCCTTTTCTCACAAGGAATTAGAAATCCTCCCCACTTGTGGATGAGAGCTTTTGGTTTTTCCCTACTGAGTATACCTGTATACTCACCATACATATATAAAACGGCTTTCAGGTTTCTCGGAGGAATTCGAGGACCTTGAAGGACCATACTAGTATGGGCATTTGGACAGTTACTATTGTTGGTTTCCTTCAATTGGTGTTTACCTTTGCAGTTTTGTTATATTTTAGTACTTATTATTTGAAACATGAATATGGGAAAGGATTTTTTAGGCTTTACTTTTACTTATTGTTTTGGTGTTTTTCGAGACATACTATCTTATCTCATGATCCTACTAAATAAAAAGATAAGTACCTTCCATTTTCCATATGATTCCATTCCCTTAGTGTTAGTCTCCACTTCAGGACCTATTAAAGGCGGGTCTCAGGGGTCATTATCTCTCCTTTAATGTGAAGAAGGATGGGTCTAGAAAAACTATTGTCCCTTCCCTCATCTTGGTGAAGGATGATCATGAAAGAATGGTATTAGAGGGAGGTTTAGAGATAGGATGGAGTCCAGAGTTAGGCACAGAGAGGATACCATGGGATTGTAGGGAAATAGTGTTAGGAAATCTTGCTGTGTGAAATCGGCTAGGAAGACTGGAAAGAACACTAGATTTTAGGGCCCCCATGATCCGATGCAAGGACTTTGTGCCTACCGAATGAACAAGTTAGGAAACATTGATTTCTGGATAGAGACCCTAGGAATGGTACATGCATCATAATGACTTGTGTTCTTATGTGTCTTGGGTATTTTGGGGATTTAAAATGAATAAAAAGTCTATGAAAAAATAAAAAGTAATCTTCTACACAACTCGGTCTTAGTAATTCTTTTTTTAACTTGATACTATGGAACCTGGATGAAGACCATGAGTAGTGTGGGCGATCGAGGCCCAAAAGGCTGATTTGGCTGATCGGTAGAGGACTGACCGAGAGTAGGAGGATGATCAATGGTAGATGACGCTTTTTGCCTTCCAACAGCAGACACTTGAGATGTAAGAGGGTAGTGTTTCAGACATGGATAAAGAGAACTGGCTCGAGGAGCTGGTGATAGATTTCAACCTGATTTGGGCTCTGACAGAGTACTGGGTTCCTCTGGATGTGAGATAGATGTGGAAAGGAGCGCGTCTGTGGTAGAAGCTCTATCATCGGGAGAAGAGGGAGGCTGAGGTTATGTGGGATGATTTTGAGAGAGAGTTCTGGGTGGAATTCCTCTCTTCCTTGATGAATTCTTAGAATAGGCAGAAGCTACTCTCCCTTCAGTAGGGGATTATGTCAGTGAGGGAGTTAGGGATCAAGTTCATGGATCTCCTCCTCTTTGCTCCGGACCTCTTTTTGGATGAGGAGTCTCGGATGAGACGTTTAGAGGAGGCACTCTGACCTTCTCTTCATTATTCTATTACTCCCATCACCCAATTGATGTACTTTTATGTCTAGAATAAGTATGAAGTGGAGGAGAGGATGCACACATTGGGAGCTATTCTATGAGAGGTGGGGCCAGTTGGGCTCGTCAATGGGAAAGGTTGTCAGCAGCAGGCCTCTAGTGTTATGGCCTTCGAGGTTTTGGACAATGGTGAGCAAGCCCCAACAGTTCCAGTTTTGATCTTCCGGTCCTGGCCCTTTCATTTTGGGCCTAAGAATGAGATGCTTCATATTTGGCAGTCGTGGGAACCTATGGAATCAGTGCCCGGACTGAGTACAATACAGTGGTGGTGGGACAGTACAACACCCACCTTAGCAGCAGTAGTTTCCAGCCAGGACCTTTCAGCATCACTAGTAGGGATAGCGAGCTCCCGCTCCTCCGAGAGTAGACATTGCAGGATGTGGCTAAACTCAGGGTGCTCCTCAGGGACCTCGACCGGGGTGTGGTTAGGGAGGTGTCTGAAAGAGAAAAGGGGAATAGGAGCTAAGTATGGGTAATTACACGCTGCAAAGGCAGCAGTTCCCAAAGGGATGGAAGTCATTCGAGGTATAATCTTTCTGTTCATAACTCTTGTATATTCCTTGTTTGATTCAAGAGCATCACACTCTTTGTTGCACCCTGTCAAGCCCATTATTTGGGTCTAGACGTAGAGAGACATCATATACCCTAGTTTTGAGTACGCCAGTCCGAGGTCAGACCAACTTGTCTCGTGTTTGCCGAAAATTTAGAATGATGTTGGAACCACATTAGTCCAGTGAGACCTTCTTTTGATGGAGATGCAGCCGTATGATGTAATTCTAGGCATTTACTGGTTGTTCTCTATATGTGTTGTTATCAGCTGCTTCTGAAGAAGGATCATGTCTTTAGATGTTTATAGACAACATATGACCTTCTTTGAAGAAAGGGGTTGTCATGATGGCAGCTGGTGAGTGAATCATCTTATTTCCTTTTTATCAAATTTGTCAGTAGATTCGGTGGATATAGATATGGTGGATTTCTCGGGGATTGTCAGTGAGTTCAGGGATGACTTCCCTGAGGAGGTGGTGACTCTACCCCCATGACATGATGTTGAGCTCATGATAGACTTTCAACCTGGTGCCCATCCGATTTAGACGGATCCCTATCAGATGGAACCTTCTCAGCTCCAGGAGTAATGGATTCAGATCGATGATCTAATGAAGAAGGGATTTGTTCAACCAAGCATTTCACAATGGGGAGATCAAGTCTTGTTCACGAAGAAGGAAGTTGGTGGTCGCAGGTTGTGCATAGACTACCATATACTAAATTAGGTGATGATGAAGAACTGTTACCCTCTCTCGCGAATAGATGACCTTTTTGACCAATTGAAGTGAGAATGATGGTTCTCCAAGATTACATAACTGTCAGGATATCACCAGGGTGAATGAGGGTGACATCTCGAAGACTTCCTTCAGGTGCAAATATGGTCACTTTGAATTCGTGTTCATGTTGTTCGGCATTATGAACATGCCAGCCATGTTCATGGGGCTCATGAACTTTGTATTCTGAAAATATCTCTACCAGTTTGTAGTCGTGTTTACTGATGGCATCATGATCTACTTATGATCATAGGATGATCATGCTAAGCATACGAGGATTGTTTGATAGGCCCTCAAAAAACACCCACTCTACGAGAAATTCTCCAAGTGCATGTTCTGGACACAAGAGGTGCACTTCCTTGGACATGTGGCTTCTGATCAAGAAATATCAGTTGATCCGTCAAAGTTCAAAGCGGGTTTATCTTGGGCAGCACCCTAGATTGGGGTAGAGGTTCATATTTTCATGGGACTAGCATTTTACTACCAAATATTCATACCCAACTTCTCATAAGTTGCAGCACCTTTAACAGCCTTGAGAAAGAAAGACCGGGATTTTGTATGGAGTGAGTAGTTCCAGGGAACCTTCAGTTATCTGAAGGGGAAATTAGTTAGTTCCCCAGCGCAGAGGTTTCCAGAAGAAGGGATGACGTTTTAGGTATTCTCTGATACTTTTGCTAAATTCTTGGATTTTGTGTTGATGCAATAGCATGGGTGATCCCTTAAGGTTCAAGGATGTTACATCCCCATGAGCATAACTATTCCACCCAAGATTTAGAGCATGGAGTGGTTGTGTTCACAATAAAGTCATGGAGGCACTACCTCATCGGGGAGAGCTTTGTGGTCTCCAGAGATCATTATAGATTTATCTATATCTTCTCATAGTGGGATCTGAACTTGTGGTAGTAGAGGCTGATGGAGTTTCTTTAGGGCTACGACTTTGAAATCTCTTACACTAATGTTAAGGGGAATGTGGTGGATGATGTGTTGAGAAGGAAGTCACAGAAGGATATGGTTTGAGAGTCGGCTGATTATTGGAAGGCGATGGAGGATTTGGCTACCCTACACATGGATAAAAGGGTGGAGAATGATAGAGGATATATTTTTTAGATGGAAGAGAAATTATCTTTTTTGTAGCTGGTAGTGCAGTCTCAATGGGGGGACTTAGAGGCTGAAGTGATGCGCGATCATGTTAGCCAGGGCAATGCTTTGGAAGAATGTTCGCAAGACGAGAAAAATCAGATGATGTTTCATGGGATGTTGTTTGTATCGATGGAAATGCAAAAGAAAGTTCTTGGGGAGTTCCCCAACTCACCACTAGTGGTGTACCCATAACTTTCCAAGATGTACCGGGGCTTGACGGGTCAGTTTTGGTGGCACATGGTGATGTGGTCAGTGGCAGAGTTTGTGGAGAAGTGCTTTTATGTCACCAGGTGAAGGCTGAACATCGCGTCCCAGGAGGTTAGTTACACCCTTTAGATGTCCCCATATGGAAGTGGGATGACATCTCAATGGATTGTGTCATAGGACTACACAAAGTTCAAAGGGGTTGTGATGCCATATAGGGAGTGGTGGAATGGCTGAAGAAATCAGATCACTTCCTTGGAATCAAGGAGTCATGTGCGGTGGATTCCCTAGCATAGAGATATGTGGATGAGGTGGTGCATTTTAATGGAGTTTTGAGGTCCATAGTCTCTGATCGGTATACCCGGTTCACCTCATGGGTCTGTCATGGATTGCAACTTGCTTTTGGCACCAAGCTATACCTCAACACTTCTTTCCATCCTCATACAGGTGGGCAGACAGAGCCACCATCCAGACGACGGAGGATATTCTACGAACATGTGTTTTGGACTTTGGGGGATCGGGGGTGCGACACTTGCTTCTGGTAGAGTTTTCCAACAAAAATAGCTATCACTCTAACATTGGTATGGCTCTGTTCGAAGATTTGTATTGGAGGTCGTGTCGCTCACCCATGTGTTGGATAGAAGTCGGGGAAGCAGGTGTTCTTGGCTCGTAAGTGGTGAAGATAATGACAGAGAATATTCATCTTATATGAGAGAGGATGGAGGCGGCGTAGGTCCGGCAGAAGTTGTATGATGATACTTTGAGGTGACCCTTGGATTTGGAGGTCAAGGACCTTGTGTTCTTGTAGGTCTCTCCTCATTCTGGACAATGGAGGTTCGACAACAGGAGTAAGATTGCTCCCAGGTTTGTTAGACCCTTCGGGGAGCTATGGTGGGTCGGTGAAGTGTCTTATCAGCTACCGATACCACCACCACAACTTAGGGTGCATGAAGTCTTCAATGTGTCTCAGTTCTGTTGGTATTTACATGATGATTTTCACGTCCTCAACTGGGGAAGGTTGGATATTAAGGAAAAAGCTCCATTTATAGTGCGACCAGTAAAGATCGAAGGTCATGAGGAGATAATGCTCAATGGACTAACCATTACCTTGGTTCATGTGTTATGGAGGAATGGTGGCCTCTTGGATAATACCTAGGAGTGGGAGGCACAGATGCGTTCCTCGTACCTAGAGTTGTTTTGAGTTTTTTTTTCTATTTTACTTCATACATGTTTGTGATGAAATACATAGCCTTGTTAACTATGAATGCGTCATTTTCCTTGTTCCATGAATGTGTGTGAAGGGTCTTGTTAGTGGGGAAGGGGGGATCCAATCCCTAATCAAGAAACATTATAGTGGATGTGATTACACCCATGCAGGCACATCAGTTACATCCAAAGTGGAAAGTATCCTGAAATGGGGGAAAGGACTCCCT
This sequence comes from Viscum album, assembly GCA_963277665.1. Classification (NCBI taxonomy): domain Eukaryota; kingdom Viridiplantae; phylum Streptophyta; class Magnoliopsida; order Santalales; family Viscaceae; genus Viscum; species Viscum album. Next base: position 1,377,915,654 of record OY728132.1, on the reverse strand, counting down.
GATAGATATGTCTAGATGGTGACAACATTATATGTTTGTGTGGATACTTGAGGGAGAGGTGTTCCTAGATGTAGATGGTGTTTACTCTTGAGAGGTAACTTTTGTGGTGGCTGCTCAGACCCCTCTCTTCTCTTCTGGTTGCCAGGAATACTTTGAGAGGTACTTGATGTAACAGCCCCGATAGTGGATAATTAAGGACTTTTCATGAAGCTCAGTTCTATCCAATGGTTCCACTGAAAATGGTGGCACCGTGACAGTTGCACTGGTCACGGTCGCACAATGAAAAAATTATCCACCGAACCGGTGGCACTGTGACGGTGACACTGTGATGGTCACACAATGACTGTGGCACCTCTTATAGTGGCACAATGACCGTGGCACTGTTACGGTGTCTCACAGAATAGTGTCCCACCCTTCATTCTTTTTCCTCTTCCACTCCCACAACTTATCTTCTGAAGTAGAAGTTTTTTAATATCCCCTTTCAATGCCTTTTAAAATCCATAAATGATATATAAAATCCCCAATTATTCGAGCGACCCTTGACTTACCAAAATATGTGGCTCTTCCATTGTGTCACACCCTTTTCGCATACATTCCAGTTTCACACCTATTGGGAGTTATCCTTTATTTAAAGGAAACCCATTAACTCACAGTCATTATGGACACCTCTCTGATGAGAATTATTAAATGATAATTAATTTCATCATGTGTAACCACCCAACCACATGGTGAAACCATGATCCACCGTTAAAGATTTTCAAAATTCTTATCCTGTAACTTCTGGATCTCTCCTCTTTATCAAATGAGAATTATTTATTTCATTCTTCTTCTTGGATGGATTCTTTTCTGTTCCTTGGTTAATTTGGACTCCCCCTTCTCGAGGTTATTGGTTCGCCTATGCTGGAGCTTCTCTGCTCACTCTTAGAGTCCTCAGAGTTCCTACCTTACATGTCATACATCCCCAGTTCTTGGCATGTAGAAAAAACATCGATTATTGATCATCCAAGTAGGGTTCTTCTTTCTCCTATATTTACTGTGTATCATGCGAGGTGGGTATACTAATGTTTCAATAGGGATGGATGAAACCAAACCTTAATGAAGATAATTAACAAACTTTTAAAGGATTAAGGGGTGAGTTTTATGTTTCTTTTATACTCTTTTATCCTTGAATATATGATTTGGATTATATGGGCTTATGTCCACTAAAAATCATGTTTGTTGGTGGTCCTTCCCTATTCACTAATGATCCTATATTTTATGGTTAATTTTATGATTGGATGGTTATAACATGGGAACTGGTTAATCACATAATCCTGATTGATTAAATGGATGGTTATAATGTGTTCAGCTGATCTTCCTGATGCTTGTGGGGTGCCATGGGTGGGGATGGGTTCCTCTATTGTGGTAAAATTGTTGGTTTTTGGATCTATGGCCATGTGGGGCCATATGGTGGGGTTTGGTTTGGTTCCAGTACTTTGAGGGATCTCACATATCACTTTTTTTGTTGTGACATTACAAGAGAACCGGGTGTGAATGCTTAAATTTATATTTGGCTATTTTTTCTTCCATGGAATGTGGATTTTCCTATTAGTTTCCCGATGGTGATTAAAAATTTAAATGGAATCACTTGAATATAGAAACAAGAATGGGTTCAATGGGGAATTGTTTTTTTTTTGGAATGAGTTGTGACTTGGTTGTGGCTATGGTGCTTCTTATGAATGAATACTAATGAGGGTGTTTGTGTATGAGTTGGTTTTGGAACCCCTAGGTTTGGAAGAGTGATTGATTACATATATGTATATTTTTGCTCTTATGTTTCTTATTCGCGCCCCAACCAAGTAGATAACTTCATGTTGAACACTCCCATTTCAATTGGGGAGGGTGTTTTTTCCAAACAATCCTATGAGTGGCTGGTTATTAGCTCTTTTCTGCTCCCATTCTTGAGTAAACCATGATTCTTCGAGCAATCTATAATGGCCTGAGGTCCATTATTTCCCAAGATTCTTTGGTCAGGGAATGTTGTGGTAGTTAGCCCAGGTGTGTGTGGGCATGTTGTTTCCCAATTGTCTTCGGTATGAGGTCCAGGTGTCTTCGGGCATGGCAGTAGTTGTTCTTTCCATGGTGTCTGCAGGTGTGGATAAATGTTGTGGTGGGCCAAGTGTTTGTAGGTGGGATGTTGGGGTTGTGGTAGCCCAAGTATGTGTTGGTAGGGTATGGCAATGGGACTACAGTGAAAATGGGGGTAAAGGTCGGACGCGTAGGATGTCTTCAATAACCAGTGGGAAAGTGGGGTCGGGTACCCAAACATCAATGTGTTATTACTATTCACCTTACTTGACATGTGTTATTTGGGGAGTGTTCCTTAGAGAGGTTTGGGTGGATAGTTTCCTTATTAGGTGCTTGGTTATCTCCTTTTCTCATAGGGCATTAGAATAACTCCCCACTTGTGCACGAGAGCTTTTGGTTTTTCTTTACTGAGTATACCTGTATGCACACCCTACGTATATAAAACTTCTTTCAAGTTTCCAGGAGGACTTTGAGGACCATACGGGACCGTACATGTTTGGACATTGGGAAATTTGTTGTTTCTGTTTTCCTTTCTTTGGTATTTACCTTTGGAGTTTTCTTGTACTGTAGTACTTATTATTTGAAACACGCATATGGGAAAGGATTATTTGGGATTTACCTTTACTTACATTTTTTGTGTTTTTTGAGAATTAATATCTTATCTCTCCATAATACTAAATAAATAGGGTAATGCATTATATTTTGGGTATGATTCCAAACCCTTGGTGCTAGTTCCCACTCCGGGACCTATTGAAGGCGGGTCTCGGGGTCATTATCCCTCCTTCAACATGAAGAAGGAAGGGTCTGGAAAACTTGTTATCCCTTCCCTCTTTTTTGTGAATGTGGGTCGGGACAATATATCCCCCCACACTATTATTTATCATTTTTGGATACTTTTATTCTTGAATGGTGTCTTTACATTATTAAAAAATAACGAGTCTTAAAAAAAGATCACTTTTATTCACTTATAAAAGAGAGAAAATTATACCCTAAAATTTCACAACCATTAAAAAAAATTTCTACCTAAAAAACATCCCTTTTTCATCCTATAAATGTCTCAAATTTTATTAATCCTTGTGTTTTAACAACTTATCGTAATATCTTCATTATTAGGACACATTCTAGAGAAATTTCAAGGTCAAAAAGTGAGTATTAATTATTCCATATATTTACCTTCATATTATCATTCCCATAAAACATATTTAAACAATAGTTATTTAATTTATTCATTATTATTATTATCTTTATTTTTTGTTATAATAATGGAACAAAAATTATTTATTCATTCCCAACCACATATTATTTTTTTCAAATTTCCCATTTTTAGAACTACGACCTCCACAGAGTAACACTTTTCCTTTCTCATCTTGATGCTCATTGATTATAAAATAAAAATAAAATTTTATGAAAAAAATAAAATAAAATAAAATATTATTTGTATATAGTGGTATCATTTGAAAATAAAAAATTTCATGGCCATACTCACCCATCTGGTTATTTTGTGTCGATGTTTGGGTTGGTCTAACCACCTACTAGAATAGTGATATAAAATATTATCTTCGATGACTATGGGAACATATATCCTTTTATTATAATAGTAGTGGATAAAATTATTACCATATGGGTCAGGAATCATTATATTTATTATTGAACTCTGAATTAAAATATCTTCTTTATTAACAAAAATTTCAAAAAGAAACTCACACATATTAAATTTTCTTGAAAAACTAATTGGAAATATATAATAAATAAATGGAATATAAAAAAAATGTTCGTTATTAAATTAAATATATATAAATAAGGTTAATAATTAGGTAACCAAGAAACTTATTATGAATATTTATTTTATTAGGCACATGCGTAGAATGAATGTTGACCGCAATAAGGGTAAATTCATTCAAATTTAATTTTTGGAGACATATTTTCTATTATACCCCGTGTTTTACTAGTAATGGTGTCTCTAAATCCCTATTAATATATTGGATCAAGATCCTCTCATATTTCATTGTATTTATTGATTCATTTTGAATCATTCCCTTCAAGGTATTTTTATTCAAAAAGTTCTAATGCTGTAAATGTTTTTTTATCATTTTCAACTCTTTGGGACATGTTTGATGTTGTGATTCATCATTTACTTTATATTTTTTAATAACATAAATTTTTTATTGAAATAAATAAAATCCATTCCATGATATTCAAATTCCAATTTCATGATCTTATTCTAACACTCCGTAGATACCTATGTTCACAATATCAAAAGGGTTATTTCAGATAAATTTTTGATTCCAAGGATCATATATTTACATTATTAAATATATATTTAAATCCTTATTTGATCTAAAAATTAAACTGTTTTATGTTTTATTTTATGTATTTATAGTAATGCCTTAACCCTAGTTACCGAAATTCAGTGCATTATTATGTAACATTGGAATTATCATAAGGGATCAAATCCCAAAAGACCAATCAGTTTAGTATCCTTATAAGTACTCGATACAAACCGAAGTTTTACATTACATTATGAAATAAAAAACAACAATGTGTCCCATTTGGGAAATCTTATATCCCATAGCCTATTCTTAAATGTTAATCTTAATATACTTCTTTGCATCCTGGAAAAAAACATAAGAAAGGGCTTAGCTCAGATGCTTAGTAAGGATAACAATATAGAGGAATGTATTATAAATAAGAATAAAAATTTAAGGCAATCTATAAGACTAAAAAATAAGTCTTTTAAACTTAAACTTCAGTATAATATGGAAAAGATAAATCAAATAATTCCATTTACTTATTCACATGGATATTCTACTAGTCGAATAATCACATGTAATATCAATATCCAATTTCCTAATGATGGAATTCATAATTCCATACATCATAACGATATAGTCAAGGCCTCATTCCAAGACTAAAAATACGAATTTTTCAAGGCCTTCTGCCAAGACCCTAGTTTTTCTCATGAGACCTACTGATTCATCGAGGAACTATTGTGGGCTCCACCCATTACTTACTAGGTCCATTGCATTCCTCTTATGAAAATGATGAAACATAACATATAAATTTGTATTAAAACTAGCATATGATATGTCAATACTTTAACCATAAATAATTACTGGTATAAAAATAGCACATCCATAGTCAAACAGAAAATAACACATTAAATACAATATTGATTATTGTATTATAATAAATCAAACTCAATCAAGAATAATATCTAGTAATGGATGTTGACATCGTTGAAAATGATCAGTAAACATTACCTCTTCTTCGGGTGCTTCCTTTTTGATTTGATCAAAAGGGCTTTATAGGATGGATTTATGATCAAGGTAAGGCCTCTTGGATGAATTGAGGGAATTTGGGAAGATAATTGAGTAGGTTTTGGGTGAGACAAATGGCTTTGAAGGTGTGATTTTGAGAGAAGGGGAAGTACCCTTTTATAAGAGAGGTGAGGGTCACTTTAGGAAAACTTTGAAATATTAATTTATTATACAATCATATTCGGTTTATAATGGATCCAAAAGAATTTATTTAGTGGATAAGGTGGGGATGAGTCAAAAACATATAAAATAATGGATTTTAGAGAGGTTTAGGTCACTATATTATCCATATATTTTAGATCTAACTCTTAGTTAAATTGTTACACTTTTATCATGCATTCTTGTATTATTACAATAAATTGTAAATAAACATTATATAAAAATAAAAGAGAACCCCATGTGGTTAATTATTTAAATATATAATCTTATTTATGTCATTTTTCCAAACTATATATTTTTAAAAATATAATATCATTTAATCATATATTATTTTATTTTAAAAACCCATTTATATCACTTTTGACACTATTTAGTATTTAGTTTTTGTGAAAGTAAAAAAAACTTTATTACTTCAAAAAAATAAATTAAATCAATACTAACATGTCATATTTACCTAGAAACTTAGTGTAATTAATAAAAGGATTCAATTTACATTTATTTGGATATTTATAATATTAATTATTTTAATCATTCATTAATAAGGTAATTACTGCATCGGCATTGTGTCATAAATAAATTTAATTATTTAATCTCTAAAAATTATTTATAAAATACCATTATGTATTAAATATTTTTAGCATTCTAATTAATATTTATAGTAGAATTTATCTTATGTATTACTCTATATTAAAAATGTTATATTCATGAAAAATTTGAATTTAACACTTTTATAACACTTCTTTAAATTAAATAATAATAAATGTCCTAATCTAATAAAAGTAAATCAGTGAGGATCGTATTTTTTCCAAAGGATGATTTTGGTCAAAAATCACTTATACAGTATGATTAGTACAAGTGTTATGGTAATTATAATATCATATTTACATTTAATTACCCAATTTACTATTAACCGTGGTAAATAAAATTCAAAAGTTACTATACACCAAAAATATATTTTTATCCTATTGAACCATATTTTACTTAATAAAGTCAATCGTGACTCTCGGATTTTTTAAATTCAATTCACATAAGCCGTAAAATTACGTTTTATGAAAATTTCCAAATGGGCCTAGAATGTGGGTAAAAGACGTTAAAATGTTTATTAAAATTTTATACATCTAATTTTATTATAAAATGAATCTAATGAATTATAATGAACTTATATAGGTATTGTGTATCTATTTTGACCTAAAATAAATTTAAATAAAATAAATAATTATTTAAACAAAAATTATGTTTTTGACAATAACGTAATCTCTCTCAGTATTTATCAAAAATTGAAAATTTTCAGAAAAATACAATAAAATCACCTTGAGCTAATTATGATATTTTGAATCCTAAAATTAAGTCCATTTTGAAAAATAAAATTTACAAAATTCCAAAAATTGGGTTTTAAAATTCATAAAGACTAGTTCGATTGGTCGTGGTGTGCTAGAACTCGATGTTCTGTACAACGCAAGTTATAACATTATTCAAAGAGAAGCGTACCATGGAAGATTGGGGTGATACATTCTTACCTCCTTAAAATAATTTCATCCTCAAAATTTATAGTATACTTTAGCATTAAAATATTTGGGTGGTTCTTCATCATAAGTTCCTCGGGTTCCCACCTTACCTCTTCCATCTTATGGTTTCTCCATAAAACTTTTACCAGACGAGTTTTCCATTTTCTCAGCACTTGTTCTCTGGTTTCAAGAATCTTGATAGGCTCTTCAAAATAAGACATATTAGTTTCTAGTTCTATTTCTTCATATGTGAGTACATGCGTTGGGTGAGGCATGTATTTTCTAAACATTGAAATTTGGAACACATCGTGAACTTCAGAGAGACTTGGAGTTATTCCTAAATGGTAAGCTACAACTTCAATTCGTTCTAGAATTTTTAATGGTCTAATGTACATGGGACTTTAATTTACCTTTTTACCAAATTGTATAACATCCTTCCATGAAGATACCTTTAAGAAAACATGATCTCTTACTTGAAATGCGAAATACTTCCTTTGGTTATCGGCCTAGCTCTTTTTCCTACTTTGAGTTGCTTTTATGTGGGTTTGGATAATCTTCACCTTTTCCATTTTTTTCATCAACACATTCTAGGTCTACGAGTTTTCTTTCCCCAACATCATTCCAAAAAGTTGGTGTGTGCATCTCTTTCTATATAACACTTTATATGATGCAATCTGAATACTTGAATGTAAGCTATTGATATAGTAAAATTCTACCATAGGTAAATATTGAACCCACATACCTTGAAAGTAAAGTGATCAAGATCTAAAAATGGCTTCTAAGGTTTGAATAGTCCATTCTTATTGTCCATCAGTTTGAGGGTGGTAGGCAGTGCTCAAATGAATTTCAGTATCCAGGGCCTTCTGATGAATTTTCCAGAATCATGATGTAAAATGGGGATCATGATCAGAAAAATTAGATAGGGGTACTCCATGAAGTCTGACAACTTCATTAAAATATATTTTTGTTAGACATTCATGTGTTAAATCCTCTCTTATATCAAGAAACTGTGCTGACTTCATAAGATGATCAACAATGACCCATATTGCATCATTCCTTCTAGTAGTCTTTGGTAGACCCATGACAAAGTCCATCATAATATCATCCCATTTTTACTCAGGTATGAGAATAGTTTTCATGACTCCTCTAGGATGTTGTATTCCAGTCTTCACCTCTTGAAAAACCATACATCTTGACACATAATCAGAAATCTCCCTCTTCAGGTTGTCCCACAAAAAATGTTCCTTCAAATCTCTATACATCATAGTGCTACTAGTGTTTATATAGAAATTGGAGCTTTGAGCATCATCAAACGATTATTTTTTTAAATCCAGTATGTTATGAACACAAAGTCTCTTCCCAAATTTCAAAATTCCATCTTCATGTACGAAGTCAATAAATCTCTCATCATTCTCAGATTTAATTTTCTTTTGAAACTCTTCATCATCATTCTTATAACTTTGTATATTTTCTAATAAATATGGTTTGACAATCATTTAAAAAAGTATTGAGGTTTCGCCTTCAATGATTATTCCAATATCCATCTTTACTAGATCCATGAACAAAGGATCCCTTTCTACTCTTATCTTGTTAAAAAATCCATTATCTTTTCTACTCAGAGCATCTTCCATCTTATTTTTCTTCCCTAGGTGGTAGTGTATAGTGAAATCATAACCCTTGAGTAGTTCAAGCCATCATCGTTTCCTCATATTGAGTTATTTTTGAGTGAAAATATATTTCAAACTCTTTTTATCAATATATATCTCAAAATTTTCACCATAGAGATTCTATCTTCATATCTTCAAAGAAAATACTACAGCTCCTAAATCAATATCATGAGTAGGATTGTATTTTTCATGAATTTTTAGCTTTCATGATGCATAGGAAATAAATCTATCATTCTATATAAGAAGACAACCAAGTCTTTTCTTTGAAACATCACTATAAATAACAAAACCATCATTCTTCGATGGTGGAGTCAAGATTGAAGCATTAACTAATTTTATATTCAGTTCATCAAAACATTCTTCAAATTATATTATCCCAAAAAATTAACCGATTGACGTTTGATCTTGGTTAATGGGTTATCCAATCAAGAAATGTTTTGGATGAAACGCTGATAATAACCTACAAAACCAATAAAACTACGTACCTAAATTATACTCATCGGTGATAGCCATTCTTGCATTTCTCTTGTCTTAGAAGGATCAACAGATATTTCATCCTTAGAGTCAATATGGCCAAAAAAAAGCTTGAAGGAAGAATTCACACATGCTAAACTTCCCATATTATTTATTTCTTCTATGAATCTTCTGAATAGTGCGCAAGTGATTCTCATTTTCTTCATATCTTTTGGAGTAAACCATGATTCCATCAATAAAAACCACTAGAAAGTCCTCATGTTATTCCTTGAAAACTCTATTCCTTAGATCCATAAAGACGAAGGGTGCATTAGTTAGTCCAAAAGGCATTACTATAAACTCGTAATGCCCATACCTGGTATGAAATGTTTTCTACGGAATGACTTCGTTCTTCACCCACAACTGATGATATCTTGATTGAAGGTCAATCTTTGAAAAATATTTATCTCCATGAAGTTTATCAAATCAATCATTAATAAAAGGTAAGAGATACTTGTTCTTTATTGTTATATCATTGATCTCATTGTAGTCAATGCACAACCTCGTATATCCATCTTCCTTATTTACAAATAGAACATGGGCTCCCCTGGAGAAACACTAGGGTGAATAAATACTTTATTACTCAATTCCTTTAGATTTTTCTTTATTTATACTAATTTTATAGTGTTCATTCTATAAGGGGTCTTCGATAGGGCCTTGAACCCTGAATTAAATCAATGGAAAACTAAATTTCTCGTTCTGGAGGATGTCCATGTAAACCCTCAGGAAACACATCTACATATTTTTACACAATAGAACATTCCATTCGTCACCTATAGTTATTTCACTTTTTTCATCCCCAATAATTGTATATAATAGGATTACTGGATGTGGATCTAGATAATAATTAGGTGTAGACCTTTCATATATAAAGATAAGGTATTATTTATCATCATCGAAAATTGTATCCTCTTTCATCTTAAAATAAATTTTCTCATCACGATCAAAAATCCAATCCATACTAGGGATTATATCAAATTCCCTCATGGGTATGATGACAAAATAAATAGCTAAATCATTTTTATATGCCCTAATGTGAACTGACTCACAAAACATTTTTACAATGATACTTCCGTTAGGATTTTTGGCTGACAACTCCCATCTTAAATAAAATTTGGAAATATCTAATTTTATTAGGAAGCTGGGAATATATGAAACAATGCGATGATCCAGAGTCAAATAATGCATTGGAAAAAATTGAGGAAACCCTTATATTACCTGTCACCTTGTCATTTGGAGATTCATCCTCCACAGTAGTGATGGCATAATCATGGCCTCTCTCCCTTTGGATTTTTGGTGGTAAGTTTCCTTGACAATTAATATATTCATTTTAAAAATGCACCATTTCTCTACAATTAATTCATTCATCATTGACAACCTCTTTCTTTCCCTTGTAATCACATGTTTGGTGGCCTTTTTCTCCGCACATGTAACAGACTCCCATTCCCTTCAATAAAGTACTAGGGTGATTCTTCCCACATTTACTATAGGATGGAAATTCATATTTTCCATTCTTCCCCTTATTTCCATTTCCAGAGTGTTCAACATATCTCTTCTTCTCTTGATCTTTTTAAATTCCTAAGACATTGATAATTCATTTTCTATATTGATAGCACATGAGACAATATATTGTTATGATGATCAGGATTATGAGACTAATGGTCAATCGACAAATGGTTTTAACCCATCAAAGAATCGATCAATCATAATCCTTGAGTTACATATATAATCTGCATCATTCCATACTATCCTTGTAAACTTATCCTCATACATTGCGACATTATCATCCTCCTTTTTCATTAGACTCAACAATTTTCTTTCCACACCTACTCGATGGTCACGAGGAATGTATTTTTCTAAGAAATGATATTCAAACTCCCTCCATTTCATAATTGATACTTCTACGTCCTCTTTTATTTTTTGAATTAATGACCACCATTGATTTGCATCTCTTATGAGGCGATAAACTTCCATTACAAATTTTTCCCTTTCAGAACTCACCAAAGCATGAAATATTTTCTCTATGAAACTTATCCATTATTTAGCTATAAAATGGTTTTGTAGTCCCATTGTATTTTGGTGGTTGTTTCCTCATGATGTGGTCTAACATTGATCATTCTTGTTGTGGATTAGGGGGATTAGGGCGCTCTATACGGGTAAGGTTATTATTAATAACCTCAGTGAGTTGTCACAGTATGGTTATAAGCTGTTAAACACAAGTTTCATCACCCGCTCCACTACAATTATCTAGAGTAAGAGGGAAACCCATACATGGATTACGTAAGTTGATATGGTTTCCCTTCCATCCACTTAGTGCAATTTCTAAACAATGGTATACACTAGATTAGTTTATGAATCACAATACATAATTACAAACTAGTAAAATACTTAACATAAATTGAATAGTTTATACATATAATCCATAATAATAAAAAATGTTTTCTTTGAGGATGTATTTAATCATAAATCCTTCCTTTTAGTTTGTAAATAAAATGTGAATTATCCTAATCATATCCACCAGGAATGTCATAACCATGAGTGCAGAAAGGCCCGTTGTCATGTACCATGATACACCTGGTCAAGACTGAAACTCATTATCAGAGTTTTCACTCCTAGATACATCAGTTACAGAGCTGCCTCTACCAACTCATATCTAGACAGGGATGAATTGTTTGGAAAATTCACAAAATATATACATTACCAAAATTCTAGGAAGTTCTTCTATACTAATCCCTAATGTATATATTAGGGTAATGTTCTATAATCAAAGTTTATCTAAAACTAGTTTCCATGGTTTGTACTAAAATTCCTCTGATTACAACTATAAATCCCCAAAACTAGTTACCCAGAATCAATGTATTACTACGTAATATTTTCATGATCACAAGGGATCAAATCTGGAAAGTTTGATCAGTTTAGTAGCCTTAGAAGTACTAGATACAAATATTAGTTTTACATTACATTATGAAATAACAAACAACATTTTGTTCCCTTTGAAAACTCTTATATCCCTTGTCATATTCCTACAGGTTAATCGTAATATACTTTTTCACATCCGGGGTAAAATAAAACATAGGAAATGGGTGTGCTCAGATGCTAAGTAATGATAACAATATAGTGGAAACTATTATAAATAAACTTAAACATTTAAGGGAATGTATAAGACTAAAACACAAGCCTTTTAAACATAAACATCAACCTAATATGGAAATGATAAATCAAATAATTTCATTTACTTATTCAATGGATATTCTACAAGTTAAATAATCAAATGTAATATCAATAGAAAATTTTATAATGATGGAATTCATAATTCTGGACATCATAACAACAAATTCAAGGACCCATGCCAAGACTACCAATAAGATTTTGTCAAGGACATGTGCCAAGACACTAGATAGTCTAATAAGACCAACTGATGCATCGAGGAGAAATAGTGGGCTCCACCCATCACATACTAAGTCCAATGCATTCCTCAATGGAAAATGTTGAAACATAACATAAACATTCGTATTAAAACTAACATATGAAATGTCAATACTTTAACTATAAACCATGAATTGTATGAAAATAGCACATCCAAAGTCAAACATATCATAACTCATTCAATACACAATGGAAGATTGTATTATAATAAATCAAACTCAATAAAGTATAATATCCAGTAAAGGGTGTTGACATATTGGAAAATGATCAGTAAAACTCTTCGAGAGAAATATCCCTTTTGTGAAATAATTTAAATGTAACACATTTATAAATGAATTAATTCAAAATATATTTCTGAATCAATGTGTCCCATAACACTTTGATACTTTTTAATGGAATTATCATTTTAAACAATCATGTCCATATAGATAAATCCTTAAAATCATTTTTAAAACCTGGAAATTAATTAAATAATTTAGAAAAATAAATAATTGAAACATTTAAAATGTGGATATTTTTAAATATTCCCTTCAAAAAAACCATAAAAGATTCATTTTGAAATCATTTTTCTAAAACATGGACTAATATGATAAAACTTTCCCTGTAAATACTTACACATAAACAATCTTGGATAACAATGAGATCAATTAATTAACCCTTACCTTGTATATTTTCTTGTTTGAGGGTAAAAAATCCTCAATTAGTATAGTTAAATCATTATTATTAAATTATACTATAACCACATAAATAAATATGATTTCATATATGATCTTATAATATTTATTTGTTAATTATATTTTAGTAGTATCATTGTTTCGTGTGTTAACTGATAAGTTTTCATTTATATGTTTTTTACATAAGTCATGTATGATATGGATATGATTTATTTTATTTATATATAGAATTATATTAAGTTCTTAAACATTGTTTTTAATCATAAAATAAAAATTATTCTTGAATTTTTATGATGGGGATATAGTCTCATCGTGTTCGTGGAGATGGTAATCTGTACGTATGCACAAGTGACAATACCATTCTATTGATGGTGAAATCGTATGTAATTGGATATTATATCAAATATAAAGAATTATTAATTTGTTAAATTTATTATTTACATCATTTATACTCACTATAATACATATCTAAATAATTAAGTGTTGAATAACAAACTACACCACGATGTGGAGACGGTAAGCCGTACATACACACATATGGTGACTTTGTCATTCATAGGATATACAGAGTAATGAATATGGTTATAACATACTTATTATAACATAAAAATATTTAGAAGGTTCTAGAGTTATTATTTTGGTATGGAGACAACAAATAAAGAGGAAGTGGAAGAAGAAAATAACTTTGAAAGAGGTGATGAAATTATTACCTCTTCTTCGGGCGCTTCATTTTTGTTTTGATCAAAAGGGAATCATATGATGGATTTATGATCAAATTAAGGACTCTAGATTGAATTGAGGGTAGTTTAGAATATATTTGAGTAGGTTTTTAAGGAATGAATAGATTTGGAGATGTGATTTTGAGAGATGGGGAAGTACCCTTTTATAAGAGCGGTGGGGGTCACTTTAGGAAAAGCATGAAATATTAATTTTTATACAATCATAATTAGTTTTTAATGGATATAAAAGGATTTATTTAAAGGATAAGGTGGGTATAGTTCTAAAACACTAAAAGAATAGGTTTTAGACTAGTTTTGGTTACCATAGTAACCTTATATTTTTTATTCAACTCTTAGTAAAATAGTTTAACTTTTACCATGTATTCTTGTATTATTGTAATAAATGGTTAATAAACTTACTAAAAAAAGACAAGAAAAACCCATATGGTTCATTATTTATATATATAACCTTATCTATTCCCTTTTTTAGAACCATATATTTTTACGAATAATATGTTCATTAATAATATAGTATTTTTTTTAAAAACCCATTAATGACAATTTTGAAATTAGTTAATATTTTTTTTAAAAGTCAAAAAAACATTCTTACTTAAAAAAAATCATTCAAACATGTACTATTACCCTTGAAATTTTTTTTATGCATCAATGGATTCAATTTACCTTTATTTTGATATTTATTATATTAATTATTTTAATCTTTCATTAATAAGGTAATTACTGCATCATTATTGAGTCATAAAAAATTTAATTATTTAATATCTAAAAACTATAAATAAAATACCATTATGTAAGAAATATTTTTATCATTCTAATGAATATTTATATTCTAATTTATCTTATATATAACCCTATACTAAAAATGTTTTATTTATGAAAATTTGAATTTAACACTTTCAACTCTTCTTTAAATTAAATAATAATAAATGTCATAATCTAATCCAAGTGTATCAAAGAGGATTGTATTTTACTCCTAAGGATGATTTCGGTTGCAAAAAAACTTATCCAATAGAATTACGACATGTCTTAGGGTAATTATAATATCAATTTAACCTTTAATTACCATATTTACTTTTAACCGTGGTAAATAAAATTGAAAAGTTACTATTCATCTAAAATTATTTTTATCCTATTGAATCAAATTTTACTTATTGATGTCATCGTGTCTCTCATATTTTTGAAATTCAATTCACAGAAGTGGGAAAATTATGTTTTATGCAAATTTTAAAATGTGCCTAGAAGTTTGGTAAAAGATGTTAAAATGTTCAATAAAATTTTATAATCTAATTTTATTATAAAAAGAACCTAATGAATTACATTGAACATATATATGTATTATTTATCTATTTTGACCTAAAATAAATTTAAATCAAATAAATAATTATTTTAATAAAAAGTAGGTTTTAAACAATAACCCAATGTTTCTCACTATTAGTCATAAATAGAATGTTTTCAGAAAAATACAAAATAGTCACCCTATACTAATTTTGAAATTCTGAATCCAAAAATGTTGTCCATTTTGAAAAATAAATTTTATAAAACTTCAAAACATGGGTATTAATATACATAATGGCTAGTTTGATTGGTCATGTTGTGCTAGAACTCGAAGTTGCGTACAACGTAATCTATTGCATTATTCAAAGAGATGAATACCATGGAAGATTGGGGTGTTACAGTTATATAGGCACATAATATCTCATCATTATAAAAAAAAATTATAAAACATTTTCTAGAACAAACAAATAATATTGTAAACAATAACTCTCATTCTTACCAATGAAACTTTTCTCCCAATACTATGTTTTTATTATCAATTCTCTTTTATTTAAAGAAATAAAAAAATGTTTTTTACATTATGAATATTTATCATTATATATTTTATTAAATAATAGTCTGATAATTTTTCTTCGATGTTTGTTTTCCCTTAAAATGAACTAAAACCACAAAAATTGAATTTAATTCCATTATTTACCATTTTGGATTTATTATCTTGATATTTTTTTCTATTCAATAATAATATATTTATAACAACTTAGAATTTGAATTAAAAATTTATTCTACTTCCCTTCTCAAAAAATATTTTTAATAGTTATTTGAATTCATTATTTATAACAATGATAAGAAGTATTTATGAATACATTTTTATATTAACTTCTATTATTACTCCATTGTTTAACTCTCATGAAGTAACGTTTTGATCACCCTATATAATTTATTAGGATATGATTCATTTTTTAAAATTAGATTATAGTTATCCTATGATTTCATATGTTATTGATGTTTTTGATAAGTATAAGAAACCAATTATTTTTTCATGGTTTCATTAATATATGATGATAATTGACTTTAAGTGGCATAGTTATGTATGAATAATTATGGGTGGGGTCCTATGTCACCACCAATGCATTGTTTTAATTTAATATATATTTATTTTTTCACATATGAACACAATGAGTTTTTTCACATAGGTGTGGACATAATGTTTTTTATCTCATTTTCAGACATGGACATAATGGGTTTTTTTTCACTTAGTCTTGAGGATAATGAGTTTCCCTAGAAAATTTTTCCCATGGTCAGGGTTTTTTCCACATACCCAACATTTTAATCAACATATTCTACATTTATTTAAAGTTTTAAATTTTCATGATATTCTATCTATTAATGTCCCAAACTATTTTTAATATATTCTTCAGTCTTATGTCCTGTTAACATGTTTTTAACACATTGATATGAATTTTAATCCATTTTATATATTTTAGGATTCCTTTATGTTATTTATATGATCTTATGTTTCTATAAAATGTTTTATGATAGTTATATTTGGTCTTATTCACTTATAATAATTTATTTATCCTCTACCTCATGGTCCTTATCCTTTTTAAGATTTGATCCATCATGATATTTTTTCCTTTACTTAGTATCTAAGATCAACCATTTCTCAGGTTTCCATTCCTCAGGTTGTGAATATGACTACATCATGTGATATTTCTATAAAATGTTATAGTGGGGCCTAATTATAGGGTAATGTTTCCATATTTAGTAAATTGGATGTTATGTATCTAATTCCCACGCACTAAACCTTTAAGTCCTCATGTTATGGGCCCATTTTTTTGATATAGCATTTAGATTATGAAATTATGGTAATAGTTATGTTTTTTTTTATCCAGGCTCACTTTAGAGGTAATTAAATCAATAATCATAATGAAGTTTTGGAGTTTCTATTAATTTTCCATCTACATAGAGTTCAATTTGGAATAACAAAATACATGCTTCTTTTTCATGTAGAGATTAGTTTTCAAGACATCTTTGAATATTTCATGGATTTGTGGAGAATACCATATGTTATGTGGTCATAAATGTCCCACATTGTGTGTTATGGGTGTATACACCCATGGAATAGTGGTATCCTACATGGTAGTGCATGCTTAAACTATAACTCATGTGCCTCTCTTAGAAGCCCATCTCTAGAAGTACAAAAGACTTCAATGTGCACTTATTTGTCCTATACATCTTTCACCACCATAAAAAATCCATATATATGAAGTTTCACTTTCTATATTGAATTTATTCAGATGACTAGGTAGGTGCCTTGGGGTAACACATTGTATACACCACCATGGAATATCATTAACTTTTTATTGTCTTAGAATTGACACTTTAGAGGTCCATTTTTATTTAATTATGAGTGGATCATAACTATATCCACTATTGTGAATAAAAATATGCATGAATTGTGAAAAACTATTATTGACTGCATCAGTATCAATGAAACATGCTCAGCCATTAGAAAACAATGTCGAACAACAATCCACCATGATATGATAGTGTCTTTATCTACCAATATCCACTTATCATCATGTTGTAGTGTCAAAAATCCTCCCATATCACATATATTATGTGTATATTATCCTCTACATATGGATTATATAGAGTCGGTGTCCACAATTTTTAATGATCCTAGATGGGCCATGTGATAATTTACTATGTTTGACATCCCCTATACTACTAGGCTAATGTTTTCTCCCCTTATATGGACATATAAATTTTGTTGGATGAAGTATTAGATAATTCAAATATCATGGAAGGAATGAAAAATCTTTTTTTCCTTTTGTGAGGATGTATGTGTTTATTTTTTCCCATAATATTGGGTGCTACCATGGTATTTGACCATGATACAAGGTTTAGGAGGCTCTCTATCATGACTTATAGAGGTGGATATACTACTAGAATTCTATAAAATAATGACTTTTATGGGATTGGGGATTCATATGAACCCTGTCGTTTTCGTTCTGGATATGTTGTTGTAGTTGGCTATCAAAGTCAGGCATAGTTTACTATTCCATATTTTGAGATCCTATTGGATTTTGTGGGCGGTTTATCCAAGGATTAAATCCACGATAAATGAGAATTATTATTTTCTCTAGGAAATCAAGGACATGATCATATATGAATTATAATTCTTAACATCCTTAAGTGTCAAGAACATGAGCTACATTTGTATCCTGGTTTCCCTTATTATAATCCTCATAGAAACCTAATATACCAGTAGTTGAGTAGATTTATTCATTATAATTCCTTTATAATTTTTGAGGAATTATAATCAGCATGTTTATACTCATGCCTACATGATATGTGGGCCCACACATGTTATGCTATTAAAGTTGATTTATATGTTAATGATGAATTTGTGAGTGTATAGTGTACATATCTTATTTAGATCTAAAACCTACAAACTATGGAGGATGAACCATTAAAAATATTCTAGTTGTTCTGAGATATATATGTAGTATATGGTATTTATGTTTGGGGAAAACCTACAACGAAGACCTCTACATAGTGTATGTTTTTTAGTTTTCATTATTCACCATTGGGAATGAATTTTTCTATGTTTTATAATATGTTATTTATATTGGTTATCTTATGGGTAGTTATTGATTTAATTTTCTTTTTTTATTTAGTTCAGTTTTTTTAATTTATATTTATCTTAGGGATTATTTTTATTTTCTTTTATATTCACGGAATGAGAATTTTATCATTTATTATGGCCCATGGAATCCAATGTGTGTGAGATATTTAGACTTGGTTGTAATAACCAGCGTCATTCCTATTAGAGGAGGGATTGGATTGCAATAGTATGCTTAATTCAAGTCTAAGGGAGACCCCAGGGGTCGGTACATGTCTGTGTAGAAGATCATCAAGCTCACCTTCCTCACGGTTAATATAATTAAAGGATAAATAATTTTTTTCAAACTAATGAAAGGGGATTTCCCCTATTCCTACAAAGATAAGGTTTTTAAAATTTGAAGAAATATTGTTCTAACTGAAAATAGGATCATATAAATCCATTAATATCATGTAAATTAAATTATAGGTTCCCACGACATGTGTCATATATATGTGACACTATTTTATTCCATCAAATTACCCAAGACATATTGACTCTATATTATTCATCTCAGAATTCTAGTATGTATAGACCAAATTTTGTTATACTCATAATGAAAAAGTGGAACACTCATATATAATATTAGTGGAAGATGATTCAATGGTTGTATATGGTTGTCACTTATAGAAAATATTTTATTTTTATTTCATTTCACTTTTTTTCGTGAAATAATGTGCTTTATTTAATATAGCATGGTTTTCTCATTATTATGAATTGTTATCATGATGCTCTACATCATATCATTTAACTGATTAGTGAGGGTGACTTTAAATCCAATAAAATTAATCTCTTTCCTAGTCTATTCCATTGGGTGTTGATTTTCATTTCTCTTTTAATACTTTGTTTCAATGTACCAAGTGTCACATGTGTTAAATGTGGTTTGTTCACCATGTACCACTCATTATTTTCCTTTGACTGAGTACATCAAACCTGATGGTTTGGATGATGGAATAACCATTTTCACGTACATTGAAGTTCTTCCTTACATGGAAATATATGTTGGATGTTATCTCACAACCATGAAATTAATGTTAATGATAAGATAATAGAAATGTCTTGTCACTCTGACTGTACTCTTAGATTGTTAAACCATGTTGGATTAGGTTGGATTCATGTAATCAAATCCTTCAAAGGGTATATAAAGTGATGATATTAATCCATCAACCATTATTCACTAGAAATTTGAAGAAATCTAAAACATCGATATGAATTGATACTTACATGTGCCAGATATAACCTTTTATTACTATCCCATGTTCCTGAAATATAAAGGAAATGAATATATTGAAATAAAGAAATTCATTATTAGTTTAAATAAAATAATATTTATGTACCTCATTCATTAACTCTTATAGATTTTCTAAGGGATTTACAAAGGCCACACGAAGTTACATAGATAGATTATTCGAATCAAAATAGAGAGTCACACTATAACTATGTGTTATTCTTAATAAAATCATATTTTTGATCCATTAAATTAGTATTATTACCATATTCCTTCCTTTAATATTGTAATTTTATATGTTTATAGGTTTATTATTATGAATATAAGAGATTTTATGGTGATTGTTGACTTATGGGATTATAGTTTCAAGAGTTTGACTCTGTTGTCTTTGAGAATTACATAGAGATAGTGTTCTGGAATAATAGTCCACTGAGCAATTGGTGTCTCAATGATCTATATTTTTTGTGGATTGGGATGCTTCTCATTATAATCTTCTTGAATTACATTATTCCATTTTTAGTGACAGGAATAATGTGATCCAAAATTACATCTTTCTCTATGGTTTGACCAAGGGTGTTTTTACCTATATCTTGATGTCCTATACTAGAAATAGAGTGAGGGATATTATGTATTTATTGATCATCATCACCTTATAAAAATCCAATTTTTATATGTCATTGACATAAACAAAAAAATCTTCTTCACCTGAAGATGGTTTAATGAAGTATTGTCAAACCCATCATCTAATGTGAGGGGAATGAAATCCATGATGGTCTAGATTTTTTTGTGATTTTAGGTGTACAATTTCAAGATTTAGTAAATATATATTTTGAATAAATTATCCTTGATAATACTTTGATAATAAATATGTTTCCACTGATGTTATAGAAATATTGATGCACAAAGTGGTTGAGCTTGTCACACTAAAATGAAATCTTGTATAAGATTAACTAACTTATTTCTAATAAAATTATAAAATTCATTTCATGTTATTATTTGGAACTCTATACCATCCCTTTCGTCTAAAGGAATATGGGAAATCATGTTGGTAATGTATAACTTCATACTATAAAATGTTACATCACATTAATTCTCAAATTTATGAACTAAAAATAGGATGACAAATCAATCTTGAATAGTGTGAATAGAAATATTATTATATGGGTATAAATTTTAGTGATCATCATTACCTACGTTATTGGGATTATTGATCTTTTATAGTGTGGTTTTTTATATTTTTATGGCTGATTGTAAATACCCAAGAATGTTCTAGGGAAAGAAAGGATATATTTCATTCTTCAAAGAATTTAATTCAAGATTCCTCTATTCATAAAGATATTCATGTGTGTTGGGACATTTTCTACTATGTTTTTTTTAGATTACTTTTTGTTGTAATTTCTTCTTGAAACATTATTGTAAGAGTATTATTGGTTGGTTCCACTATTATATTTAATGTGACAATATATATTTTGGTATTACAATAATTTTTTATTTTTCATAGTTTAAGTATAAAATATTTGTCCAATATTTAATAAATTAAATATTATATGTATATTTTTTAAAATATTAATATACAAAAAGAAATTTTTGTAGGATTTTAATTTTTTATAGAATTTCTGATTAATTTTATGTATAGATTACTAAAAGCAACTCCAGGGGAAGTTATCTCTATAAAAATTATATCAAATTCCTCTATCATGTAATAAAATTAATATCCCTTAAATTTTTTTATATTTGTAGTTGGTGGGGACATTAATAATTTTATTTCCCAATTGTGATGATAAAATAATAGAACATAAAAAAATAGTATTCTCCACAAATATATATTATTCAGGTCACAAATTTATATTTCTTGATAAAATTATTTATATCCAATATTTGGAAAAAAATGATTGGATACCTCATGTTTGTTATGGGTATCCATTAATGGGTTCTTATACTAAGTTTGATATGGATTGATCTCTCCTGTAGTGGTTAATTTTTTGGAATCAATAGTTAATAAAATTTTGTGATAGAGGAATTAGGGAATCCCATTATGGGGATATATTTTATTCTAGATGCATTGGAGTATAATTTACATTATTTTTTTGTAATCGGCAATGAATGGATATGTTTTTTCAATTTAAAATTCCTCTACAAACTTCATATTGTGTATTTGATGGATCTGTTCAACTAGAGTTATATTATAGTTCAATATAGGATAATTATTTTATTTAATTAGGGAAGTAATAATATGAACAAATAATTATAGAATATATCCTATTTTATAGGTACTTTCTACAATTTTTTAATGATAAGTCACACTATAACATGTCGATAACCTAGTGGGAGATGATATTAAACTAGATTCTATCAGTGTAGGTGTATTTGGTCATTAGAGTTTGGAATTGATATAAAAATTTATTTGAATACATTGTGTATAATTTATAAAATCATCCTCTATTATATGTAGACTGGTAGTCTCATGTTGATTTTGTAATGAGGGATCAATAATTCATTTCCCATTATCCTTTTTCAAATTGAATCAGGCTTTTGGGAAAGAAAATTCTTGAGTGGATCACAGATTGTGGGAGTGGATATGATATTTTCATCCCAGACCATCTTAAAAAACTATAGTGTAAATGTAACTTTCTATAGCGGGTCCTCATCACATGGGTAATTTCTAGTGTTGCATTCCGAGACTATGGTTATTTTAATGGTGATAGAACCCATTGATGGGTTTCTTGAATTTACTATATAATCATTAGTATCAGTGAAGAATGACTCATTATCCGAATTAGGATACCCAATATATATCACCTTAATCTTCTATAGTGACTTTAAAAATAAAATAGACTACTTATTTTTTTCCTTTGTAGTATTTCCACCTATCTCAAGTTTATATGTCTCATGATGTGTCAAATGATTTTATGAAATACAAAATCTAATCAACCAAATGAGGTCTTAGTTGAGATATATGATTGTTAACCATCCATAGTAGTTTCACTACACATTCATAAAAAAAATTCCATTAGGGAGGTTTTCCCACTACTGAATCCACCATAACCATTACTAGGGGTATAGGTGGTGATGGTAGTTTAGATAAAAATTCTATATTCCTCAAGCGATGATAATGTCAATAAAAATATGGGGATATTATTGAATTAATATATCTATTTCTTTATAAGGCATTTATTTTAAGAACCATCCTAGAAGAGATTGTTATGGATGTTCCATTCATATAGCCAACATCAAGGTATAATAATCTATTACGAGAGGAGGTCTATCCTTAATGGTTATTTCTTATCTCAAATACAACAACATTTCTACATAGAACAATTTATAAATATAACTCTGAGGCCCAAAATATCACTAATATCATGTCTTCATAGAATTTATAGTAGGATATAGTGGTTGGTTGGTGATTTAGTGAATTACCTTGAGTTATTAGTGCCCCCATGTTTCAAGAAATTGTTTTCCTCTGATGTTTTTTTAATTCAATGAGGGAGTTTGGCATATGTCTTAAGGTCCTACCACTATGGTAAAATATGGTATCAGTGAAGGGAAACATAATTAGTTAGGTTACTAGATAATTTCAGGAAAAATATTATGTCAAATTATTTTAATATTCAATAATTATCATAATAGAACATTCCTACGAACCATAAAGGTTTAGATTCAATGGATTAAATATTCATAATCATCATATTTCATGAAAGATATTCAAAATCTCTTAAAAAATTTCTCCCAAATAGTACACAATATAAAGATACCCTTCTTTAAAAGATCCTTCATGACTATGGAAAATTAAATATGAGAAATTATTATCTTATATGATTCATAAGTGTAAGAATAAAATATGTCAATCAAATTTTACAAGATAGAAAAAATATAACCATAATAATATGATAAAATTATTACAAATTACAATAATCATAACCAATTAGTAAATTGTCATTAATAATAAATCATAGAATAAGAATATTTTATGAAGAAATAAAAAATTCATAAGTTTGTGCAATAAAAAATAATCAATCATGAGTCATAAGTATATATCATAGGCATAATATATATGTTTGTGGAATACACCTAAGCGTTGAAAACTCTTCCTCAAACAATGTTCACATCCAAAATGATCGTTATTGAAAATGTACCATATTTGAAATTTCTACTTGAAAATTTCTATTATTTTCATTCTATTAAATTCAATATAATTAACTTCATTATCTCTTATGAGTTTAATAACTCCAATGTATATTAGAATATTCTTAAATCTATCATCATTTTCCAAATTCATTTAAGGTTAGAAAAATCCCTATCCCACCAATAAAATAATGATAATTTCACATATGTGTTTCAAAAGATCATATGAAATTTATTATATCTTCATTCCATAACTAATTGAAAGTTTATAGATTTAATAAAAATATAATCATTAGAATAATATCCCATGGAAAATAAATTAGATTTATAAATGATTCATTATAACTTAATTAGTGCATGGGTGAGAAATATGCCTAATGTAATCCATATTATATAGTCATCATCACAGGCTATCTAGATAAATAATGTGGATTGTCTCATAAGATAATATCCCTAGTGAGTGATAACAATCCGTAATGGATTTTTACATAGATGAAAAATATAATTTAAATATCATTCAACCCTTTCTTTGAATACATTAAAAAATATAATTTTCTCTAGATAACATTTTAACTGAAAAGTACCAAAATAGTGATAAAGAATTTTTATTCCAATAAAACCATAAAAACATGTAATGAATGATTGAATTTAAATTAGGTTTATGATATAATGATAATATATTAATACCATATACGTTAAAAGATAAATTTCATTTCACACTATAGAAAAATCAAAAATTACTTATTCGGAAAACATTCCATTAGAAATATTTCATTTATATGTTTTTAAAGTAAGTTAAATGTGATGAATTTTTTTTTTAAAATATTTCACGTATAGGTAAATCTTTCATTAAATAATTATAGAATATTATTGACGTGTAATAAATACTTTGTTGACCAAAGTTTAAATAAGGATGTCTATTAATTAAATACACATTCTCAATCATTTTAAGTACCAAAAAGAGGAAAATGGTAGTAATACTATACAAAACTATAAAAATATATACAGTATAATAAAATAGATGGGGTTGAAATTTTATAATTCATATAATTTTCCTCGATAGAAATTTACTATAGACAATCCTGATAAGAAATGAGATAATAAAATAAACCCCTTACCATACATTCTTTCTTTCTTCATATGAATTAAAATATCATATATATTAAATATAAATTTATAGTAAATATATTAAATAAAAATACTCACAAAAATAATATGTATTATTCCTTCATAATTTTAAATTATGAATTTATTAATAACATTTATTTTAAATAGTTATTTAGGTGAAAATTTATATATCTTCCTTGCATGTTTCAGTTTGGTGGTTCTGATATATTAAAATTTGTCACGGATTAATAATCCCCTAACTAATAATTAGTTAATTCTGTACGTATTTATTCATCATAAACACATTTAAAACTAATCAAATAATTAATAATAAAAGGTGAAATAAATCACATCATATAGATGGTAATCTATACGTACGTATGATTGACGTTTCCACAATTATATGGGTGAAAAAACTAAATTTAAAAAATTAATACCCTTAATAAAATCCTTATAATATCATAAATATTTGATATATTCATTGAATATATCATTATTTCAAGCTATGTCATATGGAAATGATAAATATCATATATCTTTATGGTGGTGGTAGTCTGCATATACCGATGAGCATTGTTATCATCTTCCAAAATATGAAAATGTAAGTGGGTATATAAGTTACTATAATTTTGGAAGCATAACAATATCATAAACATAAAATATAAATATTAAATACATCATAATAACAAACCATGAATTATGGAGAAGGAAAATGAAACATATCTCCATATAGAGGCAGTAGTATACAATTACAAATTAGTGATACATTTACATCCCATATGCTATAAAGGTTATAAAAATGGTCTATCAATTATATAAAAAAACTCAGTATATTTATGGTAATGAAATAATTATTTTCTATTAGATACTATTTAATTGGATGAGGTTTAAAAATAAACAAAATTTAAATTCATTAGTTAATAGTTTTATCTATTCATTGAGAATCCTCCTGTGGCTAGTATATTAAGACATGAAATGATGGTACTATAATCATAAAAAAGACATCTAGGTTATGTGGATGGATGATAGGAATATTTTAGGGTAGGGAGTTTTTGATATAAAAATATTATCATATTTGTGGAAGAGAGAAGAGGGGCATCCGTTTGTAAGCGAGGGAGATGAAATAAATGGTTTTTTACAAAATATTCAAATATATTATGTTCTTACTCAGTTCAAGTGGATCCCAAATTCAATAGTATCAAAGATATAAAATATACATTCAACATCCAATTAATGTTTACTATGGTAATTTTTTTTTATTTTCAATAATAATTATGGAAAAAATTTAAGTTATTAATATTACATAATATCAATTATACTGATTAAAAATATGAAATCTATTTTATATGATTCAATTTCAATATGTGAAAAAATATTATTCCAAAATATAATTTTAAAATAAAGATAATGGGACTTTGTAAATATAATTCAAAATATTTATAATATTAGATATAAATATGTTTTTATAACATAATTATGAATAATGTTGATTTCAATAAAATTAGTTGGATTATTTTTATCTCAAAGTAACTAATGATATTTTAAAATCAAATAAAAAAATAAATGTTACTTTATAAATACATGATTGGAAATGATAATTTTCTAAAAAATAGTATTTTCTATCTATTCAAAAAAAATTATTATTTTTATACAAATATGTTAATTTCATCATATTCAATTTTTGATATAATATTTTAAAAAACTATATCATTTTCATATAAAAAAACCAAACATTGATGAATTTAATTATAATATCTACACACATTTTAAAAAAACCATTTTTTAGGAAAAAATAATTTTGAAGAAGAAAATGACATTACATAAAGTTTTAAAAATATTTATTATTATTTAGTAAATACATTTAAATTTTATGAAACGATTATATCTAATTTTTTATGTAGGTTTTAACGGTATACTTTATTAAGGATCATTTGGAATTGGGGTTTCATGTATAACATGCTAGTTTAGAAATTAAACATATTTATAGAGAAATATATCATAAAATCCATGGTTGTTATATTATACCACCATATAAGAATATTTTCATAGAAATTACATCACTTTGATAAAAACAACTAGGTATAATTATACCTCACCACATATTCTGGTTCCCACATACAATTATCAATATTAATGTTTCCCCATAAATCAATTACCAGATGAGTGGTCTTGTTTCACTGCACTTTCTTTTTTTGATCGAGAATTTATATTGGTATTTACTTATAAGGGAGATCATTACCCCATGGTATAACATCTAGGTTCATTATATCAGATGGATTAGTTAAGTTCTTCCTTGGAAATGACACATGGAACACATCTTTAACTTGAGAGAGATTTAGTGGAATCCCCATGTGACAAGAAACAATCATAAAACAAACAAAAAATTCAAGGGGACTAATATATATAGGGCTTAAAGTACCAATATTTCCAAATATAATTACATTATCTACAGGATATATTTATAGGAATACCACATCACCCTCTTAAAACTCCCAACCTGACAAAAGATTGTCAGTATAAATTTATTTTGACACTAAGATACCCTGAAGTGATACTGAATAGCTCTAGAATTCTCTAACCGTTTTTGAGATACATTATACCCAAATAGATTTCTTTTTTCAAATTCATCCATGAACAGTGTAATTATATACATATTCCCATAGAGGTATTAATAAGGATACATCGGTCCACTTGAGTGAATTCTATTATTGAATTGAAATTATACGAATGGAATGTGTTTATCCATTTCACCATTGAAATATATAAAGAAAGATCACAAAAACTTTGATATTGTTTAAATATTCCCATCAAACTATAAATATCTCTAAATATGACATATAATTCAAAAATTGAAATATGTTTCTAAAAACTAAAAAATATTTCTGTAGACCTTCGAGCTAAACCTTGGATCCTGAATAGATATAACAAAATTTGGTTTTCCATTCAATCTTAAAACTTCATTAATGGATATCTTGTAATTTCGTTAAAAAGATAAATATTCACTAATGAAAATGTAATGAACTAATTTAGTATGTAGATTGACTAAAAACCCATTAGCATTATTTCTATGACATGTTATGGGTATTCTGATAATGAATTCCATGTTAAGGTTTTCCAATTTTCATTTCTGTATAAGTAATGGTTATAACATCCCTATAACTTCTATCTCTCATCCCTAACATGATTATATACTGGCCATTAAGATACATACACAGTAATATCCCATTTAATTTTTCAAAAAATAAATACTATTTAATATATTTATACATCTTTTTACTTTTTGGATGAATTGAGAATGATTAAAAATGATCATTAGCGAACTTATATGCCAAATCTCATATTAATGTGAATTTACCTGGTTCCTAAACCTTATCATTCCATTGAAATCATTATTGAACTCAAGAATATTTCACACCTTCTGATTTAGTTTAACATATTTCTTATGTTCCCCATTAATAATCACATGGATGGATGGATGAACATTCACATTATAAAGATATGATCTATCCCCTATTCTCCTGATTTGAAAATACATATTCAAAATATTGATAATTATTTGATAACATTAAATCATAATCATGGAAAAATAGAATTATATTTTAAACTTAGATTTGCATGCACCTTTTTCTCCTTCTTATGTTTTTAGTTTATTTAGTATTTGTAATCCTTAATCATCCCTAAACATATCAATTGGTTCATATTAAACTATTTCTAAATGAATATATACATGGAGAAAACAATATAAATATATCACCATTCACTATAAAGATAATTCCCCCATTTTCAGTGAACAAATTAGTGATGCGAGCTTCAAATGATTATTTGGGTAATTTTTTTCATGAATTATCAATTTGGGTGGGGCATTATCCATCAAAATTTCATTTTTCATTAGGATTCATCCCAATACCTTCATTGATATATAACTAAATATCAAACACCATTATCCACTACAGGGTAGTATATGCAATGGTTCATTCCTTCTTTGTTCGTTACTTAGTAGGTTTTGAATGTTGGAGACTTTCGGAGGAGGTTTTGGGAGTGGTTGTGGGAGTCAGGGGTGCATCAAAGCTACTCCAAGGCTTACATGTTGTGTAAGTAAATTATACAGTGTGAAGCTTGGTTTAAGATATTATTCTAGGAGTGTCAAAATGCTTAATGTTTCGGGGTTTTAATAATAATATAAATTATAATGAAATGGTTTATTTTGAGTAAACCAACCTTGAGGCATTACATGATGTGAAATGAGATTACACGTCATGAAATCCCATGTTGTATTAATTTTTCATAAAATTCATTATCGATTGGGTTGTCAAAAAATATTGCTACAAGAGAATATCTCCCAACTCCAGGAGACCTGGTGACTCATTTTCAAGGTTTTCAGGATTTCTAGTGAAATTATTGATTATGATATTTTCTTATTTGATCTGTAGAAACCTGTCTTCGATCTAAGGTGTGTTCTTTTTCCATTTATGTGGTTAATTTTGGGTTGACCACCTTTTCCACTTGTTCTTCAGTGCATGTGATTGTGGGTGATCATCCTTGGTTCCTAATCGGATTCTCTTCAGTTTTTTTGGCTATGGTGGTGTCTTATAATCCTCATATGGGTACAGATCCCATGGAAGAGGTGATCAAAGATCCGTCAAGTTCTCTATTCTTATGTGAAAAACCGTGAAACCGTTATGAGGTTGGTTTTCCATCATCCCACTTATTTTTTTCATCTAGAGGAGTGGGGCTACAGATATTTACCTTGAGAAGATAGACAAATATAGATTAATAAGGTAAATTGAACCATTTTAAGATCAATATATAGGGGTTTGGGAAAGGATATTTATCATCCTTATTTGTTATTTTTTATTGACATTGTGATTTCTATTTTCTAACTACCCACTGAAAATATTGGCCATTGAGAGCCCTTGTTTTTACACTAAATGATTTAGGAGAATAATTTTTTTTTGTTTTTGGTTGGACACTTATATATGGAAATTAGTTAATCATGTAGATTTGTATAATTAATGGATGTCCCAGGTTCATATAGTTTATATGATAACCACTAAATTAATAAGTGGAATTAGGTAAGGAATCAGTTGTTAAATTTGGAAGTGTGTTTTCCTTTCTACATGGATTGTTTTGATGTGTGGGTTTGTTCTACTTTGTGATATAATATTTTTTTGAGCACAGTTTTCTATTTTAGGATGTATTTTTTTGTGTAAAGTAATCTCAGGATGAGAGATTCATTGATTGTGGTATGGATGATTAATATTGGGTAGTACCATTGTGGAACTAGTTGTGCGCTAATGTGTTACCAGATGGGATTGTTATTTCCGAGTTGATTTTATTGGTATGTGATCTAACTAGGATGAGTTTGGTATATAATATTAGTGATGGTATGGGTAATTTTCCTTGAGTTTCTCCATGAGTAATATGCAGAACGATTCAACCCATCTCTAAATAACATGATATGATGTGTCTTTTATGTGGAGCTGCCTTAATCTATCATGATCTTCTCCGTATTTAACTAAACTTCTTCGGTTGATTGTTTAGTGTTGTTCTTAGTGGTTTCTCGTGTATTGGTGGATGAAATATCAATTAATTAATAAATATTGGAATGTGTTTGGTTGTCTAGTTTAACAAGACAGAAATGGTTAAATAAAATATTTGGGATATGAAATGGGTTTTATAACATATTGTGTGATGTTGTTCACTTAGAGGTAGAATCAAATATGGTAGTGTTCTTTGGACAAGTTGTTGTGAGGTGTGAGGCCTAGGTGTGTTTTGGTGAGTTAATATTTCCCAATTTTCCTCAGGTTGAGATGTTTTGGGACTTGCCAAGTGTCTTCAAGATGAGGGGTGGGTTGTGACCCAAGTGTCTATGGGAGGGATGTGATGTTATTTGTGGATTAGGAATCTGTAGGTGTGATGTTCTATGGTTTTTGACCCAGGTGTCTGTATGATGGATGTGATGTGGTATGTGGACTAGGTTTCAGTTGGAAGGATGTTCTCTGGTTTTTGGAAAGGGTGTCCATAGGTGGTACATGTTGTGGTTTGTGTCACAGGTGTGTGCGGGCAGGTTCTGACGTGGTGTCATTAGAAGTGGTGGGAATTCAAGGAAATATGATGTTAGTGTGTGAGAGTGGTTAATAAGTGGGAAATTTGTTCGGGGTACCCTAACAATAATGATCTTTAATTATATTACATTACATGACTTTCATTATTTGGTGAAAAAGAATTTCTATGTTTGGGATTATTATTATTATTCGTGTTCGGTATTTTGGTTCTATTGTTTTTCATGGGGGAATTTGAAAGCATCCCTCACATGTGCACGAAAGACTTTGGTTTTCCTAATAAGTGTACTTGTATTCTCATCCTATGTATATAATACTATTTTCCTGTTTCTAGGAGGATTTCATAGACTGTGTTGTACCTTACAAGCTCGGATCATGTCATTTTTTGTGAGACTGCTTGGGTTAAATTTTGGGAATTTACATGGGAGATGTTTATTTTTATACTAGTTCTATTTTAGACATGCATGTGTGATGGTTTTTGGATTAATCTTATATATATTTATATCCTTTAATTAATTTGGCATGGACCACCTTATCTCCTGATCTTGTTTCTTATAAAGGGTAATGCCTCCCATATTGTGATATTTGTACACCCTTGGTGCTAGTTTCCAAACCGCGGCCTGTTGGAGGTGGGACATAGGGGTCATTGTCTCCCATCCTTCATTGTGATCGAAAGAGTGTTATATTTGGAGTGATGAGGTCATGAAATAATGTTATAAAGAAGATGGTTGAGAGATAGGATGGAGTTTGGAGTCATTCATAGTAATGATTTCATGGGATGGTATGGAAATAATTCTAGTTGACCATGGTGCATGGAAAATTATAGGGAGGAAAGATTGGACATGCGATTTTAGGGCCTCCCCAATGATCTAGATCAGGTAATCTGATTTTATTTAATGGTCATGTAATATGGACATTCATTTAGGGTAGAGAAATAGGAGATATACATGAATCATAATGACTTATTAATTTGTTAGAATTGGTTTTTTTGGATGATTAAAATGGATAAAATGAAGGATATGAATTAAAATAAATTTTATTAAAATTTCATACTACTCAAGAATAAGAAAAATATATTTTTTTCCTTTCAACTATGGTTCATGGTCATCATCCACATGTGGCTGAAGATTTAGAGGTTTACCAGGCTGATGTAGTTCAAAACTATAAGGCTGACGTGGTTCAATAAGATTTTCAGTGGAATAGAATTTTGTGTACTTTTAGTGTAAGGCTTTCAAAACGTATGAAGAAAGTTATTGTGATGTGTATTTAGAGAGATTGTTGGAGGAACATGAGATTCCCTTTGGTTTGATCTAGGACACTGAAAAGTACAGGGTCCCTTTGGAAGTTAGTCAGATTGGTTGATTTTCACATCCATGGTGGATGTTGTATCTTGGATAGAGGAAGGAGTCAGAAGTTTTGAGGGTTTACTTTCTTAAGGATTTTATGGAAAATTTCCTTTCATCGACAGTGAAGGCTGATAAGAGGTAGAAGATACTCTCCCTTTAGCATTGGATTATGTTAGTTTGAGAGATTGAGATCATGTTTAGGGACGTTCTTCATTTATCCTCAGATATATTACCAGATGAGGAGTATTTTTCAAGAGGTTTTTAAGAGGCTCTTCGTCCTTATATCTAGTATATAAGTTGTCCTTTTACATTACCAACATATTTTTATGTTCAGAAAAAGGAATAGGCGATTGAGATGATTCACTCAAGAGGAAGACTACTACAATAAGGGAGCCAACGTAGTGCTTCGAGAGTCAGAGTTGTCATTGTTAAGTGTTAGGCACTAATACCATCAAGATTTCAACAAGTTGGGGAGGCGAATTTAGAAATTTTTTCTGACAGTCTGGGGCTAGAGTCTTCCATTCCTTTAATATGGTCTTGGGATTAATGTATTTATTCAAGGGGTTTGCGTCTATCTTCAGAACTGGTTCCCAGTGGCAGCCCATGCCCAGTTTTGTGGAGAAGGGCATGTTTAGTGTCTGTATCATCAGTAGTTTCTAGTGAGATAGTTTCAGCAGTAGGGGCACCAAGCCCATGTTCCACTATGAATATATTGATAAGGTAGAGTATGACCTTATGTTTTATGTCATTCTCTTGGTCTGTGACCCAAGTATGGATGTATATGTGGTCATTAATAGAGAGGTAGAAGAGTTTGTAATGGTCAGTTTCACAGTAACTCTCTAACCCCAGAAACCTAGAGCTAGTGAATTAAATTTTTACATTGGCATGATTACAAGGAAAAAAATATAAAATTTTTGATTAGTTAAGTATTTTTTATGAAACTAGATACATACAAGGAACCCATTTTTCATTGGGAACAGATAACAAAATATAATGCATAAAATAAGTTAATAAACTACATCCTTGAAAACACAATAAATGATCTCGTCTTCATTACAAGGGGATGTAAACCAAATGAATGTGGTGAGATAAAATTCTCAGTATGGGTTACATATAGTGGAATAATGAAACAACAATAATTTAATCATAATAAATTAGACATAATCATTATGGCATGGTGAATAATTGAAAACACACATCATCAAAAAATGCGAATGAAAAGGAATCCATAGATTTTATCATAGAGATAACCTAATGGAAAGTAATAATTGAATACAAAATATGGAGAATAATTATAATTCTAAAATCATGTATCCGGAATAAGAAGCATAATTCCTTAATGATACTTTAAGTATGTGGGTAGAAGCCTATCTGATTATGTTTTGGAAACAAACTCGGTGGTTTGTCGCAAATTGTTTTGTCTCATGAGACATGTCGATGCATCAAGGGGATATAGGGGGATTATCCCATCACTTTAAGTCTAAATAATTATTATGAAATGATTTAATTCCAAAACAATAAGCATTATCTATTATTGTATTGAGTAAAGGATACAGATTCATCAATATTTCAAGAGTTAAAACAACATTCAAATTAAACACTATATGTAAAAGGGTATACAATAAAGACAAAAAATCATATCCATTATAAGATAATATGGATACTAAGTAGGAATGTAATTTAAAATGAAAAATAATTTCACAAGGTAAGTATATACACCACATAAGAATGATTATGTGAACAATACAATTTACGTCTCGAAGAAATGGACATTGAGATGAAGTCCCTTACCACATTGTAATTAATAAAATCACATGAACAAAAATTAATAATAATAAAATGCATAATTTAATACCATTAATACCAATAGAATCATGATATTATATATCAAATGGAAGAATGTATACACCACATACAAGGAATATGTGGCGAACAATAGAAATATCACAGAAACAAAAGTGAGTAGAGAAACCCTCACCTTGTGCCCGAATGTGTTACTAACATGATCTTCATTTCATGAATAATCAGATTTAATTAATTAATTAAAAACCTTTTAATCAGTATTTTTTTATAGATTTATTAAGATCCTTTATCTAATTTTGGATGAGTTCTAGGATACAAATTTATCACTTGAGGGGGTTTGTTTCCTTGGTTTTCTTCATCGACATACCTGTATAAGAGTATATAAGTTCATATGGAATGGATATAAATATCCATAATTGAATTTATAAATTATTTATGAAAATAAATAAGTATAAATTGTTTTTTATATCATTTTGGTAAAAATTTATGGGGATGAATCATTAGGTATGTTATTTAGTGTTAATCGTTTAGATTAGTATGATAATTATTGAACATAACGAACTCATTTTGGTATTATAATTTAGTATTATTTCAATTTGTTACTTACAATAATAAAAAATATTATATTATACATTTTAACATACATATAAATCATTATAATTTTTTCATGGATATATTTTGAGAATAATTTGACAAAGGAAACTTTTTCATCCATGAAGGTTTTAAATTGGCACCTCCTGGATGATGATTTCATATATAAAATCAAAGAGGTAGAGTAAAGAGACTGATAATGGTTATTACATTAAAGTAATATAATTGTAGTATATATATGACACTATAATTATCATGATCAATAAGATAGAGTATGTGTGTATATTATAACAAAATAATGGAATGTGGAATGAAATTGAATGAAAAAGGATGTGGATTTACCTCTTGAATACACCTCTTTGAGAATCTCTTTAAGGGAAAGGGTTTTGGTTTTTTGGAAAGGCCTA
This sequence comes from Viscum album, assembly GCA_963277665.1. Taxonomy (NCBI): domain Eukaryota; kingdom Viridiplantae; phylum Streptophyta; class Magnoliopsida; order Santalales; family Viscaceae; genus Viscum; species Viscum album. The sequence continues at coordinate 1,377,879,981 of OY728132.1, read as the reverse complement.
GAGCTCATGAAAATGTAGAGGGAATAGGTAAGATTATTTGGGTAGAAATTTGGGAATCTTAAAAGCTTATAAGAGTGATAAGAAGAGAGGGGGCGGTGGTGGTGGTGAGGGGTGGTATTTATAGTACAAGAGAGGGGTGATTTTTTTATATCTTATTCATTATTTTATTATTTTTATCTATACAACAAATAGTGTTGATTCTTGTGATAAAAAAAAATATTTTCATGTGAGTTATCACTAGTTGCATACATCAGTTATGATTCAAGTAATAGTGTATCTATCTTATAATGTATCATACCGTAAATTACAGTATTGAACTATTCAACAAAATTAATGTATTTCAGAAAAATCCAAAAACATTACGCTAAACACTTTTTTAAATGTGAAATCCAAAAATATTCTCCATTTTATCAAAATAATTTTCTACATATGTGAAATTTAATTTTTAAATAATATAATTATTTTCATGAAAAATAATGATTTTAAATTTATAACTGTTTTTGTAACACCCTAAAAAATTGTCTATGGTCTCATTAGATTATCCTAAAATCATAGGATATAAAAACATTGATTTAGGAATACATTATATGAAAATTAATTTTCATTGAAATTAATTTTATAATTATAAATATTTTTTCATTAAATAGATTTAAGAATATTGATTTAGGAATACAATATATTTATTTTTATTGATTTAGGAATACATTATATTGATTTTAAATTTATAAATATTTTTTTTCATTATAATGATTTTTTTATTATAAAATACTGATTTTTTAATTAAATATTTATTTCTCACAAAAATATCAACACTTAATTATTTATTTTTAAAATATTCAATTTCATTTTTAAGGTACCTTAATTTTATTTTTAATTTCATGGATGAGGTTACTATTTGTAAGTTTCAATCTAATTTTCATAAGGATAAAATTAATATTCATAAGGGTAAGTTACTATTCACAAAAATGTTTGTTGATCCTATCATAATATAAATATCTTTCTAAAGGAAACCATGTATGTCTATTTTTCGAAATTCAAATAACAAGAGTGGAAAAATGAAGTTTAATGGATAGGTTATAATTATCTCCAATAAAAAAGTTTTGTTTTGTCAAGACTTAGTGTTGCATGCATAATAAAACCTAATTTTTATTATTGAAACAAAGCAAAGACCTCTTTAACTGGCTAGAGGGAGACCCATTACATAGCACGAAGGCCTAGTGGGCATTTAGCCCATTACATAGCCCGTAGGACCAATTTTTTGGCCCAAAGCCCATTTTGTGAATAGTACTGCTACAGTACCCGCACTCCTACAGTCCCCGCCACAACTACAGTGCCCCCTTCCGCCGCTATAGTGCCGCTGTTGCAACAGTATCTCATCTGCTACAGTAGCGCTATAGTGCTGCTACAGTACCTTCACCCAATGGGGTTTGAACCCCCATTTTCCATGTATAATTATGGGGTGCTTACCATAAAATATTGTTGTGTAATTTTTTTTCCACCTTAAAATTTCATACACTAATTTTTTTATGCATATTGACATCTAAAAATATGTGGGTGGTTCCTCTTCATAACATTCTTAGGTTCCCTCATTGGTTCTCCATTTAATTCTTTCTCCAATAAACCTTTACCAGATGAGTTTCTAGATTTCCAAATACTTTCTCTATTGTGTTGAGAATCTAGATAGGCTCTTTATAGTAATAAAAGTATTGTTTAATTTCTTTGTCATCATATGTGCGAACATGTGTAGGTTCTGGTATGTACGTCTTTAAAACATAAATGTAGAACACATCAGGAATTTTGAATAGACATGGGTACATCACTGATCAGTAAGCTACAACTCCAATTTTTTCCAGAAATTAAAATGGTCCGATGTACTTGGGGCTCATTTTCCCTTTCTTACCAAACCTTAAGACACCATTCCTTGGAGATAGTCTTATTAAGACCTGATCTCCCACATGAAATTGCAAATAATTTTTACAGTTGTCAGCATAAATATTTTTCTTACTTTGGGCTACTTTAATATGTCCCAGAATTGCCTTAATCATCATCATTTACTCTTCAATATGTTCTAGGACTATATTTTTCCCCTCACCAACTTCATCCCAACATGTTTTATTTTGAAATCTATTTTCATATAATGTTTCATATGGCGGCATTTGAATACTAGAATTGAAACTTTTATTGTATCAATATTCCACCGAAGGTACGTAATGATCCCACATACCTTGAATGTAGATCGATAATGCTCCCAAATGTCATCTAGTATTTGAATAATCTTTTCAGAATATCCTTCAGTTTGGGGGAGATAATAAGTACTCATGTGAATCTTGGTATCCAAATCCTTTTGAAGTATTTTACAAAACTTTTATGTAATTTGAGGATCTTGTTCAAATGAAATATATAGAAGTCCACTATAGAGTATTAAAACTTCATTAATACAGATTCTTTCTAGGTACTCAAGTGGTAAATCCTCCCTTATAGAAGGGAAATGTGCCTATTTTGTAAGACGGTCAACAATTACCAATATTGCATCATTAATTCTAGGTGTCCATGGTAGTCCTATGACAATGTACATCATAATGTAATCCCACTTAGACATAAGAATAGGAAGAGTTTTCTTGGATCATCTAGGACGTTGTCTCACATCCTTCACTTATTAGAAAACTCAACACCTTAGCACATAGTCAGAAATTTATCGCATCATGTTATCCCACCAAAAATGTTCCTTCAAAAATTTATGTATCTTGGCGCGACCATGGTGTATAGAGAATTTTTAGCTATAAGAATCATCTAATAGTTCCATTTTTAGCTCAGGTATTTATGGAATACATGAAATTTTTCCAAATTTCATAACTCCATCCTCAAACATAAAGTCATTCATTATTCCATCCATTATATCATTAATATTATTTTAAAGGTTCTCACCATCATATTGAGAGATTTGTATCTTCTCTAGTAAATATGGTTTAGCAATCATTTGAAAAATAAAATATATTTTCCCTTCCTTAACAATTCCCATGTACTTCTCTACAAGATTCATGAACATAGGATCTCTCTCAATTCTTATTTGGGTCATAAGTCTGTGATCTTTCTTTTAATGCATCTTCTACCTTATTTTCCATCCCTGAGTATTAGGGTATTAAAAAATAATAATATTTGAGTAACATGAGCCACCTCTTTTACCACATGTTAAGTTATTTCTATGTAAACATATATTTCAAACCCTCGTGATCATTATATATCCCAAACATTTCACCATAGAGATAATGTTTCCAAATTTTTAGAGAAAAAATTACAGCTGTCAACTCATTATCATGAGTTGGATAATTTTTCTCATGATTTTTTAACTTCCTTAATTCATAAGAAATAACATTGTCATTTTTCATAAGTACACAACTCAATAAATTCTTTGATGCATCACTATATATCTAAAACCCATCATTTTCAGATAGAAGAATCAAAATTGGAGAATTGAACAATCTTATTTGCAATTATTCAAAGCATTCTATACATTTTCTTGTCCCCATGAACCTAACCCCTTTACATGTGAGATTTGTTAGCGGGTTATACAATCAAGAAAAATTATGAACAAAATGTTGATCAGAACCTGATAATACAATGAAACTATGTACCTTGGTTAGGTTTGTTGTTGTAGACCATTATTTGATTTCTGTTTTCTTCGTAGGATTGACTGAGATTCTATCCTTAGAAACAATATGGCCAACAAAATTGAATTCTTGATGCCATAATTCACATTTACTAAACTTCTCATGTAACCATTTTCTTATAAGAGTATTCAGAACAACCTGCAAGTCGACATCATTATCCTCATAGCTTTTTTAAATAATCAATATGTCATCAAAAAAATACCACAACAAAAGCATCAATATATTTCTTGAAAAATCTGTTTATTAGTTCCCTGAAAACAGAGGGAGAATTAATATATTCCCAATGGAATTACTGTAAACATGTAATTCCCATAACTGGTTTGAAATTCAATATTTAAAATATATTTTTTTCTCTCACGCAACTAATGATATCTAGACTGAAGTCCAATTTTTTAAATTTTTTGAACTCCATTAAGTTGATCAAAGAGATCATCAATTCAAGGTAGAGGATAATTATTCTTTACTGTATTAACATTGATTTATCTATAATAAATCTACACCCTCATGGATCTATATTTCTTCTTGATAAAGAGAACAAGGGCTCCCCATGGAGAAACACTAGGGTGAATAAATCCATTTTTTGTTAATTAATTTAGTTTTTTCTTTATCTCTATTAATACAACAAATAACATTATATAAGGATTCATTGATATAGGTCTTTCAATGAGAATTTAATCAATAGATAACTCACCATTCCCCTCTAGAGGATTTACAAGTAAATCCTCCATAAATACATTAATTTTTTCATGAAAAATAGGAACATATTCAATTTGAATATTTATTGACGATGTTTTCTCTTCCACCCCAAGAATTTCATTTAGAAGAACCAATGAAGGTGAGTCTTCATAAGATCTAGATTTTCATGTTTCTACTCTTAAGATAAGGGATTATATATAATTCTAAAAAATTGTTACATCCTTCTTGTTGAAATAGATTTCCACCTCATAATTTTGAAGCTAATTCATATCGAGAATTATGCCAATGTCAATAATTGGTAGAAGGATAAGATCAGTAACTAATGCAAGTGTATATATCAAAAAGAGGACTGAATGACGAGTCTTTGTTGATACAATACTTCCCATAATAGTTTAGACTGACAACCCCTTTATTAAATCAAATTGGAAATGTCTAATTTTATTGTAAAACATGAAAGATATAAAATAATGCAATGATCTAGAATAAAATAAAAAGTTGGATAAATTCGCGGAAACGATTAATGTACTTAACACCACATCATTAGCAACTTCAACATCCACAATTTTGATTGCATAATCATTCCCTTTCTCTCATGTCCTTTTCTGAGGAAAATTTCCATGACATTTAGAGAAATCATTTTTATAGTTTCCCATATCGGTAAAATTATAGCATTGATAATCATTGATTTGTCACTTCCCTGTGAATTTGTTAGACCAGTGACCCTTTTCAAAAAACTTATAACAACCTCCCAAGCCTTGCATGCATTTTCCTAAATATTTCATTCATGTAATTCTGACACAATGTGGACTGATTCATTCTCTTCTTTATCTTTGGAGATTTTCCTTTTCCATTATTATTAGAAGACTTCTTCCTCTCTTGATTTCCCATGAAAAAAATTCAATCTAGAAAATTATTTCTTTATTTTAATGTCACTTACTACTATTTTATCAAATGATGAAAATGTTTGAGAATCTAATGAATGTAGAATACTTTAATTAAGACCTTAAATGAAATGATTGATATTATCTTCCAAATCATGTATATAATCTATAACATACTAGGATATCCTTGTGAAAGTAGCCTTATACTCCGCACCACTCTCTTCTTCCTTTGATCCAAGATAAGAAATTTTATCTTCATTTCAGTTTGTTTCTCATGAGGTAATTATTTTTGAGAAATACGTCCTCAATTGTTATCCATTCAATATCATCGACTTAAACTTCCCCAATGGTATTCTGGATCATGGAACACCATTGATCAGCACCACCCTTGTGATAATATACTTATAATACTATCATATCATTTTAATTGCATCTTAATGAATGAAATATTATTTAAAGATACTTAATTCACTCCTCATCTACCACTGTATTAGTAGTCACACTAAAATATGGAGGACTTATGTCACATGAAATGATCCTAATGAGTTGTAGAATGGTTATTCGCCACAACCGGAGTACGTTTTTTATAATTGGGTCATGATCTTCTCATCTCTAACACTAATTATGTTGACTTGATCAGTAGGTAAATACCTAAATTTTCTGTTTGTATTGATTACATTTAATCCATTAGAATCCATCTCTAAACAATCTCGTATACTAAATTAGATTATGTATTGTAATGAATACTTTCATACTAGAAAAAAAATTAAAATAATATAAAAATTTATGCACAAATAATCTCACAATAATAAACATGATTTATGTTACTTTGAAATACTTCATAATGGTTCATAAAACAAATGTGAATTATCCTAAGAATATCCTCCAGGAGTGTAAAACTAGGTGCATGGAAAGGCTCGTTGTCATGTACCCGGTTACCCTATGTCATGCCCAGGACATCTTGTTGGAGTTGTTACTCTTAGGTACATCTGTTCCAGAACCATGTACACTTGTAGTATACAGAAAATGATTTATTTCTAAGAATACCCACATAATATTTAACCTACCAAAATTATAGGATATTATTCTATACTTATCATTAATTTCTATCTTATGGATGTTATCCCTCATCTATGTTTTCTAAATATAGTCCCCAAGGATTCTACTAAAATTCATTTGATACCAACTGTATCACCCTTACCCCAAAATCCCGAATCCAGTGTATTACATTATTACATTGGAATTATTAGAAGGGAAAAAATCATGAAGGACCAATCAATTTATTAGTCTTTAAGAAACTAGATACATCTATTGAACCCATTTTAAATTGGGAAAAGAAATAAAATCTAATACATAACTAATGCAAATAAACTGATCCCTTGAAAAAAAATGATATCTTCTTCAAAACATAGGGAAGGAAAACAAATGAAATGGGTGATATAAATTTCAAAATAAGGGTAACATATAGTGGAATCATTGAAACAATAATAATTGAATCATAATCAATTAGAAACAATCAATTAATCATAGCGAATAATTGAAAACACACGCCATCAACAAACTAAGAATGAAAAATGCATCCATGGATTTTGTCATAGTGAAAACCTCATGTAATGTAATAATTGAATAATTAATTAATAAAATTATGATTATTTTGAAATCATGTATCTGGAACAAGAAACATTATTCTGTTTACATGGTTTTATTTTGTGGTTAAAAGCCAATGTGATTATGTTTTGGAATCAAAATCGAAGGGTTTGTCACCAAATGTTCTATCTCATGAGACCTGCCAATGGTCAAGGGGATATAGTGGGACCCGAAGATCAAATGAAGTCCAAATCATTCTTATAGAAAGATTTAAATCAAGAACAATATTCCCTTTCTATTTCTGTATTGAGTAGAGGATAAAGATTTATCAATATTTTCATAGTTAAGACAACATTCAAAATCAACACCACAAGTGTCATGACCCGACCCTACCCAGTCTCGAGCCGCAACTACCCCAAGCCCGCCTCTATAGGCCAGTGGATGGCGACAAGAACCAAAGGCTAAACAACTCTGGGAGGCCTTTTGTTGAGTACCTGTACACACACACACACACAACACTCTCAAAGCAAAAGTGCAGAGTAAAAGAAAAGACAAGTAAAGAAAAATGGAAACTGCTATATATAACCAAAAGAGTGCATAAACCTCTAAATAGTATAATGTAAAAGCTGAAAAGAAATGGGAAAAATACATGCCCAACCAGAAAAGTGCCAAAACCTGGAAATATGTAAACAAAAGAAAACAGCTGGAAGTGTCCCCCACCTGGAACCCGACTCCGACCACCGCACGCGGTCCAAGCTACCATGCTCCTAATCTCCTCTGGCATCACGACCAACCTGTCTATCGTCTACAAGATCACACCAAGTTTGGGAAAAGCCCATGTAGGGGTGAGTATAAAAAGACTCAGTAGGATTCCCTGAAGGATCAAGGGAGCAACAAAGGAGGTACCAAAGTGTGAGAAGTAGAGAAAACATAGAAAAGTAAAGGAGTACAACCGAAAGTGAAGTAAAGAGTGTAGTAAAGAGTCTAACTCAAACCAACAAGAGGAAAAAAGGTACAATCATCCAGGCACAAGGAACTAGAAACGGTGAGAAGATGAACTTCCCATCGAGTCTTCGATACCTATAGCTGGAGAGTAGACTTGTCCAACCACGAGGATCTAGACACGCAAAGCACATAGAATACCCTCTGTGTCTTCGCCTCACCTGGAAGGAGAGTAAACAAACCCAAGAAGTGGGTACTGGAACAAGATATATAAAAATAAATATGCTCAATAAGAAGCCCGAAAAAGGTCTTAAGGGGATCTCCATCCCGTAGCTCAGCCTAAGAAAGTGAGTCTCCAACAGTCCCCAAAGTAAACACCATCGATGCCCAGCATCCCACACGTCTGCCCCAGACTACAAGTCAAGGGGCTCAAATCACCGCACCTCGACACTATTTTCTTTGGGAGGCACTGATTCACCAGTACGGTTTTAGGTCGCGTCTCGATGGGGAAAGAGACCCTCATACTTGAGGGTTCCGGGTTAAGTCAAACCACACCCCGTCACATACCCGCAGTCAAGAGGTCTCATCAAAGTCAAAGCTGTCTCATCACTGACCCGTACAAACATGGGTCTCGCTCCAGTAGTCAGCGAGTAAAGCCACAGACTAGCCTAGTATAAAAGACTGAGTCTGAAATACCGAAGTGTGACCCACTGTCCAGCCCTCCTGGAGGGTAATTCATAATAATATATCAGGTGACCCACTGCCCAACCTTGCTGGAGGGTAAACCCTAATACATCATAAGTCGACCCACTACCCAGCCCTGTTGGAGGGTAGACCAAGAATAAGCTGACATGCGACCCACTGCCCAGCCCTGATGGAGGGTAGACCTTGAATAAGTCGACGGGTGACCCACTGCCTAGCCCTGCTGGAGAGTAAACCCGGAACAAGACGACACGCGACCAACTGCCTAGACCTGCTGGTGGGTAGGCCTGAAACAAGACGACGAGCGACCCACTTCCTAGCCCTGCTGGAGGTTAGACCCTCAAGAGTTGTTGGGTGACCCACTTCCTAGTCTCTGCTAGAGGGTAAACCTGGAGAAGTCAATAAGAAACCTGCTGCCTAGCCCTACTGGAGGGTAAACCCGAAGAAGTCGATGAGTAACCCACTGCCCAGCCCTACTAGAGGGTAAAACTCAGAACTGCTCTAGCCATCTCTACTAGAGGGTACAAAACTGGCCATACGAACATGGAGTTGGTATCATGCACCCAGCCAACTCTAGAACAACTCACCTAATAGAGGTTCAGCGCCCATTCCATCACTGGGTGCCACTAGCACTGCTAACGGCCAAACCATTGAGAACAGAACCAGGGAAAAACTCTAACCTGATGGTCAACCCACGAGAACAGAGGAACCCTCTACATTGAGAGAGGTCAAAAGTACGCAAAGCAGAGCACGCCACACACATGGGGCCCACACGACGTGTGGCCCCAATTCAACCCCAACCGAACGCACAAACATTCTCAGGTACAAGCAACCACATGTACCTCCAAGGGTTCCCGTATACACCCAAAGTATACTAGGTTCCAACCCAACGGATATCGTGCACATGGCCCCCAACGTCAATGCAAAGGTGTAACAAAACAACTCCAACCTGCCACCTCAACAGCTGATGTACAACCAACCACATCTCTTCAAGCACTTACATCACTCACATGGAAGTGCATGAGATCACACGCAAAGGGTCCGCTACAAACACGGTAGAAGAACCACCATCGGGGCACCCCTCATATTTCCACATCTAATAAGATCGCATATGAGCCTCCGCTCACCTGAACATATTACACCGCTGTAATCCCAACGGAAAAACACACGAGATAGACTACTTACTCACCCGAAACGGTTAAACGGTGAAAAAGGTACTTTTCACCATAACCAAACCCGTGTGGGGCCCACCCCAAGATCTCAGAACTAAACAAATGGATCACACCACTGTGATCCGCTCGAAAAAACACACGGGATTGAATACTCAATCGACTAAAATGGACACCAGGTGAAAAAGGTACTATTCACCGTAGCCGGGTCGGGTGTGACCCACACCACGTCCCCGAAAAAGGTCGGGTGAACTGCGCCATTGCAATGCTCTCAGAAAAACATGTCAAAAGCACTACTCACTTGAGTGGAACGGATATCCGGATAAAAAGGTACATTTCGGCTTACCGTGCACGAGCGGTACCACGCGGGACCCACAACCCAGTCCCGAAGTGATGCCAACGGATAGCACCATTGCGATCCTCTCGAAAAAGTACATAAGATGGACTATTCACTTATCCAGAATGGTTTCCCGGTGATAGAGATGGAAAATCACCATTAACACCCAAACAGCCCTCGTGGGGCCCGCACCATCGTGTGGAATTAGGGTGGGAGGATTGCACCATTGCAATCCCCTGGAAAAAACATCCAGGATCGACTGCTCGCATTCCCCGAACGGACGCTCGATGAGAAAGTCGCAAAACGCTGCTCGTAGCTCAAAAGACGGGTCATGGGGCCCACGCCTCAACTCCGGCTTCAATGCCCGAAACCACACTGGAATGCTTCGCCCCTGCGCCAGGGTCCCAACGCCACTGACAGTGCTCAAAACAGACGTCAGATGCGTCCGCGCCGTCCAAAACAAGACCCCCCTAAAAAACATCAAACCGCTTAACATCGTGTTGCACCCCGAGCCCATTGTCTCGGGAATTAGAAATTCCCGACACCATCTCTAAAAAAATCCGCCTTGACACGAGCTCCGCGCTGCCGTAGACGGTGTGCAAAACGGACAGCCGTGGGAAAAAAATACGGGCGTCTGATTTTTTTTTCAAGGGGAAAAACCCCTTTGGGCCGGACCGGCCCATGGCTCTCCACGGGCCTCGTATTCTCCCCCACCGACCGGCCCTCGCGGCCGGTCTTGTTCCCTGTAGGGACCCGCGTTACGCGGGTCGCGGTCGCGGTGCACGGGGCCACGCGCCTCGCCGCCCTCTCCCCCTTATGCCCTACGCCGGCGCCCGCCGCCTGGGACCCCGCCTCGCTACCGTCCACGCCGGCTGCCTACCGGAGCTGCTCTGCTCGTCCCCCGCGCTGAAGACCCGCCTCCGCCGGCCTCCGCACCCCCGCGATGCCCCGTGGTAGCCTCCTTCGCTGAGCGTCGAGCCGCCGCCACTGGAACCCCCAAATCCGGCCGAGAAGCTCCAAAAACCCGCGAAATTCGGCGACCCACCGCGATCACCTCCGATCTCGGATTTTTATTCCGAATGTTGCATCATGAAGCTTAGAAAACCTACTGCGCATACATGGGATTTTCTTGAAGAAATAGCAACATTTGTATGCTATAAATTGGGAACAAAGTTGGTGCATAAATTTAAAAACGATAACAAAACCTCCTACCTGCAGGGGCGTAGCCCGAAGCGTCGCGGGTGGTTCATCGGCATTGTTGCGCCTCGCTGGAGCCACCTCACCGGAGTGGAGGAGGAGAGGGAGGACAGGTTGAGGGTGAGAGGGCTTCTCTATGGGGTGAACAAGGGAGGCAGAACGGGAGAAGGCTTTAAATAAAATAAAAAAAATATTTAATTAATTTAAACCCATAATTTAACCGACATCCGAAACCTTCAATAGTGTCGGGGTTAAGCCTCCCCTAGGCCAAACACCTCCTCCTGAGCACATCGATGGTCTCAGAATATTAATCTCAGGCCCCTTTCGAAATTTATTACCCTCAACGCTTGATGCCGCCAAATTACGAAAACGCCCCTGGGGCCATTTTCCACAGACGGCCCGCACCTGCGAAACCTATACCCTTCCTAGAGAAAACAAAATGTTCCAAACTCAACGGTTCCCTCAGTTTTTCAATCTGAGCCACCGTTTAAGAGATACTTGTGTTTAACCATTAAAGGAATAAATTAATTAATTAATTTATCCGTTTAATGTTCCGGTAGCGGGCGAGGGTTCCAAACATCCCGCGCCGACATGTTTTATGTCGTTCCTAGGGAAAACACCCCATTCTGAACCCATACATACACCCGGATCTCTGATCTGAATCACCGTTTAGGAGGTAACCCATTTATTTGTCGTTCCCAGTGTGAACGCACTGAAAATTTAATTTCGGCCACTCCGGTGCTCGGAATCGCACGCCGTCTGAAGGCGGTGCTCTCGAATAACATCGAGAATATTTCAAAGTCTTTAACAGCCAAAAACTAGGTTCTTACATCATTACCTCCTTCAAGATATTCATCCACGAAAAGAAAAACCGGGGAACAACTCATGGTACTAAGCTCGCACCTGGCTCTCCCGTACCCAGAAGAACTCTTAAACAATTCCACGTCACTGCACACAGACCAATGAATTTGATCTATTCACTTGAGGTCGGCCCTTGACGATTTCGTGCATAGGAGAACACATACTTCTCATCAGGTAAACCACGTGGGAGACATCGTACACCCACTCCAAAGATTGGGGTTAGGGCAAGGCGGTAGGGAACCTCGCCATCCCTTTTCACAGTGTCAAATGGCCCGAAGGCTCTCGGGTGTATCTCACCTCCCCGACCGAACCTCCAAGTCGCATGCCGCGACTGGAATCACCGCCCGCACCTGGAACAAGGCCTGGTGATTCCCTCCTTCAGAATATCCATATGGTGAAACACCCATGTATATATGGTCACGCAAGATTTCACAGTTGATGTCTCGCAAGCAAGACTCTATTACACGCTCGGAAAGCGATGGAGTCGACACCATCGACTAAAGAAAAAGGTCCCACGCCTTTTATTATACCAAAACAAGGTTACACCGACGCCCCTCACCACCCTGGTAACACCTCAAGAAATGAACAGGGAGGAAAGAATTCTAAACACAGATTCTAACAATTCTTCTGCTAGAAGTAGAAGAGTTGTAGAGCGTACATATTATCACCTCATTATTTGAAAGATCATAGACATCCAAAGCTTTCGGTTGTCTGCGATCTCAACTGTCAGTTCACAGAGCCTATCGTGAACCGCCTAGCGGTGATAGGAAGAGATCATAAGATCGTCCCCTACTACCAGCTCCTCACGCTCCTCTGCTAGCACCACCTCACTGGGTACTACTCTGATCATGGAGATGCCTCCATCATGGTGGTGCAACCGCTGCCTGCCTGGCAGTCTAAGCATGCCTGGTCGGGTAGTCCCATGCCATGTGACCTCACCCATCGCAAGCATATCACTGACTCTCTTTGGGCTGCACAAGTGCCCTCCGGCACCACCGTGGTGTACGACCATGCCCCCAAGTCAGATTATCAGAAATCCACCTACGTCGAGGTTCTTCTTGCCGGCACCTGCTAGTTGCGGCAGACGTCTCGGCTCCAACGAGCCTACTGCCACCACCAACTCTAGAACATGACAGGAAGCTCTCTGTCACCAGCGCCTGCTCTAGCACCCTCGAATACGTGGAAATTCCCAAGGATACTATGACAGTACGAATATCTCGGTGGATACCCTACTCCAACTTCCGCGCTCGGATGTTGTCATCTTGGACCAAGTCCGGGTAAAAGCGTGCATGGTCTGCGAAACTAGCCGCGTACTCAGCCACCATCATCCCTCCCTGGTGAAACTGTAGGGGCTCCTGAATCTGAATGGAGCGCAAGAATGAGGGGAAAAAATCCTCACGGAACAAAAACTGAAAGTCGCCCCACGAAAGAGATGACTCGTCAAGAAACTAAGTCACCAGACCCCACAAGGCCAAGATACTCCACGAAAAAGGTTGGCGGCCAAAGCCACCATAAGATCTGTAGGTGTCTGAAGAAGCCTGAAAAGCCGAACCACTGACTTTAGCCAAACATATGTTGCCTGAGGGTCTGTCTCACCGCTGAACCTCAGCGGTTTCTACCGCTGGAACTCGCGGAGCGCGCTCAACCTGTGCTCAAGCTCAGCCTGCTCTGCCGAAGCTGTCTCCTTCTCAATAGGTGGGGGTGCTACTACCGGCCCACCCGGAGAAAGGGGATCGCATGATGGGTCCTAGACTGAGGCCTCGTAGCTCACAGGGTTGTCGTCACGAACCAAAGCTGGTATCCTGGCTGGCTGTCTTCATGGAGACATCCTGAATATTATCAAGGAGTGCCGCAGTCATATGAGCATATATGTATATACCAATAACAACAAAGATGGGGAGCTGACTCAAAAAGGACAGTCAAAGACTCAATCCTATGTGATGCACAATCCAATTTTCCCTAAAACAAGTTTCTCAGCATTCCCAGTTGACAGGCGGGTTATCAGGGTCCTGTTGAATGGATACGTCGGCCACCGCACCATCACTAGACTCCCTGGCCTGAGAGCTGCTCTCTAGACATGTTAACACTGTTTCCCTAAATCCAAACCAATTCCTTTTATTTCAGGGACATCCAAACAGCGTCCCAAGGAACAAACCACCTTTGATACAACTTTTTCACAACCCGACCCTACCTGGGCTCGAGCTGCAACTTCCACAAGCCCGCCTCCATAGGTCAGGGGATGGTGACAAGTGCCGAATGATAAACAACTCGGGGAGGCCGTTTCCTGAGTACCTGTTCACACACACACGTAGCACACTCAAAGCAAAAGTGCATTGTAAAATAAAAGACAAGTAAAGAAAAAGGGAAACTACTATATATAACCACCAAAGTGCATCGACCTCTGAACAGTACAATGTAAAAGCTGAAAACCAAAAGGGGAAAAACACACGCCCAACCAGAAAAGTGCCACAACCCGGAAACAGGTAAACAAAAGAAAACAGCTGGCAGGGTCCCCCACCTAGAACCTGACTCCGACCACGGCACGCGGTCCAAGATCCCAAGATCCTAAGCTCCACTGACGTCACGACCAACCTGCCAGTCATTTGCAAGGGCACACCAAGTGCGGGCAAAGCCCAAGTAGGGGTGAGAATAAAAATACTCAGTAGGATACCCTGAAGGCTCGAGGGAGAATCAAAGGAGGTACCGAAGGGTGAGAAGTAGAGCGAACATGGAAAATTAAAAGAGTACAACCGAAAGTGAAGTAAAGAGTGCAGTAAAGTGTCCAGCTCAACCCAACAAGATGAACGAAGGTAAACTCGTCCAGGCACAAGGAGCTGTAAATGGTGAGAAGTTGAACCTTTCGCTGAGTCTTCGCTACCTATAGAAGGAGAGTAGACTCGTCCAACCACGAGGAGCTTGAAACGGAAATCATGTGGTATACCCCACATGTCTTCACCTCTAATGGAAGGAGAGTAACCAAACCCAAGAAGTGGGTTCTGGAACAAGGTATATACTAATACATATGCTCAATAAAAAGCCCGAACAAGGTCTTAACGGGATCTCCATCCCGTAGCTCAGCCCAACAAATTGAGTCACCAATAGTCCCCGAAGTAAACACCATCGATGCCCAGAATCCCGCACGTCTGCCCTGAACTACAAGTCAAGGGGCTCAAATCACCGAACCTCGACACTCTCCGCTTTGGGTAGCACTGACTTGCCCACACGGTTTTAGGTCACGTCACAAGGATGCGTCTCAGTGGGGAAATCACCCCTCATACTTGAGAGTTCTGAGTTAAGTCAAACCACACCTCGTCACGGCCCCGCAGTCGAGAGGTCTCCTCAATGTCAAAGTTGTCACATCACTGACCCGTACAAACAAGGGGCTCGCTCCAGTAGTCATGGAGTAAAGCCACAGACTATCCTAGTATAAAGGACTGAGTCTGAAATACCAATGGGTAACCCACTGCCCAGCCCTTCTAGAGGGTAATTCATAAGAAGATATCGGGTGACACAGTGCCCAGCCCTGCTGGAGGGTAAACCCTAATAAGATATCGGGTGACCCACTGCCTCGCCCTGCTAGAGGTTAAACCCTATTACATCATCAGGCGACCCACTGCCTAGCCCTGCTGGAGGGTAGACCTGGAATAAGTTGACAGGTGACCCACTGCCAAGCCCTGAAGGAGGGTAAACCCGAAACAAGACGACATGCAACCCACTGCCCAGCCCTGTTGGAGGGTAAACTCGCAACAAGACGACAGGTGACCACTGCCTAGCTCGGGTGGAGGGTAGACCTGAAACAAGACGACGGGAGACCCACTACCCATCCCTGCTAGAGGGTAGACCCTCAAGAGTCGTCAGGTGACCCACTACCTAGTCTCTTCTAGAAGGTAAATCTTGAGAAGTTAATAAGAAAACCACTTCCCAGCCCTACTAGAGGGTAAACCTGAAGAAGTCGATGAGTAACCCACTACCCAGCCCTACTAGAGGGTAAAACTCTGAACTGCTTTGGCCATCTCTACTGGAGGGTACAACACTAGCCAACCGAACACAGAGTGGGTATCGTGCAACCACCCAACTCCAGAATAACTCACCTAATAGTGGTTCAATGCTCATTCCATCACTGGGTGCCACTAGCACCGCTACCGACCAAACCATCGAGAATAGAACTAGGGGAAAACTCAACCCTACTGGTCAACCCACGAGAACAAAGGAACCCTATACATCGCGAGAGGTTAAAAGTACACAAAGTATAGCATGACACACACTTGGGGCTCACACAACATGTGTCCCCAAGTCAACCCTAATCGAACACACAAACGTTCTCAGGTACGAGAAACTTCATGTCCCTCCGAGTGTTCCCGTATACTCCCAGAGTATACCAGGTTCCATCCCAAATGCTATCGTGCACACGACACCCAACGTCAACGTGAAGGTGTAATGTAACAAATCTAACCGGCCACCTCAACGGCTGAGGCACAACCAACCACATCTCTTCAATAACTTGCATCACTCACACGAGAGTGCACGTTATCACACGCCAAGGGTCTACTACAAACAGGGTAGAAGAACCACCACCGGTGCACCCTTCATATTTCCACATTTAATAAGATCACGTATGAGCATCTGCTTTCCTGAACAGATTACACCGTTTTAATCCCAACGGGAAAACTTGCGAGATAGACTACTTACTCGCCTGAAACGGTCAACCAGTGAAAAAGGTACTATTCACGGTAACCAAACCCGTGTGGGGCCCACCCCAAGATCCCGAAACTGAACAAACAGATCACACCACTGTGATCCCCATGGAAAAAAACACGGGACTGAATACTCAATCGCCGAAAATGGACACCTGATGAAAAAGGTACTATTCACCGTAGCCGGGTTGGGTGGGACCCACACCACGTCCCTGAAAAAGGTTGGGAAAACTGTGCCATTGCAATGATCTCGGAAAAACACGTCAAAATCACTACTCACTTGAGTGGAACAGATATTCGGAGAAATAGGTACATTCTGCCTTACCGCGCACGAGCGGTACCACGCGGGACCCGCACCCCGTTCCCAAAGCGCTTCCAACAGATCGCACCGTTGCGATCCTCTCGAAAAACTACAAAAGATGGACTATTCACTTGTCCAAAACGGTTTCCCGGTGATAGAGATGGAAAATCACTATCAACTCCCGAACAGCCCTCGTGGGGCCCACACCATCATGTGGAATTAGGGCGGGCAGATTGCACCATTGCAATCCCCTCGGAAAAACATCCAGAATCGACTGCTCATACGCCCCGAACGGACGTTCGATGAGATAGTCAATAAACACTCCTCGTAGCTCAAAAGACGGGCCGTGGGGCCCATGCCTCAACTTCGGCTTCAATGCCCAAAACCACCCTAGAAAGCTTCGCCCTGACGCTAGGGTCCCAACGCCACTGACGGTGCTCAAAATGGACATCAGACACGTCCGCACCGTCCAAAACAAGATCCCCTTGAGAAAAGTCAAACCGCTTAACATCGTGTCGCGCACTGAGCCTCTTGTCTCGACAATTAAAAATTCTCAAAGCCATCTTAAAAAAATCCGACTTGACACGAGCTCCACACTGCCGCAGACGACGTGAAAAACAGACGCCCGTGGGGAAAAATACGGGCGTCCGAATTTTTTTTCAAGGTGAAAAACCCCTTTGGGCCGGATCGGCCCGACCCTCCGCGGCCCGTGGCTCCCACGGATCTCCGCGGGCCATGTCGCCGCCCCCACCGACAGGCCATCGCAGTTGGTATTTTTCTCTGCAGTGACCCGCGTTATGCTGGTCACGGTCACGCTCCACGGGGTCGCGTGCCTCGCGGCCCCCTCCCCCTTGTGCTCTATGCTGGTGTCCGCCGCCTGGGACCCCATCTCGTTGTCGTCCGCGCCGGCTGCCTGCCGGAGCTGCTCCACCCATCCACCGCGCTGAAGACCCACCTCCTCCGGCCTTCGCACCCCTGCGATGCCCCGCGGCCACCTCCTCTATGGAGCGCCGAGTCGCCGCCACCAGAACCCCCAAATCCGGCCAGGAAAGTCAAAAAACCCATGAAATTCTGCAAACCATTCCGATCACCTCTGATCTCGGATTTTTAATCCGAATGTTGCGTCATGAAGCTTATGGAACCTACTACGCATACATGTAATTTTCTCGAAGAAATAGCAACAATTCGATGCTCTAAATTGGGAACAAAGTTGGTGCGGAAATTGAAAAATGAAAACAAAACCTCATACCTGCAGGGGCGTAGCCCGAAGCTTCGCGGGTGGTTCGTCGACATTGTTGCACCTCGCCAGAGCCGACTCACCGGAGTGGAGGATGAGAGGGAGGAGAGGTTGAGGGTGAGAGGGCATCTCCAGTGGGTGAACAAGGGAGGGGGAAGGGGATAAGGGTTTAAATAAACAAAAAAATTAATTAATTTTAACCCATAATTTAACCCACATCTAAAACCTTTGACAGTGTTGGGGTTAAGCCTCCCCTAGGCCAAACACCACCTCCGAAGCACAACAGCAGTCTTGGAATTTTAATCTGAGGCCCCGTTCGAATGTTATTTCCCTCAACGCTTGATGCCGCCAAATTACGAAAATGCCACATGGGGCATTTTCCACAGACAGCCCGCGCCCACGAAACTTATACCCCTCCTAGGGTAAATGGCATGTTCTGAACTCAACAGTGCCCTCAGTTTTCCTAATCCGAGCCACCATTTAAGAGATGCTTGAGTTTAACCATTAAACTAATAAATAAATAAATTCATTTATCTATTTAACGTTCCGGTAGCGGGAGTGGGGTCCAAACATCCCGCGCCGACAAGTTTTATGTTGTTCCTAGGGTAATCACCCCTTTTTGGACCCATCCGTACACTCGGATCTCTGATACGAAGCACTGTTTAGGTTTTAACAGATTTATTTGGCGTTCCCAGTGTGAACACACTGAAAATTTAATTCCGGCCACTCCGAGGCTCGGAATCGCACGCCGTCAGAAGGCGTTGCTCTAGAATAACATCGAGAATATTCCAAAGTCTTTCACAGCCAAAAAATGGGTTCTTAAAATATGTAAAATGGTATATTATTTAGAAAAGAATCATATCCATGGTAAAATAATATGGATATTAAATAGGCATGTAATTTTAAATGAAAAACGATCTCAATGGTTCAGTAGATACACCACATAAAAATCAAATGACATTACCAAAAATTGATAATTGTAAAAAGAATCATTTAATACCAGGAATATAAATATAATAATGATTTAATATATAAAATGGAATCATAAATACACCACATAAAAAAAAATATTTGGCTAGGAATAGAAATCTTGTGGAAATAAATGTGAGATGAGAAACCCCTTACCTTATTCCTGAATGTGATATTCACTTGATCTTAATGACCTAAATAATCAGATTATTCTATTTATTAATTAACAAAGAAACTTATATACATGTATTTTATATTTTATATTTTTATTAATTTCAATAATTTCCTTTTTTATAAGTTATAAGATACAAATGTATCCCTTGAGAGCAATGGTTTCCTTAGTTTTCACGATCGACATACTTGGGTGTGAGTATAGAAGTTCACGTGGAATGGATATAATAATCTTGAATTGAATTTATAAATTATTAATAAATATAAAGATTTTTAAGTGGTTCTATATATATATTTTTTAACATGGTATGCGGATGATGCATTTTATAAGTCATTTAGTGTTAATCGTTTAGATTATTACGACAATTACTGATCATAACAAACTTATTTTGGATTATCCTTTATTATTATGTAAATATGTTACTTCCAAAACATAAAATGGGTTATATTATAAATTTTAAAATCCTTATCAACCAATAAATGGTTTCATGAACATCTTTGATGAATAATTTGATGAACGAAACTTTGTTGCCCACAAAGGTTGTAAATTGGCACCTCTCGGACAATGATTTTTTCTATAAATTAAATAAGGGAGATTAAGTTGATTGATGATGGTTATTACATTAAAATTAATTAATTACAATATATATTTGATAATTTATTTATCATGTTCAATTGGATAGAGTAGGTGGGTATAGGATAACTATATAAAGGAAAATGAAATAAAATTGAAAGCAAAAGGATGTGGATTTAGCTCTTCAATACACCTGACTGAGAATAACTTTAAGGGAAGGGGTTTTGGTCTTTTTTGCAAGCCCAAGAGCTCCTAGACGTGGGGAGGGACTATAGATGAGTATTTGGGAGGAAATTTAATATGTTTCAATTCTTAGAGGAGTTATGAGATGGGGGGGTTTCTAGTGTTGGAGAGGGGTGATTATTGAATATCATATTCATTATTTTATAATTTTTCTCAATAAAACCAATAATGTTGATTCATGTGACCCAAAATAGTTATAAGTTCATTATATTTTGAAATAATGGTTTCATACATCATCCATGATTCAATTAATAGTGTATTTATCTTAAAATGTATTTTAATGTAAATTAGTGTATTTTACTATTCTAATAAAATTCCCGTATATAAAAAAATCCCATAAATTTACTATAACCATTTATCAATGTGTAGAATCCAAAAATGGGAACCATTTTATTAAAATAATTTTTCATATATATGAAATTTATGTTTTCAATAAAATAATTATTTCCATGAAAAATATAAATTTTAAATTTATAAATGATTTAATAACACCCTGAAAAATTACATAAGGACAAATTATATTATCCTAAAATAACAGAAAAGAAAAATATTGATTTATAAATACATTGTATGAAAATTAATTTTATTTTAATTAAATTTATTAATTCCAATTTCATAAATAAATATTTATTACTCACAATATACGAACACATAATTATTACTTTTCCAAATATTCACTTTCATTTATAAGGTTCCTAAATTTATTTATTCTTTAATGAGTGACGTTTCTATTCATAAGGGTCATATTAATATTCAAAAGGGTAATAATACATTTGATAAGGGTATGTTACTATTCACCAAAAAGTATGTTGATTCTATCAGACTCTAAATATCTTATAGAATGAAACTTTTTTTTTCATTTTTTCAAAATTCAAATCACAGAAGTGAAAAAATTATATTTAATGGGTGGGATATAACTATCTACTATAACAATGTTTTTTCATGGAGACTCGTTTTCTCATACACAATAATATATCTAATTAATTGAAATTATTTATGTTGAAACATACCATAAAATCACGGGCTGTTATATGCACATAGTTGATGTAGGGGTTCTAGGGGGTTGAGATCATTAATGGTACAATCAGTTTGTTTAGTACCCTTGTTTGTGCCTTTTTTGATTCAAGTGCTTTGTAGTCCTTTATTGAAACCTCTATAGACGATGCTCTGGTACTAGACATAAAGAGACTTCACATGCCCCTATTACTTAGTATGCCAATCTTAACCTAGACCATCTTTTTTGATATCTGACAGGGGGCGTAGAATGATGATGGGGTCACATCACCCCATGAGGATATATTATTGTTACAAATTCATCCATATGATGTCATATTAAGCATTGAATTTTTGTATTCCTCATGTGTTTTTATCGACTTCATCTAGAGGAGAGTCATATTTTTAGATTTGGATGGACGATGTTTAGTTTTCCTTGGAATTTTGGGTTGTTATTTGGGCAGTCAGTGTGTGGAGACCTTTCTTTATTTTTTGGCTAAGCTGTTAGTAAAATAATTGGGCACTGAAATGGTAGAGGTCATTAGAGTGTTCATAGATGTTTTCTTTAAGGCCCCCACCTTAAAAATTTCATAATCATGAATTAAATTAATAATTCACATTGCGGATATTTTCAGGTATAGTGCATCAGAGAATTAGGTTAGAACATATACATAAAAATGTGAATATTACATGTAGACACTTCTACTCAATATACATTTTTTTCATTAAATTAAAACTCTTAAAAGAAAAGAAACGTGTTTACTTTCATGTTTTAGTCATTATGACTTTTACTTGTTCCCATCCTTGACCCTATTCCACTTTTTTTCCTGTGAAAAACATTTCAAAAACATGGGACGAGCATAAAAAGATTAGTAAGGGATACACAAAAGAAGGAAAACGGTTAGTTTTTTAAAACAACAAGTAAACCATGAATACTTTATCATAAGGAATACTTTTAACCTTTATGAATTAGTAAATACTCTTCATTAAATAAAAGATCATTGCTTGCCCTTTTGTGAACCAATGATTACCATAAAACCCATAGAAACAACTAAAAACATATAAAGGTAACTTGGGACATAAACATACTGAAATGGAATAACCATACAGTCGACATCCACACATATCACTAAATGGAATAACCATACATCCTAATTCCATACCCAATGAATTAGTGTTTATAACGTAACCGCCAGTCCAGGTTTATCACAACACCACCTGTTATTTGGTTTATCACGTAACCTCCCGTCAAATCTCCACGTACCATTATAAGATCATAACCAATAAAATATTTTAAATATCAATATTTCACTAATATAATTTTTTTTTCAATCACAAGAATTTATTTCATGATATTTAAATAATAAATCTATTTCAAAATCCATTTTCAATAAAAAAACACTTAATATGGATTAAATTATTTTTTAAACATTTAAGGCTTATAGAGGAATCCAAATAACGATTACGGCGGTGGAGTGGTCATCATCGCCACATTCATTAAAAAACATTCCTTTTGTCATTTAGTAAAAAAATTATTAAAAAAATATTCCCTTTGAATGAAATTAAAATGAAAAGGGGTTTATTATAATCCATATAAAAGAAGGAGGTGTATATTATCAAAACATGCCTCAATGAAAATAGATTGATACGAAGTCCCTTAACCCGTGCCTGACTTGACCCGTTCGTTCAATAATTTCCTGAATAAAACAATTAAGAGAATTTATACTTTATTAATATCATTTTTCATTTTTATTATTCCTTTTAAATCACTTATTACCTTTCTATAACAATTATTTAATAATTTGAGTTCATACCAAAATATATTGTCGATGTTCGGAACATGAGTTAAAAATGAACTTGTTATAATTATAAATTGTCCATGTGGTCAAAATTACATTATCTCTAGAAATGTATTCATGATTTATATATCATATATATCATATAGATCCTGTATATATGTATTTATAATAGTTCAAATCATTTTGATATATGAAAATGAAATTCACCTTTCATTGAGATGGTAAGTCGTGCCTATGCATGAAAATTAATTCCATTTAATTTTTTTCATTTTAAAAGGAATAAAAACCAAATAAAACAAAGTTATTTTATTATTATGGTATAATATCATACTTTATATGCATTACTTATGTGCATTAACACCATCATTTATATGTTCTATGTATGGTATGAACGAGTCATATCACTTTGAGGGGGCAGTAATCCACACTTCTTAAAATTAAATTATTGTATATATACAAATGAAAGGAATAAAGGTATTTTATAAAAAAGAATTAAATAATAATAGAGATAAAGTAAATATCATATATAATTATTTTTCTATCATAATGTCCACCATTATAGGAGGTAGGAGAAGATTGATCAATCATCGTTTCGTGAGGCAGTAGTTCACCGTCCCTAGAAACATTATGTTCTATACCCATTAGATGGAGATGTGTGTAATTTTAGTTGGAATAATTCTCCAAAAAACAACATAGTATATTTATAATACTATTTTTGATATGTAAACAATGAATAAAAATATAATAGGGAGTGAAGAAGTAAAATAAAAGAAGAAAACTTGAGGGAAGACGATATCTTAAAAGAGGGTAACTCACTTTGGTTAGAACCAAAAGTCATTATTAAAGTACTTTATGCATAATTTATGTCTTATAAGTAGAATAAATGGATATTGGGAGATTATTTGGGAAGATTTTGGATGATCCAAGTGGAATGAGAGGTGTGAGTAATGGGTTAGAGGTGGTGGCCTTTTATAAGGGGAGGAGGGGCTCTTTAGGAATGTTCGAAAATATTATTTTACTATAAATCGATTTTCAGTTTCAAATGGTCCAAAACATATTTAATTACAGGATAAGGTTTATATAAGTAGAAATAAAATAATCCAATAATAATTGGACCGATTTTGGATAAGTTTTCATCCTTATCTTTTTTATTGGACCCCTTGTAAACTTATTTAACTTTTACTATGTTCACATATATATTCATACTATATGGATAATATAGGTACCATAAAATGTCAGTAGACCCTCAAGTGGTTAATTAAAGAAATTATAAACCGTATCTAAGTAATTTGGCATTATCTTTTATTTTTACGATTGTTATATCATATAATAAAATATTTATTGATTTAAAAACTCATTTTTGTAAACATAAATACTATACATATCAAGAATTTTAAAAAATATATAACAACTTTATTCTTTTGAAAAACCAACAATAATTAAAATATGAATATTCCTAATCATTCCTAAAATTAGTGGACTGCATAAAAATATTCAAAATAAATTTATTGTAACATTTATAATCACATTTATTTAAAACATTCATTCATGGGGTTATCAGTACATCATCATTGTGTCATAAATAAATTTAGTTATATGACATCTAAAAATTATAAATAAAATACCATGTTGTAGGAAATCTTTTTTATCATTCTATTGATTATTTATAATCAAATATATCAATTATATAACCCCACATTAATTTTTTTTCAAACCAATACATGTTTATGATATTTTTATTTTGACTTTTAATAAAAAGTTATTAATGTAATTATCTTATCCAAGTGCCTTTCAAAGGCCATAAGATTCACTCAAATATTTTATGGTCAGCCATGACTCATCAAATAAGGATAGAGAAATTGTTAAGGTAATTTTATATTATTATAATATTACTTTTACCTTGAATGACTCTATTTAACTTTAACTGTGGGGAATAAAAATGAAAATTTACTATTCACCAATAATTATATTAATCCCATTGAACAAAATTTTACTTACTGATGAAAACTATTTATTTCAAATTCTTGAAATTAAATTCACAGAATAGGTAAATTTTTATTTGAATGAAAGTGTTGGTTTTTAACTACTAAATAGTATTTTTCATTATACATAAAAAATTGAAGGTTTTTAGAAAAATACAAAAAAATTCATCCTAGGCTAAATTGGATATTCGGAATCCAAAAATGATGTCTATTTTTTATAAATTCAAAACATAGAAGTTTTATTAATAAATTTAAAATTTATTCTCATTGTCAAAACCAGAAAGCATGTTTTTAAGAAATAATAACTATCCAAAGATTGCCATTTATTTATGTCCAATTTCAATGTGAAATTATTTCCAATAACAAAATATGGATTAAATGGTAAAACTATAATATATTTACACTTTAAAAACAGTTAAAAAGATAATCTAACCATATAAATAAATTATATAGAATGATGGTTTTGAATTAAAATGCAATATTTTACACTATTCATTAAAAACTGAACTTTATTAGAAAAATACCAAAAAAATTTCCAAAGTAAATTTTGGTGTCCCTCTTATAAATAATAAGTTTATTTTGTCAAATAGAAAATATAAAAGTGACAAAAACTAGATTTAAATAGGTTTCTCCATCGAAAGGTGGTAAATCGACATTTTTAATGAATATTAGAGTATTTATGCCTAAAATTGGATTTATTCACATTTTAATCCTATATATTTTATTATATAAATGTAAAAAAATGTAACAAAAATGTGTAATAATATTTTATTTAGTTTTATTCATTCTCACAAATACAATGGCTATGCATTAACTGTCATTTAAAATAGTAATATTATATTATTATTTTTCAGTATAACTCAACATTGTGTGAAGCATATGATTTCAAGGAAACCTGTTATTGCATATAGGGTACACCATCAAAAATAGCATCCCCATTAAAGTAAAATTAAAATTTAATTCCCAAATATTAATAAATATTAAAATGTAATATTCTATATTTACCTAGGATGTTACAACCTTCCACCATTTTGGATCTTGCGTCCTCACAATTTTAAAATTGGGTTTGAAAATTTCATTAATAGTCTCACATCGGAAAAAGAGTCAATAAAAATATCACTTTAAAAGAATGAAGGAAATATAAAAAAGGTCACTCAAGATAAACCATACTGGGATTCCCTTTTGAAAAATATGGAAATGTAAGGGAAACAAACAATCATGTTCAGATGGAGAGTGGTGGAAAACATGATTAGGAGAAAGATAACCACTAGAAAATCACAAACTTGTGATAGGTTAAATGGTATTTGATTCCCTATTATCAAAAGGAAACAAGAATCATTTTTTTGTTTTAGGATTCCTTTCATAATGTTGGAGAATTTATTTATGTGATTCACTAAGAGCATAAGGAAATATACTTACTTTTCAAGTATAGTTTCATCCTTTAATAAGTTTCTTACAAAAATAAATCTATTCTCCAAATGATGAGTATTCAAGATGACATGGTCACACCTGAAGCACTAGAATAAACTTCAATAGAATCACATAATCCACAAAAGATGAACTATATATATCCCCTATCTTTAGAAATTTACCCAAACAAAAATGATTATTACAACATCAGATAATGCCAAAAAAGATAAAACTTTATAAAAAACACTATTCCTAATCTCAAAAAATAGACAAACAATTCCCAATGTTCTAAAAATATCATTTAAAAATATTTGTCTATACAATTCTTCAAAATAATCCAAACTAATATTGAAACCCAAGATTCATTAGGATTTGATCAAATTGCCTTCCACAAAAATCATGACATTTATCTCCAAATAACATAGGTTACTATTAATGTCTCATACTAAAAGGTAATTAATCCAGTCACATATTCTCAAATATAGGTTAATAATTTATATAAATAACCTGAATCTCTATAAGTATACAAAAAACAAAGATTCTTACAAAATAGAATTTCAACCATTACTCCACAAATGAAATCTCAAAGTATTCTATTTTACTTAGGAATATAGTGTTCCTAAAAGAGAAGACATATTCCAAAATTACCATAATCACTTGATCACCAAATAATTTTCCTATAATAAGGATATTAATTTGATAAAACAAAATATCCAAAATCAACTTATTCTTGATCAATAAAACCATTTTTCTAAAAAAATAAGTCCTACTAACAAGGGACTTCATGTAGTCATGTGGTAGGTAATAAATCGCAATCACACATTGGTTGTGGGATAAATTCCCACATCTTTGTCTGAAGCGACATATTTCCACATGGTCTACGTGTTGTCCTTTTTCAAAAATAATATAATTTTAATAAAATAATAAAATATATCCAAAACATGTTTTATCCTAAAAGGTTATTTTATACCTCACATTTTTCATCCCAAAAATTGATAACCCATAATTTACTATAAAAACAAAAGATCACATGAACCCCTAAGCATATCCATTATTTCCACACAAGAAAAGATAATTCTTTCTTGAATAAAATTTTTACATATCAAACATTAGTGTTACACAAACTAGAAAAAGACTTCCAAAGTAATCCCATCATAAAAAGAGCCTTAATAATTTTAAGAATTTCCTCATCCTAAAATCTACAATAACTCTTGAATCCCATATATAT
Organism: Viscum album; assembly: GCA_963277665.1. NCBI lineage: Eukaryota > Viridiplantae > Streptophyta > Magnoliopsida > Santalales > Viscaceae > Viscum > Viscum album. The sequence goes on along the minus strand of OY728132.1, from coordinate 1,377,852,340 downwards.
GGACTGCTTACCCATTCAACGTTCTTCATGATCCATTAACCATTATTTTCCAACTTATTCTATAATACTTCATTCCTTTCATTGGTCATTGTTTGTTTCCTCATCTTCAGTTGGAATGAAATTACGTATTAGTACACATATATTTATATGGTCCTCCTAATAACATTAATGAACCTTCTTTTTAGGACATATATTTTTATAATGACCATGAACACCTCATTTAAATCATTCAACTGATCCCTCATTAAGAACTTCATTATCATTCCTAGAGTCGAATGGATTCTTCCTTTTTCCATTGTAGGTTATTGCTTTATGACATTAATTACCACATAAGAAACATATTCCCATCCCTTTGAAGTATTTTCCTAGGTGTTTCTTTCCACATTCTTGACACATAGGTTTTTGAATATACTTACCATTATGATTATTACCTGATCTTCTATAGGGATTTGTTTCTTGCATATACGATGCCTTATAAAAACACAAGGGTTCATGTGGTCAATCATGAATCTAGATAGTTGTTGAGAATAACAAAAAGTGTTCTCATTTCATCTCCTACTTCATTTGTTTTCTTATTCAAGAAAAAATTCATAGTTTTCATCACATCCATTGTTACTTTGGTGCCTGCTAGATCCAACCATTTACAAAAACCAAAAAGGGTGAGTGTGAGTACTAGTAAAATCATCATATAATATCTTATGAGGTGGGTAAATACTAAGATAGAGTTATTCATGTTATCTTAAACTCATTTAATTTATCTAAAATAAAAATGATTCTTTTTAATATTCTAACAATTATGGTTATGTCACTAATACTTAAATAACACCCTACCCTTTAAAGTTATCTAAACTGACATATGATACCAACTGTAAGGCCCCAGCCTTAAACATTACTTAATCATGAATTATGTTAATAATTCACATTGAGGATCTTTTCTGGCTAAGAGCTTTTGATAAATAGGTCATAACACATTAATAGAAGTTTGAATATTAAATTTAGACACTTCTACTCGGTATCAATTTTTTCATAAAATAAAAACTCTTAAAATAAAATAAACATGTTTAGTTCTATGTTTTAATCATCATGATTTTTCCTTGATCCCACCCTTGGCCCTATTCCACTTTATGTACTCTGAAAAACATTTCAAAAACATTGGATGAGCATAAAATCTCAGTAATTGATAGACAAAGATGAAAAACTATTATTTTTTCAAAACAATAAGTAAACCATGAATGCTTTATCATACATAATACTTTTCATCTTTATGATGCAGTAAATAATATTCACTAAATAAAATCTCGTTGCATACCTTTTTGTAACCAAATATTACCATAAAAACCATAGAATGAATACATAACATATAAAGGTTACTTGGGACATAAACATACTTAAATGGAATAACCATACGGTCGACTTCCACACATATCACTAAATGGAAAACCCACACGACCGACTTCCATACACAATGAATTGGACGATATAACATAACCAACCATCTTTGTTTATCACGATACCCCCTTCTATTTTTCTTATCATGTAACGACATGTCAAATTTCTACGTACCATTTTAAAATCATAACACATAAAATATTCCAAATATCAACATTTCACTAATAACATTTCATTTTAAATCACAAGAAATAATGTCGAGATATAAAAATAATAAACCCATTTCAAAGACCAATTTCAATACAAAAACACCCAAAAAGGGAATAAGGGATTTAATTTTCTTTTTAAAAACATTTAAGGCTTATAGAGGTAGCCATATAACGATTACGACGGTAGATAGGTCATTGTCGATGCATATGTTAAAAAAGCATTAATTTTGTCGTGTAGTAAAATGATTCATAGAATAAATATTACCTTTGAATGAAATTTAAATTCAGAGGAGTTTATTATATACCGTATAAATGAAAGAGTTGTATATTATCAAAACATGCCTCAATGAAAGGAGTTTGAGACGCAATCCCTTACCTCGTGTCTGAATTGACATGTTCATTATTTAATTTCCTGAATTATAAACCTAATTTAATTTCAACTTGATTAAGAAACTATTTAATGATTATTATTCCTTTTATATGACTTATTACTTTTCAAAAAAATTATTTAATTATTTGAGTTTATATCATAACATTTTTCGATGTTCGGAACATGAGTCAAAAATGAACTTGTTTTAATTATAAATTGTCTATGCGGTCGAAATTAAATTATCTAAAGAATGATATTAACAATTTATATATCATATATATTATATATATCCATTATATATGTATTTAGAATAGTCTATATCATGTGTATATAAGAAAATGAGATTCACCGTTCATGGAGACGGTAAGCCGTACGTACACATGAACACTACATCTATTTAATTTTTTCATTTTAAAAGGAATGAAAAAAATGATATATAAGTATATTATTATTCATGTATAATATCATATTTTATATACATCATGTAAGTTCATTAACACCATCCTTTATACGTTCCATGTATGGTATGAACGAGTCATATCACTTGGAGGGGGCGGTAGTCTGCACATCCTCAAATTGCATTATCATTTATATATAACATTAAAATCATAAAGTTATGACATAAAAAAGATTTCAAACACAATATAGATAAAATAAATATCTTAAATATCATAAATAATTACAGTTCCATCATAATGTCCAACATAAGAGGTGGTATGATAATATGGAACAATCATCGTTTCGTGGGGTAGTAGAACACCATCCAGAGAAACATTATGTTCTATTCCCATTAAATAAAGGTGTGTGTAAGATTAGTTTTAATAATTCTCAATAAAAATAACCTAGTATACTAAGGATAATATTGTTGTTAAGTAATAATGGAATAAAAAGGGCATAGAGAGTGATAAATAAAATAATAGAATAGAACTTGAGGGAAGACGTTTTTTTTAAATTGGGTAACTCCCTTTGGTTGGAACCAAAAATACTTTATTGAAGTGCCTTATGCCTAAGTTAAGGCATTTATATGGAATATAGGGATCTTGTAATCTTATTTGGGTCGAGTTTGGATGATCCAAAGCACTTGATATGTGTGTGTAATGGGTTAGAGTTGATGTCCTTTTATAAGGGGGAGTAGGGGCTCTATAAGAAAGTTGGAGAATATTATTTTATTATATACTGATTGTAGGTTTAAAAAGGTCCAAAAATTATTTAATTATAGGATAAGGTGCATATAATCTTAAATAAAATAATCCATTAAGAATTGTAAAGGTTTTGGATAATTTTTAATCCTTATCATATTTATTTAACCCCTTGTTAACTTATTCAACTTTTACCACGTTCTCTTATATGTTCAATATATATGCTTAATATAGTTACCATAAAATCCAAATTGAAACCCAAGTGTTTAGTTAATGAAATTATAAAACTTATATAAGTAATTTCACCAAATCATAAATTTTTAAAATTATTATATCATTTAATAAAATAATGATTGATTTAAAAACACATTTTTGTTAATTTAAATACTATTCATATAAGGACTTTTAAAAAATTTATAACTACCTGATTATTTTTAACAGACTACAATAATTTCAATATATCAAGTCATAATAATCCCTAAAATTCGTTGATGGCATAAAAAGTTTCAAAAACATTTATTTTAACATTTACAATCTCAATTAATTAAAGCATTCATTAATGAGGTAATCATTACATCATCATTGTGTCATAAATAAATTTATTTATTTGTTGTATAAAAATTAAAAATAAAATAACATGATAGTGGAAATATTTTTATATTTCTAATGAATATTTATATTCAAATATATGATTTATATAACCCATAATTACAAATGTTTTAGCAAAATAATACATGTTTATGATATTTTTATTTTTATTTTAAATAAAAAGTTATTAATGTAATTATCCCAACCAAGTGGCTTTCAAAGGAAAAACGTTTCACCCAAATATTTTATTGGTCTCCCATGACTCATAAAATAAGTTTAAGACAAGTGTTAAGGTAATTTTATATTATTATAATATTATTTTTACCTTGAATTACCCTATTTACCTTTAACCACAGTAAATACAAATCAAAAGTTTCTATTCACCAAAAATTATTTTCATCCCATTGAACCAAAATTTACTTTTTGATTACAACCTTTTATGTTGGGTTTTTCAAATTCAATTCACAGAAGTGGTAAAATTTCATTGAAATGAAAAATCCGGTTTTTAACTACTATGAATTAATTTTAACTATTCATAAAAAATTGTAGGTTTTCAGAAAAATACCAAAAATTTATCCTTAGATAAATTTGATATCGTGAATCCAAAATTGATGTATATTTTTTTCCAAAAATCACAAAATAGATGTCTAATTGATTAATTTAAAATAATTCTCTTTGCCAACATCAAAAAGCTGTTTTTTAGGAAATAATAACTATCAAATGATTGACATTTGTTAATGTCCAATTTCAAAGTGAAATTACATAAATGACCAAAATTGGATAAAATGGTAAAAATATAATCTAATTAAACTTTAAAACCAATTAAAAAGTTAATCTAACCATATAAATAAATTATATTAAAAGGATGTTTTCAATTAAAATGCAATATTTTTCACTATTCATTAAAAAATGAACTTTATCAGAAAAATACCAAAATTTTACCCAAACAAAATTTTGATGCCCCTATTCTATATAATAAGATTATTTTGTCAAATAGAACATATAAAATTTATAAAACTATATTTAAAAAGGGTTCGCCATCAAAAGGCGGTGAATCATTCTTTTAAAGAATATTAGAGTATTTATGCTTAAAACTGGATTCATTAAAATTTTAGGCCTATAAATTTTATTTGATAAATATAAAAACATTTAACAAACATTTTTAATAATATTGTAGTTAGTTAAGTTCATTCCTTACAATACAACAAATATGCTTTAACTACAATTTAAAATAATAATATTATATAATTATTTTTCAGTATGACTCAACGTTGTGTGCAAGATAAGATTTCAAAGAAACCTGTTGTTGTGTATCTGGTAGGCCATCGAACATAGAATCCCCATTGAAGTAAAATTAATATTTAATTCACAAATATTAACAAATATGAAAATTTATCATTCTTTTATTTACATGGGTTGTTACATTTTCCCCTAGGAGGTTGTGACACTACCCCATCAATGTGATTTTGAGTTTAGGAAAGACATGAAACCAAGTGCTTCTATGATTTTGATTGATACTTATTGGATGTAACCTTCTTAGTTGCGGGAGTAGAGGATTCATGTAGACAATCTGGTGAAGAAGTGTTTTATCCAACCTTGTGTGTCACCATGGGGTGATCTAGTGATGTTCTCCCAAAATTCAGACGCTGGTATGAGGATGTGCATAGACTTTTAGAAGTTGAATCTGGTGATAGTCAAGAAACATTACCCCCTTCAATGGATAGATGATTTTTTGACCAATTGAGAAAGGAGAGTTGATTTACTATGATCGATATATGGTCCAGATATCACCAGTTAATGATGAAAGAGGGTGATATCCAGAAGTCTGCTTTCATATTTAGGTATGGGAACTTCACGTTTTTAGTTGTGTCGTTCGGTGTTACCAACACTCCATCCATGTTCATGGGATTCATGATCATTATGTTTTTTGAGTCCCTAGATCAGTTCATCATTATGTTCAATGATGACATCCTGATCTACTCCAATTTAGAGAAGGTGCATGTTAAGCATCATGGAACTATCTTTCTTATTTTTTGCAGCCATAAGCTCTATGGAATGTTGTCCAAGTTTAAGTTATGGTCATGAGAGGTGCATTTATTTGGGCATGAGGTGTCTAAATAGGGTGTGGTAGTAGAACCGTTGAAGGTTGAAGCTATTTTTTATGGATGGTACCCAAGAATGTGGAATATGTTCATATTTTTCATAATCTAATTGGATATTAAAAGAGGTTTTTACCTAATTTCTATTGCATTGCATCTTCATTGACTAATTTTACAAGAAAGGACCAATATTTTCTATAGAGTGATCACTACTAAGCATTCATTAGTTTCCCAAAGGGGAAGTTTTTTACTGCTCCAATGCTCCAGTTTCCTAAGGAATGTGTGATATTTGAAGTGTTTTGTGACACTTCAAATTTTGGTTTGGGATGTGTGTTGATGCAGTAGGTGGAAGTGTCTCAGTGGGGAGACTTAGAGGTAGAGGTGTTTTATGATCATTTTGGCCATAGTAATGCTTTAGAGGGGTGGTCAAAGGATTGTATGAATTAGATTTTATTTCATGTAAAGTATATTTTTCTAATAACAATGCGCAATTGATTTCTTTTGGTCATTTCATATCTCACCCTTCAAGGTACATCCATGAGTTCCCATGATGCACATTGGCTTAATGACTCAGTTTTTGTGGCCTAGGATGAAATATGCAATATAGTATTTTTTGGGGAATTTCTTGGTTTTCCAATAGTTATAGGCTGAGCATTATGTTCCTGGTGGTTTGTTATAGCCCTTGGATGTTCGAGAGTTGAAATGTGATGACATATCGATGGCTTTTGTCAAAGGGTAACCCATATCTCAACAAGGTTATGATTTTATATGGGTGATAGTGGATCGGTTATGAAATCAAATGACTTCTTAGTGATCAAGGAATCCAGAATATTTGATTCCTTCGCTAAGAGGTACGTGGTTGAGGTGGTGCTGTTTCATGGAGTTCTGAATTCCATTGTCTCTTATCGGGACATGCTGTTTACCACACATGTTTGGAGGGGATTACAACCTGATTTTGGAACCTAGTTGTTCTTCAACACTAATTTCCATCCTCAGAAAGATGGGAAGCCGGAACAGACTATCCAGACATTGATTTATATGTTTTGGGAATACATATTAGGCTTTGGCGGATCTTAGGTATGACACCTACCTTGGGTGGACTTTTCTTATAATAATATCTATCACATTTCTATCGGCATGGCTCCATATTAACCATTGTATGGATGGATATTTCATTTACTATTGTTCTGGATTGAGATTGGAGATGCATCAGTTCTTGGTCCAGAGGTGGTGTAGAGCACAATAGATAAAGTTCATTTTATTCATGAGAGGATGAAAGAAGCAAAAAACTAGAAGTCCTTGTATACCAATCTCATATGGAGGACCTTGGATTTGAAGGATGGGTCCATGTTTTCTATAATTTCCCCTCATCATAGGGTATAGAATATTGGAAAATGGAGTAAGATTTCTCCTAGGTTCATTGGGCCATTTAATGTGTTGTGGTGTGTTGGAAAGGTGGCATACTAGTTGGAATTTCCACCATGGATTGAGAATTTTCCTGAGGTATTCTACATCTCTCAGGTGAGTCAGTATCTAGAAATATTACTCCCATGTCATTGAATGAGAAGAGTTTGATATTGGGGATGATGTGACATTTGAGGAGAAGCTTTTTGTTATGGAGGATCATCAATAGAAGGTGTTGCAAGGACTAACCATTACCTTGGTTAATGTGTTATGAAGGCATGGTGTCCAGGAGTAGATTACTTGGTGATGATAAACACATATGTGTGCCCAGTACCCATAGTTTTTTTTTGAGTTTTTATTATCTCTGTTTTGTTTTGAAATGTAATGTTTGAACCTTGTTTTATAAAATGTTTTATTTTCCCTTAGATTGAGATATATGTAGTGTGATAAAGTCTTGACATATAAATAAGGGAAACACATATTCCAAATCACGATTAATTAAATACCATATTATTAAACCCATGAGGGAGAGTCAGTGCCACCTAGAGTTAATAATATCTTCGCATGGAGGAAGGAATTCTCTAATTTTTATGTTTGGGATAGAGTAGTTCAATGGACATTGAGATCGAGCAATAGTTTTTTGGTTGTGTGAAAGGAAGAAACTTTTGGTTATGGTAGCTTGGATTTTCAGAGTGTCTATGTGGTCATTTGGGATGGAATTTATGGATTGTGGTAGCATTTGAGGTGAGGTCTGACTCTTTAGAGTTATCCCGTTATGTGATTTTGTGGACCCATTTTCCCTCTATGATTGATTTTTTATCTAGAGGGTGATAATAATTTGAGAGGTATCCGATGTATCTATTCATGACATTCCAATCCATTACATTTCATGTTTGTGTTGTTGGAGATTTTTATAGTAGGTTCTAAGTGTTTTTTTGTGGGTGTTGGGGACAAAACAAATCTACTGAAGGGATTACTCATCATCTAAGTACATTAAAGAATCTGAATCTGGGTTTCATATATTTTTTTGGGTTGTTCACGACATGTAATATTTTTCGGTTTAAACAATAAAATAATTCCATATATGAAGAGTTTTACATCAAAAATCAACCTTGCGCCATTACATGATGTGGGAGGGGATTACACATCTTGTAATTCCGCAATGCTGTAATGTTTTATGAATTTTCCAGATGCTCACGTTTTCAAAAACCTATGGCTGCAAGTAACTCTTCCTCAACCCCAGGAAACCTAGAGTCCCCTATTTTGGGTTTTTAGGATACCAACCCCAAGGATTTATTCATAGTTTCTCTCGTTCGATCCAGAGAAATATGTCTTCAATCTAAGGTGTTTTCTTACTATATATATGATTTTTCTTCCAGTTGGGCCTCCATTTTCTCCAATTCTCTTCCATATGTGATAGAGAATGATATTACTTGGTTCAAATGAGGTTATCTCTGGTTTTTTGGTGTAGTGGTTCCACGACATCCTCGGATGGATGCAGATCCTAAGTAAGAGGATATTGGAGATCACTCGAGTGGTAAGTTATCTTCCAAAGAACATTGACACCCTTTTGTGGCATGTTTTACATTTCCTCACATATTTTTGTATCATACGTGATGGGGATAAAGATGTTTTACTTGTGAAAATAGTTGAATACATATTAACAATAAAAATTGAACGAATTTAATATCAATATACTAGGGGCTGGGAAATGTGATGGATGATCCACCTTTGTTATTTATTTTATTGATACTGTGATTTTTATAGGCTAACTACCCACTAAAAATCATGGCCTTGGGGGGACACTATCAATTCACTAAATTATTTATGGAATTAATGCTGTTTGGTTTTTATTGAAGCATATATATAGAAATTGGTTAATCACATATATTCAGCTAATGATTGGGTGCCTCAAGATCATACTATTTCTGGGATTACACATGAATTAAATAGTGGAATTAAGAAAGGGATGCCATGTAAATTCTAGAATTGTGTTTTCTCATGGTTCATGGGGTGATGTGATGTCTGGATTTTTTCTGGTTTGTATTGTATTATGGTTGTGATCATAGTTGTTTGTTATGGGACATCTTGGGTGGTGTAATGGAATATCAGGTTGAGAGATAGATTGATTGTGGCATTTTTTAGAAGTATTTTCTAGTCGGGCTGTGGAACAAGTTGTTTAGTAATGTTATTCTTGATGGGGTTGTGATTTTGTGGTTTGTTCCATTGGCATGTGATCTAAGAGGGATGAGTTTTATGGAGGTCAGTATATATGGTATGGGTAACATTCCTAGATTTTCTCCCTGGGTAACATTCATAACTCTTTATCTCTTCTCTAAAGAACATAGTATGATGTGTCTTTAATGTGGAGTCATCTTAATTTATCAGGCTCTTCTCATTCTTCAAATTACATTTATTGTTTTTCTTATTGTGTGTTGTTCTTAGTGGTTTCTTGTGTAGTGGTGGATGAAATACTAATTGATTAAAAAATCTTAGAGTAACATTGGTTGGCTTGATTAAGGGAATGGAAATGGTTAAATAAAATGTTTTAGATGGGAAATGAGTTTTGTTAATTGTTTTATGTTGTTGTTCATTTAGAGGTAGCTGCAAAGTTGGAAGTCTTATGAGTTGGTTGTTTTTTTGAGAACCCATAGGTTAGGCCTGACTGTTTGATATCATGTATATATAGATTTCTATTATTCAATATTATTTCTATATGAACCACAACCTAGTTGAGAATTATGTGTCAAACATCTCCATTTTCACATGGGATGGTGTCTTTTGCAACATCATGATGGGAAGATGGATGTATGAACACCCTCTCTTCCATTATCTCTCTTCAAGGTGGTGATAGCCCATGATTATTTGGGTAGATTCTGGTGAGGTGTGAGGACCATATGTGTTTGTGTGGGTGGTGATTTCTTAGGTGTATTTGGGAAAAAATGTGTTGTGCTTTCATATATGTCTTCGGGATGAGGTGTAGTTTGTGGCCTAGGTTTCCCCAGGGGGGGATGTGCTATGGTTGCTGGCCTAGGTGTCTGTGGGTGATATGTGTAGTGGTATTTGTACAAGGTGCTTGTAGGAGGAGTGTGTAGTAGTTTGTGTCCCACGTGTCTACAAAATTGTTATGATATGGTTTTTAGATAGGGTGTGTGAGGGTGGGTTGTGACATTGTATCTTTGGAAGAGGTGTGAGATTTATGAAATCTACTGTTAGTGTGTGAGAATGGATAAGTAGTGGGAAATTGGTACGAGGTACCCTAACATCAAATTGATTTAATTATATTACATTAATTGACTTGAATTATTTGGTGATCATTCTTTACTATGGTTGGGATGTTTAGTATAATTATTAGGGTCTATTTGTTCTATTGTTTTCTCATGGTTGCAAAAGCATGGTTCCCTCACTGGTGTACAAGTGACTTTGTATTTCTTACTGAGTACACAATTATGCTCACCCTACATATATAAAACTATTTTATGGTTTAGAGGTTTATTTCATCGACCGTGTTTTACCTTACTAGCTCAGATCTTGATAGTTGTTTTGTCACTTCTCAGCATTACATTAGGTATTTACATATGAGACTTATGTATTTGTACTTCATCTATTTTATTCCTGAATGTGGGATGTTTTTTGTATTTTTCAAATATATATATATAAATATCATAGATTTTGTTTTGGGATGGACCATCTTATCTCTTTATCTTGTTTTTTATAAAGGTTTATTCCTCACATATTGTGAGATTTGTACACCTTTTTTGCATGTCTCCAACCCGAGGCCTACTGGAGGTGGGAATAAGTGGTTATTACAACCTTTTATTCATTAGAAACCAAGGAGGGGTATCTTTGGAGGGAGGGTCTTAAATGTTTAAGAATATATGTGATGATGAACCCTCTTTCTAAGAACCATAAAATTTTACTCAGTTTCATCTAACTATGGCAATATGGATACCTTTTGAGTCAACATTGTTATTTGATTAGATATCCAAGGGATATCTTTCAGAAACCATCATTTTTATCCAACTAACATAAGAAACAATGGATCATAATTAACATGGTTAGTCTAGCACATTTTTCAAAAATATCTATCTTTTAATGATCAATCAATAAACCATCACTTGAGATTATATGACCCATGATTGAAAAATTCTCAAGAGAGGATTCATACTTAGTAAATTTAGGATATAAAATCTCATTCCTCATGGTTTTTGATACATGACTCCAATGTTCATCATGATATTAATTTAAATTTGAATATATAATAATATAATCAATAAATATTACATCAATTATCTTAAGATAATCACTCAATACACTTTTAATTAGAGTCAAGAAGATATTGAGAGATTTTGTAAGTCAAAATGTAATATCTATAGATTTATATTGATCATACCTCACATGGATGATTGTCTTTGTTAAATAATCCTTAATGACTATCAATTGATGATATCTAGATAAATGATCAATCAATCAAAAATAATGATCAGATATTAGTTGAACAACCATATCATCATTATGGGGTAAATGAAAATTTTTCTGAACAATGATCTTTCTAAGTTTCTGATAATAAATGAAAAATGTGTATACCATTTTTTTGTTAGTAAAAACAATAATTGAAACGAATTTTTTTATATTAGTTTGTATGAATCCATTTTCATGATTCTACTAGAGTTAATTCTCCAATTACTATAATTCAGTTTGGGACATTCTATATAGAGTCTTCCAAATTGGTTTAGAACAATTAATGAGTTATATTAAAAAATAAACCTCTAGGTTCTTTGAAAAATATGGAATTTATTCAGAAAATACATCATCATGGTACCAAAAAATAGTATTATCATTGATTTTTTGTTTCTTTCCAACAATTTGAGATAAATATCCCTCAAAAATAAATACAAAGACCCATACAAAGAAATAAACTTGAATGAGAAGTTTGAATTCGTTCTTACATAGAAAGATGATAATTTGTAAGTTCAAAATATTAAATTTGAATTCCATTCCATGGAAATTGACATAGGATACATATATAGAAAAATTAAATTAATGGGAACAATAAAAGAATTAAACAAGTGTGATAATCAAAATATTTATAGGAATTAAATTCCCACCCACATTTATTTAATAGGAGATATAACAATGATATTCAACCATCATAGCATTAATTTTTTATATTATTTAGTAAACATCAAATTATTGATGTGGTGAGGTGATAACATCATGAAATTATTTAGTTATAAGTGAGTTGGTTGATATAGAATCAAATAAAATGTTTATTTCTATAGAGTGGATGTATGTGAGCCTTTTCCAACTTAATTCATGTGACCCATTCCCTAGTTATGATCGCATGCAATTTTACATTGTCTCTCTGATTCACAGGTTTCTAATTTTGATTGTCACCATTAAACCATAGATTTGTACACTAGTTGGAATAATTTGAATTTTTATCGAAATTATTTCATTGGAATGTTAGTGGAATATTTGATTAATATTTTCCATCACTAATGTCACTCACTGTCCTATTCACGTCAATTCTCCATTCATTAGCTCAATAAAATTCCTTTACAAACATGAAAAATTTACTATAACCCATAATGGAATTTCTTCAATGCCTACTTCAACACATATAACATTTATAAAGAATATTTTTCATTCATACATTCATTTTATTGTTATATTTTCATTTCATTCTCATATATATCCTTTTCCCTTGAAAACCATGATATAACTAAGAGTCTCTAATTTCAATTTCTAGCTACAGAGCATATAAAAAAACATCATCATAGATATCAATGTATTTTATAGCTAATTAATTTGAAATAATTTGTTACAAGACACTATGAATAAGTCGTGATTACATTTAGGACTGATTATAATACAAAAATAAGACATTGTATATATGGTGAAATTTTCATCATAGGTAATAATTGATTCCTCATATTTTTGATTTAGTTTTAAGAATTAAATTTCTATTTTCATTTGTGGAGTTAAAGAAAAATAATTAATAATAAATTCCTTAATAAACTAATACTAGTTAAAGAATTAAATTTACTTATCTTGAATTTTATTCCTGGTAAGAGTCCACAATTTATTTGCTTCACCTTCCAAATCATATATTTCCACAAAAAAATATTACTAGTTCCTAAAACTGGGGAATTAAGAATATCTTTTTTCTAGTACTGATCCATTGTTCTTAAATTACTGGATCATATAAAAAACTAATTTATTGTGTATATTTCATAATAAATCACTCAATAGTTATTTTCTCTATCATTTATCAGTTTTGAAGACTATAAAATGTCATTGTTTCATTAATAGATTACAAGTGTTTTGCGAGCATTGGCCTCTGATTTCATACCCATAATTAAAAAAATTTATATTAAATTAAAAATAATTGTATTTTTTTAATAAAAATTATATAGTGAAAATATAAATTGAATTTATAAGAAAATTTGACTTTGTGAACACTTGATTAGAAAAGGCAGTTTTATATAAAATCTATATTTTTTAGTATTAACTATAAAACTAATCTATTCAGAAAAACAACAAAATTTCATCATATAGTAATTAAGATATGATGATTTCCAAAATGAAAAAATTTATATAAAATATACCAATATATATAATGGTTAAATTATATAAAATATACCAATATATCTAATGGTTAGGGGATCGTATTTCATGTTTTTCACCCTATTGTTTATTTAAGAAAACTTTTATGAACTAATTCATGATAAAAATAGTTGCTTGTTTTATATTTCTTGATAAAAAATCTATTACGGAAAGGTTTCAATGATCAATACATTGAGATGCTGTTAAAATTGAGTAAAATCATTACACACCCATTGCAAAAATCATCTAGTTTTCATGAGACATAGAAATGTCTATTCATGTGGTGGCTCTACATTTATGTCCATTTACAAGTGAACTTTATAATTTAGCATTCTACCTATAAAACTAAAGGTATTTTATGTGCACAATCACGATGAATATGAATTGATGAGTATTATAACTCATTACCATTGATTTAATGGATTTATTTTAATACTATAATACAATATAAGTATTAACAATACCTTCACCATTAGATATAAATATTCATTAGTTTATCAGCATAAATGTTTATGGATTCAATTTTTTTCATCAGTGTGACTTTTTGTTATAATTTTTATTTCTATATACACCCAATGATCGGGAGTGAATTCAGCGATTCTAAAAAACATTATTCAAAACATAATTAGATATTATTGTTAAATTTCCAAAGTCACTATTAATCTACTATAGAAATTATATTACCAGAAAAAATTACACACATTGAATGGGAATAGAATCTCAGATTTTAAATGGTTCACATGTATAGATATTCATTCATGAAGAAAATATCAATGATGTTTTGATATGAAAAATATTCATTGATCAACCATTTAGCATTTAGAATACATAGTATAACTATACTACCATCCTATATCCATGGAATCTTTATCTTGTATACCAAAAAAAATCAATTAGGAATACATAAATGAGGTTATTAATATGTAGATAAATTTTACTAGATTAATGATGAATGATATTATGCCACATAAGAAGGGTTATATCCATGATTATTTAATATTAAAATAGCTGTAATTAAATGTATGTACAATGAATTAATATTTCAGGAACTAATAATTAATGACAATACAATGGACACTAAATAACCCTTCATTCATATATTTTCAATTAATTCATTAATACTAAATTTCTGTGTCTTATCTCTAATATTTTGATCATTATATCATTAATATATATTATTATTATTCAATGTTACTAATAATATTAATTTTATAGTTTAAATTAATTATCACTTTCAATTCAAACACAACACTCGGATTCATGAATCTGTACTAATAAATTATATTAGGATTTATGGAAGGAATTCAATACAACTATGACTCCCGAAAAGTAAATATTCATAAATTTCTATTTGTTCTGAATAATTCCCCGAATTATTGATATTAATGGTTTTCCAATCATTTTAGAAATATTTATTTCAAAAGATATTGTCTTCACTACAACCCTTATGTGACATTTTCAAAATAAGAGTTGTTCTTATTATTAGTCTTTGTTGAAAACATCATCATTGGAGGTTAATTGAACAATTCAGGTGACTTATTTATTGAGTTAATTTATTTAGAAATTTAGAATCCAATTATTTGACAAATAATATACTTTCTACATCTAAATTTATATTAAAATGAATGTTTTACATCCATCCCATGAGTGATATATGAAATAGAGTAATTAACAAAGTATTAAAATGAATAAAAGACAGTTTCATCTAAAATAGTGGCAATAAATAATCTTAGAATTCTTGAGAAAAAAATAATTAGACTCAAAATTGAATGGAAAGATTTTTTGAAGACTATTATTTCCCACATTAACATGTACATTTATCTTCTTCTTTTTTGGTTCATGGAAGTTGGTTTTCTATTTTATCTAACTAATGAATTAATATCATCAGTAGATAAAATTATTAGTTATATTTAGTTAACATTATCTTATTGATAGTATTTAGAGTAGTTGTAGATCCATATTCAATGGATAATTTGGATATAGACTAGGTTAGAGATGGTTTAACACGAAAATACATAATATATAAGGAATTTTTAATAGATGAAATTGTGTTGGGTGGTGGATTAGAAAATAGAAAAGTAAATTTTTGAGAATAATAGTGGTGGAATAAATTTTTTTCCCCCAGAAATGTACACATTTATTATGAATAAAATAACTATGAGATTATATTGAAGATGTAGTGAAACAACTGATAATGATTCAGTGTTACTATATGAGTACCATCATGTTTAGAAATAACCCAGTACAACATTATATCTTGAATCATTTCAAAATATATTAACATATTATAAAAGAAAAATCTCATCCTACTATATAATGTTAGATTTGTTTTTTTAATCAATACCAATTGGATGAAATATTTACATTTCCATATACCAGTCACATATACGAGAAAAGTTAGCTAGACCTAAGAGTTAAAAATTATCTTTCTAATTATGTAGCTTTGAATTCTCCCCTCACATGTTTATATATTTCACTATTTAGTTTATGTGTGTATTATATGTTACTATCATGAGTTTATTTTATAATAAAAATGGGATATATTATCCATTATAAACCATTTTATAAATTATAGATCTATAAATTTAGCTAGAATAAATTCTCAACTAATCTCAAAATATTGAAGGGGAGTTGTAAAGAATAAAAATATGAAAATATTGAAAATATTATATGGTTCTTATGTGGTCTCAAAATAATATTTTCCTTTAACCCACTTCATCTATTTGACATCGCTTGATGATTTTGTTCTAACTAAATGCCTATATCTTTTGTTCTCTAAATGGTTCAACATGGATCATATCTACCATATTATATTTAATAAACTAATGATAATAAAATATAATAAAATCTCTTATATAGAAAAAAAATTACATTAGTGATGGTGAAACTCTTAAACTTCTTATTTTGAAGGAGGTGATTAAAAGAAAAGGTGCAATTAATTATTCTTATGTGGATGAATATCTAGTCGAAATCTAAAGATATGCAGCACATCCTAAATATTACCATCTCAACTACATAACATAATGTGATTATGTCATTACAATACATTCCCATAAATATTTTATTTTTTAATTTTTAAAATTATGAAAAAAATTATAAAAATATACATTTCTTTTGCAATAATTGTTGTATTTTCTCTCTATATAAATAAAGTTTCAACCAATAAAAGGATTTATTATTTACCAAAACATATATACATACTATAATTTTATTGAAATAATATATTTGTTAAATTAATTCAAAAACGAGTTATATGGAGACATAATAATGGGGAAACTCAGATTCTCAGCAATGGTAAACATACGAAATAAAAAAACATTTTTCATGTGTGATAATAAGGTGAGAATATGGGGTTAATTGAGATAAAAAAGAAAACCATATCTAAAAAAATAATAGATTATAAAAGAAGAGTCAAGTCCTATGACATTCCATAAAAAAAATAAATGGATCAAGATATTTTTGTAACATGATTCATTAAACATAAACCAATAGATCAAAACACAGTAATAAGAATGATCATAATACTATGGAAAAAACCTAAGAACAAGTATCGTTATATTGAGAACATATTCAAGCACACCCATTCATTTGTTTTTTAGAATATCAATAAAAACCCATGCTTTAGTTTGTTAACATATCCCAAAAGGAGCAACCTTTATTCTATTTTAATATCTAAGAAGGACCACCCATAGTTTCATTGAGAGAGAATATGTGACATGAATCAGTCTCCTAGTTCATTCCCCAAAATAAATTTATAAAAAAAAAGATTACAACACATTCCTGAGTTGTAAAAAATTTACACCAACAAGGAATTGAAAGGGGTACATTTGAATGTTCTAAGAAAAAACAGACCAAACACATGGGAAAAATTCTGAGAAGAAGACTCCCTATCGTAATTTCATGCATTACTAGAAGAAGTAGTGAATCTAAAAATCTGAGAATAATTGAAGTTATTCCATGGGAAATTTTATTCTATGATGTTAGCTTGTCGACCAGGGAATGCCTTCATAATCTTCAAAACCAGCTTTAGAGGAAGGAGAAATGTATCAAGAAACATTATAGGACAAAGACTCTCTTATGAAATTTCACGCACTGCCATATGAAGCTGTGAATCTATAGATATGTGAACAATGTAGTTCATTCCAGTGGTAATTGTATTCTAGGATGTTGGATTGTTGACCAGGTAATGACTTTATAATCATCAAAACTGCTTCACCCCTGCTCCATGAAAAGTATATCCCTCAAGAAATAGCAATATTTAGAGATGTCCCAAGTCCACAGTGGTGTCCCGCATTAATTACAGCAAAAACAGAGCCTTCATCACTTCCCAAATTTCCATCGATTTTAAGAGGATTTGTTGTGAGTCATCTCAAAAAGAGATATCCATTCCGATGAACCATAATTCCAGCTGAAGACAGTCCAGGGATGTACTGGATAGTTCAGTTTGCATTCATGGATCCTCCAGAATAGAAAATAGAGTTCGCCTAGAAAAATAGCACCACTATGTTACTCTTATTTAATGAAGTGAGGGTTCTATGAGGCTTCCTACCATTTCAATGATAAATCCATGGCCTCATACTTTTCTTTCCAAAGTACTCATTAATTCATGAGGAATTATTGATATCATACAATGCTTTGTTATGGGCCAAAGAGCATGATAAGAATTTAGAGATGAAGCCCCCCAAAACACATCAACATAATTCAGAAGTGCAAACATCCAGAAAAAAAGAGATAACTATGTGAAAGATTCTAATTCAAAATGAATGAGAAAAAGACCGATGTGTTTGAACCACCAAAAGCATGTTGCATCATTGGAGATATCATCATAGAACTAGTGAGAAGTATCTTTTTAGAAAACCGAATCAGGGTTAAAAACCACCCACTAGCCAAGATTTTCCAGGACGAAAAAAAAACCATGTGATTTCAAATGGGGAAAGAGCCTCAGGTGTATACCAGAAGTCTCATAACAGAAAAAAAAGAAGAAAAATAGGGCCCCCTCATCAGTAGATAACAAGCATTGAAATCAAATAAAATCAATTCCAAAATTCAAATTGGATGCACAAACAACGGTCCTTGTGACTATAGAAGAATATTTCTCAGAAAGAGGGAAAATCCCAACTCATTTCCATGGAATATCTCTAATGTTAAAATGAGGATTGTGTTTAAATTCCTCAAACAATTTGATGAACATTATTTCTCCGAATTGCAGGTAAATTTCCACAGCTATTTCACCATTCTCGTATGTTTCAAAAACAATTGTGCCTTGATCATTAAACCAATCTTCTAGTTAATCCAAAACATCATCTACATATTGATATGCATCCCACACAACCGGGTTAGTGTTTTCATTATCACTATTGTCACTCGAATTATCTTCACTAGAGGATATACTAGAATTATTAGCAGGCACAATCTGTGGAGAGGTATCTAGATTCATCTTTCTAGAAGCCTATAAAGACCTAGTAACCATTGTTCTCTCAAGATTAGAGTAATCTCTATGTTTCTGAGTATTCTTTGTATTTTGAATAATGAATCCATCCGAGTAAATAATCACCTTTTTACCTTTCCTGGAGCTTGATTTTATATAAGCATCCTCAATTAGACAAGCTTGGTCACAAACATCATGTGAATTTTCACATGAATCAGAGTGGTTACTGTGCTCCCTCTCTTGGTAGGCATTATGAGGTTCATTATGTACCTTCTGAACACCCACCAATGTGGGGGGAATTGTTATAGAATCTAAAACAGTGTTAATTGCAATGAAAAAATCCGAAAGTTAATTTTTCTCAGAAAAAGGTCTCAATGATTGTCCAAACTAGTCATTGCCCCCATAATGAGAAATAACCTCATAAGTCTTCTTATTGACATCAATTTGATCTCCAAGAGGGAAGTGTATTTCTAAAGGGCCACCATTAACTTTATGAAATTCATTTCATTCTTCTATCTTTCGTTTTCCTTTTTCTACCCATGTTAGTTTACCTGTCAGTGGACAAACTACTCTAGTATCACAATCAATCATGGAATGTCCAAGATTGTGGAAAACAATGAAATAGGCATGAATATGCTCATAGATCACATCCTGAAAGAACTTGGAATGTCTATTTTGTGTCCATATTTGGGGTGGGAGAATTTGGGAAGTGTCAATCTCAGCAAAAATCCTAGCAACATATGGCCTTGATAGATTCCTTGTTGCAAAGACTAATTTAAGAGGAGTTCTAATGAGGCTGGAGATTGGAAACAATGCATTTTTCTTAAACTGATGAAGGGGTAAACTGGGGAAGCCATGCCAAACCAGAACAATAGGAGATTAATAAAAAAAATTAGTCTAGGGTCCATTTGAGAACTTTCATAGAAGAACCCCCAAAAACCCATGATATTTTTTCCCAAAGTCTATAATAATCAATTTCACAATATAATATTAAAATAACACTGGAGGAGTTTAATAATCCAATATGGAAGCCCATAGTACCTATAACATTAAGTTATTTCATTAACTAAATCAATTATGGGTGACATTTGATGAATTTCCCAATGAGTGAAAAGCGTATGTATGTGGAAAGGAGGTTTACATCATTTTCAGAGAATGAGATCTTAGGCTGACCTCTATGTTGATAGAGATTTGTCTTGACTTGAGGTCCAGGGTTTGTTTCATCGTTAACATTGGGATCGTTAGAGAATTTTCCAAAGACAACGTCCATGAATATTCAGAGATTATCATTAGGGTTACTTGGAGGATCACCTAAGGGTGAGCTCGGCATCCGTGACAACAAACTATTTGGGTCTCTTTTATTCACCATTAGTTTCTATGAATATCCATGAAGGATCACACTATATCATCTCATCATATATAAAACATTATCCAAGGATTTGGATTGGAACATATTATTCCACCCATCATAATCAACAAATATGACTTCTGTATGAAATAATTTAACTCAAAAAATTATAAGGAATAAATGGGAAGAAAAGAGGTTTCATATAACACATCATTGATAACCTTTTGTTTGAAAATATTTTTTATATTAATTTCAAATGGATTCGCATAAGTAAATAAATAATAAATCCTAACATTGTAAATTATGGTAAAATCAATGCATATTAGATAATATAATGTAAAATTATAAATAAATTCCAATTAATCATGATAATAATGAATATGGTTTAAAAATATATAAATAGAGGGAATATAGTAAAGTCAATAATTTTCCCAATAAATAAATTTCTGGAATCTATGTGAACAATATTAAATCAAAGTAACCGATAATAGGACACTCCTAGAGGAAAGGCAAGGAATTAAAAATTATGGTTATATAAAGAATATAATTATCCATATAATAGGTTATGATGGATCCTTTATCTTAAATAAATTTATTTTTTCTCATTTATTAAAACATTTTCTAAGAATTGATTGGTAGATGAATAATACATTTAGACAGATGATAGAATTTTATATTCAAAATCATAATGAAAAGTAACCTTGTTCCTGAAAATTATTTTATTTAAAACAGATATAAAAATGGTAAAATATTTTACTTTAAAAAAATGGAACATAGGATTAAATGTCCCAAATTATCAAAAACCCATTCTTGTGGAAAAAATTATAAGCATTTTATATAGAAATTCAATATAGTAATTTCATCACATATATTTGGATGGCCATTATAATATTTTTTGCAAGGGAAACATTTTAGATAATAAAAAATTACATTTTAAGAAATCACCAATAATTGAGTCCGAAAATGAATAGTATTTTTATATAGAAAACACGAAGTGGTATATAAGAAATATATCACCGATAGATTAAATAATTTTATATTAAACCAATTTTTCTATAAAACCACATTGTAAATTGAGAAATTAATATTATATTTGAAAATTGGTTATGAGAAGTAAGAAGATCACCTGAATAAATCAATATTTATGTTACAAAAAGAGATTGAGATATTATCTAGAATGAAAATAGGGACATAGAAGAAAAGATTCACTGTTAAGGGGGAGAGGTATTATTAGAAACATTAATTTTTTATTATAGAAAACATATTATCAAAGAATATATTATTGGTGATGAGAAGTAATTTTTCATATAGAAGAAGATGAAATAAAATATAAAATGGGAAACTGAAAGATAAATTAATTTTTGAAATGTATAGTCATGCAATGGTGACTATAACCCAATGAATTAGAAACTGAGTTGAAGAATCCCTTATGAAATTATAAGCCATAAAATGAAAACCCCTTAAAGGGAATGATTGAAAATGAAAGATTAAATACCAGGAATAGTGAGATCATTGTGATTTTATGAACAATAAAATGTTTTATATATTCTATTCCAAAATTAATATGATATATAATAATATGTATGTGTTAGGAGATAAAAAAATTGAGGTATGAAACCCATAACATTTATTCCCTCTTACATAAACATGATCAAATATCATGTAAAATTAAAATAAAATATATTAATAACATATTTCAAAAAATTATTCACATTTATAACTACTTATAATATGAATTTATAATTATTTTATAAATGTATATCTGTTAGTTATTATCGATTTTCAATATCATATGAGAGAATTCATGATCGTTTTGAATTTATATCATAACAATAATGTTATTCTTAATTATTATAAAAAAGTTATACATTACCAAATAAATAAATATATATTAATCATCATTTTTTAATTATTCCATAATTCATTTCCATTAGGTTAAAAATATACATATGGTTCGGGAAAAAAAGATATTATGAAAAATTAGTTCTATCTAGTTCAGTAATTAAAATGGGATATATTAATAACTATGTTAAAAACTAATAACAAATCTCTATAATATTTAAAAAAATTAAATAATTTATTTTAAATGATAATACATTTATAAAAAATTCCTTAATCAGTAATTATCTAAATGTTATAATACCCTTAATGTAGGTGGTAAAAAATGTCCCAAATGGGAGTGTGTTATAATGATTTTAGAAGTAAAGAAATTATTTAATATAATGTAAATATAAGTTTTTAAAAAGAATAAACTTGTAAAACATATCATAAATCATAATTATACTCATTATTATAACTATCTGCGTAATTATTCAATGAAATACAAAATTCATCATTCGTGGATGTTGTAATACGCCATACACAAGATTAAAAATTCAATTTTTCAAAGAGTAAGATAAAATGCAGTTATATTCATACATATCATTTAAGAATAATTATAATAATTAAAATATTAGTATATTCATCCATTAAATCCATCAATGTTACTAACTAAGATTGGTGGTGGTGTAAAAAAACTCCATCATTTAATGGTTGTAGAAGTCCACACATACACATGATCAATGATGTTTTTACACTTAGTGGAGGGAAAGGATTGGATAATGGTTGATCGTTTAATATAATTACCCCGAATGTTCGAGAGCCATGTGAAGACCTACTCCCATAAGATTAAATAAAGAAGAGTTAAAACAGTACAAATCACTCAATGAAGGGGATATTTACACAACCTGGTAAACACAGTACCAATTCTATCATTGTGAGGAAGGTTATTGCAATAACTAGGAAGAACAAAGGACCAGCTAGAGATCACCTCCATGATTTCCCTTTTTGAGAGCACATCCGCCACTTGATTTGCTTCTCTGTAGACATGAGTAACATCAAGAGAAATTAATTCTGCAAGCTTTAATGATCCAACCCAAGCCAGAAGCATTCTCAACGGGACACTCCTGAACCGCTCTTTGAGAATCTGGACGACAACAAAAGAGTCCGATTCTAACCAGATTTTCCGCCAGCCATAACGAGTAGCATATCTTATTGCCTTAATCATATCCCATAACTCCACCTCAATAGAATGACCATTTCCAATATAGTGAAAGAAACATCCTTTTACAAAGCCTCGACAGGTCCTGAAAACACCACCACATCCAGTAGGTCCCGGCGCACCAGAGGATGCCCCATCCACATTCACCTTTATATAATCATTGATTGGAGGAATCTACCGAATATATTTTAGCACCTTGGGCTTCCTCTCCATGCCACTTACACCAAGAGTTCTCAATAATAGGAAATCAAACATGTTATTGTTCATAAAGTTAGACTGCTTTACCGAAGCAGATTTAATACTTAGATGAATCACCATCATCCGCTCCTTGAAGGAGGGCCTTCCACCATTGAAAACCAACTTGTTCCGGGCATTCCAAATATAAGAAATAACAAATACAACAGAAACAATGAGCAAGGAGTAAACCTTCTCATTGTTTTCTTCATGCATGATAGAATTGAACATGGCACCAACAGAATTGAAGACCATTTGACAATGAAAAATATCCATTAAATACCTCTAGAACCGAACAGCAAAGGAGAAGGTAATGAAAATATGATCAATATATTCATCCATAGAAAGACAGAAGAAGCATATTTTTTATAGTGAATATTATGAAAATAAAAGTCTAAAGAGTAAGAGGAAATGTTATTTCAAATAGAGGACATAGGTAATATTATTAAAACTATTTGTTTATGAATATTTTTGGGTATTATATGTAGATTTTTTATGGTTTAATAAATAAATTTAAATGAATTTTTGTGTAATTAAGGGGTTTATGTATCCTATTTTATAAGTAATGAAATGGAACATTTGTGAACACACATTATTTCTAAATAATGAAACGATATTATTCATATTTAAATTGAAATAAATTATAAATAATATATTTTTGGGTGATTTAAGGAAAATAAATATTCCCCAAATTTAGCCCCATATTTTTTTAATATATTTGAATCCTTTTAATAGTTTTTTTAATATTTTTCCAATGGTTTTTTACATTGGTGACAATTTTTTTACAATGTAATATAGGTTTTGATAAAAATAAAAAATAAGCCCTCTTAATAATGTTTATTTTACGATAAAAAATTATAACTGTATTTTATAACATTATATTTATAAATATTATAAAATTTATTGTTAAATGGAATCATTTTAAAAATGAAAAAAGTGTTTTAGAGAAAAAAATTATTTCACCATTTAGTTTTCATAATAATATTTACTATGGATTATGAATTGAATGAGTGATATTATATTTTTTTATTTGGGTAATCATCATATCAAATCATTTATAAAAAAGATCAAAAGAATTTATTTTAGAAAAATTACTTAACATTAATAAAGCAATTCATTAAAACAACCATTTCTCATTATCATAGTCATTAGCATTAATATTATTAACCAGAATTTTATTCCTAAAATTATATTTAATATATTTTAAAATATAATTGTGTTCATATAAAACATGAAATCCATTTTGTTGATAAAATTTTTATAAGTGATGATAAATATTTTATTATAGAAGTGAAAAAAGAATTTATAGAGTTAAAAGTTTTATATATTTCCAAAAAATTAAACATGGAGTTTATTAATAGAAAATATAATTTAAAAATGACTTATTTTTCATAAGATATATATATAGTTATAAATAAATGGTTTTAAATTTTGTTATGTTATAAATGTGAAGGTAATATCAAAATCATTATTTTATTAACTGTTTAATTAAACTTTAATTATATGAGAAAGAACAAATTCATACAATGATAATTTTTAAATGTTAAATCCCAAATGATATTAGTTTTTTCAAATTAAATTCGAATTTTTAAAAAAATTATAGTTTAAATGAAAAAAAATTATAGAAAGGAAATATTCTCTTATAAAAGAAAAAAAATTTAAACATAAAATGTGTTTAATCTTATTTCATATAAACTACTATGAAATTTAATATTTATATTTTCATATATAAATATTAATATTACCAATTATAATAATATTTTCACTGTAATAATTTTAAATTAAGAAAGAAAAATTCAATACATTTTTAATATTTCTTCGGGAGGCTTCCTTTTAAAAATATTAATTTATGGAAATTAATAATGTGTTATTATTTTAATTTATTATTATATTTTTATCTACTAATTATTATATTATTTATGTAATTTTAATGTGTAATGATTCATTTTAGTGGACTGTTTCATTAGTTTTGTATTCTTTTTGACACTAAAAACTGAATATAATATAAATTTCAAAGGTCCAAAATGTTGTGTCGTTACAAAATATAGACTACTTGTTATTGAGTACCAAAAAATTATAGCTTAAAAATAACTTGATGAATGATATTTAAGGTAATAATATATTTTTATATGTCTAAAGAGAGAATGTTTAACTTGGTTCATTGTTAACTCAATAACACTCTTATTGTCACACTGAATCATCTTGAGTTGTTGCACCACTTCTCAATGTTCATCCATTATCCATTTTATTCAAATTAATTGAGTACACGCATTTATGAATGAAATGTACTCTACCTCTACATTGCTCATGGTTGTGCCTTCCTAATTTTAACATGTCCCCATATAAATTTTCTTCTTATGTTGAATTGAATATATCTTATAGATTTAAATATAAAACATCTTCCTACCAATCTGCATCTTAGTAAGAAACTAAATCTCAATCTAAAACTATTATAAAAAAATATATAATATAATTCTCCTTAAATATATCTCATTATATGATTTTCTACTACTAAATTTCCAACGTTTATAAAATAATGAACGTGTATTTCCAAGATCCTATATAAAATTATAACAAGCCAAATTCATGTGAGATTCAATTGGAATCTAGTAATCCTTCTTTAAAATGTTGAGTCTACCAATTTTTTTGTAACAGTTGAAGATAATGATTTCCATAATTGCATCCCCGTAGATAATTAAATTAAGGACAATGGCTTTGGCCTTAACCCAGATAGTGCCCCTAGGCCTGATGGTTTCAATAACGGTTTTTCTCAAAAACACTGGGATGTATTTCAGAATGATGTCTATATTATGGTTAGAAATTTATTTTGAAAAGAAATTATTCATCATGGATTTAACTCTCAATTCCTTAATTTTATTCCCAATGTGAAAAATGATTATGAAATCTATATCTTCAGACCCATTTCCCTTTTAAACATTTTTTTCAAAATTATTACCAAGATAATTGCTAACAGAATCTCTGACATTAGTAATATAATTGTATCCTGGAATCAATTTGGCATCATCAAGGGTCGATCTATAGAAGACTGTATCTGTCTTGCCACTGAATCCACCAATCTTTTAAATAGATACTCTAGAGGTGGTAATGATGACATAAAATTAGATATCACTAAAGCTTTTGATACTATTGATTGGAGTTTTATATTTAAAGTGCTAGCCAATTTTGGTTTCAATAACATTTTTATCAATAGAATCAAAGAATATTTCAACTCATAACATATCTCGATTCTTGTTAATGGCTCTCCTAGAGGCTACTTTAAATGTTCTAAGGGGGTCAGACAAGGTGATACTCTCTCAGCCATTATTTTATCTATTGAGTAAGATTACCTGCGTAGATTACCTAGTCAAGATGTAGATCAAGGTAAGATACAAACGATTATTGTCTGTAGAAACCTATTCACCCAATCCCATCATCTCAATGCTGATGATATCATTTTATTCCTCCAAGTAGAAAAAAGAAATATTAATAAACTCAAAAAAACAATTTTGCACTATGAAGAAGCGTCAGGTCAACGTGTCAATTGCCACAAATCTTTTATCTACTTTGGTAAAATATCCCCCCTCAATATAAAAGGTCATACTATTGATGTAATGGGGGCCATGAATGGTTCCCTTCCTTTTAACTATCTTGGTGTCCCCATTTTCTGGGGCTGACACAAATCCATCTATTTCCATCACATTGTTGATCAAATTCATCGGCAAATTTCCTCTTGGAAAGGTAAAACCCTTTCAATGGTGAGAAGAGTTTGCTCTGTAAAATCCACCATAGTATCTAAATTGGTCTACTCCATTATGTTCTATAAATGCCCGGTGGGACATTTAGAACATCTTAGTATTGCAATAAAGAACTTTATTTGGGGTGGAAGTACTCTCGAGAGAAAACCTGTTATTGTCCCCTGGTCTACCTATCGTAAACCCATATAAAAAGGAAAAATTTTCATAAAAAATATTAAAACTTTCAATGATGCTCTCTAATCCAGGCTCATGTGGTCTCTTATAAATAAAAAATCTCACTCCAAAAATTTTCCTAGGGATCGATTATTTGATAATGATAAGATTGGTAGTCTTCATTATATGAATTCTTCTATTTTTCCCTCTATTAGAACAACTTTTTCCTCCATTATGGAGAATTTCAGATAGATTGTCCACAAGTAATCGACACTAATTTTTTGGATTGACAACTGGAATGGATCCCGCCTAATTTATAAGGTTCCAGATGATTTTACCCCTATCTATAGTAATATCACCATTATGGATATGTTTAATTCTCAAATCATTAATTTTCCTGATAATGTTAAAGAGATTGTCGAGAATTACTCTTCCACAACTGATGATGATCTTCTGATTTGGGAGCCTGCTCAAAATGGCATGCTTGATTCAAAAAAAATTATAACCACTACTTTTCCAACTCTGACAATAATCTATGAGGGGTTAAAAACATTAGGAAAGAATTGTTAAAACCATCTCGTCTTACTCTTATGTTGCAGATTGTGCATCAAGAAGTTCCTACTAAAATTTGTGTACAATATTATGGTATTAATCATTATTCTAAATGTAGAATATGAAATCAAAATCATGAGGACTTAAATCATCTTTTATTATCTTGTGACACTTCTTTTTCTCTTGGAATTACATGTTTTATCTTTTTGAGTGTAGATGTCATTTGGATAACTTTATTTTCTCTTAGCAAAAATGCACAGTTGATTAACCAGGGTCCCCCCATATAAGAAACCTCTTTCTCATTGTTTCTTAGGAGCTTCTTCACGTCCTCTGGTATAGTAGAAATGATTTTATCTTTAACAAAAACTCAATAAGATTAAATTAAGGTAAAATAAGGATTCTTATTACTATTAGAGAGGCTACCTCAACTCAAAAGGACCACTACGACAACACCGTTATGGATTCCGAGATCCTTCGCCGCATTAGAGTTCATAGAAACTACCTGAAGCCCAAATACACTATTGAAGTTTTCTAGAAAGCTTCTCTTACTTGCAGGATCAATGTTAATGAGGAAATAGCTTCAAAGGGAAACCCAGGACACTCGGGTTGTGGTGGCATCTTTGGAGACCATCTTGATCAGACCTAGGATGCTTCTATGGAAGCTGCAGTCTCTCTTCTGCATTGGAGGCTAGAATGGAGGGTGTTGTTCAAACTATTTCCTTTGAAAAAAAGTACAACTGAAACAACATTTTTATTGAGAGAGAATCTAAGACTATAGTGCAAGAAATTTAGAAGGGTGTTTCTCATCTTGCTTGGACTCTCACCTCCCTATGGATTGATTGTCTTT
Source organism: Viscum album (assembly GCA_963277665.1). Taxonomy (NCBI): domain Eukaryota; kingdom Viridiplantae; phylum Streptophyta; class Magnoliopsida; order Santalales; family Viscaceae; genus Viscum; species Viscum album. Next base: position 1,377,823,176 of record OY728132.1, on the reverse strand, counting down.
ACTCACTCTGGAATCTCATTTTTTTTGTCACTCACACCTTCCAAGAATCGAACTGGATTGTCGATGGTCTTACCAACAAGGGATTTCCTCATGAAGTTATTTGGAAGAATGAACTTCCTTCATATTTTCTTCTTTATTATAGTAGAGATACCAAACAATCTCCTACTTTTCGTTTCATGTAATTTCCCATTGTATTCCTTACTTTTTTGAATAAATTTTATTGTTTTGGCCTATTTATAGAACATAAACATCCTTAAAAAATCATTAGACACATTAATACTATAATAAGTTCCATTAAATTATTCTACATACCTCTAAATATTCTATTTTCTATATATATTAGCAATATGAACCATTATTCTCATGAAAAATTCACATTACTTATTTTATCAATAACACCTCTTTAGAAATATAGATTTATTAAATAATTTCTAAGCATGCATACCAAGAATAGGGAGCCTACATGAAACCATATAGATCATTTATCAATATACATAACTTTTCAAAATCCAGAAAAATAAGAAATTATCACAGCTTTTCAAGATCAAAATCCAATTTTAATACCCAATTTAGGAAAATAAATCTTCACATATATCAAAAGTACTTTGATTCCTTAATTAACTAATATTTTCATGATTATTATAATAAAATTCAACTACATAATCCATTATAATTGTCTGCCATGTTCATCTCAGTTGACCAATGTATACATATTATATATAACCCTCTTTTTATACTAGAGCACTCTTTTAATTTATCCAAATAAAATACTAAATATCTTTTTATTCATGATAAAATTATGTTAATTTTTTCTATAACTTCACATAAAATTATCATATCAATCCCAAAAAATTATTCATTTACGGTTTTCACACAGAATTCATCCTTCATCGCTTATTCCAATGTAAATGGTTCCAAATATGATACTAGATTAGTTTCATATAATCATTTCATTATTTGAGTCTCTGTTAGGGTGTATTTTTTCTATAATATTTCTTCTGAGCTAAACATAAATTCTACTCCTTCTTATTTGAGTCATTTATTGATTCCATTTTATGACATGCTCATCCAAAAATTCAACATCAAAATGAAAATTATTTAGAGGAATTTTCATTTCTTCATAATTCATATCAATATATTAATCAACATAACACATTATTTTAAATATTGTATCTCTAGAATTATTCTTAGATGTAAATTTAATCACATTACATCAATGCTTTAAATTTTTTTCCAATTTATTGAATTATTTATAGGCATGAATAATATATGTACATCATAATTTTTTTAATCCTTGAATATAATGATGTATTTATATATATTTCCTTCAGTATTTTAAATGAGAAACCTAATTAAAAAACTATGAATTTTATCAAAAATGGATTTCCACTGTACCACACTTCATATATCATATTCTTTACATGAAGACTATGAAATTCCACGTCTTTTGGGAACACAACCACCAATAATGAATATTCATTGTAGTGGTGGGATATTCCCACCAATATACAAAAATTATTTAAAATATATTTTACCATATTCTTCCACCTTTACATAACTCAAATATTTTTAGTTTTCCTACTTGAAGAAAACTCATACGTTATTATGTTTTTCTTAAAAAAAATTTATATTACTATTTCGGTTTATTCTGTTTCATTATTAAATTTTAGAATGTATATTTTTATGGTCAATTACTTATCATCACTACTTTAGAATATATTAAAAAATATAAAAATTCATTACTAGACCTCATAAACATAATTTAACAACCTGAGACTTTGGAATACACCTTTATCAAAATTAAAACATTGTTAGATAGCTTATCTTTCATGAAACTGCAAACTAAAATTATATATGACATACATTAATAAAAGAAAAGTATTATACATGTGTGAAATATTTTATTCCATTAATTGGTGGGTATCGATATAAATAACCATATTATGAAAATAGTTTACAATTTATATTAATTCAAGTATGATATATTTTTATTAAATATTATTTTTTTCAACTTATTAATTTTTATGACAATGTAAATTCGTATCACATATAGAAAAATAATTTTAAACATTTTCACAATGTTTTTAATTACACAAATCTATGTAATCATTATTTTAATTATTTTAGATTTTTCTAAATTGTTCATTTTTATCTGAATTGTGAAAAATGAATTATTATAGAAAAAATGTGAGATTTATTACTATATCATTATATAAAAATGATGTATAAATTTATTATTCAGTAAATTTAATCAATAATTTATTTTAAGGGTTATAATTTTTAATTTTAAATATTTTTCATAACATATATATCCTATTTTTAATATTTTGAACATAGGTAATATTTAATTTAAATTTAAAAATATTTTTCTTTCATTTATTTTAATTAAACATTTTAATGATGATATTCACTTTTGTTTTATTTTGAAATCCAAAGAAAATATTTATTTTATAATAAAATAACTTATATCATGGAAATTAATATCATTGATACTTTTAAATTAAACACTAATTTTTAATCATAATATCGCATTTTTATATATATAATATTTTTATGAATCATGCCGGTTAAATATGAAAATAGCATTTTAATCACTGAATATTTTTGTTTGAAAAAATTATATCAATATTTTAGATAATAATGTTCAAATTATTAAATAATTCTGCAACCATCTCCTCCCCCAAAAATAGTACTCCTTCTTGTTGGAAATGAGAGAAGGGAGATGGTGAATGCCTCAGTCCCGCCTCTAGTTGGCCCCATGTTATGGACTAGCACTGAGAGCATATCTTACATAGAATTAAGCGGAATTAAAATCTAATTGAATATTATGGAAAAGGAATATAAGATATAAATAACAATAAAATACTAGTAATTCATATATATATATATATATATGTATATATATAATAAGACACAAGCACATAGATGTAGTGTCACACAAAACAGAAACAACTAGAAGGGAAACTACAAGTAACCAAAAAGATAAACTCGATTGTGACCTCAAATCCCAAAAAGCTCCTAAAAACCCAGAAGATATTAATATTAATCTTGATATTAAGGATCATACTTCTAAACTATAAATTATTATAAATATAGTGGGATAATAATAGTATATTTGGTAGGATCCTCCCCCAAGATTCTCATGCGAAATACAAAGAAAGAATACAAAAGCCCAGTGGAGAACAAGTGAAGCCAACTCATCACCAAAAAATGGACATTATGTTTCCTACATAATAACAGAAATCTATTACTAATTAGTGCATACATGATATAATATATTATAGTAATAAAAAACAAGGGTGTCACACAACCTCTTCCCCGCTAGATTATCACTATACCACAATGATGCATGTTCTAATCCATCTCTTCCAAAAGATATGTTGGCCCCAATATTCCTAATATAGTTATCAAAAAATGATCATAATGCATCATATCATAACATCATCCCATACACATATCCATATATAGTATTTGAGTTGTTTCCAATATCCACCACAACCTATATGATGTGAATCATATATTGAGTATTATACCTCCATGCATTACAATCCCTACACCATGTAATGTAAATAAAGATATCACAACATATACACATAAAAAAATACATTGGATAAAATATTTAGATATAATTATGTTTTAAATAACCATAAAAATAATAACCATATACACACATATATGGTAAAACTAGCCACCAGGCTGACCAAAACATAACACTATCAGGATAAGAGATCAGTGGTAGAGGGGGTAGTCAATCATCCTTCCACACTAACTTATATATTGGGGAATAGATTTACCTAGTGTAAATTGGGTGTCAATTTCCCTAACTAACATGGGTTGGGTAATGTATGAACCTATAAAACATGTAGGGTATAAAATAGCTCAAAACCATAAGATGGACAAAAACTAGTCCTTGGATCAACTCATCTATCACCGATCAAACACCTAGATGATGTTAATATGGATTATATATCATATATGTATAATGGAATTTATTAATACATGAATTAAATTACATTATTAATTTTTTTAAATCCACTTTACATTAATTAATTAACCATTAATTACCAAAATCATTCTATATTACACAATTCATTAACTGTTAGTGTAAAGTCTATACCATCTGCAGAAAATACAAACTGAGCCGATGGTTTCTCAAAAGTACATATGATTTTAATTCATTAAACACTAACTCCAATATTTCATACATTAATTGATCATTATTACCATAACATAAGTTCATATACTCTAGGAAAACATTATAAGGTACTAGCATGAGATGAAACCAAGCACATCCAACTACCTTAAAAAGTGAAGAAATGAATGCTAATAAAACAAGAATCCAATATATTTTTAAATAAAATATATTTAAGAAGTAATAATAATATATCTCAACATCAAAATAATGGGTAATCCCAGATTCAACCTATTCTATTATACTATTTCCATCATCAATAGAATCATGCATATCACCATGCAGATCCCTGTCACTAGCATCAACTATTGAAACATCCTATGGAATCCAAACCTATATATCCTCAACCATATCAGCCTCTCATCACATGAAATAGATAATATCCTATGTTTAAATAAGTATGAAAACAAAAAATTATAGTCCACATGACACTCTAGGCACTAAAAATGAGGAATCCACATTCTATATGAAAACGAACATTGAATTCCACCCACCCAAGAGAGTATTCCAAACTATATCTATAAACAACCTATAAATTGAACAATTTTTAAAATAAATTATTATTTTCCACCTTAAATTCCATTTTACCACAAAAAATTCATTATAAAACATTCCATTTGGTTGAATGTAATTCTGTCCAAAAAGAACAAGATGCTTCAGGCCTGAATTGACACAAAATTTAAATGCAGTTTTTTCACAGTGTAAAAAGAATCCTCTAGTTTTGATAGAGATGAAATTCCACTAAAGCTCATTTATCCTCCTGCAACAATCTAAAACCAAAAAACTAGATATTTAATGGGACTAGAAGAAAAATTATATTACATTTTATACCTCTCAAATTATACTATTCTTAGAGAGTCAAAACCTGATGTAAAAAAGAAAATAAGTCTGAAAAACCTCCCCATGAGATACCTAACGTGGTTCTAATTTCACTACAAACACCACCTAAAAGACATTAAAAATGAAACAACCAAAAAAATATTTCATAACCATACTATTGTCCTTTTATAAGATGAAAACAACCAATATCTAGTAGTAGGTAAAAAAACCTCATTTTTTACACCACTGCATCACTACATGACCACATCCCATCCTCTTCACATCCCATACTAATCCCATACACATAAAATACATTGACCTTCGCCATGATTTTTTTTCCAAATACCATATTTTATGTCTATATATTTTCCTATTTAAGTGAATATGACTCCCCTTATGGTTTTTATTCATTAAAATATCAAATTTTCTTGATTAAGAATATGTTCTTTCCATTTTTATAATCATTAAGCCTTAAAAAAATCAAATCAACAATGTAATAACATATCTAATAAAATAAAAATATAAAAACATCACATCAAAAGAACATAAATAAAAAAATATAAAATCCAAATATATCTATGAACTTTCAATATATTTACATATCTCCATACCATGTAATCTCCTCGAAATCCACCATGCCTCAACAACACACAAACCAAGGAAATTTGTCATCCACAAACCACTTTATCATGATCATCCTAGATCTCTTTTGGTTTCTACATGAACATAACATCATTATTAATATCAAAATATCACCAATAAATTATGTGGAATTCATTTTGAATATATCGAAAAAATATTAGAAATGTGAAAAACCTCATGAGTCCACTCTACCTTTGGTCTAAATGCAATCTAATATTCCACCTGACCAACACTCCCCAAAAACACAAAGTTAACAAAAAACTAGGGATAACTCATATCCCCGGCCAAAATATTTCTTCAAATGTCATGGGGATGATCTCAATATTAAATGGTGTCTATCTCAACCACTATTTGTATCTACCTTCAATCATGAAAGGCCTTATATCAATCTTTAACTCTCTTATACTATTTTTAATTAGCTGGATATTCTAAGTCATTACCTACCCAAAATTATGACTAATAACTCCTTATTCTCCAACCTCCATCCATTTTAACAGATAATTACATGACCATCCATATATTTCCTCAAATGGAGTCAAGCTAATGGGTGAGTGATAGTTTTGGTAGGAAAACTCATCCAAATGTAATTTCCTTCCCATGATCCAATAAGATAAAAGGTGAAATCTTAGACCATGTCTTATTTTGTCTAGAGGGTACACTATTTCTAACCATCCATCTGATCATGGGATGTTTTTCTATGACCCAACTTGGATCTAGAACCATTATGCAATCCTCTATAAACATGAAAGGTAAAACAAGGATCCCATACCGAGATGATGGTCCTTGGTACCTAGTAAAGCCTAACCACATCATCTACATACCTCACAATGAAACATGGAACTCAATTAATGGATCCTACTATTGGTGAACTATTCAGAAAAAAGTTGTTGTTATTCTAAATTGATAGCATGTTCAATATATTTTTCCTAAAACATAGAAATTTTGACCAAGAGGGGTAAGAATTTGATTCCTAAAAAAAATTAATATCATATAGAAAATTACCCTTGTGTATTGGATACCAAGTGTTAATGTGCGTTTGGTAAATGGTTATATGATATATAAAAATAAGATTAATGGAGATTATATAAAAGGGAACAGAAAATTGGGTATTATTAAAGAACTTTGAGAAACATACAAAACCCAAAATATTCATTGGTATATATGTTTTGAACAGTGGTGATATATGTTTTATAGTTGGAATTTTTCCATTTCATAAAGGGAAATGCTCATGTTTTACCAAAAATTTATCCACCAAGTGAATTTTTAGTTTTACACATAGGAAAAACCATTCAAGTTCAACATATACATAAATGTTTCTTATGGATGATAGATACTATGTGAATCTGTTATGTTATAATTATGTTCTTGGAAATGTGATCAATGTTTATAAATTTTTCTTTATTATCCCCATGATAAATAGATAATGAAATTATATATTTTATGAAATTATCTTAATGTTTATTTAAAGGGGATACTTGAGTGAAATTGTTTCAATTTAGGTTCAAATGATCATGGCGTATAGGCCACCAGTTGGGAAGAACATGAGTACCTAGGGTATATGTTTTCATTGATTGTTATGACTTAAAACCTTATAGGAGGTGTGAGAATAAATCAAAATTTTGTATTTTTGATTTAATATGGGAGTGTTGGTTGTGTTGGAGTAGTGCTTTTATCATTAAAAACAAATTTATCAATTTAGTGAATTTCTTGGAATTTTCCCCTAAATTATAGGATTCTTGTGTATTTATAGGCATTCCGGGCCACATGCACTGAGGTGGATGAATATAAGATGTGGTGGATCACACATTCTAAGATGAAAGGTATGGATGCAAGAGACTCGTGAGAATAATAATTCTATCACATTGGAAATTAAAGTTATTGTTCACGTTACAATTGAATTGATGATGTTTAATGGTGTCCATTCTAGGAAATTATTAACTTGACAACAATAGTATTCCATAATGTTTTTATTTCTATAATGGTCTCATTTTACCAGTCCCTCGGAATTTGAGGGACCCAATTCATTTGTTCCACATGAATTCATATATATCAATGTTAAAAATCATGGTGGGTTAGGTATGATCCTTCCCTTTCATGTACACTATGAAGAAAATTTAATTACAACATTTTACTTGATCTAAAATTTATATTTTATTATCACATTGATCCCCATATATTGTTATATAGAACATTTTCAGTTCCCATACACACCAAAAGAACATATTTTACAATTCCTTACTCCTCACTAAAAGAATATTTTAGGTCAAGAGCATAAAAACTCCTATATGAGCCATATCCAAGATACTAAGTGTGTTAATATAATATATTATGTCTCCCTAGTATCTAGAATGAAGTATATTATGTATAATTAATTAAAAATACTCTTTTAACTTTCAAGGTTTTGTCACCTACTTTTTTTACAACTTGGTCTTGGGTAAAATAAAGGCAGAATTCAGATCCATGTCATTTATTTGTAGATTCTTTACACCCCTATGGTATATTATATTTTATTAGCTACTATAAATGATTCTAGTTCCCATTACAACCTACACACACTGACCTACTAGATGATGTCTTGTTGTTTATTTAAATTGACCCCCTTAAACATTCTCTAAGAGCATGGACTTACCCAATCCTTCTCTTAAGAATTTCTATTATACTCTATTATAATTATTATGACCTAATGTCCACTATATTTGGGGCCCTAATCTATGTTTTAACTTGATCTCAGTCGATCCTCCCTGTATGCCACATGCTTTTGACTAGCAACACAATTCTTTAGAGAAATACCGAAGAGACTATACTCTATTTTCTGAGTAATGTCACCAAAAGAAATAATATGAACATATTTAACAACCAAAAATAACAAATAGATATAAAACATAAAAAAACTTCTAACAAGTAACCAAGTAGCACATGATAAAAAAATATTATGAATACTCTATATGTCATGAAAGCATACAAATATAATTTGTAATACCAAAACCATAAAGACCCTAAAAACGATCCTAACATCCCATGTTTTAACCCAAAAACCCATGCATAAACTAAATAGAAAGCCCCTATTAAGAAGTTTCAATAGAAAAAGTATCTTTTTCATGGGTACCCACTTTCTAAAGCTACCCATGTAATATGTGGGAACACCTCAGTGAGCTACCAACAACAGTGTCAAATGTAATGAATGGTCATCCCACATGTGTTTGAAAATAAATCAAGTTAAAGAAGATAAATAATGAAACAATGAAAATATATGTCTCTCAATGTTTAGAAATTATCAAATAATCATTTTATCAATTAAGTTCTCTACATTCAACAAACCAACTAAACTATGACTGGTTGCACAGGGAGCCTAAGTCATATCCTAAGTTGTTATACAATTTTAATTTACAGAGGGAATTGACTAATCAGAATTTATCTGCATACAATGGATCCTTTTCTAGTAATGAATTCATGTCTAAATGTTTTTGATGATTGAGCCTCTGTCTGACATCCTAACACATGACCTAACCATATATTGGGTATCATGGAGCCTATTTCTGACATACCTACTAAATAATTCATATCACCAAACTTTGAACCCTGGTCCATATAGTCTCATACTATGGAATATTTTGGGTAATGGAGCCTCAGTCAGACTCCATATCCCATGAATTATAGGGGTTTGTTTTTTAACCTTAGTCTAACATGACCTTTGGGGGTAGATCCTCATGTCTATTACCCCAAACTACCATATATCCATGTCAACATGATTCTTTAACCTTAACACTGTAACATAACACAAGCCATAACAATTAAACACAATATTCATTTCCAAATGTTACTCATTAGACATATATCACTTATAAGGAATTACCATTAACTCATATACCAATATTCCAAATGCCCGTTATAATATATCATAAACTAAGCACATTAATCATTTAGTACATTTCATAGTTATGTTAACATTCCAACATAATTGTTATGTTTCTTATCCCACTACCCACATATCATTTAAATTACTATTTTACCAATGGACCTTTAAAAGTAAACAATAGAATAAAAAAATCAAATTACACATTTGAAATCATCTTGAATCCACCCTTTGAAACACATGACTTTCTCACATAAAAATTAAAACATGTCCCAAGCTTTCAACTCCATTTCGAATTGTTTGAAATAATCATTATGAATTTTGACATGAAATGGTTTATACCCCCATTTCAAATCATCATTTAAAATACATTAATAAGAAACCCTTTTCAAATCACATGAGGTCAACACCTCCTTTCAAAACATTGATAACTTTGAAAAACCAATTCCTTTATTCAAAGCCACATCCCAGTCAAAACCCAAAACCCGTCATTTAGAACAATTCAAAAACCCCTTATGAACTTAACAAAACTATGATGGACACATATTATTTATCCTATTAACCAAACCTTCATACCCCCAAGACAATTTATAGTCCATTAATTTCCATAATTACCCAATAACATTGTTTACCAACTAATTTTAAAAATTTCAATGGTATGGAACACCCTAATTGTAGCCTTAGGTTCGGTCAGACATCATCAGTTAATTCAACAGCGTCTGAGAAGGGTCTCACACCTCAATTTAAGGCCTAAGTAACTTTACAAAATCAAGGAAATTGAAATTTTACAAGAAAGAACATGGGAAAAATTATATACACATATATAAAAATGGAACTATATCAAAATTATTTAAGAACACCTATCTTATTCCCATAGACAACCACTCGCTTAAACCTATATCTAGATTAAAACATAGAAAAACATCAAAGTTCCATCCATAATCTATAGTAACAGATGATTTTAAAGATTTATAAGGATAGGAGGAAACACACCAACACTGTTATAGAAAATGCATGGAAATAGAGTCGAAGACATACCCAGAGAATCAATTCACACTAAACATCGCTCCAAATGCCCAAAAATCGAAACAGAATCACCCTCGGAGGGGAAGGGTACTTATAGTTAATCAAAATATCTGTAGGTATTCAAATGGGGAAGATGTTTGAGGGGGGAAACAAATATGATTCGGAGGGAATATTAATTTACCACTTTTATGGGACGCATGTTTTGGCCCCATAGTTGGCCAAACTATGTGCCAAAGGGACATATCCCTCAGCCCAAGAGGGGACAGGCCACATGGTGTCTTGGTATTAACTTCAAAACATGGAAACCCATGTGGAGTCCAAGATATACCCCCATTATGTGGGGAGTCTTGGAATCACAACTTCCCCTGACCAGGCACATGATTTGTACTAACCAGGTTCGAACCATGTGTCACACATTGTTTGGCCTCTTTGACTCCTAGTTCCATGTCCTGGACCCCTCAAAAACTGGAAAAAAAGACCATACCCTGGAGAACTACTTAATTAGACATCACAGGGGATTTAAACCAAAATTTAAATTGATATATACCGCCACACATGTTCACAATCTTACAACCTCCCGACCATATAACTGTCTATCCTTGATAAACACTTCCCAAGAATGACCAATCCTCCAGGGAGAATGGTTAGGCCACTGGAACACCTATCAAAATTCATCACCCATCTTCCTCCCAAAACATGGTCATGTTGTAACAAAACTCGTATCAAGGAAATAGTCCTACCCTGAAAAAATTTCCCCCACCATGATCAAAAATCATAAAACTAATCCACCTTGGTAATGTATCCACCCCAAATCATCATTACCAACATCAAAAGAAGATATAATTCATGGTAACATAACTAAATAATCACACAGAAAAATAGTGAAAATGTACACCAATACCTTGTGAGATCCAATCGTAACACATTCTGTCTAATCCACTTCACAACTCATGTTCCAATTGGTTTTCCCCATCTCACCTAGTTCTTAAATATTATAATAGTGACACATGATTGGAGTCACCAAAAGGAAAGAAAATATTCAAACCACATTTCCTGACATATATTGGTCTCAAAAGAGATGCCCAAAAGCGTCACTACATTTTTAAAAATCCAAAGTACAACTCAAGTATAACAGCCAACTTAAGGTACTCAATATGTTGAAGCATAATTGAAGGATTATTAACAAAATTGAAACACGAAGAAGACTCTACTCCTTGAATTAATGTGGATGTCATGATTTTTCTTATGAAAACAAAAAAACATCAATGACTACCCATTCTCAACATCGGGGAGAGGCACCTGTGGCATTCATCGACATCAATCCCATCGAGATGGCCTCTATCATAACCATTTGATGGTGTAATCCCCAATATATGGCTCCATAAATGATGATCCATGTGAATATCTTAAAAGAGGATCCATTTCCAACCAAAAATCATATTGTTATCTTTGTGTAAAGCTAGAGATATCTCACCATACTTGATATGATGTCAAGATAATATATATGATCGTCACTAGCCAATAGTACACAATGAAGTTTTTTATGAATGCCACCATGAACTACCATTGCCGATGTCACCTCCCACAATGGGGTCACCTTTACCTACCAAAATTACCATTCATCCCTACCCCACAACATCTCATTAACACCCAGTTCCCACAAATCGAATTAGATTTCCCACCAACACTCACAACTACTTCACGGCCCTCTATCAAGCTACCTTGAACCTATATTCCCATTTCGTACCATTACAATTACCACACTCGATTTATCATATCATAACTCTAGTGATTTACATGGGATGGTAGTGACCACAAAAATTATTGAGAACAAAACTATCTCTCACATGAATTTGACTTCCCACTACGATCACATGGAATTATGAATGGTGTTTATATCATGCCAATTGTGCACCCATACCAATTGTATAATACCTTAACAACATGTTTACACTCTATACCGACTCAAATCCCTCATGGTCTGTCATTTTTATGAGACCACGCACTAAATGTGACTACAGATCACATAATTCAAAAATCACCAGATATATCTCAAACATCTTCTCACTCATCACACCATTCTTGTGTTTATTCAACCTCATTGGAATCATGACATTGTTAAAATTCACATCCAACAAACCAACCATCCATACAATAAATCACATCCATGTGACGACCGCCACCCCAAGGGTCACTTCCATACCAAAAGTGTTCATCCATGATTTGGCCACACTTTCCTTTATTTCCCAAAATCAATATCGATTCCCATAAAAAATCTATTGTACAATGCTCTAAACAACTGTGCATCTTCCCAAAAATGTATTTACAACTAGAAAAAATCACTCAAGTACCCCCTGAGAAAGAATATATTGAAGAAGTTTTCACTTATAACACACTCAAAGGAACCGAACATGAATCAATTTTGCCTCTAAATAAACCACTTGTGCTTCATATCATAAGGAACCTTTAACATAGGGATAACATCCCATGAGGCTAACCTTGATTTTCAAAAACTGTCAACTCATAACCACCACGCGGGTCGCATTTACAAAACCATTATCATTACTTCTTATCCCTATCGTCTATCATACACTAGGATACACTCTCTATATGCCACTTCCAAATCCTAAAAATTATTCTTGTTTCATATGAACAAAAAATCACTAGAAACTCAATTTGAACAATCCCATAGTTTATCATCAAATATAAAATGGTAGAAATTCCAAAAATATAGTCACATCATGTAACAATCACTAGATCTCTCCCTAATCAACACACATAAACTCTAATATACCCTCTACTGATGGGAGGCCCTCTTTCCCCCATTCTGAAACACACTACATCAAATGCACCATGAGACATTTACTCTAGGGTTTTCACCAACGATGCCCAAACACATACATCGACACTATTTTACAAAAAACCACTATAGGGTATAAAACAAAACTATCAGAATCACAAACCATAAGAGTTTCGAAAACCACCTTAATAGAAAACAACTCATAACCCAAGGTCCAAAACCATTCTAAGGGTAAAATAAAGAAAAACACTCTATTCCCATATAATGGACCAACAAATCCTCATATCCCCAAACCATGTTTCCAAACAAGGTAACTCTCACTGCCCAAACCACCCATAAACATGGTTTGTTCAAAACACTTGTTGTACCCATTTCTAAGGTCCCTATAGGTTCCATAATTTACTATTATTTTTTTAACTAAACATTACCATTTAAACCAAAAGTACCTCATTTGAAAACATTCCATTTTAAAAGAATAAGGATTCACACTTGGAAAACCATTTTAAATAAAAAAATTAAAAAAATAAAATATCTATTTAAAATCATTTTTTCAGACATATATCCTTAACAACCTTCTAAAGGTAATATCTACAAGCATAAATTCTTGAAGAAAAATACACTAGTAGCTTATGAATCCAAAGGAACTACCACTCACAGGAAACATATGGATGACATATCACTCTTATATTCCTAGAATGATGCATAAACTTGCACACATTCTCTTTTCTTTCTGGTCTAAGAGATAAAACCTCATAAATATAAAAAATCACATCTAAGTAAACAACTAAAAGTGATAGTATCAGCAAATCATAAAACCAAGAAACAAAACAAGAATTAAAATCCCTTGAAACCTGATATTCCCTCATACGTTGGTCTATATGAACTAGGAATGAGATCATTACCCATCCCTGAGATGATCCTAGCCTCATGTATACCTTTCCCAAATAGTAAGAAAAAATAAACTACTTAGATAACAGTTTGTAACATCCCCGTCCCATTGGCTACTATATTCAGTGCCCAAATCTAGGTCTTTTCATGACCTATGGAGCACCTACCTATATTCCAGAGGCTACTGACTGGTAGTGTGGGTGTATGGATAAGCATTGGGGACACTATACCATGTTTTAAGGGTAATTACATAGTAGAAACAATATAAACATATATAATAACCAACATGATAAAATAAATGGAAAACATAAAACAAATTCCAAAAATTAACCATGTATCACATTATATAACAATATGATGAATACACTTCATATTAGATAGTCATATAAATAAAATGAATTGTGCCAACACCATAAAAGATCCATATCCTAGTCTTGACTTCCCATGATCTAACCCAACCGCCAATTCATAAACTAAACACCATACCCTTATCCTAAACCATTAACAAAATCAAGTATCTTTTAGTTAGGTACCCAAGATACATGGTGGGCTAAGCAGGTTGTGAGTACAACTAAGTAAACCACTACTAACAGTGTCTATATAAATTACCATTATGTACAATAGTGTATACATATAAATAATGTGAAACAACTAAAAAGTAAATGAAGAAAATATTTGTATATCGAATTTATGAAATTATCAAAAAACCACTTTAACCAGTCTGTTCATTAGAGTAAACCAACCATATAAACTAGGTTCGGTTTTACCGAGAGCCTAAACCATAGCATACATTGTTACAAACATTTAAATAATAAAGGGGGAATTCAATAATCAAAGTTTTTTACATATCCAAAAACCGTGGTCTGGTAATCATTTAATTTCTACATGTTTGGGTAGTATAGTGCCTCAGTCTGATATCCCAACACCATCCAAGAACTTACTTTGGGAAGAATGAAGCCTAATTTTGACATCCCATATCAACAATACATATCGATAACCTTGGAACCAATGTCATGGTAGTCTCTTCCTATGAAAATAAAAGGGGAATTGAGCCTCATTCTTACTATGTTTAAATGTATTATAGGAATAGGGTATAGAGAATCAGCATAACTCAACCCATTGCTGTGTATTCTCATGTCCAATACCCCACACCACCATCAATACATGGTCACATTTTTCATCAACCATAACAACTTTACATAACACAATTCATATCCATTAAACACATTTATCATTTACAAACATAACTCATTAGAAATATCTTAGATATAAGGCATAACCATTAACACATATACCATTATGCCAAACTCCACCTTACTCCATATCATCTTCAAATAACAGTAATCAATTTATTTCATTTCAGGACCATGTTAACTTGACCACATAACTGTTAAGGGTTCTATCCCACAAACCCACATTCAATTTAAATTACTATGATCCCAAAAGGAATATTTTAAACAATATAATTGAATAAAAACTCAATATACTCATTATAAATCATCTTGAATCCACCCTTTAGAACACATAACTTCCTCTTTGAAAATCTAAAACTTGTGCTAAGTATTTCATTTTCATTTTAAACCATTGAAAAAGGTAATTATGATCTTTCAAAAGAAAGGGGAAACACCCCAAAATCATCATTATAAATGAATTAATATGAACCCCTTTTCAAATCATTTGAGTTCAAATCCTCGTTTAAAAACATTTATCACCTTCAAACATCAATTCATTCATTGAAAACCATAACTAGGTCCAAACTAAAAACACACCATTTAAAAAATTTCAAAAAAACTTTATGAGCATACAAAACTAGCATGGAAACATATAGATTATCATATTAATTAAATACAAATACCCAAAAAATAATTCACAGCCCATTAATTTATATAATTTTTCTATATCATCATTTACCATCCCATATAAATATTTTCAAGTGTTCGAGACCCTCCAAGTGTAGGCCCATGTTCAGTGTCACCTCATTAATGAACCTAATAGGGCTTGAGAAGGGTTTCACACCAAAATCTAAGGCTCAAATCACTGTTCAAATTTAAGGAAATTAATATCCTATAAGGAATTAAATAATAATAACCACATACCCATATATACCAAATGGAAAATGGGGAAAAAATTAATACCTCATACCTCATGTCCGTAGGAAACCACTCGATTAATCATAGACCTTGATTGGAACTCAAACAAAATTCAAATCCCCATACAAGAATTATCTTGAAAAATATGGGGTTAGGGATTCATAAGTATAGGAATGAACAAACCAAGACTCTTCCAAAAAATAGGAGGAAACAAAGTCAAAGGATTACCCATAACATTGATTCATGCTAAATGGATCTCTAAATGCCCATGAATCAAAGGGGAATCTCCCATGGAGAAAGAGGGAGATTCTAGTCCATCACCCCATCTATAGGGGTCAAATGGGTAAGGAATATTATGATTAAATAAATAGTATTGGGGGAGAAAATGGTCATTTCCAACTTTTTAAGGGTCACACAGTTGGACAAACCGTGGACCAATTGTGAAGATCTATCTATTGAAGAGGGGATATGCCATAATATCACCTAGGAGAAACCTCATAGTTTTCCAAACAATGTGGAGCCTATGATCTAGCCTCTATTCACAAGGAGGATTGGTCGCATGGTTTCCCCAGGCAAGATGCACGGTTTGTACTAACCATGAACCTACCATGCGCTGCACATTTCTCAACATCATTACTCCACCTTTCATGTCCCAAATCCTTGAGAGACCCCAAAAGAACCCATACCCCAAATAACCTCTTTATTATATATATCTATTTAATTTTTAACTAAAATTAAAACTGATACTAATGTCCAAGAATGGTCATGATCTTACATATATTATAATAAAATCATATAAACCAAGTCCTTAACAAGAATTTCACTCAGTTGAATTATTATGTTTTTATTATATAATAATACAGTTGTTATCACTGTGAAAACATATAAATTTTCCCCCAAATAAAGAAATTTATGAACCCATTCCATGAATAATCTCCCACTGGAAACTTGGTTGAATCTCAACTAATATCCTATTCATTTCACTAGAGGATATACCACCAATACCAGTATAAGAGAAAACAAATTAATAACTACAATGAGTAAGAATACCAATTTTAGTACTCTATAAAAGTAAAAAAATTACAAGTGAGATCATTATAAAAATCTCTAAATAGGTTTTCTAATAGAACATCTTTGATCATGACTAGTAGTTTTTTGAATCCTGCCTATAACATGACATATATTTTTGTGTCAATCCTCTCAAAAAATAGTATGAATAAAATACAATCTTATAGATGAGTAGAATATTCTATCATAGTAAGGAAGACATGGGAGTGGTTCTTAATTTCACTCACCTTTTCTAGTATGAGTGTCTCATGAAAGAACTCCTAAAATATAAGTTTAATATAGTCATCCACTTTGGTCTTTAGTGCAATTTATATTGAATAATAACACCCAACCATCACCTAAAATGTCTGAGATAAATAATGGTTCCTCTATTTATAAGCATATCCTCATGTGTCTTTATCAACTCAAATATGCTTGTGAATGTGTTATTCCCTTCCCCAATATCCATATTACATCCAACACATAAGAAGGCGGGATGATTCAACACATGGAAGTCTAGGGTAATGTGAAACATGATGGAATACCCTTTTTGTAATCCTTCACCTACCACTAGAACTATGGAGAACCCCCATCTTGAAAATTCTTTCCAACATGAATCACTAGGACTATCTTAGGAGCACGTTCATCTCCACCCTCCTTAATAGAAAAAGGTATATCCAGTCATACTCAACCAAGAGGAATTTGATCGATCCCTTTATTAGTCCAAAGAATACCATTGATAATGAAATTTAAAAAAAATAGAACTCTGATTCAAAATAATATATAGTAAATAAGGAGTTAAAATTATCTTAATAGTTATCATCACTAGATCCCTTAATATATACCCAGAACACATAAATCAACACACCACTCCTTAATCAATCATCTTATACAAACAAAAATACCATTTGTTTGAGTTCACATCACACAAACCTATATAATTAGCATTTATAAAATATTCTACAGTCATAGAAATTCTGTCACTTTTTTTTTCACTGAAATGAAAAAAATAAATTATTTGAGGAAACCTTATATGACTTATTATATGAATTTAAAAAATGAAATATCTTTTTGAAAAATCATTTTTGAACCACATATAGGTAAACACATGTAATTTAAATTATACTATATCAAATATCATAAATTTACTCTCTCCCTCTCACTATGTTACGGAATGTGTTACTAAAAAAGAGAACTTTATGACATAATTTTAAATAAATAAAATGATCCAAAATAATGGAAAATGATAAAAACAATCTCATCACACATGTAACTTTGGTTTTCACAGTAAATATTTTCAACGTACACTATAATAGTTTTAACCAATTGTCCAACCATATTTTCCCCAATATTCCAATTATAAAAATAATATATCAATGAAAAAAAGGCTTATATTCAAATTTTTAGTACCCTAAAATTGATATATTTTCTATAACTTGAGTGTTTGATTTCCTCAAAAACATTTCCCATTACAAATGGGAAATATGGATAGTAGAAAGTTTCACACCCATAAAGTGCAGAGACTATTCCTTTAATATCATGAAAAAAAAGAAATAAATAATGATGGGATCCCTACTATATCAAAAACAATGAAATAATATATAATAAAAACTATAGGAAAACTATATAAATAAAATTATATATAATAAAAAATGAACACATGATAATAAAACATTTTTTGATTAATGAATGGTCCCTATCAAGGGTTTTTTTTATACCAAGAAAATGAAATCAAATAAATTAATAATATGTGATACAATTAAAAATAACCTACAAATTATTTTTACAGCACACCCACATCCATAACAAGATCTTTATGCTCAACCACATGACATCTGGTATTTACAGTTACCTAAATTCCATAAAGATAATTATACATAAACAATAAGGATAACATGAAAAGTGTGATAAAAAAATAAAGTACAATTAGTCGGTGAAATTATATTAAAAAATTATATATTTTTGGTGAATTCACCATATAATAATGTATACATATTAGTGTGGAATCTATGTGGTTATAATTTATAAACTTATTATTTCATTACAATGACATTGTAGTAGTGATGGTACTATAGATGATACAAATGTGATAGTACGATGGTTGTTGTGCTATTCATCTCATAAGGGAGTTTAAAAAAACAAATCTCTAACTTCATGCCATAGGGCCTATTCCCATAAAATTTTAGGACATTTGGGTTATACTAGAGAAGGTTTTGACTGGTTTAGTAAAATATGATATAATTTTGGTTTCCATAGATGAGTATTGATGTGGGAAGATAATAAAATGCGGTGATCCTTAATTTATAAAACCAGATTTTAATGCATGTTGGAAAAGTCCTCGCACACGTCTACACATAGTAGATATAAAATATTGTAGATGAACCTAGGGTTTAGATTGGAATGAACTGATGATGACAACGTATAAAGAGATTTTTAATTTTTTTTCATATTTCCAAGGGTCCTTTATTAAATCTAATGTAATAATTTTAGATCAACTATTCTTTGGCCTCTAGGTTATGAAAGAGTTACCTTACACACCAATTAAAAAGGGATTACATATAAAAAATTTATTTTAATAGGATTTTTATATAATAAGTAAAAACTAAATATATTTCAATAAGAAATTAGGTCAATATATTATGTTCTAACCATTCCCTAATGAATCCAAACCATACCTATTAAGTTCAATTCCCTTGAAAGGGTTCATTTCAAACCTATCTAATACCAACAATGATCATATCTATATTATATTATTCTTATGGGAATAATAAAAACAATTTTGGAATATGAATGATGATTCGATCCTATAACTATCAATGTTTTTGGGAAATAATAATTTACATATCCAAAAATGTCTCCCAATTCATTAATTTACCTTCAAATAAATGGAAATGTACTTCAGAATTGAGAGGAAGGCCAAAGTTTTATTCATGCCTTGGAAAAATTGTCACTATGGGAACTCATGAGCTACATTCCCATGTAATTAAATATTTTATAACAAATATTACATAAATACCAATGAGATCATAATGTAAATAACCTATTAATGACATATAATATACTAGTTAAAAACATTTTCTAGAAAACATTATCAAATTCACTCACACATCAATCCATTTTCTATTTTGGAATACCATGCATAATGTTCAACCATTGAGACCCACAACACTCAAGTCCATTAGTATGTATAATGTCATGATACATGTAGAATGACCCAAATTATATCTCATTTATCCTATAAAAGGTATTGATACTAATTTATAACTAAAAATTCATAATATATATCACCATAAGAAAAAAAAGTACCCAATTATGTTCTCTATTCCCCAAACAAAAAAGAAGAATTTGGAAAATTTATAACTCAAGGTTAAGAAACCATGTTATCGTCTAAATTATGAAATTATTAATTTAAAATTTCTGTTCCCATGTGGGAAACCATTTTCTATAAAACTAATTTCACTCAATATTATGTTCTAATATAGTGGAATCACCACGTACAAGATTCCTTGGGTTCCACTCACCTTAATTATCTAATATAGAAATCTTATAATATTAGTGAGAGTTAAAAAACACCTCAACATTATATACATACCTAGAATATCCTGTATTACATTATAAACAATATAATGTTAAAGACCACCAATATTAATCATTGAGTAACATGATGAATCCTCATATAAAAGGGTTATTTCTAAATAGTAGGGTAATTCTCAATCTCCTCTCCCATTTTCTACTCTAGAATATGTTTTAGTTTTCTACTAAATAATGATGATATGAGAGATGATGAGCTTCATGTCCTTTATAGTGATAATTATGATATTTTTTGGTTTTTATAGTTATAAATGGATTACAAGGACAAGAATATTCAATATGACTACACTCCTACAATTATTGTTGATATTTAGGTGGCATACATCATAAAAATTATTGATGTCTCTGGTCAATAACTACTTAATGTTGTTTGTGATTCCATTTTGGTTGAATGATTGGAGAATAATTTCAATGAAACTTATGCAAATTCTATTACACCTCTAGATGTAACTTTGAACTCACTTCAGGAGAAGTCTAGATTTCCATCTTAGGGGTATTCTCTTGATCATATAAAGGGAAGGATTTTTAGGATTCTATGAGTCTAAATACATGTCATATTTCACATAATATCATAATTAGGTAGCCCAATGGATTTATATCCTTGATCTCATAAGAATATTCTCAAGATAATATCCAATATATAACTTTGAGAAATTAATAAGGGGTTTTTGTCCCTGATTCTTTTCAGGATGTTGGTAATCAAGTGGATCTAATGGAATGAGATAGTCTAGTGGATATCCACCATGGGGAGAAGGTAGCAAGTGTTAGTACACGAAACAATAGGCTTGTGTGCCTAGGGAAATGGTTCACCTCTAATGGCAGTCACTATTGATAGTATTAGTGATTACCAACAGTGGCTGCAGATACTAAAAAGAAATGCATTGAATATCCCCCTCCCCATGCTGTTGGATTTCTTGATTATGCCACTACAACTCCTGTGGAGACCCGGTGTCTCCCCCACTTCCTCCCTTCCACCCTCGTTCACCAACATTTACAACCCTTGTCATCTCTCGTTTCCCTTTACACACATGCTGTTGAACCCTTTGGTCCCCCGATGTCTGACCACCTACCCTAATGACCTCATCGTTGCACCTTCCCCTCCTCTTGATGTCACATATATTCCATGGTCATTAGAAAAACATTTAGGTATATCACACCCCCTTTCCCCCCCAACACATCCTTTATCGCTCCCAATACACCCTCGAAATTAAAAGTCGGGTGGGTATTTTAGGGGTTGCCAGTGGTGGTCACTGTTGATCAACACTGACAGCACAACTGTGACCACTGAAAGAACTCACATGGTGGTCTCTATAGGCCTTTAGCAATATATTTTGGTGGTATATAAAGGAAAAATATCTTGTATTGTTTGGATGATGCAACATAGAAATATATTTAAGGGATGAAGGTTTAAGATTGTGGTTTCAGGATGAATGACCCATATAAATGTAGAAAAAATAACAATACTCAAGATGATACTTTTTTTTTCTATTCATCCTTTATACAGTAAAGCTGCTGATGAAGGTGGTGGAATGGCCTTTTCTCCGGACACTCAAGATAGTATTTTTCTCTTATTACATCATTAGTTCATACATTAAACTTCTCTACATGTTGGGTAGATGATTCAAAAAGATAATAATGAAGTTCCATTTTCTCAAGTCCCACCTTCCAAATAATTTAGGAGAATAAATTTGGAGACAAAAACTAGTGGAATTATTCATTCTTCCAACCAATTTACTCTTCTATGTGGGAAATTGGGGGATGATGAAAATGATACACTTCTTTCTAATAATGTTTAATTTGACCCCCTTGGCCAATTAATGGATAATTAAATGATTGGATTGAAAATAAGAAAAGGAAGGGGAAATTAAATAATTATAATATGAAATTACCTAAGGAGAAAGGGCCTCAAACAATTGGAAAGAAACACTTTATAAATGAATATCATCTTACGGAATTTTCTAAGGAATGGAAAATCTCCCACTTTTTCTACCCTATAGTCCTTCATTGTGTCTAAAAAGACATTGATGATTGGTTTTACTAAACCTAAAATGTTATTTGGAAAATGTAATCACTTTATGTGGGCCACTCTTTGTTATTCCTTTATTTTAAAAGAATAATGTAAAAATTAATTTGATCATCTTTTTTTAAAACATGATAGCATCAAAAATGAATCTCATTTTATGAACTAGAAAAATGAATATGTTCATATCAAAATTGAGGGAATTGTGATTTCCCGGATCATTTTCTATGAATCTAAATCTTATATTAAATTCAAAAAAGTTTATAGAAATCCTAAAATCCCAACTGATCAAATTTATTAATGTTATGTTATCCTGGCGGAATTTAATGATGTTATAAACCTAAAGAAACCATAATTCACATCAATTAGATGTAATACACTGATTTCTCCTCCATTATTGTTTGATATAGCATGGTAGAAGTCCAAATTGTAGGAGGTGCCTACATCTGGTGAAGATACACCGTTAATGGAAAGAAAGGAAACTAATTGGATAGTTTTTTTGTTCAGATTGACGATAAGAATGATTTAATTGATATATGTAGCTTTATACTCCTTAAATGTGGATTTGATCATAATATTATTTTGAGGTATATTTTTACTAGAAAAATAAGGTCAGTATCCCTTCCTTTTAAATTCAAAAATGTATATCTTGTTTTGACTTGTTTTAGGGTGGTTGTCACTAATTCCTAATAATTGGATACCATTGGTAGTCCCCTTAAAAATCTATCCACAGAGATAAGACTTGTTAAAAAATTGTTTTGGGAATGTGGTAAATATTATTTCACCACCATTGATAACGATATATGAGAGACTTAACACACATCTTTTTAACTATAAAAATGTCAATCTGTGTCAACATGGACCTTTCAAATATGGGATCAAATCGATGTCTAAACATGATGATATTATTAATCATAAAGAGAGGTTGGAAATCAATTAATACAACATTAGATGGATGAATAAGGGAGATATGAATACTAGGCTCTTTTATTGTTTTCATAGAGAAAACAAGGTATAAAGAGGAGTAACTTCTCTACAAATTAATGGATTCTTATGAAAATCCTAAAATAAAATTTATATATATTTTTTCAACTAATTTTCAAACTTATACTTATATAATGAGTAATATTAAAATAATAAAATGATGGATAATATTTCTTGGACTATTGATAACCATGAAAACATGATTTTAGTTGAATGATATGATTAAAAAGAAATCAACGATGGTCTTTTATCATTTAATATTTATAGTGTGGCAGGGCCTGATAGATTTACCAAAAAATTCATTATATTCTACTAGGATATTGTGCATGATGTGATGGTTGAATATGTGATAGAGTTCTTTAATCATGAATATATTATTTATATTTTTAATGCCAACATGTTTTCTTTGATTCCAAAAGAAAAATATAATATAGTTGGTATTAAGGATTTTATGCACGATTAAATTACACACATGATTCCAAAAGTTATCACAAAAATCATTGCTTCAAGGTTTGGGAATATTTAAAGAGAAATTATCTCTCCAAATAATTTTTTTTCATAACTAGAAGAAGAATCTAATATTTTCTATTCAATACCTCTGAATATTTCGACATCATTAAGAAAAAGGAGAAGGATAGAAATTTTTCCCTTAATCATGATATTTCTAAGGTATTTGAAACTATTAAATAGAACATTATTTTTGAAATTACTTGAATGTATGGATTCTCAAGTTCCCTCATTAATCTATTGATCACTATTCATTAAAGATCTAGGTTAACAGTTATTGTGAATGGATCACCTAGAAGTGTTTTCAATGTAATGTGGGAGTGAAGAAATGATGACCCCCTTTATGGTCATATTTTTTATGGATGAATAACATTTGAGTGTTTCCATTTATTTTATTTAAAAATACGGTATATATAAGAAAATTAAGGTAAGAAGGATATTTTTTACCCCCTTACAAAATTTTTATGTGATTCCATTTTTCTCATTGGAAAAGATGATAGGAAAACAATTTCTTTTATTAAAAACATTTTTTAACATTATTAAAATGTTTTTGGATAGGGAATTAATTAAAATAAGTTCATAATGGTGTTCAGAAGTGTATTTACAATCTCTATGAAAAAAATATTATCCAAACTCTTAGTGTGAAAATAGAAACCCCCTTTCACTTACCTTGGTATGCCTCTCTATGGGTGGAAGGTCAAATGATGTTCTCTGGAATTAATTTTCACTAAAACATTTTGTAGGCTGTAAACCTGGAATGCGAAGACCATGTCTCAATTAGGGAGATTTTTTTTGTGAAATAAATGATAACCTCATTGGGTTTTTATGATTTTTATATTTTAGATAGCCTAAATCTACCATCAATTTGATTAAATCTTTGATTAGAAACATTATATAGATTTTATCCACACATGAATGGATGTACATTATGGTTTCCTGGAAGGAATGTACCAATCCAATTGAAATGGGTGCTTTGGGAGTCAAGGATAGGATAATTTTTAAAAAATATTTACATTACAAATTTAAATAGAATCACTTGACATTCAACGAAAACTCTATGAAATATCATTCCAATAGATTTATATCTAATATGAAAACTATTTACTCTATATACATACCATCTTTGATCTGGATAGAAATTAAGGTTTTTTATAATTATCTTATACATCACACAAGATGGCTAATTTCTAAGCATTCCACTCTCAACCTCGGGAGTACACCATGACTGGATAATCAAATCAAGGATTAATGTTTTGTCCCTTCATACATGAATCATTTTTTATTTGTGTCTTTTAATATAGTGATACACTACAGGATCACCTTCCCTCTAAACTTTTTCTCAAAATTTAGAGTTATCACTATATTGATAGATATATTTTTGTGTGGACTATTAATTATGTTAGAAAAATTAATATTCATGTCTTATACATTAATAATTATGATGAAAAATCCAATGCACCTACATGGCTTTATTATTTCATGCAATTTATCATTTTTCCTTCCAATATATTGCTTCTATAGAAAATATGGAAGTGAAGGTTACATCTTCAAGGGTCCTTATAGTGATTATGGATCCCCATTAAATCAGTGTGTTATTTTTTTGAAGTATAAGGATTATTATAATAATGATTTTCTCTCATTTATCTTTTTATGAAGGCTTGGTGATCATATTCACGATATTATTGCATTTAATTGAATTTGTAAAGATTTAATAGAATAATATACATTATTTTGACTACAGATTATAGTATATAGATGAAAGTAATGTTGAACATTACATATTTGTATTCCATTTTCAATATGTCCTTATTAATAATCATCTTTCTTCATAAGAGGGAATCAATAGCATTTATAGGGAGGTCATGGATACCTCGATTGTTCAAATAGGTTCAACAAATAATGATGTCTCTAACCATGTTATCTTGAAATCATTTAATGTCACCAGAAGGGTTGTGAATTATTTGGATCTTAAATACATTAAGAGTATTCCCATGATTTCTTCTTGGATTAAAATAAATGTTGTTTGGGTGGCTTTGGGTTCTCTAAGACCCTTGGGTTCTGGTTTTTTTCACACTTATCAAGGCTTCATTAATGGATGTGTCTATCATTTTTTTTGAAATTCCTCTTCAATCGAAGCTAAACAATGGGAAATGATCACGTCTATTAAATAAACATTAAAAAATCGATGTAAATTTATTTTTTTCGAATATGATTATGTTGTTGCTATAAAATTATTAAAGACGTGATCTAGGGTTTCTCAATAGAGAATTATACATTTTGGATTGAGAGTCCTTAAATAGTTGAAGAATTTAATCTTGATGTCACTAATGACAATAGGGAGTCTAATCAAGTTTAAAATTAATTGTTAAAGAAGGCTATTAAAGAGGCATGTTAGAGATGCCATTTTGTTGTCCTAGACTTATTTTTCCACATGAATGACTTGGATGTGCGTGGTGATTTTAATTCTTAGTTATGTAAACCCACATGGAATGATACTTTCTATGTATATTTGGAAATTTTCTAGGAATGTTTCTTTCCTGATCTTGAAACTTTTATATTATTGTAGCCACCCCAAATGGATTTTTCTAATTGTACTTAGTAATGATAAAACAAGTAAATAGAATATAATTCTACTAAATATTAGAAACTATAACTCCTCTAATCATGTCTATTATTCCACCATCTTATAAAAATGTTCAATCCCATAGAGAGTAGACAATAAAAACAAAATGATGTGTTAAAAAAATTCCTCTTGGATGAATCCCAAAATTTAGGGGCCTTTATAATGATAAAAAATAGAATAATGAATGATTATTGACACTAAAATAAAAAAAAATAAAACAACTCAATAATTTAGAATATATTTATCTTAAAATAAATTTTATTTAATTAATATCTTGTGTTACACAAAACACAGAGATTAAGAGATATGTTCTATAACATAAATTTTTTATTATTATTTAAAAATGATTGATATAATTTGACCATTAATTTTTTTTGGTTATGAATAATATTAAAAAAATTATTAAATTTACATAAAGGACCTAATAAATATATAATTATTTGTAAATTATGATTAACAAGTCTCCTAATTTTAAAAAAAGGCATTTAATTTATCGAAAATATGTTTTCATAAAAAAGGATTTTAACTGCATTCTATGTAAAGATAGTATAATTAATTTCATTCAATATATGAAAATAAACCTGATAAAAGGAATTCATTCTTTAAATCATCATATCAATATAATCATTGGGTATTTTTTTATTTTTTGGAAAATATAAATTTTTTCGTGAATAGTGAATAACCCCAATTTTCTAGTTTTTTCATTTATTTTTAATAATTATTTAATTTAGAAGTGCCAATAGTAATTAAATTTATTTTATAAAAAATATGAATTATTTAGTTATATTATATCTAATTAATTACAATTTATTTAACTTTATACTTGAATTCCATATATATTTCTGGTTATGCTTAAAAACACATTTCTTCTGAAAACTATTTTAATGTTAATAATGGTTCACATATTTAATTAATTAAAATAAAATTTAATGAGGAATTATTTAAATTATATTTAAAAATTATATATATATATAATTATATTAATTCATTTAAAATTTATTAATTATCATATAGTTATTATATAAAAATCTCATTCTTGAAAAAAATGGTCTTCTTGAAACCCCATATTTTTGACACATATGTGTGTTTAATTTTAAAAACAAATCTGCCAATTTTTTTAGATGAGTCTCAAATAATAGATTACAGATATTTAATAATCCAAATTTTATTCTCCAAAATTTACAACATGTTTTTTATCATAATGAAAAGTGAAAACTGTGAAATTTAATTATAATGACTAAGGTGAAAATAGGATTACTAGAGAGTTAAACTAAATCTATTAGGGTTATAAATTACACAAACCATGAATAGAAACTATTTCATGGTAAAAATTTGACATTATATATTCTATGTTTCTAATCTTGTACATTTATGAACCTTGTTTCAACTAGAAAACCTTGTTGTAATTATTTATTTACAAAAATTTCATGTGTTTCATCTCCCCCTCATATAAAATTACACACCCTATCCTCTAATTTATAAACATTCAAAACCCATTGTCTAAGAAAATCTCTTCCAAATTAAATTATTCAATTCCCTCAACTCATCATAAAATTCTTGGTTTGATTATAATTCTATCATAGAAAGGATTTTTGTGAAACCCCTATGAAGTTGTGAGAAGAAGATCTGACATCCTTAAACAAGAATTTTGTTTTATTTGTTCTTCCATATATATAGAATATTATTAATACATGATGAAATACTATCCTCATAATATTAATTATATTGATATGTTTTTATTCTATGTGCATGACCTACTACCATCTCTTCGTCACTCAAATTGAAAATGAATTTGATGGTCGTGAGTACGGTGGACTACACTCTCTGTAGCTGACGTAATTCATTTTAAAATCCCACTTATCACGGTTAGATATAATGATCCATGTAATAATTATATATTTAATTTATGATATAATTATACTTACTGAATTATAAAATCACATATACCATCTTATTTTACATTTTTTAGGGAATAAAATAACAACTTCTGTGTGTATGGAGGACTATAACATCCCCATGTAATCTAATTTGTTTTCACATATTCATTTGATGGAAGGTAATAATGAATAATTCTATTATTATATATAAAATAAATTAAATATTATTAATTATTTAAATTAAATATATCATATACTTTCTTATCATACCATCCACTGAATAAATGCAAACATCGTTCATGTGTATGGTGGACTGCCACCTCAGGAAATGAAGTTATAGCACCCCCTGTTTCATGTAAGTAACCCTTTCTCTATTATTTTTATGTCAGGTGTTTGGGGGAAATTTGGGAGGGTTTGGAATAATTTTGGAATGTTTATGGAGATTTTCGAGAGGTTCAAAGTTATTTTATGGTTAGGGGTAACCATGAAAGTCCTATTGGAAACCATGTATAATGAGACATGGGATAAGAGAATGGCACAAATATAGGCCGATTATTTTCTCAAATCATGATTCCATCTTGGATATATCGTGAGAAGTGGGATAGTGAGATTTTATAAGGTTTGAACGAAATTTTTTTAATAGAGTAATCTAACCATGTGAGGTCCTACTTAAGATTGAGGCTATCCCAAGGTTAGCATAGGGTTTTCGTAATTGTGTAAATAACCATGCATGGTTTAAATACAAGATCCACAAAGAGTGGATCTAGGATCAAATTAACCATTAACCATTATTTTTTTCTCCATTTAGGCCCCAACTCAAAAATTACTTTTTTTAATGTCTATTTAACCCATTCCCTTCGTTTTTGAAGTGATCCAGAGGTGTTCATGGTGCGTTGAAAACGAATTCTTTTCGTAAGTCTTCATTTATGGAATTTTTTGGTGGTTTCTATTAGATATACTTCTCCCCCTCTCTCTATATTAGTTTATCTAGATCTAGTTTGATGCATATATATCTAAGGTATTTTATGAAAAAAATATTTACATTTTTCCTTGTTGATGATAGTGGGAGACATATAAAGTGGGTTTCTGGAGATTCAATCTGGTTCCATTAGTGTCTTAGTGTCGTTCTTCATTTCTTAAACAATTCTGAAGGTATGTGGCTTCACTCTTTATAACATTCCTCCCCTTCTCATTGGATTGATTCAAGGTGGAATTTCTACTTGTAATTAAGAGATGTCTCCATGGTACTAAAGGTAGGATACAAATTTCTTGGTCTTCAATATAATAGGGGCATGAGTTTTCGATAAAAAATATCCCGGCCAAACATTCAAACACCTAATAAACTACTACATGATTCATGATAACAATATAAATTACTCTATGTTAGACCATTCATATCAAATCCACCCTAAAATATAGTACCATGTCATAAGACTAAAAAACATCAAATACACATTGGAATACAAACCCAACAAAACCCAAAGAATCCAATGACATAACTCCAACTCTCACAAAATGCTTCATGCTCCAAGCCCACAATACATCCCATGTATCGCGAAGAACAACTAAATAAGTGTGGTGAATTACATTTACCTATACCATGATTGGGAATATCTAAAAAATCACTAATGTTATAAAGCATGGGTGAGTAATGGAACTTACTAGGTATTCCCTAAATTATATCCCTACTCACACCACTAAGATAGAATATGTTACTGCATTTATGTAAAAATATTCGTATTAAACCCATTTTAATTGTAAAAAAAATATAAAAAATCCAAAAAATTCCAAACCAAAATGATTTTTTAAAATAATCAAATTTACATGGAAATAATCAAAACAATTAATTCCATCCATTTTTTGAGTTTAATTAGAATTACCCAGTCTGTATCACACAACCACATACACCAACACAAAAAGCTTGCTGTTACCAATAATGGTGGAACATCACATCCATAACCCATCCCTTTGATGGTAATTCTTGAAGGTAATTATCCATCCCATTCCTTACATTCCTAATATTTTAATCCAACCACATTAAAATACAACCTTTTCCAAACTAATTCGACAACATCAATAAAACCACACTTTTATTGAAAACTGTAACAATGAAATATTTCAAAAAAAACTAACTATTTTATTGAAAAAACTTTTCCCAAAAAATTTCTATAAAATAAAATTTTATCAAAAACACTTTTCCATACCAATTTTCAACCATAAAAACTAATTGAAAATTTTAAATTCATCATTTTAAAATCTTGGAAATCCATTTCACTATCCACCATGACACCAGATTTTTACAATTCAATAAACTTCTTATGAATATTGTTTCAATAAATCATTTGAAAAAAATTGACAACCATGTTCATGTAAACAATCAATTTTAAACCAACCCTTCCATTTCTAATAATAAGAGTTGATAGTGACACCACCTACCTCACAAATTTAGGTGTAAATAAATAACAACACAAAAACACCGATGAAACTAGGTCGAATCTCTAAAAACCCTCCTTGTCAACTTCCCCTATCATAAACATTGAAAAATATAACCATTATTGGAACAAACACCCTTATATCTATTAGTAGAAGACTGGAACTATGAAACAAAGTGAGAGAGAGAGAGAGAGAGATAAGTAGATCTATGAAAAACTACAAAAAAACTACCACAAAGAAGACTTTTAATTAGTGTCTGGATTCAACATACTAAGAAACGCCTCCATATCACTTCCAAATGGATGGGGAGGGGTTCCACATACCTTGGGAAGAAGAGTTTTCAAATTAGGTCTGAAATGGAGAAAAAAGAGGGGTTAAAGGATAATACTAACCTAGATCCACCTTTTGTTGATCTTGTTTTAAAATTGTGCATGGTTTGCCTCATGGTTAAGAAAGTCAGGTTATAACAGTGCATCGATCTGTACCTTGAAGAGGACCTCTCATATTTGGATTGAGTAGTTAGAAAAATCATATGTGAACCATATAAAATCACACTGTAAACAATGAATTCTTTTTCCAAGGTGGTTTCACGGTTTAGAAAAATGGTTGCCTAACTGTGTGACTTTTCCATAGCCCATGTATCCATGTTCATGGTTTCTTTTATGGGTTTCATGGTTTTCACTAACCTATAAAAAATATTTAACCTTTATAAAATCCACAAAACAATCCAAAAGTATTCAAAACATCACAATCTACACCAAAAAAATATTTCATATGTAAAAAAAATGATAGGGTTACTTACTTGAAACAGCAGGTGCTACGTTCTCTTCACCATTGGTATTTACATCAATGGAAAGTAGAAAAATAGAATATCTTTGAAAATTTTGTTCCATTGATAAAATTTTTCATTTTCTATTTCTAATGTATCTTTATGAATATGGACATGTTTCTAGAAAATCCATAGTAGACCGATGATTTTTCTACGAAATTGGTTCCCTTACCTATCCACAATCCACACAAGGATATGTAAAAATGAAGAATATAGATCTTGTTCAATGTGATCCCATCAATTCACACCATCATGATCATGCTGATAAATTTTCAACTGAGACACAAGAAACACATTATGCAATTCACTAAACCATGAGGTGAAATAAAGCTAATATTCAACATCACCAACCCGTTCAAGTATCTCAAATGATACTGTATATTTATGAGATTTATTTCACTTATTAAAAAAATGATGTATAAGATATGGTGATATTCTCAAGAACACATGATCCCTTGAATATAATGAAAGTTGTCATCGATGATGATCCAAATAATATTTTTTACAAATATGATCTATCTCTAGCTGTTTCTTAATGAAAAATTTTTTATCTATTGTTTTTTAAACATGTCATGGAGCCACATGTTAACACTCACATGTTTCCACCCAATTAAGGGGAGAAAAAAATTATTCCCCTAAAATGTTTAAAAGGAGCCATATATATCATGTATGGATAACTATTGTTGTCTGTTAACTCAAATAACTAATTGTGCTCCTCCCATGGGACATAAAAATATACTACACAAGCCCACAATATGAATTCCAAAAAAAAATCATCCTTTCAACTTTTCCATATGTCTGATGATGATACGTCATACTCATAGAGAACTAACATCTAGAGGATTTCTAAAAGAATTCAAAAAAAATGTAAACCTTGAATATCTGTATTAAAGTATTGAAACTGTCACACAATGTATGTTTACACTTCTTGGATAGAGATTATCGATAAGTCCTCCACCATATGGGATTCAAGAATAGGGATGAAATGGGATGACTTTGTGAGACGATCCACTATCACCCATATGAGATCATTTTTCAGGACTGTTCATAGAAGACCTATTACCAAATCTATATCTATTTTCCCCCATTTCAAAATAGGAATTGGTAGATATGTCCACATACCTTGTTTTAGTTGATGTTCTTTCTTACCATTCTGATAAGTTAAGAATATCGAAAAAAACTCGATCACATTTATTTTTATTGAAACCAACCAAATCTATAGTTTCCTTGATTTATATATATTCATAAATCCCTTATAAAAAACACATATTGAATGGTTGTAAGCATGATGATTTTTTTCCTCGCAAACTATAGGTATGACAATCCGATATCGAAACCACAAAATTTCACTCCCATATAGCTGCATTCCTTTAATGGTATCCCCACCATTGATTTTTTACATAAAAGAAACTAATTTTGAATCTTATTTATGTGCATCTTTAAACATCACCACCAAAAGTAATTACCATATGTTCATAATAGCCATATGAACTTATGAAAGTTTTCTTTAGAATACCCTCATTCCAAACCCTCATTTGATGATATTCTGAGTGTAATAAATCTTAGAAAACCACTGATCTCCCATTAACTGATCTAAGAGATATTCGATGCATGTAAGTGGATAATGATTATTTATCATAAAATGGTTAATCTTATGATAATCCACAAATAGAATTAGAGTTCCATATTCATTTTTCACAAACATAGTTGATGCTACCCACAAATATTTTCTTGGATGAATAAACCCTTTTCTTTACATCTCTTTCAATATACCATTTATTTCACTAAACAATGTTAATTTCATATGGTAAGATGGGAAGGAAAAGGGATTGGTACTTCAGAGGATATCAATCGGAAACTCCACTTATATTGTGGGTGGAAACCCAAGGAAATTCTAAAATAAAATCATAAAAATGATCAAACATTACTGGAAAACTACCATTAAAAATCTCTTCAATCGATGAAAATTTCAATGCTTCCAACTGGTATGAGATCATTCCAACATCTGGTTCCAACAAACCCATTTCACTTGCCTTTACATTATGGTCTCCTAGAATGAGATGCTCGACATCATCCTCCATCAAGGAACTAACCATTCTGGTGTAACAGTCAATGTGAGCCATGAATTGTATCAAACCATCCATACCTCGAATTATATCATAAAATCAATATAAATTATATAGAAGTATCATAATGTCACACCCCGACCCCAAAAGCTAGGAGCTGGTGCATTAACTATTACAATGGAATGGTTAAGAGGAATGAAATACTGACGGAATGATCACTTTACTATTCTTTAAGTAACTATATACATACATAGAACAAATATTAAAATGAGAAAGGTAACAAAATACAATACATAATAAAAACAAATAAACTACAACCATGAAAACTGAACAAATAGATCCCTCTTCATAACCCTTTGAAGGTAAACTAATCAAAGAGGTGAGCTCAAATTCTCATTAAGGTTTACAAATAATGCAAGCATGAATAAAAAATGAAAAAATTATAATAATATTGGAATAATCAATATGTCCTGGTAAATAAATAAAAAACACACCCCATTAAAAACATATAATGAAACTACATACATAGATTTTCTCATAGTGTAAACATCATGGATAGTAATAACTGAAAATGAATA
Organism: Viscum album; assembly: GCA_963277665.1. Lineage (NCBI taxonomy): Eukaryota > Viridiplantae > Streptophyta > Magnoliopsida > Santalales > Viscaceae > Viscum > Viscum album. The sequence continues at coordinate 1,377,788,311 of OY728132.1, read as the reverse complement.
AAGAAAATAAATATTAATTGGACTTCATGTATCTATAACATGACTCTACTATACCATCAAAATAGATTAGGTCTATTGGTAGAAACTTGTCTGATTTTTGGAAACAAACATGAAGGGTTGGTCACCAACTGATTTTTCTCAGGTGACCCGTCGATGCATTGTGGGGATATAGCAGGCCCCACCCATCACATCAATTCCAAATCTTTTTTTATACTATGATTTAATACATGTACAAAATTGATTTTTAATATTTGTATACAGTTGTGGATATAGATTCTTTCATATTTCCATAGTTAAAACAACATTCCAAATAAACACCATATGTAAAATGGTATACGGTTTAAGAAAAAAATCATATCCATTAATCCAAAATATATATTATAATTTATTTACAATTTTAAATGAAAAATGAGTTCAAAAGGGTAGTGTATACACCACATAAGAAATATTAGGTGCACAATACCATGTAACTGACAATGAAATGGAAATGGAGACAAAGTCTGTTAGGGCGTTGTAATCAATCGATTCGTATGACCAAATATTAAAAACCACTAAATGAATCATTGAATACCATGAATATAAAAATAATAATGAAAATATATCTCAAATTACAATACAAAATATAACACATGTATGAAATATGTGGTGAACAATGGAAATATCACACATTTAAAAGTGAGATAAGAATCCCCATTTAAAAAAAATCGGCATGGTAATGGGTGTTCTTGTGAGGGATTAATGAGTGGTAAAGGTTTATCCCATAATTTATATATCATGATGGAAATATGGGGAGGTTTTAAAATATACCCCATTATTAGGAATTAAAAAAAAGGACACAAGATAGGGGTTCTTGAATAAAAGTGAGAGAGGGAGGATCTCATACCTCATGCCCGAAGGCATTCATTATTGATCTTGAAGACCTTTATAATCAAATTTAGCTTCATTAATTAATAATTAAAGAACATAATCAACATGTTATTTTTGTATTATAACCTTATTATGTCCATTCATGTACTTTTAGATGGGTTTAAGACATTCAATTTAATTATTTTGGAAGCATTTTCTTCCATGGTTTTCATGACCGATTTACTTGTATTCATGAATAGATGTTCATTTGAAATGATGTTAAAAATAATGAATTTTAAATATATATTATTAGTTACATTATAAATGATCATATAATTATTTTGGGTTATATACATTTAGGATTCCACATTAGATAAAAGTTATTGATTAATGCTTGGGTTAACATGGTGGTTTTGGGCATAATGAACATGTTTTGTAATATTATTTCTTATTATGAGTGTGTATTGATTCTAGAACATTTAATAAGGTAAAAAACATATATTATCATTTGGTTTGACCATTAAAAATATTTCATGAACAATATTGAGGATAGTATTGGAAACTGAAAATTTGTCATCCTTGAATGTGATAAATTAACACATCTCGGATGATATTTCCATTTTTAGTGTAAGAGGTGGGGGAAAGAGAGATGATGATGAAATATTACATTAGCATAATAAAATTATATTCCATGTAAGGTACTATAATTATCATAGTATTTGGATGTGTGGAGGTGAGGACAGAGCCACAAAACAATGAAACTTGTAAAATAATTTGAAAGAAAAGAGAAGTGAGGTTCACCTCTTGAGTACTCCTCCTTGAGAATCTCCTTAAGGCCTTTTTTGGCCGCTTGTTGATACCAAAAGGTATTGGACGTGGGAGAGGAACTTAGGGAGATATTTGAGTATAATTCAAGCAAGGATTGATGCTTTTGGGGTGTGAGAGGGAGAGGGGGTGAGGGGTGGTTTATATAATAGAGGGAAGGATGGATTTTACATTATTTTAATATTTTTTCTCAAGACTATGAATAGTCTTGATTCATGTGATCCAAAATTTCAATAATTGCATGTGAGTTCGAACCATGTGGGATTACTTCATTGTTGTATCACCTATGATGCAGTAAATCATATATTTATCATTTATCATAATTTATCGTATTTTACTATTCATAAAAATTCAATATTTTCATATAAATTCCAAAAATTCACCATAGCCATTTTTCAATGTGTTGAATAAGAAAATGAACTCCTTTTTAAAAAAATAATTTTCTAAATATGATCAATTTAATTTTTTACTAAAAACACTATTTAATCAACAAAATACCAACACATAAAATATTAATCTTCATTGTTGAGGTGCCTAAATGTTATTTATACATTCATGAATAAGGTTACCATTCATACGGGTTGTATTATTATTCATAAGGGTAGGTTAATATTCATAAGGGTATGTTGCAATTCATAAGGGTAAGTTAATATTCCAAAAAAATTAACATGATTCTATCAGACTCCAAATATATCCCCGATTGCAACCGTGTTTGTCTGTTTTTCAAAAGTCAAAACACAGAAGTGGAAAATTTAGGTTTAATAGATAAGTTATGACTAACTTCTAACCAATAAAGTGTTGTTTCAAATAAAATCAGTGCTTTATAAAATATAGTCTATGAATAGAATTTATTAAGAGAAACATACCATAAAAAGTTTGGGGTGTCATATTATTCCCACCATCGGAAATTTCATCATCAAAATATTTCTTGTATATTTATCCGTAAAACGATGTGGGTGGTTATTCATCCTAAAATCCATAGGTTCCCACAATTCTTCATCCATATTATGGTTTCTTCATAGAACCTTTTTATAGACCCAAAAATTCCATGTAATTTTTTTTATATTTATATGGAATATTACGAGACCGCGAAAATTAACATCACGTGATTACGAGACCCAGAGTGCCCAGAATAAATTTATGAGCTTTTTATCAGGTACGTTTAGTAAACATGGAGCAGGCTTTTGTAACATTTGAACCGGGGCTCAAAACTGAAATCTAAGGACATCATTGAACTCACAATGCCTATATTCAAGTAAAGAGACTGTCACCTCGACAATAGTTGGTCGAGGGTGAAAGTTAGTTTTCATGTTTTTTGTGGAATAAAAATAAAATTATAGAATAACTTTTATTTTATTTTTATCCTCCCAATTGAATGATCTGTGGTGGGGACCACCCTAGCCTAAACCCCAAAAATTGAATTCTTAAAGGTGGGGACCACTCGACACTTCAACTCCCTCTTTAATGATGGAGGTGACTTGATGTTTCCATTTCATTAATTATTTATCATCAACTGATTAATGATGCCAACATAATTTGTGCCAACAATTTATGAATGAAAAAACATATTTTATTTAGGGTTGCGTCCTCTTTTTTGCATGGAAGAGATCATTGGTGAAGGGGAGGATTGGAGAGAGATCTTGGATAAACTCATCCTCCAACAAAGAATGCGCCATCTCCAAACGCGTCAACTTCTCCAATGAGGAATGCACCACCTCCATCATGGGACATCTCCAACGACAACGAACCGATGTCCTTCCTTCCCTCCTCATCGATGTCATCAAACCTCTGAGGTAGGGGTGTGTTTTCCATTGACCAACATTAATTTTTCTCTCATGTTGAATCACCGCCCTTGAGCCGCTTAGTAATACTCTAACACGGAGGGTACGGGCCAAACGAACATGTCCCGAAACCTCTACAAATATTTTGGTTCTTTTTTATTCTTTGAGATGGAGGAGGATGACGACCAACACCGGTGCGGCACAGGAACGGCGGGCAGCCCATGGATGGCCGTAAAGAAGGCAGTGGCATGACCGCACCGCTAAACAAGAGCTGCGGACCATCGGCCACAACGGTGGAAAGAGGGTGGCTGATGTTCGACCGACCGCGGAGGGGCGGTGCATAAACGTGCCGCCATCAGAGAAAGGGGTCTCGGCCCCTCTGGCCATGGAGGATGGCGGAAGACAGTCGACAATTGGACGACCATGGAGGGGTAGCTCACGATGCATCGATGGGAGGAGAAGTGGTTGGTTGTTTGGGCCTGTCAAGCTGGACCGAGTGGGACCTGTAGCGGGTCTCGCGTGCTGCCTAGCGACCTAACAGCTTCAGACATTTGGCGAGTGAGGGTTGGGGGGGGGGGGCGACCCCCCCCTCCCACACATGGCCAGGCCGGACCTCCTAGCGTGGGACAGACCTCCCCCCCTGCGCGGGTTGGGACAAACCCAGTGGGCCAGGTCAGTCCGAATGGGTCAGACAAGACATGGACCAACATCGACTCATTTTCTCTCTTTTGGCCATATCTTGAGCTACGAGCATCCGTTTGATGAACCGTCAGCGGCGCCAGAAACCTTGAAGTGAGATGGATCTTTTGGTATAACCAAACTGAGATTTGGATAACGTTGGGGTGTGGTCGGGTTGGACCGAGCACGAATCTGACCGGGCCCTCTGGACTAAAAGGCCAATAACTTACCAGCCATGCATCTGATTGACTCATTGTCTGTTATGTTGAGACCCCTATTACGTGGTGGTCCTTTAAGATACATCTTTGTGGGACTTTGTCAAAGTGGGAGTATCTACCTCTGGCTTGAGGAGTGGACCCTTCCAGAGACAAGCGATCTTAGTGCGGGAACCCTGCAGCTTGCAGTAACATGAGAATATGGTCCTTTGTGGGTATGATCTTGGGATCCATTGTGCGTCTGTATCCGAGAGTCTCACTTGGATCCACTCTAAGAATCCATGTGGGACTACTCTAGGACCCTGTGTGGGTTTGCTGTACTAGGATCCCGTGTGGGTCTGCTGTACTAGGATCCTGTGTGGGTCTGATGATGTGCTAGGATCATGTGTGGGTTTGATGATTTAGGAACTTGCGTGGGTCTGCCTATTAATAGAGTAAGATGATTAAATAGTTATATCTAATAATCTATACTACTGTACCTATATTAAACCTGGTTTGAGCTAAGTCCTTACCATTGTGGTATTCTTCTATGTGGCATACCTGTGTGGTACATACCTTCGAGGTGATACCTTTGTGGTATTCTTCGGTGTGGTGTGCATGTGTTGTACTTATATTCTTTGTAATCTTTCCTTCATGGAATAGTTGTACTTTGGGTAAGATTTGGTCCTTGTGTTCCTCAGGGATGAGGTGGGTAATATTTGATAACTTAGGGATATGTATGGGCAAATACCAAAGTAGAATTTTTAATGGTTTACATTATTTGTGGTTTATCCTTTATGGATTTTGTGATACCATGAGGGTCTCGGTGTCCCTACTGAGTATCGTAATACTTACCCCTTCATGGGTTTCATGCGCACCTTGTTGTGTTTGGTGCAGATTACGGACTACACTGATCGAGACTGAGGGTACCAGGATGGGGTGGTGCCTGGAGGTGAACCATACGATGTGTCGGTACACAGAAGAGACGTGAAGATGTGGACTGCTAAGGAGGCAATCTGTACCTACCCTTTAGGTAGGAACCTCGGAGGATGACCCGATATCTTTCTATTTCTTTTTTTAGTTTTATTTTATTTTAGTTTTTCTTGTACCTTTACTGTTGTGCTTGTATTCCAGCCCCTCTTACATTCAGCACACTTTTTTCTATTCAGTTTACTTGTTTTCTTATCTTTTTGTGTGCCTGGTTGAGTGAGTTTACAGGATATGAGAGAAATGCCTGCCCAGATTTAGGGGATACACCTTTCAGTGCTAGTCACCATCCCCTGGCCTATGGATGGTAGGCTTGGGGTAGTAACGGCTCGGGCCTCGGGGGATGGGTGGTGTCAAATTGGTATCGAAGGAGTCTATTCTACTGTAGAACATTGGACTCTGATATTTTATAATGACAATAGTGTTTATTTATTGATTTTGGTTATCAATTTAGGGAATTCAGTATTGTTGCGATGGCCGACGTATCAATGCACCAGGACCCTGACCTCTGATTTTCAACTCAGTGCACGAAAACACTAATTGTGTGTGTGTTTTCAAGTGTTTTCTTTATTATTTTATTGAGTCATCTCACCAAGTATAACATATTGAACATGGAACACCTGTTTTTTCTTCAGGATGCCTCCATACAGACAACCAGCTACAGTTCCGGGAATAGTACGCACTGATATCCCACCAAGCGATGAGGCCTTGGTGCAGGGCCCTCTTCCAGTAGAGGCTCCAGCGGAGGCACTAGTGGTACCATTACCTGTTGGGCCACCAATGCCACCAACCTCTGCAGTAGAGGGTGAACAATGCTTGGGTGCATTTCAGGAGTTCCAGCGCTAGATGCCACCTAGGTTCTATGGAGAGACGGACCCAGAGGAAGCTAAGGATTGGATGGAGGCCGTGGTGAGTGTCTTCCAACTGGAAGGGAAACTAGATGATCTCATTCTGATCCTTGCCACCAGTCTTCTATAGGCAGCAACATGAAGATGGTGGATCTTGATGCTCTAGGTTCACGGTGAGGTGACACTTCTCTGGACAGACTATGAGAGCCTATTTTGGTCAGAGTTTGTCCTAGAAACTCTTCGTGCAGTGCACATTCAGGAGCTTCTTCATCTGCAACAGGGCAGCATGACCGTGGCTCAGTACTCATCCAGTTTCACCTTTCTCTCACGCTACTCAACTAATATGGTACGAGACCCATTTTTCAGGCCCCGGACCATCGAGCATGGACTCAGGCGGGAGATCAGGGCTTCGATGATCTCACTCAGCATCCTAACACAGGCGTGGGTGTTTGAGTGATCCCTCTTTATAGAGAGTTTTCTTGTTGAGAAGTAACTCACAGTAAGACCCACCACCAATCATCACGTAGTAGAGTCTTATCACCTAAAAATAGACTGATTTCACTGTGGTCCAAGAGGACCATAACTATAGGTGGGTGACCGCATGATTCAGGGTTGGTTGTGCGGGGCACCAGAGATAGAGCCATTAATACGAGGAGCATGCATTGTTTCACATGCGGTGGGTAGGGCCACATGGCTCGGGACTGCCCGAACCGTCGTACATATGATTAGCAGATGGTCGAAGGACCTCCTAGGAAGAGAAAGAGATTTGACCGAGGAGGCCCGTTGGGATTAGGAAGACGTGGCAGAGGAGAAAGCCGTGCAGATGGCGGTGGGTGAAGATTCGAGATGTTACCGCCACCACCATCTGGTGTTCCACCCCGATCACAGGGAGTAGGTGGACAAGGGTGAGCTCATCTCCAAGCAGCTGAGGCCTAAGAAAATGGAACTCCAGATATGATACGAGGTACAATCTATGTCTACTCCACCTTATCTACATCACTTATAGACACAGGTTCCAGTCATTCTTTTATTTCCATTGCCCTCGTTCATAGCATAGGGATTCTCTTGGAGCCGTTGGCTCGATCCTTATGTCTATAGACTCCTACGGGAGAGTATTAAATGATTATGCACTAATGCTGGAATTGTGAGCTTACTCTAGGAGGCAAGATCTTTACCTAGGATATCCAAGTAGCGGCGTCGAGGCCTTACGATGTCTTCTTGGGAATGGACAGGTTATCTATAGTACATGTTCAGATTGACTATATTAGGCGCAAAGTGTAGTGTTTCAGCACAGATGGTACTAGGTTTACCCTCACCTGTGAGAGGGGAGCCTTTGAAGAACAAGATGGACTTACTTGGAGGAGAGTGTAGCCGATCACTCATCAGTTCGCTTGCCATACCCTTGGAGTAGTTGATGTGGAGAGTTCGAGCTATCCTGTAGTGGCGAACCAGTATGCGGATGTCTTCCCTAATGATGTTATGGGTCTACCTTCTCGTATATTGTTGAAATTTTACATTGACTTGTACCTTGAGACGACACCGATATCTACACTAGCGTATAGGATGGCTCACACAGAGCTTCGTGAGATGTGGGTACAACTGGAGGACTTGTAGAGAATGGGATTCATCCAGCCTAGTGTTTCTCCTTGGGTAGCCCCAATTTTGATCACTAAGAAGGCAGATGGGAGCTTGAGACTTTGTGTCGACTATCATTGCCTGAACCAGGTGACCATGAAGAACAAGTACACACTCTCGTGGATTCACTACCTCTTTGATCAGCAAAATTGAGCATGGTGGTTCTCGAAGATAGACCTCATATTAGGCTATCACCAGCTCAAAGTGCGAGACAGGGATGTGCAAAAGACAGCTTTCAGATGTTGGTATGACCATTATGATTTTTTGGTCATGTCGTTCGGTGTGACCAATGCTTCAGTAGTGTTCACGGGACTCAGGAATAAGATCTTCTAGCCATATCTTGATTGCTTTGTGTTGTTCTTCAATGATGACATTCTAATATACATGTCTACTGAGGAGGAGCATTCCTATCACTTGAAGTTAGTTCTGGACACACTACAAGAGCACCAGCTTTATGGTAAGCTTTTGAAGTTCCAGTTCTGGATCCAAGAGGTTCACTTTCTGGGACATATCATCTTAGTGGATGGAGTTTCAGTGGATCCAGTGATGATTGAGGCGGTACATTCTTGGGATCCACCTAAGAGTTTGACAGAGGTACATAGTTTTTTGGGTTTGGTCGGATACTACTGGAGATTTGTGCCAAATTTCTCCAGAGTTGAAGCACCTTTATAATCATTGATGAAGAAGGGGAAACCATTCGTGTGGTCAGAGAGATTCCAGCAGAGTTTTCTGGAGCTTAAGCAGAGGCTGACTAGTTCCCCCATCTTGAGGCTACCAGAGGAGGGTGTAGGGTACGTAGTCTACTGTGACACATCAGGGACTAGGCTCGGATGTGTCCTGATGGAGGAGCGATTTGTGATCGTATATGGTTCCCAATAGCTGAGACATCATGAGAAGAACTATGCTACCCATGACCTGGAGTTAGCAGTTGTGGTCTTCGCCTTGAAGATGTGGAAACATGACTTGATGGGAAAGAATTTCACAGTCTACATGGATCACAAGTGTCTTATGTATATCTTCTCTTAGAAGGACCTGAACCTGACATAATGATGTTGGATTTAATTCCTCCAGGACTATGACTTCGAGATAGTACATACTCCTAGGAAGGGGAATGTTGTAGTAGATTCACTCAGCAGGAGATCTGGTATATATCTGCTAGGTGAGGATACATAGTATCTGGACACTTTGCAGATATCCTTTGTGGATATAGATGGAGTAGTTTATTTTTTTGTATCCTACAGTCACTCCTCCACTTCTTCAGAGATTTGGGGAGGTGCAGCGTGGGGACACTTAATGCAAGGCCCGACGTGATCAGATATCCACAAGACATGCACCTGATGAATTTTCTAAAGGTGGGGAGCACGTCATCCTTTTTAGAGGAAGTACCATGGTACCAATGTTAGTTTATGAGGAAGAGTTGAGGTAGTTGCCCACACCCCCTCTATAAGAACATCCGGAAGTGGGGAAGATGTTCGAACACCTCTAACGACAGCACTGGTGGCCGGGAATGAAGAAAGCAGTAGCAGAGTTTGTCTCCTAGTTCCTCACTTGACTACAAGTGAAGGTAGAGAAACAGTTACTAGCATGCTTAGTTCAACATTTAGAGTTCCCAGAGTGGAAGTGGGAGGGGATATCCACATACTTCCTGATAGGACTTCCACGTACATCCAGGGGTCATGGTTCTATCTGGGTGATCGTTGACCGACTCACCAAGTCAGCCCTCTTCCTACTAATCTAAGAGAAGGGTTATGTAGAGAGGTCGGGACGCCTCTAGTTGCAAGAGATTGTGTGGATACATGGAGTAACCTCAACGATTGTCTCTGATCGTGATGCACGATTCACCTCCCGGCTATGGAAGGGTTTGTAGGAGGCTTTCAGGACGTAGCATCATTTGTGTACCGCCTTCCATCCTCAGACGGATAGCTAGACTGATCAGACCATTCAAACCCCCAAGGACACGCTGCGTGCTTGTGTCCTCGACTTCGGTCACTGCTAGGAGGATCAATTTCCCTTGGTGTATTTTTTATACAACAAAAACTATCACTCCACCATTGGGATGGAACCTTTCGAGGCTATGTACGACTGACCTTGCAGATCGACTTTGTGTTGGATTGACCCAGGGGAGTCAGCACTAGTGGGACCGGAGATGGTATGGGCTACCACATAGAAGGTGTAGGTTATCCCGGAGTGGGGGAAGACTTCACAAAGTATGAATAAGTCTTATACCAACAAGAGATGGACACATCTAGAGTTTGAATATGGGGACCACATCTTTCTATGAGTCTCACCTCGACGAGGTTTGCAGATATTTTGTCGGGGTGACAAGTTATCTCTGAGGTTCATTGGACCCTTTTTAGTTCTCAGCAGAGTTGGTGAGGTGGATTACTGCCAAGCACTTCCCCCTCAGTTACACCGAGTGCACGACATCTTTCACGTATCCCAGCTGAGGAGATACATGCCTGAACATACCCATTTCATTGATCACTGAGATCTGGACATCGATGATAGGGTGACGTTTACGGATTTCAATTCTCAGCATCAGTTCAAAAGTTACAAAAACTCGTTCGCACGTTTACTAAATGTACTAGAAGAAAAGCTCAAAAATTCATTTCGGTCACTCTGGGCCTTGGAATCATGCACCATCAATTTTCATGGTCTTGTAATATTCCATATAATTAAAAAAAATACATGGAATTTCTGGGTCTTTAAATTCACCCCACCACAGGTCTTTGCGTCCCCAAAATCCACATCCCAAAAACTAAGAAATCAAGTGGAGGTACTGAGCACAAATATGGACATCCCAATCCCATGTGGTCTCTTGGAGGTTCTCGTGCTGCCAGCGAACATGCACCAGAGGTATCGACTACCCATGAAGGACCCATTGCTTATCTACGAGGTTCATCAGACCCATTCATGTCCTTAGTAGAGTTGGTGAGGTGGCTTACCGCTGTTCACTTCCCCCTCAGTTGCACTGGGTGCACGACGTCTTCCACGTATCCCAGCTGAGAAGATATGTGAATAATCCTACTCATGTCCTCGATCACGGAGAGCTAGACATCGATGATGGGAAGACATTTACAGACTTTAATTCCAAGAACCAATTCAAAAGTAAAAAAACCCACTCGCACGTTTACTGAACATAACTGAAAAATAGTTCAGAAATTTATTCTGGGCACTATGGTCCTCGGAATCACGCGCCGTAAATTTTCATGGTGTTGTAATATTCAATATAATAACAAAAATTAAATGGAATTTCTGGGTCTTTACATTCTCTCCACCTAAGGGATTTGTGTCCCCGAAAGCCACATCCCAAAAAATATGAAAAAAAGTGGAGGTACTGAGCATGAATCTTGACCTCCCACTCCCATGTGATCTCTTGGAGATTCCCGTGCTGCCAGTGAATGTGCACCAAAGGTATTGACTACCCATGAAGGACCCGCTCCTCATCGACATCAACAATCCTTCGAGTTAGGGATTTGTTTTTGATTGATCAATGTTATTTTTTATCTCATGTTGAATCACCTCCCTTTATCATCTTTCTACCTCTCTAACGTGGAGGGTACGGGCCAAACGAACATGGCCCGAGCCCTTCACAACTCTTGTGGTTCCTTTGTATTCTTCGCGATGGAGGAGGATGGCGACCGAAACCGATGGGGCACGAGAACGATAGCTGGCCCCCTGGAAGGCCGTGTCGAAGGTGGTGGTTTGATCGTGCCTCCGGAGAAGAGTCGCGGCCTCTCGGCCCCATCGGTGGATAGAGGGCGGCTGGCGTTCGGCTAGACAGGGAGGGATGGTGCACGACACACCTCCGTTGGAGCAAGGGGCCATGGACCGATTGGTCGCAACAGATGGTAGAAGGCGGCTGACATTCGGCTGGCCGCGGAGGGGCGGTGCACGACGCACCGCTGGGAGGAGAAGGGGATGGTCGTTTCGGTTGTCCGAGCTGGACCGAGTGAGACATGCGGCGGGTCCCATGTGCTTCCTGGTGACCGAACAACTTCGATCATTCGGTGAGTGAGAGTGGAGGGTGCACGACTCCCCCCTGAACGCGACTAGGCCATGGCGCCCAACGGGGGCTGGCTAGGACAGAGTGGGCCGGGCTAGACCCATCGGTCCGGACCAAACTCAGTAGGCCATGTCGGACCCAACAGTCCAGGTCGACCCCAAACCAGGTTGGTTTGGCAAAGGCCGGGTCAGACCAGTCCCAGACCCACTTCGACCCATTTTCTCTCTTTTGGTCATATCATGATCTACGAGCATCCGTTTGACGAACCGTCAGCAGCGCCAGAAACCTTGGAGTGAGGCAGGACTTTTGGTATACCCCAATTGAGATTTGGATAATGTTGGGGTATGGTCGGGTTGGATCAAGAACGAATCCAACTGGGCCCTCGGGACTAAAAAGAGAATAACATACAGACCATGCGTCTGATTGATGCACCACTTGTTTCGTTGAGACCCCTTTAACGTCATGGTCCTTTGGGATACTTCTTCGTGAGACGTAGTGGTAGTTGAAGTATCAACCTGTGGCTTTAGGGGATGACCTTCTTTAAGGCATGTGATCTTAGTGCAGGAACCCTGTAGCTGGCACTAACATGAGAAAGGTATCCTTTGTGGGTTTGGGCTAGAGATCCATTGTGGGTCTGTATCCGAGAGTCTCACTTGGATCCGTTCTAGTAATCCACATGGGAAAACTCTAGGATCCTGTATGGTTCTACTATACTAGGATCCTATGTGGGTCAGATGATGTACAAGGATCCTGTGTGGGTCTACTGTACTAGGAACCTATGTGGGTCAGATGATGTAATGGGATCCTATTTGGGTCTTAGGATTTAGGATCCTACGTGGGTATGCCTCTTAAAAGAGTGATATGATTCAGTAGTTACATCTAATCATCTCTACAACTATACCAACTTTATACCTAGTGTGAGATGGGTCCTTAAGTTTGTGGTATTCTTCTGTGTGTCATACCTGTGTGGTACATACCTTCGTGATGATACCTTTTTAGTATTTTTTGGTGTGGCATACCTGTGTGGTACTTACCTTCGTGGTAATATTTCCTTCATGGAATAGTTGTACTTTGGCCCAGAGTTGGGACTTGTGTTACTCATAGATGAGATGGGAAATATTTGATAACTTAGGTATATGTATGGGCATACACCTAAGTAGGATTGTCACTAGTTTACATGATTTTTCGTTTATCCTTTGGGGATTTTGTGAGAAATTAAGGGTCTTTGGGTCCTTACTGAGTATAATTATACTCACCCCTGCACGGGCGTCGCCCACACCTTGTTGTGTCTGGTGCAGACAACAGACAGCACTAATCGAGGCTGAGGGTACCATGACAGGATGGTTCCTGAAGGTGGACCATAAAGAGTGTCAGTATGTTGAGGAGATAGACGGATGTGGAGTGCTGAGGAGGCGATCTGTACCTACCCTTCAGGTAGGAAACTTGAAGGATGACCTAGCTACTGCCTTTTCTTTCTTCAGTTGTATTTTATTTCAGTTGTACTTATACCTTTACTATTGGGCTTCTATTCCAGCCCCTCCAACTTTTAGCACACTTTTTTTTTTCAGTTTACTTGTTTTTGTATCTTGTTGTGTTCTTGGTTGAGTGAGTTTACAAGATATAAAGGAAATGCATTCCCAGTTTAAGGGGATATGCCTTTCGGGGATAGTTTCCAACCCATGGCTTATGGAAGGTGGTCTTGGGGTAGTCACGACTCGGGCCCCGGGGGACGGGTCATGACAACCATTAAAAAACAAGTTTTCAGACATCTTAATAACTTCTCCCTTAGGTCATGAATCTTTATAAAATCTTAACAGTATGTAAAATTAGGTATCAGTTCTATTTATTTATAATTGAGTACATGAAATGGTTATGGAATGTATTTCTTCAACAATGACACATAGAACACATTAGGAACTTCAAAGAGACATGGTGTAATAGGTAAATGGTAATATACAGCTCCGATCCATTCATGAATTTCAAAAAGACTAATGTACCTGGGGCCTAGTTTCCCATTCCTATCAAACCATAAGACACCCTTCCATAGAGATAATTTTCAGAAGACGTGATCTCCAACATGAAATTAAATATCATTTCTCAAGTTTTCATCATAAAACTTTTTCCTAATTTGGGATGCATTAATATTGGGCAGAATTTTTATTATGTTTGTTCTTGTCTCTTTAATATGTTCAATGCCTAAACGTTTCTTCTTACCAACCTCACCATACCAAGTTGGAGCTCGACACCTCTTACCATATAATGATTCATTTGGCACCATTTTAATTATGTAATGGATTTTATTATTGTAGTAAAATTACACTAAAGGCAATTATTGATACAACATACCTTGAAATTCATGAGAGAAAGATCTCAATATATCTTCTAGTGTTTGAATAGTCCTTTTAGACTGTCTGTCGATTTGGGCATGATAAGAAGTACTCATATGGAGCTCAGTATCCAAATCCTTCTAAATAATTTTCCAGAATTTTGATGTAAAATGGGGATCTGGATCAAAAAAAATTGATAGAGGTGCACCATGAAGTCTTACAACTTAATTAATATAATTTCTTTCTAGGGGCTCAAGTAGTAAATCATCCGTTATAGTAATGAAATGTGCTAGTTGTTTGAGATGATGAACAATTACCCATATTTCATAATTCCTTCTAGGCATCCTCAGAAGTCCTATGAAAAAATACATCATAATTTCATCCCACATCCACATATGAATAGGAAGAGGTTTCATCCCCCCTCTAGGATGTGGTCTCTCTATATTCACTTGTTGATAAACTAGACACCTTGACACAGAATTATAAATTTCTTGATTCTTATTATCCCACAAAAAATGTTCCTTGATATCTCTATACTTTTTTTTGTACCAGAGTGTATAGAGATATTTGAGCTATGAGAATCTTCTAATAGTTCCCTTTTTGAGCTCAAGTACTGATGAAGCACATAACCGCTTCGCAAACTTCAGAACTCCTTCCTCATACACAATGTCTTCTAATCTCCCATCCTTAACAGCATTAATTTTCTTGTGTAGATTCTCATCATTAGATTTAGAGATTTTTATCTTTTCTAGTTAAGATATTTTAGCAATCATTATAAAGAGGAATGATTTTCCCGCTTCATTAACAATTTTTATAACCATCATTAGTAGATCTATGAATATAAGATCACAATTAATCATCATTTGGGTTAGAAGTCCCTGATATTTCCTTCTTAATGCATCTTCCACCTTATATTCCTTTCATAGGTGGTAGCGTGTTGAACAATAATAATCATTGATTAACTCAAGCCATCTAATTTGATACATGTTGAGTTATTTTTGGGTGAAAATGTATTCCAAACTCTTGTGATTCGTATATATCTAATATCATTTACCATAGAGATAATGTATCTATATTTTCACATAAAATAATATGGATGCTAGCTCTAGATCATCATTTGGGTAATTTTTCTCATGAGTCTTCAACTGCATTGATGCATAAGCGATAAATTTATCATTTTTCATAAGGATTAAACCCAATCAATTCCTTTGATGCATCATTGTATATCACAAATCCATCATTTTCAGATGGAATAGTAAAAATTATAGCATATAAAAATCTTATTTTCAATTCTTTATATCATTTTAAACATTCTTTAGTGCATTCAAACAAAACCCCATTACATGTGATCTTGCTTAACGGGTTATCCAATCACACAAAATTCTGAATGAAACACCGATAGTAACCTTTTAAGCCAATAAAACTGCATACCTCAGTTATGTTCGTTGGCATGGGCCATTATTGGATTTCCTTTGTCTCTACATGATCCACTAGGATTACATCCTTAAAGAAAATATGGCCCTAAAAAATGGATTGAATCCAAAATTCACACTTTCTAAACTTCCCATATAATTCCATTATTCTAAGAGTTTGCAGAATAATCCAAAAGTGATTTTCGTAATCATCATTTCTTTTAGAGTATAAAAAGATATCATTTATGAATACCCTAAAATAGTGATAAATATATTATTTGAAAAAACTATTCATTAAATTCATAAAAACAAAGGGTGCAATAGTTTGTCCAAAAGGAATCACACTGAACATGAAATTCCTATACCGGGTTCGAATTGTTGTCTTGGGAATATCATCCATCCTCACACATTGCTGATGGTATCTAGATTAAGGTTGAAACTCCTAAAATTATTCATCTCTATGTAGTTGATCAATTAAATCATCAATTCAGGGAATATGATACTTATAATTTAAAGTAATAGAATTGATTTCCCTATAATCAACTCATAACCTCCTAAATCCATCTTTCTTCTTGACAAAGATGACATGGGATCCCCATGGAGAAGCACTAGGTTGAATAAATAATTTTTCACTCAATTCCTCTAGTAGTTTATTTAGCTCCACTAATTTTAAAGTGGTCATTCTATAAGGATTCATTGATATAAGTATTGTACCCAAAATTAAATCAATAGAGAACTCAGCATCACACTCTAGAGGATGTCCTGGATAATCTTATAGAAATACGTCAATGCATTCTTACACTATATGTACATCATAAATTTGAAGATTTATTTTCTCACCCATAGATATTATGTTATCTTCATCTCCAAAATTGTATTTAGTAGATCTAATGGGGTTTGGTCTAGAAAAGAATCATATGGCAAGGTTTTTACAATGAAAATATGGAATTCTACACCATTTTCAAAGATTGCAACTTTCATCTTCATGCAATCGATCATCACATCATAATTTGATATAAAATTCATACTGAGAATTAAATCAATGTATTTCATTTGTATGATGATAAGGTTATAAAATAATGAACGTTTATGTGTCATGAGAGGTACTGATCTAAATTCCATTCTTGCAATGATATATTCCGTAGTATTTTTGACTGAAAAATCCATTATTAAATCAAAATTTACATGTCTAATTTTCTTGAAAAATTGGGAATATAATAATAAAAGAAATGATCTAGAATCATATAAATAATTGGATATGTTTGAGAAAACAATTAATGTGCCTTCCATCACATCATTAAGAACTTCAACCTCTGTGGTTGTAATCGTATAATCTTTTCCTTGCACATGGGGCCTTTTTTGATGAATTTTTCCTTGTAGATTAGGAGAGTAATTTTAATAGTGTCCCATATCACTAAAATTGTAGCATTGAACACCATTGAATTGTTTCTGCCCCTTTCATTTGTTAAATCTATGACCCTTCTATCCAAACCTATAGTAGAATTCCATGCCTTTCATGCAATTCCCAGGATAATTCGTTCCACAGTTCTCGTATAACAATAATTTCTTCGTTACCTTGTTCTTCATTGGAGATTCACATTTTCCTTGTTTATGAGAGTAATTCTTATAATATTGGTTTATCGTGATGAAATTTTATCTAGAGAACTCCATCATTGTTTTAATGGGAAATAATTCAATTTCATTATATGATGAAAATGTCTGAGAAGCCAGTTCCCTTCGATGACTTCGCTTAAGACCTTCAAATAAATGATCAATATAGTCTTCAAAGTCACATACATAATCTATGGAATACTTATCTAGTCTCTTAAAGTTAGCCTCATACTCTAGAACACTGTATTCATTCATTTTCATTAAGCTAAGGAATTTCCTCTTCATTTCAGTTCGTTGCTCATAGGGGAAATATTTTTCGATGAATATTTACTTAAACATCCACAATTCCATATCATCTATTTCTTCTTATATGGTATGCTAGATGATGGAATCCCTATTTAATAGTGTCTCCCTTGAGAAAATATACTTCCATCACTACCTTTTCATTTTCATTGAATCTTAATGCCAGGAATATCCTTTCAAGGGTCTTGATCCACTACTCAACTACCATTAGATTAGTAGTCCCACTAATAGATGGGTGATTTTACTGCATGAAATGATCCGACATAGGTGTGGAATAGTTATCATCACAACGTGAGTATGTTTTCTCAATATAGTCATGATATTATTTTCTCCAACATTGATTGTGTTGACTTGCTCAGTGGGGAAAACCCTACATTGTCTATGAGTATTGATTCCCATTATTCAATTTGGAACCATTTCTGAATAATTTCATACACTACATTAAGTTATGAATAATAATTTATAATCTCAACAAGAAAATTACATAACTTAAATTGAAATTCTATGCATAGCTAATCTGATAAATATATTTTCTCTAAGGAAAAATTTACAATAAAATCCTTCATAATGGCTTGTAATGAAAATGTAAATTATCCAAAGATTATACCATGGGAGTGTCAAAACAATTGTGAAAAAAAATCATGTTGTTGTGTACATTGATTCCCTAGGTCAGGCTTGAAACTCCTGGTCGGATTTTTCACTCCTAGGTACATTTGTGCCAGAGCCACCTCTACTTTTTTGTATCGAGACATGAATTTATTTTCTAGAATGATCCATATAATGTATTATTTACCTAAATTCTAGGATGTTATTTTATGATTATCCTCAAATAATACCTTCAGTATTTTTTCCCTAATCTACATTTTCTAATATAGTTTCCATGTTTGCTAATAAACTTACACTGATACCAATGGTCACGCCCTAACCCCAAAAGCCCACAGCCAATGCATTACCTATTACATTAGAATGATTAAGAGGAATTAAATCCTAAAATAATGATCAGTATAATAGTCTTGAAAAAAATTTATACATACATGGAACTCCTATTACAATGATATAGGTAAAAAAATACAATACCTAACAAAAAATAATAAACTGCAACCATGGGAACCCAATAAATAGTCTCCTCTTTATAAATTGTTGATGGTAAAAAATGTAAGGGGTGATCTCAAATGTTTACAAAGGGTTAAAAAAGGTTGAAGCATAAATAAAAATAACATATTCATAAACAAATTGTCCAAGTCAAAATGGCATGGTGAATAAATGTATAACACGCGACATTAATAAACTGAGAATGAAAAAACATCCATAGATTATTTTAGAGCGAAAAAATCATGGATAATAATAACTAAAAATGAATAATGATAATTAATATTAATCGGAATTCATATATCTACCACATGATGCAACTTTATCATCAAAATAGTTTACGTCTATGGGTAGAAACCCTTCTGTTTTTCTGAAACTAACTCAAAGGGTTTGTCACCACCTGATTTTACTCATGAGACCTGTTGATAAATTGAGGGGCTATAGTAGGTCCCTCACTTCACTACAAGTCCAAGTAATTATTTATACATAGATTTAATAAAATTAAAATATTCCTTCTCAATATCTGTATAGATTATAGGATACATATTCATCAATATTTCAATAGTTAAAACATCATTCCCAATAAACACTATATGTGAAAGGTTATACACATGAAGACAATAATCATATACATGAAATTAGAATATGGATATATAATATATTTATAATTTAAAATAAAAAACAAGATCAAACTGTTAAGGGATACACCAAATAAGAAATATTAGGCGCACAATACCAAGTAGCTGACAATAAAATAAAAATTTAGACAAATCCCCTTATAGTGTTGTAATCAAACAATTTGTATGACCAAAAATTAATAACCACTAAATAAATAATAGAATACCACGAATATAAAGAGAATAATGATAATATATTTCAAATTTTAGTACACAATAAACCACATGAATGAAATAAGTGGTGAACAATGGAAATCTCACGGAATTAAACGTGAGATAAGAAACCCATTACAAACTCTATGGCATAAAAACTTGTGTTATTGTGGGGGATTAATGAGAGGTAAAGGGTTATCCCATAATTTATATATCATAAGTTAGGTATTTGAGAGGTTTTAAAATAGGCCCCATTATTAGAAATTAAAAATAAAAGGACACAATATTTGGGGGATTCTTGAATAAAAGTGAGAGGGAGGATCCCTTACCTTATGCCCAAAGGTATTCATGATTGATCTTAACGACCTAAATAATCAAATTTATATTCATTAATTAATAATTCCATATCATCATCATAATTTAATTGATATTATATAACATTATTAGTTTCATTAATTTCATTTTTTATTGGTTTAAGAGATTCAATTTTATTGTTTTGGAAGTATTTTCTTCCTTGGTTTTCATTACCAGTTTACTTGTATTCAGGAATGGATGTTCTTTTTAAATGTGGTTAACCATCCAAAATTGTAAATATATATTATTAGAAAAATTATAAATGATATTATAATTATTTCATGTTATAAACCTTGATGATGTGTCTTTAGTTAATAGTTAGTGATAAGCACTTGTATTAACTTCTTGGTTTTGTGCATAATGAACTTGTTTTCTATTATTATTTTGTATTATGGGTGTGTAAGGATTATGGAACACTGAATAAGGTAAAATAAATATTATTTGATCTATTTCAACCATTAAAGTGTTTTCATGAATAGTCTTGATGATATTAATAGAAATTGATAACCTGTCCCAGTTGAATGTGATAAATTTACAAATTTTGGATGATATTTTCCTTTTTATTGTAAGAGGTGGGGGAGAAGAGAGATGATGATGATATATTTTATTATAATAATAAAATTTGGTTCATTTATGTTAATGTAATTATCATAGAATTTTTGTGTGGGGAGGTGAGGAGAGATCTACCAAATAATGGAACTTGTAAAAGAATTTGAAAGAAAAGAGAAGAGAGATTCACCTCTTGAGTACTCCTCCATGAGAATATCCTTAAGGACATTATATTTGGCCTTTTGGTGAGACCCTAAGGTCATGGATTTGGGGGAGGAGCTTAGGTAGATATTTTAACATAATTTAGGCAATCCATGATGCTTGAGTGGTGTGGGAAGAAGAGGGGGCGAGGTGTGATTTATATAGTAGAGAGGAGTAAGGATTTTACATTATTTCTATTTTTTTGTTCATGAATATGAATAGTATTTATCCATGCGACCCCAAATAGTAATAATTATATGGTAGTTTGATCAAAGGGGGCTTAAATCAGCCTTACATCACTTATGATGCAGTAAATGATGTATTTAGAATTTATTGTAATTTTTCGTATAATACTATTAATAAAAAATTCATGAATTTTAGATAAATCCAAAAAAATACTCCTTAAAATTTTTCTACATGTAGAATCCAAAAATAAACTCCATTTTTCAAAAATAATTTTATAAATATGATAAATTTAATTTTTAATCAAAAACATTATTTAATCAAAAAAAGACCAATACTTAAAATATTCATTTTCATTTTTATGGTGCCTAAATTTTATTTATACATTCAGGAGTAAGGTTACTATTTATAAGGGTCATTTTAATATTCATAAGGGTAGGTTACTATTCATAAGTGTATGTTACTATTCATAAGGGTATGTTACTATTCACCAAAAATTAACTTGATTCTATCAGACTCCAAATATCACCCTAATTACAACAGTGTATGTCTGTTTTTCATGATTCAAATCACAGAAGTGGAATATTTATGTTCAATGTCTAGGGTATGACTATCTCCTAAATAACAAAGTGTTTTCAATGAAAATCAGTGATTTATAAAATATATTCTATGAAAATAATGTATTAAGAGAAACTTATCATATCATGTTTGTGGTGTTATACATATCATCATGGATCCATCAACAATTATAGAACATGTTTTACAAACAATAGCTCAACACTAATTTTGACTAAGTGGAGTTTAATGGTTTAAAACATAGTGAATCATATCAAATTTTAAAGGAAAGAAATAAATATCATAAGAATATATAAAAGAATGGTATGTATACGTATCAATCATGTCTTTCATAAGGGTGGAATATAAATGGATCGTACCTCATATAGTTGAGGGTTCAGACTGATC
This sequence comes from Viscum album, assembly GCA_963277665.1. Taxonomy (NCBI): domain Eukaryota; kingdom Viridiplantae; phylum Streptophyta; class Magnoliopsida; order Santalales; family Viscaceae; genus Viscum; species Viscum album. Next base: position 1,377,766,689 of record OY728132.1, on the reverse strand, counting down.
GTCAAAAATAAATTTCTCAACCCCATATAATTTCTTGCTAGTTTCACTTTGGTAGTTTTTTCTCATTTGGTATTTCACTTGATGAGGAGTCCTGACTTTCCTTAAATGACAATGGATGGTTCTGTTCTAATTGCAATAGGTATTCTTGTTCACTCATCTCATTGAAGCAAGCAATGTTTCTGACATAAGAAAAGTGTCCAAAACACTAGACTATAGAGGAATGAGACAATAGTACTGATGATCAAAAATAATATTGAAATTGTGAAATTCTCTAGATGGTTCCATACACTCTTGATTTATGTTACTAAGATAACAACATTCTAAAATTCTTGAATTCCTCAAAGGTTTTGGACGAAGATTTACTGATCGAGTATTTTTATTCGGAGCCATCACGCTACCCTGCAAATAGGTTCCCCTCTTCCTCTTTCTCCTTGAATTAAAGTTACCCCAATTTCCCATAGGTATCAAAATAATCCCCCCTTTAAATGCTTCTGATATTTACTATTTTCTACTATCTCTCTATTAACTATATATGAATAATTCATTATAAAAAGAATTAATATCTTTGAGAAAATATCTTGTCTCACCCCATATTCCAAAAAAAGTTCATTCAAGGAAGCACTAGTAGAAAAATTCGGTTGAAAGATGACTAAATTCTGGAATTTATCCACAAGATATGTGAATGTGAGGCTATAATATTTATTTCTAAATATTTTCATTGTTCTTTAAATTATCAATGTATGAGGATGGAATTTATTACTGATTTTTTTTTAGAAATCTTTCCAAATAATGTCTAGGTCCAATTTATCCTGAATTTCTAAATACCACCACTGGCATGAAATATCTTCAAGCATATATGTTTCTAGATTTACTATCTTCTCTTCTAGTGTGACAAGGAAATTGAATATTTTATTCATTGTATTCATCCACACACACACACACACACCTTTTCTGGTTCTGAATCACCCTGAAAGATATTTGGATTCTACATCTAGAACTAGATAGAGTGATTCACATTCCTCGATTCATTCCTCTTGTCCCCTCTATCCATAGTTTGAAAGGCTTGGTCTATACTCTAAACTAGTCGTTGGTTCACCTATGGCTTAGGTGTAACCACATTCTCAATTGATTCTGCAGGTTGGTTTCAATGACACCTACAAGATTTCATTTTCTATATAGATAAATACCTTATATGTCTCACTCTATAGAAACAGGAGGATCAAATATTTAAAATTCTACCACATCATGCTATCATAAAATTACTTTCCAAAATTGAGAATTTCCATTTTCAGCCATTTTGGTAAGAACCCGGATCTTCGTTTCAGGTACGCCTTTCCTTTTTCTGGTGTTTTTGACAAAAAAGAAGTTTCTGGAAATTTTTGAAGTACACATCATGTAATTTCTGAGTACATGTCGCGTACTCTTTTCTCGCTCGAAGCCGTGTGCTGGCCGTGTCTGGGCCACACACACGGTGTGTAGGGGTGACGTGGAGGCCGATTTTGACAGCGTACGGAAAAGACCTAGTACACGCTGTGTACTCTAAATGTACACACTGTGTACTTTTTTTTCATTAAACGGACTGAGGTCATGCCTAATCGAGGAAAACATCTTCTTCTACAGCTTCTTCATCTGAGAGCGACCGTACGACCGTGAATCTTCTCCAAGCCACCGTGCCTCTGTCTGATCTCCGTTCTAGATGTCGTCGATTGCGTTGGGATCGCCTCGGTAAGCTCTCTATTCCATGATTCCACCTCGTTTTAAAGTTATCATAGGTTGAGCATTTTTGATGTTTTCTCAGATCTACGATGCTCCAAGGAGAATCAGTTGTCGTGGTTCACATATATCGATCTCCTAGGATAGAGGTAAGTGGTTTGTGCCTTTCTGTAGAAAGTATTTGAGTATTTGTGTGCAATTTCCACTGATTCCGTCAAATGGGGAATTGTGATTTCCTATTTTCCCCTGTTAAAATAGCCTAAATTTCATGATTTCTAGAGTAGATGTTTTTTTTCTATGAATAATGTAGTTTTTCTATACTCTGGATGTTTTCTATGATTGTTTTTCCTGTTTGGCATTTTTCTAGTTTCCATGCCTAGATGTAGGATAGTGGAACTGTTTCTTTGTTATGATGTTGAGCCTTAGATGGATAGCCAAGTAGTTCTTGAGTTTTACTTGGATGATGCACGTGTGCTGAGAATGATTATTTTCCACACAGGACTGTGAGAACCTAGTGTAGTAGACCGTAGGGAAAATGAATGTAAGGGCTTCTCCAGAGTGACTTTTAATACAATACGAGACCACACGGGTAATTGATGATGAGTGCTTCCTCAGAGACTCTGTAGTTCCTTGACGCAGGCCACAGGGGGATGAGACATTGAGTGATGCCCCATAGAGCCTTTAGTACGATACGAGAGTATAGGGGGAATTGACGGTGAGTGCTTCCTCATAAATCATATTCATAGCTAAACCAGAGGGGTGAGACTGTTTCTGCCTCCGAGAGGGTTGCTGGTACTTATGGGTTGAACCATAGGGGTTAGGCTATGGGAGCTACCCATAGGGTTACCTATTTTCTTCTTGTTGCTGGTTGTCTACTTGTGTACTTTATATGTTAGAACTGTGGATTGTAGCTGTTGTGTTCTTTTCTATTTACTGTTTCCTACACTCTTACTTTCTTCTTATTCATTGATTATTTGGAACAAATCATTAGGTGATTGACTACTTGGATTGTATCTCACAACTTGTTTGGGCCATGCTTTTGGGCCCAAACAGACTATGTTGTTGATAGTATAGATAAGGGAATGTTCCCTTCTACATTAGGTTCTTGATTGCACTTTAGCTAGAGATCATGGGACCGAGCCATGGCTCGCGATGCTGAGGAGTTTACTTTGTTTTTATTTTTCACTTTGATTCTTAGTTGTACTTCATCACATTGTTTTGTTTACTGCTTTTCATAGACATATTTAACATGTTGCATCATTATTATTTTATACATTTCTTTCGCTGTTAGTTCAGTTGTTGTGTGTTGTTTATTGTTTCCGCTATTGTGTTTGATTGTTTTTATATTGTATACTTTACCAAATGGGGGCATAGTTTCCCCACCAACTCACCAAGGCCCTCGCTTCTAGTTGACAGCCTCTTGCGTTTTGGGAAACGTGCTTGAGGTCCCGTAGCAAAACGGGTACGGGGCACCAGTGGAGGGGCTCCAGATTCGGGTCGTTACAAAGTGGTATCAAAGGAGTTCTTTTCTGTTGCTTTGCTGTTTGGATCCTTTAGCCTGGGATAGGACGGATTCGGTACTTGGTATTAAGCTATTCTCGGGAGTAGCTAACCCATGTATAGGGAAAATCAATACTACCTCGTTAATTGCAGTTTCCTGTTTATGATAATTTACAGTTGATATGATTTCACCTAGAGTGATTCACATGCTTTGTGTTGTTATTTTCTTGATGATTGTGGTTCTATTTCTGTCTCAAACCAATGAGATGAGAGTATGTAATCTCATGCATCATATAGGCACTTCTAGAAATCACATTCCATGCATTCTTTTCATGCCATCTATGGTTAATTAGCGATTTAATGATGTTGTGATCGACCGTGTGTAGATTATACATGCTGTTGTGATAGATGCTTGATAGAATCTCTGCTGTTATGTTACAGGACTGTTAGTTTTGTGCTTTACTAAAAAGGAACGAAAAATCTTGTTTCTTGAGGTGTTATGGGACCTCCTTAATTAGAACTTGGTGGATCATGATCCTGTTTTCTCTTGTATATGACTGTAGGAGATTCCACGCTTTGATTCGCGGGGTGTATGGGCCCCCACGGATCAGAATTTGGCACCACTTTGCCTTGTTTTCAGTTTCTGGGATTCTGTGCAGTTTCTATGCTACTGCCCAGAAAAACCTAGAATACACGGCGTGTATTTTTTGGATACACGCCGTGTAGTTTTCAGGTCGTGTCACTGACCATGTGAGCAGAAACATGGTGTCGTGAAAGTAACTTCAGGAACATGCCGTGTACGGTGGGTACATGCTGTGTAGTTATGAGCTGTGTACCCAGCCGTGTCACTAACAACACGGGTGTGGGAAGCTCAAGTAGTACACGCCATGTTGTAAAGGAACACGCCGTGTAGTCCCATCCTGGTACTCGGCCGTGTCGCGAAAAACACGGTTCGGTGTTACCTTCTCTTCCACATGCCGTGTTGTATTGAGAACACACTGTGTAGTCTAGTTCGGGTACCCATCCGTGTCACGAAAAACATGGGACGATGTTACCTTCACATGTACACGCCGTGTTTGTTCAGAACACGCCGTGAAAGGTTCAGCCGTGTAGACGGCCGTGTGTGTAACATCCTAGGTAAATAAATAATATTAAATTATAATGTTTATCAGTATTTGTGAATAAAATTTTAATATTACTTTAAAGGGGATGCTATGCTCGATGGCGTACCCAATACGCAACAACGAGTTTATTTGAAATCTTACGTTGCACACTAATAATATAATAATATTATAATAATTAATGCCTAGACATTGTAAGGGAATTAATGAACAAAAATAACTATAAAATGATTACATATGTTTGTTAAATATTTTTACATTTATCCAATAAATTTTAGAGGTTTAAAATCCAAATGAACGCCATTTTAAGAATAAATACGCTAATATTTTTAAGGGATTGCTTTACCGCCTTTTGATGGAGAAATTTTTTTAAATCTATCTTTTGATAATTTTATAAGCACTTTTTCTCAAAATATACTTTTTCATTATGATTGGGAAATTGAAATTTACTTTGGTTAAATTTTTGGTATTTTTCTGACAATGTTATTTTTTTAATGAATAGTGAAAAATACTGCATTTTACATCAAAACTGCTTTTTCATCTAATTTAAATATATGGTTAGATTATCTTTTTAATTGGTTTTAAAGGTTAATTAGAATATATTTTTACCATTTAATTCAATGGTGGTCATTATAATTAATTTCACTTTGAATATTGACATAAACAAGTGCCAAACGTTTTATAGATATTGCTCCAAAAAGACATGTTATTTGATTGACAATGAGAATTATTTTAAAATTAATTATTTCAATTTCTATGTTTGGAATTTGGTAAAATGGATTCCATATTTGGAATGATAAGGTCCAAATTAGGTAATTATGACACTTTTTTTTTGGACATTATGAATAGTAACGACGGTAATTTTCGTTAATTATCGTGATTAATTATTAATCGGGTAGTTTAGGATAATAAAATAATATCATAATAATAAAAAATGACACCAACACGTGTCCTAATGCTACTGGTTGTGTCATGGATGACCATGGAATGATTTTTTCCAAACTTTGGGAGCCCATGGAATCACTTTTGGGTGAATGTGACACTTTATCATTTTATTTTTAAAGGAATGAGAATATCACTAAAGAATGTATTAGCCTAGTAAACCATTTTTAGTTTTGTTTGTGTAAACGATATCTTAGACTATAAATATTCATTGGAAAGATAAAAATTATTTCCTATATTATAGTATATTTTCTATTATTTTTAGAAATTAAATAAATTAATTTATTTATGACACCATCATGACGCATCGATTACGTCATTAATGAACGATTTAAATAAAATCAAACGATAATGTAAAATATACAACATACACTTGAAAAATCCTATTTGATGAGTATATTTCGAACCCTTATCCCCTTATCCTAGATATATATGAATGTGGGACCTTTAAAATCCGAAACACATTAAGATAAAGTATCATTTTTTGACATTCAAGAGTACCCCTCCTCCCTCTTATAAAAGGCCCCCACCTCTACCTCCTTACCCACACCTCTCAATCCATTGGCTCGGACAACCCCAGCACATTTAATCTCTCCAAATCCCTATATTCATCATTTAAGCCCCACCTTAGGCAGAAATCTCTTCAATAAACCCTTTTGGTTCAAACCAAAGGGAGTTACCCGATTTAAAAGTAATGTCTTCTCTTATGTTCTTTTGTTTTGTTTTGATTCTCCAAGCCCCAAAACACTTTTTATTCCTTTCTTTTGTAACAACACCAGTATATTAAATATACTAGGGTGTTATTATAATAAGTATTCGAGCTACACTCACACACACATCCTTCTAATGGTTAAAGAACATATTGTTTCTGTGGATGGAGAATTACTACCTCATGAAACGATGATTGTCCAATATTCTTTTAAAACCTTTAAAGGTGGACATTATGATTTCACTGTAATTTATATATGATATATATGGTATTTATGTTTTCTTTATTCTTCTATATTTTATATTGAAAACATACCTTTATTCTTTGCATGTTGTGCAAATGCGATAATTTCATATGAGGAAGTGTGGAATATCGCCCCCTCAAGTGATGTGACTCGTTCATGTAATACATGGAATGTATAAAGAATGAAATAATTGAACTTATTTTACCTGTATAACATATATATTATACTGTAATTATAATATATATATGTCAAAATTATTTTTAATTCCATTAATATGACAAAGAAATGAAAGTAGCGTTCATGCGTATGTACGACCTACCGTCTCCATGAACGGTGAATTTCATTTCTTTTTATCTCCATATGTTATGAAATAGTATAAAATGAATATTTACTAGAAATATATGATATTTAAATCATTAATACTATTCTGGAGATGATGTACTTATAACTACATGGACAATTCTTTTCAAACAAGTTTATTTTTGACTCATGTACCAAACATCGACAAAAACATCTGATATGTCCTCACATAATTAACTAATTATTATAACATTATAATATGTGATATTAATTGAATAATGATATTTATAGTAGGTCCTTATGAAATTATAAATTGACAAAATTTTATTATTCAGGAATATAAATAAATGAACAAGACAAGTCAGGCTTGAGGTAAGGGATCCTCCGTCTCTCTTTCTTTTTAACTACTCAATTTTATGTCATTTCTTTTAAGATCATATTTCTTATGTTTGGGGATGTTTTTTTATATTAATCAATCTATAATTTTTATTTTCATATTATGAGAGATGCTATTTGATCTCATAAATCCATTTTTGGATGTTATAATTGGCGTTGTTAGGCTGCTGAGTTTTCATAAGGGACTTCGTCTCAATCTCATTTCATTGAGGCATATTTTTTTTTATAAACAAATTTATTTTATATGTTGTATAAACCCCTTTGACTTTTACGTTTATTCAAAATGAATATTTTTTATAAGAAGCGTTTTACTAAACGACAACAGGGAATGTTTTTGTCGTATGTATGCGGTGACAACGAATGTCCGCCGCCGTGACCATTATTTGAGTTTCGGCTTCCTCTACAACACATAACATTTTTTTAATGAAAAAATACCATGTTTTAATTTTTTTTTTGTATTGAAAATTGTTTTGATAATGTTTTTAATTTATCAATGTGTTATTGATATCTTGTGATTGAAATATGGAAATGTGATGTTTTCTTTAAGCATGTTTTATGTGATACGATTATGTTATGGTTCTTGGGAATTATTTATGAAGACGGGTGGTTTCGTGATAAAATAAGGGTGGGTGTGACTGATATAGCTCTCCAATGAATTGAGTAATGTAAAGGGGTTAAACGTTAAGGTTTCTATGAAGAGATTTAGGGAATATATTGTGATGGGTATTCAAAATGTAACCATGAGGGTTACTCCCTAAGTAAGAATGTTATGAATGTCTCAAGTTACCTTTATGTCTTATGATTTCTATGATTTATTCATGATTTGATGAGGTATGTTAAAATTCATAAGTTCTATGAGTAATTTATGATTTCATAAATGGACTAATGTTTTCATTTCGTACTTTAATATCCCTTACTGAGCTTTTTATGCTCATCCCAAGTTTTTGAAATATTTTTCACAGGTCAAGGGAAAGGTACGTGATGTGATGATAGTTTCAACGAAGTGTGAAGAAAGAATCCATGTTTTATTTTAAATATGTTTTTTTTAATGGGAAAAATGATTACTATCTTTTATGTAACCACTTTGTTTAAATGTGGAATGTAATGCATGATTTATGAACTAATTCTCTAAAACTCTAAATCTGAAAAGATCCTCAACATGTATTCTTGAAATAACTCAAGATTAAGTAATGTTTAAGGCTGGGGCCTTATAGTTGGTATTAGAGGTCAGTTTAGATAACTTTAGAGGTTAGAGTGTTGTTTAAGAAAAAGCGACAAGTTGTGTATAACCACAATGGTTAGTATATAAGATGGATTCATTGTTTTTTTTGAAAGTTAGAATGAGTTTGAGATAACTTGGAGAAGTATATATTTGTTTTTATCTTCCTCATTAGTATATGATGATTTTACTGATATACTCACACTGACCTTTTTGGTTTTAGTAAATGGCTGGATCTAGCAGGCACCAAAGTAACAGTGGATTTGAAGAAAACTGTGACAAATTTATGAAAGAACAACTGAATGATATGGGAGAATCAATGAGAACACTTTTGGTTATCCTCAACAAACTATCTGGAGTCATGATTGACAACCTGAACCTTAGTGATTTATATAAGGCATCACATATGCGAGAAACAAATCCGTACAGAAGTCCAGGTAATAATCATAAAGGTAAGTATGTTCAAAAACCTATGTGTCAAAGATGTGGAAAGAAACACATAAGAAAATGTTTCAATGGGACAGAAAGATGCTATAGATGTGGAAATGAAAGTAATAAAGAAAGAACCTGCCATGGAAAAAGGAAGCATCTAGTTGACTCTAGGAAAGTGAAAGAAGTTCTTTCTGAAGGATCAATTGAATATTTCAAATGTGGTGTGCATGGTCATTATGAAAACACTTTTCCTACGAAGAAGTTTCGGGAATGGGTTCACCAAGATCGTACAAATATACGTTTACCAATACCTAATTCCATTCCAATTGAGGATGAAGAAACTGACAATGACCAATGAAAGGTATGGATTATTTCTTAACATATGATTTCTTATTATTGGAATATTAGGATATGATTCAAGATTTTTTTAGGAAATAAGTATTTCAGAATAATTTGAAATGGAATAGATAATGGATCATGAAGAATGTTGAATGAGTAAGAAGTCAACATATAAGGGATTCAAGAGTTATGGTAGAATTTAATAAGGTGAAACTCTTAAATGTATTAAGTATCTTTTGATGATGGGGTTACAATAAAAGACTTTTTATAGTTTATGTAACCCTGATGTGTGATATATGAAAATTTTATTCAAGGAGTAATTATCCTTTCTTTTGTGGATATAGTTATAAAGAAACATTTGGGATTATATGATCCTTGAATTTGAGGCAATTACTGGTTAATACATTTTGGGTTGAAAAATGAAAGTTATTAGATAACCTTTGTGTTTAAAATATGTTATGGATATTTTTGAAGATACTATCTCATTTTGGGGAATGTTTTAAGAATTATATAGTTTTGGAAAAAGGACAACATGCAGACTATGTGACAACCCGTCGCGTCGGACGAAGCTGCGGGAATCAAACCCACAACCAAAGTGCAACTGGTATTTATCACCTACCACTGGACTACGTGAATTCCCTGGTTATTTTGATTGATTCTTTTTAGTTACATGATTTTATGAATCAAGAGTAAGTTGATTTTGAGTTATCTATGGAAATGATTATCTTATCATGGAGGATATGTGATTAGGTTAATTACTTTTTAGTATGAGACTTTAAGAGTAACTGATGTTATTTTGGAGAAAAATGTTAAGATTTATCTTAGGAGACTATGTGATTAAATCCTTCAAATATTTGGGTTTCAATATTAGTTTGGTTCACTTTTAAGAATTTTATGGATAGATGTTTATTGAATGGTCTTTTTGGAACTTAGGGGTTTTTTGACAAATTTTGGACATTAGGAGTAGTTTTTCTTTTTGTAAAAAAAATTATTCTTTTTGGGTATTATCTGATCTCGTACTAAACTTTTTGGTTTGGTTTTGGTTATGGTCTAAAGACATGCGAACTATATAGTTCTCTTTTGTGGATTAGGAGATTCTCAAGAAGTTTATTATAGTACTCTTAATGCGAACAAGTCTTCCTAAATACTCGTCTTTTGGAGAAAATATGAGTTTGAGTAAGGAATCTAGTAAAAGTTGAAAGTCTACATGGAAATAAACTATGATTCCTTTTTATTTAGTTAATCTCAAAAATATATTCCTCAATGAAAAGTAACTTAAAACAAAAATCTTTTCTGTTAACTGTTCCTAATGGGGAATCGAATACCTTTTAACCCATCACAAGTTTGTGATTTTCTTGTTGTTAACTTTCTCCTAGACATGTTTAATATAACTCTCCATCAGAACATAACCCTTTGTTTTCTCTTCCATATCCATATTTTCATACTTTTAATCCTAGTATGGGTTAAATCGGGTGACCATTGTACTTCTCTCCGTTTCTTTTAAAGTGATAGATTTACTGACTCTTGTTCCGATGTGGGACTTTAAATGAAGTTTCCAAGACCAATTTTGAAATTGAGAGGATGTAATTCCCAAAAGTGGGGAAGGATGTAACATCCCAGGTAAATAAATAATATTACATTCTAATGTTTATCAATATTTGTGAATAAAATGTTATGATTAATTTAAATGTAATGCTATGCTCGATGGCGTACCCAATACGCAACAACGAGTTTCCTTGAAATCTTACGTTGCACACTAATAATATAATAATATTATAATAGTTAACACCTAGCCCTTTTAATGGCGGTAATGAATAGAAATAACTAAAAAATTATTACATATGTTTGTTAAATATTTTTACATTTATCCAATAAATGTTAGAGGCTTAAAATCCAAATGAATCCCATTTTAAGAATAAATACTCTAATATTTTTAAGGGTTTGTTTTACCGCCTTTTGATGGGAATCTTTTTTTAAATCTAACTTTTTACAATTTTGTAAGATCTAGTTTTAAAAATAAACTTATTATTTATGATTGGGACATTGAAATTTACTTTGGTTAAATTTTTTGTATTTTTATGACAATGTTCTTTTTTTAATGGATAGTGAAAAATACTGCATTTTACATCAAAACTTCTTTTTCATCTAATTTAAATATATAGTTAGATTATCTTTTTAGTAGGTTTTAAAGTTTAATTATAATATATTTTTACCATTTAATTCAATTGTGGTCATTAGAATTAATTTCACTTTGAAAATGGACATAAACAAGTGCGAAACTTTTTATAGACATTGCTTCAAAAAAACTTGCTATTTGTTTTGACAACAGAAATTATTTTTAAATTATTTATTGAAATTCTTGTGTTTAGAATTTTGTAAAATGTATTCCATATTTGGAATCATAAGGTTCAAATTATGTAATTAATACTCTTTTGTTTTTGGACATTATGAATATTAATGACTGTAATTATCTTTAATTATCGTGATTAATTAGTAATCGGGTAGTTAAGGATAATAACATAACATCATAAAAAAATGGCCCCAAAACGTTTCCTAATGCTACTGGTTGTGTCATTGACGACCATGGGATTCCTTCTGCCAAACTTTGGGACCCCATGGAATCACTTTTGGGTGAAAGTGACACTTTATCATTTTATTTTTAATGGAAGGAGAATATCACTAAAGAATGTATCACCCTAGTAAAAAAATTTTATTTTTTCCTGTGTAAAAAATATCTTTGAATATAAATATTCATTGGAAATATAAAAATATTTACTACATCATAGTAATTTTTATATGATTTTTTGACATTATATAAATTAATTTATTTAGGACACAATGCTGATGCAGCGATTACCTCATTAATGAATGATTTAAATAAAATGAAAAGATAATGTAAAATCTAAGACTTAAACATTAAAAAAACCTATTGGATGAGTATATTAAGAACCCTAATCACATTTTCCTAGAAATATATCAATGTATGACCTTTAAAATCTGAAAATCATTTTAAAATAAAGTAACATTTCTTGACTTTCCAAGAGTTCCCCTCCTCCCTCTTATAAAAGGCCCCCACCTCTACCTCCTTATCCACACCTCTAAAGCCATTGTCTCATCAAAACCCTACCCATTTCATCTCTCCACATCCCTATTTTCTTCATTTAAGCCTCACTTTAGGCATAAATCTCTTCAAGAAACCCATTTGGTTCAAACCAAAGGGAGTTACCCGATTTAAAGGTAATGTCTTCTCTTATGTTCTTTTGTTTTATTTTGCTTCTCCAACCCCCTAAACTAATTTTATTCCTTTCTTTTGTAACAAAACCAGTATATTAAATATACTAGGATGTTTTTATAAGAATTATTAGAGCTACACTTACACACAAATCTTTCTAATGGTTAAAGAACATACTGTTTCTGTAGATTGTGAATTACTGTCTCACAAAACGATGATTGTTCAATATTATTTTAACACCTTTAAAGGTGGCCATTATGATTTCACTCTATTTTATATATGATATATATGGTATTTATGTTTTCTATTTTCTATTGTATTTTATATTTAAAACATACCTTTATTCGTTCCATGTTGTCCAAATGCGATAATTTCATATGAGGAAGTGTGGACTACCACCCCCTCAAGTGATGTGACTCGTTCATGAAATCCATTGAATTTATAAAGAATTAAATTAATGAAAATGTGTAACCTATATAACATATATATTATACTAGAATTATAATATCTATATCTCTCAATTATTTTTAACTCCATTAATATGGAAAAGAAATGAAAGTAGCGATCATGCGTACGTACGGCCTACCGTCTCCATGAATGGTGCATTTCATATATTGTTATCTCCAAATGTTATGGAATATTAGAAAATGAATATTTACTGGATATATATGACATTTAAATCATTAATACTATTCTGGAGATGATGTACTTATAACTACATGGAAAATTCTTTTCAAACAAGTTCAGTTTTGACTCATGTACCAAACATCGACATAAACATCTGATATGAACTGACATAATTAACTAATTATTATAAAATTATAATATGATATATGAAATGAATAATAAACTTTAAATTAGGTCCTTAAGAAATTATAAATGGGAAAAATTTTATTATTCCGGAATATCAAGAAACCAACAAGACAAGTCGGACTTGAGGTAAGGGATCCTACCTCTCTCTTTCTTTATAAGTACTCTCTTTTATGTCATTTCGTTTAAGCTCATATTTCTTATGTTTGGGGATGTTCTTTTATATTCCTCATTCTGTAATTTTTATGTTCATATTATGAAAGACCATATTTGATATCATAAATCCATTTTTGGAATTTTTAATTGGCGCCGTTAGGCTGCCGAGTTTTCGTAAGGGACTTCGTCTCAATGTCCTTTCATTGAGGCATACTTTTTTTATACACAAATTTATTTTATACGGTGAATAAACCTCTTTTGGATTTTACTTTTATTTAAAAGGAATCTTTTTTATATGAAATGTTTTACTAAATGACAAAAGGGAATGTTTTTGTCACACGTATACAGCGACAACGAATTCTCTGCCACCGTGACCATTATTTGAGTTGCAGCTTCCTCTACAAGCCATAAACATTTTTTAATTGAAAAATAAATACTATGTTTTACTTTTCTTTTATTTAGGTACTGAAAATGGTTTTGATAATGTTTTTATTTTATCAATGTGTTATTTATATCTTGTGATTGAAATGTGGAAATGTGATGTTTCCTTTATGCAAGTTTTATGTGATACGATTATGTTATGGTTCTTGGGAATTGTTTATGAAGACGCGTGGTTCCGTGATAAACTAAGGGAGGGTGAGCCCGATATAGCTCTCCAATGCATTGGGTAATGCGAAGAGTTTAAATGTCAAGGTTTCTCCGAAGATATTAAGGGAATATACTATGATGGGTATTCCAAACGTAACCATGAGGGTTACTACCAAAGTAAGAATGTTATGAATGCCTCAAGTTACCTTTATGTCTTATTATTTCTCTGATTTATTCATTATTTGATGAGGTATGTTAAAATTATTATGTTATATGAGTAAAGTATGATTTCATACAGGGACTAATGTTTTCATTTCGTACTTTTATATCCCTAACTGTGCTTTTTATGCTCATCCCAAGTTTTTGAAATTTTTTTCACAGGTCAAGGGAAAGGTACGTGATGTGATGATAGTTTCGAGGAAGTGTGAAGAAAGAATCCATGTTTTAGTTTAAATATGTTTCCATTAATGGAAAAAATGAGTACTATCTTTTACGTAACCATTATGTTCAAATGTGGAATGTAATGCATGATTTATGATCTAGTTATCTAAAACTCTAAACCTGAAAAGATCCTCAACTTGTATTCATGAAATAACTCAAGATTAAGTAATATTTAAGGCTGGGGCCTTATAGTGTTTTTAACAACACGGGCCGCCGAAGCCTTGTCTAGTACACACCGTGTTTATAGAACATGTTGTGTAGTCCTGGGTTAAGTAGGACCGTGTGGGTTACCCGTGTAAGGAGACTCGGGCAGGGTAATAGTTTATAAGTACACGCCGTGTGTTGGGTCAACATGCCGTGTAGTTTGAGGTGTTACATGACTTGTAGGGTAGGAGTAAACGCCCATGTCAGTGGCATAAGAAGACATGCCGTGTAGCTTTTATACATGTCATGTAGTCGTGTTTAGTAAGTTTGTGTGTTTTTCTTCCCATGTTCCCGTTTTGTACTCTTGTGTTCTCTATCCTTGTTTTTCTGATCTAAGGTGTACTTTTGATCTTTCAAGGTTATGCCTACGACACGTACTCCGGTTGTACATCTGTCGTTAGGCAGTGATCAGACACCAGATATGGCTGATCAGGGACTTCCTATCGATCCCCCAGTCGGGCCAGCCATGGAACCATTTGTCATACCAGTTGCAGGCGGTGATGCGCAGTTCAGGGAAGGGATTATGAGGATGATGCAGACCTTACAGGGAGCACCACCTCCTACCTCGACTATGGAAGACTTGACGTGGGGTTTTCAGCAGCAGCATCTTCCCACGTTCTTAGGGGAAGGAGGACCTCAGGCTATAGATTCATGGCTGGAAGCCATGCTGAATATCTTCGAGCATCTAGAGACACCACCATAGAGGTGGGTCAAGCTATAACGACCCATACTTTACATACATTGTTAATACTTAAAAATTGAAGCACACTTATTACAACATATGACAAAACCACAAAGGACCGTATAGGTATAGTGTCTTTAGAAACTGGGAAACATAAACAACTGGTTCATAAATCTTCTACAGTATCTCCCATTTATTTCATCATATCTAGGGTCCCTTTTAGCATATTCTACTTAATATCCATCTTCCTGACATGGGGAAAAGAAAACATAAAAGGGTGAGCTCAAATGCTCAGCAAGGGCAAATAAAGGAACTAAAAATCATATCATATCTTTTTGAAAATCATAACCTGCAAAAGAGATCATAATATCTTAACATGGAATAAATCATAGAAGTGAAAATGATATCACCATAATCATAACATGAAACTTGAAACTTTGTGGCATGCACACATAATCATGGAAAATAATTTTTTGTTAGTCATGACTCATTGCCAAGACTATCTTAGTGGACAAAGTCCCTTTCTGAATCGAGTAACCCTCGTTTCTGTCCTGTTTCACTGAACCGGTATAACCTACCGTTCCAGCCCTGTCTATCTCATGAGATATAAAATCTTTACCCAATGCATTGGAGGGAGATATAGGTCCCACCCATCTCATAATGATACCATTCTTATGTGTGCCACAAAATCATAAATCATACATCATTGCATAACCCATGTAATAAAAATGGGATTCTTAAACAACATGACATCATAAAACAATTCATATAAGATAATGGAATTCATAAAAATGTATCCATCACAACATAATCAAATCCATGTAATAATAGGGGTAAAAACAGAACCCTTTTATTATCTTAGATGAAAAATAATTTTGATAAAATACTTGAACTTCATTCTTGAGGAAAATATCCTTTCTACTTCAAAAACACTTTTCCTTTCTTAACATGTCATACAATTTTAATATAAAAGAAGTTGATTAAAAATAAACTTGAATACTTGTAAAGGAAGCTTCTTGGAAATAATTTTTTAGAAATCCATTCATGTCGTATAAGTTAAAAAAAACATTCTTCGTACTTTTGTCGGAAAAGTCAAAAAGTACCTCGTACGAAAAACGACAAAAGATTCCTTTCATACATATTACTAAAAACTCACCAAAGGGTAAAAATGGATTTAAACAATTGTAGGTGGATGGAAATAATATTACATATTGATGAAACATGGATGTGGATGATAAAATACACCCCAATAAGTACTTACGAATAAATAATCTCGGATAAAAATGAGATTGTGATATTTCCCTTACCTTAAGTCCGATTTGCTTTGTACGTGTCCGAAGCTCCTGTATAATGGTTTAAATAATGTTATTGACTTATTCCAGAATCATACATATTGATATGATATCATATATGGTCATATTCTTAGCTTCTTGTTAGTAATATATCATTGTTACTTGTTACTCGGGTCTTTATTGCCTTTTGTTCTTATGCGTGTTTTGCCGAATAAATTCTTATTCTTATTTTAAGGTTATAGATACCGTATATCCAGAATGTAATTAGTGTAACATATATCATATTTATTCATTCAATTCATTTATATAATTATTATGTAATGATGATCATGTAGAACGAGTCACTTCACATCGTGGAGACGGTATTCCGTACGTACGCACGAGTGATGATATCGTTCCTATGATCGTGGAATTGTATTGGAGTATATATATATATTATTTCAGTATCAATATTACTTTATAATAATCATAAATAGTTACTCATTACACCATTATACCCATCCTTGTAAAGTGATGGTGGAAAATAGATTACACCACGGCGTGGAGATTGTATTCTGTACGTACACACGCGCGGTGATTTCATTTTTCCGTAGGATGGATAGAAGGTGAATTAGGGTTGTTTCATATTTATAATAACATATCAGTATGTAAGTAATACTTATGTTATTACTTTATAATGAAACAAATAAAGAAGAAGAAGTTGAAGAAGAAAGAAATTGAAAAGATCGGTAATGGATATTACCTCTCCTTTGGAACGCTTCTTTGAATCCTCCACTTAGGGAACTAATATTGGTCTTTGAAGAAGAACAAGACCTCTAAGATTATTCTAGGGAAGTGGAGAGGAGAAAATGGCAGGGTTTGGCCGAGCTTGAGTGCTCAATTTGGTGTGAGGAGGAGGGGGAGGAGGTGCCCTTTTATAAGGGAGGAGAGGGGCACCTTAGGAATATCTCAAAATATTATTTTATATTAAAGTCAAAATCGGTTTATAATGGTTCTAAAGGGTCTTATTTAGAATATAAAGTGGGTAAGGGTCGAAATCCTATCAACCAATATGATTTAGACAAGTTTAGGATATTATTTTAACCTTATCAATTAGATTTAACTCTAAGTTAAATAATTTATCTTTTACCGTGTCTTTTTGTTTTCTTTCACTATATGGTAAATACACTTACTATAACATGCCAAACGAACCCCAAATTGTTAAGTATTAATATATATATCCTTATCTAAGTCCTTTGTCCGAACCTTTGATTTTTAGGAATAAAATAACAATTAATAATATAATATTTGATTTAAAAACTATTTTGTGTCAATTTTGACACTATTTGATATATGATTTTTGTGAAAGTCATAACAGAATTATATGTTCGAACCAAGTTGATTACATCAACACTAATATGTCATAGTAACCTAGAAAATTTTTTTAATTCATAAAAAGTCTCAAATGACATTTATTTTGGTGTTTATAACATCAATTATGTCAATATTTCATAAATAAGATAATTACATCATCATAATTGTGTCATAAATAAATTAAATTATTTAATGTCTAAAAATTATAAATAAAATACCATTATGTGGGAAATCTTTTTAGCTTTCTAATGAATATTTATAGTCGAATTTATCTTATGTATAACCCCATATTAAAATTTTTTTACTTATTAAACTTTGATTTTAACTATTTTAACCCTTCTTTAAATAAACTAATAATAAATGTCCTAATCTATCCCAAGTGGGCCTAAATGGTCATATGTTATTCATAAGGTTGTTTTTGGTCGAATTACACTTATCCAATAGAATTAGGACATTTTTTAGGGTAATAGTAATATCATATTTACCCTTAGTTACCCTATTTACTATTAACCGCGGTAAAAAAAAGTAAAAAGTTACTATTCACCAAAAAATTATTTTTATCTCATTCAACCACATTTTACTTACTGATATAAACTGTGTCTGTCAGATTTTTGAAATTCCATTCACAGAAGCGGTAAAATTATGTTTTATGCAAAATTCAGTTTTTAACCTACCACTTAGTGGTTTCACTATTCATCAAAAATTGAACGTTTTCAGAAAAATACCAAAATTTCACCCTAGGCTAATTTCAGTATTCCGAATTCAAAAATGAAGTCCATTTTAAAAAATAAAATTTATAAAATTTCAAAAAGTGGTTATTACTATTCATAACTGCTAGTTTTAATTATATTTTAATAGCATATCGTTGTTTAGTGAAACTCGGTATTGCGTACGACGTAAGCTATCGAGGAAGGTCGTGATTGCGTGTAAAGTAAGCCAAGCAAGTGTGTAGTGAAAGATTCCTTTGATGATATAAAAACAAAATATTACTCATAAAAATCTCGGGTGTTACATTCTACCCCCCTTAAAAAGAATTTCGCCCTCGAAATTCGTCACTTTGTAACAAACAGATGAGGATACTTCTCCCTCATCATATCCTCAAGCTCCCATGTAGCTTTTTCAAGTAGGTGGTTCCTCCATAAAACTTTCACCAAGCGAGTGGTCTTGTTTCGTAGGCCTTTTTCGCTACGATCCAGAATCTCTATCGGCTGTTCTTCATAAGAAAGATCTTGCTCCAGCGGAACAACTTCTGAGCTGAGTACATGTGAAGGATCAGGTATGTACTTTCTCAGGAGAGATACATGGAACACATCGTGAACTTGAGAGAGATTCGGTGGAAGTTCCAATCGGTAAGCTACCTTCCCAACACGATATAGTATTTCGAAAGGACCGATATATCTAGGGCTCAACATCCCCTTCTTTCCAAATCTCATAACCCTCTTCCAGGGAGATATTCGTAAGAACACTTTATCGCCCACTTCAAAATCTAGGTCATTTCTTTGGTTGTCGGCATAACTTTTCTGTCGACTCTGAGCTGCTCTTATGTTTTGTTGAATAGATCTGACCTTTTCTGCCATTTCATCAACGATATCAGGTCATAATAGCTTTCTTTCCCCAACTTCATCCCAGCAAGTTGGATTCCTGCATTTCTTTCCATAGAGAGCTTCATAAGGAGCCATCTGAATACTGGAGTGAAAGCTATTATTATAAGAAAATTCCACCAAAGGTAGGTGTTGATCCCAACCTCCTTTGAAATCCATAGAGCAAGCTCTCAACATATCTTCTAGGGTTTGAATTGTTCTCTCAGACTGACCGTCTGTCTGAGGATGATAAGCAGTGCTGAAACTCAACTCTGTATCCAGAGTATGCTGAAGACTTCGCTAGAACTTCGAGGTAAATCTCAGATCCCGATCAGATATAATAGAAAGTGGTACTCCATGCAATATTACCACTTCCTTTACATATATCCTGGCAAGCTGATCTAGAGAGAAATCCTCTCTAATAGCAATGAAGTGTGCAGACTTTGTAAGATGATCAACTATGACCCAAATAGCATTATTGCCTTTGGATGTTTTAGGAAGTCCTGTGACAAAGTCCATAGTGATGTTTTCCCATTTCTATTCGGGTATGGGTAATGGTTGTAACATCCCCTTAGACTTCTGTCTCTCAGCTTTAACTTGTTGACAAACCAAGCATCGAGAGACATATTCAGCAACATCTCTTTTCATGCCATCCCACCAGAAGTACTCTTTCAGGTCCCTATACATCTTCGTGCTTCTAGGATGAATAGAGAATGAAGAACTATGAGCCTCATCCAGCAGCTCCTTCTTTAATTCGGGGATGGGAGGAACACAAATCCGATTCCTGAACTTTATTATCCCATCACAATCAAGGTTGAATTCAGGAAAATTTCTCACCTTCTTTTGTAACTCGACATCTTCTTTTTGTGCCTCTTTAATCTTCACATGTATAGATGGTTGAACATTCATTTGAGAAAGATAATATTTTTCCCCTTCCATTATAATTCCAAGATCCATCCTTTGTAAATCCATAAATATTGGATCTTTTGTGATCCTCATCATGGATAAAATAACATTGTCTTTTCGACTTAATGCATCTGCCACCTTGTTTGCTTTCCCAGGGTGGTAATGGATTGAGCAGTCATAATCCTTAATCATCTCCAACCATCTTCTTTGATGCATATTCAGCTCCTTTTGTGTGAAAATATACTTTAAACTTTTATGATCAGTATAAATATCACACCTTTCACCACAAAGGTAATGCCTCCAAATCTTTAATGCAATGATTACCGTAGCCAACTCTAAATCATGTGTTGGGTAATTTTGATCATGGATTTTCAACTGTCGTGAGACATAAGCTATCACCATATCATTTTGCATAAGAACACACCCCAATCCCTTCTTGGATGCATCACTGTAGATCACAAACCTTTCTCCACTACAAGGCAGTGTGAGCACAGGTGCACTGGATAACCTTCTTTTCAACTCCTTGAAATTCTCTTCACATTCCTCTGTCCAAACAAACTTAACTCCTTTCCGAGTCAACTTGGTGAGTGGATTAGATAATCGTGAAAAATCCTTTACAAAACGTCGATAATATCCAGCAAAACCAAGAAAAATTCGGATCTCAGTTACTGTTGTTGGTCTTGACCATCTTTCGATAACCTCTGTTTTTGCTGGATCCACAGATATCCCCTCTTTTGAGATTATGTGACCCAAAAATGCAACTTTTTGAAGCCAAAATTCACACTTGGTAAATTTGGCATAAAGCTTCTCCTTTCTCAGGGTCTTCAATATAATTATCAAGTGATCTTCATGCTCTTCCTTGCTCTTTGAATAGACAAGAATATCGTCTATAAAAACTACCACAAATTGATCAAGATAGTCTCTAAAGACTCTATTCATTAGATCCATGAAGATAGTAGGGGCATTAGTAAAACCAAATGGCATCACTATATATTCATAGTGTCCATACCTTGTACGGAAAGCCGTCTTTGGTATATCCTCCCTTTTGACCCTTAATTGATGATACCCTGAACGAAGATCAATCTTGGAAAAGTATTGAGCTCCGCGTAGTTGGTCAAATAAGTCATCAATGCGTGGGAGAGGATATTTGTTATTGATAGTGATCTTGTTAAGTTCTCGATAATCTATGCAGAGTCTCATTGATCCATCTTTCTTCTTAACAAATAAAACAGGTGCTCCCCAAGGTGACGCACTAGGGCGTATGAATCCCTTATCAAGATTCTCTTGGAGTTGCTTCTTCAATTCCTGCAACTCAATTGGGGCCATTCTATAAGGTGTCTTTGAAATAGGCAAAGCACCCGGTACGAGTTCTATTGAAAACTCAACATCACGATTTGGTGGAAGACCTGGTAATTCTTCCGGAAAGACATCATCAAACTCCCGTACGATGGGCATATTCTTAATCTTGAGTTTCTCATCAACCATTTGAGATAAATAACATTCATTTAGTGGAATCAAGACCCATAAGATGGAAGAAATTTCTACTGTAAGGTTATATTCATCCTTGCATTGATAGACGATCGTAGATTGATCTGGAATATGAAATGTGACTTCCCTTCTTTGGCAATTGATATGAGATCCATGTAGAGAAAGCCAATCCATGCCAAGAATCACATAAAATTCCACTAAAGGAAGGATCACAATATTTGCAGGAAGCACTTTCCCACAAACTTTGATCGGAGAAGAATTATAAACTTTTGATGCGACTGTTGTGCCATTAGGTGTTGTCACAGCTAACTCAACATCTAATTGTTGAGGTAGTACGGTGATACCCTTAGAAATTTTTTCAGAAATAAAAGAGTGGGTGGATCCAGAATCAAATAAAACATTTGCTACTTTAGAGTGGATGGTAAGTGTACCTTTCACCACTTCGTTATCGTATTCCACATCGCTGATAGAAATTGCATGTGACTTTCCTTTGTCTTTAGCCTTAAGATTTTGTTGATGTCGACCATCATCATCAACCCTTGGATTTGGGCATTGATTGGCATAATGCCCCATCTCCTTGCACTTGAAGCATTGAAGTGTAGTTGGTTCATTCTGTGTATCCCTTCCTTTGTTTGCATCATTAGACATCTTCTTCCCATTATCGCGGCATACAAATGCCCGATGACCTTCCTATCCATATTTAAAACATTTACTTGTCCCTTTAAGACAACTCCCTCCATGTTTCTTTCCACACTTTGAGCATAAGGGAAAGTTCATCTTCTTTTCAGTGTGCTCTTTAGATTTTCCTTTGAATTCCATATTACTCTTCTTATCAAACCCATGTGACTGATGGGTTACTCCAATCTACATCTCGACTTTGAGAGCACATCAAACGATTTCCTCATAGCTATTGAAGTCCCTTATGGCTAACTCCCTTCGAAGACTTGGTTTTAAGCCACTAAAGAATCGATCGATCTTACTCTCAGGTTGGATAATAATACCAAAAGCATACCTTGCAAGTCTTGTAAAATTTGCTTCATAGGTACCAACAGATTCATCATCCCTTTGCTTCAGTTCAAGAAACTCTTTCTCCATCTTTGTTCAGAGAATACGAGGGAAGTACTTATTGAAAAATAAGTTCTTGAACTCGTCCCATTACATAGACTCAATTTCATCCCTTGGACTCGTATTCTTAATAAGATTCCACCATTGATCTGCATCTCCTTCCAAACGATACACTGCTAGGATGACTTTATCATGTTCAGAACATTGAAGAACTGAAAATATCTTTTCAGTAGTACTAATCCATTGTTCAGCAACTAATGGATCAGTAGACCCACTGAAAGAAGGTGGACGCTGCCTCATGAAGGATTCAACAGAATGTTGCTCCTTCCTTTGCTCGTTTGGAAGTCCTTCATGATTCATAGCTTGAGAAAGTTGTGTGATCATGGCTACAAGATTTTTCATTCCAGCTCCCATATCGTTTGGTTGCTCAGGGGGACAATCATTGCATTGCCCATCGCATTCCGCATTAACACGGTTCCTTCGGGTTCCAGCCACTGACTAAAACCAAGAAGAATAGTGTGAGCAACACTAATTATAATAGGAAAACCACATAATCAAGGATAAAATTTCACACTTAAGGTCTTATCCTAGGGTATTCATGGCCATTTCTAAAACACTAAGATTGTGTTCTATGCTTAGACTTATCCTTAGGGTTCTTACTAAGGCTTTCACATCCTAGTTTCCAAAGGTTGACTATACCCTTCCTCTAATACCAACTATAACGACCCATACTTTACATACATTGTTAATACTTCAAAATTGAACCACAATTATTACAACATATGACAAAACCACAAAGGACCGTATAGGTATAGTGTCTTTAGAAATTGGGAAACATAAACAACTGGTTCATAAAACTTCTACAGTATCTCCCATTTATTTCATCATATCTAGGGTCCCTTTTAGCATATTCTACTTAATATCCATCTTCCTGACATGGGGAAAAGAAAACATAAAAGGGTGAGCTCAAATGCTCAGCAAGGGAAAATAAAGGAACTAAAAATCATATCATATCTTTTTGAAAATCATAACCTACAAAAGAGATCATAATATCTTAACATGGAATAAATCATAGAAGTGAAAATGATATCACCATAATCATAACATGAAACTTGAAACATTGTGGAATTCACACTTAATCATGGAAAATAATTTCTTGTTAGTCATTACTCATTGCCAAGACTATCTTAGTGGACAAAGTCCCTTTCTGAATCGAGTAACCCTCGTTTCAGTCCTGTTTCACTGAACCGGTATAACCTACCATTCCAGCCCTGTCTATCTCATGAGATATAAAATCTTTACCCAATGCATTGGAGTGAGATATAGGTCCCACCCATCTCATAATGATACCATTCTTATGTGTGCCACAAAATCATAAATCATACATCATTGCATAACCCATGTAATAAAAATGGGATTCTTAAACAACATGACATCATAAAACAATTCATATAAGATAAAGGAATTCATAAAAATGTTTCCATCACAACATAATCAAATCCATGTAATAATAGGGGTAAAAACATAACCCTTTTATTATCTTAGATGGAAAATAATTTTGATAAAATACTTGAACTTCATTCTTGATGAAAATATCCTTTCTACTTCAAAAACACTTTTCCTTTCTTAACATGTCATACAATTTTAAAATAAAAGAAGTTGATTAAAAATAAACTTGAATACTTGTAAAGGAAGATTCTTGGAAATAATTTTTTAGAAATCCATTCATGCCGTATAAGTTAAAAAAACATTCTTCTTACTTTTGTCGGAAAAGTCAAAATGTACCTCGTATGAAAAACGACAAAAGATTCCTTTCATACATATTACTAAAAACTCACCGAAGGGTAAAAATCAATTTAAAAAATTATAGGTGGATGGAAATAATATTACATATTGTTGAAACATGGATGTGGATGATAAAATACACCCCAGTAAGTACTTATGAATAAACAATCTTGGATAAAAATGAGATTGTGATATTTCCCTTACCTTAGGTCCGATTTGCTTTGTACGTGTCCGAAGATCCTGTATAATGGTTTAAATAATGTTATTGACTTATTAAAGAATCATACATATTGATATGATATCATATATAGTCATATTCTTAGCTTTTTGTTAGTAATATTTCATTGTTACTTGTTACTCGGGTCTTTATTGCCTTTTGTTCTTATGCGTGTTTTGCCGAATAAATTCTTATTCTTCTTTTAAGGTTATAGATACCTTATATCCAGAATGGTATTAGTGTGACATATATCATATTTATTCATTCAATTAATTTATATAATTATTATGTAATGATGATCATGTAGAACGAGTCGCTTCACATCGTGGAGACGGTATTCCGTACGTACGCACGAGTGATGATATCGTTCCTATGATCGTGGAATTGTATTGGAGTATATATATATATTATTTCAGTATCAATATTACTTTATAATAATCATAAATAGTTACTCATTACACCATTATACCCATCCTTGTAAAGTGATGGTGGAAAATAGATTACACCACGGCGTGAAGACGGTATTCCGTACGTACGGACGCGCGGTGATTTCATTTTTCCGTAGGATGGATAGAAGGTGAATTAGGGTTGTTTCATATTTATAATAACATATCAGTATGTAAGTAATACTGATGTTATTACTTTATAATGAAACAAATAAAGAAGAAGAAGTTGAAGAAGAAAGAAATTGAAAAGATCGGTAATGGATATTACCTCTTCTTTGGAACGCTTCTTTGAATCCTCCACTTAGGGAACTAATATTGGTCTTTGAAGAAGACCAGGACCTCTAGGATTATTCTAGGGAAGTGGAGAGGAGAAAATGGCAGGGTTTGGACGAGCTTGAGTGCTCAATTTGGTGTGAGGAGGGGGGGAGGAGGTGCCCTTTTATAAGGGAGGAGAGGTGCACCTTAGGAATATCTCAAAATATTATTTTATATTAAAGTAAAAATCGGTTTATAATGGTTCAAAAGGGTCTTATTTCGAAGCTAAAGTGGGGAAGGGTCGAAATCCTATCAACCAATAGGATTTAGAAAAGTTTAGGATATTATTTTAACCTTATCAATTAGATTTAACTCTAAGTTAAATAATTTAACTTTTACCGTGTCTTTTTGTTTTCTTTCACTATATGGTTAATACACTTACTATAAATGCCAAACGAACCCCAAATTGTTTATTATTAATATATATATCCTTATCTAAGTCATTTGGCCGAACCTTAGATTTTTAGGAATAAAATAACAATTAATAATATAATATTTGATTTAAAAACTATTTTGTGTCAATTTTGACACTATTTGATATATGATTTTCGTGAAAGTCATAAAAGAAATATATGTTCGATCCAAGTTGATTAAATCAACACTAATATATCATAGTAACCTAGAAAATTTGTGTAATTCATAAAAAGTCTTAAATGACATTTATTTTGGTGTTTATAACATCAATTATGTCAATATTTCATAAATAAGATAATTACTACATCATAATTGTGTCATAAATAAATTTAATTATTTAATGTCTAAAAATTATAAATAAAATACCATTATGTGGGAAAGCTTTTTAGATTTCTAATTAATATTTATAGTCGAATTTATCTTATGTATAACCCCATATTAAAAATGATTTTCTTATTAAACTTTGATTTTAACTATTTTAACCCTTCTTTAAATAAATTAATAATAAATGTCCTAATCTAACCCAAGTGGGCCTAAATGGTCATATTTTATTCATAAGGTTGTTTTTGGTCGAATTACACTTATCCAATAGAATCAGGACATGTGTTAGGGTAATAGTAATATCATATTTACCCTTAGTTACCCTATTTACTATTAACCGCGGAAAAAAAAGTAAAAAGTTACTATTCACCAAAAAATTATTTTTATCTCATTGAACCAAATTTTACTTACTGATATCAACCGTGTCTGTCAGATTTTCGATATTCCATTCACAGAAGCGGTAAAATTATGTTTTATGCAAAATTCAGTTTTTAACCTACCACTTAGTGGTTTCACTATTCATCAAAAATTGAAAGTTTTCAGAAAAATACCAAAATTTCACCCTAGGCTAATTTCGGTATTCCGAATTCAAAAATGAAGTCCATTTTAAAAAATAAAATTTTTAAAATTTCAAAAAGTGGTTATTACTATTCATAACGGCTAGTTTTAATAATATTTTAATAGCATATCGTTGTTTAGTGAAACTCGGTATTGCGTACGACGCAAGCTATCGAGGAAGGTCGTGATTGCGTGTAAAGTAAGCCAAGCAAGTGTGTAGTGAATGATTCCTTTGATGATATAAAAACAAAATATTACTCATAAAAATCTCGGGTGTTACACAAGCTCTCTACCTACATGCTCCGAGACTCTACCAAGAGATGGTGGGACATGATCTCACAGGCGGGTCATCAGTAGGTCATGGCTTAGGAGGATTTCCAGTGCGTGTTCTACGACTACATCTACCCGGAGACCCTGAGGGCTGATCGAGCCCGGGAGTTCATGAGCATAGAGCAGGGTACTCTTTCCTTCATGGAGTACTCCTCTCGTTTCACCGAGCTGCAACATTTCACACCCCTCTGGGATGGATGTGGGGTGTTCTTACCGAGGATGTTTGAGGATGGTCTCAGGGGAGAGATCCGCTCATAGGTGAATATATTCCAGTTGAATTCCATCACATCCATCTTCAACCAGGCGCTGATTGAAGAGAGCAATATGAGAGACTCCGGAGCTGCGATCCAGGGTGGTTCTGCTTCCCGAGCTAGTTTTCCGCCAGATGACAACAAGAAGTGCCATAGAGAGTCTATGGGCGGTGATCCAAGGAAGCAAGATGCATCGTCAGGCAACAAGGTGATATGCTACCAGTGTGGCCGGTCAGGGCACATGAGGCCGCAGTGCCAGAGAGACCCCATGGAGTGCTGATCTTGGGGCATGATGGGTCAACTTCAGCGTTTCTACCAGGTTTTCTCACCAGAAGCTGGTGATAGAGGTTCTTCAATGACTCCTCGTTCAGGAGCATCACCACTAGTTTCTCACCAGTCTAGGAACTTGAGTTCTTAAGGCCGTTCGGGCCGAGGTGGTGGTCGAGCCCATGGCAGTTAGCCACTAGTCCATCAGCACCAGCAAATAGGATCAGCTAAGAGTGGTCATCCAGGGGCGCAGGGCCGCGGTGCATGCTAATCTTTCACTGTGGAGAAGACTTATCAGGAGGAGGATCTCCACCCTTCTATAGATCGAGGTACGATCTTAGTAGCCTCAGTCTTATCTTCAGCTCTTTTTGATAGTGGTGCTACACATAACTTTATCTCTGTTTCTGTCGTGGAGAGCCTTGGGCTCTGTATCTTTTCTTCCACCGAATAATTAACACTAGACACACCTTTGGGGACAAGGACATCTAGTGTACGCCATTGTAGGGAGTACCCTCTCGAGGTTACAGGGTATCACTTTTTATGGGATCTCTATGTCCTAGAGATAACATGATATGATTTCATTATCGGAATGGACTGGCCAGTTCCATTCCAGGCAGTCGTTGACTATTATCTTTGTAGGGTCAGTTTCATCATGCTAGAGGGTGAATCCTTTCATCATAGAGGAGAATGGGATGTTCAGGTGAGTCGAGCGGGACTCGACCATCTTGGGCTAGGAGGGGTGACAGCCTAGATTGCTAGTCTTTATCTGGATGATTTGGGGACTCCACAGTTGGACTTTCCTCCAGTAGTGGATGACTTCAAGGATGTCTTTCCAGAGGAATTCTCAGGGTTTCCTCCGGAGCATGAGGTTTACTTCTCTATTGAGCTCATGCCAGGAGTAGCACCGGTGTCCATTCCTCCCTATAGGATGGACACACCTGAGTTACAGGAGATCAATAAGCAGTTGGAGGAATTACAAGTGAAGGGTTTCATCCGATCCAGTACTTCTCCTTGGGGTTCACTTGTCCTGTTTGCGATGAAGGCAGACGGAACCCTTTGGCTTTGTTTGGATTATCGAAATCTGAACAAGTTGACGGTCAAGAACCGATATCCCTTTCCAAGGATCGATGTCCTCTTTGATCGGCTTCGAGGAGCCCGAGTGTTCTCGAAGATCGACTTGAGGTCCGGTTATCATCAGTTGCGCGTTAGACCATCAGACATACTGCTGACAGCCTTTAGGAGCAGGTATGGTCTATACGAGTATACAGTCATGCCGTTCGGTCTCATGAACGCGCCTGTATTTTTCGTGGCACTGATGAACCGAGTGTTCCATCCTTACATGGACTCCTTCATCGTGGACTTCATAGAATATATCTTGGTGTACTATCACACTCGACACGACCATGCCGCAGATCTTGAGATCGTTCTGAGTACACTAAGAGAGCATCAGCTTTATGCTAAACTCTCGAAGTTCCACTTTTAGATCGATCAGATTCATGTCTTGGGACATGTCATCTCAAAGGCAGGAGTATCAGTGGACCCAGAGAAAGTGATAGTTGTAGTTTCATGGGAGCATCTGAAGAACGTCTTTGAGGTATAGAGCTTCCTAGGGTTGGCTGGATACTATAGACGCTTCATTCAGGACTTTTCTCATCTAGAAGCACCCTTGACAGGTCTGACCAAGAAGGGGGCGAAGTTCTTATGGTCAAATTTTTGTGAGTCAGTCTTTCAGGAGTGGAAAGGGAGGTGGACGTCAGCACCAGTACTAGTATTTCTAGTGCCAGGAAAGAGATAAACCATTTACTATGATGCTTCAGGTATCGGGCTGGGAGCTGTGCTTATGAAGCGATATGAAGTCATTATATACGGGTCTCTGCAGTTGAGTCCACATGAGAGGAACTACCTGACGCATGATCTGGAGTTGGTAGCTGTTGTTCATGCCTTACGATGTTGGAGACACTATCTTCTGGGGGGACAATTTGTGGTCTTCACTGACCACAAGAGTCTCAAGTATATTTTCACTCAGCGTGATCTGAATCTGAGGCAGTGCAGTTTGGTCTAATATCTTCAGTCATTTGATTTCGAGCTTTCCTATACGCCGGGAATGGGCAACACTGTGGCAGATGCGTTGAGCAGGAGAACTCAGATTCAGGGAGTTCAGGAGGCCAGCAGTGAGTGACAGCTTATGGCTCTGTTCTCTGAGATGCATCTGGAGGTGCACGACAGACAGGGATAGACCTTCCTATATTTTGTAGTTGTTACCTCTACACTTCTTTATTGTGTATGGATGAGGCAGCAATCAGACTCATAAGGCTTAGTCCTGCAGGAGAGTGTGTCAGGAGAGGACCCACTTCCTGTATGGAAAGTGGGCAAGGATGATATCCTGAGTTTCCAGGGATGTGTATGGGTGACATCAGGCATAAGCAAGGAGATGATGCGGGATTTTCATTCCTCAGTTTGGGAAGTTCATCCTAGCATCACCAAGATGTATCAGTATCTTTATCCCCAGTACTGGTGGCCAGGTATGGAGAAAGATGTTGCTGGCTTTGTCCTGAGATTATCTACTTTTCAGCAGGTGGAAGCAGAGCATCAGTGACCAGTAGGCCTCTTACAGTAGTTACCCATTCTGAAGTGGAAGTGGAACAATGTTGTGATGGACTTCGTGACTGGATTTCCAAAATCGCCTCGGGGGAATGATGTTGTTTGTGTTTTCGTCGACAGACTCATGAAGGTTGATCACTTCTTCCCGATCAAGGAGACCTTCAGTTTCAATGATCTGGGATGACTTTACATCAGAGAGATCATACATCTACATTGATTCCCACACTCCATTATTTCAGACAGGGATGCGCGCTTTATCTCTCGGTTCTGGAAGGGACTTCATAAGGCTTTGGGTACCCAGGTACTTTTGAGTACAACATTCCATCCCAAGACTGATGGCTAGTCCAAGTGAACGATCAAGGTGCTTGAGGATATGCTCCGAGCTTGCATCCTAGTCTTTGGCGGTTCTTGGGAGAAGAATATTTCTCTAGTGGAGTTCACCTACAATAACAACTTTTAGGCGACCATTCAGATGGAACCATATGAGGCTTTGTATGGTAGGCCATGACGATCAACCTTATGCTGGCCGGAGACAGGAGATGTAGATTTTCTGGGACCTCATCTTGTTCAGGAGACCTTAGAGCAGATAGTGCTAATTAGGAAGTGGATGGATACAACATAGTCTCGACATAAGTCTTATGCTGATCAGTGGGGATGACCTCTAGAGTTCGAGGTCGGGGATCAGGTTTTCCTGCGTGTCACACCGATGTTGGGACATAAGAGGATTCAGAGGCTGGGTATGCTTTCACCATGGTACGTCGGGCCGTTTAAGCTATTGGAGAGAGTTGGTCCAGTTGCCTATTGGTTTCAGCTACCTCAGAGGTATCGGGCTAAGCATAAAGTCTTCTATGTCTCTCAGCTCCGACGTTACTTTTCAGACCTATCTCATGTCTTTCAGCCTGAGGAGGTTGAGCTTGAAGTGGGTGCGTCATTTGAGGAGCATCCCATCCGGATTGTTGATCATAGTATGAAGGTTCTATGCGGGTGGTCTGTCCATCTGGCATGGGTGATATGGAAGCACGAGGGAGTACATGATGAGACCTGGGAGAGGGAAGCCGATGTACGATCGCAGTGGCCGGAGCTGTTGGAGGTTTTTTATTCTATGCCTCTCTATGGAAATTCGGGGACGAATTTCTTTAAGGGGAGAAGTTTGTAAGAACCTGGATCTTCGTTTCATGTATGAATTTCCTTTTTCTGGTGTTTTTTAGAAAAATGATGTTTCTGGAAATTTATGAAGTACACGCCGTGTACATTCTGAGTACACACTATGTACTCTATTCTCGCTCGAAGCTGTGTGCTGACAGTGTCCAGGCCACACAAACGGTATGTAGGGGTGATGTGGAGGATGATTTTTGCAGAGTACGGAAAAGACCTAGTACACGCCGTGTACTCTAAAATTACACGCCGTGTACTTTCTTTTTTTTTCATTAAATGGACTGGGGTCGTGCCTAATCGATGAAAACATCTTCTTCTCCAGCTTCTTCATCCGAGAGCGACCGTACGGCTGCGAATCTTCTCCGAGCCACCATACCTCCATCCGATCTCCATTCCAGCTTCCATCGATTACATTGGGATCACCTCGGTAATCTCTCTCTAATGCTTTAGCCTTGTTCCATGATTCCTCCTCGTTTTCATGTTATCGTAGGTTGATAGTTTTTGACGTTTTCTCAGATCTACGATGATCCAAAGGAAATTAGTCATCATGGTTCACATATATCGATCTCCTGGGATTGAGGTAGGTGGTTTGTGCCTTTATGTAGAAGGTCTTTGAGTATTTGTGTTAAATTTCCACCAATTCCCTTGAACAGGGAATTGTGTGTTCTTGTTTTTTCCCTGTTAAAATTTCCTGCTTTGCTTGATTTCTAGAGTAGATGTTTTTTCCTGTGAATATGGTAGTTTTACTGTACTCTGGATGTTTTCTATGCTCGTTCTGCCTGTTTGGCATTTTCCCAGTTGCCATGCCTAGATGTAGGATAGTGGAACTGTTGCATTGTTATGCTGTTGTTCCTTAGATTGATAACCACGTAGTTATTGAGGTTTACTTGGACGATTCATGTGTGCTGAGCATGTTTATTTTCCACACAGGACTGTGAGAACCTAGTGTAGTAGACCATAGAAAGAATGGACGTAAGGGATTCTCTAGAGTGTCTTTTAATACGATGCGAGACCACAAGGGGAAATGACGATGAGTGCTTCCTCAGAGAGTCTGTAGTTTCTCGACACATGCCATAGGGGGAATGAGATGTTGAGTGCTTCCCCAGAAAGCCTTTAGTACGATATGAGACTATAGGGGAATTGACGGTGAGTGCTTCCTCAGAGAGTCTATTCTTAGGTGAACTAGAGGGGTGAGACTGTCTGTGCCTCCTAGAGAGTTTCTGGTACTTGTGGGTTGAACCATAGGGGTTAGGCTGTGAGAGCTACCCAGAGGGTTACCTGTTTTCTTCTTGTTGCTGGTTTTTTACTTGTGTACTTTATATGTTAGAACTATGGATTGTAGCTGTTGTGTGCTTTTCTATTTACTTCTTCCTACACTCCTACTTCCCTTGTATTCATTGAATTTTAGGCACAAATCTTTGGGTGATGGACTTCTGGGATTGAATCTCACACTCTGTTTGGATCGTGCTTTTGGGCCCAAATAGACTATGTTGATGCAGGTATAGATAAGGGAAAGCGCCATTCTACTTTAAGTTCTTCATTACACTACAGCTGAAGAGAATGGGACCGAGTCGTGGCTCGTGATGCTGAGGAGTTTACTTTGTTTTTCTTTTTCACTTTGTTTCTCAGTTGTACTTCAGCACATTGGTTTGTTTACTGCTTTCCATAGACATATGTACCATGTTGCATCATTATTATTTTATACATTGCTTCTTCTATCAGTTCAGTTTTTGTATGCTGTTTATTGTTTTTTCTATTGTGTTGGATTGTTTTTCCACTTTATACTTTACCAACTGAGGTCATAGTTTCCCCACTGACTCACCAAGGCCCTCGCAACTAGTCGGCAGCCTCTGGCATTTGAGGAAATGCGCTCTAGGTCACGTGGTGAACCGGCTACAGATCACCAGTGGAGGGGCCCCTGATTCGGGTCGTTACAATTTTTTAACCAATGCACCATTCAATCATAAATCAAACCATTTTCAAAATAACAAAACCATGATTTTTTCAAAATATCACATTTTAAAAAAATCTCAACTTTTTTCAAAAATCAACACTTTTTCACCAAATAAAATATCATTAATCAAAATGGAAATTGCACACCTAGTTGGAAGTCGTTTATAAAATTAATTTCATGAGCATATCAATGGATACACCCTTGGAAATCAATTACCATTCATATATGTTTCACCAAAATACTTATATACCTGAATCCCTAGTAACTTGATGTTCAACATAAAAAGGTTTGCTACATCTTTTTATGCTCTATAGTTCAAGTCCCGATAATCCGAATCTTTTCTACCATCATAACTCAAAGAATAACTTGACTGATTTTTTAACTCCAATACTATGAAAATGATTACTAATTAAAATACTGACCAAGGATGATACCACATTAAATTCAAGAATAAAAAACATTTATACCACTTTTCTCAGTTTCTCCTTGGTGGCCATATGGGTTGAACAGAACTTGAGCCTAATCATCTACTTTTTCTCAGCCACTATATCACTATAAATAGTTCCCTATAGGAGTTTCACGTTTTCCAATAATAATTCACCAACTGTGAATCTTTATAAAATAAGAAAAACATTCCAAAATTTTTCCAAACCCCATATACATCTCCAAAACACTTTACATATGTAAAAATAATAAAGAAATGGTTACTCACATGAAATCAGGGGTGTCTAGGATGTGATTAATTTTTATTACCAAATAACATGGATGGTATATATAAGTTTATTTTAAGAAATAATATTTCATTTTTCATATAATTTAAATCCTATTATGGAATAATGACACTTAACTTGTTTCCATCATGATCATCTAAAAATGGAAACATTACTCATTTGAATGTATAACCTATATGCTTCATGATTATAACATTGTTAATTTTTCATAAAAATATTTCATGGATGGTATTAATAGTATAATTGATTTAAAAAAATGAAAATATTTCATGATTACCATTATATATATGATGATATAATAACTTCTTTGACCTTAGTCAACTTGAAAAGTCATTTTGGACATATAAACCGATTGCTTTCAAATTATCCACCATGAAATTAATTGGTTAGGTAATTGAATATTCCATGGTAAAAATTAAAATAAAAATAAAAAATAATCTTGAAAATTTTATTAAGAAATTAAATAATTAATATAATTATATTGTTCAAGTAGATAAGGAATGCACATGACAAACACGACTCAAGGTAAAGGATCTTTCAAACCCACTATTATATTTGGGTTATGTACACTCGCTCTCTCTCTTTAACACGCTATATCTCTATTTAATGTTATGAATTAATTCTAAATTTGGTAAATTTTTATTTATCATATATACCTAGAGTATTATTCCTTAATTTTATGGGGTAATTCATTCCTTATGATCATATCTCAAATTCAATCATTATGAAATATCCCTTTTATTTTAATATAAATAATGATTATGCCAGACATTTTCTTTCCATTTTTAATTATTATGTTATTCTGTATGATTGATTTCATTTATGTGTCTCACGTTGACAATGAATATGTAATAATGGGTACATCCATATAGTGCTCCAATGAACTGAGTAAAGATTTAGTTTCACAAGGCATCATGTAAGGGATTAGGGAGTAAAACTAATACATTATGGGACTTTTACCACCTTGTGATGTTTTATAGGTAGTTAGCCTTGACTTATTTTTTTGTAATATTACATGTTATTGTGACATTTCCTCTGATTTCATGATATTATGATACCAATTTATTTATATTATGAATCTATGTGTTTACTAAGGAGCCTCATTTTCTATGATATATTATTATAATATTGACTCATATGTTATGTTTCATTTTCAAACTTATTATATTACAGGGATTTTTAGACCACCCATTTCATTAGGTATTCCCCATGTTATGCCATGTTATTTTATGAGGTAAAATGGATTTTAGGATCTGAAAATGGAGAATAAAATAACGAATCCATGTTTTTTATTCTGTTTGATGTAATATGAAATGAATATTCCAAATAAAATAAGACAAGACATCTTTAGGGTTTACATGTTAGATATTTATGTTTACAAATCATGAAATAATATGTATAATAGGGTAAGGATTATGAGAGATAGTATCAGAATTTGTTTAGGAAACCTTTGGACTCTTGGATAAGAAAACATAATTGAGAACTATAGTTATAAGTGTAAGTATAAGTATAAGGATAATATTAAGTACTTATAAATATCCTATAATTTTTTATTTGTTTAGAGTGAGTGGATTCTGATAACCTATAACCCCTGGCTGTATACAACTAGTGGATGTGGATCTTTCATAGTTGTATATAGGTTTAATAAGATTAATAAGGCCTTATTGATCAAGACTCGATCATCACCTGGTTCACAACAATGGTCCATGTTTCACGCCATGCTTCAAACTCTGAGGGGATTTGCTTTTTAAATTCACATAATATTTTAAAATCATTATTAAGAACACGAATATGTGATAATTAGGGATAAAATAGGACAAAAACAATGAGTCATAAGTTAAAATGTGTAAGGTCGATCATAATTTTTATGAAAAAAGTACCCCTTTTGAGGGTTCTTGTTATTGATGTCTAAGATGCTTATGATAATTTTGGGAGATATTTATTATAATATTAAAATTGGGGTTAGAATGTGTTTTAGTAAAAAAATATTTTAGGTGGAATGCATTTATATTTTGTAGACATATGTTTTATAGTATTTTTACACTTTAGGGTTTATCCTATACTTGATGTTGTGGTAATTTTAGTCAATTAAGATAATTTGATTTTATGGGAAAAACGATGTAAAAAAGAATTAGTTATTAAAAAGGATTTTATGATTAATAGTATTTTGATTATATTCATCATATTTGGGAAAATGTTTTATTGGGTTTATATGTACATAACCATTAGGTTTAATGTAAAGTATTACTTATGAAGGATGCTATTAAGTTTTAGAAGAATTAATATGAATATAATGAGTTAAATTTTTATGTTAAAAGTGTCATACATGTTGATTTTGTTGAGGTTATTTTGGATTTGGGGTTACTAATTTAGAGAAAGATCTATGTTAAACAGTTGGTTTTATTTCTTAATTTGAAGATTAATAACTTCATATTTTTTTGGGTAATATATTACTTTTTGCAGACCATTTTCGTTTCAATAATGGTTATAAGAATTGATTAGTTATCTATTATGGATCTTATGATCCTTTAAAATTTAATTTCATTGGTT
Source organism: Viscum album (assembly GCA_963277665.1). Lineage (NCBI taxonomy): Eukaryota > Viridiplantae > Streptophyta > Magnoliopsida > Santalales > Viscaceae > Viscum > Viscum album. The sequence goes on along the minus strand of OY728132.1, from coordinate 1,377,730,082 downwards.
TAGGAATAAAAAAAATCATATAGGATATACATAATTTTGGGTAATAATTTACGTGAGAATTTATCAATGCATGGTGAAAGGATGATTTTTTTTATGAAATAAAAACAATCCAATTATGTTTATTTTATGGTCTATATTGTCCTAATAGAAAAATAATCACTCATATATTGGAATAAGATCTTTAAAAAATGCATTCCAAATACATTCATATATGATGAATCAGTGGCCTTTTAATTCACAATAGAATTATGGTTTTCTTAACTACCACTTGATCATTCACTTTCTTGTGATCAATGATCTCCATCACCCCCATAAACATTTATGATTTTTTATATTGATATTTTCACTCCAAAAATTATATCTTATGTAGAAAAATATTTTTTTTATTACCATAATATTCCCCTTTACCTTTTAATATGAATTTAATACCTTTTATAACGTGGGTTTTACACAAAATAATTTTCCAATTTTCTACCCTTGATTAGAGAGAAAAAAATTCAAATTGCGAGATTTAATGTATTTTAGTGAGTTATAATGATGCACCCCAAGAATTTAGAACATATTTTTAATTAATTATATTTTATATCTTTTATATATTGAATTACATTCAACACTTAGTTTAAAAAAACTGTGATATTATATTAAATTATTATTATTTAAAAGTGACCGAAATAACCTAGCACCTTAAATGGATGGAAACAATAGTATTAAATATATAATTAAATTTATATATATGAACCAGCTAATATAATTTTTTTATAATTTATATTTAACTAGTAACTAAATTTTAATCAATTATAATTTATTCATTCAAAATTTGTTTTCTTAATTTTTTTACTACTTTTTAGGAGAAAATAACACAATTAATTTTTACCACCATTAGAAAAAATATTTAATTTAATAAATTAATTTTTTATAGAATTTTCATATTTATACTAACATAGTGTGAAATTTTTGGATTTTTTTTAAAATATTACTTTTATGGTTAATATAAAAAAATTATAATTATTGAAAAAGGTTATTTATTTTTAATATATTTGGTATTTTTAAATACCAATTATTATTTAAATTATATTTAAATTACGACACGCATTATTTAGTTATATTAAATTTAATTAATTATGTTTAAATCACATTTATACTTTATTTTTTAAAAAAGTGTATTTTAAGGTCTAAAACCATAGTTTTCTGAAAGCTGTTTTAAAAGGAATAATGTTTTTCTATTTTGATTAAATAAATTAAAGTTAATGAGGAATATTTAAATTAAATGTATAGATTATATATCCATATATATTAATTAAAATTAATCTAAACATCATTAATGTTCATAGAGTTATTATAATATCATTTTATGCTTGAGAAAAATGCATTTCATGAAAAATAGATTTTTCAACCCCTATATATGTTTAATTTCAAATAAATTTTTTCTAATTATCTAATTTGAATTTGTAGAAATGGATTACATAAATTTAATTAGAATAATTAATATTTTCTAATAAATCCAAATTAATTTTGTTCCATAATTAAATGTGAAAATAGTAATAATTATTTACCATAGTTATGGTAAAAAAAGGATTACTAGTGGTTAATCTAATAAGATATTGGATAAAATTTCCCCATAAAAATTATATTTACTATTTCATGTCATATTTATAACATATAGCTTCTGATAATCTAAAATGGGGAATTTTAGAGCCCTTTGGAATTCGGAAAACGTGGGATTAATTATTTCTTTTATAAAATTCCATGTATGTACTCTCCCACACCTATGAAAGTCCAACCCTCTCCTCTACTCTAAACATGTCCAAAAAAAATTTAGTAATAAACACCCAAATAAATTCCTTAATTTCATATAATAATCCTCGAATCCCTTGACTGATCAAAAATCCATCATATAAAGGAGTTTCGTGATAAGTTAAAGATGTTTTCTGAAGCGAAGGTAACATCCTTAAACGACTATTTTATATTATATATTTTTAAAACTATATAAAATATTCCTAAACCATTATTATATAAGAACTAAAAAATAATATATATATAATAATATTTTATTATGTTAAGTTCATGACCTACAACTATTTCCTCTATCTCAAACGGTTAACAAAACTGTTAATCCTGTATATGTGAGTCTACAACCTCCTGAACCAATGTAATTAATTTTAATTGAAAACTTATTACGGATTGATATAATGATTTACTTAATTAATATTTATTATATTTATGTTATTATTATTATATATTTTTAATATCACATATATATTCTTACTTTCTATTTGGTATCGAATAAGATAACATCGTTCGTTTGTACGAATGATAACTGCCCCGTAAAGTGATGTTATTTTTCCATATATTACAATCTAAATTTAAGGAAATATTGATTAATTTTATTTTTATATAATATATTCAAGAAATAACAATCATTAGCTAAAATAAATATATTATTTCACTTCTTATCTTTTTATCCATAGAATAAATGATAACATTGCTCGCATGTACGACAGAATACCTTTTTGTAAAGAGATGTGATTCATTTTTATTACCTCATTACATGGGAGATATATTTAAGGGTATTTAAATAAATAATATATTATTTATGATTTATTTATCACCCTAAAATTATAAAATTACACTTTAATTCTTTCTATCCTGATCATTGATAAATGGGAATGTCACTCATGTATAAATAAGACCTATTATCTTCATGATTGTATCATAGATCATTTTTGAAAGAACATTCATTATTGGTTTAAAGATTATAATTTATGTATAAAAATGATAATTTTTCATTACAATTATTTGTATGTTAAAATAATATTCTCATTGACCTTATTCATCATTCCCAATGATTTTGTACATGCGAATTTATTATCATCCAAATGTGCAATGTGAAATTAATTGGTAATGTAATTGAATAGGAAAAGTTAAAAAATAAAATTAAATGATTAATAAACATGAAAAATGTTCTTAATAATTTTATAATAAACATTTGTTTGTTATTTATAAATACAAGGAAGACACGTGAATATTTAGGCATGTGGTAAGGGATCTTTATATCCCACCATTCTATCTGAGTTATGGTCACTCTCTCTAACTCACATTGTATCTTCTTAATGTTAGGGAATTCATAATATATATATATATATATATATATATATATATATATCTGTGTTTGTGTTTTTGTGTGTGTGTGTGTGTGTTTCTCTCACATATACAGCTATATTATTATACAATATATTTATTATTTAATACATTCCTTATGTTCACTTCCCAAATTCCTTCATTATGAAATTTCATTTGATTATGATATTAAGAAATATTATGAAACCTATTTTCTTTCCTTGGGTAATTATTTTGGTATGAATTATTATTTATTTAATTTGTGTTTCACATACATATAATTAACATTTTATAATGGGTGCACCCATAGATCACTCTAATGCATTGGGTAAATCTGCAGTGTCAGGAGGCATCATGTATGGTATTAGGGATGAAAAATAATTCATTATTGATATTTTTACACCTTAGGATGATATCTAGGATCTTATCCTTGACTCGTATTTATTTCATGATATATATTGTTTCTAAATATACTATAATTCCTTGTTTTTAGGAATCCATGTTCTTTTTCATATGATTTAATGTGATTAATCATGTCACTTTATTAAAAACAATGTAATTACTAGATCTACTATCATATAATGATTTATATAAAATATGTCTAACTAAAAAAGGAATCCATAAATATAAGTGACTAATAAAAAATTAAATTATTATAGAAAATTATATTATATTATTTATTAATATGTCTATGTTTATTATATAGAGGGTTAATGAACATATGAGTAGCTTAGGAGAAAAGGTAAGGAGTTTATTTACTTACAATCTATCTTATAGGATTGAATGATATTTTTTAATGACTATTCCATATATTTTATCTTTTATTATATTATTGTCTAAAATTATGTATTTATATTTTATTTTTATTATATTATTTATTTTTAATGTATCATAATATTGATTGGAAGCCTTATAGTGTAATTTTTATCTTCATCTCACTCATTTTATTTATCTTTCCTCACGTTGATCTATAGTCCTATATAATATATATATATATATATATATAAGATTATATTATTCAATTATACTTTTAATTTTATGAATTTACATTTCCACCTCTTATTATTTCTTCTATTGATATTTAATACCCTATAAATTATGATAATTGTAAGATTTTCTTTCTTGATAACCATTTTTATTTAGATTTACTATGTTTAATATTATATTTAAATATATGTATTAACATTCCATTTATAATCCCTTATTATTTATATATATTTTTTATTATTTTAATATTTTCTTTGGGTTTATTCAAACATAACAAGCATATATATTTTTATAGGGATATTTTTTTATATGTATCATTACTTATTATTTATATTAAACATCAATGTTATTCATATTATTTAATGAAAATTCCTCTGAAATAATTTAATATCAATTTCAAATATTTTAACATATTTAAATTTCTCCTTTGTCACAAATGATTTACTTTAATTTTAAATATATTTTATATACTATGAAAATAATAAATAGAATTATTTTAGAAATTCATATCATTTTTGTACATATCAATCATTATATTTGAAAGAAATTATATATATTATATTCTGTAATAATATTTAGTCATTAGAACATATTTTATGAAACTAATAATCTCAATATGATTTCATTTTAGGATAATAACGTTTACATTATTTATTATTTGTCCAACATCCTTTAAATATAATAAAATTATTTATTAAAGTATTTTTGATTTTCATAACATCGCTTGAAGTATTTTTCTTCTATCTAAATACCGTATTCTATTTCACTCTGTAAATTATCATAATTTTTAATCATTATCATTATTCACGTTTTATCATTCATTAAAATGTGGAAATAGTTACATTAATAAACTCCAAAAAACTATGTTTCTCTGGTGATATAAATAATAAATATATATCAGTGGATTGATCCATAACTATTTTTATTTAACTATTAGATCAATTATTAATAAGGGGAATAAATTACCAATTAATTTTTTTTATTGAATGATCTATAAATCATTTTTATAATTGAATTCTATTAAACTAGACATCCATAAAATTAAATTTATTAGGTAAAAATAATAATATAAGCATATCACAATTTATTTTATAAGGATAATTTATAATCCAATAATTGATTGTTAATCTAGGTGTTGTTACATTGTTCATTATTGAACATTTTAATATTTATATACATTACAATTAAATTATACTATAAGATGAATTGAATGTTATTCATATTTATTTAGTTTTCTTGAAAACGTCTCCATCCTCTTGTTGGTTTCAAGGGAAAAAACTGGGTTCTGGAAATATGCATACTATTTTTATTTACAGTGCCAGGAATTATACATTTCTATTATAAGTAATTAGAATGTTTTTTTGTTGTAGGTGGAACCTATAATTGTGTATCGGTGAAATTATATGTCTCATGAGACAAATATCATGACTTTTGGGACTTTATTTTATGTATCAACCTAGAAAACCATCTATCAACATAGACATGTTGTGCTACATAACCTCAGACATGTATCCTAATGAAAAAGAGGCTACCAAATACATTCTAAATTACATAACAAATGTTAAGATACTATAATTTATAAAAATACTATAATGTAACAATCATTTATAGGAAAACATATATAAATATCAACGTAAATATTTGTAAGTATATCTAATTGAAGAAATTAAGAAATAATCATCAGTATGTTTTATCAGTAATATAATAATGTTGATTATATTATATGTATATAGCACACTAATTTGAAAAAATAATACAAATAAAAATAAAAAATACAATGAAGATATAAATACAACACCCAGGACATCCCATAAAGCTATCTTATGAAACACCCTTTAGGTATTAAAACAAGATCTTATGAACAACCTATCACGTGAATGGAAAAACTAAGCTTCACCTAACTGAGGTTCTTCTGAATGATTTGAGCATAAAATATAGTTGGGTGACAGCAACATGTACCACATATAATTCATCATATATAGTTTTTTATCTGTATAGAAAATAAATATGTAACATTCAAGGGAATAAAAAAATATTTTTCTTTCATCACATCTTAAAAAAACTAGAAATCTAAACTCACCAACATAAGATGACGACTATAATACATATTTTTGAGTCACATTCCATAGGAAATCAATCAAGGGGTGGAGAATACCTAGGACCAAGTATTTTAGGGAAAAGGAACATATTACAATTATACATAGGACACAAAATCTTAATACCCTCCCATAGTGGCCCTCAATGATATACCATATAGGGAACCTTTGTTGAAGATCCCCAAGAAACTGTCATATCGGGACCATATCTTGGTGATCTATGTAACATATTATGTAGTGAACCTCTTAAAATGATCCTTGAGAAAATTTCAAGTAACTAGATTATAATATATTATCTAGAATATATCAATAAGATATTGAGGTGGAAAATAACCGAGATCTACTCCCACACTAGGTGAGCCTCAAAAATAAGTTCGGTACATTGGTTGAACAGCTATACTAGAAGTATATAGCACAGTAGAAAATAAAAGATCCAATGTATATCATTATCATAACTAATATCAATTACTAGGTCACATGGAAAAATCCAAATAGAGAATTTAAATCCTACGGTGTGAAATAAAAGACTGAACATCCCTTGTGATCTGAACATCACTAAAATAATTTAAAACCCATTATAAATTAAATATAAAACAATTGGATCATAATAATGTATATAATAGACACACCCAAAACATGTTTTGAACAACACCAAAATTAGGTAGGTCCAACACCTAAGTGCATATTTCCTATAATCAAGATATAAAATTAGAAAAAATTCAAGACATAGTCAATACCTAACACATAGCTTGTGGGTATCAAATATACATCAACATATCAACTCTAACCATACTAAAAAAATAGTCATCACTACACTATAGATTATTTATACCTTTGATAATCATAATCCCTCTAGTTATACTTCATTATGTACAAAAACTATGCTAATATCTAGAACCCCACTAGAAACCATATATACTAAAAAATACCTCACTATGTAGACATTAACTATTAAAATACCTTATATACTATATGAACATATGTGAAAATATCAATACCACACTTCTATCAACACAATTTAACACTACTAACTATATTATACATTCCTCTCAAGACAACACATATGTAGTCCATGCTTATCCATCAATCCAATGCCACAATAAAGTTGTATACTGCTTATGATAGCATGTTTTCATGCATAACCATATCAACATACCATGATGAAAAAAAATTGACAGTGTATGCTATATCCTATAACTCAACCACATAATTGACAGAATATTGATGGATTTATACAATCCACTAGCCCGATTCTATAATATCACTCCACTAAATTGAGTTTTGATAACATCACTATGATATTTTAATAGACATTCCCACTCAATACAAAAGGCTTCATCCCAACTGGATTGGTACTCAAGAAAATACCACATGAAATTCTTTTAAATTGATCATTAATGTTCATTTAAAATTCATTCTATATTTAACACACTAAATAATCCCATGTTATTATACTTTATAAAATTATAGCTATCATACAACTTGATGATATAACATTCATATGTCATTAAATCCACTAACTCATTCAAAAAATCATAAACAAAACACATTGTCTTAAACCAAGCCAATTTCAAAATTTTGGATTCACATTTATGACTTCATAGAGTTATATTACATTATATATGAACCGTTAGTCATAGGAACGAAAAAAACACGAATTCACATATATGGCCACGTATAAAATGGACAATAGTATAAATATGTTCTTTAAAATCAATATAATTCTATTGGTTTTTATAATCTAACATTAAATATATTGGAGTAATAATTTCAATGTTTTTCATTAAAAAGGACAGTCAAATTTTCATTCATTAACTTTTTACATCAGTTTTTATAAAAACCGACATTAAAAAAATATAAAAATATAGTTTTAACATTGGTTTCAATTAAAACTGATGATAAATCTATATTCCTTAAAATCATTTTCCTAAAAAAATTATATTAAACGATGATTTAAAATACACTTTAATGTTGTTTTTTAGAAATAACTATGTTAAAAATATTTTAAAAAATATATTATAACTACTCAAGCCCTTTTCTTTCTCGAAACCCTCCCTCAACAACTTTTGAGTCCTAATTTTTACCAATGAAGAAATTGATGCAATTTGAGACCTTTTATTTTCTCATCATTATGATTTTAATCCACCTTTAACATTTTTCTTTTGGTATAAACCCTCTCTCTACAAACTCATGATCAATTATGACAACAATGGATTTGATGCCTATCAAAAACCATAAATATTTTTATTGAAGTAGATTTAAATACACTTTTTATGTTATTTATGAGGGATAATTGATCCTTGATTATAATTCCATTGTTGTTGGTCTATTACAGTCGACCTTCAACCACTCTTTGAGATGTTTTTTTGTTTCATTGCTTCTTTTTCACCCATTTTTTATCAATCATTTATAATTTTTTCTACTTATGAGTACTTTGATTGAGTTTATCAGAATTTGGGATTTATTGTTGTTTATCTATCTCCAAAACTTTTTAATTTTATTTATTTCTGCAAAAAAATTTAATAATTTTTTGTTTTTGTAAGTTATTATATGTTATTTTTTTACTATGTGTTTTGATAATTGATTATTATTATAATTTATTATATGATGTTTTTCATAACTGTTTGTATAATATATGGAAATCTATTTATGTATAATTTTTGTATATTTATTTTTATATTTTTCATATAATTGTAATTGTACTTGGATATATTTTATTTTATTATAATTTATTTCATAATATTTTTTATAATTGTTTGTATAATTGATCGGATTTGAGGATCTATTTTTCAGAATTAATTGTGTGTGAATTTTTTATTCCTAATAATTTATTATAATAATATTTTGTACGAGAAATTATTTATAATAATTATTTTTTATAAATTTTTTATGATAATTGTTTTTTGAAATTTTTTGTTAGTAATTATAATTTTTTGTTTGAAAATTTATGTATGAGTGTTTTTATTTTTTTTATTTTTAATGGTAAATTAACTATAAATTTTACTGATAAGTATTACAATAAAATGATGATAAATTTTGTATAATGTTTTGTTATTTTTGAAGATAAATTATTTACAATATGTTTTTATCATTATGTATAATAATTTTATGATCAAATGGTTATCAACAATTGATTTTTTTATTATATGTTTTTATTTTTTTTATCATATCCATTTTTATATATTTGTTTAATATTCAAATGTTATAATATATTCAAATTTTTATTATGATGTTTGGTATTTAATGGATCCTAATTGGAAAATTTTATGGATAACCACTAATGAATATAAAAAGGGGGTCAAATATTTCATGGAATTTTTGCAAACGAAATCATTAAAGCAATGAATTTTTTTCATCCATGAATGATGTTCCTTTCTATGAGAATGTAAGATTATAGAAAAATCAAGGATCAACTAATTTCCCATGGTTTTATTAATAATTATATAATTTGGATCAAGGATGGTGAATGAATAAAAAATAATCATCTAATTTAGATTAAAATATTTAGAGTGATCCAATGGATCATATTGTAGAATTAATTAATTATGTTGGGGTTGAATCAATAAAAATGATACATGGTTTTTCCAATTATTGTGTGAATTATAGGAACTAATATCAATGATTATCAAAATGTCCAAAATGTGGGATATCACACTATAAGGTGGATTCAAAATTTACCTCAAATTTATTCTAAAGTATTGTCATAAAAAATACTTCTTAAACTAATTTAGTACCTTCCAATAATTAATTATAATAATTTAATCCAATAACTACAATACCTTTACTATTATTTAATCTAAATTAACTAGAATCAATCATCAAGATAAAGAATTTTGGTACCTTCCAATAATTCATCATTTTAAGCATCTGTTTGAAAATTACATTGATGAAAAAAAATGTTAAGATAGAATATAGATGAGTGTTTCTCTGATGGTAACATACATCAACTTTTTGATTAACCATAGTTTTGGTATTTTAAAAATGATATTTTGATTTTGTAACTAATTTTAGAAATATCAGAGTGGGACTGTGCATATATGTAATGAATCAATGTCGGAGCCTTAGTAAAAAACATAGTTTATGGTCTATTTGTGGGTTATTTACAACTAATCTTCCTAGATTTGTATGATGAAAAATATATAATTATATTATTGATGAATTATCGACCAAAAAAATAGGAAAATAATATTTATGTTCATATTTTCTCATTGACTGGTGATATTAAGCCTCATTGGGAGAAATTTGTTATAGTTTTTGATGCATACAAGGTTTATTTTATTTTACATGTTATAATAACATTCATAATAAATTAATTCACATCATATCAAAGCTTATAAGTATACATTGATAATGGACATAAATAAATTCAAATATGTGAGAAAGAGACTTCATATTATCAATTTTATAATTTAAGAAATATAGGGTACATGGGACGGTGAATATTTTTGTGAATTCATCATTCTTAACATATATTAAAAAAAGTATTTAACACACTATAATAATATAATCAACCCCTAAAACCATTTTATGTTGAATAATATTACTAAAGGGTGAAATTTTTTGATTTAACCATAGGAAAGAAAGGATTTTTTGGTCATAAAAAAAATATCATGAAGAAAACGTCTATCTTTTTCAGACTACCTTATTTGAGATTTTTTGAGATAAAACATAACATTGAAATTATCCATGTTTAAAAAAACATATTTAACAATTTGATTGAAAATTTTGTATATATACAAGGAAAAAACATTGTATTTCATGATTCATTAGACTTGATATAAATGATGATACATTTGGAGTTATCTCTAACTATGAAATAAAAGAAAAAAATATTTGCCTGTGGCTTGTCACACATTTTGGAATAGTGAGAAGATTTATTTTTTTTCTATTTTTACAATGTATTAAAATACCCATTGGAAATTATATAAATGTGAAGAATATTGAGTTTTGAAGTATTGTAATTTAATTTCTATGAAATAACATTACTTTCATGTTTTTATGAAATAACTCATACTAGTCACACGATGTGTTATTTTTTCGACACCTATTTGAAAGGCTATCAAAAGGATAGGTAATTTTTAAAATCTATTTTTAGTAGGGTAATTGATACCTATTTATTATATGTGTTCTATAATGAATCTTCTCTTATAATTTCTCAACTATAAATGTTTTTCCCACCTCTGTATTTTTGAAATAATGGTTCATATAGAGATTAATGTGGCGTGTGATAGAAGAATGTGTGGGCCTAATTATTTATGTTTGATGTATTGTCACGTACCGAATCTGGTCACCACCAAAACTGTCAGAAAACCCCACCTATGACAATGCCAGAAGGGCGTTCCCAATCCCCATGGGATGGAACAAGTTCCTGAGTACCATAAAATGAGAATTGGGAACAATTTATCCAACTTTATAATCTTAAAACAAGAAAAAAGAATCCAATAAATCAAATATGGATTTTTCAAACCCAACAATATATTAAAAAAATTCCATACTATATTAAATATATTAAAACAACTCAATAAGACAATAAAAATGCTACAAAACCAAAAGGAAACATCCCACGAACCCCAATGGAAAGGGGCACTGCCCTAAGCCATCTCCCAAAGACTACACCACCAAGGACCTGTTAGAAACCCGAACCACTGGAAATAAAAATTGTACCCAACCTACAACAACAGAAATAAAAAAGGCTACTTACACCCAAAGGTGTAAGTTTGGTGTGATCCAATTCCCAGTAAGATACCACCACTATGTGATTCCATGCGATAAACATTCAATGACGAAAAGAAAGCAAGTTTTCAAAAACATCAAATTTCTAGTTACAATTTCTAAAGGATGCAACTTAAAAAAACCAATTTTCATGTAGGATAATTTAAAGAATAAACACTTTTAAAATAAATTCCAAAGCTACGACATTTTACAGCCAATTAGACCATATGCTAAAGGTAAGTATAAAGGATATAATGAGCACAAGTAATAGGAAATAACCCCTAGGAACTAGCTTGTTGTGGGTCCTAGGTACCTCGTATCCCAGTGAGAACAACTGTCACAAATATCCATTGTCATGCATGATCCATTATTAGGGAACATAGCCATATCCTAGTGGTCCCCAATAATCATAATAATAGTTTATTTAGAGTTTTAGCGTTAATATTACTAAGTGAAATTGAGGCCAAACCCCACAGATTCACTAGCATACTAGTACACGTCCACCCACCTAGATACCTGGGTTTTCCCATTCTGATCAAACAAATTAAACATGTCAAGAAATATAATTTTCACATGAAAATATCATTCCATATCACAAATTAACCAAAAATCCCAGATGTATACCACACAAGTCACAAAATTCCACTTTTCATTCAAATTGATTTTGAAATCCGACTCATACCAAAATAGCCCACAACACATTTCACATTTCTTTAACACTTCCACAAATCCTATAAATAGTTTTTATAAAAAATTACAATATATTCTAACTCACATAACATCCCACTCAAATATTATATAATACCACTTTCATCAAAAAAAATTATTTTTCACAACACAGTCACACAAAACAGCCCAAAACCATGTTTTGCAGCTCTCCGTCCATTTTCTAAAACATTTAAGCACTTTATAAAACATTATAAAAAAATTTGACTTATTAAATAACCAAATTAGTTTTCAAAAATACATATTAGGTGATCACCCCCCCCCAAAGTTCATATACACCCTTTTACCCACTTTTTTTAAAAAAAACATTCCCAATTTTCATAAAAGAAACTCAAGGTGTGTAAATATGTTTTGCACAGAAAACCCATTTTAAAACCCCCATTTAAGACCAAAACAACACCAATTCCTATCCAAAGAAGAAATTTCATCTCTAGATACATTTATAAAACCACATTCATGTGTAATAAAATAACCTTGAATAATAACACTAAAAGATACAGATGAAAGCACACATTTTCATAATATGATGTCAAGAAGTATAACAATGTTTTACACATAAAACCTATTCAAAAAAATTATTTTTATGACCACATGACACAAATACATTACCAAAATATAATTGTAAGTCCAAAAAAATTTTATTAAACCAATTCAATAAGATATAAAATAGACCCATATAATACCCCATGATTTACACATGAAAACACCGAATTTCATTTTAAAAAGAAACTATAAAATTTAACGCATAACCAAATAAATCATAAACAGTTTTCACACCACACCCAAAATATGAGGAATATTAAAAATGAATAAATACAGAAAGATAACTCATCAATAATTGTTTATACATGGAACCACCTACCTTTTGAGTCAAAACCCTTGAATCTTGGTGTGAAACCTCAACCGCACCTTTGCCGTAGGACAAGGAAGTGATAACAAACCCTAAACCATAATAATTCTCAAAATATACCCCATATCAAACCATAGGTATAAACCCTAACTTCTGGACACTCTATAAATTTGTGAATGTGGGAGGAAACCCTAAGGAGAAGGAATGAATTGAAGAAAGAAGCACTTACCCAAAACAATCTTGAAGAAAATGACCCAAAATCCCGTAGAATATGAATTTTAAAAGATATAAATATTTCAGTTAGTTTCTAACAAGGATTATGAGGTAATTTAAGAACTGTAATGGGGGAAAAGTGTAAAAATAGAAGGAGTTATGAAATAATCAATTTACCTCTTCAAATCTGAGAGATTTGTGAAATCCAGAGAAGGTTCTCCCAATTTCTCGATTCTATTGAGCTCCAAATTGGGGGAGGAGTGAATGGGGGGGAATATAATGTAAGTGGGCTCGGGTGGTAGTTAGAATCACCGAAAAAACATAAAAATAGAATGAATGAATAAAGAATTAAAACTAATTTTTAATAGAGGAAATGTTATTTCAGGAAGTCTCAATCCATTAAATAAAAACTAAATTTCACCATGATTATAGTATTTTTAAATGGTCCAATTTATTTTTTTGGAGCTCATATATCAGGTGATGACAATTAGGAATTGGTGTAGACAAAAAATGTTGACAAATTAAGGAGTTATAATGGAATAAAAATTTATTTTTAAATCTGGAATTGGGGTGACAGTTTGGCCCAATTCATGAAAACTCACCCATTCCTCCATAAAAGCTTGGGAATCCCCAAATACAAAGCATGAATGGAAATTAAATAAAAGTTTAACTTAACATAAGTCATGTATGTGACAATTATCCCCACCATGAAAATTTTTCATCCTCGTAAATCCACATCAAGGCCTGATACCAAAACCAAACCCAACAGATAAACCAAGATGTACTTCTTTGCCAAGCTTCACCCCTAAGGGCCAAAACACCTCCAATGATCAATTAATGAAGGAATAATCTCACAACCCCAAATTACACCACTTTTCTAAAATGATCAATCACATTCATACTTTATCCCAAAATAAAACTCCTCATACACTATCCGAACAAGACTCAAGCAATTCACCCAAACAAACAACAACTTCGAACAAGGTTACACTTACCTTACTTTGTCTAAACCATTAGGTGCTCCCCAATCCCAACATTTTCTCAAGGATGATGTTGGTAGATAGATAGTTCCGAAAAAGACTACCTTCAGAAATGCCACAAAAAAGGATAAATCTGAGCTATTGGTATGGGGGAACACAAATAGGCACCCCACCATAAGAGACCGCTTATATTTTTCCGAGACAGAATCGGGACACTAATAGGGGGAGGCCTGAACAGACTTCCTAATACAAAGGGTATAATTCCATTAAATGTTTACAAAGGAACATACATGTGAATTATTATGGGTCAAACCCCCATAATAACCAACCATGTTAACTAACCAGCATGGGTCGACACAGAAAGAACCAAAAAAAGTTAACGATTTGGGAATGGCATAGGGTTAGTCCGCACGGTTTGGGAAACAATGCACTAACTGTGACGATCATTTTTTCTACATGGATTCCTAGCACACAACCACTAGTAATCATGCACAAACTATGTGCTCAACCATGAAGAAACCATAGGTTTAAACTATTCCCATCTTTCATTCTAAGGATTGGATGTTGTACAAGGGTTTAAACGCCCTAGGGATTTCCCCTTACTACGAGCCAACTTCTCTCTGAGACCTATGGATGGAGCTCAATGATTGAAGCATCTTTGGCCTCACAATTAGGCTTTGGAAACCCCATGAATGATAATTCTTCCTTCGGTGCATCCAACCACTACACCACAATCCCCAATAAGATTGCCAAGACATAACACATTCCAAACTCACTTTACCCTCAACTAATATTTCACTGAAACAAGGGCTTAGAATATGCACACACATCACACCATGTTTCGTCGGGTGAGAAAAAATAGAAGTAAATAAAAACTATAATCACCTTCCTCTAAAAGGGAATATTTAAAAAATTTCCCAAGGGATGCATTCTCTTAACAAAACAGAGACTCTAATAGGATTGTACGACTTTCACCTTTACGGTCAATCGAGCACATGAAATCACAAGTCATCACCGAACATGTGCATTGCTTCTAATATAAACAATGCATGGTGAGAGTCCTTATAAAATATCCCAAAACAACACATAATTCTACAAAGTTGCCACAATATCCTCTCATGACCAAATTTACCACACTGGTAGTTTAACGTGAACTCCTTCTCCTAAGAGACTATGAAGGACCATGAAGACCTCTTAGACACCATCTAGATACTCATCCATGCTAACAACCACAAACAACATCCACCTTTAGAAAATCAGGAAACTTAAGAAGCTATGGTCTCTTTCAACCTTCTACAATCACTCTCCCGCTACAAGAGCATACACCAAACCCTGAAAGGAAAGGGTGTAGACTCAATCTAAAAAGATTGAGAAAAATATTCCATATATTGATCAACTGTTGGGTCTTGAAATGGAGAATCAATCTGGGATTCACTTCAGTTGAGCAGTAACCATTAATGGAGAGTAACTTATCCAACAATTGAACCCAAGGACCCAACCAAGATGGTACATTAGTCAATATATACCAAAAACAGATCCAAACACATGAAGGGAACCACCGTAAAGGCATCTTAAAACATTTATTAGAAGTGACCATTAGACGGCCCTTCAACACAGATTACCAACCAAACACAAACCCAAACTACAGTTCAAATAGGAGGGGTTATTGGACTCAAAACATCCCACAACATCAACATTTTCAAAAAAAAAACATAATACAAACCATCCCAAACTAGTCATCAAGACATCAAGTTTTTCCTTTAAAATCATCTTTTTTAAAATAACTGGTTCAGTGGTTAGCAGATCCACCAATGGTACCCCATGGGCCTCACACATGCATGTTTCTATGCCACACATGGAACCCTCCTCATATCCATCCCGAAACTCATCCAGTCATACCATTAACTATCCACCATCCCATATAACCCCATGCATGTGGTCTCTCTCTAAAATACCAATGGTTAATATAAAAACTCATTCCACTTTTCAAAAACAAAAACATATATCAGTACTTCCTTTTCCCCAAGACAGCTAACCACGAAATCGAACCAAAATTTCCACATTAAAAAACACTTCTCATAAAGGCACAATCATTCCAATGAAATCATACTTTCAAGTTATTCACATCAATTTCAAAACATATAATCCCATTAAAACACCTTTCAATCGTTTATAAAATTCTATTGGAAACACTTTTTCAAAACCAACCTTGGCATAGGTTATGCTTTCTAAAGAGGTGAAAACACATCATCTTCCATTCCCTATACAATTCTTAAAATTCAGTTCTCAATTTTCACAAATCTAACCATTCCCTATTTACTAGATAATTATTTAATAAAAACTTCATGCTTATTAAAACGAAGTTAGTTTAAAACCAATGTTCAAAGATTTCAAAATAAAAGAACAAAAGACAATGGGAGAGGAAACTAGTTTCAATGGGTGACATGGACATATGGTTGGGTTCCATATTCTAATCACTCCATCATCACAGAGAGTTTTCTAGGGAAATATCCCTATCTCCACATGGCATTCTAGACCCTGAGATCTCATTGAGACCATTAACCCAACTCTCTTTTAATTTCCACTAATTATCATCAAACCAAGAAAACCAAAGGAATCAGAAAAGTCTCGACTTCCCATGGAGAATTTAATCACATCATGAGGTCTGTTGATCAGCCAAACTACTCTTAACTAGAATGCCAAGTCCGAAAAATCCTAACCCCAGACTATCCCGACTGTTCCCCAAATAATATGTCCCAAAGGAAGAAAACCTCCTCTGATTCCATTTTGTCACTAACTAAATCTGGTCACCACAAAAACCGGCACCAAACCCAATATGTGACATGGCCCAAAGGGAGTTCCCAATTCCCACAGGCTGGCACTAGTTCCTGGGTATCATAAAATGATAATTGGTTACGATTTACCAGAGTTTATAAACATAAAACAACAAAAGAATCCAATAAAACGAATCTGGATTATTCAAATGAAAAAATCTTTTACAAAAATTCAGAACTGAATTACATATTTTAAAACAAATCAATAAGTCTATAACGAAGGTACAAAACCAAAAGTAAACAGTTCAAGAACTTTCATGGCAAGGGGCATCGCCCTCAAGCCATCTCTAAAAGACTTCACCACTAAGGACCTGCTAGAAACCCGAACCAATCGAACTAAAAAATTGTACCCAACCCGCGGCAAAGAAAACCAAGTCTACTTACACCCAAAGGTGTACGTAGGGTGTGATCCAATTCCTAGTAGGATACCACCACAAAGATATTCCATGCGTTAAACATTCAATGATGAAAATCATGAATTTTTTCAAAAATGTGTAATTTCTAGTTACAATTTCTAAAGGATGAAACTTAAAAAAACATTTTCCATGTGTGATAATTTAAAGAATCAACACTTTTAAAATAAATTCCAAATATACTGAATCTCCCATACAAATATAACATATGTCGATGGTAAGTATAATTGATCTAATGATCACAACCAATAGGAAATAAGCCCTAGGCACTCACTCATTCTGGGTCCCATGTACCTCGTATCTTGGTGAGAATAACTATCAAAAATATTAGTTCTCGTGCATGAGCCACTAGTAGGGAACATACCCATAACCTGTTGGTCCCCAATCATCATCATAATAGTTTAGTTAGAGTTTTTAGCGTCAATTTTTCAAAGTGAAACTGAGTCCAAACCCCACCGATTCACTAGCATACTAGTACATGTCCACCCACCTAGATACCATGGTTTCCCCTTTGCGGTCAAACATATTCAACAAGCCAAGAAATATACTTTTCACATGATAATATCATTTCCATATCACAAATTCACCAAACATCCCACATGTATACCACACAAGTCAGAAAAGTCTGCTTTTTATTCAAACTGATTTTGAAATCCAACTCACACCAAAAATAGCCCACAACACTTTTCACATTTCATTAACACTTCCACAAATCCTTTAAACAATTTCTATATGCCATTACAAGACATTATAACTCACATAATAAACCACTCAAATATCATATAATACCTCTTTCATCAACAAAATTCATTTTTCAGAACACACTCACACAGAACAGCCCATAACCATGTTTTGCATCCCTCTTTCCATTTTCTAAAACATTGAAGCACTTTATAAAACATTTTAAAAAAATATGACTTCGTAAATTACAAACTTACCTTTAAAAAACCTATATTAGGTGACCACACCCCCCCAAAAAGTACATATAAACTCTTTTACCCACTTTTTTTTAACCAAACAAAACATTAACAATTTTCATAAAACAAACTCAAGGGGTGTAACTATGTCTTGCACACAAAACCCATTTCAAATCCCCCATTTAAGACCAAAACCAGACCAATTACTATACAAAATAGAATTGTAAGCACTAGATAAATTTATAAAACATAATTCAAGTGTTATAAAATAACCATGAATAATACCACAAAAGATTCAAATGAAAATACACATTTTCATAAAATGATTTCAAGAAGTATGAAAATGTTTTACAAATCCAAACTATTCAAAAACCATATTTTTAGGACCACATGACACTAATAAATTACAAACTCAGAATTGGCCGGCCAAGTAAGATTTAGTAATCAAATTCCATAAGTTATAAAATACACCCAAATAATACCCCATGAGTTACACATGAAAACCCCCAATTTAAAGTTAAAAAGCAACTATACAATTTAATAATTAACTAAATCATTCATAAATAGTTTTTGCACCACACCCAACATATGAGTAATATGAAAAATGAGTTAATATAACAAGATAACTCATCAATAATTGTTTACACATGGAACAACCTACCTTTTGAGTAAAGACCCTTGAATCATGGTGCGAAACTTCAACCGCACCTCCGCCGCATCACAAGGAAGTAAAAACGAACCCTAAACCATACTATTTTACCAAAATACCCCAAATAAAACCCTAGGTATGAACCATAAATTCTGGAAACTATATAAATTTCTGAAAGAGGGAGGAAACCCTAAGGATAAGGAAGGAATTTAAGCGAGAAACACTTACCCAAAACAATATTGAAGAAAACGACCCAAAATCCACCAGAATATGAATATAAAAACAGATAAAAATTTATGGGCGTTTTGATCAAGGATGATGAGGTCATTTTTGAGCTGTAATGGGGGAAAAGAGTAAAAATATAACGAGTTATGAAAGGATCAACTTACCTATTCATATCTGGGCGATTTGTGAAATCCAGAGAAGTTTCGCCCAATATTGTAATTCTATTGAGCTCTAAATTGGGGGAGGTAAGAATGGGGTAATTACATAGGTATGTTGTCTTGGGTGGGAGTTGTAATCACCAAGAAAACATAAAAAATAGAATTATTTATTAAAGTATTTACAATTATCTTTAATGCAGAAAATGGGTTTTCGGGCAGGCCCAATCCATTAAATAATAACTAACATCCACCATGATTAAAGATTTCTAAATGGTCCAAATTAATTTTATTGGTTCTCATAGATAAGGGGATGACAAGTAGGAATTGGAATGGACAAAAAATGATGAAAAATGAAGGAGTTATAAAGGAATCAAAATTCATTTTTAAATCTGGAATTGGACTCACAGTTTGCCCCAATTCATTAAAACTCACACATTCATCCATAAAAGCTTGGGAAACCCCCAAAACAAAGAATGAATGGAAATTAAATGAAATTTAAATTTAACTTAATTCATGTATGTGACATGTATACTTTTGAATTTTATATGAAAATTTTGAAGGAATATATTGAACACAATTATTGACTGTAGGCCTCTATTGTTCAAAAATATGTACTGAACGAGGTGACACAGTTCTGTATTAATTATTTGTATGAGGTGAATCATATTGGTCTTCATATATCTAGATATAGTATAGTCAGTAGGAAAGGTAGAGTGTCTCAAGGGTTAAAGATAATTTTAATTCCATTTGATTAAGTGTCTCTGAAATATTTATATATTTAGAATAACAAAGATGAGGTTGAACTATATATATCATCACATATTACTGAATTAATGGTACAATGTTTGAAAATAAATGAACATTGGTTGTTGATTGATCATAAAAGCACATTTTTTTCATGATTTATAGAGAAATTCATCACAAATATATCTTCATCTAAAATATTGTAATAATGATCATGGAGAAAGTCTCTCAATGCGATCGTATGGTCTAGTTTTGGTATTAATGGGTACACAATTTACATAAATATCAAGATGATAAGAGTATTGTTAAAAATAGTGGGGTAATGGTCATAAATGAAGAAATTAATCTTTCTTGTA
Source organism: Viscum album (assembly GCA_963277665.1). Lineage (NCBI taxonomy): Eukaryota > Viridiplantae > Streptophyta > Magnoliopsida > Santalales > Viscaceae > Viscum > Viscum album. The sequence continues at coordinate 1,377,709,105 of OY728132.1, read as the reverse complement.
AAAAAATATTAAAAAATCAATTCTACATCAATGACATATTTTTGTGTTCTTGAGGATATAAGAGAAATTTATTATACTAAATTTTGTGTCATGTTGTTTAACTGAAACTACATTGATAATAATAGTGGTATGAAACATGATGATTATGGTTTTACACTAGTATATTTTAAAATATTTAGTTACCAAGAAGAACCATATATCATAGAGATCCATGAAAAAATATTTTATGTCATTAATCTATAAAATGATCAATGGTCAGTTACTTGAAAAAAGGAAATGAATTTATCTAGGAGATGAGGATGATGATGATGTCAATGATTTATATGAGGATAATTCATTTATTATGTGATTTCTAGATGATAATAATGACATAATCTATATATATTCAATTCTTTAATAAATTATCCTGACGAAGGGATGTGGGAAAACACTAAATTATAATCATAATTATTTCAGTAAATAATTGAATTTTAAAAAAAATTACATGTGTAAACTCTATTATTTATTAATTACTAGATTTTTAATTGTAAATATTTGAATATATATATATATATTTAATTGTTTTCCAATAGTCATGGATTGATATTTTTCATTGGAAAACCAAATGTATATCATTTTTTTGGTTAAATTTACTGGTATAATTGTACTTTTTTGTTATTGTGATATATAAATTTATAAATGATTCTATCATTTTAGAATTAATTTTTTAAATATATTAGTTTCAAGTGTATATTTATTGGTTAAAAATCATGGAATAATTATTTTTTGAAACATACTTAAGTGTGAGACTATATTTTCCTTACATTTTTTTGTAATCATTATTTCTAAATATTCACTTTTATAATAATATATAGGTACATAGAAATAAATTAAGATTTCCAATTTTAATGAAAAACACAGAGGTCAAGGAAAATATATTGAGGAATATGTATTTTTTATTATCAAAATATTATTAATATAATTATTTACTAAATGAAAACTTTTAATTAAAAAAATTACAGGACTACATATGTGCCTCTTACATGGGAGTCTTATTGTTGTTCTATAGTGAACTAAATTTATAGAGTTGGTAAAAATGTGATTACATGTCTACCAAAACTGTCACTTTACCATTGATACTAGAGAATAATAATTTTTTTATCAAAATAATAACCCAACTAGAGAAAATAGAACCCAACATACTGGTTTTACCACCATGCTCATCTATTATAGGTTTAAAATTTAATATCTTGAATGGATGTCTATCATTTGGATGGTGAAAGAGAAACTGTGGTAGTCCATAATGATAAAATATTTTATTTGGTTTATTTTTATCACATTTTTTGAATATTATATATTTTAAATGACTAATATTTTTTTATATTCATTTATATATGACATTCAATTTTGGAGAATAAAAAATATTAAGAAGTTATTTTATCTTTGTCTTTGGTTTCATGAAGATGTTTCAAAACAAAATTGAAAAAAACTATTGGTATGGGAAGCAACATAATGGAAACACATGCCTCATGTATGGAATTTTAAATGAAGATACATGGATGAATGTTTTTTTAACCAACACGATGAAACATTAATGGTATGATAATTATTTTATATTGTAAAATTTATTGTATATTACAAAATATTTGTTATTTTATTCTTATATAATTGTCCAATAAGAGATATTATCTAGAGATCCAACAATAGAATGTATACCATCATAAATTATCACGTGGAGGGTATCATTTATCACGGATAAAACGATTTCATAAATATTTGATTCATTAAGATCTTAATCTAAAAGTGGACAATAGGAAGTCTAGACTAGTCCACCATCTCCCCCCAGTCAACATGAAATGTGGAAAAGAGTGAGGAGAATATATAAAAGATTATTTTGCAATGAAATATAAGGATGTAGCTGACTAAAATGTAATAAATTAATTTTTATTTTTCATGAATGTTTTCATTTTTTAAATTACCATCATTAATTTAAAATTGTTATTTTTCATTTCAAGATCACCATCTGGAGAAATAGACACGTAAATTTTGTTTTCTTAGGGTAGGATTGTTATCCAAGCTACTACTTTACCAATTCCAAAACACCATGACCACGTAGGAGTATATGAGGTGTGTGTTAGTGTTTGGAACATTTGAGGACATAAAAGTAAGAAATCAAGTGACTGAGAAAAAAATTCATTAACATATCCACTGAAGGACCGGAAAAAATCTATGGTTGAAAAAATTAAATTAGTTGTACATGTTATATTTTAATAATTGACAAGAAAAGTAAAACCAACATTGATTGTGCAGCTTACACATCGTGTGAAGTCTGTGTAGCCTACCTACATGGATCCTCCACATACATTTTCATATTTTACCATATACTATAGATTGTATGCTAGATATTCTCATGTATTTATTATAGTGTAAATACTCATACATAGTTTTTGGGATTATGTACATTCCTATCTTATATAGTATGGTTATTTTAGAATGCCAATACATGAAATTATTAATCCAACTAGTCTACTAACATTTCTTAATGTGGGGGTTAATAGTGTTTGAGATTATATGGGTCATTTTTTACTTTGGTTGTATAACCTTCTTCATTATCCAAAATATGATGTATAGATATTTTAAAATATTATTTATATGTGATTAATAATTACTTATAATTTTTTTGACATGTGATTTATATAGAAGTATATAAGATCAAAATAATTAGTAAAAAATAATCAAGAATTTCATGAACCAAAAACTTCATATACATATGAAATTTCCGATGGACTAAAAATATTATCACACAATTCTTCTTCCTTAGATAATTATGTATGATTTTGTATGACATATGATATATTTTAAGTTACTATCCCTTGAAAATATTATAAAAAAATCATAGATTTTGTTATTTTGTATGATCTATCTATTCTTATATTTTTGTTTTTCCTATGTATGCAAATTTATGTTTTTGTTTTTATTTCATTAAATAATTTGGATTTCAAGTGACTAACTATATTAATTATTTAAATAAGTACCATTACATTCTTCTTATTGAAAATGAAACAACATGTGATTATGGCCTTATATATCCATAATCTATTTCAATGGTAGTGAAATATGTGAAAAATAATTCTAGACACACACACACACAAATATATATATATATATATGAGAGTTAATAAAATATTGTAACGCCCCGACCCTAGTTAACCAGAGTCGGTGCATTATTACATAACATTGGCATGATCACAAGAAAGATCAAATCTCGAAAGACCGATTGGTTTAGTAGCCTTGGAAACACTAGATATATTCATAAGTTTTACATTACATCATAAAATGAAAAACTACAACAACAACATAATGTCTCCATAATCCACACTCATATCCCCACATAACATCCCTACACGTAATTCATAATTTACTTCTTCACTTCCTAGGAAAAATAAAACATAGAAAAGGGGTGAGCTCAAATGCCCAGTAAGGATAACAATATAGCGGAAACTTTCATAAATAAGAATAAACATTTAAGGCAATGTATAACTAAAACAAAAGCCTTTCAAACATGAACTTTCAACATGGTATGGCATAATTAAAATGAAATAATTACATTTACTTATTCACTTGGATATTCTACTAATCGAATAATCACATGCAAAAATCAATAACCACTTTTATAATGTTGGAATGCATAATGCCAGACTATCATAACCACATAGTCAAGGCCTCGTGCCAAGACTACAAATAAGATTTTGTCAAGGCCCTGTGCCAAGACACTAGTTTGTCTCATGAGACCTACCGATGCATCGAGGAGCTATAGAGGGCTCCACCCGTCACATATTAAGTCCAATGCATTCCCATATGAAAAGGTTTAAATATAACATAAACATTCGTATTAAAACTAGCATACGAAATGTCAATAATTTCACCATAAAATATGAATGGTATAAAAATAGCACATCCACAGTCAAACATATCAAAAAACCTTCAATACAATATAGAAGTTTTGTATCATAATAAATCAACTTCAAATAAGCGTAAAATCCATCAAAGGATGTTGACATAGATGAAATCAAAACACTTTTTGGAGAAATATCTCTTTCTATTTTTGAAATCATTTAAGATCCATATAAAATAAAACATTTTCTTGAAAATATTCTTATAAGCTTGTAAGGAAAACATTGAAAATTTTATGACGGCAGAAAATAACCGCACTCGCCGTATAAGTTAAAAAAAACATTCTTACATTCATTCTGTCGAAAATGTTAAAAAGGACCTTGTTTTGAAAACGACGGAAATATTTCTCTTTTAAAAATTCAAACAAGGGTATAAATGACTTTAACCCATATTCTTGTAAATAATAAAAATGTTTTGAAATACATTTTGAAGAAACATGGATGTGGATGATAAAGAGATCCCAGTAGATTATTACGTATAAACAACCTCGGATAATGAAGAGATTGTGAAATAACCCTTAACAATTTGGTAACTTATGAAACATACAACCATTGAAAGAGGTATCATACAATGAATATGTAAATACACATAAATTAGAGTGTATTACACAACGAATATAATTATTGGCAGTACATACACCACACAAAAGGTGATGGTGGGAATATGGCATGAATCTCACGGGAATAAGGAGTGAGATGAAAACCCCTTACCTTGTACTTTTCCTTGGTTGGGGTAGGTTAACCTCTTGTATAATGGTGAAATAATTTTTATTATACAATAATCATATACAATAATATGATATCATATATGATCTTTTAATATTGATTTGATAATAATATCTTAGTATTATCGTTGTTTCGGGTGTTAACTTACTTGTTTTATTTTATATGTTTTGTTACGTAAGACATGTTTGTAAAGGATAGGTTTTATATTATTCATATCCAGAATGATATCAAGTCCTTAAACATCATTTTTTTAAATCATCAAATGATAATTATACTTGAATGGATACGATGGAGAATGAATCTCATCGCGTTCGTGAAGACGGTAGTCCGTACGTATGCACGAGCGACAATATCATTCTTTTGATATTAAAATAATATATAAATGGATGGTATATCATATATACAGAATCATTAACATGTTATATTTATTATTAAATGAGTTACACATCATTATTATACCCATCCAAATAATATTATATTGAATAACAATTACACCACGACGTGGAGACGGTAAGCCGTACGTACGCACGTATGGTGACATGTTATTCAAAGGGTGGATAGAATACTGAATATGGTTGTACCATATTTATAGTAACATCACAGTATATGTGAGATACTGGAGTTATTATTTTAGAATGGTAACAACAAAGGAAGAAGAAGTGGAAGAAGAAATGAACTTAGAAAAGGGTGGTGAAATCATTACCTCTTCTTCAGGTTCTTCCTTTTGATTTGATCAAAAGGGCTCCTTAGTTTGGCTTTTTGATCAAACTAAGTCCCCTAGGTTTTAGTGAGGGAAGTTGGTAGAGTATTGGGGCAGAGTTTGGCCAAACCAAAAGGCTTTGAAGGTGTGATGAAATGAGAAGGAGGGGTGCCCTTTTATAAGAGGGGTGAGAGGCACCTTTGGAAAAGCTAGAAATATAAATTTATAATAAAGTCATATTCGGTTTCTAATGGATAAAAAGTTTATTATTCTAGGGTTAAGGTAGGGATGGGTCGAAAAAAACTCAACCAATAAAATTTAGACAGGTTTGGGTACTTATATTAACCTTATCTTTAAGTATTAACTCTAAGTTAATTAGTTTCACTTTTACAATGTCTCTTTGTATTTTTATATAATACGGTTAATAAACTTACTATATACATCCAAGCGACCCCCAAGTGGTCCATTAATGATTAACCTATCATGATATAAGTCTCTTGGCCGAACCTTAGAGTTTTAGGAATTTAATATCAATTAATAATATAATATTTGTTTTAATAACTCTTTTATGTCAATTTTGACACTATTCAATAGTTGATTTTTGTGAAACTCATAACAGATTGATTACTTCGAACAATGTAAATTAAATCAATACTAATATATCATGTTATCCTAGAAAAGTAGTTTAATTCATTAAAAGTTTCATATTATATTTATTTGGGTATTTATAATATCAATTATTTTAATTTTTCACTATTATAGTAATTACTGCATCATCATTGTGTCATAAATACATTAAATTATTTAATGTCTAAAAATTTTAAATAAAATATCATTATGTAGGAAATCGTTTTATCTTTCTAATGAGTATTTATAATCTAAAATCAAACATATATAACCCTATGTAACAATTGTTTTTCTAAAAGATATATGCTTGTGTCATTTTTGTATTCATTTTAACTTAATTAAAATAAAGTGTCATTATCACTTACAAGTGGATCCATGGGGTCCCAAAATCGACCCAAAGATGCCCATGGTCGACCATGTATCAACCAATAGGGTTAAGACACGTTTTAGGGTAATTTAGTATTATTATAATATTATTTTTTAACCCTTATTTATCGGATTTACCCTTAACCATGGTAAATAAAATATTTACCGCAGTAATTATTCAAAATGTCTAAAAATAAAAGCTACCTATTTACACAATTTGAACATCCTGATTCCAAATATGGAATCCATTTTCCAAAATTCAAAACACAGAAGTGGCAGAAATTAATTTAAAATTAATTCCCGCTGTCAAAACAAAAAGCGTGTTTTTAAGAGATAATAACTATCAAAAGATTGACACTTGCTTATGTTCGGTTTAATTGTAAAATTATGTCTAATGACCAAAATTATATTAAATGATAAAAATATATTCTAAATATAATTTAAAACTACTAAAATTCATAATTTTTCACTATAAATTATTTTGATTAAAAAAGTTGTTTTTAATTAAAATTTAGTAATTTTCACTATTCATCAAAATATGAAAGTTATGCAAAAAGTACCAAAATTTCACCTTAGGCTAAATTGGATATTCCGAATCCAAAAATGAAGACTATTTTAAAATATAAAATATATATAATTTTAAAAAGTAGGTATTACTATTCATAACGGCTAGTTTGATTGGTTGTTAGAACTCGGTGTTGCGTACAACACACGCTATCGCATTATTCAAAGAGAAGCGTACCGTAGAAGGTTGAGATGTTTCATTTTAAATTTTTGATGTCCCCATTTAGTAAAAAAGTTTAAAATATTGTATTTAAAAAGGGTTCACTATTAAAATTTGATAAAAGTGCAATACTGAAAATGAATTTGTTCTTGCATTATATCTAAGAAAATCATAATATGGATTATAAAATTATAAGGATTATATAAAGTTTAAAATTTAGATAATACTATTCATAACCACTTTTGAATGGCTTTTTTTTGTAAGTCATGGTGTGATTGAACTCGGTGTTGCGTGTATTGCAAGTTATTGAATTATTTTGAAGAAATAACACACTATGAAATCTTGGGGTGTTACATTCTCCCCTCCTTCAATAAATTGCGTCCTCGCAATTTGAAATTTTTATTCGAAAATAAAAGGTTGAAAATAGAAAATATATTTGTGGGAAAACCCACATCGGAAATTGGGTTACTAAAATTTAGTCTTAATATGAGGAAAACTGAAATAAAAGGGTCACCACTAAATTATGATCTCGATTAGGAGAATATTGGTGGCAATTAGAGACATATAATTGGAGGAAAAACGTAAATATTTATAGGTAGTGATTGAGGTCATCAATCACAAACAAGTATAAAATTGAGGTCATTAAATTCATCAATCTATGATTATTTGAAATACCATCGGTTCAAGAAAACCTAGGGTATTAGGATAACACATTTTTGACGTTTCAAAATATCTTAGTTGAAATCCCACATCGAAAAATGAATTAATGAGGCCTATATTTAAAATAAAGAGTCGATAGTATGAAGATTACAAAAAATAACACATACTAGGGTTCCATGTAGGAAAATATTGATATGGAAGAAAAATCTAACCATCAATTATCTGATGGAGAGTGGTAGAGAACATGGCTATGAAAAGGCCAACAATCCCAAAGCCATAAATTAGTGCTGATTTAATGTACCATCTAAGAAAACATTTTTGTTCTAAGTTTCTTTTCTTAATATTGAGGAATTTATTTATGATATTGGCTAAGATCATAAGGAGATATACTTACTTTATAATTAGAGTTTTATCCATTAATAAATTTCTACCACAAACTCATCTTTTACTCTAAAAGATAATAGAATGTAAAAAAATTCTATTTACACTATTCGTATAGGGTTCCAAAATAAACGAATTTATAATTCATCTACAAGATCTTTTAATAAAAACTACATTATTTAATCCAGGACATCTCGTGGGCCTGTTGTAGGTGATACACCCTTGTCGCCCTTCGGTTGCGGGTTCAAGTCTCGCAGCCTTGCCGGACGCGACGGGTTGCCGCCCGACCTCCGGGTTGTCCTTTTATGGCAATCCAAAATAATCCAAACTAGAACTATCCAAAATACTTTTTTCCAAACTCACAGTCCATCATTTATAAAGAAGGTAAACATAATATAGATCCTTTTTACCCCGTAATAGCATATGAATACCTTCATCATGTATTACCATATTCCTTATTGATTACATTCATGCTCCCCTATTCCATATAGAATGCTGGATATACTTCATTAATCCAAAAATGTTTTAAACTCCAACAATGATGGAATATAAAAATCATTAATCAGTTCCAAGGTAGTCAAGAATATCCAATATAATTTATCCAAAACAATCACATATTATTCCAAAATCACTACCTCAGTATCAGAACTATATTATGATTTATCATTCTCTCAACCATATATTTTCCAAAAATTTATCCTGCTATTGAGTCACTTTTCTTTGTTCCACACAATCTCAAGTCCTTAATGAAATAGTACTGCAGTACAATCCTTATATACTCAATAATTATTATAACAAGTACATTGTTGATACAACACTCAATTGACATAATCAACATAAGAACTCTAATCATTCCTCTTCATCTGTGGTAGTATCATAACTTGATTATTATCCAATAACATCATTTGCGGCATAGTCTGATGACTGGGACATAGGTTCGCGTAGTGTCCAAACTCCTTGCAAATGAAGCATTGTACATTTAAAACCATTTTCTTACCCTTCCAGTCACGTACTTTGTGCCCTTTTCCTCCACACCTATAACAAACTCCCATTACTTTCAGGCAAGTTCCAGGGTGTTTCTTTCCACAGTTACCACATATGGGAAAATTCTTCTTTTCCCTCTTCCCTTTATCCATCTTTCTCTCTTCCATCGTTTTCTTCTCTTGCTTCCCTTCAAAGCCATAGGAATCAGTAAACTCTTTACTTATCTTATTAACACATGATATTATTTCTTCATATGATGATAATACATGAGAGACTATTTCTCTTATAAATTCTATCTTAAGACCATGAAAGATATGATCCTTCCTTCTCTTTGTATCATGTGCATTTCTGGAGTTCTCATTCCTTCTACTGGGCTCCATTTCTAAACAATGGAATACACTAGATCAGTTTATGAATCAAAATACATAATCCCATACTTATAAAACACTTAACATAAATTGAACAATTTATGGATATAATCCATAATCATAAAAATGTCTCCTTTGAGGATGTATATACTCATAAACCATTCCTAATGGTTTGTAAAGAAAATGAGAATTATCCTAAGCATATCCCCCGGGAGTGTCGTAACCAAGAGTGCAGCAAGGCCCGTTGTCGTGCACCAGTTCCCGTTCGAGTCTATCTCAAAGCGGTGTTTTCGGGTTTTACCCCTAGGTACATCTGTGCCAGAGCAGGCTCTACCTGCTCGTATCCAGACAGGGATGTATTGCTCGGAAAACTCACAAAATCTCTACAATACCAAAATTCTAGGATGTTCTTCTACACTAATCCTCAAAGTTCATCTTAGGTCTACGTGCTCTAATCAGAGTTTATTTAAATCTAGCTTCCAAGGTTTGTACTAAACTTCCTCGGATACCAACTTTAATGCCCCGACCCTAGTTACCCAGAGTCGGTGCATTATTACACAACATTGGCATGATCACAAGAAAGATCAAATCTCGAAAGACCGATTGGTTTAGTAGCCTTGGAAACACTAGATATATTCATAAGTTTTACATTACATCATAAAATGAAAAACTACTACAACAACATAATGTCTCCATAATACACACTCATATCCCCACATAACATCCCTGCAGGTCATTCATAATTTACTTCTTCACTTCCTGGGAAAAATAAAACATAGAAAAGGGGTGAGCTCAAATGCCCAGTAAGGATAACAATATAGCGGAAACTTTCATAAATAAGAGTAAACATTTAAGGCAATGTATAACTAAAACAAAAGCCTTTCAAACATGAACTTTCAACATGGTATGGAATAATTAAAATGAAATAATTCCATTTACTTATTCACATGGATATTCTACTAATCGAATAATCACATGAAAAAATCAATAACCACTTTCATAATGTTGGAATGCATAATGCCAGACTATCATAACCACATATTCAAGGCCTCGTGCCAAGACTACAAATAAGATTTTGTCAAGGCCTTTTGCCAAGACACTAGTTTGTCTCATGAGACCTACCGATGCATCAAGGAGCTATAGCGGGCTCCACCCGTCACATATTAAGTCCAATGAATTCCCATATGAAAAGGTTTAAACATAACATAAACATTCGTATTAAAACTAGCATACGAAATGTCAATACTTTAACCATAAACTATGAATGGTATAAAAATAGCACATCCACAGTCAAACATATCACAAAACCTTCAATACAATATAGAAGTTTTGTATCATAATAAATCAACTTCAAATAAGCGTAAAATCCATCAAAGGATGCTGACATAGATGAAATCAAAACACTTTTTGGAGAAATATCTCTTTCTATTTTTGAAATAATTTAATAGACATATAAAATAAAACATTTTCTTGAAAATATTATTATAATCTTGTAAGGAAAACTTTGAAAATTTTATGACGGCAGAAAATAACCGCACTCGCCGTATAAGTTAAAAAAACATTCTTAGATTAATTCTGTCTAAAATGTTAAAAAGGACCTTGTTTTGAAAATGACGGAAAGATTCCTCTTATAAAAAGTCAAACAAGGGTATAAATGACTTTAACCCATATTATTGTAAATAATAAAAATGTTTTGAAATACATTTTGAAGAAACATGGATGTGGATGATAAAGAAATCCCAGTAGATTATTACGTATAAACAACCTCGGATAATGAAGAGATTGTGAAATAACCCTTACCAATTTGGTAACTTATGAAACATACAACCCATGAAAGAGGTAACATACAATGAATATGTAAATACACATAAATTAGAGTGTATTAAACAACGAATATAATTATGGGCAGTACATACACCACACAAAAGGTGATGGTGGCAATATGGCATGAATCTCACGGGAATAAGGAGTGAGATGAAAACCCCTTACCTTGTACTTTTCCTTGGTTGGGGTAGGTTATCCTCCTGTATAATGGTGAAATAATTGTTATTATACAATAATCATATACATTAATATGATATCATATATGATCTTTTAATATTGATTTGATAATAATATCTTAGTATTATCGTTGTTTCGGGTGTTAACTTACTTGTTTTCTTTTATATGTTTTGTTATGTAAGACATGTTTGTAAAGGATAGGTTTTATATTATTCATATGCAGAATGATATCAAGTCCTTAAACATCATTTTTTTAAATCATCAAATGATAATTATACTTGAATGGATACGATGGAGAATGAATCTCATCGCGTTCGTGGAGACGGTAGTCCGTACGTACGCACGAGTGACAATATCATTCTTTTGATATTAAAATAATATATAAATGGATGGTATATCATATATACAGAATCATTAACATGTTATATTTATTATTTACATGAGTTACACATCATTATTATACCCATCCAAATAATATTATATTGAATAACAATTACACCACGACGTGGAGACGGTAAGCCGTACGTGCGCACGTATGGTGACATGTTATTCAAAGGGTGGATAGAATAATGAATATGGCTGTACCATATTTATAATAACATCATAGTATATGTGAGATACTAGATTTATTATTTTCGAATGGTAACAAAAAAGGAAGAAGAAGTGGAAGAAGAAATGAACTTAGAAAAGGGTGGTGAAATCATTACCTCTTCTTCGGGTTCTTCCTTTTGATTTGATCAAAAGGGCTCCTTAGGTTGGCTTTATGATCAAACTAATGCCCCTAGGTTGTAGTGAGGGATGTTGGGAGAGTATTTGGGCAGAGTTTGGCCGAACCAAAAGGCATTGATGGTGTGAAGAAATGAGATGGAGGAGTGCCCTTTTATAAGGGGGGTGAGGGGCACCTTTGGAAAAGCTAGAAATATTAATTTATAATAAATTCATATTCGGTTTCTAATGGATCCAAATTTGATTATTCAAGGGTTAAGGTGGGTAGGGGTCTAAAACAACTCAACCAATAGAATTTAGACAGGTTTGGGTACTTATATTAACCTTATCTTTAAGTATTAACTCTAAGTTAATTAGTTTCACTTTTACAATGTCTCTTTGTATTTTTATATAATATGGTTAATAAAATTACTATATACATCCAATCGACCCCGAAGTGGTCCATTAATGATGAACCTATCATGATATAAGTCTCTTGGCCGAACCGTAGATTTTTAGGAATTTAATATCAATTAATAATATAATATTTGTTTTAAGAACTCTTTTATGTCAATTTTGACACTATTCAATAGTTGATTTTTGTGAGACTCATAACAGATTTATTACTTCGAAAAAATTAAATTAAATCAATCCTAATATATCATATTATCCTAGAAAATTAGTTTTATTCATTAAAAGTTTCATATTATATTTATTTGGGTATTTATAATATCAATTAGTTTAATTTTTCACTATTATAGTAATTACTGCATCATCATTGTGTCATAAATAAATTAAATTATTTAATGTCTAAAAATTATAAATAAAATATCATTATGTAGGAAATCGTTTTATCTTTCTAATGAATATTTATAATATAAAATCAAACATATATAACCCTATGTAACAATTGTTTTTCTAAAAGATATATGCTTGTGTTGTTTTTGTATTCATTTTAACTTAATAAAAATAATGTGTCATTATCACTTACAAGTGGATCCATGGGGTCCCAAAATCGACCCAAAGATGCCCATGGTCGACCATGTATCAAAAAATAGGGTTAAGACACGTTTTAGGGTAATTTAGTATTATTATAATATTATTTTTTAACCCTTATTTACCGGATTTACCCTTAACCATGGTAAATAAAATATTTACCGCAGTAATTATTCAAAATGTCTAAAAATAAAAGCTACCTATTTACTCAATTTGAACATCCTGATTCCAAATATGGAATCCATTTTCCTAAATTCAAAACATAGAAGTGGCAGAAATTAATTTAAAATTAATTCCCGCTGTCAAAACAAAAAGCGTGTTTTTAAGAGATAATAACTATCAAAAGATTGACACTTGTTTATGTTCGGTTTAATTGTAAAATTATGTCCAATGACAAAAATTATATTAAATGGTAAAAATATATTCTAAATATACTTTAAAACTACCAAAATTCATAATTTATCACTATTAATTATTTTGATTAAAAAATGTTTTTTTTAATTAAAATTTAGTAACATTCACTATTCATCAAAATATGAAAGTTATCCGAAAAGTACCAAAATTTCACCTTAGGCTAAATTAGATATTCCGAATCCAAAAATGAAGTCTATTTTGAAATATAAAATATATATAATTTTAAAAATTAGGTATTACTATTCATAACAGCTAGTTTGATTGGTTGTTAGAACTCGGTGTTGCGTACAACACACGCTATCGCATTATTCAAAGAGAAACGTACCGTAGAAGCTTGAGATGTTTCATTTTAAATTTTTGATAACCCCATTTAGTCAAAAAGTTTAAAATATTGTATTTAAAAAGGGTTCACTATTAAAAGTTGATAAAAGTGCAATACTGAAAATGAATTTGTTCTTGCATTATATCTAAGAAACTCATAATATAGATTCTAAAATAATAAGGATTATATAAAGTTTAAAATTTAGATAATAATATTCATAAACTCTTTTGAATGGCTTTTTTTTGTAAGTCATGGTGTGATTGAACTCGGTGTTGCGTGTAGTGCAAGTTATTTAATTATTTTGAAGAAATAACACACTATGAAATCTTGGGGTGTTACAAATATAGTGATTGGGGTTGGTTTTGTTTCATGCCTTAATTGGTAAGAACACTTAGTTGATTATGATGTGATATTAATTATAAAGTAATTAATATGAACGTTTTATATTATATAGGTCATTGGATGCTGAGAATATTCTTCCCAAGTCAGTTTAAATTATATTGGATTTTATCTTGTTTATGTTGTTTTTGTAAATAATTTATAACTTTATTAGAAACGATTGTTTTATTCTTTTTTTATAACTTATTTATTGTTAATTCATATTTTTTTATACATTAATTATATGAAATATATGAAAATGAAGGTTATGTAAAATTTCTAAAAAAACATCACTTGTCGATAGATAATCCAAATGCCATAAAATATATCAAAGTAATGGAAAATATATTTTGTATTAGGTAATGTTTGGTTATATATATATAGGTGTTGGTATTTATTTTTAATTTTTTTATAATTTAAGTTTTAATGTTAAAAAGTAATGGTATAATGTGGTTATTGTGTTTTGAGATTCATATATGAAATTATTACAAAAGGGTGAATGACTGAATATGATTTGATTCGTTATATTAATTATTTTATGAATTATTTCAAAAAAAAATTAGTCCTATAAAATTCACTATTATTATAGCTTATCAATGATTTTGAGTCATATACAAATGATTAACTTATCCATCGTCACATTTTGTTTCAAAAAAATATTCTAAATATATTTTTTTTTTAAATTATCAGGCATGTATATTTTAATGAAATATAAAAAATTAATTATATAGAAAAAAAATTCTTCTTTATGTTGTTACAAACTATTTACTAAAAAAGGGTTTTTATTTTCTTTATAGAGAATTATGGATTTATAAAATAATCTCCCCACTATACAAGCCTTTAAATTATCATGTATTCATATTTTAGTTAATGTTTAATAAATAAGTAATTATAAAATAATTTTCTATTAAAGTGTGTATATAATTTTTGTTTATTTAGGTTTCAGATGTTTTAGTTATGTATCTTTTTATTATATTAATGAAGTGAGTTTTTATAAAAACAATGTCCTTATTTTATATATATATTTTGTTTTCTTTTAAAAGGTAGTTATTCTATATAAGTTAGTGTATCAGGAAGAAAATGTAAACATTTTAAAAAAATGATAAAAACTTATTTTTTAATCACATTTATAAATTCTATATTATTAATAATTATAGTTTATATGACTTTTAAAAATTGATATACAAAAATAAGGGTCATGGAATAGGTTAAAAATTATTAATTATTGATATAGATTACTAATAAATTCAAATATTTTAAAATATTTGTTACTATATTTTATATTAGATAATATATATACATGTGTGTGTGTGTTTTTATTTTCATGTTAATATTTCATGATCATAGTTACATTGTCACAAATTAAGGTTACAGTAATTTTATTTGTTTTTAATATTCTTGTTTGAGATAAAAACAGCTAGCATAATAATAGAATTTGGTAAAAGTTATCTATATTAATTATTTATAGTTTTATATCATTAAATTATATTTTTTAATCATTTGACATCCATTATTATTATAGATTTTCAATGAGGCTAATTCATATATAAATGAATAACATACACATGATTGAATTTTGTTATCAACATATTTTTAGGCTTGGTTGAAAATAAAATTATACCGTAGGTCTCTTCCAATTAATATTTTAAATATTTTACTCAGATAATCATGTTTTTTAAAGTTTTTATATTTTATTTTTTAAAGGATTCTTGTTAGGAATCATCTTTTTATGTTTGGTAAAATTATAAATTATCCAGTGTGAATATTTTATCATAATATTAGAAAAAAAAAGTAAATATGAAATTGTTTTTTCTTAAAGTTATAATATTTTATTTAGTTTTATATGTTTCATATGTTTCAGGTATGTTTCTATTAATTATTGTTAATGAAATGAGAATTTCTAGATATTTTTCTCTACTTTTACTTGGTATATTTTGTTTGTATTTATATATTTTTCTTTTCATCAAATTAGTATATTAGGGATAAAACATAAATCTATAGAAAATTGAAAAAAATGTAGGTTTATTATTACTTATTATTGGTTATGTATTTTTTTTAATTGATGTATTAAAATAAAGGTCACAACAATATTTTAACAATGAAAAATTATCTATACAGAAACCAAATAAATTTAACTGCACAAAATTACTGGTAAATATATTTTATATTAGAGAATATATGTTTTTTGTTATTAATATATGATTTAATTTTCATGTTAATGATTCATAACCACAGTTTCATTTAAATAATAGAGTGGTGGAATATAGTTATTTTTTTAATATTCATTTATTAGATCATTAAAAA
This sequence comes from Viscum album, assembly GCA_963277665.1. Classification (NCBI taxonomy): domain Eukaryota; kingdom Viridiplantae; phylum Streptophyta; class Magnoliopsida; order Santalales; family Viscaceae; genus Viscum; species Viscum album. The sequence goes on along the minus strand of OY728132.1, from coordinate 1,377,692,517 downwards.
TTGTATGATTACAAAATTTGAGAGTGGTTAGATAATTTAATTAGATAATTTTTTATAACATTGCATTATATTTTTTAATCTTTAAAAATTAATTGTTAATATATATTTTCCATGAATTTGACTTGTATAAAAATTGACAACATACCCAACATTGAATTTTTTTGTAAACTATTTTTTAATCATGGTTGAGATTTAAATTATAAGGCATGTCTCTTTTAGTTTAAGTTTAAAATATGAGTAAATATACAATCATTTTTCTATAATGTTTTTATATTGCGTTGTATTTTACATGTTTATAGTTTTAAAAAATATGTTTTCTGTTATTTTAAATTTTAAATTATTAGGTATGTATAATTTTACTTTTTTTTATATAATGAGTAAATATAAAATCATTTTTTTATGATTTTATATTATTTTCTTTTAGGATTTAGATGTTTATGGTATGTCTATTTTAATTAAATATAAAGAAATTTTTATTTATAGAAATTAATTTATAATTTTATTTGTTTTTGTGTGTTTGATTTTATGGGGTTGTTCATTCCCTTATGTTTTTGTATTAGGCAGAGTATGTAAAACTATAGAAATTTTTTTAAAAAATATGTTTTAATTTTTTTATAATTTATTTATTCCTAATAATTATATATATTATTAGATAATTTAAATAATAAAATATTGGTCATTGAAAATTATTAACAATTATAAATTATCAATAAATAATCCAAATAAATTCAACTATGTGAAATTATTTGTAAATAAATTTTATATTAGAAAAATTATGTTTTGGATTATATATTTGTGTGCCTTTGTGTGTGTGTGTTGATTATTATTTTCAAGATTAGGTTTCATAATCACATTATCTTCATAAAAAAGGACGAGTGTATTAAAGTTATTTTTCATTATTAATGATTAAGATATTGAAAACTAATACAATGACTGAAACTGACAAGGTTAGTTATATTAATATTTGTTTTTAAGATTCATGTTTTTTAATATTATAACCTTTATATTGAGTTATTATTTGAAATTGTTATAAATTTTTAATATTATAAAAATAGAGGCTTTGGAAAGTGTGAGTTTGTTATAGTTTATTTTTTAATTTTTTATTTAATAGCCTAAAATATAAAATTCTATTCTTTAATGTCGTCCAAAAATTTATGAATTTCCAGATGAAAAATGTAAAATTTTCTCATTATCTATATTTTATAATGAAATTTGACAAATATGAGGATTCGATTATCTGAATAGAACTGATTTTATAATAAATTATAAACTATTTTTTCTAATATATTATCCAGCTTGGTTTATCTTATGATGAAATTGAGAAGACAAATGAAATAAATTTGTAATTATAACGTTCAATTTTGTTAGGCTAAATTTATGTTTTTTTGTATATGTGAAATTTATTGAATAACATATAAATATATAAGTGAGTTATACAATGTTTTGAATAAAAATTTTGTACTTAATACAAAATTTGATGCATAATATAAATTTAATGTTAAATGTTAGTATTTAAAATATAATATAAACATTATTGTTTTCATGATAGACTCAAATGATTGATGATCTAGTTTGAGGAAATTTGAAATTATTGTTGAGTAAAAAGGGATTTAGTTTTATTTTTCTTTCTTAATTTCAATTGTATTTTAAGATGAATTAATATATACTATTATAAACAGAATATTTATCTTTCTTGGTATTACTATAATGATTTTCTTTATCGAAGAGAATTCATACATAAAAAGGATATATTAAGATGGTTGCAATTTAAATTATTAAAATACTATTTTTTGTCTCAGTGTGTAATAAATACATATTGTTACATGTTTGTTTAATTGAATTATCATGAAACTTCTTATTTAAATTAGTGTTATTGTATTTGGTATGTATCTATTAGTCTATGTTACATATGGATTCAGAAACATTATTTTAATATTAATGCTTTGGTAATTTTGTAATGAACTATTTTTCTTCAAGGAATGCGTCAAGGAAATCCATGTATGATTAAATTTCAAAGTATCATGTCTGTATTTATTTGTAGATAAAAAAATTATTTATTTTATCATTTTTTGATTTATGAATTTAAATAATTTTTTTTCAGTTATATTATATATTGGATATTTTCTCTATATTATCTATCCATTTTTAATGGTTTCAATATTTTGGTCTTTTTATTTAGTATTTTTTTAAGAAAAATAAAATTTTTACTTCAATTATCTTATAAATCAATGTGGAAATATAAATTCTGAACATTCATCCACATTTTTTTGAGAAAAATAATGTTGAAATCAACTTTAAATGTGGATTATATGTGATAAATGATTATGAAAGTTATAATATATTTTTCAACATTGAACACCCGTTTTATGTAATAACTAACATTGAATGTATATTTCAACATTCGTTTTAAAGAAATATAAAATTAAATTTCTTCTGTGATTTTTCAATGTAATATAATAATATTTTCTATTTAAACATTACAGAATACCGATATTGAAGTTTCCACTATAAATTTTCTATATTAGTTTTATAGTAAAGTTGTTTTTGAAATTAATTTTCGACTTCAGTTCATAAAAAACAAATTTAAAAGACCACTTAATCTCAATTTTTATTGTTTTAGATGTCTACTTTATTAAAACTGACATTAAATCTATTATTTATAATGTCACCATTATAAAAATCGTTTAAAACTGATGATAATGTTTTTTTAAAAAATAACATTAAAACGTGATTTTCCACCAGTGGGACCACCAACCAGAAAAATAAAGTAAGCATGATTATAGAAAACTCGGCCAATACTCATCCAATACTACACCAATTCATTCAATGATTTTATCATGTGCCTCATATAAAAATACATTAATAATTAAATAAAATCCATTATAACTAATTTAATAATTAAATGCATCTAAGTATAATATCCAATAAAACATACTATATTCACCTATAATACAAAAACCGTGAGAAAAAATGTGAAAGGATCATATGATTCCTCAAGAACTCTAATTATATAAATTTAAATGATTTATTTTTGAATTGATCAACAATTTCCATCAAATTGATGGAAACCCCAAAGAAGTATATTGAGAGGAATAACTCTATCTAAAAGTTGAGGAACATGTGACAAATATTCTCCTTATGCATCATGAGAAAAAAATTTATATCCATATAATTTCAAGATAAACCAATAATGATTCAATGAAATCACCAATAAATCTCTACGTGTATTCCACTAAAAATAATATGAGAAATTATATTTAGGAGAGGAGAATATAGTGATTTAACATGTTTGAATGTAAAGGAAAACCTAAAATAGATCTCAAACCATTGGAGGAAAATGAGGGATTATATAGAGAGTATAGAGGGGGATAGGGATAGCCAACATACCTCTCCAGAGTGGTTATAAAAAAACTGGGGTCCCTCATCCTAAAATAATGATCATATCCCTAATTAGATAATTCAATTAGAACACTACTAAGTACCATGTGAACCAATTTCAAGTAATGGTTTCATACATAAATGTATGTTTAAATACATTAGTCAGCTAGTGGCCCATCCAAGGGTCTTATACCCGATTATCTTCTACTAGGATACTAGTGATTGGTTGTCGAGTAATGAGTAGATTCTTTCCACTAGAAATAGAAATAAAGCCTCCTTGACCCTAATCAAACTTATCCAGCCACACCTAAAACCTTTAAAACTCAAGTGAAAACATTTCTTAGAGTCATCCTAACTCTTATAATTCTAATCAATATAAAATTTATAAAAAAATATCCCCTCTTTTGATCTCATAATTCAACATTTATATTGAATTACGATACCATAATGTATAGAATAATAAAAAACTCTATACTTTTGGTCTTCTCATCCCCATGAAACATCTATTAAGGTACCATAATACCTTCTTTGGATGTCATCATTTAATTATAATTCAAATTATCAATTCCAACTGTAAGAACCCATACATTTTTAAATGATATATCCTTTTTTAAATGAGTAAATTCCTTACAATTAAATGACGTGATAGAAAAAAGTGCACACATTTGGTCATTATGGATAGTTATATTTTATATTGAAAACTAAATAATGATAAAAATTATAACCATTGATAATATATTAATTGTAAAATGACCCTTATGATTAGTATATTAAGGGTTATGATAAATTCCAATTGAAATAAACAATGAAAATGATAGACGTAACCATTAGAATCATACCCCGTAAACCCCATTTATCAGAGTTTATAAGGAAGATAACATAATTTTAAATTTATATTGACTAAGACCAAACTCGGATTCAAAAACTAAAGTACAAAAAATATTTTATCGTATGATTTAAATCTAATGGAGAACACAAGCCAAACCATGTTCACTGAAACACCCAATAATAATATAATCATCGCACTCGATAAATTATGGTGTTCACTGGTGCAATAAATTGATTTTTATATATAGACTAATTGTTTTAATTAGTATATTTTATTTCTATTAAAATATTATTTCACTTATTCCATTTTAATATTAATTTTCAAATTATTAAATAATGAGTTTGGTAAAAATTAGATTCTAATATGGTGAAACCCAAATTGTAATTTTAGAAAATATATATTACCAATAAAGGGACTATTTTGTTGTTTTTTTAAATAAATGATATTTTTATAAAACATTATTGATAAATAAAATTTATCAAAGATAAATTATAATGTAATTTTACAATTTCATATGTAATTTTTACAAGGTCATGAAAAATTTTATTGTAAAATACCTAGTATTATTCAATTAATGTATATTTTTTTAAAAGATTAAATTATTATATATATAGAGTTTTTTTGATAAAATAAATATCATCATTAGAATAATAATATCAAAATAATCAAATTTTATTATTTACATATTTTTTTGAGACAATAGTGTTTTTGGGTAAAAATTTAATACAGTATAAATATAAAGCATGTATTATGACACCCTAATGAACCAAAAGTAATCCAATATATTCTAAAAAAATTATCAAGTGGAAAATAATTATTTTACCATAAAATAACTTTTTTACTTATTTGATTACTTTCATAAACCCTTAATGTGTCCTCCAAAAATTATATTAAATTTTATGATTTTAAAATAAATTTTGTGTAAACATGATTTAATTCTGCAAGAACATGGGTGATATTTTATTGATAAATGTTCTTAAGCATGTAATATAATGCCATCCAAATAAAATTGGAGGAATTAATGGTAAAAAATCATGTGAAGATTTTTGTTTTTTGTTACATTGTCATATAGCATCCAACATCAATGTTTTGAAAATTAATAATGAATTATCCTATATTATGATATATAAACCCCCCCAAACTCCCATTAATCTTCAATAAAACCCTTATATAATGATATTATTCTTCAATTCCAACTATATATCATGACCATGGTTTGTAAAATCTATTAGGAATATCCTTCCAGTCATTAATAAGTTTCCCACCATGGTAATGTATCTTCTCATTCTTCTATTAATTCCAGAACCTTCTCTAGGTCATGCATTTGTATTTAAAAATTCTCAAGTTGCGATGTTTTTATAGATCCTTATTATGAAAAATATGATTTAAAATTAATGATAGAAACCTTTATATCTCATTCCCCCATCATTAAACCATTATTTACAATCATTATGCTATAAAAATTATCATTTGAGTTTCCATGCAAAACATTTGTATTTTAAATAATCATCACAATTTCTACTCAATGGTGTATAAAAACATGTACATATAAATAATCGATGAGGGTAATTAAATGCATTTTTTCCAAACTCCTTATCATTTTAATTAATTTTATGAAATATGATCTTATTTGTAATAATATATATATCTCACTTAAGTTTGTAGATGATATGAATGTGATGGGTTGGGCAATAATATTATATCCCTACAACACATTACATAATGTTTTCATATCATGAGATTCCAAGTATGGTGTGTGATAGGTTTTGATAATAATAATATTTTATATTATCTTAGTGGTTATCCTTAACCTATGTTTTTAATTTCATATTTAATGTAGTTTCCACATTCCCATGTTTCCTTTATGATATAATGTCATATCATGCCTCATTTTTCAAGATTATAATTCTAACCCAATTTATGATACATTGATATTAAAACAACATAACATGTACTTCGTTAAATTATGTTATTATTATTTTATTCACTTATTGGGATTTATGAATCACTAATTTCTTATGCACTTCCCCAGGTTATCCTAAGCAGTTTTTGAAGAATGGTGGATTATGATGAAGAAGATCATGCAGTTTTCAATAACATCATTGTACTTCTATTTCAATTTTGTTTCTTTGAACCTAATTTCCCAATAAAATTAGACCTCATAACCATATGGGTTGTACTAAGTGTTCATTTATTTAAATTAAAATGAAATATATTATATTAAATATATTGGGTTTTATAGTCTTTATCATAGGAAAAGTCAAACTTCTTTTGGTTTATGATTAGAAAAATACAATGAAATCCATAAGGATAATACTAATCATAAGAAATAAATTGATTTTTTTCAGTATCATTAAATTTTAGAAGAATATATATATATATATATATATAATAAAAGTGGATTTTGTTATTAAAAGTTGTAACATAGGGTTAACAACCCCAAATGTGAACATTGAAATGTACATGATCGACTCTTATTGTGAAAAAACAAACCTTATTGTACACCATGATTGACACTCTCATGGGATGTTATTTGGTAAATTCATAGGATTCTTGAACACCATTATTAATAGATCAAAAATGGATATAATATTTTATGTTATGAAATGGATCATGGATAACATAAATTGAATCCAATAAATTCTTAAGTTAAATAATATAGTTTATTTTTTGATTTAACCCAACAATATTAATAGTCTCTCATTAATGTGATTAATATTTGGTATATTCTCATCCATATTTTTTTTTTGAAGTGAATGATTAGAAAAAAATCAAATAAAGAATGTATGTCTTATTTTTCATTAATAAAATGTAAATTTCCTGTGTGAATGTGGTTCTACACATTATTTCATATAACATAAGACTAGATGAACTATTAAAACACACCTTCAAAACAAGTATTTAGAGTTATTTTTAATTATGTGTTATGTACCACTTATTTAATCCTAAATATATAAGTAATACATGGATGAAATTTGTGTGGTGGATTTCTGGGACACCCTTGTGATATCCCTTATCCAAATTTGATGGTGTTCTAGGGAAGGATTTAATTTCCATGTATAGTGAAAATATGAATTGATGAGATAACGAAATATCCCTCAATATTGTTGATTTACCCCTAATTATATTTGATTTAAATGAAAAGTATATATCTATTTTTGGTACCAACATATCATGCATGGATAATTTTTCCTTATGAGAGATAATATCTAGCTTAAATGATTATGAATAAAGAAAATATCATCATTATTGACATAACCATTGTAGGATAATTCATTGTTGTGTTTATTGTTGAATTTTTTGGTCTTCCTCTTAATTTTTTGATTAATTTATCAATTGAGATCTTACCCAGATATTTTACGATATCCATTATTCCATATAGAATGGATATTATTAACATTGAGGATCTGAATAAACCATTATAGTATAATCAAGATAAATAGTTCATACACCCTAGTCATTCACCATATGATACATCTATCATACTTATCATGTATAAATATGTTTTAGTGGGACTCTAAACTAATTTTTATGAACTATGTAGGATAAAAATAATGAACAAGTATCCTTTACCGTGGATTGATAACTTGTTCGATCAACTATGTGGACCACAATATATCTCCATGATGGATCTCTAGTCAGGTTATTATCAAGAAAATAAAATAAAGGAGAATATCCCCAAGACTGAATTTTTTACAAGGTTTATGAACTATGATTTCATAGTGATGCTATATGGACTCACTAATTATCCAGATATATCTATTCATTTTATGAAAAGATTATTTAGTAATTAGATCGAAAAATTTCTTCTATTATTTTTAGAAGATGTTATTATGTTCCCCAAAAGAAAGGATAATATTTATTAGTATTTATATTCCATAATAAAGAAATTTAAGAAGGATATTTCAGGATAAAAGTAAGTTACATAATATTTTTTTTGTTGGAGTAATAAAATTTAATGTGGAATTTTATCACCAAAAAGGGGATATCAGTGGATCTATAAAACATATAGGCAATCAAAAAATGGACTTGACCAATATGTATGAAGGAAATAAAAAGATTAATTTAATTTGTTGGGAAATATAATTAATTTTCATGAAACATGTCCTGATTTTAAACAACACTATCAAATATTAAATCATAGGTCTCAAGTTTTTCTAGATTGATGAATTTGAAGAATTCATTAATGTTTTTAAGAAGAGGATAATCATGTATATTTTTCCCACATTACCCACTGGCAGGGAAGAATTTATAAACTAATGTAATACATCTACAAGAGATTGTGTTTTTTACTCATTATTAATGACCAAGTGTTACATTTTACTCCATCCAATTAAGGATCCATGAGTAGAACTACCCAACACATGATCCATAATTGGAAGTTGTGATCATCATGTTGATGATTTAGAGACATTAACACTATGGTGATAAGTGTGATATACATATATAAGAATCATATAAGCCACAAATATATAACCACACATGGATATCTCAATATAAATCAATGAAGGTGTATATGTAAGATCAATGATAATGATTTTTTAATCCCTTACCATCCATGGAGTGTAAAAAAGGTAGAAGATTCTCTAATATAAAATGACTATGTAACACTATCCATAACAAGGACTGAAAGGGATCCAATAATCTTTATTATTCAATGGATGGATATGGGAAAGATTAAAGGTTATTTATCCTACCTTCCTCAAATAATTTCCCATCTATATACTATTGAGAGGATCATGGAGGCAAAAAAATATGATGTTTTTTCTATAGAAGAAAGTTGAGAATATTCAAGAGTTTAACTTTGCTAAAGATAGAATTATTTGTTTTTGAACAAGGATTTGTATCCCATAGAAAAATATAACTGAAGAGGTAATAGATGAACGATTTAAATTAATAATCCTTCTATATTTATTGAAGAATCACTATGGTATATATATATATTAAAAAAACTTTTTCGTGGGATAAAATTGAAAGAAATATTGGGGAGTCTGTAGAACAATTTTGGGTATGCTAATAAGTCATTGTGGAGGGATATAAGTTAGAGGGAATGATTTAAAATTTCTCATACCATTATAGAAATTGGATATAATAATCATTGATTTATTCATAGGACTCCCTGGGAAACCAAAATAAAATAACATTATCGAAGTAGTTGTTGTTTTACGAACAAATTCAACTCATTTTATTAGTATCGAGGTTGTTTAGACTAATGACTAAATATTCATGATATATATAAGGTAATTGGTAATAATAACTAGAGTTCCACTATAAACTATATTTTATTTAGATCTTAGGATTACCTTGAGGTTTTTAGAATAAATCATAAGTCACTAGATATAAAACTAAAATTTACCACTGATTATCATCCTCAAATGAATAGAAAACCTTAAATAACCATTAAAACTCTTGAGGATATTTTGAGATCATTTTTGATGTATTTATTAGAATATTGGGATAAAAAAATACCCTAGTGGAGTTATCATATAACAAAAATTACAATTAAAACATCCAAATAACACTGTTTCAGGTTCTGTTTGGGAATAGGTGACCGACTCCAACATGCGGGGATAATGTTGTGGAGTGGAAGATAATGAGGCATGACCTCATACAATAGATTGAAGAGGAATTTCTAACCACTCCACATTTTATGAAGTCCTATAAAATATTATATAATTTCTATACAGACATTAATTGATAAGACCTGTAGTTTGAGTTTAGAGATACAATGTTCCTTTATATATTACCATGGAAGAAATTAATGTGGTTTGGGATGAAGGGAATGAATTCTAATAGAAACAGTGGTCCCATTGAGAACTTCAATCACATTAGAGAGGTGGGATATCAACTTGAACACCCACCTAACCAATATCAAGTACATTATGTGTTCCATGTATCCCTATTGAGAAAGTACATAGAAAACCTCCCATGTGTACTAATTACAAATGTGGTTCCATTGAAGAATAGTCTTTCAAACGAGGATCATCTAATAAATATCTTAGATCGTAGAGACATACCTCTTTGAAACAATCCATGTATCCTGGTCAATGTTCTATGTCAAACACACATGTTTAAGGAAAGAATATGGGAACCAGAAAAGGAGATGAAATAATAGTACCCTAACCTATTTCAGTGTATGAAAAGAAAATTCCAAGGGTGAAATTTATTAAAGGGGAAATAGTGTAATATCCGAGAATCATATAAATTATATTTCAATATTTAAATGAGTAAATTCCTTATTATGAAATGAAGTTATAAAAAACACGTGCACTAATTTGTTTATTTTGGACCATTATATGTTCTGTAAAATTTAATGGAATGTTAAGCATCATAATCATTGTTATTATAGCCACTATATTGGGGGAATTAATATTAATATACGTAGGGTTGTGATAAATTTTATTTGAAAAAGGCAAAGGAAGCTATGTCCTCAACCAGTAGAATCAGAAAACATGAATCCCATTTATCGAGTCTATATATAGATATAGAATCACTCAAAATTTCTCTTCAAAATTCCCAGGATTATATTCAACATCATAAATATTAATGAAACCATTAATGGGATATTTTCATGATCAATGATATCACTTCTAAAACTATGTTCACTAAACCCACATAAAATTACATTAGACTTCACTCAAAACCTATAGATCATGTAATTAATATCCCTTTAAAACTTGAGATCCATCCCATGGTTCCCCCAATATCTGATGAATCACCAACAACTTTTAATGAATCACCCTATAAAGATAAGTGATCCTCTACTTGTCCTCTTTGTTAAAGCACCTTATTTGTTTAATTAATTTGAATTTTAATTCTCTCCTTTTGGGATACATTTACACATTTCCATGAATATGGCCTTATGATTAAAAAGTAATCATAATATCTTTTATCTCTCATTTATCACGTTTATAATGCCTTATGTACAACTATTATGATGAAAAAAATTTACTATTATTTTTCATGCCAATCATTTTTTTTAGGAATACTCATTGACATTTTCACACAATTTTATTCACCAAGATACTAATATAATACATTTATTGGTGAAATAAATATGTGTATCCCACAATCCTTCATTTTTTGATTAAATGTTATGAAATATGACCCTACGTTGAATAATCCCTTCAACACACTTATACATGTATATGATATAAATGTGATGGCTTGGATAAGAATTGTATTTCCCTATAATTTATTTTGTAATGTTTTTACCACATATATTACATGTATGGTAAAAAGAGGTCATCTTATTCACACAATGCTATTTTTTCTTGGCTTTTATCCTTGTATTATATTTAAGTTGTAATTTTTTATGTTGTTTACACATTCCCATGTTATCTTTATGTTATCATTTTATAACATACCTCATTGTTCATGATTATGATTCTCACCACTTTTATGATACCATGATCTCCATCTTAGATAACATGTACGAATTTACTTAATAATATTGTATGTTTATTACCTTAATAGGCTTTGTAGTTAATTCGTTTCTTATATACACCACTAGATTATTCCGTATAGTTTTTAAGGAATGATTGAATTTTATGAGAAAACTAAGGATGTTATCAATAATGTCATTATCCATTAATTTTAATTTGTTGGTATATATACATAATCTCTTAAAGACACAATGTTTCATGATATTCAAGGTTTCACTAAGAGTCATTTTATGAATAAAAATAATGAAATAAATTTTCTTAATGATATGGGTTGTCATGCCAACTAGGGAATGACTTAACTACGGTGAAGATCAATCATTCCTAATAATATTTTATCCAAATATTAATAAACTAATACACCATACATATAAATAATTATCCAAATTAAAATTTTGATTCGAAATATATTTTTAACATTAATCTACACAAATATGAACTTTTCAACTCCTAATGTAGGGAATTTTCAAAAAAAAACAACATTATATTATCTTGATATCATAATGTGATCTTTAACATGACACCACACCCTGATTATATAATAGAATATATGAGTTCCAATAAACTCATTTATAAAAAATACCTATTAAGTATAAAATTTAGTAAAGGTACTAACCCCACTAGATAATTTACCAAAAACAAATATGATCTCTTACTTAAATGTTTTTATAACCCCTCACTCAAATACCAACAAATATATCTACAATAGGAAATATTACATGAAATTCACCATTGAAAATACTAATAGGATTAAACCATTTACATAATTATATATATCATCTTCTAATATAAATATAATCTCATAGGAATATACATCCCACAAGAACTACATCACATAATACCCCCTCACTAAAATTCCTGAATATAAACCCATGAGACCTGCATATCAGTTGTTGTATGTAAAATAGCCTCGAAAAAAACCATTTACATTATGAACAAAAAGAAATCATTTATACTGGCCATGAATATATTCCAAACCCCAATGATATGAAAAATTATTTCTTAGAACCAATCTAAATTCATCAAAACATTCTTAGATCATTAACCTTATACTTCTTAAACACTCCTAAAGCTACACTGAATCTATCCCACAATGATCTCAATATAACCTCTCAAGGACACAATATTCTCCAAATGAGACATACCATTACCATTACTATTCAATGATACTACCATCATGGAAACCACTGCCTCTATTCAAGAAACATCCCCACGATGAAAAATTTATACAAAAAAATTCATTTATATCCTTAAATCCTCAAATAAAACATTGGGATTGCTAAGAATTATTAATCAAATAGTCCCTTATTCTTCTTCATAAACTCAGCATTGAGGGTATTCCTGATTTGGTACATGTTTATCATAGAGAAGTCTCATAAGGGCATGAACTAAATGTATTATTTCTAGCAACACATTATGTTCCATAAGTTATTACCACAGAAAATTATATCACAAATCCAATGATGTTAACCTAATAGTTATTTCCAATGAACCATCTATTTATATTATAGTGATCGACTATCTATGATTCCAAGGGTTCTATAAACCATTACAATCTAAATTTATTAGCCCTATAAACATTATTTTTCTGTAATTTTATATTACAGAAACCCAATATTTGATCAAAAAACTGTCTCCAACATAATTTAAAAAGCCTACATTCAATAAAAATAGTAACCAAAATCCAACAATAACTCAACCATTCCATATATTTGAACCCCTCCGTCATAAACCATTAATAGTGATTCCACTTCAAGACACCCACGAATATTCCATACAGAAACAAAAAACCTGATATTGTATTTCTTGAGAATCAATCTCACATCAAGATAATTTGTCTGTATTCCACTAAACCTAGGTCACAACTTCTCATCACCCTTAGTCAAAATAAACTCCACATATACATCCCTTAAAAAATGATGATCAATCAACCAATATTAACCAACCGTAACCAACCACCCAAACTAGTGTAACCACTATCCTTACACCAGTACAAACTATGTTCACTTCGTCAATAAGTATATATCACAATCTTAAGGCTTAAATGTAAATATATAAAAAAATACAAGTATCTACATACAATAAAAATCTATCATAATTGAATAATGTAAACCGTAGGTATATGTCTCAAGATCAAAACACAAGTAGTCTCAAACCTGACACCTTCCCCTAGAGTGATATGAACTACAATGAGCATAGAAATAAAAATATAATAATAATAATAACAGTTGAAATAACCATGTAGTCTCAATTAATTTTGATTCTACAAGTATGTTATTTAGGAAAAATAAATTATTTTACCCTACAATATATAATTAATTGGAGAATCATTCCCAAAACCATTTTTGAATAACCTTTTCCATTAATTAATATATTTTATAAAACCATTTTCCCTTTGAAATACCAATCTCATTCTCAAGAAATCCTGAATGATTTAGGAATTACTATATAAAATGTGGTATTAATGGACATTTCTTCCCCTTGATACTAAAATAATTGTAAATAACAACCTCACACCAGAATAGAATTCTTTAATAAACGTATCAAACATATCAATTTTAATCATTTAAAAATTCCATTCATAATATATCATAGATTTCATTTATAAGTGTAATGATTATATTATGCTCCAATTACATCCATCCTCAAACTACTTCAACCAAATAGAAAAATAACTATAATAGTAATGCCCCGACCTTAGTTTCCCAGACTTCATAACCTCATAGTCAAGGCATTGTGCCTAGACTACAAATAAGATTTTTTCAAGTCCTTGTTCCAAGACACTAGTTTGTATCATGAGACCTACCGATGCATGAAAGATCTATAACGGGCTCCACTCGTCACTTAATAATTCAAATGAATTCCTCATATGAAAATGATTAAACACACTACAGAAAAATGCGGATTTAGCGGCGGTTATTTATTTATTTAGTTATTTATTTTTTTATTTATTTATTTATTTATTTATTTATTAGTTTCTTTATTTCATTATTTCTTTATTTCTTTATTTCGTTATTTCTTTAGTGACTTAGTTACTTAGTTACTTAGTTACTTAGTTACTTAGTTACTTACTTACTTTTTTACTTACTTAGTTACTTAGTTACTTAGTTAATTACTTACTTACTTACTTACTTACTTACATACTTACTTACTTACTTACTTACTTACTCACTTAGTTACTTACTTACTTACTTAGTTTCTTACATACTTACTTACTTACTTACATTGTTACATAGTTACACAGTAACTTACTTATTTACTTACTTACTTACATACTTACCTACTTACGCACCTACTTACTTACATACATACATACATACATACATACATACATACATACATACATACTTACTTACTTACTTACTTGCTTACTTACTTACTTACTTACTTACTTTCTTACTTACTTACTTACATACTTTCTTACTTAATTACTTACTTCTTAGTTAGTTAGTTAGTTACTTACTTACATTATTACTTACTTACATACTTACTTATTTACTTACTTACTTACTTACGTACTTACTTACTTACTTACTTACTTACTTACTTACTTACTTACTTACCTACCTACCTACTTACTTACTTACTTACTTACTTACTTACTTACTTACTTACTTATTTATTTATTTACTTACTTACTTACTTACTTACTTACTTACTTATTTATTTACTTACTTACTTACTTACTTAATTAATTAATTAATTAGTTACTTATTTCCTTATTTACTTAGTTACATACTTAGTTACTTACTTACTTACTTACTTATATACTTACTTACTTACATACTAACATACTTACTTACATACATACTTACTTACTTACTTACTTACTTAATTACTTATTTACTTACTTACTTACTTACGTACTTACTTACTTACTTAATTAATTAGTTACTTATTTTCTTATTTACTTGGTTACATACTTAGTTACTTACTTACTTACTTACTTACATACTTACTTACTTACATACATACATACATACATACATACATACTTACTTACTTACTTACTTACTTAATTACTTACTCACTTAGTTACATACATAGTTACTTACTTAGTTAGTTAGTTACTTAGTAATTATTTATTTATTAGCTATTTATTGAGTTATTTATTATAATTTACTGTTTATTATAATAAATAATAAATAAATTATAATACTATTTACATAAATTATAAAATTATGAAAATAAAATAATAAAATAATAAAATAACGAAATAACGGAATTAAAATAATAAATAATAAATAATAAATTATAAATACTAAATACTAAATACTAAATAATAAATAGTAAATAAGAAACAATAAACAATAAATAATAAATAATAAATACTAAATAATAAATAATAATAATTAAAAATTAAAAAATAAACAATAAACGATAAAAAATAAATAATAAATAATAATAAATAGTAATAAAAATATAATAAATCTTAAATCTTAAATAAATAATAATAAATAATAATAAATAATAAATAATAATAAATAATAAAATATAATAAAAAATAAAATATAATAAATAAAACATAATAAATAAAACATAATAAATAATAAATGATAAATAATAAAAAATATTAATAATAAATTACACATAATAAAAAACTATAAATAAATTATAAATAGTAAATAATAAATAATAGATACGGAATATAAATAATAAATAAAAAACAATAAAAATAAATAATAAACATAAAATAAAAAATAAATAATAAAAAATAAAAAATAATAAATAATAAAAAAATAAACAAATAATAAATAATAAAAAATAAAAAATAAAAAATAAATAAACAAAAAATAAATAATAAATAATAAATAATAAATAATAAATAAAAAACAATAAACAATAAACAATAAACAATAAACAATAAACAATAAACAATAAACAGTAAACAATAAACAATAAACAATAAACAATAAACAATAAACAAATAATAATAATAAATAATAAATAATAATAAACAAATAATAAGGAATAAAAAATAAAAAATAAAAAATAAACAATAAAAAATAATAAACAATAAAAAATAAATAGTAATAAATAATAAATAATAAACAATAAATTATAATAAATAACAAATAATAAATAATGAATAATAAAAAACAATAAATAATAAATAATAATAAACAAATAATAAATAATAAATATTAAAGAATAAATAATAAATAACAAATAGAAATAACAATAAATAAAAATAAATAAAAATAAATAATAAATAATAAATAATAAATAATAATTAACAAACATTAGACAATAATATATAAATAATAATATATTATATATTATAAATAATATATAATATATAATATATAATATATAATATATAATATATAATATATAATATATAATATTTTATTATTAATAATAATAAATAATAAATAATAAATAATAAATAATAAATAGTAAATAACCAGTAAATAATAATAATAATAATAATAATAAATAATAAATAATAAATAACCTGTAACAAATATTATTATTAATAATAATAAATAATAAATAATAAAAAATATTAAATAAAAAATAAAAAATATTAAATATTAAATAAATATTAAATAAATAATAAATAAATATAAATAATAAATAATAAATAACTAGTAGCAAATAATAGATAATAAATAAATTAAAGTATATAATAAATAATAAACAATAAATAATAAATGAAACACGTGAAAAAGTATGAAAAGGTGTGATTAGGGATGAAATATCATGAAAACGCAAGAAATCAGAGGGAGAAGCATGAAGAAGGAAACATTGGAAAGCATGAGAACGCATTAAAACTCATGAAAACACTGGAAAACCCCTTATGAATTCAACATAATCATCATAATAACCCACAAAAAACCATTGATAAAGATATCAAGTCATGGAAACCCAAATAAACAGTAATAATTGGAGAAACCGTTATACGTGCGTCTAGATCTCTTCATGTGCTTCGATTTTACTGGTCGTTGCGCTCCATCGGATGCCCGGATAAAAAGTTATCATCGTTTTCGCGATTTCGGGGTTTCTCATGTTTTTTTTGTTTTTTTCCTTTCATTTCGCGGTAGTTTTACCAAAACCGCCGCTATTTCGTGGGTTTTTTTCAAAAACCTCCGCTAATCCTCGAAGAACGTTAAAAAAATTTATACATTTCGTGGCGGTCTAACAAACGCCGCGAAAAAACTGCCGCAAAATTCCCGTTTTCTGATAGTGACATAACATAAACATTTTTATTAAAACTAACATACGAAATGTCAATACTTTATCCATAAACCATTATGGTAAAAAAATAACACATCTATAGTCAAACACATCCCAAAACCATCAATACAATATAGAATACTTGTGTCATAATAAATCAAGTTCAAATAAGCTTAAAATCCATCAAAGGATGTTGACATAGATGAAATATGATCTTTTTTTAGAGAAATATCTCTTTCTATTTTGAAATCATTTAAAAGTCATATAATTAATAAAGAAATTTTTTTTGTTTTAAGATATTATTATAATCTTGTAAGGTAATCTTCGATGATGTTATAACGATGGGAAATAGCCACAACCACCGTAAATGTTAAAAAAACATTCTTACCTTAATTTTGTCAAAAAGGTCATAAGGTACCTTGTTTGGAAAACAATGGATTGATTCTTTTCAAACCATTTTATAAAAAGTCAAACAAGGGTATAAATCATTTTAACCAATAGTCAAGAAAATAGTAAAAATGTCATGGAATAAATTTTTAAGAAACATGAATGTGGATGATAAAGAGGTCCCAGTACATACTTACATAAAAACAAACTTCGATAATAAATAGATTGTGAAATTAACCATTACCTTGTAATTTTGCTTGGTTGAGGGAAGGTTAGCCTCCTGTATAATGGTGAAATAATTGTTATTAAATTATATAAGAACCGTATACATTAATATGATATCATATATGATCATCTAATATTGCTTTGTTAGTGATATATTAGTAGTATCATTGTTTTTTGTGTTAACTGATTTGTTTTCCTTTATATGCATGGTAACATAAGACATGTTTGTTATAGATATGATTTATTTTATTCATATACATAATGGTATTATGTTCATAGACATTATTTTTAATCCTAAAATGAAAATTATTCTTGAATGATTTAGATGAGGAAGGAATCTAATCGCGTTCATGGAGATGATAATCACTACAGGAAAACAGGTTTTTGGTGGCTGTTTTTTGGCTGCGGTTTTTCAAGCTGCTGCGAAATAACATTTGGGACTGTATTTTGGGGTGGATTATGAAACCGCCACGAAAAAACCGCCGTGAAATGTGTGATTTTTTTTATTTTTTCGAGGATTAGTGGTGGTTTTTTTAAAAACTGCAACGAAATAGCGGCGGTTTGGGTAAAACCGCCGTGAAATGAAGAGAAAAAAATAAAAAAAAACATGAGAAACCACGAAAATCACTAAAACGACCAAAACTTTTGATCCGGGCGTCCATTAGAGCGTCACGACTAGTCAAATCGAAGCTCATGAAGAGTTGAAGAGGCACGTGTAATCAAAACTATGAGATGGTCTACAGTTCGGACAATATGAGTGTTATAAGAAAGTTGAAAAAAGTTCTCCAACTTCAAACGACCATAACTTTCGATCCGGGTGTCTGATTGGGATCTACCCCATATCAAATCGAAGCCAGCGAAAAGAGATACGCACCAGTTTGACACAAGCCTTCTTCAATTTTGATTTCCGAACCCAAAACCCCTCTGAAGGCCTCTGAAACCCTGTTTCCGTCACCGGGGTCCCGTCTAACTTGTCATCAAACGAACTTAACATTCGATCTGCATGTCAGTTCAGACTCCTCCACCTGCGAGATCATAGTTCATTCTATGAGCATCCGTTTGACTAGTCGCGGTGCCCACATGAACTCTTGGATCATAAGTTTTGAAATTTTTAGTGGGTATCGGGTTTGTTATGTTTTTCAATGCCTCGTTTCTACCACTCGTTCCCCGTAATATTTTTTAAATGGTCGTATCTTCCGATCTGCCGGTCCATTCAGTCATTTTCACCTATCAGCTCGATGATCATTTTAGGATCATTGATTTGACTGGTTGCAGATCTGGAACGGACTCTCGAATCATAAGTTATGTCCGTAAATGTGAGTCCAATGTTTTTGTCACTTTATGACCATTTTGACAGGTTTCAAAGGTAGCTCTATTTATTAATGTTTATTTGGGTTTCCATGGCTTGTAATCTTTATCAATGGGTTTTTGTGGGTTATTCTGATGATTATGTTGAATTCTTAAGGGGTTTTCCAGAGTAGTCATGAGTTGTCATGCGTTCTCATGCTTTCTAATGTTTCCTTCTTCATGCTTCTCCATCCGTTTTCATGCGTTTTCAAAAATTTTCATCCCTTATCATGCCATTTTCGTACTTTTTCATGTGTTAAATTTATTATTTATTATTTATTATTTATTATTTATAATATATTTAATTTATTTATTATCTATTATTTATTACTGGTTATTTATTATTTATTATATATTATTTATATTTTTTATTATTTATTATTTATTATTTATTATTTATTATTATTAATAATAATATATTATTTATTATATAATATTTTTATATATTATATATTATATATTATATATTATATATTATTATTTATTATTATTATTTTTTGTTTATTATTTATTATTTATTGTCTATTATTTATTATTTATTGTTTATTATTTATTATTTATTATTTATTATTTATAATTATTAATTTTGTGGTATTTATTATTATTATTAAATATTATTATTTATTATCATTATTTGTTATTATTATTTATTAGTTATTATTTATTAGTTATTAGATATTAGATATTATTTATTATTTATTATTTATTATTTATTAGTTATTATTTATTAGTTATTATTTATTATGGATTTATTTACAATTATTAATTATGTGTTATTTATTATTATTATTATTTAATATTTATTTTTTATTCTTTATTTTTATTCTTATTTTTTATTTTTTATGTTTTATTTTTTATTTATTATTTATTATTTTTTATTATTATTTGTTATTATTATTTATTATTTATTATTTATTATTTAGTATTTATTATTATTTATGATTTATTATTTATTATTTATAATTTTTATTTATTGTTTATTATTTGATTATTATTATATATTATATATAATTATTTACTAATTGTTTTTTATCTTTTGTTATTTGTTATTTGTTATTTATTAATTATTATTCATTATTATTATTTATTATTTATTATTTATTATTTATTATTTATTATTTATTATTTATTATTTATTATTATTATTTATTATTTATGATTTTTATTTATTACTTATTATTTATTATTATTATTTATTATTTATTTATTATTATTTATTATTATTTATTATTTTTCTTATTTGTCATTCATTATTATTATTTATTATTTATTATTTATTATTATTTATTATTTATTATTTATTATTATTTATGACTAGTTATTAGTTATTAGTTATTATTTATTATTTTTATTTATTTTTATTATTTATTATTTATTATTTATTATTTATTATTTGTTATTAATTATTAATTATTTATTATTTGTTATTATTTATTATTTATTATTTATTATTATTTATTATTTATTATTTATTATTATTTACTATATTATTTATTTTTTATTTTTTATTTTTTATTATTTTTTATTTATTATTTATTATTTATTATTATTTATTATTTATTGTTTGTTATTTGTTATTTGTTATTATTTATAGTTTGTTATATATTGTTTATTATTATTTATTATTATTAATTATTATTTATTATTATTTATTGTTATTGATTAATATTTATTATTTATTATTTAATATTTAATATTTAATATTTATTATTTATTATTTATTATTTATTATTTATTATTTATTATTTATTACTTATTATTTATTATTTATTATTTATTATTTATTATTTATTAATTATTATTTATTACTTATTACTTATTGTATATTATTTATTATTTATTATGTATTATTTATTATTTTATTATTTATTATTTATTATTTATTATTTATTATTTATTATTAATTATTAATTATTAATTATTAATTATTATTATTTATTATTTATTATTATTTATTATTTATTATTTATTATTTATTATTTATTATTTATTATTTATTATTTATTATTTATTCTTTTAATTTCATAATTTTATGATTTTATTATTTTATTTTCATAATTTTATATTTTATGTAAATATTATTATAATTTATTTGTTTTTTATTATAATAAACAGTAAATAATAATAAATAACTCAATAAATAACTAATAAATCAATAATTATTAATTATTAATTATTGGTTATTAATTATTGATTATTGCTTATTGTTAAATTATTATTAAGTTTATGTCTATTAGTTATGTATTGTTTGTTTTTTCAAATAGTATATATATGTATATTAAATTCTGTTTATTTACCACATGACGAGCTTACTGGAGTGGTAAAGTCTTTGGAAAATATGCAAGAGGTTATTGGTTCAAATCTTACCAAACGCAGTATTTCTTTATAGTGCACAGGCATGGGCATGTGCATATGCTTGGGCATGGGCATGGGCATGGACATGAGCATGGGCATTCTACGACGATTTTGAAAACCGCCATGAATAGTTTCCCGATGCACAATTTCGCAGCGATTTATCAAAACTGCCGCCAATTGATTTATCGGTGGTTTAAACCACCGCGAAACGGGAAAAAAACTGCCGCTAAATCCGCATTTTGCCGTAGTGAATCCATGCATACGCACGAGCGACAATATCATTCTTTTGATATTAAAATCGTTTATAATTGGATAGTATATCATATATAAAGAATCATTTTCATGTTATATTTATTATTTAAACCATTTATACTCATTATTATATGCATCCAAATGATGAAGTGATTGAATAACACAGTTCACCATGACATGGAGACAGTAATCCGTACGAACGCACGTATGGTGACTTTGTTATTTATAGAATGGATAAAATAATGAATATGTTTGTACCAATATTATAATAACATCATAGTATATAGAATATATTGTAGTTATTATTTTAGAATGGAAACAACAAAGAATGAGGAAGTGGGAGTAGAAAAGGACTTGAAATAGGTGATGAAATATTTACCTCTTCTTCAGGTTCTTCCTTTTGATTTGATCAAAAGGGATCCATAGGTTGGCTTTATGACTAAAGGATGTCCTATAGGATTACAGGAGTATAGTTGAGAAGATATTTTGGCAGGGGTTGGCCGAGCCAAATGGCTTTGAAGTTGTGAATTTGAGAGAAAGAGATGTGCCCTTTTATAATAGAGGTGAGGGTCACTTTAGGCAAAGCTTGAAATATTATATTATAATAAAATAATTTTCGGTTTCTAATTGCTCCAAAATTAATTATTTAAAGGATAAGGGGGTTATGGGTCGAAAACCTCTCAACCAATAGGGTTTATACAGGTTTGGGTCACCATATTAACCTCCTCTTTTAGATCTAACTCTTAGTTAAATAGTTTGACATTTACCATATCTCTTTGTATTTTTATATTATATAGTAAATCAAATTACTACAAATATCCAAGAGAACCCCAATAGGTTAATTAATTACATATATAATATTATTATGGCCTTTTGTATGAACCTTATATTTTTAAGAATATTATTTCAACCAATAATGTAGTATTTGTTTTAATAACTCAATTATGTCAATTTTGACATTATTTAATAAATTATTTGTGATAAAGTACTAAAAACTTTAATACATATAAATAAATTCATATTTTCAATCATAACATGTCATATTGACCAATATAATTAGTATAATTCATCAAAAGTCTAAAATTACATTTATTTGGATATTTATGATATCAATTATTTTAATATTTCATTATTAAGGTAATTACTCATTCATCATAGTGTCATAAAAAAATTAAATTATTTAATGTCTACAAATTATAAATAAAATATCCTTATGTAGGAAATCTTTTTATGTTTCTAATGAATATTTATAGTCAAATTTATATTATGTATAACCCTATATTAAAAATGGTTTAGTTATTAATCATTGAATTTAACTCTTTTAACTCTTCTTTAAATACGATAATAATAAATGTCTTAATCTAATCAAAGTTGGCTAAAGATAGTAATATTTTATTCCTAAGGTTATTTTTGGTCTAATTAAACTTATCCAATAGAATTAGGACATGTGTTAGGGTAATTATGAAAACATTTTTACCCATAATTACTCTATTTATCTTTAACCGTGGAATATAAAAGTAAACAATTACTATTCACCAAAAATTATTTTCATCTTATTGAACCAAATTTACATTCTGATATCAACCGTGTCTCTCGGGTTTTTGAAATTCAACTAACATATGTGGTAAAATTATGTTTTATACAAATTTTCAAATGCTCCTAGGAGGTGGGTAAAAGACGGTAAATAGTTCGATAAAATTTAATATATCTTTACTTATTATAAATTAACTCCAATAAATTATGTTGAACATATATATGTATTATGTATATATTTGTGACTAAAATAAATTAAAATAAAATATCTTATTATTTTAATAAAAAGTTAGTTTTAACCAATAACGTAGTGTTTTTTAACTATTCATCAAAAATTGAAATTTTTCAGAGAAATACGTAAAATTTACACTAAGTTAATTTCGATATTCTGAATCCAAAAATGAAGTCCATTTTGAATGATAAAATTTATAAAATTTCAAAAAGTGGGTATTACTATTCACAACAGGTAGTTTTTTTGGACGTAGTGTGTTAGAATCTCGAAGTTGCATACAATGCAAGCTATTGCATTATTCCAAGGGAAACGTACCGTGGAAACTTGGGGTGTTAC
Source organism: Viscum album (assembly GCA_963277665.1). Lineage (NCBI taxonomy): Eukaryota > Viridiplantae > Streptophyta > Magnoliopsida > Santalales > Viscaceae > Viscum > Viscum album. The sequence goes on along the minus strand of OY728132.1, from coordinate 1,377,668,021 downwards.
ATTCTTCCCTCCTTCAAATAATTTAATCCAAGAAATTTCTATAATACTACATCATAAAAATATTCATGTGGTTCTTCTTCCTAAATTCCTCTAGTTCCCACATTGCCTCTTCCATCTTATAATTTCTTCATTAAACTTTTAGCAGACGAGTCGTTCTGCTTCTCAACACTTATTCTCCTGTATCAAGAATTTTGAAAGGCTCTTTACAATAAGACAGATCAGGTTCCAGTTCAATTTCCTCATAGGTGAGTACATGCATTGGGTCAGGCATGTATTTTCTGAACAGTGCTACATGGGACACATCATGAACTTTGGAGACACTTGGAGGCATTACCAAATGATAAGCTATAACTCCAATTCGTTCTAGAATTTCAAAAGGTCTAATGTACCCAAGAATCAATTTACCCTTCTTATCGAAATGTATAAAACCCTTCCTGGAGATACCTTTAAGAAAAAATGGTGTCCTACTTGAAATTCTGAATCCTTCCTTCGGTTATCAGCATGACTCTATTGCCTACTTTGGGCTGCATTGATGTGGGTTTGGATAACCTTCACCTTTTCCATTGTTTCCTCAACTAGTTCTGGGACTATGAGTTTTCTTTCACCAACATATTCCCATCAAGTTGGTGTGCAACATCTCTTTCCATATAACGTTTCATATGGTGCCATCTGAATACTTGAATGGAAGCTATTGTTATAGGAAAATTCTACCTGAGGTAAATATTGATCTCACATACCATGAAAGTCAAGTGAGAAAGATCTCAACATTTATTCTAAGGTTTGAATAGTCCGTTATGATTGTCCATTAGTTTGATGGAGGTATACAGTGCTCAAATGAAGTTCAGTATCTAGGAATTTCTTAAAACTTTTCTAGAATCTTGATGTGAAATGGGGATCACGATCAGAAAAAATCAATAATGGTACTCCTTGAAGTCTTACAGCTTTATTCATATATACTCTTGCTCGACGTTGAAGTGGTAAATCATCTCTTATGGAAAGAAAATGTGCTGACATATTAAGATGATCATTAATGACCCATATAGCATCATTCCTTCTAGGAGTCTTGGGAAGCCCCATGAAAAAGTCTATCTTAATATTATCCAATTTCCACTCAGGTATGGGAAGAGGTTGGATGAATCCTCGAAGTTTTTTCCATCCAACTTTCCCATATTGACAAACCATATATCTTCACACAAAATCAGCAATCTCTCTCTTCATGTTGTCCCACCAAAAATGTTCCTTTAAATCTCTATAAATATTAGTGCGCAAGTGTTTTTTATAATATTCATAGCTTTTGGATTATACCATAATATCATCAATAGATACCACTACAATGTTAGCAAGATATTCCTTGAAAACTCTGTTTATTAGATCCATGAAATTAAAGGGTGTATTAGTCAGCCCAAAAGGCATTACTGTAAACTCGTAATGCCTATACCTAGTTCGAAATACTGTTTTTGGGATGTCTTCCTTCATCACACAGAACTGATGATATCCAGAATGAAGTTAAATCATGGAAAAATATTGATCACCATGATGTTGGTTGAATAAATCATCAATGTGAGGTATGGGATACTTTTTCGTTAATGTTATAGCATTGATATCCCTATACTCAATGCAAAAACTCATAGATCCATCTTTCTTTTTAACAATAAGGACATGGGCTCCCCATGGAGAAACACTAGGGAGAATAAATCTCTTATTACTCAATTCCTCTAATTTTTTCTTTAGTTCTACTAATTCCACAGTGGCCATTCTATAAGGGGTCCTCGATAAGGGCCTTGAACCAGGAATTAAATCAATGGAAAATTCAATTTCTCATTCTAGAGGATGTCTAGTTAAATCCTATGGAAACACATCAACATATTCTTGCACAATAGGTACGTCCTCTATTCTAACTTTCCTTTCCTCTACCATAATTATTTCATTATCATCCTCCCCAATAATTGAATTTTGTAGAGCTACTTGGGGTGGATCTAAATAAGAATTAGGTGGTGACGTTTTGGCTCAAAAGATATGGTACTCCTTATCATCACCAAAAATTCTAAACTCCTTCTTCTTACAATAAATTTTCACATCATAGTCTGAAATCCAATCCTTACAAAGGATTATATCAAATTCAATCATGGGCATGACGATGAGATCAGCAGATAAAGAACATTCATATGACCTAATGGAAACTCATTCACAAAACATTGTTGCAATGATACTTCCCTTATGCGTTTTTACTGAAAAATCCCTTTTTATGTCAAATTAAAAATATCTAATTTTCTTAGAAAACTGGGAAGATATGAAATAGTGCGATGATCCAGAATCAAATAAAGTATTTTCTAAACCCGAGGAAACTGTTAAATTACTAGCCACCACATCTTTTGGAGCATCAACATCAGAAGTTGTGATAACATAATCATGGCCTTTATCCCTTAGCATTTTCTGAGACATTTTTCCTTAGAGCTTATGAAATTCATTTTCATAATTCCCCCTTTCCCTACAATTTTAGCATTCAACATTTATATCCTCTTTCTTCCCCTTACAATCAAGAGTTTGAGGGACTTTTCACCACACTTATAACAGAATCTAATTCCCTTCATGAATGTAACAGGGTGTTTCATCCCATATTTAATGTAGGATGGATATTAAACATTTCAATTCTTCCCCTTATTTCCATTTAAAGATTTTTTAATTGATCTCTTCTTCTCTTTCTTTTCATTAAAGACATAAGACTTAGATAATTCTTTTTATGTCTAGATAGCAGATGAGACAATATCTTCGTATGATAAGAAAGATTGTGAGACTGAAGCTCGATGAAGAAATAGGTTTAACCCAGCAAATAATTGATCAATATTACTTCTTGGGTTATGTATATAATCTGCAACATGTCATGCTAACCTTGTAATGTTAGTCTCATACTTGGCGACATTATCATCCTCTTTTTTCCTCAGACTCAGAAATTATCTTTCCATATATGCTTGATGGTCACGAAAAAGTATTTTTCTATGAAAATATCTTTAAACTCTCTCCATTCTATATTTGATACTTTATTATCTTCGTTTGTGTTTTTAATCAATGATCAACATTGATCTTCATCTCCCGTGAGGGGATAAACTGCCCTGAAAACTTTTTCCCTTTCGCTACTCCCCAAAGCATGAAATATTTTCTCTATGAAATTTTTCCATTGCTCAGCTACTAATGGATTTTTACTCTCATTGAATGGTGGTGGTTGTTTCCTCATGAAGCGGTCTAACATTGATCCCTTGCGTTGTGTATTAGGGTGCTCAATACGGGTAATGTTATCATTCATAACCAGAGTGTGTTATCCTAGTATGGTGATAATCTGATCCGCACTAGTTGCTTCACCATATCCACATAAATTATATTATGTAGGAGGGAAATCAATACATGGATTACATTAATTGATACTGTTTCCATTCCTTCCACTAGGCGTCATTTCTAAAAAATGGCATACACTAGATTACATTATGAATCACAATACATAATTCCAAAATTGTAAAACACTTAACATAAATTGAACAGTTTATAGATATAATCCATAATCATAAAAATGTTTTCTTTAAGGATGTATATACTGATAAACCCTTCATAATGGTTTGTTATGAAAATGAGAATTATCGTAAGCATATCTCCTAGAAGTGTCGTAACCAAGAGTGTAGAAAGGCCCGTCGTCATGCACTAGTTCTTGTCCGAGCCTATATCAAAGCAGTGTTTTCGGGTTTTACCCATAGGTACATCTGTGCCAGATCCACCTCTACCAACTCGAACCAAGATAGGGATGTATTTTTTGGAAAACTCACAAAATATCTACAATACAAAAATTTTAAGAAGTTATTCTATACTAATCCTCAAATTCTATCTCAGAGTTATGTTCTCTAATCATATTTTTTCAAAATATAAATTCCAAGGTTTTTACTAAACTTCCTCAGATACTAACTATAATTCCCAAACCCAAGTTGCCTAGAGTCGATGCATTATTACATAATAGTGGCATGATCACAAAAGATATTGTCTCTAAAGACAAATTAGTTTAGTAGCCGTGGAAATACTAGATACATTCATAAGTTTTACATTACATTATAAAATGAAAAACTACAACAATATAGTCTCTATAGGCCACACTCATATCCCGTATACTATCCCAGTAGGTAAGTCATAATATACTTCTTCTCATCCTGGGAAAAATAAATCATAGAAATGGGTGAGCTCAGATGCTCAGTATGGATAACAATATAGCGAAAACATTCATAAATAAGTATAAACATTTAAGGCAATGTAAGACTAAAACAAAATACTTTTAAACTTGAACTTCAGCATAATATGGCTAAGATAAAATCAAATAATTGCATCTACTTTTTCACATGGATGTTGTAGTAGTCGAATAATCACATGCAATATCAATATCCACTTTCATAATGATGGAATTCATAATGTCAAACTTTATAACCACAGATTCAATGCCTTGTGCCAAGACTACAAATAAGATTTTGTCTAGGCCTTGGGCCAAGACACTAGTTTGTCTCATGAGACCTATCGATGCATCGAGGAGCTATAGTTGGCTCCACCCGTCACTTACTATGTCTAATGCATTCCTCATATAAAAAGGTTTAAACATAACAAAAACATTCGTATTAAAACTAACATACAAAATGTCAACACTTTATCCATAAACCATGAATGGTATAAAAATAACACATCTATAGTCAAATTTATCAAAAAACCTCCAGTATACTATTAAACATTTTTATCATAATAAATCAACTTCAAATAAGCTTAAAATCCATCAATGGATGTCTACATAAATGAAATAAAAACTTTTTTTAGAAAAATATCTCTTTCTATTTTAAAATCATTTAAAAGTCATATAATTATAAAAGAAAAAATTTATTTTGAAGATATTCTTATAATCATTTAAGGGAATATTCGGTGATGTTATAATGCCAGAAAATAGCCGCACCCACCATATAAGTTAAAAAAATATTCTCATCTTAATTTTGTCTAAAAGGTCATAAGGTACCTTGTTTGGAAAACGACAGAAAGATTACTTTCAAAGAATTCTATAAAAAGTGAAAAAACAGTATAAATAATATTAACCCATATTCTAGTAAATATTAAATTTTTTATGGAATACATTTTTACGAAACATGGATGTGGATTATAAAAAGGTCTCAGTAGACACTTACGTAAAAACAACATCGAATAATAAAGAGATTGTGAAATTAACCCTTAACTTGTACTTTTCCTTGGTAGAGGGTATGTTAACCTCCTGTATAATGGTGAAATAATTGTTATTAAATTATACAATAACTGTATACATTAATATGATATCATATATGATCTTCTAATATTGCTTTGTTAGTGATATTTTAGTAGTATCATCGTTTCAGGTTTTAACTGATTCATTTTCCCTTATATGCTTGGTTACGTAAGCCATGTTTGTTATGGATAGGATGTATTTAATTAATATAGATAATGATATTATGTTCATAAACATTATTTTTAATCATAAAATGGAAATTATTCTTTAATTATTATGATGGGGAATGAATCTCATCGCGTTCGTGGTGATGGTAATCCATGCGTACGCACGAGCGATAATATCATTATTTTGATATTAAAATCATATATAATTGGATGGTATATCATATATACTTAATAAATATCATGTTATATATATTATTTACATCATTTAAACTCATTATTATACCCATCCAAATGATGAAGTCTTTGAATAACAAACTTCACCACGACATGGAGACGGTAATCTGTACATAAGAACGTACGATGACATTGTCATTTATAGGATGGATAGAATAATGAATATGGTTGTACCATTTTTATAATAACATGACAGTATATCGAAGATACTAGAGTTATTATTTTAGAATGTAAACAATAAATAAAGAGGAAGTGGAAGAAGAAAATAACTTTAAAGAGGTGATGAAATATTTACCTCTTCTTCAGGTTATTCCTTTTGATTTGATCAAAAGGGCTCTTTAGTTTGGATTTAGGACTAATGGAAGGACTCTAGAATGATGGGAGGACAGTTGAGAGGATATTTGGGAAGGGGTTGGCCGATCCAAATGTATTTTAAGGTGTGAATTTGAGATAATGGGAGGTGCCCTTTTATAAGAGAGGTGAGTGTCACTTTAGTAAAAATTCGAAATATTATTTTATAATAAAATAATTTTCGGTATATAATGGCTCCCAAATTAATTATTTAAAGTCTATGTTTGGGATGGGTCGAAAAACATTCAACCAATAGGTTTTAGATAGGTTTGGGTCACCGTATTAACCTTATCTTTTAGATCTAACTCTTAGTTAAATAGTTTGATATTTACCACGTTTCTTTGAATTTTTATATTATATAGTTAATAAACATACAATAAACAGCCAAGAGATCCCCAATAGGTTCATTAATGAAATATATGAATTTATTAAGGCCCTTTGGCCGAACTTTAGTATTTTAAGAATATTATATCAACCAATAATGTAGTATCTGTTTTAAAAACCCAATTATGTCAATGTTGACATTATTTAATAAATGATATTTTTTAAAGTCCTAAAAAATTTATTACTTCGAACTAAATTTATATGTGAAATCATAACATGTCATATTAACATAGAAAATTAGTGGAATTCATCAAAAGATTAAAATTAAATTTATTTGGATATTTATAATATCAATTATTTTAATATTTCATTATTAAAGTAAGTATTGTTTCATCATTCTATCATAAATAAATTTAATTATTTAATGTATAAAAATTATTAATAAAATATAATTATGTAGGATATATTTTTAGCATTTTAATTAATTTTTATAGTTGAATTTATATATTTATATCACTATATTAAAAATGGTTTAGTTATTAAACTTTGAATTTAACTCTTTTATCTCTTCTGTAAATAAGATAATAATAAATCTCTTCATCTAATCGAAGTGGACCAAATAGAATAATATTTTATTCCTAAGGTTGTTTTTGGTCTAATTATAGGTATCCCACAAAATTAAGACGTGTGTTAGGGTAATTATGGTATCATTTTTACCCTTAATTACCCTATTTACATTTAAACATGGTAAATATAAGTAAAACGTTACTATTCACCAAAAATTATTTTCATCTTATTAAACCAAATTTTACTTACTGATATAAAAAATGTCTCTTGGATTTTCGAAATTCAACTCAAAGAAGTGGTAAAATTATGTTTTATAAAATTTGAATATGCTCCTAGGAGGTGGGTAAAAGACGTAAATAGATCGATAAAATTTTATATAGGTAAACATATTATAAAATGAATCCAATGAATTACGTTGAACATATATATGTATTATGTATCTATTTTAACCTAAAATAAATTAATATAAATAACTAATAATTTAAAAAAAGTCAATTTCAACCAATAACGCAGTGTTTTTCCACTATTTATCAAAAATTGAATGTTTTCAGAAAAATACCAAAACATCTCCGTAAGCTAATTTCGATAATCCGAATACAAAAATTATGTACATTTTGAATGTTATAATTTATAAAATTTCTAAAAGTTGATATTACTATTCATTATGACTAGTTTGATTGGTGGCGATGTGTTAGAATCTCGAAGTGGCATATAATGCAAGCTATTGCATTATTTAAAGGGGAACGTACTATCGAAGCTTGGAGTGTTACAATAATAATAATCTAATTCAATTTTTAATAACATTACTAGAATTCATCATTCAAGATAGGGTCTTTCATATGAACATACACAATCATACATTTATGATAGATGTTTCTTACTAAAAGTGACAATATATAATTTGTGTGGTAAGACTATACTTCTGGTATCATCACATTAATCGATAATAAACATATATACATTAAAATATTAATTATTTTATAAAAAGAATTATTTATAAAGAAAAAAAACAATCAAAAAACAATAACATGATATACTAGTAATTTGATAGTGATGGTCATATAAAATGAAAAAGGATTTCCCAGGGAGATAATCATTACCAACTAACTAAAAAATTTACTATTGATACAAAACTACAACACTCAAGTCCTTATTAAAAATAATATTCCAAAAAATGCAACTAGGTACAACACATAGATAACAAATAAAACCTATAAACACGATGAAACAAGTAAAACATGTATATTGAGGTTCTCGTGTTGGATGTGAGCATGGAACTCAGTAGGGTTCCACCCACATATACCTTCTATATTCAATTATTTTTTTACATATATGAAAAAACAAGTATGTGTTATCATATTTCAAACAATTAATCATATAAAGTCTTCATTTCTATACCAACACACCATTTATCATTATCCCATTTACTATAGAAAATGATCATAATACGTCCATCGTTGTCATATGTCAATGGATTCCCATCGATTAAAGAGAAAAAATATTATAGAGCTGTGTATATAAGAAAGATAGGGATCCTATCATAGTTATCCCATGCATATGCGCCTATATAGGAACAAGATCCATTGGTGGGAAATATTAATGAAAACCGCTTGATTAAGATGGAACACAAAAAATAGGGTAAGACCCATGGATATACAGATATATGTGAATTTGATCATGGGGAAATAAATAAAAAATCCAGTCTCCAACATGAGATGAAAGACACCATCATGAGGTAAGTCCCATAGATAAACACATATCTGCAAGGGTCCAAATATATAATGAAACAAATGATAATGATAATTCATATCTATTACTAAACAAATCATACCCTAACTAAAAAAATAATAACATAGACATTTTCAAAAACAATTACATGGTTCCCATGATTATTGTGGGCTATGAGGATACACTCATATAACAACATGGCCTTATGGTTTTTCCAACCATTATACCCATCTATGTTCTAGAAAAACACAGATACCTAGTACACTGTAGGAAGATATCCTCCCATATAGTTATCACAAAAGATTCTTGGTAACATTTCCAACACCTTATATACACGATGTTCTTACACATACTAACCAATACACTATATTTTCATATGCAATGGAATCCAATTTTGTTTACCATACAAGCCTCCAATGACTTCCCTCTATCTTTTTATTGTTATCTCACAATCTAATAGCTCACTCCCTCAATGAGTCACATTCTCATGTGGGACATTATCATCACTTAACAATCTCTTAATTCCACTAGGAAAAGTCTGATAGACTAACTAATCTCTCCCATAAATCATTTACATGGTTACCTCAAGGAAAATGGCTCACCAGAACCCACTATATCAATTTTATCATCAAACTCATTAATTGATATAATTTTTCTTATAGGACTTTCGAATATTATTAAAAATATTTTTGGAGTCTAGGGATGAGTCGGTGTGATATTTTATTTCCCATAGAGCCTCATTTTTTATATATTTAAAATATTAAATTATTTATATCACATGTAATGAGTTTTTTTGAAATAAAGTATTAACTTTATAAATTAATCTCGAATTGAAAAAATGATACTTCCATTAAATCATGAATGAATGTTTTATTGTCGGAAGACTTATGGTTTGTTAATGTCAAGAATTCAGTTGTAGGAGTCCATTTACTAGTTCATTAAGATTATTAATTAATTTACTTATTTAAATTATTTAAGAAGACATAAAACTAATCATCAATATAAATATATCATCATGATTTCTTCCCAAGGACATCCACATGACATTGGTTGGAATGTAAAAAAAGAATAACCTTGTTATCATAGGAAGGATGAGGATTGATGATGAAGATAAGGATGTGGATCATGTGATTGATGAAGATCACATCAATATCATCATCTTCATAACTTTTGGATATGTTGTTCAGTAATCACATATCCAAAATAGATATAAAAAAATTTATTATTGGATTCCATCATTTTTTTAATAATCAATCACAAATTTGTATCTACATTATTTTGATGATGATTTCCATTAATCATATGATCATGATTACGCATTTTTATTCATTTTTCTATGCATCACCCTTGAATTTCTTACTTTATGATCATTGGAAATGATCACATCAAAAAATGGTGGATTCAATTATGTTATTATGATATTCCCACACAATTATTTATTTTATAATCATTTAAAACATAGGGGCATTTTTCGACATTACTATGGAAGGTTTGGGTGCAGTTGAACCCTAATATTCTTGATGATTGTATAAATGATGTACATATACAAATTTTTTCAATGGATCTAGGATAGATGTAGGATGGATGTGATTATTTTTCTATTTAATACCTAGAGTGGTGATGAACACATTATATACTCTTATATGGTCAATATGGAACCTTATTTCAATCCATCGATCGAAGGAAAATGATGTTTGAAAATGTTTCACATTATTTTAGTGGATTTGAGTGGTCATGTAGTTGAATATTGAAGAAAAAACAATGGATATGGGATCTGAATTTTGAAAACATAATTCTATGGAAAGCTAGAAAAAACAATGTGTAGTAGTAAGAACACACATTGTGTGGTCCCCTTTCTATGGTGGTTAGGGTTTTGGATGAAGATAAGTATCACATGCCATGTTTGGACCTTAAATGAAGTGTGGCCATGAGCAAAAAACTCAACATGTACTCTTAGAGTACATAGGATTGTGAATAGATATGAACTTTTGAATAGTTATGAGTAAATAGGCATGAAAAGTAATTAGAAATAGAAATAGTAAATCATAACTACCTGAAGTAAATATACATGGATATATGGAAACATGCACAGGTTGGAGTATTTTGAAAGGCCACAGGTGGCCAAAATAAACTATTTACCATGTGTACATTCTATGTAGTTCCACATGTATAAATAAGAAATGTGTAGAAAATGACATGGCAACGCGTGCATGTGAAGGAAAAATCTGTCTAACCCTAGGTACACACCATTTAATACCCTAAGATTTATATACCCTCCATATATAATTTATCGAGACCCATATTTTCACCCTTGAGTATCATATCTCAGGTAATTTTCCATGTAGACCATGATGTAATCCTTCATAGTGGCTTCTGAGTTATTATGAGAATTTTTTACAGTATAAAGATCAATCAAATAGATTCTTTATTGATGTCAATAATCAGTGAGACAATCAAATAGATTTTGGGGTTGTAAACCCCCTTGATTCCTGGGGATATAATTCTCTCATTATCATTATCTAGGAGGAATTGTACCCCCAATAAAAATAGAGAACATGTTCTATATCCACTGAGTGTTACCCCCTTTCACACCAGGGCATGGGCCCCCTATTTAGTGAGTTGTGCCCCATATCATACTAGTGCTTGAGTCCCCAATCTACTGATTAGTACCACCTATCAAACCAGGGAACATGTACTTTATCTATTTTGTGGACTCCCCCCCCCCCACAAATTCACCAAGATTAGGGTCCTCCATTGGAGATTTTACCCCATAAACAATGAAGTGTAGTGGAAGTTTGCTGACCCTCCACATAGATTCTTGTGAGACTATGTGATATGCTTGACTAAATATGCTACCCATGGACTATGATGAATATTGGTTAGGCGTGGGTCTTCTATATAGATTATTGAGATGTTACATGAGACACATGGTTGGATATTCTTCCTCTCAGTTGGGGATAACAGTAGCAAGATGAATGTCCACCTCATTAATTCTTGTATGATTTCTCAGGATGTTAGGAATCAGAGTTAGAATATTTGAATTTCATGATGACTCATAGTTATTACTTAGGCTATGGAGATAGATATCTCAGTTCTCTTTCCTTTTGCAATTTTAATTGACAATACATGGGTTATCATTATAGTTTTTCTCTTATATTTTTATTAACATGCATTCATTTGGCTCAACCGACTACTCTCTATTTCTCTCTTTATTCTTTATGTTTTGTGATTTCAAGGTGTCACATTGGGTATGTATATACTCAACCCTTCCAAGGATTATCCCGCACATTTCATGTCTTATAAAGTTGACAGACAGATAAGTAGTGACTTTAGTGTAGCATAGTAGTTCATAGGTGCTTTGACTGTGATCGGTGATCATACATGGATATCAAATGTTAAGAACTCTTATTTTTCCACATTTTTTAGTTATTGTCAGGTTGGGACATAATTTTTGTTTGGGAATAGATTTCAAAAATTATACATGGTTTTATATTGTCATAATATGATAGGTTTCCAATATATTATTTCATCAAGTCTTATACTATAGACGTTAAAATATTATATTAATCCTTCATGTATTTTCATGTATATAGTATTTTGTGTGAGACAGTACATTACGATATGGGATCCAATTATAGTTTATGCCATACCAATTCTTCTCTCCCACACATGGCTTATTGGAAGGGGAATTAGGGTTGTAACACCTAGATTCCAACTGTCTAGATGGGTCTCAGTGGGTTGGGTAATGAAAAAGTTGTATTAGAGGCTTTTCAACCTAGGATTAGTGTATAGACGAACCATTTGGGTGGGGGATTGGTTGGGAACATAGGGAAACGTTGTTGGAGTATATTGACTTAATATTTCTAGATGGGGATACTAGTTTCTATGTGGAGAATGAAGAATCCATATAATAGGTGTCTAATTAACGTTTTTTCACAATGGAATACTGAGACATCGGTTGTAGAGAATAGATGGTCAATGCATCATATAGGATTGAGTCCTCTCAATTTTTTTCACGGGTCATCTCCCTTGGTAATCATTATGAACATGTTCCATGTTGATAATTTTAATTATTCACCCATGAAGATACCTAGTTAGGATATCGAGACGATGTCAGGGTGATAAATAGTTAAGTGATGATACAATAGTTTAAGGACCCATTAATTATCATTTTACTTTTTGAAGGCATCATGATGTGCTACCACCCATTGAAATAATCATGGACCCTCCCCCAGAAGGCCAAATAGATTACCATTCATATGTCGAGTATTCTATGTCCCCATAAGGATAGAACTATGGTGCTTATAGTATTGGATCCTTAAATGAGTTCTAGAAATAAATATTTCTAAGGTTTATAATGATCTACACTATTTGGTAGGGTATTATAATAAAAATTTGGTCTCTAAAAGTTTTCCATCATTTGCAGAATCTGACTCAAAAGATTGTTACAGTAGAGACCATACTATTAGAGGGAGAAGAAGTTTTTTCTAGTAGTATCATCAGATTATAAAACAACGTTTCTTGTGTATTATAGGATCCATAGGTAGATACCTCCCATGTTTCATGTTATACTGAACCACTTATCAATTTTTATACCATCACACGCCTGGGGTGTGAATTTAGTTCTTTAATAGAACCCATATTGATGGATGTCCGGCAGTTGAGTCTTCTCTTATCAAATATAGGGTATTGGTAGAACCCTATGTTAGAGATATAGATGTGGAATTATCCATTCAAAGAAGAGGGAAACATCTCCCAATGACACACAATCTTATTATATGTTCTAAAAATGAGGGAGATTCATTTTTGCGGAATTTGGATAGTTTTGAGGTGCGGTGGATGAGTTTTTCAGACATGTATGCTTTGAGGATGGTTTGATGTGATAAGGGGTTGGATAAATCTTTGGTTGTTGTGTACATGTAGGAAATGAAAAGGGTAGATTTTAATTGTTTGATATTATGATATGAAATCATTGCGTTATCTTTTGGGATTGAAATATGTCTTCATTTCTCTAGCTGTAACTTTAGAAAAGTTCCATGTGCCATATTTCCGAAGATGTGACCACTATTCGAGGCCGATATATTCTTGTATACCTTGATTCTGGGAGGATAATACATTGAAGGATTGATTCTCAAACTTTAGTAATAGTTTGTTAAAAATATGGGAGGAGAGAGATACTTTGGTGGAGTCTTTCCATAGCAAGTGTTGAGGCCCTATGATGTTTCCCCGATATGGAGTAGTCTTATAAAATTCATGCTCAGTTAACTGTTACTGGTGGGGGGGGGGTTATAATGTACCTATGTTTATAGTAAATGAAGTAATTATATTTATTGATAATTAACACTAGATATGGTAGGTTGATTTCATTGATGCTGGATACAAATGATACCTTATCAATTGAATAATATATCCCTTGAAGTATTAGATTCTATAATCATCGAGTTACTATGATGTGGGTGAGGAATGCATAAATCATCCATAAATATTTTCTAGGTTTACATATAAATCATGATTTTTCTATATTTACATGACCAAGGATTACCCAATATCTACACTATAATATCATATTACCCCATATAGATGTAAGTGATGGAGATTTTTTAAGAATATATATAGAAAGGGCTTGTGAGTATAAGTATGTTCACCTGGGAATCCATATATTTTTCACCTATGAGGTAGGTGAGAGATTGAGGTTAGGTGTGGGGGAAATCATTTGAAATAGGTGGATATCTGTGAGGTGTATCAACCCCTGAGAACCATTGATTTCTTTTTTCCACTGGTTAGCTACAGAGTGTCTCTCAGAGTTTAACCTCAGAATAGGTTTTCAACACCTCTAGGTACAACTGGAGAATGTAATGAAAGTTGATTTATAAATCCACCGTGGTTTCATCTAGGTCATTCTAATACCCTTCAGTGTGTTGCAACCCCCAATATTGTTTGGGATACTTATCAAATGGGTCCATTAAATCATTTTTGGAACAGTAAAAACTTGTTTCTTTCAAGGACCACATCATGTACTTGGTAGTAGAGGTAGAGCATGTGATACACATGAGGATGGTTCCAGACACACTAAGAGAGTACTATCCTTTTGGAAGCTCTCATATATTCATTTCATTATTGGAGAGGTCCACATATTTGGGATAGTTCTTATCAATTAGGGATGTGATAGTGTACCTAGAATTGTTGGAGTCCATACCAGAAAGAAGTCCATCCAAGGGTGTGGTAATTATGGCTTATTCTCACAATGAACTCCTATAATCATTTTTTTCATTGGGGAAATGGAGAATTTTACCTCCTGGTAGTTGGAAATTCTTGATGACGATGGTGTAGAGAACTTCCAATAAATGTTTATGATCCCTTTACCTTTAAATTATTTTATGGAGGATCATCTTGGAGATATTGATGGTGAAACATCACTTGAAAATATATCCATTGTATATGATCCTGATAGATTTCAAAATGTGTGGAGTATGTCATCTTTTCTTGAAGATGTATGACGAAACTAGTCATGTAGTTGATGGAGATTATGATATGGTAGTCTCCCCATAATAGTACATCCAAGAGATTTGAGGGTGTTATAATACCATTTTTCAATGAGTTGAGTATCAATGTATATTGTAGTGAGTTTTTGAGTTTAACTATAATTTCCTCACCCATGTATAGGTGTTTGCTGAGGTACCCTAATGGAAGTACAAAGGAGATGGTATCATTGGTGTTTTATAATGTGGTATTCTATGACTAGTGAGGGGTCCCAACATTGTCTGAGTGATCATATCATGTCATTCCTTGTTTATCCACATCCTAACCATCCAAGTGTAGATCTTGGTGGAGACTTTGGGATGCCTATTCAAGCAAGAGGTAGTTTAGATTCATGTAATTCCCTTAAAATTATTTCAAACTATGATTCTCACTTCATGTCACAGTTACCAATTGGATGCATAAGGCCATTAAGAAAATATTGTGGTCAAAAAATTATATCTTCCATTGACTATGGCCATGTAAAATGTACCATTTAGGTTCAATACACTAGATTTAGGTTTGAATGTTGGTTCTAGACTATAGTTGGGAGGATCATCTACAATTGTAGATTATATAGTATCATAGTTATTATAAATCCACAATTGATATAGAACCATTTTAGGTCATATATGGGAGATAATGATTGCCACTACTATGCTGGTTAGAGCTAGGGGAGACAATAAAATTGATGCTAGAGTTTGTTTTATTGGTGGTAATTAATGGATCAGTTCCTCTAGTGGTAGATGAGGAATTCATAGTGATGTCGAGGTGTTTTGTGGACTGACAATGGTGTCCTTTTGGGTTTTGATTGGAAAAAATGTATTATGAGATATCTCCCCTCACTTGGGATTGTAGAGAATTTTCAGATACAACATGAGATCTCAAAGATTAATAAGACCTTTTCCGAATTATGTATTTGGGATTGTGAAGATGTGTTCCACTAAACCTTGTGACAACTATTATGATCGACTCTTGTAATATCTTTGTTTTTCAACTATCGATACCTCTGTATGAATCATTTCACAATGTTGACTGGGGTGAGTGGGACATCAAGAGTGTATTTACCTCATCAAATAGTTATAATATCATACTGTAATTTTATAACTAATTGAACAATACCTTTTATGGGAATGTGTTTCTCCTAGGTTCACGTTTGTTGGATATATGAGAACTATCATGAGATATCATGTGCATAGAAGGACTTGTTTTTAGCTTAGTATCCTCACATATATGCGTAGTTTTTTTCCCAATTCTGGTGAAATTCCTTGATATAATGGTGTTTTAATGACTATTTTTAAAATATCATACTTTTTAATATTTCTATGAATATTTTCAGTTATAAGAGTTGAGTTGGTGTGAGATTCGAAGGCATAGAGAGCCTTGATAGTGAATATAAAAACTATTAAATTATATATATCATCTAAACATACGTTTTTTAGAAATAATGGAAAAAATATTAAAAGTATCCTCAAATAAAAAATATGAGACAACTATTAAATCCAAAAGGTTGGTTCTAATATATGCATGATATAATTTTGTTCAACATCCGTTGTTCATTTGGAGTAAACGGTTATCTAGTGTTTTAAGTTAGTTATTTATTGATTTAGAAAATTTATTTAATAAATCAAAAACATAATACAGTTTATAAATACATAATTATGAGGTTTTTTCCAGGTTATCAATATATCCATGGGAAGATTAAAGGAAAAGTATGAGAAATTTATTGTTAGTAGATTGAGGATCAACAACTAACATATTGACGTGGATCATGTGAATGAATATGGACATTAAAGGGTCATTAGATTCTTCACTTGTGGACACATTCTTCACCAATGATCAATCCAAACCATAAATACGATTCATTATTTTTTGATTTCACCCTTTTAATTAAATATTTTCCAACGGTATGTATCTTATTTCTTTTACCAGATATTTTCATTCTTCACATGATCTCGATTACACGTTTTTATTTGTTATTCCATGTTTCACCACTTAATTTCCCAATTTAGGATCACTTTTCCATGATCGTATTATCTAATGGTGGTTTTATGTATGTTACTGTGTGTTTCCCCTATTTTTCTTCATGTTCTTCACTATTGTCCAATGGGGCTACGATTAAACATTGTTATGGTGGGTTAAAGCTCAACTGATCCCAAAGATTCATGGTGGGTTTGAGAATGAAGTAGGGGTCAAATTATTGGTAATGGATTGAGAATAAATTTTTGATCTAGGAAAATTTTCATGGAGTTGAGATATATATTGGAGGAAGACATGTGAATGACTCCCACATAGTCAATCACACTTCCGATTTCTATCCATTAGTGACCCAAAATAATTGGTCAACAACATTTCCATGGATTTTAGTATATTGTAGTTTTAATATAGATTCAAAGGGATCAATTAGTTTTAGCTCAATGATCCACATAAATAAATTGTGGTTCTATAAAAATCATTACTAAATCATGTGTACTCCAAAGACCACACACTATGTAGTCTGCTTGCTATGGATGTGAGGGTTTTGTGTGAAGATAAAAATCATGCATTCTGTATGGATTCCACATGATATGCGTCCCTACAGTGGTGGATCATTGTGTAATCTTGTAGTAAATGTGAATTGGATCTACTATGAAAATGATATGTTTCAGGTGTATATAGCCATGGGTTGGTACTCCAGCATGGATACAGTGTACTAACACAACCAAAAGTGCACATGCATGGATAAATTGATATAGGAATTGTTTGGAGTACTTGAGAATTCATCGGGTGTCCGAAAAATTCTATATACCATATTTAAAAACCAAAAATTTCAACATGTCCATTAATTCCATACGTAGGAAAGGACAAAACAAGGTTTTTAGATGAGTGTACATGTCGCGTAACCCTATGTACATGCCTTATACCTCCCTCATATAATTCTACAATCTGAATATCCTTATTTTAGAATTAGATGTTGGCCTATGAGTAGCCTATCCAAGGAAGTTTCCCACATTGAACATGATGGATTTATTTTTAGAGGAATGCAATATAATAAGGGGAGATTCTATGAAAATAACACTTCTTCAGGTTATGTTTGACCGATTGTAGTGATTGAGCGAGATCATAAAAAAAATATAAGGTTAGTAACCCCTAATGAAATAAGGTACACAACCCCCATACTCTCTAACAATTATGAGGTGAATACCCCAACCCCTTACACTAGGGAGAATGTACTTATTCTATTGTGTGGTACCCCTATCATACTAGGGGTCTGGTCCTCTTTCTATAGAGTGATATACCCTTATCTCCCAAACAAGATGATCATCTACCCACTAATTGGAACCCCATATTATACCAGGGTGTGGGTCCCCTAACCACTCTATGGAACACCCATTATAATCTGTTGTGGTGGTCAACACTAGAGATTATTCACCCTCATATTTAGAGAATAATGTTAAGTTGATGGTCCTCCACATGTTGGGAGGTTACATGAGTGACTGACTAGAGATTGTTCCCCATCAGCTCTAGAGTATAGTGGTGAGGTTTAGGTCCTCCAAATGGATTATTGAAAGGGTACACGAGATTCAAGGTTGGAGAATGTGCCCCATCAATTTTGGATCACAATGGTGTGCGGCAGGTCCTCCACATGGATTCTCACATTTTTAAACATGGCATTGGGAATAAAAGATGTGACATTTGAGATGTAAGATCACTTTTCATTCTTATCTTGGATATAGAGAAATTAAACCCATTTATAACTTCATTTGGAGTTCTTATTGAGAATATATGTGTTACTGTTATGGATATTTTCTCATATTCCAATTTACCTTCCTTCATTGTAATGATATGACGACTCTCTCTTGATGAATTTTCTTTTTGATTTTTTGGAGTCCTACTAGGTATGTATATACTCACACCTACATGGAATTATTCTAAATTCTTCATAACTTATATAGATGAAAGAAATATAAAAATTACTTCAATGGATATTAATGGTTTTTGGGTGCACCGACCTTTTCTGATAGCCAAAATGTGGATCATGATTTTTTAACTCTCATTTTCCACATTTTTTAGTTACTTTCAAGTTGCGAAATAATTACTTTTTTGGTGTGTATTTTCCCCCTTTTAAATGGTGTAATATTTTAATTCATTAATTTATTTCCAAGAGTTTATTTCTTGTAGGATTTTACTCTATAAGTTTTTGTCTTTTATTATTTTTCTCTATATTTTCATAATGATTTTTGTGTTTCTGAAAACATGTATTTAGGTTAAGGCATCCCATTATAGTTTATGCCTTCATGACTCTCATTACTTGTACCTATCCTATTGGATGTTTTCATGGTGTTGTCACACCCGGATTGTTGAAGGCCATATAGACCCCAGTGGGCCATAAGATGACATAATCCAATCATATGTGCTGTCTATAGATCCCTACAAAATTTACATTATTGTTCCCACTAAATTACTAACACTAAACTATAACGGGTGTGTTACCCATGGATCCATGATGATTAATCCCTTGAAATGGAACCCTTAGATAATTATAAACTATTCCGAATTTACAACACCATAAAATACTACTTTTGGGGATATTAAGAATTTATAACCATGAAACGCAGGTAGGAATAACCTTCATTCATCTCTCTATTCTCTCATGAATTCACAACACCCATAAATAGTTGTCTAATTTATTATTGTAGAAAAAATAAAAATTTTAGGACTCAATAAGAAAAATTAATTGTGATTAGATAATAAGATTCTGAACCATAGGGTAAAAGTACACGATAAACTAGAATTCATATATATTGATCTGTTTTAAGGGGGACACATACCTCTAAAATATAGTTATCATTCTTAAGCTATGCTAAAATAATCCAAATCAAAGTCCATTTCAATTCAATGCATATAGTATCACATTTTCATTAATTATGTGGAATATAAATTTAATTATAAACATTAAAAATTAATTAAATCTAATGTCGCATAGTCATAGACAAAATACAAATTATTTACAAGATGTTGAAACCTCGATTACTCGTGTCAAAAAGTCTCATTCCATCCCTCCGTGAAATCCTGTGTCCATAATACTATGGAATAAACATCAAACTGATCACCAATCATAAGAAATGATAGAATACTTAGAAAAATTCAACTAGTGTTATTCCTAAATCAAAATGGAATGAAATAGGTGTAATTTCTCCTCATTAAGAATCTTCAAGCCTCCATATAATGATTCGACATTATTTCAAGGTGATTCCACCAACCTCTAGTGAAACATTAATAAAATCACTAAATTAAAAACATCATAGTTATTTTAAAGAATAAATTGATTGAATAGAAGATATGGGATCAAATTATCTTGATTTGATGAAACAATAATCCTCTGATCAGCCTTAAATAATGGGAGGAACATGATGGATTCAAGGGGGAGATTGTGTGTCTGTGTGTGGGGAGGGGGGGGGGGGTTAGAAAAGTCCCCTCTCTAGGGCAAATATAAAACTAAAAATTTATTGTTATAACCCTGAATTGAATGGTTATTCCATACCTAAAAAATACCAAAATTCAACATGGTATCATATTCACTATATTAAAGTGATCAACTACCTAAAAACCTACTGGTATAAATTCATCGTCTAGTTGGTGGCCAATTTAGGAGTCGTGTACCACTAAAATAGCTACCAGGTACATAATTCAAGTACATTATATATAAATAGATTCTTGTTCCTAAAATCAATAGTTGTTCCACCCCAACCCTACTTCAACACATCCACCAACACCTGAAATATTTTGAACACATGAAACTAACTCATGTAATTCCAATAAATGTCGTAAATAAAAAAATATGCCCTACATTAGATCTCAAAATTTGAATTTTTGATCAAATATTTGACTAATAACAATGTGTTTCATTATAAAATAGATTTCATTTTATGTATAATATCATTGAAAACCCCCTAAATGGTATCTTTATTATATGAGTCATGATAAATTCTAATAATTTTAGATTTATTTATTAAATATGATTATATATTACTCATTTTAATATCATGTATCATTAGTTATTATTTTTTGGAATATTTACTATGATCATATTATTTATTCCATGATAATTATTACTAAATTTTACATTTGTACCCATCACCACCATAACCAATTATAGAATACCATTTGAAATTATATATATATTAACTATACAACTCATGATGCTTTGGGATAGAATAATGATATGAAGCTTCATATGGGCTACTATACTAATAATCCTTTGATTTATGTTCAACATAAAAATGATAGTAATGAAAAAGATTCATTACTTTTTGTTTATTTTATGGAATAATAATTATTTGCGGTGATTATATAAAAAAATGTAAAAAAATATCATTGAGCTATGAAATCATTGTTTACTAGAAAGGACGATAAACCAAAAAAAATTAAATTTATTATTTTTATTAGAAAAAAGGAATTGAAATAAATTATAAGAAGGGTTTTTTGAGAATTATGTAAGGTTATCTATATATATTGGACAAAATAACTTATTTTAATTATATCTATATAACAATATTCTATCATAGTAAGACACTATTTTAATTTAATACAATACATTATAATTGTATTCTAAAAAGATAGTGTTTAATTAAGATAAAATATTTTTATGATCATTCCAATAATCAATATAAATAAGTCATAAATAATAGGAATTATATCAAGGAATAACTATATATATTAACATTATAATCTCAATAGAATTATTAAATGACGTGTTCCAGATAAGGAGATCCTTTATATTTTTATCATATTTATGCTTTCAAATATTGATGGAATTATAGGATAGGAAAAATAATTTATATATCATTATAATTTTTATTCTAATGGTTTATCCCTTAAATTCATAAAATATAATTTTTTAGTTTAAATAAACTAAATATTAGTAGAAAGAAAAAATATAAAATCAATATATTTTGGTTTTAATTTTTTTGTATTTATATTAGATTTAAAGGTACTATTTCTATAACGACCCAAAGCATAACATACATAGAAATTACATTACTTTTGTGGAATATCTAATACATAACAAAAATAGACACCAAAGGACCATAATATTTTAGTGTCTTTGGAAACTCAGAATATAATCCTCTAATCTTGGTGAAAGATCTTAAATATCTCTCAAAAAGATCTTCCTTTTTTTTCTTACCTAAAACCTTTCTTTATATCCTGGGGAAAATAAAACATATAAAGTGTGAGCTCAAATTCTCATTAAGGTTAATCATGGATAAAATAAAACAAACCATATACATTTGATCTTAAAAATATGAACATAATATTTAAACATCAAAATCTTGAGCAATGACATAAAACATGGATGTGCATAAGGCATAGATCATAATGGATCATCAATCATGATAAAATATCATGTAAATAAAACATTTAATTGTGTCAAACCATTAAACACATGATATGATTTCCATATTAGCCAAGGCGTTGCTGCCAAGACCATCTAAGTGGACAAAGTCCCTTTCTGAATCGAGTTCACTCCTCGTTCCAGTCCTTTAACACTGAATCAAATTAACTTAACATTCCAGCCATGTATATCTCATGAGATATAAATCATTACCCAATGTATTTTATGGGGATATAGGTCCCACCCATCTCATAATGAAATAATTCTTACATGTGCCACAACATAAACATAAATCATTCATCATAACCCAAAGAATAAAATGGGTTTCATAAACATCATCCCATCATAAAATAATCCATATAAAACAAATTGATATAATTTCATCATAAGAAAAATGAAACCATGTAAATCATGGAGACATTATAATTGAAACATAATCATAAAAAATAAATTCATCTTAGATGGAAAATTGTTTTGACAAAACACTTGAAATAAATTATTGAGGAAAATATCCTTTCTTATTCAAAATCATTTTCTTTTCTCAAAATGCGATGAATTTTTAAAAGAAAAAGATTTTTTTGAAAATAATCATGAAATCTTATAGAGTAAGATTCTTGAAAATAAGGCGTTATGAAACCGTAAAAATCCTTTCATGCCATATAAGTTAAAAAATAATTCTCCTCCTACTTTTTTAAGGAAAGTCAAAAAGTTCCTTGTTTGGGAAAAAAATAAAGATTCCTTCAATAACATGTGGTAGAAGAAAAAAATGGGTAAAAATGAATTTAAACATATATGAAACAATTTTTAGAAAATATGTACATGGATGATAATTATAACCCCAGTAAATACTTACGAATAAACAATCTCGAATAAAAACGAGATTGGAAAAGTTATCCCTTACCTTAGGTCTAATATGCTTTGTACTTATCCGAACCTCCTATATACTGATTTAAATAATGTAATTGACTTATTTCAGAATAATATCCAATTTCATTATATAATATATGCTTCACTTATGACTTTATATTACCCGTTCTTTTGTAAATTCCATTTTAAAGAAACGTTTTGGGTAAAATCGTTTTATTTATCGTACATGTTTGGACTTGTTTTTCATGATAATATTATTACTTATATCATGATTTAATTACTTCCAGAATGTAAATATTGATTTATATATCATATATATTCAGTATATATATATAATAGATAAATAAATGAAATGAAATACACCGTTCATGGAGACGGTAGGCCGTACGTACGCATGAATGTTGTTTCCCTTTCCTTATTGACTTGAATAGAAGTAAGTAGATGGAAAATATATATATATATGTATATATGTACACACATAAATCTAGTATATTTATAATTTAATATATATAATTATTATTCATTATATATACTTTATAATCATTCATGAATGGTTAACATGGAGGATGAATCTCATCACGTTGTGGAGACGGTAATCTGTACGTATGCACAAGCGATGATATTGTTCCCATAATTATTGAATGGAATTGGAGTGGATGATATAATATCTCATAATCATTATGATGTTATAATAAACATTTATAGTTATTCTTTACACCATTATACCCATCCAAGTAAGGTGGTTTTGGAAAAATAGATTACACCACGGCATGGAGACGATATTCCCTATGTACGCACGCACGGTGATTTCATTTTCCGTAGGATGGATAGAAGGTGAAATGGGGTTATTTCATACTTATAATAACATATCAGTATATTATTGATACTGATTTTATTACTTTATAATGAAACAATAAAAGAAGAAGAAGTTGAAGAAGAAATAAACTTGAACGAATTGGTAGAAGAGATTACCTCTTATTCGACACACCTCTTTTAAGCTTCCTCATAAAGGACTAGAGTTGGTCTTTTGAGATGACCAGAACCTCCAAAATGTTACTATGGAAGTGTAGAAGAGAAATGGTCAGGGTTTGGCCGAACTTAAAGGCTAAAAATTGTGTAAAGTGAAGAGGGAGGAGGTTCCCTTTTATAAGGGAGGAGAGGGGCACTTTAGGAAAAACATAAAATATTATTTTATAATAAAGTCATATTCGGTTCATAATAGCTCCAAATTGATTTAATACGAATAAAAAGTTGGGATGGATCGAAATCATCTCAACCAATAGGTTTTAGACAAGTTTAGGTTACTATTTTAACCTTATCATTTAGATTTAACTCTAAGTTAAATAATTTAACTTTTACTGTGTCTTCTTGTTTTCTTACACATTAAGATTAATAAACATACTATAACAAGCCAAAAGAACCCCAAGTAGTTAATTATTAATATATATAACCATATATAAGTAATTTGGCTGATCCTTATATTTTTATGAATATAATAACAATTAATAATATTATATTTGTTTTATAAACTATTTTATGTCAATTTTGACACTATTTGGTAATTAATTTTTTTTTAAAATCATAACAGCATGATTAGTTCTAAAAAAGTTAATTAAATCAATACTAACATGTCATATTCAGCTGAAAATTATTTAAATTTATAAAAGGTCTCAAATTACATTTATTTGTGTATTTATAATATCAATTATGTTAATATTTCATTAATATGTTAATTACTACATCATCATTGTGTCAAAAATAAATTAAATTATTTAATTATAAAAAGTATAAATAAAATACCATTATGTAGGAAATATTTTTATCTTTTGAATTAATATTTATAGTTGAATTTATCTTATTTATAACCATATATTAAAAATGTCTTAGTTATTAAACATCGATTTTAACTCTTTTAACTCTTTTTTAAATAAAATAATAATAAATGTCCTAATCTAATCCAAGTGGACCTAAATGGTCATATATTAATCCTAAGGGTTTTTTTGGTCGAATTACACTAATCCAATAGAATTAGGACATGTGTTAGGGTAATAATAATATTGTTTTTACCCTTAATAACCCAATTTACTTTTTACCGTGGTAAATAATAGTAAAAAGTTACTATTCACAAAAAATTATTTTTATCTTATTGAACCACATTTTACTACTTGATATTAACCATGTATTTCAGATTTTTGAAATTCCAGTCACAAAATTAGTAAAATTATATTTTATGTAAATTTTCAAATTCTCCTAGGAGGTGGGTAAAAGACGGTGAAAAGTTCAATTAAATTTTTATATATCTAAAATTATTATAAAATAACTCCAAGGAATTACATTGAACATATATAAGTATTATGTATTAATTTTGACCTAAAATAATTTTAAATAAAATAATTAATTATTTAAATAAAAATTTGGTTTTTAAATATTAACCTAGTGTTTTCACTATTCATCAAAAAATGAATGTTTTCATAAAAATACCAAAAATTCACCCTAGGATAATTTCGATATTAAGAATCCAAAAATAAAGTCCATTTTGAAAGATAGAATTTATAAAATTTCAAAAATTGGTTATTACTATTCATAACGGCTAGTTCATAATAATAATATCTCATTTAGTAAAAGTCAGTATTGTGTACTACACAGGTTATCGAAGAAAGTATTGATTGCGTGTAATGCAAGACAAGTAAATTCTGCGTGTAGTGAAATCTCCATTTGGTGTTGCATATAACATAATCAAAACTTATTTCATTTATACATTAAAAAAAATCACTACTTAATGTTGCGTAGAATAATTTCCACCAAACAGACTTGAAATTGTTTGTAACACAAGCCAAGAATAGTGTTGCATATACTGCAAGATAATACAGTGTTGCATATAGTATAAGAAAATTTTGGTGTAGAGTACAACACAATAAATTAATGAAATTAAAAGGAATAATTCTCATAAAATCTTGGGCTGTTACATTCTACCCCCCTAAAAATTAATTTCTCCCTCAAAATTCATCAGGGTTGTAAATGGTTTACTACAAGAATGTTTCTTTAATTGAAACCTACATCATAAAAAGGAATACTAAAAATTAATTTTAAAAGTAAAGTAAGAAATGAAACGGTTAGCTAGATTAACTCATCACTGGGTTTACACATAGGAGAACATAGGTGGAAAGATAGATATGGAAGAAAAATCTAACCATAATGTTATGATGGAGAGTGGTAGAGGACATGGCTATGAAAAATCCAACAATAACAAAGCCATAAATTTGTGATGATTTAAGGTACCATCTGATTTATCAAATATGAGGGAAATTGGAAATCATATTTGGTTTTCAAGATCATTTCCCTAAAGTTGAAAAAATTGGAATTAGAAGAAATACATTCTTGATTTTGGTGCAATCTCACCGTTGGTCGTTCCTCAAAAAATTTCCACTTCATCTCTTAAATAAATGAAGTTGAATTTTTCATTCGTGAAGTGTTAGCAGATCACGCGATAGAATGATAGGTCATTCCATTTGTCTCAAACAAAAGGTTAGAAAAAGTTATTAAATATAAATAAGTCCATCTTTAGCGAGATTAATCGTTTATGGTTCCTAAAATAGACTTATACTTCATATATCATACCACTTAATAAATTAAAGATAATTTATACTAACCAGGGACTTCATGTATGCCAGTAGTATGCGATAAAGGCCTTTTGCACTTCAGTTGTGTGTTCGATTCCCACAGCCTTTTCTGATGCGACGGGTTGTCGCTCGTCCTATAGGTTTTCCTTTTTCTAAAACTATACTATTATAATATTCCAAAAATAATATCAATAAGTTTTATCCTTATATAATAGTAACTTATGTCCAACATAATCCATTCCAATATTTAGGTTTATCTAAAATACTTTTGTCCAAGCTCATAGTATAAAGAAAATAATTACTAGAAATTTCATTTACCGAGCATCTGAATACCATCATTTATCCCCCATATATCATACAATATATCTTTTTGGTAACATTCCAATCATGTGAATACCTTAATCATGTATTCTCTTGAAAAATGAATACCCATTAAACCTTAGTGAAAACATGAATGCTGCAAAAAGTTAACCCTTTCCACATACCAAAATCCCAAAATTTATATATACTCAAACCATGATATAACTCTGTCCTTATATCAATCATGAGCTCATTAATACTATCAAACATCTCATTATCTCCTTATCCCTTCATTATGCGCATATCATCTAAATTCCAAAAATAACTGAATAAACTTTCAGGTTTACCTGTACCATTCAACATATATTTTAAAAAACATAAGGAAAAACAATAGTGTAACAATCCTTATAGGTCCCTTTATTCCATAGTACTCTGAGATTACTTATACAACATTACTGTTGATAAACATTAAATCATTCCAATACCTTCTTAAACAATTGACTGATCTAGAACAATTCTTTCACCTCACATATCATTTGTAGTATCTTCAACATCATCAATATAAATACTACCCACACAACCATTCTGATTTTCTTCATGAGATTTTCGCTTAGGGCATTGGATTTCATAATTCCCATAAATTCCATATTTAAAACATTTAACCGTTGTTGATGTCTTAGAAATACCATTATCCTTTTCCATGGTGTTAGCTGAACCTTTTCCATTGCAATTACTGGCTTTGTGTCCTTCATCTCCACACCCAAAGAATCATCTAGTTCCTTTGAAACATTATCCTTGATGTCTTTTCCCACATGATTAACATGAGAAAAATTGAACTTTCATTCCTCTATGATCATCATGAAACTCCTTCTTTTCCTTATTAACTGAGTTATAAAACTTACTAATTTTGAGATTATTGATCATATTATGAGATTGCTGATTTGGAATAATAACGATGTTTCGCCTTCCAAATCTCATTTCATTTTCTTGATCATGAATAATATCAATCCATTTTCTATCATATTCTCCATTATCATGAATCTTAATGTTTCCATCCATTTTCTAAAACCCAAAAAGAATAGTTTGAAAGGAAAAAATCATAATAAAGGGGAAGTACCTTCAATATCTAACATCTTTGGTTCAATTATAAGATCATTACAATAATTCTAGGACTATAACCAATACTTATACATAACCTTAGAGACATCCCTAGACATAACTAAGAAATATTTCTAGGGATTTCACTAAAGTTTTCACATCATAGTTTCCAAAAGTTAACTAAACCTTTCCACTGATACTAACTATAACAACCCAAATCTTGACGTACATAGAAATTATATTATTTTTGAGGAATATCTAAAATATTAAAAAAACTGACACCAAAAGACCGTAATAGTTTAGTGTCTTTGGAAACTCGGAATATAATCTTCTAATCTTGGTGAAACATATTCAACATATCCCATAAAGATATTCCTTTTTTTCTTACCTATAACCATTCTTTATGTCCTGGGGAAAAGAAAACGTATAAAGGGTGTGCTCAAATTCTTAGTAAGGGTAAGCATGGAGAAAATAAAACAAAACATATTCATTTGAACTTCAAAACATGAACATAATATTTAAACATCAAAATCTTGAGCAATGACATAAAACATGGTAGTACGTAAGGAATATATCATAATAGATCATAAATCTAGATACAATATCATGGGAATAAAACATGTACTTGTGGAAAACCATTAAAAACATGATATGATTTCCATAGTAGCCAAAGCATTACTGCCATGACCATCTTAGTGGACAAAGTCCCTTTCTGAATCGAGTTCATTCCTCGTTTCAATCCTATAACACTAAACTAAATTAACTTACCATTCCATCCATGTCTATCTAATGAGATATAAATATTTACCCAATGCATTATAGAGAGATACAGGACCCACCCATCTCATAATGAAATCATTCATACATGTGACACCACATAAACATAAATCATTCATCACAACCCAAAGAATAAAATGGGTTTCATAAACATCATCCCATCATAACATAATCCATATAAAAAAATGGATATAAATTGATCATAAGAAAAATCAAACCATTTAAATCATAGAGACATTATTCTTGAAACATAATCATACAAACTAATGTCATCTTAGAAGGAAAATAGTTTTGACAAAACACTTGAAATGAATTCTTGAGGAAAATATCCTTTCTTATTCAAAATCATTTTATTTTCAAAAAACGCCATGAAATTTTAAAAGAAAAGGATTTTGTTGAAAATAATCATGAAATCTTGTAGAGTACTATTCTTGAAAATAATCCATTATGAAAACCTAAAAATCCTTTCATGCCATATAAGTTATAAAAACATTGTCCTCATACTTTTTTCGGAATAGTAAAAAAGCTCCTTGTATGGTAAACAAAATATAGATTCCTTCCATAACATGTGGTAACAGTAAAAAATGGGTAAAATGACTTTAAACATACATGAAACAATTTTTATAAAATAGGGACATGGATGATAAATATAACCCCAGTAAATACTTACGAATAAACAATCTCCGATAAAAACGCGATTGGAAAAGTTATCCCTTACCTTAGGTCTGATATGCTTAGTACGTATCCAAACCTCCTGTATAATGATTTTAATAATGTCATTGACTTTATTCAGAATAATATTCATTGTTATCATATCATATATGGTTCACTTATGACTTTATATTACCCATTGTTTTGTAAATTCCATGTTAAAGCAACGTTTTGGGTAAAATCATTATATTTATCGTACGTGTTTGGACATGTTGTTCTTGATACTATTATTAATTATATCATAATTTAATTACTTCCAGAATTTAAATCATGATTTATATATCATATATATTCAGTATATATATATATAATATATAAATAAATGAAATGAAATACACTGTTCATGGAGACGGTAGGTTGTACGTACGCATGAACGCTGTTTTCCTTTCCTTATTGACTTGAATGGATGTAAGTAGATGGAATATATATATATATAAATAAATCTAGTAGCTTTATAATTTCATATTTTTCATAATTATTCGTTATATATATACTTTATAATCATTCTTGAATGGTTAACATGTAGAATGAATTTCATCACGTCGTGGAGATGTTAATCCGTACGTACGCACGAGCGATGATATCGTTCCCATAATTATTTAATGAAATTGGAGTGGATGATATAATATCTCATAATAATTATGATTTTATAATAAAGATTAATAGTTATTCTTTACACCATTATACCCATCCAAGTAAGGTTGTGGTGGAAAAACAGATTACACCACGTCGTGGAGACGGTATTCTGTACCTACGCACGCGCGATGATTTCATTTTCCGTAGGATGATAAGAGGTGAAATGGGGTTGTTTAATATTTATAATAACATATCAGTATATTATTGAAACTTATGTTATTACTTTATAATGAAACAACTAAATAATAAGAGGTTGAAGAAGAAAGAAACTTGAAAGAATTGGTAGAAGAGATTACCTCTTCTTCGACACACCTCTTTTAAGCTTCCTCTTAAGGGACTAGAGTTAGTCTTTTGAGAAGACCATAAACACCTGAATGTTTCTAGGGAAGTGTAGAAGAGGAATTGGTAGGTTTTGTCTGAGTTTTAAGGCTCAAAATTGTGTAAAGAGAAGAGGGAGGAGGTGCCCTTTTATAAGGGAGGAGAGGGGCACCTTAGAAAAAAACATAAAATATTATTTTATAATAAAGTCATATTCGGTTTATAATAGCTCCAAATTGATTTATGTAGAAGAAAAAGTGGTTATGGTTCTAAATACTCTAAACCAATAGGTTTTAGACAAGTTTAGGTTACTATTTTAACCATATCATTTAGATTTTACTCTAAGTTAAATAATGTAACTTTTACCGTGTCTTCTTGTTTTCTTACACTATAAGGTTAATAAACTTACTATAACAAGACAAAAGAACCCCAGGTGGTTCATTATTATTATATATAACCTTATCTAAGTCATTAGGATGAACCTTAGATTTTTAGGAATATAATAACAATTAATAATATAATATTTGTTTTAAATACGATTTTATGTCAATTTTGACAGTATTTGGTAATTTATTTTTGTAAAAATTATAACAACATGCTTAGTTCAAAAAAAGTAAATTATATCAATATTAAAATGTCATATTAACCTGAAAAATTATTTTAAGTTATAAAAAGTCTCAAATTACATTTATTTGGTATTTATAACATAAATTATGTCAATATTTCATTAATAAGGTAATTACTACATCATCATTGTGTCATAAATAAATTACATTATTTAATTTAAAAAATTATAAATAAAATACCATTATGTAGGAAATTTTTTTATATTTCTAATGAATATTTATAGTCTAATTTAGCTTATTTATAGCCCTATATTAAAAATATTTTAGTTATTAAACTTTTATTTTAACTCCTTTAACTCTTTTTAAATAAAATAATAATAAATGTCCTAATCTAATCCATGTGGACCTAAAGGGTTATATATTAATCCTAAGGTTCTTTTTTCTTGAATTACACTTATCCAATAGAATTAGGACATGTGTTAGGGTAATAATAATATCATTTTTACCCTTAATTACCGTATTATCTTTTAACCGTGGTAAATAATAGTAAAAAGTTACTATTCACCAAAAAATATTTTGATCTTATTGATCCACATTTTTCTACTTAATATTAACCGTGTCTCTCGGATTTTCAAAATTCCACTCACAGAAGCTTTAAAATTAAGTTTTATATAAATTTTCAAATTCTCCTAGGAGGTGGGTAAAAGACGGTGAAAAGTTCAATAAAATTTTTATATGTCTAAAATTATTATAAATTGACTCCAACGAATTACATTGAACTTTTATAGGTATTATGTATCAATTTTCACCTAAAATAAATTTAAATAAAATAAATTATTATTTAAATAATAATTCGGTTTTTAAATAGTAACCCAATGTTTTCACTATTCATAAAAAATGAATGTTTTCTGAAAAAATACCAAAAAATCACCCTAGACTAATTACGATATTCTGAATCCAAAAATTATTTCAATTTTGAAATATAGAATTTATAAAAATTTAAAAATGTGGGTATTACTATTTATAATGGCTAGTTCATAATAATAATATCTCATTTAGTGAAACTCGGTATTGCGTACTACCCACGCTATCGAAGAAAGTCTTGATTGCATGTAATGCAAGCCTTGTCAGGGCTGCATGTAGTGAAAGATCCGTTTGGTGTTTCATGTAAAAAAATCAAAACTTATTTCATTTATACATTAAAAAAATATATACTTAATGTTGCGTAGAATAATTTCCACAAAATTAACTTGAAATTATGTGTAACACACGCAAAGAATAGTGTTTCATATACTGAAAGATAATACGGTGTTGTGTATAGTACAAGCTAATTTTGGTGTAGCGTACAACACAAGACATTAATGAAATTAAAAATAATAATTCTCATAAAATCTATGGTTGTTACAATTTCGTTCTTCCCATGGAAACGAATACAAACTATAGGATTAATATATGGATATGATTGGAATTGAGAGGGAGTGGATTCGTATCGATCCTTCTAAAATAAATTAATATTTTTTATTTCTTTTTAAATAAAATTATTTCATATGAAAATGATTATTAATTCTTAAGATTCCCTATATCACTCATGAATGTTCTTCTTTCTTGTAGAATAACGAAACACACACACACAAACCCACACAAGAGAAAAAAATTATATATAGGGGTATACTCTCAGTATGTTGAGTATAATAGTTAGTTTAATCCTTCAAAAATTGAGTTCACACAACCCACAACTAAAAACATGTGAGGATAACACTATTGTCTGCCATCAATGAAGAGTTTAAATCCCATAGACATGTTTGGTGTATCCTACACTCCATTACATCTCTTACCATTACAATTAAATTTAGGGGAAACAACTATATATTCTCACACTTGTAGAATTTTGATTCATTTTTTATTTCTCACTTCTTATTCTTCCCATGTACAATAGAAATTATATTCTTCTATTTGTTTGTACAACACTATAGAAAACATATTTTTACACTTATTCTTCATCTTCTTCTTGTTCCTCTGATGATAACAAATATTCAAAATAATTTATTCTATTATATAATATTCTTAAAATATTATTCAATTTATAATTGTATTCAATGGGTCTCTTTTAACTTCTTAGAATCTATAGTATATATCTTAATTACTAGAGTTGTGTCAACATTATACATTGATATGATAAAATATTTTCAACATATTCTATATCATGTCAACAAATCTAAAATCTTTTTCACTATTATTCAATAACATTATATATATGTATATGATTATAATAACTAAAACATCGTTTTCTCCATCTAATTATCTTATCTTCTATATTTTATTCCACATTTTCTCCTTTATAATTACAGATAACTACTATACAATTATTCATTCTATTAATCTAGTGATAATGAAAACATGAATTACCTTCTCATTAATTATGGATATTATTTGTAATATAATATCCCATAAATATAATTAATCATTGTAACATGTATCTTCTTCAATATTTCATGATATTATTCATTCAATGCTTCACATAATTGCATCATCATGATTTGTTATTCAATACAACATCATTTAAATTCCTAAAGGAATCATGTATTCTTCCTGCTATTTTATACAACGACATGTAATAACTGAATCATTTCAATAATCATGAACATTACTTGAAAATCATATACACCACATTTCTATTTATATATTCATCATAAATGTTCATCAATGTGTACTAGGTAATCCCACACATCCTTTGTTTTCTTAATTTATACTCACGCATTAATTCTTCAAATCCACTATTTCCTTGATCATGTTAATGATTGACCATATTATTTTCTATCACAAATATGGAATTCATAGTCAATTATTTTGATAATAAGATATAAGGTTCAACTTCTATTGATTATCTAATTAATATTTAATGAATGCAAGTAGCACTACATCATCAGACATTATTTTAATTATACCGAACAAGATTCATAGTTAGATGAACATGTGAACACAACACCTATAGATCTTATAAATACATATGATAATATTTATTTACGTTATATGATACGCGCGTCGCAACGCGTGCAAATTTGCAATATTTATTTACCTACTAACTACTGTAGAAGTGGCGAGAAGGGTCGAACCACAGAGAGAATGTGAGTAGACACTAGAAATGTCCTTTTGGAGGAATGTTCAGGCGGATGGGCTTTAATTGTGTGATTAACAACTAAGTTCTAAAAACTAAATGACTATTTTAAAAATGACTAATTAAATTAACTAAAACTATCTAAGTGAACTTAGCTATGAAAGAAACTGGCAGAGATGGAAGTGTCAGAGTCGTGATGTCCGTTCAAGTGCATGCAATGTCAATTATTTAATTCCGATATTTGAATATTTATTTATTCAATTATCACCGATTCCAAATTTAGTCAAAATGTCATCTGGTCTTGTTCTCTGATGTTAGAAAATATTCTAATTTTCACACAAATTATTTATCATTTCGTTCTCTGTCCTGAAAAATAATTTGTGCGTCCTTATAGTGTTGAATCACTTGGTGAAATACAACGACCCGTTTCTCACAAAGTATAAGTATCTACCTACGTTGGGTTCGCTCACATGAGATTACTTATTAAGTATCACTCATGCATGTTTGAAGGAGAGCACACACAAAATATTAATTTTTCAATTAATATATTTATTTATTCAAAATTCGATCGTGCGCTTGATTGAATTCCAGATAAATAAATTCTTTGATGAACTCCCATTCATGATTACTTATTAGGTATCACACGAACGAGCACCAAATCATTTGTGCAGAGACCAATAAAAATTAATTTCAACGCAGATATAATTAATTAAATAAACATCTAATTAAAATTAATTTAAAAGGAAATCAAACATAGGAATAAATTAAAGACATGCAATTACCATCACTTTCATCACAACTCTGACACAAATGAATTAGTCTGCCATCGCGACGACACGACACATAAAATAATGAATGGAATATATCACCATGCTCATGTCATTGCTATGGTCACCACGAGACGCCGTCAACAATCACAAAATGATAATCATCGCTCTGCTCTGGACAGTTGGTGATGCCGCACCCGAATCAAATCACCGCGCCGCTGAAAATATGATCTGATCTGTGCTTGCTCTCGCCGTGCGACGTGAATCTCCGGAAGCTTAGACGAACCGTCGCGCACGTCGATTATGTGTCCGAACCTTCGCTGCGCTTCTGGAATGGTGAAGGTGTGGTCGCCGATTATTGTGCTGGGCAGCGGGGGATGTCGGTGGCCTGTTTTGCACCTGCCTGACAGAGGAA
Source organism: Viscum album (assembly GCA_963277665.1). Taxonomy (NCBI): domain Eukaryota; kingdom Viridiplantae; phylum Streptophyta; class Magnoliopsida; order Santalales; family Viscaceae; genus Viscum; species Viscum album. The sequence continues at coordinate 1,377,632,300 of OY728132.1, read as the reverse complement.
TAGGGGGTGAGCGGCGGTGGTCGAGAGGGGCGAGGGAGGTGAGGAGGGTACTGGTTCTAAGGGGAGAGGGGAGCGGGGTTGGGATGTGGGTGAACGGGTGAGAGAGAGCGGCGGGTTGAGGGGAGTTGGGGTGCGGCGGGTCCAGGGGGAGAGAAGAGTGGGGTGATGAGGGGTGCGCAGGTTTGGCGGAGGAGAGGCCGGCTGGTAGAGGATGGGATAAGGGGGCTGGGCCGTGGGTTGAAGATTGGAGAGAGGGTTTAAAAAAAAGAAGAAAATGAGTGTGGCGTGGAGGCATAATGGTGATTGGAGAGAGGGAGGTGGAATAGGTCAAAGAGGCGTGGGAATAGGGGAAATGGATTGGAGAGAGGAAGTGTGGGTAGTTAGGGGGAATAAAAATAAAATAAAAATGTTAATTTCAAATTAAAAATAAATTAATTATCTAATTAAGTTAAAATATGATATTAATAAATAATAATATATTAACGCACATGTAATTAAATATAATATTACTATTAAATATAATAATAAATTAATAACAAATATTATTTTATTAATGCAACAAAATAATGAAATAAAATAAAATACAAATTAAAATATACATACTAATAAAAATTAATAAAATAAACTAAACTAAAATTAGAGAAACTAATAATAATAATATATTGTTAAATATAATATATAAAATTAATATAACTAATAGAAAAACTAAATTACTAATATAAGTATATAAGTTAACTAAAAATTATCAAAATATCTAAATCACTACAAAACTACAAAAATAAACTAAATATATAAAAATTGGTTAAACTAATTGATTAACACTATGTTAGAATATTATAAAAATACATGCGAAATCCATGTACATCAAATCCCCCACACTTAAACTTTTTCACTCCTGGGCAAAACAATCAGAAGGAAAAAACAAGTGGACCCATAGACAAATCAAAACATCAAAGTTACATGTTCAAAATTTTCCAATCTCTTTCCTCATAATATATCATGCTTCATTTAAAACTTTAGTTTCAAAAACAATTTTTCTTTCACTTGAATTTTTTCAAAACAAGTATGTTCACTCATCAATCATGTGACCTACCTTGCCATTACACTCATCACTCGAAAAGATTTGATCAAAGTTTTTCTCAGTTCTCATGCACGTGCATGCTTACCATAGGCTTGCCATGAATTTCACATCTTCACTAGTGGAAATCAAAAGAATGTACCAATCTCAAGGACTTTACATGAGGTTCAAATGTTTCTGAAGCTGTGGGACGGTGGGTTGAAAAAATATTGACATCTTTTTGGTAAAAAGGAGGGTTGAATCTTGAAATAAATGCATGATAAGTCTATCTAAATTTCTCCCTCAAACTCTCGCTCCCCCACACATAAAACACTGCTTGTCCCCAAGCATTTGATAATCCAATGTTTCACTCTCTTTTTTACACAACTCACTCAAATAAGATGAGTAGGAAAAACAAGTGAGTATCAGTTCCAAAACCCCATGAAATAAATATCAGACAATAATCCCAAAGAAAAGTACACAAGTAGCATATACGATGTAACATCTCAATGAAGGTAGGTCATATAGAAAACATTCTAGTTCCTGGAGTAATGGATCATCACTTTAATAGGTATCCCTAAAGTCGAGGGTTACCGCGTAATGACCACCAATGTACTCATTGTTGGAACTCAAAAGGATTCTATATTCCTATATCAAAATAATATGAAATGAATGTGGCTACTGTGAAAAAGAACTCATATGATCAGGATGGGATAATGTCAATCCATGTACATCAAATGACTCACTACCCCTCGAAGAACCCTCTCCATGAGTAAGTCTCTCTCCCCCACACTTAGATTGTAATCATCATGGAAAAATCCAAGAAATTGGTAGGGAAGGGTATCGGCTTGGGCTCATCTTAAAAGGCTCCTGCATGGCTTCTAAGGGATATACGAAGGAGAAAATGTTTGGGTGGCTCAGTGGGTCAACGGGGATAAAATATCAAACAGATGCCTCGATCATTTTAGTACAACTTTCAAAAATTCCTATCGCTTTGATGGAAAAACATGGCAAGTTCTAGAAGAAAAAACATGGTTGAGATTCCATCAAGAAATAAGAGAAATAAGAGATGATTGTAAAATAGCTCAGAGTCCTCACGGGTATGGAAATATAATTTTGGAAATCACAGATGATCATGAGTGCGAATAAGTGTAAAAAATATACAAGTTTTTGAAAAACATTTTCGAAGCATGAAATAATATCAGCAATCATCTAAGTCATGAGAGAAAGGATCAGATAATTCCAAAACAAGAATCAGGTGCTCAAACTGCCTAGGGACACAAGTGGTATGTTCCTGACTGTGTTGTGACAAAAATACAATGGCTTTTATGTGGGTTCATCAATGACAAGAATGTTAGTTTTTTTTTCAAATTTTTCAAAAATTTTCTCTTTTTTTACATGGTGTTTTTGGAAGCCTAAACTATGGAAAAAAATAGAACACTTCCCTGTGTAAGTGCAGATTGACGCGGAGAGGTTGTTTGTATCCGATGAAGCTCCAGAAATGGTATACCTGTAAAACCTACACATTGACAACACGTACTCACATCATATCAAAGAAGACACACCATAATCAAAATCATGTGGATGATAAAAATATTTATGATGAATTTAAATCCACTGTAGTTTCAGGAGAAAAGAGATTGTGGTAAATGCATGCCTTTTATTTAAAATAAAACTAATTGAAATGAAATGAAATGCAGTGAAAAGAAAACAAACAAATGATGGGTTGCGTACCATTGAGAGCTAAGTTTACTTCGTCTTCAGCCAGACGTTATTGAAACTCCACCAGGATAGAACGGAAATGTAAACCATGCATCTGCTTCTTTTTCAGTAGGAGCGCGGAATCCATTCGTTAAAGAAGAGTTTATCCTGCAAGCTGCACAAAATCTCAACAGAATCTTGTTAGAATAATGGATGTGTGGAATGAAATGAAAATATGCCAACTCACAAGGGAATGAATATACCTCACCTGAAGAAAGACTCATCTAATTGTTGAATTTTGGGAAAAGGTTGTCAATGGAAAGATCAAGAAGATTACCTCCTTGAACATACACAGGTGAAAAAGTTCCATTACTAGAATCCTTCAGTGGTTCGCTTATATCCATCACATTCTTGAATGCAGTATCTGGGTTGATGATGTTTCCCAATTCGTTTTCACACCCAACTACTAGCATAGAAAAATCCACTGGTTTCCAACTCAATTCATGCTTGATGGTTTCATTGATTGTGCCAAGGTTAGAATATGTGGGTATTTCAAGTGAAGTGTTTTTAACCTCGACGCATAGAGCAAGTGGGGCAGGATCAATTGGAGCAGATGACTCCATTATTTCAAGAATGACATATTTTTCAAAATTTTCTTCTATACCGCCCTCATCATATTTTTCTATTGGCACATGTGTCACCACAAAATCAGGATCCACCAAGAAATCCCATTCTTCCATTGTTTCTAGAAAATTATGAGTGTTCTATACCACCAATGCTGATTGATTCTTCGACTCCAGAAATGTTTCAGATGTCTCTATTTTAGAAAAAGTTTCAAACTCACATGGATTTTTAGAAAGAGGTGATTTGATGTCATTTGAAGTGATGTCCTCTTGAGTGTGTCAATCCACTGTCTCTTGGTTCAATTCTGAATCTATCATGGTAAATAATGATCCTAGTTCAATGTCCTCTCCATCCTGAAAAGGTGCAGTTTGATATACATTGAATGTGTCCTTTTTCACTTTGGGATGACTAGGTTGTGAATTCACAGAAGGACATGAAATCACATTTTCTTGAGGGACCATTATGTTCAACAGGGCGGAAGACCAAGCTCTCATATTCTTGAAATGTGATTAGATTAGAAGAATTATTTTGTGATGGAGGGGAGTCATCAATTGTATGATAAGAAGGCAGATCAATCCCATTATCAGACTCGGGACATAGATGTTGTTCAAATGGACCCTCTATTGCACTCTCCTCAAAAGAATTGTTTTGAATTAGATCATCAAGGGGTAATGAAGCAGGTAGTTCGGAAATATGATTCATTTGATTTACTAAATTATTCAATTGATTTTCTAGATATTTTGTTGAGGAAAGAAACTTTGCATTGCATTCATCTTGAAGTTCAAAGCTCCGATTGGTCTCAGTGATAGCACAATGCAACATGTGTTCAATTATTGAATCATTTGTTTGACATGAATTGTCATGTTCTAAATTTCCAGGAATGCATTGACATTGAAAATGATCAACAGATGTATAAGGTCGTGTTTCATAGCATTGTGAAATATTCTCATATGGATCATATCATGGACTTGAATAAAGATCATTGAAATAAACAGGATTACCTGGATAGATCATGTGCGGTGAATCGTTATACGTCATACCTTGAGTCGGGGTTGTATAGGGCGGGTACTGGTTGTAATTGTGTGGTGCGGCCCACGTCAGTCTGAGCTTCTGGGTGTCTTGAAAATTCCTGCAATGAAAAATTCCCAGAGTAGTAACCTTTTTTTTTAAATTTTTTTTTTAATTTTTGACCTAAATTACTCTTTTAAAGGAACTCCTAATGCTACTATTCTCCCCGGCAACGGCGCCAGAAATTTGATACGCGCGTCGCAACGCGTGAAAATTTGCAATATTTATTTACCTACTAACTACTGTAGAAGTGGTGAGCAGGGTCGAACCACATAGAGAATGTGAGTAGACACTAGAAATGTCCTTTTGGAGGAATGTTCAGGCGGATGGGCTTTAATTGTGTGATTAACAACTAAGTTCTAAAAACTAAATGACTATTTTAAAAATGACTAATTAAATTAACTAAAACTATCTAAGTGAACTTAGCTATGAAAGAAACAGGCAGAGATGGAAGTGTCAGAGTCGTGATGTCCATTCAAGTGCATGCAATGTCAATTATTTAATTCCCATATTTGAATATTTATTTATTCAATTATCACCGATTCCAAATTTAATCAAAATGTCATCTGGTCTCGTTCTCTGCTGTTAGAAAACATTCTAATTTTCACACAAATTATTTATCATTTCGTTCTCTGTCCTAAAAAATAATTTGCGCGTCCTTATAGTGCTGAATCACTTGGTGAAATACAACGACCCGTTTCTCACAAAGTCTAAGTATCTACCTACGTTGGGTTTGCTCACATGAGATTACTTATTAAGTATCACTCATGCATGTTTGAAGGAGAGCGCACACAAAATATTAATTTTTCAATTAATATATTTATTTATTCAAAATTCGATCGCGAACTTGATTGAATTCCAGATAAATAAATTCTTTGATGAACTCCCATTCGTGATTACTTATTAGGTATCACACGAACGAGCACCAAAGCATGTGTGCAGAGCCCAATAAAAATTAATTTCAACGCAGATATAATTAATTAAATAAACTTCTAATTAAAATTAATTTAAAAGGAAATCAAACATAGGAATAAATTAAAGACATGCAATTACCATCACTTTCATCACAACTCTGACACAAATGAATTAGTCTGCCATCGCGATGACACGACACATAAAATTATGAATGGAAGATATCACCGTGCTCATGTCATTGCAATGGTCACCGCGAGACGTCGTCAACAATCACAAAATGATAATCATCACTCTGCTATGGATAGTTGGTGACGCCGCACCCGAATCAAACCACCGCGCCGCTGAAAATATGATCTGATCTGTGCTTGCTCTCGTCGTGCGACGTGAATCTCCGGAAGCTTAGACGAACCACCGCGCACGTCGATGATGTGTCTGAACCTTCGCTGCGCTTCTGGAATGGTGAAGGTGTGGTCACCGATTATTGTGTTGGGCAGCGGCGGATGTCGGTGGCCTGTTTTGCACCTGCCTAACAGAGGAATAGGGGGTGAGTGGCGGTGGCCGAGAGGGGCGAGGGAGGTGAGGAGGGTGCTGGTTCTAAGGGGAGAGTGGAGTGGGGCTGGGATGTGGGTGAACGGGTGAGAGAGAGCGGCGGGTTGAGGGGAGTTGGGGTGCGGCGGGTCCAGGGGGAGAGAAGAGTGGGGTGATGAGGGGTGCGCAGGTTTGGCGGAGGAGAGGCCGGCGGGTAGAGGATGGGATGAGGGGGTTGGGCCGTGGGTTGAAGATTGGAGAGAGGGTTTTAAAAAAAGAATAAAATGAGTGTGGCGTGGAGGCATAATGGTGATTGGAGAGAGGGAGGTGGAATAGGTCAAAGAGGCGTGGGAATAGGGGAAATGGATTGGAGAGAGGAAGTGTGGGTAGTTAGGGGGAATAAAAATAAAATAAAAATGTTAATTTCAAATTAAAAATAAATTAATTATCTAATTAAGTTAAAAAATGATATTAATAAATAATAATATATTAACGCACATGTAATTAAATATAATATTACTATTAAATATAATAATAAATTAATAACAAATATTATTTTATTATTGCAACAAAATAATGAAATAAAATAAAATACAAATTAAAATATACATACTAATAAAAATTAATAAAATAAACTAAACTAAAATTAGAGAAACTAATAATAATAATATATTGTTAAATATAATATATAAAATTAATTTAACTAATAGAAAAACTAAATTACTAATATAAGTATATAAGTTAACTAAAAATTATCAAAATATCTAAATCACTACAAAACTACAAAAATAAACTAAAAATATAAAAATTGGTTAAACTAATTAATTAACACTATGTTAGAATATTATAAAAATACATGCGAAATCCATGTACATCAGTATACCTCTATGTTGTGAAAATAAACTTATTCATTTTTCGTATTCATGGTATCTAATCCATTCATTTAATGATCATGGAGATACGGCCAGGATCAATGTACCCATTTTTTCATAGTTACACCTCATAAAAGAACTTTTCTTATGGTACTACTTAATTCATTGTCGAGATCACTTTATCACCTCCTACCATTGAGTAGTAGCACCTCATACTGATTCATAGTAGTACATCATCCTAAAGTGTAGTACCTTAGACTCAATGATTTTACAACCAATGGTAAAATTCCCAAAATTATTATCTTAAGGGTATTAATCCTATGGTATAACCTAATGGGAGTACCTGAAGGTACACCCGATGGTTACACATACCAGGAGAACCTAACTGGTAGCACCTAGTGGTATAAACTAGTAGTAGAATTTGGTTTTATTACCTCACTGGTTGCACCTGATAGAAGTTTGCCAATAATTTCATTCCAACTATAGCATGCCAGTGGTAACACCCTAGTAGTAGCACCTCCTACCATTACATATGAATGGTATTCATTTCAAAACATTATCATAATCCATGAATATTTTAATGTCTACTTAAAAAACATGGGTGGTACTCCTCAAAAATAAAAATTCCAAGATACTCGTTAGGCAAGGAAAATGTTCATTCCTTCCCATATTCGTCAATAGAATTCATCTTCAAATCACTTTAAAAATCATTTCATTGATAGAAAATTAAATTTTCACTCACGAGACTCAATAATATTCCACTTTATATTTCATGTTCAACACCCATATATAGATGATATTTTATTATGTTACATGCCTTCTCTCCCACATTATAACCAAATATTCATTTCATTTTATCACATTCCCCCATATAATAATGAAATATAATGTTCATTATAAATTTTTTATAAATTCATACATATATATGTTCCATCATCTATTCCACTCTATGTCTATATAAGTCTTGCTCAATGTAGAAAAATAAGTTATTATCTAGAAAAGAAAAAATCCCTAAAAAATAGAATGATATCATATGAAAAGAGAACACAAAATATTATCTTCATAGGATAAAAAATTTTATTTCAGAATGAGTTTATTTATATATACCAATTGATATTTTATTTTCTTGGAAACATTAACATGAAACTCTACCAGTTTTGTAAAAATAGGTTTAAAACATTTAATTATGTATAGAATGATTTGAAAAATAACTTAAGACTTCACAATACATCAATTTTTCATGTCACTGATAAAAATATTTTAATGCATTTAGAATTTAGATTGTGAATTTTTTTATAAATGATGATGGATAAATAATTCACAACAATTCAATGAAATAATAAATCTTTTGTCTTCATTTTCATTCATCACATTTGATCCGTTAAAATAGATATTCAAAATATTCATTATAATGTTGGATATATTATTTTGATGAATTGATTTTTTTATGCTGAGACAACACTAAAATGAAATTTCAACTTCTGGAACGAGGTTTGGAAAACCACAATGAATTCAAAAAGTGTTATATTTTTCAATTATTATTCTTCAAAATACCTAAAAAATAGGAATAAAAGATAGTATATTCATCATCATTTCTATCCATAATATGAAGAGACACAATCCATATTTATCAAAGATGATTCTCTATCAGATTATTATTTTAATACTAGTTGTGAGATCATTCATGTAAGGTTACACCTTAAACTATTATATCCAAAATATATTTCATATTCACTTTCTATGTTTTATCCATGAAATATGGTTCATATTTAATTCCCAATATTTTATTCATGAATAAAATATATAATTGGTAAGTGAATGAAGTGGGAAATATTGTTTTATAATATTAACTACAATGTTGGGATGATTTTCTCCCTGCGGTTTCTCAACATTCACCAATATTCATGATTTAGAAATTTGATATCAAGTTAATATTTATATTAGGGAAGAATGTGACCTATTTCTTGATTAATTTCATTATGTGTGAATATTTTTCTTTTAAGATCCTTTATGAAGTCTATATCACATGGTGAAACTTTTATTTTCACTAATAACTATTCTAATGTTGGAATTATTCTTTATAAATCTCTAGAAATATGTCCTTCCTGGTTTCACATCACACAAAATTCCTTTGGACAAAAGAGTTATAGTTTTTTGACAAACTCACATGATATTTGTATTATTCTTGTGTAATATTATTTTTTTACTTTTCACTATCCTTTTTATATGCCTTTTCTATTTTATTTTCCATATCAAAACACGTAGGCCAAATGTCTAAAACAACATTAATATCATAGGAATCCTTCTTGGTGTCTTCACATGAAAACTTATTAGTCTTCTTAAAATCATAAATTTTTTATGTGAAACGCCTCATAGTATAATTGGACATGTTTTGAATATATATATCATTTAACATAATGACTATGGGTTTCATAGAAGGATTATATGACACTATTTTTGGGGTATTGTATTTTAATATTTCATCTATATTATGTACATTTTTCATGGATTATTCTTTATTGCACTTTTTTCATCTCTTAAAAGTTTGATTTGAAACATTTTGAGACATAAATTTATCATTTTTGTGCCCATAAGCATTTCAAATATCACAAAAATCATTAATTACATCAAAATTATTTATTGTAGATTTATTTTTCATATGATATGATCTTTTAACCTTCAATCCATTTCTCCCCATTTTCATGGGATTACTTTTTGGTTTAATATAATGACAACTTTATCGATAGTCTAATGAAAAATGACCGAATCTATTATATCAGCAACATTTAACAAACCACCATGATCTTTTATTATGAATGACATGTTTTTGAAAATTTAAAAATTAGTAAATATGATTATTTGGACTTTTTTATCTTTAGTTTGGAAAAACATGAAGTAATAACTTCCATATTAATTCTATCGACCCTAATCTTGGTGGAAGACTACTCATAACATTTACTCATCCATAATTGTGCATATTGTTTTTCTAATCTATCAGAATTCACGAAAATAAGTTTAGATACATTATTCCAAAAAGTTATAGATGATATCTATTTATTTAAAACATCTTGAGAGAAACCATCATGCCATTCGATGATCTTAATTCCTAATAATATGGTAATTTGTTTTGTATAATTATCTTAATACATTGTGTTTAACAATCTAAATCATTCATTTATTCTAAATTCTCAACATTGTTCTTTTCAAGGTTAGCCAATTTTATTTCACCTTAAAGACATGTCATATTGAGGGAATTATTTTGATCATCAATAAATTCCTTTCAATTTTCACAATCCTTACCCATATTCTTAACAGGAACATTATACAATGATACGATTTTTTGTAACATTGATTCAAGATCCTTTATCCCCTTTGATTTGATACAAAATCGAGCATTCTTAACAGCAATTATATTTTTCAAATTTGCCTCCAATGCATGAATTTTCTTCAAATTTTTTATTGGGATCATCATTCACATGGATTGTATAGACACACTCTTATTCAAACTTATATCACCTCACTATAATATCCCAATTGTCACCATCATTGAAAGTAACTTTTTTGAGATCCTAGTGTATGTAAGGGATAATTATATTAAAACCTTATCTCTGATATCATACTCTCCTTCATGTTGAGTGATCTCATTATGCTAGATTTCCAAAATCACAGAAATAGAATTAACTATTTCTTAGAGAAAAGAATAAATTATATATTTAAATTCTTAAATAAATAAATAAATTGGAATATGATCACACAAATATGATTATTCTTCTTGAGGATTGTTCAGAATAAATTTGCAAAAACTATAAGATCACATGATTCCCGTGACCCCTTAGAGTTAAATTTTTTGTTCATATCCCTTACGATACACTATACCACAGGATTATCTCCTTCTAAGATAAAAATGTAATTCTTTCATTGAGAACATAAAACTTTTTCCTCTTTTTATAAGAGGGCAATCCTTATTCATTTACTACATATCTTTACTTTTCATGTTCATCAAGGACATGGTAGAAACTGAATTCTGATTTGAAGTAAGAAAAACTTACCCAAAATTGTATATCATTATAATTTTAGGAAAGAATAATTTATTCATTATATGGAATAATTTTAGATTAGAAAACCAAAAATAGTGGCCCTCCCTATATTAAAAATTCTAGGATCCTTGGAGGGAAATAATTTTCATTGATAGGGTGGGTGAATAACTCTATATCCTTTTAAGAAAAATTACATTTTTATCTATTTTTATTAAATCCTCTTTCAATGATTAAGGTGTATTGTTCTTTAGATCTCTCTCTCTCTCTACACATTCTCTGCTTATTTTAGAAAAATCAGACACCCACAGACATGATTCATGATTATTTACAATGTATAATAGTCATTATGAAAAGGATAATACTTATTATGATATAGTAAAACCCTGAGTGACACAACCCATATGTAAAACCCAATGAGTGATACACTGTTGTATCCTGACAGTGTAGATTAAGCATCCCAATCACTTATTTGGAGAATCCTGCTATTAGTTACATCTCATACCTTAACAATTATATGTAGGGGAATCTATTATATTTTCTATAACAAATTAATATTTTTGGTTTATGTTATTGATCATCTTTATATTCATTGGTATAGTAGAATGTATTTTCTTTTTTAAGCACAAAAATTTAAACACACTCCATTTTTTCTCTTAATAATTTTAAATAGATATATAAATTTACACCTTTTTCATATCACTTTTATTATTATTTTTAATTTATATTATGTGTAAACATGATTATGTTAATCTATTTTCCTCTTTGAGAACTTCATGAACAACTTGGATAACTCTTATTTTTCTTCTTCTTCATCTCATGAAAATATATATTCTTTATACTTTTTTATATTCTATATTATTATATCATTATTAATATGTGTATCAAAGAATATATTGGATATCCATAAAATATTTGAATCTTTAGAATATATATTATTGAATAGATTATGTTATCTATTCAACAACAATAAAAAATTTATTTTATATTGATTCTATATCAGATAAGTTACTATAGCTTTTACATCCCTTTCATTTTCCATCCAACAATGCATATATATATATGATAATAATAACTAAATCATCAGTTTAACCTATATATAATATTATATTTTATATTTTTCTCTTTGACTTCTTGTTCATAACTCTACATAACTACTACACATTTATTTTTCCTTTTAATTCATCATTAATGAAAACCTAAGTTAAGTTCCCATTTTTTATGAATATTATTTAGCTTATAATATCCCAAAATTATTTTTCATCAATTTTACATGATTTAGAGTCTATATTTTATTATATTAATTATTGAAAGCATTATATAATTTCATCATGATGATGTTTTCTTCTTTTATTCTTCATTTAAACACCCCAAGGACTGAGGTATTCTTCCTCTTATTTATTTATGCTATCTTTAATAATAAATATAAAATTTCTATATTTATTATTATTCATTGGATACAAAATATATTACATTAGTTTGTATACATTCATCATATATGTTATTTATCAGGGCCCATACAATCCCACACATCCAATGTTTTCTTTATTTATCTTACCAATATTCATTCCTTCATTCCTCTATTTTCTTCTTCATGTTCAAGAGAAACCATACGAATATATATCTCAAATAAGGTAGGAAATATTATTTCTATTAACAAAATGAAACTAGATGAAACTAACATTAAATATATAATTTATATTTAATGTATTAAAGTATTACATCATCCATGAGCCATCATTTAGATTTGACCAAAAAAATGTACATCATGATGAATAGGTTAACTGAACACCTCGAGTTCTTGGAAATCTACATGAAAATATTTGAACATGGCATGATGTAAGGGTATAACAATTAAACCCGTGAATGTAACATATTCACAATATATCCAACCATCATTCTATGCTCATGGTGAGAAGGGCATGACAACTCATCCTATTTTCACACCTCTCAAAAGAACATGGATCACATTAGAACATCGTATCATGTCGAGATCATGTAATCAACTGAGGCAATCAAGTGGTTTCACGTTTTACTTATGCATGGTAAAAACTGAGACCCAACAACATCATATATAATGGTATCATGATTAATGGTAACAACTCAATTTTAGAACACCCATGGAATCACCTAAATATGACACCTTGTGGTAGTACCTCATAGGTAGAACATAATGATATAACCTGGTTGTTGAACTTAGCAGTACCACGTCACTGGTAGAATATGACTATATCACCTTAATAGTAACTCCTTAATTATAAAACAGTAGAAAAAGAACCACATATTTTTCATTTTTGTGGCCTTTGTTTCAAACCATTTTTATCATCTATGAATATTTTTACATCGACTTGAATAAAAATTTTGGGACTATATACAAATAAAACCGCAAGACACATTTATGGAATGAAACAACTTCTAGGGTACCATTATTCTTCTACATACATCTTCTTTGTGTGGAATAAACATCTATTTGAAAATCATAGCATGATGAAATATAATACATACACTCAGTGGACTCAACACAGAGTAATAATTATCGATCTAAAAGACAATGGTTTGGATATTTTTCTTTTCATAATAATAAATGTGATACTATGATAAATTATTTTGGTCAATAGATTTTTTTTTAATTTTATTTACCAATGACATCATAATTTATTTTAAAATCTAGTTATATAAATGTTCAATTAGAAAATTCGACATAAAAATATTGGTTTAATTAATCAACTATAACTATAAATCACCCCCACACCCAAGGTCAATATGATGTTTTAAATAAATATATCCACACATTCTTAGAAAAATATATCAATGTCTTAGTAATGGATTGTTCTAGAAAAGTAGATGATGATTTTTATATTAAAGGAATCCTAAAAAATTCTTAACAGCACAACAATTTATAAAGGAATCACAATCAACTGACAATAATGAAAAATCTCTCAACAGCACAATAATTCAGAAACCACCGCAGCAAATCGAAGAGAAAAATCACATACCAAACAACAAACCAAATTTTAAATTTAATGAATATGAATACCAGAGTTAGAATCCTCAAACTCTTATCCGCTGCCACGTCTCCTCTCTACGAACACTAACTGAACCCCAGAACCAATTCGCCCCTACAGTCCAACTCCGTTCCACCTTTTGTTGCTCTCCATTCTCCTCTATCTACCGCCACAAATCTGCATCACATGTTTTCCACATCTCTTCCTCTCCCTCAACATTGAATCCTATACACTTGTCTTTCTCCTCTATTTTTGTATCTTCCCGAACCCTAACAATCCCCTACCTAAACTGTATCACTACCCACTTCCTCGTTGGCTTCTCCCTGCACTGCATGAACTGAAGGTTCCGAGCGTAGCGGAAGCGCGTGGGTGGATGTTCCCACTTGGATTTTTGTCATTAGCAATGATCAATCCGGGATCAATACGACGATAAATGCCCGTCTCCACGGATCGAATCACAGAAAAAGACAAAGAAGATGGTTTTTCTCGGAACCACAAACAAGGATCGTTACAGGTTGATTATAATTAATTTAATTAATTATAAAGAAATACCTTTTGGGTGTTCTTTCTTCGTTGATGTTCTCAATCACGTTGTCGATGTGATCCGTCGTTGTGTCGCAGAAGCCAAGTGTAGACTCCCTCTAGCGGTGATCCACACATGTACCTCGTATCTCTGGACGTCGCCAAAAGATTCTCCGGGTGCTAGCGTGGAGAAGCCTTTGCTTGCATTGTCTACCTTAGATTGTCTTGATCCGATGGAAGAGGATCTCTCTCAGTCTTGAGAGCGTTCTTTGAGGAAGAGGTTCTTTCGGCCTTGAAAGAATTCTCCAGAGATGTTGTGCACAATGATTCTCTTGTGTCAGAAAAGAGTTGGGGTTGTGAGGATATTTATAATCGGGTGTGTGGGGTTATAGAGTTATGACAATAAATAAACGCGTTACGCATTTTATTTATTTCATTGACTCATTATTTAAAACCCCATGTCGAATAAATAATTCCTTGACATGCGCCCACGCTGATTATAATAAATATCATTTAAAACAATATTATATCCTCAAAATCCCAACTAAAAAAAACTACATGGTGTGTACTTGTTTTTCATTGAAAACTACACGGTGTGTACATTAAATGTACACGGCGTGTATATCTTGTTTTCATTTATTCATTTCCTTTCCAAAATAAAACTACACGCCATGTAATAATAATACACGACGTTTACTTGTTTTATTTTCTTTTTCCTCCATCATTTAAAACATCTTAGGCTTCCCTGAATAATTATTAAACCACGTACGAGAATAATCTTTATTCAACTTGAGATACTTGGATACACTTAGTGTGTAACCCTCTAGGCCTCTTTCTTGTTGGCATTAGGCGGGCTTGCCTAAAGTCCAAGATTACTGTCTAGCAACGGGTCAAGGCACCCAAGAGAAAGAATTTGACGCCACATTGACGTATCACCTCATACGAACGCTTACTGTGTAATTTAATCCCTTTGTCTCAATATCTCATCAAGCAGGTTTCATGGCAGTGTCATAAACCTATATGCTTGATATGTCGTTCTTTGAATACCTGAAATAAACTCATCGTCTACACCATGGACATGGAATTTAATGCGACAGTTATATTTCAATCAAAGGGCCGAGATATCAACTTCCATAAATGGAAGGGACAAATCCTTCCTTGGCTTATACATTAACAACATGTCACTCGTGACGCACCCAACGTACCCTACTTCCCGCCAACTGTCTGCATGACGGTTTTCGTCAGTAAATCTAAGTGCGCGAGTCATGACATGAGTTAATGATAATCTTCCAGTCTAAGGACCATTACACACGCTCGTAGATAGAAATATCCGATGACACCAAGACATACGGAATTACTACTGGCGGGTCTGTTCTCATAATCTCCCATCTTGGAGATTACCAAGTGCGAACTCCATGAGAGAGAGTCTCGTCTTCTTATGAGTACTCGCACATGACGGTCTGTATACTATGTGTCCTATCATAGTATGTCATCAAACTGCAAAACTTTATTTAAGAATATTGTTATATAATTTCAAGGTTCTCATCATAGCGGGGATCTGCTATTACCTTATTAATGCAACAAATATTTCAGGACATTATTATATTATAGTCATGCAGAACAATGAACAATATATAATAAGTGAACATTTATGTAATCAAGGTACAAAACAGTTGGTTATGAGGACACCAACCCTTACAAACTCCCACTTGGACTAGAGCCAACTGCCTACGACTTTTAGTCCGCTAGACCTCACATGATGATCATGTTTCTGATGAGTCAAGGCATTAGTCAATGGGTCCGCCACGTTGTCTTCCGTGTAAATGCTGCTCACTGCAACTTCACCTCTCTGAGAAAAATCCCTCAAGAGATGATACTTCCGATGTATGTGCTTTGTCCGCTGATGTGACATTGGCGCTTTTGCAAGTGCCACCGCTGCTGTATTATCACAATAGTGTGATATGATCTTTACTGCTCGGTACAACATCCAGCTCTTGGACGAAGCTTCGCATCCATACTGCTTCTTTAGCTGCCTCAGAAGCTGCGATATACTCGGACTCCACTGTAGAATCTGCCACCACACTTTGTTTTGAGCTCTTCCAGCTCACTGCACCTCCATTCAAACTGAAGATGTATCTAGTCTGAGACTTCATGTCATCTTGATCAGTCTGGAAACTAGCATCTACATGTCCTCTGATGACTAGTTCCTCATCTCCTCCATAAACCAAGAACATATCCTTTGTACGCCTCAGATACTTAAGGATAGTCTTGACTGCCATCCAATGGCGGTCTCCTGGATCAGCTTGATATCTTCCTACCGCACTTAATGCATAAGCAACATCTAGCCTCGTACATAGCATAACATACATGACTGACCCAATTGCGGATACGTAAGGGATCCTTTCCATTCTCTTTCTTTTGTCATGTGTCTGAGGACACATTTTCTTGGAAAGATGAATGCCATGTGACACTGGCAACAATCCCCTCCTAGACTGTTCCATACTGAATCTCTTCAGTATCTTTTCAATGTATGTACTTTGACTTAGGGCCATCATTTTCTTGGATCTATCACGATGGATCTTGATCCCAAGAATATATGCTGCTTCGCCCAAGTCTTTCATGGAGAAGCATTTATTCAACCATGCCTTAACTGACTGTAAGACAGGTACTTCGTTTCCAATTAGCAATATGTCATCGACATATACTATTAAGAAAACGACTGCACTTCCACTAAACCTTTTGTAGACACAAGGCTCACATTCGTTCTTAACAAAGCCAAATTCTGTAACAGCTTCATCAAAACGAATGTTCCATGACCTTGATGCTTTCTTTAATCCATAAATGGATTTTTTGCAACTTGCATACCTTTTTGGCATCCTTTGAAGTCACAAACCCTTCAGGTTGTGTCATTTAGACATCTTCCTAGAGGTTCTCGTTAAGGAAAGCTGTTTTGACATCCATTTTCCAAATTTCATAGTCATGGTAAGTAGCAATGGCCAATAGGATTCTGATAGACTTCAGCATTGCAACCGGTGAAAAGGCTTCATCATAGTCAATTCCTTGACGCTGTCTAAAACCTTTTGCAACCAGTCGTGCCTTGTAGGTGCTGACTTGCCCCTCCATGTCCAGTTTCTTCTTGAATACCCATTTATTAGCAATAGGATTTACATAAACTGGAGGATCTACCAAAATCCAGACTTGGTTTTGGTACATGGAATCCATTTCAGAATTCATGGCTTCTTGCCACTTGGCAACGTCTGTGCCTTCAACTGCTTCCTTGTAGGTAAGAGGATCATCATTGTCAACCAATAATGAGTCACCATCCTCAGTGACAAGAAAACCATATCGTTCTGGTTCTCTCACCTATCTCGTGCTCCTACGCAGTTCTTGTGTCTCTGGAACAGATTGTTCTTCCACGGGGCTTTGTGGAATCTGTTCTTGTACCAACTCATGTGTATCTTGAGCCTCGACTTCATCGAAGTCTATCTTGCTCCCACTATCTCTTCTGGAGATGTGCTCCCTCTCAAGGAATATGGCGTGTCTTGCCACTGTAACCTTTTTGTCTGAGGGGTTGTATAGGTAATATCCCCTTGTTTCCTTGGGATATCCTATAAAGATACACTTTGTGCCTCGGGGTGCAAGTTTGTTACCTGAAGAGGCCTTAACAAATGCTTCGCTACCCCACACGTCTAAATTCGATAACATGGCTTTGCGTCCACTCCATAACTCGTATGGAATACCATTTATCGATTTAGTTGGTACTTGGTTTAGTATGTGTGCTGCTGTTTGTAATGCATATCCCCAAAAGGATAATGGAAGACTCACATGACTCATCATTGATCTCACCATGTCCAACAGGGTGTGGTTCCTCCTTTCACTTACACCATTCCACTGCGGCGTGTAAGGAGGAGTGAGTTGAGATAGAATCCCAAACTCCCGTAAGAAATCAATGATGTCTTGATTAAGATATTCTCCTCCTCTGTCTGAGTGGAGTTTCTTAATCTTCTTACCAAGATGGTTCTCAACTTCATTATTGTATTCTTTGAACCAATCAAAAGAATCTGACTTATACCTCATTAAATAGATATATCCATAACAACTAAAATCATCAGTAAAAGTTATGAAGTACGAGAACCCACCCCTTGATTCAACTGGAAATGGTCCACACACATTTGTGTGAACTAATTCTAGAATCTCTTTAGCTCTTTCACCTTTCCCACTAAATGGGGCTTTGGTCATTTTGCCTTGTAGACACGCATGACATACACCTAGTGGTTTTAGTTCGAAAGAATCTAAATACCCATCTTGATTTAATTTTGTCAAACGTTTCTCATTGACATGACCTAGCCGGTGATGCCAAAGTTGGGTGTGGTATGAGTCATGTAAATTAACATTGTTATCAATTGCCATTACTTGGTTTGTGTAGTCTAGCAGATAAAGGCCGTTATATAAATGTGCCCTACCAAAACAAATGCTATCTTTATAAAAGTAGCAACATTCATTTCCATACTTGAATATGAATCCATCAGTATCTAATCTGGATACTGAAATAATGATTTTGGTTACAGAGGGTACATAATAACATCCTTTCAAAACCAAGACCATCCCGGTAGGCAATGTGAGGTGGTAGTCCCCGACAGCTATAGCAACAAGTCTGGATCTGTTGGCTGCTCGTAGATCTATCTCCCCTCGATCAATATTCCTGAATCTACTTGGTTCCTGTATTTGGATACAGATGTGAGCACCACAAGAAGTATCTAATACCCAATTAGTAGAAACAAATTGATTGCATTCGATAACAAACGCACATGAAGCTTCCCCTTGCTTCCTTGGCTGGGTGCAGTTTTTCTTCCAGTGACCCTTCTTGCCACATGCGAAACAAACAAAATCCTGTTCCTTTGCCTCCCCTTTGATCTTCCTTTTCTGGGAAGTCCTTGAAGAAGCTTTGGGATTAAATCTCTTCTCCTTCCCTTTCCTTTTATTCACCATAAGGACAAAAGGCTTTTCACACTTCATGTCATTGTCCACTTGGCGAATAAGGATAAGAAGATTAGATAGAGACTTCTCAATATTGTTCATGTTGAAATTAACAACAAAGATTGAGAAGCTCTGGGGGAGTGATGCGAGAATGAGATCGGTACCCAGTTCTTCAGGGAGTTTAAACCCTAGAACCTCCAAGCGCTCAATGTAGCCAATGAGCTTGACTACATGAGGCCCAACTGGGGCACCCTCTCCAAGCTTGCTCTGAAACAGAGCCTTGGAGATCTCAAACCTTTCCTGTCTTGCTCTCTCCTGGTATAAACCACAGAGGTTCTCGAGCATGCTGTAGGCATCCATGTCTTCATGAGACTTCATGAGCTCACTAGACATAGATGACAGCATCAAACATTGAACGTCGAGATCATCGTTCAAATGTTGATCATAGACTAGGAAATCTTCATCACATGCCCCTGGGGCAGGAGAATCAGGAAGTGAGGACTCCAGCACATAAAACTTCCGTTCATGGCGTAGGATAACCCGAAGGCGCCTAAACCATTCCTGAAAGTTACTGCCGGTGAGGATGTTGTCTTTATCCAGAATTGATCGCAGAGAAAATGTGGTTGATGTGTTTGTCATTTTGATTCTACAATTTAAAAGAGAAGATTCATCAGTACTTTATTGATTACATTTTATGAGAAATAATAAATTTTATTAAGTCTCCCACTATTTTATCAATTCCCAATGGCCCTCACCATTGAACTCGGAATGTCCAGTTGCTTTGAAATTCTAATGGCAAGGATCCATATTTCCCTTCGCATAACCCCAACAAGGGTTGGTCAATCTATTTAAAGGTATTTAGGTAGGCGGGTCTTTGCCAACTGTGAGCTTACAGTTCCTTGATCTGTTGATTGGACTCCCCAATCCTGAAATCCTGACTTGGATTTCCTCAAGTATTGCCTCCAATATTACATCAATTCTAGCAAGGGCTACTTCTCTTGATGTAATATGGTTAAGTCAACCCGAAACCTTTCATAATGGATTCCTTTATAAAAGTATGTGTCCCAACAAGGGTTGGTCAAACACATAGTTTTATTGAGTCTATCCCTTAATCAAGTAACAGAAGGCTTGGTCTAACTTAATATGGTATTTGAGGGATTTTATTCTTTATGCGTATCTTTGCATTATCACATGCTTGTTAATATTAAGTGATGCTTGCTTAAGTGATTAACCATGTTCCGATAATGTATACGCATAGACCAGTTTTTATTTTATTCCATCTTTTAATGCTTGTTCATTTTATTAATTATGTGATCGCGACAACACATGCATAATATATAAACCATGCAATCAGACAGAAATAAAATAAGATGGCATGATCATGAGCTTCTATTTGGTAAGCTTATCTAGCGGTTTTGATAAGCTTACCCTGGCCTAGGGAAAACACCTTGAACCTGATGGTTCGTGTTTTGCAGCTCCCACCTGTCCACCTTTGTATCTTCTTGTGTCGGTTTCACCTCGGCTTCGGGATTTGAACCGTCTCCTATGGCTTGGGAGATCCTCCATTACATGGGTTTACATTAAAGAAAGCATGGGCACGCAGGCCCTACATTTGATTGGAAGAAGGCTCGCAGGCCAACAAATTTAAATTAAATAAATTTAAATGAAACCATACACATACAAAGGGTCTTTGGTCTAGCTCATGATCATCCATAGTATGCAACGACATTTACGCATATTTAGAATTCAAATTATTTTAATCGTTCTTTTATTTAAGATAAGATGCGCTCGAATTCAATTAATTATGTTCTTATAATTAATAAATTCTTTATCTTAAATTCCTTTCTGAATTTCCTTGAGATTCTTCTCATCTATATTCCTTGTACGGGTCTTTTTACATTGGACGAAACCTGGTGAAATTCCATTTCTGGAAAGTACATGGCGTGTAGTTTATAATTACACGGCGTGTATTTTTCTTTTCACCCTTTGTCCAAAGTATACGTCGGGGCTTTGGCGTGTTTTTCTGTACTTTGGAAATTTTAGAGTACATGGCATGTAGATGAATCATACACGGCATGTACTTCCTTGTTACGCGGTAACGGGCCTGGCGATCCCGTATACGCGGTACGCGACTTATCTTTGTACACGGTTTCACCTGGGTCGGAACGGACTACACGGCGTGTTGTTCCAACATACACGTCGTGTATTCTGGTTTCCACGCGCCGTTCTATTCTGGTCAACACAGCGTGATTAAAACTTAGGCATAATCAATTCACACGGCGTTGTTTGGCAGACCAGTTCCGGTTCGTTGAACATAAGTACACGGCGTGTAGTTTTAATTACACGCCGTGTAATCCCGTGTTGTACAGACAGAAAGAGCGGCTCCTCCGGATGAGTTCCTCGTTTTTATTTTAATCAAAATTAAAATTAAAAGGTCGTTTCTGTGATATGAATCGAGAAACGAAGGAGGAAGAATAGATCTCATTAATTCAGATTTATAGAACAATTTATTTTGAATTGAATCAAATATGAATGCGTAAATTATCAACGAAAATTAAATAACTATAATCAACGTTGTAACCTCGCTCTGATACCATTTGAAGGTTCCGGGCGCAGCGAAAGCACGTGGGTGGATGTGCCCACTTGGCTTTTTGTCATTAGCAATGATCAATCCGGGATCAATACGACGATAAACGCCAGTCTCCACGGATCGAATCACAGAAAAAGACAAAGAAGATGGTTTTTCCCGGAACCACAAACAAGGATCGTTACAGGTTGATTATAATTAATTTAATTAATTATAAAGAAATAGTTTTTGGGTGTTCTTTCTTCGTTGATGTTCTCAATCACGTTGTCGATGTGATCCATCGTTGCGTCGCAGAAGCCAAGTGTAGACTCCCTCTAGCGTTGATCCACACGTGTACCTCGTATCTATGGACGTCGCCAAAAGATTCTCTGGGTGCTAGAGTGGAGAAGCCTTTGCATGCGTTGTCCGCCTTAGATTGTCTTGATCCGATGGAAGAGGATCTCTCTCGATCTTGAGAGCGTTCTTGGAGGAAGAGGTTCTTTCGGCCTTGAAATAATTCTCCAGAGATGTTGTGCACAACGATTCTCTTGTGTCAGAAAAGAGTTGGGGTTGTGAGGATATTTATCATCGGGTGTGTGGGGCTATAGAGTTATGACAATAAATAAACGTGTTACGCATTTTATTTATTTCATAGACTCTTTATTTAGAACCCCATGTCGAATAAATAATTCATTGACATGCGCCCATGCTGATTATAATAAATATCATTTAAAACAATATTATATCCTCAAAATCCCAACTAAAAAAACTACACGGCGTGTACTTGTTTTTCATTGAAAACTACACGGCGTGTACATTAAATGTACATGGCGTGTATATCTTGTTTTCATTTATTCATTTCCTTTCCAAAATAAAACTACACGGCATTTAATAATAATACACGACGTGTACTTGTTTTAATTTCTTTTTCCTCCATCATTTAAAACAACTTAGGCTTCCTTGAATAATTATTAAACCAAGTACGAGAATAATCTTTATTCAACTTGAGATACTTGGATACACTTAGTGTGTGACCCTCTAGGCCTCTTTCTCGTTGGCATTAGGCGGCCTTGCCTAAAGTCCAAGATTACTGTCTTGCAACGGGTCAAGCCACCCAAGAGAAAGAAGTTGACGCCGCATTGACGTATCACCTCATACGAACGCTTACTGTGTAATTTAATCCCTTTGTCTCAATATCTCATCAAGCAGGTTTCATGACAGTGTCATAAACCTATATGATTGATATGTCGTTCTTTGACTACCAGAAATAAACTCATCGTTTACACCATGGCCATGGAATTTAATGCGACAGTTCTATTTCAATCAAAGGGCCGAGATATCAACTTCCATAAATGGAAGGGACAAATCCTTCCTTGACTTATCCATTAACAACATGTCACTCGTGACGCACCCAACGTACCACACTTCCCGCCAACTGTCTGCGTGACAGTTTTCGTCAGTAAATATAAGTGTGCGAGTCATGACATGAGTTAATGATAATCTTCCTGTCTAAGGACCATTACACACGCTCGTAGATAGAAATATCCGATGACACCAAGACATGCGGAATTACTACTGGCGGGTCTGTTCTCATAATCTCCCATCTTGGAGATTACCAAGTGAGAACTCCATGAGAGAGAGTCTCGTCTTCTTATGAGTACTCGCACATGATGGTCTGTATACTATGTGTCCTATCATAGTATGTCATCCAACCGCAGAACTTTATTTAAGAATATTGTTATAGCATTTCAAGGTTCTCATCATAGCAGGGATCTGCTATGACCTTATTAATGCAACAAATATTTCAGGACATTATTATATTATAGTCATGCAGAACAATGAACAATATATAATAAGCGAACATTTATGTAATCAAAGTATAAAACAGTTGGTTCTGAGGACACCAACCCTTACATGAACAGGCTCCCTCCCCCTCTTTATTTTTTCTTTCTCATTTTTAGATTTTATTTTATTTTATTATAACATATAATATAACATAATATATTATATATATATATATCAATATTAATTATAGGTTTATTAATAATAATATATAATATTTTATATATCACAATATTATATGTATTAATTTAATAAAATTGTTATTAAATATATTTTAATAATAATATTAAGTATTATAAAATATTCAAATATATTTATAAATATCTTACTTATTTTTAAGTAGAGATATTAATATGTAGTATACATATGTAATATTTTTATTTTTTCTCACTCACATGCATTTTTTTATTTTCCATTATTATTACATAGGGAGATCGTGCAAGTAGGGGAATCTTTTTCAGTTTCAAGGGCGCGGGGCATTCATCCAGGGAGAGGGAGAGAGGAGGAGGGGAATACCCAAACTTCATTCTGTGGGGGTGAGCATCCATTATTCCGTCCAAATAACCCTTGATCCATCTCATCAGTGAAATAGAGGCACGAAGACATTGATCTAGAGATCAGTATTGGAGCTGAAGTTGGAGAAAGGAGAAATCTCACAAGTGATGCTTCTTCATTCATTTTTTTTATATTTTTTTACCATTTTAATGTGTTGTTAAATAAATTAGTGGAATCGGGATATAGAGAACATGATCATCCCTCTATTCATCATGTTTTGTTAATATTATTACTTAGTATGATTTGGTTGCTCATTTTTCTCTTCTATTCATTTTGAGTATCATTTTACATTACCTAATGACTGACAGGTGTGATAGTGAATCATTTCACTGTGGATCACTGATTGAATTACTGATATTTGGAAAAGGGAAATGCATCTCTTATTGAATTTAAGAAGATTTATCCATGGGTTATTATCAAAAGATCGAGACTCAAGCAAGTTAATCGAGCTCTGTTGATCCACTAATGTGGCAAATCAGTGGATTAGGACCATTTTTTAAGCACTGAGAAATTTAATTAACACAAGAAGAAGAAGAGTATATATTTTTAATTAGTTCAAATCAAAATGAGGACCCTAAAATCATTATTACTATTTGTTCTCTGTTTAAGCCCCATATTTCACCATTTGAGGTTCATTTTCACTCCCACTGCCAATGTTTTTTTCATTGTTTTCATTTAGTTTTTTCTATTGTTTTTTTATTTTTGTTGATTTAGTCCTAATTTATTCTAGCACAACCTAAGTCCTACTATGTTGTTTGAAACCCTTCTAACCATAGTACTAGTAGTATTTAGGGTTTATAAATTTTTTATTTGCACGTACGCAATGACTGTGTGGCTAAATTTTTCACCGTTTCCGGGAGAGGCACTTGCAGCCATTTTAAAAAAAAAATCAAATTATAAATAAATAGAAAATTAATACATAACATTAAAACATTACAAAAAATTTCAAGAAAATCTTTTTTTAAAACTATATTCACACAATATCTTCTAATTCAAAACCTGAAACACATATTCATGAAACCAATAAGCACTGTTTTACACATAAAAAACAAAATAAAATTGAAATGGAGAATTTTGATTTTATTGCTGGAAATCAAAATGTCAAGGGGCCACAGCCCCGAGTTCCTGCCCCTGAGAGACCTAAGCATAGGTAGTTTCAAATTCCTACTATGTCAAGTAATCCATCATGTATCAAATTTTCCACAAGGTCTAGAAGGTACGAGATCAAACAATATCATCTTTCTCAACTACCATCATTTAATGGTCTTCATGGAGAGAACTCTTTAGAGTTTATCAGATATTTTTATGGTTCTATCCATCAGTTTCCTAAATGAGATATTAGTGAAAAATATTTGAGGTTGAGGTTTCATCCATTATTTATAAAGGGGTGGGAGAGGACTTGATTTCAAAATTTAGATGAGGAAATATTTAAAACCTGGGAAGAGGTGTGAAATGACTTTATATCTAAATTCTATCCTAGGAACACCACCATTGTGGTTAGGCATAACATATATGGATTTTTCCAAGATGAGGGAGAACCCTTTCATGAAGCATGGGAAAGGTTCATAAATATTCTTAGACAAAGTCCCAACCATCAATTCTTTCCCCATCTACTCAGGGAGAATTTTTATAATTCCCTCACCCCCTATAATCAGAACGTAGTTGGTCAATCATGTGGAGGTGATTTCCCTGATTCCACAGCTGATGAGATGAAAAAATTGTTTGATAGGTAGGCTCAAATATCTTAGCATAACTACACTAGGAAAATAGTCATCCATTGGGCCGATACACATCCTAAAGTAGTCTTTTTTGTGATAGGTTCCTTACGGTGAGGTGCTATCACTATGGGATGTTTTTCCACACTCAGAGATCTTGTACAATCTTTGATCTCCCTATTTTATGTGATGAGAGTTCCTAGTTTGTCGATTATAGGGATAGGAATCATGGTGTCCATAATCAACTCTCTAATCCATACCATTTTGGATTTCAAGGTCATCCCAATCAATCATGGAGTGATAAAGGGGTCACAAAGGAGCCCTCTACCCCCAACAGGCATCCCACTACCCCAATATTCCACCCACAACCCAATTTTCTTCAAGAATCAATATGAGGCTAAATCTTCAAATTATCAAGGGTATTTAAAGGGGATACTTCAACTAGTGTTGAGTGAGATCATCTAATTTAATATGGAAATTGATTCTATGATTCCTAATATAGAACATCAAATGAGTCAAATGGCGAAGAATCAAGCTGGTATGAACAAGAGTAAACTACATATCACATTAACTCCCAATATAAGAGAATATACGATGGAAGTAACAACCAGGTTAGGGATTAAACTTAAAAAAAAGTTATGTAACCACCTAGGAAAGAGGAAAATAGTGTTCAAGATGAAATAGAAAATTATAATATAGAAAATCACAACTCTATAAATCTGGAAAGTGAGTTACAAACTAAACAGATTGGGAAAACCACACATGAGGAAGCTAAGGAACAAAAAATATGAAGTGTGAATTGATTAAGGAATAGAAGAAGAAAGTGGTGTCTGAGGAGAAGGGGAATAAACTACATGTTATAAAACATTATTCCCTTCCCATTCCCTTCCCTGAAATAGTGAAGCAAAGTGATGAACCCAATTACCTGATATTTTTGAAACTGATTCAAAATTCCACCATCAACATTCCTTTATTAGAATCTTTAGATAAAATCTCTTCATATGTTTCATTCACAAAAAGGTTTCTGAAGAATTAGAATGATTGGACGAAGTTAGATAAAATTGATCTCAATGAAGAGTCTAGTGAAATTGTCCAAAAAATATCCCTCCAAAATTAAAGTACCCTGGTGACATTATCATTTAGTGCCGAATAGGAGGAAGAGGGAAACTGAATTGTCTGTTTCACTTAGGAGTGAGTATCAATCGTATTCCATTCTCCTTATTTATAAATATGGGTGTTTGGGATATCCAACCAACTTCTGTTTGTCTTCATCTTGGTGATAGGTCACTCACACACCCCTATGGGAGAGTGGAAGACCTATTAGTAAGTGTAGGAAAACTCACACTACCTACTGATTTCCTGATCATTGAAATGGAATGTGATGAAAAGGATCCAATCATCTTAGGTAGACCCTTCATTACTACTGGAAGAGCCATCATTGATGTCCCCAAAGGTAAAATCACCCTCCAAGGTATAAACGATGTGGAGGAAAAAAATTTTTCTTGAAAGGCTTCGTCATGAGGTTAGTTGTGATGTGATAGATGTTACTACAAATCAATGTTACAAAATTGAGGATAGAGATGAGTATGTGTCTTTCCCACTTGAGGACACAAAGATAATAATTCCCCAACCCACTAAAAAGTTTTCTTTGGCTGCTACCCTTTCCCCACACCCTTATATTGATGAGAAAATTATTTCTCTGGAAACCATTCTAGAGATCGATTCACAACTTTTTCAAATTCTATCTCAACCTATTTATGAATGCTTCCCTTAAGAATATAGTTGTCTAAGAGTTCATGGAGCTGGAGAAGGTTCAGGTTTGAGCCCTTCTAAAATACATGATTATTGATAGTATAAAAAAATGCATTTATTTAATTTCTACTTACCTACCCAGATTGATGTTGTGAGTGATAATTTCTATCTTGAACTCGAAAGATTCACATCATTTCAGTCATATGTGGACATTGAGAACAATTTGTTGAATGCTGAATTTGTTAACTTCTTCTAGGAAATTTTTAAGTTGTTAGAGTTGCGAGATGTTTTGGAACTTTCTGGGGGTTTTGTCAGTGTGTCCCCATCTGTTTTTGAGTTTCAGGAAAACTCTATGTGTGGTGGAAGCTCTGGATGTATTCTGGATCATATCGGTAATTTATATGAGAAACTGTTGAACTATTTAAGAGCTATTGAATTTATTTTTATAGACACAGTTGAGATGGACAACATGAATCCTCTTACTAATATTGATGACTTTTGGAGAATTCTGATAGGTATTGAAGATGAAAATTTCTTGAGTAGTCCTTCTCTAGATTCCTTTGACAATTGTGAAGTCTATTCCATTGAAAAATCGTTCCCATCGAAATATCATTGTTGTAAATATTTAGAGGAATAAGGTCTGACCTGGGATTTAAAACCTAGAGTTGTATCTGAGGTAACCCATGGTTTACTTTGTTTTTCTGCTTTAAATTTTTACTTTGAATAAATTCTCTTTTCTTAGTTTTTATCTCTATATTTGGTGAAAAATAATTCTTGCATTTCCTTTTCATATTATGCAAGTAGTCTGGTGGTCCTAGTTTTCTAAGAGAATCATGTTTCTGAGGTGGCCACATTTGGAACATTCATGGTGGAAGGAGGTTGTCATCGAAGAAAAATGGATAACACTTCAAAACTCATTCTTTGGGATAGATTTTACATATGTTTTAAATTCATGAATGCTAATGTTAAATTTTTTTATCTTGTATGTACTTAAAATGTGCATCCAGTTTTCATGCACAAGGAAAATGAAGGGTGGAATTAAAAAATTAATTAAGATGTTGCAAATTTAGGGGAGTATTGTTTTTGTGATGACATTTTTTTAATCCCCACATTTTTATTGTATGATGCTATGAACTAAGTGTGGGGGAGTTCTCAAGGATATTTAAAACTTGTGAATGGTGTTTTTTTTCTTGGGAGTAAGATTTCAAATATCAACTTTGTTGAAAATGTATTTGGAGAAGCATTTTGAAACTTGCTACACCCACTGTATATATTCTCACTGAGATGTTGCTGCACAATATTGATAATAATGGTAAAAAGTGATGTATATTGAGTAATATTTTGTCTTCTCTTAAAAATTCAAAAGTATGACCTTTTTAATAGATCTGGAACTGTTGCTGGTCTTGGATACTGGGGTTGGGTTCTTCAATTTTTGTTTGTTTCTATTTTCTTTTATTTTTCATTTTTATATGGTGAAGAAATTTTTTTTAACCTTGTTTATACCCTCTCCATACCATTTTTAAGATGAAATGTTCATCTGTTTTAACCTTAAACTATCGTCCACCATAGAATTCAACATTAGGGATAATGTAGGGTTTTATGTGAGGGGGAGAGGGGTCATTCAAGTTTCATGTTGAATTCCCCCATCCTAAACCTGAAGAACCTGATGTTGTGTAAAAAATGGAAATTTAGTTTAAATATATATTTCAATATCTTCCAAAATTTTCAAATTATATCATCACTTGATGCTATTTGGAGGTTCATTGGTACTTCATTTCTGTCCTGTTTATTGGATAACTACTAGACGGATGTTGAGAGTGGCACATAGTTAAAAACTGTTATGTTTTAGTGATTGTTGAGTAGAATTGTTTATTGTTTTATTGATCTGTCTATTTAGGAACTAAGGATGGGAGTGTGACATGATGGGAATTGTGGAATGAGGATCATTAATTGAGGTAACTAAAAGTTTTCACTGGAACCCAAGGAAATCACAATTTTTGAAAAATAATAATATCCAATCACATTAGGAAGTTAACTCTATTGATTATTATTTAAGTCCTTTTTAACTGGAGTAAAATGGGAAAATGGGATCCCACAGTGAGTATCTGAGAGAAGGTGCATTGGGGGCATTTATGTGAATAAATAAAGCCATTTCAATCTTAATAAGTTCTATGCACAGTGCTTTTCACATGGAGTATGGCTGTGAAAAATTAAAATAAAGTGCCCTTGTCAAAAATGAATTCATTAAGGCGAGGGGGAATTTTGATCCTAGATGAAGATGGGAGTAATTGACTTGGTGAACATTCATTTGAGTTGAATCAATAATGTGACAAAATTAATGGTCTTTATTTTTTGGATCCTGTGGGAATGTGAGAATGGAAGGTGCCATTGGTTATGTTTTGAGTTCCACTTCATCTAACCTGTCAGCACTCATTGAATTAGAAATTGAATTGGAAGTTGAAGTAGGACAATTAATGAGTACATATAGGAGGCAAGAAACCCTTTATATTGTATGAATTTGTGAGGCTTTTGACTTCCAATGATTATTTGAAGCTAGACAGGACATCATTTTGGAACACCTTTGGACAGCCTGACCCATGGTTTGGTCCTGCTCCTCTGGGTACTAATGTTTAATCATGCACTCTTTTTGAACTAAAACTCACAAATTATCTTTCTGTTTAAAATTCAAAGGCATGTACTTGTTTGAGGACAACCAATGTTTTAAGTGTGGGGGAGTTTGATGTGGTTGACTCTTAATGCTATTTTCCACATCCATTTTTAAATTTTTATTAACTATTTAATATCAAACTACTATATTTTTTGTAATATTTATCAATTGTTGTTTTTAGTAAATTAAATTATATAAAATGTTCTTATGTATTAAATGTGTGTTTTTTAGTTTAATTTTTTTTGTTTTTCAATAATAAAATTTAGTTGATTTTTTTAATTTCATTTAATTAATTTTTTATGTTATTTTTTTCAATAATTTTTTATTCATTATTTAAATTACTTAATTTTATATTCTTAAATTGTAAATAAACAACACTTGGTAGTTTTTTATTCTTTAAATAGATTAACTAGTTTTTGAAATTTAATATAATTAATATTTTTATTCTTCAATTTATTTAATTCTTTAATTAATTGGTTAATTAAGTTTTTATTTATTTAATTGGTAAATTAATTCTTTAATTAATTAATATGTTATTTTATTTAAGAAAGTGACTTTGAATACTTTTATGTTGTTTTAAATTATATTTTTTTATAATTTTAAATAAAAATAAATTCATTCTTTTTAAATAAAAAATAATCAATTTTATTATTTTACATTTTATTTATTTATTCAGTTTTTAATTATATTATATTTATTTTAATTTATTAATTTATTAATAAATTTTTAGTTGTATTAAAGATTTAATTAATTTAATTTTTGTTTTTTTTTGCATGTGTTACGGTGCCACCGCTTCCCACTGTTGATTGTCCCACCGTATCCACCGCCCTACTGTGCCACCTTTTCCTTTAAACAGCGTCACCATTTCATTTTTATTTTCCCACACACTGCCACCGTGATCACCACCCAGCCATACGGTGCCTTACATGATATCTCACTATTCCACCCCCATCCAACATTTCATTATGGTCTCCCCGTGAGGATCATTCACGGTGCCTCAATCATCGTCTCACTATTTTTCTTCTACCCTCCATATCCCCCATATGTTGTGCCACCGTTCCAGCACTCACAGTGCCACCTTCTATCCTGGCACCATTTGTACTCATTGTGGTGTCACCATCCATTACCAAACGACACCACCATTTCAGCCAACTCTCTCCACAGCTTCCCCCAACTATTTTTCCCATTAACGATTCACCATTATCACTCTTCCAAACCAAAAAAAAGAAACACAATCAACTTACAACAATGAAAAAACACTCAGCAACACAACCATTCAGAAACCACTACAGCAAATCAAACGACACAATCTCAAAATGAATAGGAACCCACATTTGAAATTTACTGAATATGAATACCAGAAATTAAATCCCCAAACTCTTAGCTGCTGCCACATCTCCTCTTTCCAAACACTAACTGAACCCTGGAACAGAGTCTCCCTTGCAGTCCAACTCTGCACCACTTTCCTCCATGCTCCATTCTCCTCTATCCGCCACCACAAATAAGAATAAACTATGTTGCACTTCTCTTACTCTACCTCAAACCCGAATCCACAACACTTTTCTTTATCCTCTACTCACGCAGCATCTCGAACCCTAACAATCCCATTCCTGAACCATATCACTACCCACAACCTCACTGGCTTCTCCCTGCGCTGCACGAATAGACTCTCTCCCCTCTTTATTTTTTCTTTCTTATTTTTAGATTTTATTCAATTTTATTATGAAATATAATATAACAAAATAATATATATATATATATATATCAATATTAATAATTTGTTTAATTATAATATTATATAATCTTTTATATATCACAATAATATATGTATTAACTAAAAAAATAGTATTAAATATATTTTAATAGTAATTTTATGTATTATAAAATATACATATATATATAAATATTTATAACTATTTTCATTAATTTTATGTAGAGATATTAATATATAGTATAGATATATAATATTTACATTTTTTCTCTCTCACATTCGTTTTTTTATTTCCCATTATTCTTACATAGGGAGATCGTGCAAGTAGTGGAATCTTTTTTTGTTAGAAGTGGGTGGGGGCATTCATCCAGGGGGAGAGAGGAGGAGTGGAATTCAAAAACAAAATTTGGTGGGGAAGAACATCCATTTTTCTATTCAGAGATCCATCGATCAATATCCTCACTGAAACAGAGGCAGATAGACATTGAGCCGGGGAATAGTATAGGAGGCGAAGTTGGAGAGAGGGGAAATCTCGCGGGAGATAATTCTTCATTCATTTTTTGTTTCTATCTATTTTATTGTTTTAATGTGTAGTTAAATAGATTAGGAGAATCATTCTATAGAGAATAGATCATTCATCTATTCGTCATGTTTTGTTAATTTGATTGACATGTGCAATTTCATTGCTTGGTTTTCTCTTCTGTTCAATTTGAGTATCATTTTACATTACCTAATGACCGATGAGTGTGGTTGTGAATCATTTCACCATGGATCATTGACTGATGTACCAAGAATTGGAAATGTCCACTGCATCTCTTCTCTAACTTATACCGATTTATCCTGTGGGCAATATCGAAAGACCGAGACTCAAGGAAGTTAATCGAGATATGTTGATCAACTGAAGTTGAAACTTATTGGATTAAAACCATTTTTTATTGCACTAAGTAATTGAACTAAACCAGAAAAAGCGAAGAATATCTTTATAATCGTTTCAAAGAATCCCACGATCCCTAAAATCATAATTACTATTTTTTCTCTATTCAACCCATATATTTCACCATTTCACCTTCGTTTTTACACCCAATGTTAGTGTTTTTTTCATTGTTTGAATTTCATTTTTGTTATTGTTTTATTTTTGTTCTTTTTTTTAATTTGTTCTAGCACAACCGAAGTCCTTCTCTGTGGTTCTACACCCTATCTTCCACAATACTAGTAGTTTGTAGGGTTTATAACTTTTAAATTTGCACGTACTAAATGACTGCGTTGAAAGTGTTTCATTATTCACTATAATGAACCCAAAAATTAATTTGGAGGGTGATAAAAAACACAATATCATAGTTCAATGAATAAGATAAATTATGAGGTTATTACTATAAGAATAATATAATTATTTAATATAAAAAAACATTTATTGTATTTCATCATAATGGACCATGATTTTTTCATTAATATTTATGGAAAAATCCCTCATAAATTTTGTATTAATTATATAAATTTTCCCCGGTTGTTGGACTTATCAATTTTATATAATTAATTATTTAATGAAATGATTATGTATGAATTATTATGTGTTTAGAGACGATTTTTGAGTTTCCTAAATGGATTAGGGTTTTAAGTGATATAGACATAGAATAACTTTATGTCTTAAAATGAAATGTGGTAGTGGGTACTAGGTGGCCAGATATATTAAGAGGGTTTCCCTAGAGGTCTCACTAGGTACCTGATATACTGCTTATGAATAACTAGTAGTCTCATTTTTTTAATATTATTAAAATTTCATTTTGGGTAAATAGATATTATAATACACCCTTTATTTTTTTAACACTCAACCTATCCATATTTTGTAATCATTTTTCTTTTGTCAAATTTCATTCATGGGATCTTTAGTAACTCTATTTCGGTGTTTTTCACTACTCTTAATAGTATATCCAGTTTTAGGATGATTTCATCAAGGATGAATCAAGGTATGACCAGAATATCTTCTATTTATTATTTATATACTTCTTTCATATACATTATCACTTAAATGGAATTTGAAAACTCCGGAATTCACTAAGTTCATAGAAAAATCCTTCTAAATCCATTTCTATCATATTTATAGGGATAGGGATGACCTATATTAATGTTTTTTTATATTATAATCACTATTATTATACTTTTATTTTATGCATCATTTTTAGTTTGGGATCTATGATTTCAGTAATCAATTTCGGGATCCTTAAGAAGAATGTAATTATATTTTTATTATAATTACTCATTATCATGATTATTAAGGTTATATTATTACTCATTCATTGGCTTTCATTGGAATTTCTGACATGTACATTTTGAATTGTAAGATTATTTATTATAATTAGTTACGGAATGTATATTAGATTATTATAGGGTTAATTTCGATATATTTAAGGTATCTGGGTAGTATTTTCAAGTATAAATTCTTTGTAGGTAGTCCTATTTCAAGTAAAATAAATTAAGGATTTCATAGATTAATATTTAACCATTTCTAAAATTCTAACAAAAAAATTCTTCTTATTTTTATAAATTCATAAACAAATGGTATTAAAAAGAACCCATAGTTAGAAATTTTAATTTTAATTTATATATTTATATATTTTATATTTAAGAATAAATATAAAAACTTATTATTTTTAATTTCAATTATTATTTAACTTTTTTTATAATTTAATTATTTCTAAATTATATGTTTAAATATATTTTAACATATTGATATTGATAAAAAAATTATTTTTAGAGTCCCAATATTAAATCATCAGGTAAAAATAAGTGTTTTACTCATCCTATTTTTATAAAACATGATACATAAAATAGAGAAAATGTTTTACTATAAAATTATACTTTTTAGATATAAAAAATGACAGCTAACCTTGATTTAATGGTGTTATAAAAATTTTGTTAAATTTAATCATATTTTTGAATGTCACCTAGGTTGATATGTCCTTAAATAACAAATATTTAGGTTATAAATGTTTTTTTGTACACCCTAGAGTGTACATAATCCCAATTTTTCCAATTTTAAATTAAATAATTATATGAGGTATTAATTTTCCCAAAAAAATCAAAATTCTATCATAATCCTATGAAGGGAAAAACTTTATTTGAGAATAACCTAATTGGTGTAATAAGATAAGAATCATTGTTAGTGTGAACACATATAAATAAATGTATATCATATTTTGGAATAAAGTTTCAATATTAAAGAAAAAATTTTCCTCTATTAAGCTGAATTTGAATTATTATTCCAATAATTACCGTGTTTATGAGTTACATTAGTGGTGTAGTGATGGATGTGTTGATATTAGGTGGGTAATAATGATTCCAAATCTAATATCAATTCATTTAATTGACTTTATTCTATAAAAATATAGATTATATTGTTGTTAATATCATTAAATATTTCTATTCATTATGGATTCAAAGCAATATTTGGTTTTACAAAAAATAAATATTCTTGAAATTTCGTTTCTATAACCATGTTATCTCTAATAAAAAATTCACACTATTTTACTAATGGTATAAAATTCAATGTAAATAATTTATAACATTAAAACTAAAATGTGTATGTCTTCAAAATAAAATTCTAATTATGTATGTTATATTTTTGATAAGAGATCTATTTTATAACATATGTTTTAATTTTTATACATTTAGATTCATTAATATATAAAACATTGTTAATTCTATTTTGTGTTTATATATTTTATATGAACAACAATTCACTTTTCCTTTCATTTAGTATTCTCTTGGAATGCCATTTTCCTTTCCATGAATGAGTATAGCCTTGTTTGGAATATATTTAATAAACGTTGATCTATTATTCATTTAATGTATTAAAATTTATATAGTATGCCTTATGAATAGCATTGAATGACTAAATATCATAATTCCATCCATATTTGGATTGATGATTTATATTTTTTTGGATTCTATAATATTTTGTTAATGGTTTTCCCATAATATGTTGAAAATCATGTGTGACATGTAATTTAGTTTTACTAATTATAAATCTAATATAACTTACTTAAGTATTACTATTCGTTTCCCAATTAAAAATTAGATTCATTATAATGGAATTTTTACCAGATAATTATATTTATTTATAATGTTTAAAATAATTTTTACCTTATTTGTTGATCATTTCAACTTGAGTAACTAGTAATGCGCCTTTAGCAGGACTAGTGCTATGATGTCAAAAATATTCTATTAATAACTATATTGGGGTGTATCATTAGATATAATGTTACCTAGTTGCAAATATTGGTTACAATATAGTTATAAGGATTATAAATACGTACCCACCTAATGGTGTCAAACATGAGCCTATAAGATGGGTTATAAGATTTATTATACACTATTATACCCAATACTTTCTATTCAAGGGATTAGATGGCTTATCATTATTACTCAAGTATACCAAACATCTTATTCCTAAGGAAAAATAATTCTATATGGACTAATATTTTCTTGTCATATTGGAAATGATGTAATATTTTATAATCCTAGTGATCTCAAATCGGAAGCTGAGGCTTGATGCAGGTATTCCATGTATCGATCCTCTCGATGTGTCGAGTAATCATTTTTGGATCACACTAGACAATGAAGTAATTAATTACAAATAGACACTATGATTTTATCATTAAATAGATTCTAGATAGTATTCATTTACAGATTTAAATGTGTAGATATATGAATCCATTATATGATTTTGTTTCATGTATATTGAAATCATTATGGATTCTTACTTAGTATGTTGTTCACACACCCTACATGTGAGCCCTAGTGGAAATGTAGTTTCAAGGATAGATCAAAAATTATAGATTGTTATTATTATATAAATGGATTATTTATATGATTTCGGTATTACTATAAATGGTATGGGTCATGTTACAATCTGTATTGATTCTATAGGTCATCTTCTATGTTTGTTACATATCTATGTGTGTCTATGACGAGCGTTATATTTCTCATCTGACCTACTATGTGTTATTTTAATATATTTATTTAATTTTTATATGATATTTATATCTTCATTTATTGTATTTTATATTTATTGTAGGGGAAATAATGCCATCCATTATTTTTTTATACATCGCATGTTCTTTTTTCCAAGATTCAGTGGTTTTAAGGTGAACCTTCATTCCTTTAATAGCTTCATCCAAGTACCTTTCAAGAGACTCATGTCATCGTCATCAAATTGATATTCAAATAAAGACAGCTAAATAAGGGATAACTAATGTAAACATTCAATTATATGTTAGAGTTATTTTAATAGTTAAGAACGTGGTGTGATTATCAATTTATAGTATTAAAAGTATATTGTTATGGAGAAGTTGAGTATTTTGGCAACATAAAAATTAAAATTATTTGTTTATTGGAATTTAATAAAACCATACACTTCAAGATACTCTATAGAATAACAAATATCCTAACATAATATTATTATTCACTAAAAATATATGGTTAATGAAAGAAATCATAGAAATTATTATGTGGCAACCAAAACTCAAAATAAATCTCATATATGTATTAATTGTATTTAAATATACGTCATATAGTGTCCTTATGAAGTTGAACCTATTTTTATATTTGATATGAAATGAAAATAGAAAGTTTCCATAAAAAGAAACCTATTAATACATTTGAAGAAGAATTATAGAACACTAGGGAAATATTTTATTATTTCATGCTTTTAAATTTCCCTTATTCATGAATAAAAATAAAAAATTTACCATTTTGAATATAATTATTTTTAATTAAGAATAATAAAAGTATTATATATTTTTGGGGGAGTAGTGGTTCAGTTAGCAAAAATTTAATATTAATTTTCTATATTGGCTAATAATACATGATTATTTTTTATGAAAAAAATTCACTATTTTGCAAAGAAGATATTTTGAATTAAATTATATAAATTACATATAGATCAACAATAATTCATAGATTAATTAGATTTGTAATCAATAAATTGCATTTATGTGTTGGATCTAAATTTAATGTTTTTAAAAATATCATCCTGAACATCTATATTAAAAAGTATATGTGTTTTTATAATTTTAATAGTACATTGAAATAAAATTACAAAATAGACGCTTTTAATTAAATAATGTATGTTTATATAAATAAATATAATTTTATCATTTATATTTTGTAATACATAAAAATAACCACAAAAAATTTAACAAAAAAAATCAAGGGGTGAAAAATAAAATAAAAATTTTAAACAATCATTGATCTATAAAGAGATAAGAAAAAAAACTGATAATATAATGGGTAATGTGTAAAATATTGATAAGTTATCCCAATTCATGGAAAATAGACATTAAAATTTAATAAAAGTATGAGATAAAAATTATGTCATAGAGGAACATACAAATAAAAATTATTGATCAAATTTTCTGATTAGTCATTATAAATTTTTCATCAAGGATGAAATCATATTTCCATATTGAGAAAGAAATTTTTAAAAAAGAAACATTTATTTTTCTATATATTATAAAAAATAACTTCCAATCCTCTGTAAAAATCAATATATAAAAAAAATAGAGTAACCAATATCTATCTTTGAATTATTGTACTTTGGATACAATATTGGAGAAAAATTTGCAAACAAGAGGGATTAAATCAATAATTTTGGTAAAAGATAAAATATTTAAGGAAAGTATTACTAAATATTACACTATAATAAAAAATAGTAATTATAAATAATAATTTTGGATTAAAAAAATGTAATACTCACTATTAGTGACTATATTTTCAATTATTATATTATTTTTTATAGAATTAACATAATTTAGTAACTATAATCAACCATATATTCACAATAAATGAATATTAGCACTTTATTATGGTAATTTCTAAAAAATATCCCTATAGAATGGGTAATCAAATCAAGAGAGTATAAATTTATAAGAAATACTTCTTAAGAAAATACAAGTAACAAAATCTATAATAGGATACAATTTTTTTTTCATGGTTTAAAGGCAATACAAAACAGAAACCAAGAACAGGTATATAGATAAAATAATTATAACACATAATTAAATAGATCATAAAAGAACCAATAACGAACATGTTTTAAAAATAAATAATTCTCGACCATCATCATGTAATACTTATATTAAAAAAATATAGTGAATTTTTGGGTTATACTATTTAGTTTATGTTGATTTGATTGATGTTTAGTCTTCGTTTGGTAAACACAACTTTAATTTATATTAATTCTAAGAAATATGGGTTGTGATGAGTTTGAATCAACATAATGGTTAAAAAATATTCAGAAAGGCATTTCATGAATGTTTGTTTTAACTAATTTACATTATAATGTATAAAAAAATAGAACAAAATTTACAAAAATAAGAATAATGAATCTTCATTACCCAATAATTTGAGTAATTATAATAGTTTGTGTATCTATAATTTTATACATGATTGATTTATTAGAGATTTTGGTGACAAGAAAAAGAATATTTTGTTAACAAGATAATTAAATAAAATTTAATCATTTTTCATTGAATTGTTAATAATTTTTATATTGTTATGAATTAAATATGTTAAAATTTTAATAAATATACATGTCTATATGTTTTAACCCATGTGTGGTAGAATTTCCTTAGTATATAAATAATTTATTTTTTTATGATTTTTTTGTTACAGGTTTAATTTATAGATGCCATCATTATAAATGGGATGTGAATAAATTCGTGTTTTGGGTTAAAGTGGAATTTATTATTATTATTAAAATATTTCTATAATTTTCAATGATATATTAAAATGAATATATTAGATAAATTAGCAAATTTTTAAATTAGATTAATTATATTATGTTCTTGTGAGGTATTAATTACTAAAAATATATATAACTCACATTTAATATCATATTCAGGATGTTAGAAAAATATGTACATATAATTTTTATGTTGACACACACATGGATTTGGGATATGTGTAATATGTTGTTCTTTTTTTAAAGTCACCCAAGGACATTAAAAAAGTAATTTTTTATTCTTATCCTTAAAATAATCATTAAATTATACATTTTAAATTATAACAAAGGAAGTAAAAATTCGTATTAAATTTTAATTTTTGGGATGTTATTAAAAAGAATATTAGTAATAATTGATGTATAATAATGTGATCAATCAAAAAAAAATACAAATAATTTATTAGAGAAAAACTCAAACAAGTGAATGTTTTCTGAAATTTTTTCTCAAACATCCCATTATTTTTATAAAAATAATAGTTTCATAATTTTTAGTTGGGGTGATCTAGTGTTTTAATTTTTGGTGTTTGAACTAACACTTGGGGTAGAGTGAACCTAAGGTTTCCATATTGTCACACATTTCATTTTGTGGGTTCCCTTATATGAGGTAATTGTACCTAAATCATCTCATGATGTTTTTAGGAAGAAGTCAATGTCAAATATTAAACAATCAGTGAGCTAATTCAAATAATATTTTGACCTATTATTAAAAAGGATGAAATGGATGCGGTTTTTTCGAACTAGTTAAGAACTAAATCTCTATTTTAATAAACCGTGGCATTTTATTAAGGTATATTTTCTTATAAATAAAATTTTTTCATGAAAAAATATTAATCGATTATTGAATATCTCTAGTTTCATAAAAAAATACAAGAATATTCCAAAATATAGTCTTAACTATAAATATAGGGATAATATTTTCTCCTCTGTACTGGTCATGACTATCAACACAAGTATTTGATAACTAAAATATAAACGAATTTAGTGTTTTTTGGTTTATCAAGGTGCTCTAATATATTATTTAATGTGTTTACTATTTTTTATATAGTATTTATAATTGTCTATTAGATGTTTATATTTTCATTTATCCAAGGATGATGTGATTCTCCCATTTAAGTTGTTATTGGATATCATTTAATATGTTTTTCAAATTGAAAGATGGTTATGACAGACCAGATTAACGTGTTTTTGTCAATTATTATTTTAAATTTCTTTTATTTAAGTAGTTATTTTTAAGAACCCATGAGTTATGAAAACATGTGTGTACATCATTCAAGATAAACTCTAATAATAAATCATAAATATACATATAATGTGCACAACATCATATTAATTTGAATTTTCCTATAAAGAAACTGAAAATTATCTTTTTCTATCCATGTATTTTCTATAAACAAACATCACAACATAGGTGACTAATAATGTAAAATATATTTATTGTAATTAAATAAATAAGTATATATAAAAAATAATGCATATAATCGAATATTCTAGTCAACTAAACCAAAACTACTTTTATTTAGTGCCCAAATGTTCTAGAATCAATGTAACATATTTAATGAGATATTATAGATGTTGGGTGGGGTGTTCCATTTCAGTTATAATTTTTTTATTTATTTTTTACTGAATAGGATGATGCTTGTATTATAATGAATTTACATTACTAAATTTCTTTGTTTCTATACGATAAATTATGTTAAACATTTTTATGCGTATATAGAATAATCCAAAAGAAATAAAATAGGGTGAACCATGTACTAAAATCACTTATGTTTTAGCATTAATGTGAGATTATGGGTTTCTAATGATCACAATTTGTTGAAATTTATAGAAAAAGATTTAAAATAATTTTCCAATAATTCATGGTTCATTCATTATTATATAATTCATTTTTTATACATGATTTTTTTAAAATGTAATAGTTGAAAAATTGATACATTACTACTAAACAAGTACCTTATGGTCATTGTCTTTAAATATCTAATTAAAATTTAATACAAGTATAGATTTATTGATTTTAATATTTGGAGATGTCTAAAAGGAAAATGTAACATTTCCTAATGATTATACACACTCCAATCTAGCATTGTCAATTTTTAGTGTTTTAAAATTGTTTGAGGATGGTATGGTGCAATGAAAGGTAAACAAATTTATTATATAGTGTTATTTTTGTAACCATTATTATATTTAATGGGTCTTAAATTAATATATTTGTATATCATAAATAAAAATGCATAAGAACAAACTCTAGTACATGAGTTAATAATGTAATTAAATTTAGTATAAGAGTTTTTATCTAAATATTTTAGGGATCATAGGAATTGTCTTCTTATCACATTAAATGTTTTTTAAAATAATAAAATGTTAAAATAATGTCAACATAATTTTGGGAGAATAGACCATGATCCAATCTATTCACTATAAGAAAGTAGTGATTTAGTGGCAGTTTTTTCAGTGGTTTTGAAAATTACAACTAAATGTTTTTTTGGGAAGCAATTTATCGGATGTTTTTAGTACTATTTTTATAAACCACTACTAAATGTTTTTAAAATATTTTCCCGATAATTTTATTTCAATTTTTTTGAAAAAAAAAAATTATTTTAGTTGCGGTTTTTAAAAAAAACTACTCTGAAATGGATGCAGTTTTTCTAAACCGTTCACGACATAAATGAAGAAAAATTAATTATTAATTATTAATTAATAGTTATTATTCACTCTCATATAATGTTTATTATTTATAATTTTAATTAATTATATTTTGTTAATTAATAAATATTTATAATTATTAATTAATAACAACATGAAACTCAAAAGAAATCTAAATAAAATAAAAGAAAACTTCGGTATGAAATGACTATAAAATTTGATCTCACAGTACATTTCACCTCTACAACCAATAAAATTGAAGATTATAAAATGAGATAAAACCACACAAGAATTAAATAATGTGATAATCAATGGAATAAAGTATATTATAGTTACAAAAAAGTTAAAAAAGAACTCAAACTTCAAATGTCCATAATATTTGATGTGAGTGTGTGTTTGGGCTCTACCACATATCAAATCAAGGATGACGACAAGATCTACCTAATATATGGTATCACACATAGTTTAAAGATACTTTTTCAAAATTTCAACCCTAAAACGTCCTAGAAGGCATCCAAAACTGAGTTTTTTGTCGCCAAACCAAGTTTCTTAAATTTAAAATGGCTATAACTTCTAATATAGGTGTTCATTCATCCTGTACCACATATCATATCATATCTCATTTCATGAAGCTAAAACAGACTCTAGGATCAGAATTTATTATCATTTCACTGTTTTTAGGGGTTTTCAAGGTTTTCAAGGTTTCTTAACCTTTTTATGTGTTTTAGGGGTACAATAATATTTATTTACTATTGATTTATTATTATTTTTAGATATATTATTGATTATTGATTATTGATTATTTATTTTTTATTATTTATAATTGATTTATTATTTATTATTTATTTATTATTTATCTATTTATTTATTATTGTTATTATTATTTTTTTATTATTTATTAATTTATTATTAATTTATTATATTTTATTGATTATTATTGATTATTTATTTATTTGTATTTATTTATTGTTATTTACTATTTATTATTTTATTATTTATTTTTTATTTTTTACTATTTACTATTTACTATTTACTATTTACTATTTTATAATTTATAATTTATTTATTAATTAATTATTAATTATTTATTATTAGTTAT
This sequence comes from Viscum album, assembly GCA_963277665.1. Taxonomy (NCBI): domain Eukaryota; kingdom Viridiplantae; phylum Streptophyta; class Magnoliopsida; order Santalales; family Viscaceae; genus Viscum; species Viscum album. Next base: position 1,377,588,666 of record OY728132.1, on the reverse strand, counting down.
TAATTATTTATTTTCTATTTTTTATTATTTATTACTTATTATTTATAATTTATTAATGATTATCTATTATTATTTTTTTATTAAATATTTATTTTTTATTTTTTATTGTTTATCATTTATTATTTATTATTTTATTGCTTATTATTTAATTATTTAATTATTTTATTTTGGAAATTTTATATTGTATTATATTATATTGATAATTTTATTACTTATACATTTATTATTATTATTTATTTATTATTTATTTATTATTTATTATTATTTATCATCTATATGTATTTGTTATGTATTGTTTGTTTTTTCTATTAATATATTTAAGTATATTAAATTCATTTTTCCACCACATGAAGAGGTTACTCGAGTGGTAAAGTTTTTAAAGAATATGCAAGATGTAAGGGGTTCAAATCTCACCCAATGCAGAATTTCTACTTATGACATATGCATGTACATGTGCATATGCCTGTGCATGTGTATGTGCATGGTAATAAGTAGTAAAAATTTAATAATAAATATATATATTAATATTGAACGAATAAAAAAAAATTTAAATAATAAAAAATAATAAATGAATAAATAATGAAATGAAAAATAAAATTAAGAAAATAATATAAAAAATGAAAACAATAAATTAACAATCTTTTAAATAATAGAAAATATACAAAAATTACAAAAATTTAAAAGTGTTGGTAAATAATTAAGTGGCAGTTAAAACTACCACTAAAATCCCTTGATAAAACATTCTACAATAGTTTTAAAAACTCACCACTAATTTACTACCAAATCATAATTTAGCGATGGTTTAAAATGTCACTAAACTAGAATTTTGGCATAGTAATTGAAGTTGATTAACTACTGAACATTGACATAGACTAATTTGGATGACCATGATTTATTCTTAATGTCTATGTAATCTATATGGGGGCTTTTATATATTAATAAAGGATGAAAAATAAATTATAGAACATTCGTATAAAAAATGATTGGATAAACTACATAAAAACATACACAATAAGACTGAATGAGATCTGTAGGTATATAGAAAGAAATTAGAGCTATCATTGTAAAATCATGAGGAGAAAAATTGATGAGTCATCACTGAGATTAATTTTTTGCATTACACAATTTTATTAATTTATTATTTTTATAAAATTATAATTTCCTGCCATATTTTACAAATTTGAATATATGTTAATAGTTAAGAATTCGTACAATTGATTGTTAAGGAATGTAGATTGTGTTATTATTATTTGTTTTTTCTTTAAATATATATTCTCTTGATTACCAAGTATTATATCATAGTGGTTATGTGGTATAGGGATGATGGAAGTCTTATTAATGAAATTAAAAAAATTAACATATTCACCTTAGGAGTGATAATGGATAGTGTTATCTTGATAACACATAAATCATAAAGTATTTAAAGATTATATTTACTTTAAATGTTTATTAAACAACACCCTATAAAAAATCATGTTATAATAAATAAATTATAGGTATATTGAGATAGTTCATAATAATAATGTGAATTTTTCAAACATTAATCCAATAATTAATACTAACAGCTGAATAAATATTAGACCACTATTTAAACATCCTTAGTCATTATCAAAATAATTTCAAAATCATTGTTTCCAGTATCTCCCAAGATATATTTTTTCCAATTAATTAATTATATTTATATTTAGTTTTAATTATAATAAATTCACTCAAACGAAAAAATCCTAATTCCTTTCATATAAAAATTTTATTTACATGATTAAACTAGAAGGATAAGGTATATTTTCTCAATAGTGATGACCTAGAATGAATTCATTTTCGTGCCATAATAAACCCATGTGAACTTATAAAAAAAATACAGAAACATGTTAGATCATGCCTATGCATTCAAATTATATATGAAAAAATATGTATTGTTAATGTCACAAAATTTCTCGGCTCAACCTGAATAATCATCCAATCCAGCACATAACAATGACCTCAAATGAACCTCCCTATATACCAAAGGCTGTCGACTTGGGGAGAGGGCCTAAAAGGATTTTGTTCAAATTTCATTCCCTCATATCATTGTCGAATAGTAAAATAATTAAACTAGTCCCATATACATACATGAGTATCATATTTCACTTAAATAATTAAATAAATTAAATATAATAGATGTGAATGGAATGAATCATACATACTCAAGGACAAACATACATATGTTGGTCACCAACTAGAATAACCAAAAAAAGAATAGTGTAAATGAAAATAAATAAAAAAATATATTATTTATAATATTTAATCCATATAACCTATTTCCCTAATTGTTGAACAACTCTAGCATGACCCTCTAACTCAACATGGGAAATACCACTCGATAATTATACACTAAGCCTTCGGCTAATCCACCATGTCTTATGCTAAACCTAAAAGTAGACATAGGGTTTTCATGAATGGAAAGGCGAACTAACAAGGGGTGAGAATAAAATATCAGTACGCCAACCCAATTGGTTTTCCTCCCATATTTTGTTATAACATGTGCATGAAATAACAAATATGCCCATCCTAGCCAAATGAGATTGCTAACTTAAACACCAACATAAATAGAAAATAAATAATTGCAAAAAATAAAACCATTTGATTATCCTGACACCCGAGATAAATCTACCCTCACCTTATCCCTAGAAAGTGGAACTACAAAGTGTGTATCATGATTCCACAAATAAAGGTCTTATAAACGATCAATATCAAGCTCTAAAGTCCAATGAAAGGACATGCACACATTCTAGACCCTAGGATATGAACCTAAGAATAATAAACACAAAATCACATATACCATGATCTAGAAATGAAATGGAATCATATAAACTAGAATTATGGACTCTCTATAGACCTTTAGAGTATTATAACTTGTCCATGAATCCTTGTAGAACCAATTTGGTGGAAAAAAATGTCAGTGCATCTCTGGGTTTCCCAACCAAGCCCCAAAATCCTACTAACAAGAACACAAAATGAAATAGCATCACATTACCACTATCCATAGAAATGAAAAATATATAAACAGGGTATGTTTCACAAATTGAGATCATCTATTAGCTCCCCATCCCCGCTGGACAGTTTCCAACTATTATAGGAGAGAAATATATTCAATAGTGGGGCTAATGTTACTCCAATAATATTATAGATGTCACCTATCATAACTAGTCATTCCCAAAAACATCCCAAAAATCCATCACCACTAGCTCAATAACATGGTATGACTAACACCTAGAACAATAAATATGAATAGTTGAGACCATCATTAATCCTATCACATGCCAAAAATATTTTTGAACACTCCACATTCCCCAAAACCTCAACTCAATAATGAAACCCTACAGAGGGGTCATAGAGTATAAAAATCATTTTTCCCCAATACCATCCAATGAATCCACAGCCATTCTAACATCTCAACTCCCAAATATTTCCTTGTATAGAAGAGAAACATGAAAAAAACACCTCCCAAAAGGGAAACCCCATGACACACCATACCCAGAAGGGAAACCACAAGATACAACGCACCAAAAAAGAAATCCCTAAAATTAGTCCCTCGAAAATATCCCAAACTATGCTATACGGTTCCTATAAATCCATAGAATCCCATGATGTCAACCCATTCCAAAGGATCCTACAAGTCTAGAAGTCAATTCAGCAAAACTATTTCTCCTGAAATTGAATGGAGATCTCATCCAACAAAACACTCGATTCTACAACATGAGATCATTAAAATGTTCCTCAAATAGAAACACATATAATATTCAAGATAATTTTATTACTCAACACAATAAAAGTCACATGGGCCTCACAAATAACATCTGAATACCAAGATGTAATATAGGACATCATCCTCGTTGGAATCCACCCATAAAACTCCCTTAGGGAAAAAAACACCGTTCAGATGACCTATAAACATAATATGGATTTCTTCATTGTGATATATGTAGAAATAAAATTAGAAAGGACTAATCACTACTCCAATTCTATCTTTGGATCATATAGAAACCCAAAAATCATATCTAAAAAGTACACTCCATATTCTTCTATGTACATAGAGTGTACCCTTAAAGGTTCACATATACATATACTTTTACATGTATATGGAACACTTGATACTTACCCATGTACTAGTACATGGCCACTAATCACATGGGATCAAGCCATGTACTATTAATAGAGTAGTGTGTATATGGTTTATATCCAGTTACTATTACACAATCATATACCCATCACATGTGTTGTCTTCCTAAGCACTCGACCACCAAGCTAATTCCCACTACATGTGTGCACGATGTGTAGTTCTCAAAACATTATCTTTCAATGTACTTTAACACATGGAATAGTAAATGGACAACCAATACTAAAATGTGTGTAATTAATTTAAACTATATGTACTGGTAAATGATATTATTACACAAATAATTTGAACACACAACATGTGTTAATGAAATGATATGTCATATGATCTGGGTTTCCAAAATAAAAATATCTCTAAACATCAAGACCCCCTGGATATTCGTAAAATCCATTATATCAACCCTATAAGTGCCTGAAACCATACAGAAACAATAACAAAATATAAAAATGAAATAAAAAATTAGTATTTAAGGAAAAAATGGAATAATCCCTACCTCCATGAGTAAAGTGATTAATCTTAAATTAAATTCTTGTTCTACATCTACAACATGATGATTTTACATTCCATAATATCTATATAATATCATCTTCCCCCATCTCTATCTATCTCTATCTATCTCCAAATTCTCTCTTAGTTCTGATAAATTCAAGCTACAGGGAACATACAAACAATAATAAAGGAGGAACTCAGGGAAAATAGAAGAAAATGTAAAAAAACAAAAATATGAAAAGAAAAAACAAATTGAAGAAAATTGGATCCCTCTTCATAGAAACACCCTAATCAAGGTTTTTTTCTCACCAAGAAAATAACCCCACTCTACACTCAACCACAGGGTCAAGATTTTGATAAAACACCTTCAAAAAAATAATTCAATGAATGAACATTTATAAATAAATTATATATAATTAATTAAATAATATATATTCTATGAAAATTAGGAAGATTCATAATTCCACCAAACTCATATCGAAGGATAGAAACCAATTTTCAATAGAAATAGAATGGATAGAAAAAATATCTGAGATTTTTTATAGGATATATTAACATTTTCCCATTAAAAACAAACTAAGTGAAAAAAAATTCAAACATTCCCAAATTTTATTAAACATTAATGATGTAGTTTGTGACAAGCTCCACACCATAAAACCTTATTTCTCTCAAGAATCCATGGTGGATATATAACGACCCAAGCTCTTATTAAGGGAAATTCTACTTTATCTAATTAAACGTCTTGTTATGTAAAATGGTTATATAACATATGCACTTCATCGGATTTATGTTTTTAGATTTCAAAATACAGTTTTGAATTTTTAACATTGCTAATATAGTTATTTAACAGTGATCACATGATTAGTATAAATATAGGGCTTTAAAAATCTAATATACACAGAAAAAGGATGTGATGGCCTCATCCAGTTGAATTTATCCAAATAAAGACCATTTTTTAGAACTCGAAAAGAAGGTGGCTTCATTGGGCTTCACTCTTGACCAAGCCCTAGCCAATCTTCAGCACGTTAAGCTCGAGCGGAACTGCCTATATGAGAAGTGGAAGTTGATAGAGATTACCACCCAAGAAATGTTATCTGAGCCACACCAAGAGTCTATCACCATCTCACACCATACCCTTAGGTCTTATGTGGGTCTCATAAGGTGTTATGTTACAAGACCTTAGCACTATGACTATGTGCATTATTTTCATTTTATCATTTTTACATTGTAAATATTTTTTAATGTGAAAATAATGTTTTTACATAATATTCAATTAAGAAATCTATTTTGAAGAATTAATGGATTTTTTATTTAAATAATATTTTAATAAAATACTATTACTAAATTACTTTTAATTAAATATAAATTATCATATAATTTTTATGAATGAAATTGTAATTTTCATTAAGGTTTGAAACATATTTTTATCAAAACCTAATTTTTTTTATAAATGTTAGTTTTTATTTAAAAGTAAAAAATTCACATATTGAGAAATTTTTTGAGATAAAAGTAATCTTATTTGGAATCAGGACTTCGAATTATCCAACAGTGAATTTATCATAATTTTTTAAGACAGACAAATTTTTGGGTAAAAATTAAATACCATTTAAATATATAATATATTTTATGACATCATAATGAATAAATAGTGATTTAATAAAATAATATAAACATTATGTTCGTCCAATATATATTTTACCATTAAAATAATGTGATTTTATGTTTTTTTGATTTATTTTAAAATGCTTTAGGGGACCCTTCAAGACTTATAAAACATTTTATGTTTTTAAATTGATTTCTTTGAGAGTGTGACTCACCTCTACATAAGAAAGACTAATTTTTTAAGAAGTTAGGAGATTTTACTTATAATTGTTTTTCCAATCCACTTTGAAAATAACCATGGTCCAAAACCATGGGATGGTTTGTGGTTTTTATTAGTTTAATGTGTAGGGTCCAAAACCTAAATAATAAAGAATTCCCTCTCATTTCCTATATAAACCCACCAAAACTCCCACTTCTTCTTCACTCAATGCCTTTGGAAATAGACCCACATCTACCCTCATATCTCTAGAATCCTCCAAAGTCACCCCAATCTCCCAATAATCTTCTCTCAAGCCCCTACCAAGCCTTTGAGATCGCACTTCCATGTAAGGGATTTCTTGCTTTCTCATTTATGTCCAAATTTCATTATGTTGTTATGCCCTTTTATTTTCAATTTAAAATATTGGGGTATGATTTCTATCTTCCCCATACATCCCTATATATGTTTGAATAATTCAAGACCCTCCTTCTCTCTCATTAATTCCTCCCATGTACACTTGTTACCATGCTGAAATTCTGTAAGGAATTTCTCTCTCATCATTTACATTCAAGAAATTCTTTTTTATCATGAATATAAATTTTATAAAAATTGTTGAGTCATGTATATATATGATACCATTACTATATATTTCATTTAAAAATTATGATACACCCCTTTCCTCTCTCAACAACCATTTTTATGAATTTTTATGTCACGCTGTTATGCTGCCGAAATTGCACCGCGATTTTACAAGACAAAGTCATTGTGTGGTGAATATCAAGTCCATTTCCCAATAAATGGTGTTCAAATTTACTACCAATTATGTTTTTCATAAAGAGTTTCTTTTTTTAATTCCACATTCCTTTATCAAGGAATAAATGATGATGTTTAATTATTCCATGTTGTATGATCCATGTGGTACACTGATTCATGAATTGAAATGTTTAAGAAGTGTGCACCTTGATAGTGCTCCAATGTATTGGGTAAATATTAGTATCATTATACTTCATGTCCAATGAGGATTTACCCATGGTAATTGAAGTGAAATGAGTCTTTACTCATTATCTATGTGCATTGATCCTTAACTCATTCTAATACTATGATAAGTGTTGTTGCTACATTTCCAAGTCTTGATAATAAGGATTTATCATGACTTTATGTTCATATTTCTTTAATGCTCCATTTATATGCCTATTTCCTAATGTTTATTGTATTATTCATGTTATTCCATGTTTACTCCCTTACTGGTCTATATATCTCACCCTATTCTTATGCATGTCCTCAGGTTATCCCATTCAATGCTAATTACAAGGGAATGTAGTGGCCATGTAAAGGAAGTTTTCAATAAAGATGTTGTGATTCATGTATTAAGTCATTATGTAATGTTACTAATTCACAAGGAAACTATAAATCTCAATCATCCATGTTTTATTAGTTGAAGAGTTTATGTAATAAATCATGTTTATGTGTGTAACAATGAGCAGGGTTGTCATAGTTGGTATCAGAGTAGAGGTTCAGTTATTTTTGTAGTTAGGATTATAAAACCCTAGAAAAATCCTTAAAGATAAAAATAAGTATAATAAAAAAATCCATAAATTTTGGTGAGTATTGAGTAAGTGGTTTATCAAGAAAATACATCCATGTCTGGATACGAGCTGGTAGAGGTAGCTCTAGCACTGAGGTACCTTGGAGTGAAAACTCCGACAAAGAGTTTTGGGCTTAACTCGGGGTATCCTAGTACATGGTAATGGGTCATACTGCACTCTTGGTTACGAAACTCTTGGGAGATATACTTTGGTAATTTCACTGGCCTAGTATGAACCATTATTAAAGAAATTAAAAAAACCACATAAGAATATATGTTAGAATGTAGATCCTGGATAACATAGATTGAAGCGTATAGATTCAAAAATTAAATAAATAAAAGTTATTTCTGAGTAATCCATTATTTTCATTGGGTTACCCTTTAGGTGTTACCCCTAACATTTTTTTTATTCCAGCCAATGACCAGTAATATGATGACTTGGGCTAAGAACCTATACAAAAATCCATGTGATGATTATTCTAATGAGATGCTGAATCTGATGGGAGCAGGAATCGTGAACTTTGTCACGATAAATTCTCAGTTAAATAATGTTTTTAATAGAAAAATGGTCCAAGAGGAATGATTAAACCCCCCCCCCCCTAAAAAAGTACAAATTTCAATCAAGAGATTCATGAGACAAAGGTCTCCAGATTTTAATAGTTCATCTGATCCCTCAATTTCCAAACAATGGATCAAATCCATTGAAAAGATCTTCTCAATCCTTGAATGTTCTAAACTAGGGATGGTTTTTCTGGATGCATATCGTATGGAGGGTGAAGTTGAGAAATTTTGGAAATTGATGAAAAATATGAAGCCTGATGAGGAGATTGAGGTGTTGGAATGGAAGGATTTCTGGAAGATTTTTTTTGAAAAATATGTTTCACGCACCCTCTGACAAAAGATGGAAAGGGACTTCCTTTCCCTCACGAAAAAAGGCAACGAATCCAGCAGATCATACAAGTAAAACATCACAAGGCTTACACAATGTGCCTCCATCTTTTTCATTACCCCTGAATTCAAGGATGACTGATTATTTTAAGGGATTAAACCTATACTACAGAATAAACTAGTGATCCGTGACATCGAAAGATATGATTAAATTGTCTGATTCTCCCTCAAAGTCAAAATGGAGATCAGAGAATCTCAGGTGTATCTTAGGGATAAGAATCATAATGTAGATTTCAATTTTGGTGTTCCGGTGGATAAATCCAATGGTGATAAGAAAATTCATCACCCCACTAGCCAAAGTTGTAGAGAGAAGCTCCCCCAAAATTGATTGAAGGGGAAGAGGAAATGATTTGGGTGTAGAAGATAAGGGAACCTAGCCATTAACTACTGACAAGAAAAACCCAAAGTTGTGACATAGGAGGTGAACGCTCCATTCAACTCTCAATGTGTTGTTCATTTCTTAAACAACAAGGAACCATATAACCTTGTAAATATGTGCCCTAAGCCAAGGGTTTTCAGAGGAAACCAACAACCTTCAAGGTAGCAATGGAGAGATTTTTCCATCACTACCACCGAAGTGAACCCAGACATTGAAGTGGTGATAGGTATGCTATTTATTCATTCATGAATTTAGAATGTACAGTTTTATTATAGTTAGAAACATTAGTTTGTATCCCTAATGTTTTCTAGAACAATCCCTACACCAAAAAAATCATGGAAGCAAAGATATCGGTGACTACGGAAAATGGCGCAATCATTTCATCCCATGAATATAACTCATACCCTTAAAGAATTTGTGTAATGATCTTTATGGATTACCTCATCATACTACCTATATTGTAATTTGATTAAATTCTTGGAATGTATTGGCTTTTTTTATATAGATCCAACATAAATTGTCATGAGATGGAAATCACTCTTCATATGGAGAATCCACCCTCGATTATGTACAAGATAAAGGAGGTGGATGAATCTTCCTTAGAATGATCATCCAAAGTGTTGATATTAATGCCCTATGAGAATGTGTATCTAGATCAGATGCCTATGTTTGAGGAAGAAACCATCCTTGATGAAATGCCTATTGTGAGAGATTTCGCTGAAGTTTTTCCCGAGGAATTTCTTAGTCTTCCTCCTAGAAGAGATGTTTAATTTGAAATTAACCTTATACCTAGGGCATTTACAATATTCAAGACTCAATATTGAATGGATTTTGTGGATATTGAGGAGTTGAAGAAACAACTACAGGAGAATCTAAATAAATGGTTTATACGCCCAAGAAAATCACCAAGGGTTGAACTAGTCCAATTCGTCAAGAACAAGGATGAGCCAATGAACCTTTGCATTGATTATCCAGAGCTCCAAAAAATGATGATAAAGAACAAGTACCCTCTTCCATGAATTGATGAATTGTTATATCAGCTACATGGAGAAAAATACTTCTCCAAGGAAGATTTTTGGTCAACATATTACCAATTAAGGGTGAAGAAGGAGGATATCCCCAGAATGCTTTTCGTACAAGGTACGAGCACTATGGATTTATAGTAATGCCTTTCGGACTCGCTAATGCTCCAAAAATCTTCACGGGCTTGATGAATACAGTCTTTAAAGATCACATAGAAATATTTGTAGTAGTCTTTATAGAATATCTTCTAAAACACATAATAACCAAGGAGGAGAAAAAAAGGCATCTAAGAACTGTATTAGAGAGCTTGCAGAAGGAGAACATCTATGAAAAGTACAACTATTGTGTGTTCTGGTTGGAGGAGGTATCATTCTTGGTCCATATCATCACCAACAATGGGATACCTGTGGATCTCTCCAAGAAAAATGTGACTGGCGGATGGATGAGGCGAACATTAGTAACAGATATCATTAGCTTCCTAGGGTTAGCTGGATATTATCGCCAATTTGTGAAAAATTCCCCACTATTGTCAAACCCTCTTACCAAGTTAACTTAGAAGGGAGTAATGTTTCCTTGGAGTAGTGAATGCGAATATGGATTCAAGGAGTTGAAAATGAGGCTTATTACAGCACATGTTATCACATTACCCAGAAGTGTTAAAAGTTTTGTGGTATTTAGTGATTCTTTGAAGAAGGGCCTGGGTTGTATGATGATGCAGAATGAAAAATTCATTGCCTATGCTTCATGGAAATAGAAAGTTCATGAGAAAAAGTATCCCACACATGATCTGGAGTTGGATGTAGTGAGGTTCAATTTAAAAAATTGGAGGCACTTCCTATTTGGGGAGAAGATTGAAATATATAAGGACCATAAAAGACTTAAAGTATATATTCTCACAGAAAGAGTTGATCATGAGCCAATGAAGATCGTTAGATCTGATCAAAGACTATGATTACTCAATCCATTACCAACCTAGTAAAGTGAACAAGGTGGAAGATGATCTAAGTAGAAAAGACCCATCAATTCTATCATTGAGGAGAATTAAAAAGGATCCAATCGTTTTAGACTTGAAGAAGATGAAAATGGGAATCCAAAAGAAGGAGAAATTACCAATCCTTTCACAATGATTTCTCAACCATCTATTTTGGAAAGGATGAGGGATGATCAAAATGATGATGTGGGAATTCAGAAGAAGGTGGAAACTATCAAGAATGGTAAATCCTCAGAGTTCAATGTCAATGAAAAAGGAATTGTGAGATTTGGGTCAAGACATTGTGTTCTATAAAATCTAGAGTTAATAAGGAAATTTAAGATGATGCACATAGTTTGAATTTCTCCATTGACCCAGGAACCACAAATATGTATCAAGATATTCGAAATCATTATTGGTGGGATAACATGAAGAAAGATATCTCTTAGTATACATCATAGTTTCTGGTACGTCAGCATGTGAAGGCCGAGAGACAAAATTCTAAGTGGATGATGCAACTATTAATTATACCAGCATAGAAATGGGAGACTATCTCCATTGAATTTGTCATAGTACTTCCAAATAAATTCAAAGGAAACAATGATATCTGGGTTGTTTTGGATTTTATTATGAAGACTGCACACTTCATTGAAATTTAGAAGGATTTCTCACTGGATTAACTGGAACTAGCATACATCAGAGTTGTAGTAAGGCTGTATAGAGTACCACTATCTATTGTATCTATCAAGATCCAAGATTAACCTATATGTTTTGGAAGAGTCTACAACATACTCTGGATTCTGAGCTAAACATTATTATGACTTTTCATCCTCAATGTGATGGCCAATCTGAGTGGAATATCCCAACACTTGAGAACATGTTGAGAGAATTGTCAATGGGATTCAAGGGAGTATGGTATCAAATCTCCCACCTGTTAAGTTCTCAAACAATAACAGTTTCTACTCAAGAATCTAAATGGATCCTTACAAATCCCTATATGAGAATAGATATAGAACACCAGCATGTTGGGATGATGTTGCAGAGATAAAACACCTAGGTCCAAATATGGTTGAAGAAATGGTGGAGAAGATTAAGACCATGCAATAGCACATTAAAGCTGCTAAGAGTCGACAAAAGAGCTATGATTATAATCATCGACGAGGCTTAGAGATTGATATCGGAGACATGGTATTCATCTGCATATCACAATGGAAGAAATTTATGAGATTTGGGAAGAAGGGAAAGCTTAATTAAAGGTACATCATCCCTTTTGAGATCCTTGATGTAATTGGAGAAGTGGCCTATCGACTATCACTCCCACCAAAACTATATCAAGTAAATGATGTATTCCATGTATCACTATTGAGGAAGTACATACCTGACCTATTGCATGCACCCAATCCAGAGGTGGTAAAATTGGAGAATTAACTCTCTAATGAAGAGAAGTTGGTGAAGATCTTATATCGCAGGGAAATTTTTTTACATAATAAGACAATGCCCCTAATCGAGGTGTTGTGGTGAAACCACAAGTTTGAAGAGGCATTATGGGAATTAGAGGAAGTGATAGAGGATAGTTACCCACATCTGTTTTATTATTGGAAAAGGATATTTTGAAATAGAAATGTCATAAATGGGGAATATTGTAAAGACCCAAACTTTTATTAATGAAAATTAAACTTGATCTAATTAAACGTTTTATTAGGTAAAATGGTAATACCACATATGAAATTTTTTGAATTTAGGTTTTTTGTTTAAAAATACCCTTAATAATTGTTACCATTTCAAATATAGCCATTCAACAGTGATCGCATCACTAGTATAAATATAGGGCTTTAAAAAATCACATTTACTCAGAAAAAGGAAGTGATGGACTCATCTAGTTGAATTTCTCTATAAGATTCCCATTTTTAGGATTTTGGAAAGGATGGGGAATCATTGGGATTAGTGCTTGACCATGCCTAAGCTGGCTGTCAAAGATATTAAGTTTGAGTGGAACCACCTACAAGAGAATTGGAAGCCGATAATGATTATGACCTGAGCAATGTAATCCGAGCCACCGCAAGAGTCGATTACCATCACACTCCTTAGACCTGGGTATTATGAAGGTGTTATAAGGGTTTAGATAACAATCCCTTGGCACTATTATTACATTCATTATTTTAATTTTATTATTGTTACATTGTGAATATTTTTTAATGGGAAAATAATATTTTTAGGTAATATTAAATTATGTAATATATTTTGATGAATTAATGTATTTTTTAATTAAATAATAATTTAATAAAATATAATTTCTAAATTTCTTTTTGTTAAATTTAAATGATCATATAATTCTTAAGAATTCAATTGTGATTTTTATTAATGTTTGGAAGCTGTTTTTAACAAAACCCATGAATATTCGATAAATGTCAGTTTTTATTTTAAAAGTAAAAATTCACATATTTAGAAAATTATTTAGATAAAATTAATATTATTTTTCAAATCAGGGCATTGAAATTATCCAATGATGAATTTTTCATTATTTCCTTATGTAGATGAATTTTTGGGTAAAAATTAAATATTTGTTTAAATATATAATATATGGTATGACATCATAATGACCCAATAGTGATGTCATAAAATACTATAAACATTGCGTTTGGCCAATATATTTTTTACCATTAAAATAATTTTATTTTAGGATTTATTAATTTATTTTTCGAAGCTTTATTAGACCCTTCAATACTTATAAAACATTTTATCTTTTTAAATCGATTTTCTTGAGAGTGCGACTCACATCCACATAAACAAGCCTAATATTTTATGATGTTTGGACACTGTACTTATAAAATAATTTTTAACAATACCCTTTGGAAAAAACTATGGGAAAAACCATGGGATTTTTTGTGCTTTTGATTAGTTTACTTTGTAGGGTCCAAAACCTAAATAATAAAGAATTCCCTCTCATTTCCTATATAAATCTACCCAAGATCCCACTTCCTCTTCACTCAATGCCATTGTAGCTCAACCAAAATCTTCCATCCTCTATCTATAATCCTCTCAAGGAACCCCATTCTTCCAATAATTCTCTCTCAAGCCCCTCCCAAGCCTTTGGGATCACACTTCTATGTACACACGTTACCATGCCGAAATTCCATAAGGAATTTCTCTATCCTCATTTAACTTATGGGAATTATTTTTTATCATGAATAAAAATTCCATTACAATTGTTAGGACATGTATCTATATGATCCCCTTACTTTATATTTCATGTAAAAATTATGGGACACCCCTTTCTCTCTCATCAACCATTTTTATTAATTTTTATGTCACACCATTATACTGCCGAAATTACACACCGGTTGTCAAAGCCAAAATAATTGTGTTGTGAATATCATGATCATTTCTCTATCAAGGGTATTCACCTTTATGAACATTCACTTATTTCGTAAAGAGTTTCATTTATGTATTCAACATTTTTTTATCACGGAATAAATGATGATGTTAAATGATTCCATGTTGTATGATCCATGAGGCACACTTATACATTAAATTAACTATTTGAGAAGGGTTCACCCTGATAGCGCACCAATGAATTAGATAAATATTAGTATCATGATATGTCAAGTGTGATGAGGGTTTACTCAGGAAAACTCAAATGCAATTAGGGTTTAATCATGCTTCATGTGAAATGAGCCTTGGCTTATGCTAATACCATGATATGTATTGTTTCAACATTTCCATGTAGTGATAATCATGCTTTATCATACCTTTATGTTCATGTTTTTTTCTCTATTGATATTTCTATTGCCTAACATGTATTTTATTCATCATGTTATTACTTTTTTACTCTCTGACTAGTATTTATAGCTCACCATTTTCATTATTCATGTCATCAAGTTATCCCATTCAATGATAAGTACGAGGAAATGTAGTGGCAATGTAAAGAATGTTTTCAATAAAGATGTTGTGTTTCAGGTTTTAAGTCATTATGTAATGTTCCTAATCCTAAAAGACACTAGACCTCTTGATCATACATGTTGTATCATGTGATGATTTTATGTAGTAAATAACGATTTAGTGTTAATAATTATCAGGGTTTTAATTAGACAATAAGCTACCAAGAATAAAATTAAACATCAATGCCTCAATCAAAACCACATCCATCCACTAACGAGTTCCACAACAACCAAAAGACGTCCAACACAAGGGACACTCAACTATGGCTGATCAGATTTTCCCAAAAATAGTTGTATTCATAGCTTTATCACTTAACCAAACAATAAATTCCATAGACCATTCTCTATACAATACTGATCGTGGTCAAACCACTCACACTTGATATCCAATGCCAACCACCAACATTCATCCATTCATGGATTATAAGGAATAACATCCCAAACACTCAACATACCTATTCAAATAGATCACATGATCCATTATGGCATATACTGATCCCCTACTATAATACTTACCTTACATCGCACCTTGAGCATTGAACTCATGAACCAACTGGATATCTCCTAACCAGTATGCACATACAGTCTCAATAATGATTTACCATTAAATCCATGACGACCGGACTTTATTATTCAATGAAGAGTGATTATATAAAAATATCTTATAGGAAATCATCCATGAATGATCCATAACCTAGAAATCCTTGGTTACAGCTCATAAAACCACTACCCATGCTACTCATTCTGGTCAGTACCAATACACCATAGAACACATGTCACTCCACATCAAATAAGGCATCTCCATCATGGTATAATCCACCACATAACCACCCATAACATATTCGTTGGCCAAAAACAAAGACTGTTGGGCCAATCTCTCACCACACTGCCCAAAGAGAAACCAGAAACCATAGTTATTGGAATACACATAAACGATATATCTCAATATATCTATGAATCTTAGAAATCATGAGAACTAATTATACTACACCTCAGAATCCAAAGGAGACCTCTTCCTAACTACATATCTTATTTTTAAACTGGTAGTCCTTGGAAAACATGATCCTGATCAGAAAATCCCTATACAATCATAGCCTTCATCGAGAAAACTACACTTATAGTATTGAATCCTAAGGCCCACAACATCCCACAAGGGATTACACACATCCCTCAATGAATGGAATTAATCTTTATCACTAGAGACCACATATTTATGATATATTTCTAACCATTAATTAGAAATAAAATACTCAGTTTTCAAGTGAGTAGAATTACACTATGTATATATATGATGAAACAGCTTATGGGTAGTTGCTGAAAATTTGAACAACAGAACCACAATTATCTGTAAAATAAAACATAATCTAGAAAATTAATTGATGATATTAAATATCTATCATGAAGCATGAAAATTTGCCTCCTTCTATCATTCAAATAACTAGAAAATCATAAATTAGAATATATAAAAAACAAGGTCATTACTCTTAGTGAAAATCAAACAATTGTAATAGAAAAAATAGAGAATAGTAATACCATAACACTAGTAACCTGATATGCCTACTGGAATAAGTGTTCATTTTACATTTCCTAGATAACCATTGTAAGATCTCAAACATTCCAATATCCCCAATCTAATAAATCTCCAAATAGAATGGAAAAGAAAATAATCCTCAGATGCCATTTTTTCATGAACCGACCTAGTTCGACCCAGCTTGTCACCCGATATGACAAGAAAAATTACCTCAATCAAGCCACCTCATTATCCAAAGGATTCCTATTATCAGGGAGAACCTAAAAGGATACAGTTGGGAAAATATTCCTTAATATCATAGTGAAATAACAGTGGAGTTAATGTTAAAGAAGGTATATCATTGAACATTAAAGTGAACATAAATAAACAACTTCCTAAAATAAACTAATAGTGAATGGAATTAAGCATACATAATCATGAAAAAAACATAAAAGAACTGGTTTCCCAATGAACTAACCCAAGAAAGAATAAAATAAAAGGAAAAAAAATACATTGTGATCATTTTAAACTCTTATCCAAACCACACACATGGTCTGCATGACTGCTGAATAGCTCTAGGATGAATGTCAAACTCTATACTAGTATCCCACATGCTAAAGAAACACTGGTCCTGTTCACAATCCACTATATCCTCTAAAAAATAAGAAACTACCCATAAAGTCACTATGCACACTGAGGTTCACATACAAATGGTGTGAAAAAATTTCAATAGGCCACCACCAATGGTTCTCCTAACATCTTTTTACCAAATAGGTGCATGTGACCCCAGATATTTCAATCTGATAAGAACGATACTATATATATTAGCATAAAAAATTAAAAATAAAAATAATGAAAAACAATATATTATTTCTGTCATCACCATAAGTTAAAGATACCCTCACTTCGACCCATCCATAGGAATTAGATAAGATGTATCACATATCAACACATCTTCAGTGTCTTCTTGATCAATTTGAAGCTCCATACTCCAACACAAGGATTGGAAAACAATCCAACAATATGATATATTCAAATGAATCTAAAACATTGAGGAGAATATACTAAGATTTAGGCAACTAATAGTACAATATGAATTGGTGGTATTGGATCCATATTGACATCACTTGTTTACTACCAAGTCCTAGATATCCAGTAGAAACAACATGGTGATAACAAACATGTCATCGAATTTATGGGAACCTGAACGAGGCCCAAAATAATATAAATTATGATTCATAATACTATCCTGAATGGCCCAAAGGCCTTCAGTTTTTTTAATTTTTTATAATCCCCCTTTTGAGGGTTTAAGGAGTACCCTAACATTACATTTTTCATAGGCTTTGAGACATTACTGAACCCGTTGGTTGTAAAGAAATCATACAGACTACAACTACTTGAAACCAACCCTCCTAAAACCACTAACCCAATAAAGGGTGAAAAACTAATTTAGGGTGGTTTCAAACACCCATATAATCAATTTGATCAGTAGATCCTCCCTACAAAAAGCCAACCAGTATAAAAGAGAAATAGAATTAATCTCAGATCCAATGAACTATCCAATTGTATCAAAATGATATCATATTTTAACGAGTCCAAATACTGAAAATCATAAATCCTACAAACCCTCAAAATAAATCACTAGGGTCAGATGATATATGGGACCATCAACTAGAACCACTTAGATTGTATTCAAGCATCACAGAAGAAATCATAAAAAAGGTACCCTTTATGGTCCCATAAACCATATATTAGGTAGTAGGGACTATAAGGGAATCCACCATCATGACCAAATGATGTGTGAAACCCATCCAAAGAAGACACAACTGGTCTCATAGGTCACATAAAAAAAGGAAACCAGCCTAGATGGGTAAAATCAACCCCCACCATCCAGAAGGGTAACCTTAATAAACTCCATGCCTAATAGGGGAAGCTCACGATGCACCACAACTAGTAAATAATTTCAAAAATAGAAAAATTATAACTACCTCAAGCTCTACTCTACATTACCCAACCATACTGAGCTTCCAATAATTTAATCTCGTCCACAAGGCTTTAAAGGTTCTAGACCCCAAATGAAAAAACCTAATCCTCAATAATGTGAATGATAATATCATCCAATAATACAGTATATCCCACCTCCTTGTATATTTTTAATGAACATTTAATATAATCACCTAGAATCTTCCATTTATGGTGATCAGTAAGTACACAAACCTGACATGGTCATCACAACACATAACCCAACCCATAAAAGATTATAAGACGAAAACACAATGTAATACACCCCCAAAAATATCATAGTACAAAAAACCTTTTATATACCCTCTAAATATCTAAAGGATTCTATCATCATGATCTATATGGAAAGATCTTCTAAATAGACCACTCACAAGCCCTGTTCTAAGTCTAGGGAACAAAGACACCAAAAACCTCTTTCTAGAAAAGTATACTGATTATATTTCTATGTACATGGTATGTACTCTCACGATGAACCTTTCTATGAACTCTTACATGACCGTTGAACAAGTGGTATATTCTCATGTACTTGTACATGACCATGGCTCAAATGGGTTTTCTCTAAGCATTATCCCACAACCATGGTGTACATGGGTTGTTCCCATATACTACTACATGACCATGTACCACACTCATGGGGAGTCTTCTCATGGACTAAAACATATGGTGATTTCCCACTATATGGTTTGTACCAAGGGTTATAGAATTTCACTTACCAAAAATTTATCTAGCCATATACGAAGCCGCAAGGCCTAGTATATGGCCACGCACTAAAACATTAAATGCAGATGAGGAACACAGTGTGTACTTCTAAAATATATTCTCTTCCAAATAAGATGAAATTACAATGTGTTTTTATGATATCACATACTACATGATCGGTATTTCTCAAACTAAAATCCCATCGAGCCACCAGAAACCACTCAATTCGACCAAAAACCACCAAATCAAACCTTAAGGGGTCCCAAAAAAAAACAAATAAAACATTAAAACAAAAAACTTATATGGATTCATTAAAAAAATTAAATATGATATATTTGGGGATGGAAAACATTGAATATATGATCTAAGTCATGGTATTCATCAAACACATAAGGATCTGATATGAACAGGTCTACAGGGTAACCCATTATTCCCCATAACACCCCATCTCTATCTTTATCTTCATATAGCCTGTCAACTATGAAAAAATGAATCCCCAAGGGATGTTAACACAAATAAAAAGTTCTATAGGGGAGAAAATGGAAGAATAATATAATGTATTGAGAAAGGAGAAAAGAAAAAGGGAAAAGTATAAAAGTTGGAGCAGACCAAACATGGAGCCCAAATAAGTTTGAGTAAAAATTATGATTCAATGCTATGAACATAATATACCAAAAAATGAACATATTTAAATAAATAATATGTAATGAATTAAATATTAAATATTATACCAGAATTTAACTTCTAAAAAATACATAAAAATCCCATCCTAGGGTATTAACCCTATTTTTTGTCAAATAGAGTTCTCAGAAAAATTATCCAATATATACTAATTGGATAAATAAATATTTAATTTCCAAAAAAACAACCATAGTGGAAAAAAATTAAAATTTACCAATTTTTATTAAACTCTCATGATATGGTTCTTAAAAATATCCCCATTCTAAATGCTTCTCTCCCCCCATGAAACCTCTGTAGCTAACTAACTCTCAATCTCAACCTAAAATTGAACCACATCCAAAACAACAAGGAACATCCGTTATCCGGTATTATGGTTCCCACAAATATTCCAGTAGAAGGAATATTCAACTACAACTAATCTAATTCTCCCCACCACAAGAGTATCATTTTCATCTCCCCTCAACCAAAGAACAAACTCTATGTCCCTTTATCCATCCAATACAAAAATAAATTTATTTATGTGTCCAAATTGATCAAACTAGAGTAAAAAAAATTAATACTAACCACCTACCATTCCCAACACAACATGACCCCCACCCAAAAAAAACACAAGGAAAATCATAAAATAGACACCCAAAAAATAGGACAGTGTATGGTGCACTCCCCATAATAAGTCACCCCTTACAACACTCTTTGACTGTCTACCTCACAAACCAAAAAAATCGATCATACTTACTCAAAAAATGAACTATAAACAATAGTTTACCCAAAATCCATTCTGACCTCAACTCTCCACATATTGGATGAGTGATTTTCCAAAAAAACCATTCACTGTCTCTCACGCTCAAACAAGACATGAACATGTGAACCTAGGAGAACACTTCTAAAACCCATAACCACACTCGTCATGCTGGTCAGTTCTAAAAAACTAGAGTAAACATGAAACTTCCCTCAAATAAGAAATATTCCTCATTCTAAGTTCTCTCACATGACCAAACTCCACATTGCAGTCTATCGAAAACCATGAGCACCTAACCATGCTCTCACTATGGTACCCAATGTGAAACTAAAACCAAAAGGCTAGTCTTGCAACTAAAATTTGACTCTCAATCCATCCCTGAGACCAATAAACCTTTTGGACTCCATGTTCCCCACATCACATTCCAAAGGAATATTCTACATAACCACATAACTCCCCAAGAAAAATGTATGCTTAAGGAAACTCAAGACTTATCTAGTATTATCTCAGGTATCCTTTCCTTCATCGGGCCAACCAAATTAATATATGGAAATAAAAAATCCCAATAAAACTCAAAAGGGTTTCAAATAATACATTGATTAAAGAAATCAGTCTATATCACTATAGATCATCTCTCTATGAGATCTCTATGACTTGTCATCAGGAGAAGAATACATGCGGTTCAATGGAGTATAATTCTACCAAGTATGTATTCACTGTAAAAAAGTATGACTTATTAATGAAAATTTAATCATCTAAAAAAATTGTTAGTAGAGAAGCTCACACAGTCATTAAAACGTCATTAGGATCCTATGTACATATCATGATGCATAAACACAAGAATTTTTTCATTGGGACACAATCCAAAAACACACAAACCATATATTCCCCAAACAAAAGTGAATCAATCGAGGTTAAAATAACATAATTGTAATAGTGAAAAAATAGAAATCTTGTCACCTTAGATTCTTGGAAATCCAAGTAGAATAGGTGTTCATCACATACAAGACTGATATCCTTCATCATATCTGACACATTCCTAGATCACTTATTTAACAACTCTAAAAATGTATTAAAAAATAATGAAACAAATTATAATAATTGTTCATGAAATTGCCTGGGTTGACCCATCACATCAGCTCATCCAGTTAGAAACATGGCCTCAAGCATGCCACACCGCATTCTAGAAGATACTGTCTAGAGAAAATGTCCTAGAAGTATAATGTGGTGAGACTAATCTCTCAGACCATAGTGTAATAAAAGAATATATAAATCAAATAAAAACTCATCCATGAAAAATTGTGTGTTAATAAATAAATAATAAACTGAAATTAACTAATAATGTATGTAATGTTGTATACAGGTTCAAGGACAAAACAATATACATTGGTCATCATCTAGGATGAAAAAAAGTAAAATAAATACACAACACTCTACTAATACTCTAATAAGAACCACATACCCAGTCTCTATGACCATTGAATTGATATAACATGATCCTTAGACTATACATGAGTAATAAAACTCTATAATGAAACAATTTACCGCCTTAATATCCACCACATCTTGTTCTCAACTATATTGTAATCATTTTTTTTACACACGCCGAGTTTCAAAAATAGGATGTGATAAACAAATCATAGAAGGAAACAACCATTGATGTTCTTACGAACTATTTTATAACCATTTACTAAAAATTGTAACATAACAATCCTATTTAAATTATACTACTAAAATAAAGAGAAAAATGGAAAATAAAAAAAGTGGGAAAAAAGGAAAACAACTAACCACAGATTCTACCATGACATATGAATATTGTTTACAATCGATATAGCCCTATATTGTTAAATTATGGAATTTGCATCATGATGGCACACATCAAGTGCATGCTATTAATCATGTAGGATCTCAAAATTCCAACATAATTATAGTTTCATATTTTAGACCATGGGACATAATCCTCTGAATCAAAAACACCCATGTGAATAATTAGGGCTATAGGTCTTCAATTATACAATCTAACCTAGAGTTAGAGACTCTCTATAGACCTTGATAGTATTTTGACTTGTACTATATGTCTTGTTGAACAAATTGGGTGAAAAAAAACTTATCATCACATCTTTGGGCTACCAGACCTTTCCCAAAACTCATATAAACCTAGATCAATGTGAAATAGAATACTCATACCATTAAACCAATCGAGGGTAAAAACCTAAACATCACAAGATACATCCATATATATTTTCCATTAGATCCCAAGATAGTTCTTGTAGACACCATCCAATAGAGGTGTGAAACCGAATCAATATAATGTCCAATTTCTGGTTTAATAATATCTTAAAGGATTTAATATTTAACAATTTTTAACACGAATATCCTAAATCCACTAAACCCAAATAAAAAATCACTAGGGTTTTATAATACTCATACCTATAAATTTGAATTATTGGGACAAAAATCATGCATCTCTTAGTCCAATAAGTAGGGGAACCTTCCACGGTTGAAAAAAAATGTTCTCTTATTGGAAAACCTACTAAGGGATCCTCCATTAAAACTAAATATCAAGACAAAGAAATCCAAATAATACATGGATTTTCTCACAACTCACAGACCATGAATTACCCTGAGTAAAAGTTAAACCTAAATCTAAAACACCAGTATGGGGAACCTGTAGAAGAACAATTTCCCAAAAGGGAAACCTCAAGCTACATCATCCCTAGAAAAAAATTATTCTAATATGTTTCACAAATCAATATAAAAATATCTTTTATAAAACCAAACCATACATGAATTAAAATGATGTTTTCCATTCCCTATGTCTCCTATAGATTTCTACCTCAAATGACTTGACCTAAACCTCACGAAACCGAATGAAAATCTCATATAAGAAAACAATCAATCCCAAAACCTAGGATATATCCAAATATTGTCTGATATAATCACATAGAATCCTCAATAAATTGTGATCAACAATTTCAAAACCCTCACATAGTCCCCATAACTCACAAACCTACACTATTATAGATTATAGGGAAAAACTCAATGGAATCCATCATAAAAAATATATCATTTTAAAACACTATCTTGACATAATCTAAACATGAAAAAGAATCAACCATTGTGATAAAAATGAAAAATGATCAGAATAGACTACTGAAAATTCAATTTTTGCCTCTATAACAAAGGTACACTCAAAACCCCTTGATAGAGAAGGTACACAAGATGCAGTTCAGAGTATAGGGCAAGTACTCTCACTGGTGTAAGTTTAAATTCACTTCTACATGGCTAGGGCACACCCATGGTCTACCCATAGACCAGTACATGACCATAAATAACATAATATCTATTTGTGAACTATTACATGGCTTGTACATAAATGGGTTCTTCCCATTTGACACAACATGACCATGTACCCCTCACATCAGTTGTCTTCCCAAGAACTCAATCACATGTCCAAGCCCCACTACACTACATGTCCTCAGGGTACACAATTTGTACTTCCCAATATTCTATCTTCCCTGTACACAACCATGTTTTCTAGTACATTATAAATAACTAATTAATGGATTGTACTTCAAGAAAATGATTTTTACTTACAAAACATAATATTTCCTAAATATATGGAACTCAAGGAGGGTGTTCATAAAACCACATGTAGTGTTATTAGTATTTTTGAAATATAAATGTCTTTTAACCTGTTAAAACCCCTTTATTCTACTGCGAATCACTAGATCGACCCTGTAGGTGTCACCAACAACTCAAAAAAAAGATTATAAATTAAAATAAATTACTTATGAAGATTTATTGGAAAACATTTATGATGGATTACCTCTAGGTGGAAACATCCAAAGCATGTATTCGATAAAAGGTCTACATGTACCATACGATGATCAGAACCGACTTGACTTCCCTAGAATAAACTATTTCCCAATATCCTTCTCCCTCTCTCCATATCCTTTCTCAGTCACAAAATATGAAATACACAATGTGGTATACACATTAGAAAAATGAGGAGTGCAGTCAAAAGAAAAGTAATAGAGAAAATAAATACAATGGAAAAAAGATGAATATGGAGTTGAGCCCAGCCAATTCACATCACTCACAGTTATTCATCTCCTTGGAAAAAACACTACACTCTAAACTCAAATAAAGATTTATAATTCTAATCCGGTGCTCTAAAAGTACATTACAATTGACGAGATATTCAAAAATAAATACTATTTGATTAATAAATATTAAATATTCCCCCAAAACTCAAACATCCCAAAATTACAATAAACATCAGTGATAGGGTAAAAACCCTATAATATGATAGATGGATTGGTTAAAAAATTTATTTGATATATCATGACATGAAGAATTACCATTTCCCCTAAAATTAATTCAAGAGAAAAAAAATCAGGTTTCTCATTTTTTATTGAATCATCGCAATGTGGTTTGTGGTAGTTAGTCTACATAGAATAATATATATATACCATGAGTTAAAAAATATAATAAGTATTATATCATGTTTAATTGTGGTATTCAATGTGAATAAAAAGCTAATATATTATCATTATATGAATAAAGAATAATTTATTAGTTCTATAAAACCCTTTTAGGGATTGGGTAGGAATAATGTGTTATTATAAACCACATATTTCTTATAGTATTAATATAGAATTTATAATATATATGTTTTACAAGGGTTCAATAAAATAATAATGAAAATATGAAATTTTATTAAATGTTATTCAAAAAAATAGATTAATTTATTTATGTTTAAAATTTATTTATCAAATTTTATATTGAATTATTGAATTATATTTGATTCATTTGAGAATTTAATTTATTTAAATGAGATTTAAGAAATTAATCATGGAGTATAATTATTTCTTACCACTAAAATATTGATGTAGAGTAGTTCCACATATTTTAATCTATGTTTAATGAGTCAAACATGACATGGATCTATATAGAAATTCCATGAAAATAAAAAATTCAAATTGATCAAAATGGTAAAATTATCACATTAAAAAATAAAATAAATTTGTAATGGTTTATCTTATACATGATCTCATAAATGAGTTATAACAATAGATAACCTGGAGTTACTTAAATGGGTTATATATCTTGAACTACTTTCCAATCCAAGAAATTTTTATCCCATTTCCATATCATATTAAAACATTACATTCCTTGTTTTTTCACAACATGTAAAAGATATATTCCAACAACATTTGAATATTCAACATTTTTATTTCAATATTCTGAAATTAATTTCAATATTGATATTTTATATATTCATATTTAACTAAAAAACATATATCTGTCTATCGTATGGAATGAGATATCTAGTTTCATACATTTTTTTATTTTTTATATATTTAAAATGATGAATTTGGGTATGACATAATCTATTTTTATTTGGATTTTTATCACTCCTAAGATAAATAATTTATTTTTTTAATTTAATATTTATTTACATTATTCATATAAATATTTTATTTTATTAATACACATTTGATACATTATGAAACATAATTTATCTTATATTGATTAGATATATATAATAATTCATGAATATTTACATTTAGAAAATCAAATATTTTTTAACAAATAATACGGGATCAATGATTTTTATCATAATTTTTATGTGGTAGTAATTGTTATGGAAGATTTTTTACATTTTAATCAAAATTTACTTTAAATATTTTGATGATAGATTTATTGGGTTTCTATTACAAAATAATAAGTTGATAATTTTGGATAGATCAAGGTTTGTTCACTTCTTAAATTCCTTAATAATTATCCTAATAAAGTTCCACATGACCCATGAATTTATGGATTACATTTAGTTTACAAAAAACACATCATTAATTTACCAACTTCTATAGTAGTATTAGATATAAAATTTTATTCATATTCTTCTATGGATTCTTATACAACTTTTTTTTAGAAATATTCTTGATTAAAAAACCTGATTTTTTCAAGGAAAATGTTTAGGGTTGGATTTAATGTTTATTTTTTATGTTTAGAGAATATAATGTTTTTATCCACTTATAATTTAATCTTATACTCTTATAATGAATAAAAAATTCAATAATTAATTATAGCCACATAATGATGTTCTTTACTATGTTCAAGTAAACGGCACCATGATTTAAATAGTATCGACCTTTTTTGTTTAATGTTTGTATTACATTTCAATATGTACATGACAAGAAATTCATGATAAAATATATATAAAAATTAAAAATATAATTGGTTACATTTTACCTTAATTTATAAAAATTGGGATATTGATTTATGAGAAAAAAATTCAATGTTACAATATAATTTCCCATTTTAAAATCATCAAACATTAACCTTATAATAAGTTAAAATATTTATGTATTTAAAAATAACTTCTTATTTTTTATTCCTT
The DNA here is from genome assembly GCA_963277665.1 of Viscum album. Taxonomy (NCBI): domain Eukaryota; kingdom Viridiplantae; phylum Streptophyta; class Magnoliopsida; order Santalales; family Viscaceae; genus Viscum; species Viscum album. Next base: position 1,377,561,320 of record OY728132.1, on the reverse strand, counting down.
ATAGAAAAAATTCATTATACCCTAAACTTTTATTTATTCACTCATTCGTATTATTAATATATATGAAACAGATTAGACCTTTTTGAAATTTTCAATATCTTTTTCCAGAATTAAAACTTGTTTAGAAGTATTTTATAGGTTTTTTTTAGAAGAAGAGTTAATTTGTACTGAAAATTCAGCTAGTATAATATATCCCACAATGATCATGTGTTATTCTTTACAGTATGTTGTCTAGATAAGATGGATAATTATTGGTAGGTGTGTTATTTAATTAGCAATGTTGTTTTAGTGAGGTATTTTTTGAAATATCATGGGTATAAGTTTATGCGTTTTTTAGTCTTTTTTATAGGTTTGAAAAAACTACTATGGTATGATGTGTTCTATTGTGACGTGAAGGGTTCTTGTTTAATTTTTAATTTTAACTGATGTGTTGTATAAATGGGCGTTTCACCGAATAATCACTTGATTTATAATTATAAGGGTATTTTATTTTTTGGAATTGTAATGCTGTGGTGGGGATTATTTCCCAAGGATAGTTGTCTACGGTTTGTCTAGTTTAAGGGGAAATCCTGAGGGATACAACATGATTCATGAGTGTTCAAGAATTATGTTATGAACAAAACTATTTCACTATGCACTTCTTTATTTATATCTATTTTTAATGGGTATACTTCCTAATATATTTTGAGTATCAATGCATGGTTTTTAGTCTTGGACACTAATTTTACATGACCAAGACCATCACATTGCGGTCTATTCTTCCATATTTCAAATATAAATCTTATTTTCCATTCATCTTATATCATATTTATTAGACAACTTTTTGAACATAAAAATATTATTGATTGACTGGAGTTTTCTTTAGTAATCCTTTTGTGGTTCTTGATATTTTGAATTATTTCAATGATAAAAATCATGATATTTAATAAATCCTCTCCCCTTTACTGTTTATTTCTATATCTTATTGAGGAGGCTATAACTGGGTAGATGATAAATTTTAAAGAATTTGGTTTTATTTCATGATGATGGTTGGTTTGAAATAATGTTTTGTTGGTTATTTATTGTCAATTTTATCAGTGTGATCATCTTATTTCCCTCTTTCTCATGTGGAATATCAATGAATATCTGGTTAAGGTTGGGAATTTTTGTTCACTCTTCATTTATTCATGCGTAAATGTTGAATTATAATGATATTTGATTCAGTTGGTATATGTATTTAATTGACCTAATTTAAGTAATTTTCTAATCTAAAGAAATTGGAAAAAATTCCAATCAATTATATTTTGTATATTCCTATGTCATTTTCTTTTTATTATCTCGTTTATGATGATCATAAGTTTTTATGAAACCTTTATTTTAAATAATTCATTTTCTTTTATCTATCATACATTTTTGAAAACATAATGGTATATATAAAAAGTTAGATATCTAGATCTATAATTTAGTTATGATATTATTTATATAAGTTTAGTTGAGTAAATTTAATGTTACAAAAATTGGGGGAGTTTGGTGTTTCTTGTTATGGTAATTTAATATTTCATGTTGTTTTTCCTATTTATTTATCATTTTTATGGTTTGATTTTTGGTTATGTTTTTATTATTTGGTAGTTGTTTGGATTGGTCTATATAGTTGTCAAGAGTAGGATATTATAATAGTGATGAAATTGATTCAATGGATGTTGGCTTATATTGGACTGGATATTAAGAATGTGGTTAAGTAAAATTGATGTTATGTCTCATAGTTTATTGATTATGTGTATGATTATGAATTTATGAGATATATCTTGTAATTGTATATGTTCATATTAATAAAGGAATAAAAATTATTAATTCTTTAAAATCATACATTTTTTTGTTAATAAACCATGAAGCAGGGTTCAAAATAATGCTCATTGGTTGAAATAAATGTTGATAAATGAAAAATGGGTAGATGGAAGTAAAAATAATTCTAAAATGGATGTACTATGCTAGTAAATGGATAACCTATAATTTGATATCGATGTGATATAATTGGACATTAATGATTTTATGCATGTATTTTTAGTAATTAGTGTGGTTTGGTGTGGATGGATAGTTGTGTCTGACATAGTTCATTTGTGATGATTGGTTGAATGTGGTATGTTATTGGTAATAGTAAAAATATCAATTCATTGGTGAAATTAAAAAAATTAGGCTTCTATAGTCTATTATATAAATTTTCTATTACTATTATTTCATATAAACCACTACATGAGTTCTATAACAAAAAGTAGGCCTATATAAGGATTTGGGTTCAAGGTGTTTTCCCTTATAACAAGGTTTTAGTGGGAATGGATATATAACAATTGCAACTCATTCTATATTTTTTTTATATGTAGTATATGTTATGATGCCTGGTGATTATGTTTAATGGGTTATAATTTTTTGATGATAGAGTTCTTATGAGGTGATAATGATATGGATACATGGTGAGGGTATACATAATAGAAAAAAGACATTGATTTTTTGTCATCCAAGCTTACATCACACTATTATAATATGTCGGTGATTTGTAGTTGTGATGTGGTGATATATAATGTTGTAATATTTATGGTGTGATGATTTATTAATAGGAGGTATGAGGTTGTGGATATGATGTTGTTATATGATTATGCTGATATGAAATGGATCATAGGAAAATATATATGACATCAAAGAATGATGATGACATGATCATTGAAGAAGTTGATTCTGGATAACATCTTCATTTTATTGATGTTATGTTTCTATATCTTGTATATGATATTATAGGATTGATATTTGATGAGGGAGGTTGGTTGGTCACCAGGTACATGTAACATACTGGTCAAACTATGTATTAACTGAGGGATTAGTAAGGTTTTCCCATATTTTCATGAATGTTATTGGAAATTATTCTACTCAATGAACATATTTTATGATGCCATTAAATTTATATCCCATGTTTATAGTTATATAAGTCGTATTTAGTGAATACGTTGAACATTAGAAGTTCATTATTTTCATAATATACTCATTACAGAGACACTACCATAGGAGTTACTTTCTATGGTATTTTGAATACCCTTAATGTTGTCGATTATTTCATTTTTTTAATTGTGAGATTTTGTTCTATATATTGTACAATTTATTGGTGATTTTATCATCTATTCCTGTGATTTTTCATAGAAATTTCCCCCATTATCAATGTTGTATCCCCTTAATGATTGTTTCAATCCCATGGCCTACTAAATATTGGAATTATGGGGTCATGATCATTTTAACTGAAACACCAAGAGGGTTTACCATGGGGGATATTTAAAAAGGTGTAATTAGATGTATATATGGGAGATATCATGTTGTTTGGGGTGAGGAATGTGTTGGGACTACATTGAGTTTGTAGAGATATAGTACTAATCAAACTAATTTTGTGTCAAAAAAGGGAGTGCAGTTATGATATATTTGTTAAGGGATCCATGTGATCTAATATATAGACCATAAGATTATAATAAATCCAAAGAAGGATGATACTAATTAATTGGTAAAGGCTTATGTGTGTAACCCAAATCATTCTAATTTAAACATGTGATTGAATTTAAGTGATTTTTAAGAAATTAAAATAATTCTAAATAGGTGTCCTATAATAAATTTAATGAATATATATACTAGTATTTCCCTATTTATTATTGTGAAGATTGTTTGTATGAATTAAAAATGAGTGTTCATGAATGGGTTTGTGTAGTAGGATGCACTAGTTGACCATATGAGAGTTGACCTAACCAAGTAGGATGACACACAATGAATGATTATTTGTGATATTAAATGTTCGTATAGTATGAATTATGTTATGATTTTCACTGATAAATAGATTGAGTAGTGGATTTACGGTATTAAACTTTCTATCAATTTGATCCATTCATATAGTGAGCATTGGATCACGTAGGTCATTAGTCAAATGAAGATATTCTCTTATAAATTTTAATATTTATTCATTTTTTCATAGGAGTCATATTAATAATATTTTGATCATTATAAGTAGTTCAATGTTTAGTTATTCTAATTAATATTTAATGATGTTATATGGTAAGAGTTTCTCTGTAATCATTGGGAAATCATAAGTGTCTATGACCCCATTTTCACTTTTAATAAGCTTTTTTAATTTCTTATAGACTTATCATCATGGAGTAGGATATGATATGAAATATTTAGAAACCCTTGAATATAGAGAACCATCACGATGTCACCCCATTTTTGTTGTTTACATTTCAATATTTTTTAGTGACAAAAGTGGTCAACAAAAAGATGCTTGCATAGACAGTTTCAACACAAGAGTGAAGGCATCATAATATTTCAAGCAATATGTTTATGAATTAAGGTTAATTGTTTTCAAGGTAGTTGATATTTTAATTTATTGGGATTCAACACCAAAAATATTATTCTCATTACTCTGCTATAAGTAGTTCATGTACATCTATTGGGATTTTGGGGCCCTTATGTTTTACATGCAATGATTTTTTCCATTGAAATATTTATTTCTAGACCATATTTAGTAATCAAAATTGTATAAGTTTTATCTATATATCCTTATAATCAATTCCCACTATGTATTTATTATTAGAAACATCAGGGATAAATTTCTATTATATGGGATATAGGGTATGAAGAAGATAGAGAATAATAGTGTGATAATCCGTATCAAGAGGGAAATATAGGTGAGAATGTTTTTGGAGGTGGTTCTCATCAATGTGAGTAAGTAGATGGAGAATGGAATAATCAGTTTCAATCTATGGAGTTTTTATAACAAGGTGGGATAGTGTTCTAATGAGGTACCAGTGGCTATCTTCAAACATTTTTATGCATTTTTATAATTTTTATGTTCACTCTTTTATAGTTCCTAGCATTCAATGAGCTATAAAAAAATTAGAGTCTTATAGTTCTCTTCATGTTCAATATTCTAGTTATAGGCATGTATAGTATAATTGAGCTATGTCAAGGTTGTGAGTAGATGATGCGGTCCTTCTAGTAAATCCTAGATTTCTTATAATGGTATATATATATATAATACATCATTATTCTTATAGATAAGGTTCATTATATGAATTATTTTATTGATTTATGCCAAAGGATATTATTTCATATTGTGTGGGATGAAAAAACATTATTTTCATTGAAATATGAGATCATTGGATATATTATAATTTTTAGTTCCCCTATCTTCATAGATATTAGAGTAGATATTTTTGTTTTTGGAGGTGTAGGAAATTGTTTTTTCCTAGTTTTGTGAATAGATTTTTAATCTTTTTTATAAAGAGATTATGGAATTTTTATCATTAAAGGACCCTAACAATGGGGTAGAGATACCTATTATTATTATTATTATTGATTTATTTTTGTTTGATGGAACCCTATACGTTGTTATATTTTTTGGATTCAGATTAATGATCTATTACAATGGGTTTTCATCTAGCCTAGTGTTTCTCATTATGGTACTCTTATGCTTTGAACTTAGAAGGGTGATGGTAGAATGGGATTATGAATAACATACCAAAAGTTGAGTCAAGTGAACATAATCCCCATTATATACTTAAAAATATAAATAATGTGTATAATATGTTAAAGAGTTCTAGTTGAAGGATGTGTTTATTAAAGTTGTGTTTATTAAGGATGTGTTCTGGGATTATGACGGATGTGTTTAATATGGTAGTCTGAGATGTGTTTAAATTGAATTCTAGTTGGATGGTTAGGATGTGTTTATCACCATTATATAATGTTGAAGGATGATAATTCCTAATATTTACATCTATATATTATTATATATACATTTATATCATGTTTATGTCATTCAGTTTCCAGAATAACATATCTATTTTTGTGGCCTTAATAAAAATCATGATTTATAAGTAACTACAACAGTTTGTTGTTTATTTCATCAATGAAATCCTTCTATACATAATTTAATATGATGATCATGCTAATCATATAAGGTTGGTCCTAGAGTTATATCAACACCCTCAATTGAATGATAAGTTTTCCAAGGGAAAATTCATTAAATGATAGGTGTATTTCTATGAAAATTTCATGTCCCTATAATGAGTAGTAGTGGATCGTTCCATGATATATGTAGTTGCCTCTTGATTGGATCAATGTTTTTTTAAGGTTTAGCTATATCCTATAATAAAATTAATGATTGATTTTTCTTATATATTTCCCCATCGATTTCATAGACAAAAAGGGATCATGATTTTTTATATTCAAATATGTACCATGATATGTTCGATAACAAGTTGGGTATGTTCATCAATTCTCCAATCCATAAATTTCTAAAGAAGTTTTCTTTATTATCCTCCTTCATTCCATTTCTCATCTAGACATGAGGTGTATTTTTTTAATTATAGAGTAGTGATCCATTATTATCCTTGGATATTATCTTCCTATGATAATTACTGTATTACCCATAATCTGATGCTAATAATATGGTGTTAAAATGAAAGATATATCAATATTACAAAATCAGAGATATATTTTGGACCTTTAATGATATTAAATACCATGGTATATCTTCTCATAGCGAGATTTAAATATTTATTAGAAATATTGGGAGGGGTACAAGACAAACACTAACATTGAAATATCAAATACACTGTCGAAATAAAATGTATTAATCTAATACATTGAGAATGATGCCTTCTATTTTGTTTCATGTTTCTAGTGATGCATGGAGGGTGATGTAGGTTATTACAACAATGAATCTTTGTTTGTATGGTTTTGGTGGTTGAGGTAGTAAAAATCTGAAAAAATTGTAGTCATCCTTGTTTCATAAAATGGATGTGCCACATCTAGGAGATCTTGAGGAGGAGGTTTTGTATGATCATATTATTTATAGTGATTCTCCGTAAATCTATTTAGAGGATGAACAACATCTGCTGGTTTCCGATGTGTTCTACATATTCTATCCAAGGTCTTTGTGGTGGTACCTTGCCTGTATTATTGAACCACTATAGTAATGGAACATGGATTAGTCAAGATTTATTATTCCTCAAGGAGTAGGTTATAGTGGTTATTGATGAAGAGGTTAGTTTTAATGATTTTTAAACAATTTTATTTGTGAAAATGGGTGAAATACAAGAACATTTATCTCGATGGTCTTGTTTTCTAATTGGATGTGCATAATTAAATAAGGGAGGACATATCGGTGAATTTTGTAACCAGTTTACATATAGTTAAAGGATTATATGACTATATGTGGGTGGTTATGGATTATTTTATAATATTATCTCATTTATAACGAATAAATCATTTGATTGTGGGGGATTTTTCATTAAGGATTTATGTGGAAGAGATAGTGATGTTTTAGGGGGTTATGTGTATAATCGTCATTCGTTGCAACACATGTTTTACCTTATGAGTGTGGAAGGGTCTTTAGTGATCATTTAGCACTTAAATAATCATGAGAAATATATTATAACCTAAAAAAAGATCATATTGACTGGAATATCTAGATATTAGAGGACATATAGTGTGTGTGTATTCCTGGCATCAGAGGTTTGTGGTAAAGCACTAACCTTGGTTAAGTTATAAAGTAACAATAGTTATCAATACTCTATAATAATTTCTCTATTAAATTAATTTTTATTGGTGGTCTAGTAAATAAAAATAATAATAGAATTTTTTTGTAGAGAATACAATACTTGGATCATATTTGGTGTAGAGAATAAAGGATAAGGTGTATAGAATTGGGAGAATTGTAATGTTTCAGAAGACTATTAGAAGAATAATGTTTATTGGAATAGTATACCTATGGATTTTAAGAATATTGATTATGTGTTTTTAATGATTAATACTCATCATGGTTAATTGAAATTAAATCAAGGGATTAATATGTATCATCTATTTATTAGAACCTCCAAGTTGTTTGAGTGTATAGGTGAGGTGGTGTTGTAGTTGGTGCAAACTTTATAGATGGATTGGATTCATTAAATTATCCATGTTATCCATCTTCTTTAGTATAATTTTGATGACTTTTTGTAAATTCTTTTGGATATTTGAATATTATGGATGACATAACATCAATAAAGTACCTAATTTAAAATCAAGATTATCTTGAGAGGATAATGCATTGTTGGGACATTAATTTAATATTTTTCATATGGATTCATGGTGATTTGGAGGAGAATACAAGGGAACACAATTCATTAATGACTTATTAGTATAAAAATATTCATAAATTATTATTTTTATATTCAGTGTTTTAATTTTTATTGATATATTTTCTATTTTTCTATTTTGGTCAGGTGTTTAAATTGTTGAGAGGTTCTCATTTGAATAATATCTATCAAGCATGTTTTGATATTTAGGTTGATAATTAAAATTCAAATATTGGATTTTATTTCAAATGATAATAATCATTTTTAAAAAGATATAGTGTGAATTATTGTATTATTTTACTTTTGGGTTTTGGGAGTGTTATGATATTGTTTGGAAGCATATTATAGATGATGAGTGTGGTCTTAGTTGAAATTTTATATAGATGCACGAATCCCTTAATTATTATATATTATATGATTTGGATAGTTGGATGGATAAATATAGTTTTTTAAATAAAATATATTGTATAATGATCAATTTAGTTTCAATATGGGTCTTCTGTTTCTGTGTAGGGCATATAAATGAGTTAATTCATTCTTTCTATGTAGATGGTGAAATCCTATAGAAGCAGTCAGGATTTATTATAATGTGAAATGTTTTAGTGTGATCTTACATGATTATTTATTTAACATGGTGATGGGGTTTAGTTGTAGAACCCTTGTCTAAGGTATCCCATGGTTCTTCCATTTCTTCGATCATTGCAAAATAGTGGTTATTTTTGTTTCATTTCGATTTTCATGATTTGATAAGATTTAATTACAAGGCAGATGATGGAATCATGAATAATAGAAGATAAAGAATATTTTTTACAATCCATGTAATATTTTTGAATTCAATTCTTATATAATATTTCAAGTTCTTTAATCTATGATATCCAGGGAGGATTTCACCTAGATTTCTAGATCAGGCCACTATTGTGGCATAACCAAGTTCTTCGTGTAGTGATGTTATCCGTAAATGATATATATATATATATATATATATATTAGTGTCCTATACGATTATATATAATTACAAAAACATCCATTGAACATAATTCATCATTTGGATCATCCTGATTTCTAATTGACCATACATTTTTGTGAGTTATACCTTGTGATCCATGGTATTGTTCACTTATATTATCTATAATTCCTTTTTTTCATTCATCTATAGGAGTATATAAAATTAATATTTATTTAAAATTATAAATTATTGGTCATTAACTTTTTAATAATTTGTGTTCCATATGTTTTTATGGAAACCATAAGAAGTATTAGTAGTGTGATCATCTTCCTCTCCTTACGCCCATGAATGTAATGGTTTATTCTATGATTAGTGTAGAAAATTAAATATCTAAATATTTTTATTTACATGTGAATGTGTAATGATCATTCTTCTGATTTTATTGTGTAGACAGCTTGGATTACCCCAATAATGATAATTAATTTTATGGAATAAATTGGAAGGGGATAAGGTGAATCACATATATTTCTATGATATTTTATTTTTATTTTCAATTTGATGTGTTCCTAGGTTTTTGTGGAGTTCTTGTTTGAAACTATTAAAATACTGTTGACCTTTATGTTGTCTTAAAAAAGTTATATATGTTAGTAAAATAAGATATTTATGGATTTTTTACTTTACTATTTATCCATTTGATTAAAAACATATTGAATAAATGTAATAGAATAATAAATTAGATGTTTGATGTTTCTTGGTAGAGTTATTTGATATTTCATATTGTTTTAACACTATGGTAATCCTTAATGTGGTAATATTTGGATTATGATTTATTGGTTTAATGACGGTGATTAGTCTTTAATTTTTTAGATGGTAAGATAATGTTGTGGGGAAAGTTATTATATTGATGAAATGGGCATTTTATTGAATTTACATACACATTTATATGATTATATGGTGATATTGATGTGCTTGTATTATAGTTTTCTTGGAATATAGTTTAATATGGAATCATGAGTGTATAACTAATATTGATATTTTATTAAACAAATAAAAAGATGATAATATATAAAATAATTAATGGGTTGATTTTTATTCATACTGGGTGAATAATAAAATGTGATGGTGTGGTTAATATAAAATAACCAGGGGAAAAATAAATGTCATTAAATAAAATATGATTTTTTGAAAATAAGTATATCCTAAAAATAACATTAATACCAGCAGTAAATTAAAACCTAGATCTTCATAATGATAGGGTAAAATGGTATATAAATGATGTATTGTGGCTATGTTCCGATGATAGAGTGGTCGTGCGTAGCGGGATAGTTTTGGAAGCTATAGTTGGCATTAGGTGTTATGGATGATGTATGTCAGGGGTTGTAATAATAAATTCAATACATCAGTGAGTCGACCATTATTATTGGTCAAGTGTAGTCTTTGATCTGTGTTTTATATTATTTTTTATTTTATGATATATGAATCCTGAGTTGGTAATGTGACTAAAACCCATATTCATTTTGGTGAGATAGGTCATTTCCCCGATATCTATGATGGAGGAAAAACTGATGGCCGATTTCTCTCACCCACCCTCCACACTATCTCCTCCAACAATAGTATATGACATAACGACCTATGGGTTTTTTAGTAAGCTTTAATATCTTGAGGATAATGTTCTTATGATGTGGTCATGATGTAGATTCATAGTGGGGGATGTACATTTTTGGATGAGGTCACTCCATCGATTTTTTTCATGTATAAATTCCCCAAACATAATGATTCTCTAATCTTCTGTTGTGATATGGGGATATGTAATATGACAGTGTTTTTTAACATCTTTGTTTGTAGATTTGTGGTATATAGTTTTGGATATAATTTGGTTTTGTAGTTATATTGATATAGATGATAATTTATCACAATATGTATGGAATTGTTGTGTGAGGGTGATGAGATCAGTGGGGAAGTTGTTACGAGGTACATTCTCGACATATTTTTGTAGATATTATGTCATTATATCATGTATATAATATTGGGTGAGTGAGAATTTGTAAGGATGTTTGGTTATTGACCTATTAAAGATAATGGGTAGGTTTTAGAATATATTTGTTGAGGCCTTAGTATGATTCATCCTCATTTTCATTGGAGTTCTTAGGGATGATCTATCTAGTTATACTATTATGCTCACCCATATATATATATATATTTATTTATTAATTTTTATGAATGAATATTTTATTTTTTATACAAAAATAATTTTATTTGACATAGTGAGGTTGGTGTTCTTGGAGTCATTGGCATATGTGTTTATTTTTTTTTCTGTTTTCCACACTGAGTCGTTTATGTATGAATTTTATTGCATTATAGGACTTTGGTTTTAATTATATAATGGATATGATTTGTTTTTTAACATAAGTACCGAAGTAATGTTAGAATAAATAATTTCATGTCTTATAAATATTAATTAGTATGATAATATAATGTTATATTAATTATAAATATGTTATGTAAGTTTTAAATGAAAAAAAGGAAATAGTTTTATCATAATATTTTCTTATAAGTTTTTTTTTTTAAAAAAAATTATAAATTTCAAAATTTTAATTTGAAAATGTAAATTAAAATTTTTAATTCAACATTTATAAGTTATTTTATATATACTTTTTTATAATATTCAGGAATTATTATTTTCTTAATAAATAGTGAAAAATCATTATTTTTTTATTAAAAATTGTATTTCCTTTAATGTAAGACCACAAAATTTTAAATAATGAACCTTATTTTTGATAGTGTGCATGAAACATGACAACAAGAGTGTAAGGTAAAATAATACCCTGATACTTTAAAATCAATATAATATTTAAAATATATTTTAAATATCATATTTGGGGTAGTGCACTCAACCCGGAGTTACCTTGTGTTACACTGAAGAGCTACTTTCCCTGAAAGCTTACATTACATGCAAGACCGAGTTATAACGAATAACGATATATTATTAAATATAATAAGATATAACCTAGACATTAAATTAGTTTTTATTAAAAGGGGAAACTAATTTATTAAAATATATTCTTGAAAAATATAAAATTAATTAATTGGTCAAAAATTAATTAGATATTAATATGAAAACCGATTGAATATAAAATAAAATATTATTATTTTCACAATGTTGTTTTACATTAATAGGTTTAAATAATAAAAAATATTGGGTGATATTAACATAATATAAATATAATATATTCTATATAATAATTTTTAATCTCATCCAATATATTTGATAATAATAAGATAAGAACAAACAAATTATTACAATTGAAAACCTATATTTTTATAATTGTGATTTTACTTCATTTTAATGGAAAACCCATTTTAAATCAGAATTTTTACACTTTAATTTTTTTTATTATTTCAAAATAAATTAAATATTTGAAATTATAACATATAAATTATGTTAGGATAAATTTTTTATATTTTTTTGGAAACATATAAATTTTTTAATGAATAGTTTAAATTATAGAATTTTTGTTCAACACTACATTTTCATCAAATTTTTATATAAGGATAAATTATATTTTAATTTTGTTTTAAATTTTAATTATACAATGTTTTTATAAATTAATAAAATTTAGGAGATGGTAATCAATTTCACATTTTAATTTATTATAAAAACAATGAAAACCTTTAGACATTTTTACTTTAAAATCACATTTTTGTCCCGTCTGTTGGATTAAATTTATGTTACTTTCTGCAACTTATGTGATTTAAATTTTCCAAAATTAATTCTATATTCGGAATCTTCATAATTTATAATTTCTAATAAGTCCCATTTTTTTGGACCGATAATATTAGTGAATGTTATTAAAATTAATTAAATTTATTAAGGTAAAATTAATCTTAATAATGGACAAAAACTTTAACTTAAGGGAACAAATTACCTATAAAAAGTCCAAAAAATAATGTTATACACATACATTGGTCCTAAAACTTCCATTATTTATTTTTGTTGATTTTTGAAGACTTTGTTTTGGTAAAAATGAGGGTACACCTAACTTCTTTTAAAAAATATAAAATGAGCCTTCTTCCCCCATTATAGAAGGCCACCACCTCTTCCCATTCCTCCCACCTCTTAAATAACCTAGTATCATCCAAGATATGATAATATAGATTCCAAAAAACCCTCCCCTAAATCCTAAAAGGTTCTGTTTGGGCATAAATCCATCCAAGGAATCATTTTGTTAAGAACCAAATAAAGATACCCAATTTAGAGGAAATATCTTCTCTCAAGATCTATATTTTCATTTCAATTCTACACCGCCTAAAATATATTTATTACATGGTTATATTACAAAAATAGTACCCTAAGTATAATACGATTTTTTATGTAAATGTATAGACCTAATGATACAAAAAATATCCATATAATGGCTAACAGATATATGGTTTCTGTGTTTGGAAAACTACTACCTCATGAAATGATGATTGTTCATTATTCCATTACCACCTCTCATGGTGGCTATTATGATGTAAAATATATTTATATATTTTACATATGATATTTATAATGTATTTATGTTTCAATAATTTTTTATTTGAAACATACCTTTATGATTTCCATTTTCTATAAATATGATAATTTTGCTTGAGGAGGTGTGGACTACCGCCCCCTCCAAGCAATATAACTTGTTCATGCCATACATGGAATATATAAAGTATCGTTTTAATATACCTATGTAACATATATAACATATATATGATAATAAAATTATAATATACATATGTATTATTTATTTTTCATTCTTTTAAAACAACAATGAAAAAAGTAGCATTTATGCGTGCGTACAACCAATCGTTTCCAGGAACGGTGCACTTCATTTCTAATCTCCATTTATAATTGACCAATATAAATAAATATTTACTTAATATATATGATAATTAATTATTGGATTACATTATGGATATGATTATATCAAGATCTTATTAATAGGAAGAAAAAAATGAAAAGTCAAATTATACCTGAGAATTAATGGAAATTGACACCTGAACTAGTTAAAATATTGAATGAGTTTTAACGAATGGGTAATAAAATATTATAATGAATTAATATATGATATAATAAACATTACTATGATTATAATATAATTTAGTAACATATTTTACACCACTATATAAGAGTATAAATACCACAAAATAAAAGTAAGGGCATGGAAAGGGATTTCTTTTTAATTCACAATCCATAGAGACATAGGTTTTTTGTGAACAAATTCACTTTTATTTGGTTCATATAAATCCATTTGAAATGTTTTATCATTAATATATTTATTATTAGGATATAATAGGTTTCATTTAATTCATGGGTAATTATGATTTAATTTTTTTAATGTGGTATGGGACACAATGGAATGTTTTTATATTATTTTTCCACAAAAATAATTTAAGGTCAACAAACCAAATTGTTACTAATAATTATCGGATAAATTATTGATAAATCTATATTATTCATTAAATATGTATATTTTATAAGTAATATTATTTATTAGATATGTGAGGAATGTTTTGGACTAGTAATACATAGGTTGGTGACCATTTAATACAATCCCTAGAGGTTGTAGACCGATTAATGAAAGCTCCTTGATGCTTTGGTAGTATCATGAGACATATTAGTTTTGTAATGGCCCAGACCTCTCAGGTTCATTCCATTTCTGAAATCTAGTGTTTGAGATGTAATGAGAGGGAAGGGTGGCGTATCCCCAACACTAAATTTCTAGTTATGTGAACACTTACATCGGTATGTTCGATGTGAACAGTTCCATCGATGAGGTCGATGTGAATAGTTCTATAGGTGAGGTTGACATGAACAGTCCCATCGTTAAGGTCGTAGTAAATAGTCCCACTGGTGAGGTTGAGGTGAATATTTCGATCGGTGAGGTCGATGTGAATAGTTCCATTGTTGATGTCGATGTGAACATTTCAATTAGGGAGGTCGATGTGAATAGTTCCATCGGTGAGGTTGAGGTGAACAATTGTATCAGTGAGGTCGATGTGAACAGTTCCATCATTGAGGTCGATGTGAACAGTTCCATCGGTGAGGTTGACGTGAATAGTTCAATATGTGATGTTGATGTGAACATTTCCATCGGTGAGGTCCATGTGAACAGTTCCATCAGGGAGGTCGATGTGAATAGTTCTATCGGTGATGTTGATGTGAACAGTTCCATCAGTGAGGTCAAGGTGTATAGTTTCAATAGCGAGGTTCATGAACAAAGTTTTTCCATTTCCAAATTTCAAGATAATGAAAAGTGTTTCTAGAACGGTGAGGTTCCAACGTTGTGGTTTTAAAGGTGAGGTTCATGAACAATGTTTTCCTTTGCCCAATTTCGAGTTCATGAATAGTGTTTCCAGAATGGTGAGGTTCCAATGGTGAGGTTTCAACAGTGATGTTTAGGAATAGGGTTTTTACTTTTTAGAATTTTGAGTTCATGAAAAGGTTTTCCATAATAGTGGGGTTCCAATGGTGAGGTTTCAATAGTGAGGTTCATGAAAATTATTTCCCCTTTGCGAAATTTCGAGTTCATGAAAAGTTTTTCCAGAATGATGAGGTTCCATGGGTGAGGTTTCAACTGTGAGGTTTATGAAAAATGTTTTTCTTTTTCAAAATTTCGAGTTCATCAATAGTGTTTCCAGAACATTGAGATTCTATTGGTGAGGTTTCAACGTCGAGGTTCATGAACAATGTTATTCATTTGCCAAATTTTGAGTTTATGAACAATGTTTCTTGATCGGTGAGGTTCCAACGATGATGTTTCAATTGTTATGTTCTTGAATTGATATATTCCATTGCAAAATTTTGAGTTCATGAATAGTGTTTTTGAACGGTGAGATTTCAATGGTAGCCTCTTTCCATTGCCAAATTTTGGGTTTATGAATAGTATTCCAGCTTCCTATAGTTTTCCCCTATGTCGTTTCCTTTGACATAAAATGCATTTAAATTATTTTTTATGTACTATAAGGCTGATTCAATGGAAATAACTTCTATATTAATTTTTCCAAAGGCTCTGAATGCTTTTAATCGGTCAAACCACATGGTTTAATGTGATTCACATTAAATAGAAAATCCAGTGTATCTTAAACTACCGCTCTGTTAAATCTTTTAAAGGGGTGAGATATCATCCTCCCTGGTTCTTCCTTTTTGTTCTCAACAGCGAGATGCTCGGACCATTCATTCTACCCCAAAGGAGTTTCACAATCATACATTCCTCCTTCGATTGGTTCCCCTCAGTTTTTGATTCAACCAAGAGGTATTAATCAATATTTGATATAAGGTATGATCTATCGACATTCTTTTGGATTCATCTCCTTCTATTTCTCCTTTCCCTTTTATGAAATTATATCTCCATGTTCCTAATAGAAATTTCATGGGTATTGGAAAATGTGGTGGTGTCTATGCATCCTTAGGTGGATATAGTTGTCACGGGAGAAGAGATCGTAACCAGTTGTGTGGCTCATTCTCATATAAATAATGCCAATAATCATTTGAGGTAGGGGATTCGTTGCATATCTTTTCTTTTATATGAAACTGTTTAGTTATCTTGGTTTATCTCACTAGATCACAATGGAATTGAAATAATAATTAATTGAACCGTATAAATAAATTGATATCGACCGTATTTTATTGCATATTGTTTTTCTAGATAGTGTGATATATGTGCTTTATTTGTTTATCTTTTCATTCTTGATGGAAATTGGTAAAAATGTAAATATAGAATTAATTGATAATTTTTTAGATAAATATTAAGATGCATGTGAATTATTCTAATTGTTGTTGTGGTAATTTGATGCTAATAAAATTTATGCAAAAAGAATATTTAATCAATTTGTGATAGATTACTATTTAGGTTTCCTGAAGATGGAACTACAAATAATAAACCGGTTAATTCAAGATGGATTAAAGAACTGGTTGTTTAATAAAATATTATTCGTTGTAGGGTTCTGAGTTACCCTTTTTCTTGTTTAAGGGAAAAGATCCCATTTGATATGCTGTATTTTTTCTACTGCTTTGTTTGTGATGTGATCCTGGAAGGAAATTGTGATATTTCAGGGGGCAGGGAGACCTATTGGTTGTGGAAGTAGTTGACGCGTAGAGTGGTGAGATGCATCAGTTTAGGCATGTGGGAGTCAGGAAGGACCTTGGGAATAATGAAACAGGTTGGATGTGGATGCTTGGATGCTTTCTCATTCTTGTTGATTATTTATCTACTTTACATTCCCCACTACTGAAGGTCGCTAGTCTTACTTCCCCTTCTTCCAAAAGGGATGAAGACGTGTGAGTTATTCCACGTGCTTCCCATTATTAGCTTCTCAATGGTGGTTGGGTCTATGCTCTTGCTATAGGCCAAAAAGACTCGATGGGTAGTTCCTTTATTTATTGTGTTGATCCCCCTTGTGTTTAGTAGCATAGAATGTTTTTCTAGAATACATAGGAATATGCAAAAGTAATTCTATAAATTAATAATTGAATAAATGATGTTAACCTAAGTGGTTGGATCTTTCTGGGACAGAATGCTGTGGTTACAATTTAAAAGGACATTGGACTTTGGGTGTGATTATAATGATATTTAATATGGAATTTTAATGGGTAAATAATTCCTATATAATT
Source organism: Viscum album (assembly GCA_963277665.1). Classification (NCBI taxonomy): domain Eukaryota; kingdom Viridiplantae; phylum Streptophyta; class Magnoliopsida; order Santalales; family Viscaceae; genus Viscum; species Viscum album. The sequence goes on along the minus strand of OY728132.1, from coordinate 1,377,543,610 downwards.
AATTAATGTAATGTAAAAATGAAAAAAGGGAATGAAGTAATGTAATTTTTCTCTTTAAATTGTTGTTTGCTTATAAGATACATAGTCTTAGAAATGGCAGTCGGGAGTCTGAGAGATGTTAGATGTTGTTGTTTCTAAGACAAGGTTATGACCATAGTGTGGTTGTGAGATATATTATATTCTGTAATTTTATTGTTTCTATATTCTACTCTACCCCATTTGATAGGTAAACTAACAACTCAGAAATTATGAGCCTTGGGGCGAGGGGGGGGGGGTGTTTTCCCCATCATTTTGGTGGGAGGATGGATGGATGAATACCCCATTTGTCCCCACTCTCTTCTCTCGGTAGTTACTTGTGATGGTAGGAAAAGCGGTTATTTTTCTACAAATATGTGTGTATAGGGCTGTAATGGCTTGTGGTTTTTCCAACACATATATTTGGAATATTGTTTCCTATGGAAAACTATAGGTGTAATAGGCATTGGCTATGATTGTTTGAGGATCCTTACTCAATGTATGGAATATAATGGATTGAGGTTTAATACTTGACATATGACACACATTATGTGAGCTATGGTTGTTCCCAGAAACTACCTAGTTACTTTGCCTAAGTGAACGTGGTGATTTTGTTGCACGAGGTGCATGTTGTGGTGATTTTCTCAGGTGCCTACGAGCAATTTTTTTGAGAGAGATTCTTAGGGATTGCGATGTTATGGAAAAGAGGAAAACCTATGTGGAATTTGTAGTGGTGTACCATTTATATTATTTATTATATTATATACTATTGTATGTGATACATGGTGAGAGTAGCCATGGTAAGGATGGGAACTATGTATAGCTGTTTAGGTGATGAGTTAGTTTCACAGGTTGTTTATTGTGATTTATCTTTCTTACTCTACTTTTTCACAAGAAGCTCTGAGGAGGATCCTATTGAGTATACTATTATACTCACCCTATGTATATATAAACTATTTTTCAAGTATCTCAGAATAGGTTGGAGATCATGCTGGTTAATACTATCTTGGGTTTGCTGGAGCTGTTCGGGCTTCGTGGTCGCTGTTATTTTTACATTCTTTTGGGCAATTGCAGTTTTCCGCTTTTAGTTGTAGTAGTTTTTCATTACATTACATATGTGCACATAGTATTTCTTTTATATTTTTTTCTGAGTTAGAGTTGTTTCGTGTCTGTAATATCTCTCTCTTTCACATGTGTTCTCTTATAGGGAAATGCCTCCCATCTGTGTGTTTACTATACCCTCAGTGCTTGTTGTCAACTTGGGGCATACTAGAGACGAGACATGGGGTTCATTATCTCCCTTATCAAACTACTGGCCTAATAGGGGTAAAATTTTTGTGGAGGGGGTCATGACAGAGTGGTATCAGAGGTTTGGTTGAGAGTTAGGACAGAGATTGGTGTTAGGCACCTGTGTGGTCACACGGGGTTGAAGGGAAACAATGTCAGTCAAGTTTATAAAGTGCTATAAACATTGAAGACCAGTTAAGATATAAGCATTTAATGCCCTCTATGATCTAATGTATGGACCCTTAATTTTACAATGGGTACTAAATAAGGTGATACTAGTTTCAGGGTAGAGACATAGGAAAGAATCATGCATTATTCTTCTTTCTGCTTTTGTTTGAATAGGTACACCATGGGATAAGGTAACCAAAAAAGATTAAAAGAAAAAAATTATTTAATTAATGATGATCCTTCTTTATTATATGTTTAGGGGATCTAACTGTTTGTTATTTTACAGTTATGGCTCTAGGTCAACGTTCACATCTAAATCTCATTAATGATGTCTAGCAGGCTGTTCCATCAGATCTTTGCTAGGTAGAGGTTGACGATGGAGACACATGTAGGAGGACACTCCTGGAGTTTTAGCACAAGAGTTTGTAGAAGTATGAGTGCTCCATTTTAGATTCATCCACAAAAGACTTGTTGGTGGAGGTTGAAATAGGCATCAGTTCGATCTGTGCACAGAAGGAGCACTAGGTTTCCATGGTTGTGATGATTATTCGTGGAGCAGCGAGGCGATGGTAGTTCTTGTTCCTCAAGGATCTCCCTGAGTTAGCGATCTCATGGGAGGAGTTCATAGACAAGTTTAGAGTTGAGTTTCTTTATTTGACTACGAAGGTGTCCAGTCACCAGGAGCTTCTTAACCATTGACATGGAGATTCCGTGTGAGAGATTTTGGAATCCATTTCAAGAACCTTTTACAATATTCTTCAGTTCTGTTTCTAGATAAGGAGGCCAGGGAGAGGAATTTTGAGGTATCTTTACATCCAAAGATCTATCACAAGGTAAAACCATTTATGTTGAAGATATATCTTGAGGTAATAGAAGGGGAAGAGGTCATTGAGAAGACTTTGGCCAGAATTGGATCATCATGAGAGATGAGTCGTCATGATTCCACATGACGTAGAGATGTGGTTCGGGGTTACTAGTTTTTAGGGAAGAAGAGTTTCCATTCAGTCGGGGGTAGGTCCCAGCCCTCTGCATCACATTTATTTGGGGGAAGAAGCTCTCAGGACTGTGCTAAGAGATCAGGAAATTTTTTTCTTGTGGTGGTTGAGGTCATCAGCAGTGAGAGTGCCCCACCTTTCATAGCAGCCATCGTAAAACAGGTGTTCTTCTCTAGGTTCCTCCTTTAAGGATATTCCAGCCGAGGCAGCAGAAGAAAGTTGAATTGACTTTAGATCATAAAAGGGTAGATGGGGAAGGTAGAGGAAAACCCCGTGACACTCATTTTCATCAGATAGTAGATATAAACTGTGGTGGTGGTCGTCATTAGGGTCAGATAGTCCATGGAGGAGGTCGTGGTCAGCTTCATGCTTTTGCGTTTCCATCTCCTGGAGATCTAGATGTCGTTCGAGGTACCCTTTTCGTGTTTTCTATATTGGTGTATACCTTATATAATTAAATAGATACACACTCTTTTATATCACCTACCCTTGTCCATGATTTGGGACTTGAGGTACAGAGGTTTCTAGTTCCCTTGGTGTTGACTACACTAGATGAAGGTTGAGCTGACTTGTTGATGTATGTAGAGATTGTGAGCTAGTGCTAGGGAAGCACTGATCTAGGGAAAATTTCCTATGATTACAGATACCACCATAGGATTTCATCCTGGTCATGGATTTGTTTTATTTGGTCTAGGCTATCGTGGTTTTCTTCAGGAGTCAGGTGGTGTTCTTCGATGATGATGGAGAGCCAGTGGTGTTTGTTGGAAAGAATTACACTCGGATGGGTTAGAGGCGTGTTCCATACTTATCATCCATGATGGCTGAGCTAATTGTAACATCTTCGTAGGTTCAGTAGCTGGAGTTTCCTATGGTCATAGAAGAGTACCCTGATGTCTTTTCAGAAGAGGTTGTATCATTACCCCCTCAATGAGATATTGAGTTTGGGATCGAGATAAAACTATGGGAATATAATATATCTTTTTCTCATTATAGGATGACCACTTATGAGTTACGAGAGCTATGTATAAATCCAGATGGTATATTATAGAGCGGTTTTGTTCGGCTGAGTGTGCCAGTGTGGGGTGAAATTATTTTGTTCGTGAATAAGGATGCCAACATTTTATGGTTTTCTGTCAATTATCGTCTCTTAAACAATGTCAAACTGAAGAATACCTATCCTCTTTCATGGATTGATGATTTATTTGATCAAATTAAGGGTGAATGTTAGTTTGTAAAGATTGATTTATGGTTAGGATATCATCAGATGCATGTGAAGGATGAGAATATCCCAATGAAAACTTTTCATTGTCATCATTGGAATTATGAGTTCATTGTAATGTCATCTAGCGTGACAAATTATCTCGCTATGTTCATCTAATTGATGAAAGATATGTTCTGTGATTTCATGGACAAGTTCCTGGTGGTTTTTATCAAAGACATCCTTGTGTACTCCGCATATGAGGAGGATCATGCAGAGCATGTACACTCCTTTTTGGGAGTTCTTTGACAATATCAACTATTCAGGAAGATGTAGAAGTGTGAGTTTTGGGATCAAGATGTCTACTTCATGTGGCATGTTATGTCCCAGTAGGAAGTAGATATGGATCCATCGATGATTGAAGTAGTTGTGTCTTGGGAAGTCCCCAAGACATTATCAGATGTGCGAAGTATCTTGGTCTCGTAGGATACTATGTGAGGTTCGTAGATGATTTCTGTCTAGTAGAGACTCATCTAACAACTTTGACCAGGAAGGATCAGCTGTTCATATGGAATGATCACATTCAGGTAGAATTCTATTATTCAAAAAAGTTAATGTGTGTTCTAGTTCACTGTCTTCCATATGAGGGTGTTTAGTTTGCTGTTTTCTGTGATGCTTCGCATCTGTGGTAAGGCTATGTTCTGATGCAGGAAAGATCAGTTGTTTTTTATGGGTCTTCTCAGTTGCTTCCCCATGAACGTAACTATTCCACCCATGATCTAGAGTAGGAAGTCGTGGTGTTTTATATGAATTTATAGAGACATTACCTCATTGGAGGGCACTTTTTGGTTTTCAATGGTCATCAGAGCCTGGGGTATTTTTATCCCTATGTGACTTAAACATATGACATTGTAAGTGGATGGAGTTCATACATGAATACAACTTCAAAATATCATATACACCTAGAAAGGGGAATTTTCTAGCTGACGTGCTAATTAAAAAGTTATGTAGTGATGGAATGTGTGAATTCGGTGACTCCAGAAGAGTAATGGAAGAACTATCAGGATAACATCTTGATATAGGTGTTGTTGGGGGGGCATATGTTGTCTTTTTCCGATGATGGTGCATTCATCTCTAGTGTAGCAGGAAGAGGAATCCCTATTGGGGGATATAGAGTTGGAGGTCTGGAGAGACCGAGTTGTATGTGGAAAATCCCCTAATGGTTGGTCTGAGGATGAATAACACCAAGTGTTGTATCATGGAAGGATATTTGTTCCTTTGGAGATTCATGAGATGATTCTCAAAGTGTTCCATAGTTCACCTTTATCAGTGCGTCTTGGCATGGAAAAGATGTACCGAGCCTTGAAGAGTTAGTTTTGGTGGTCTAGGATAAATTGTATAATTGCGGAGTTTGTGTCTTAAAGTTTGGTTTTCTAGAAGGTGAATGCCGAACACCTTGGTCCTGGTGGTCTGATCCATCCATTATATGTTCCTCAGTGGAATTGGGAGGATATCTCAATAGACCTTGTTACTGGTTTAACTCGAGGTCAGGGAGGACATGATGCTAATTGTGAGGTATTGCACTGTTTAACAAAATCATCTCACTTCATAGGGTTCAAGGAGTAAATTTCAGTGGAATTTTTATCGAGGAAATATCTGGAGGAGGTTGTGAGACTTTGTGGAGTCCCAAGGATGATATTTTCTAATGAAGATGCTTGTTTTACCACCAGGGTGTGGATATGACTCCATCATGATTTCGGTTCTCAACTATTCCGTAGCACTGCTTTTTATCTGTAAACATATGGTCAGAAAAAGTGACCCATCCAGACTATTGAAGACTTTTTATGCTCTTGTGTCCTGGATTTTGGAGGTACATGGAAGAGGAACATACCCTTGGTGGAGTTCAATTTCAACAATAGTATTCACTCCACCATCAGTATGGAACCATTTGAATCCTTGTATGGATGACATTTCTCTTCTCCGTTGTGCTAGATTGGGGTCAAAGAGTCAACAATTCTCAGATCGGAACTAGTGTAGAATACAACATAGATGGTTCAGTTGATTTGTGAGAGGATGAAGATAGTACAGGATTGTCCTATATCATTTACCCATCAAAGGAGGAGACCCTTAGAATTTGATGTTGGGGATCATGTGTTTCTGAAGGTGACTCACCACTGTGGGCAAGGATGTTTTGGTCATGGGAGTAAGATTTCCCCCCAGTTTTTCGAGCCCTTTTTAGGTTTTGGATCATGTTTGAGCCATGGAATATCTAGTAGCACTTCCCCCACTTATGAGACAGATACATGATGTTTTCAATGTATCATAGATCCGTCGATATTTTCATGACGACTCGTATGTCATCGATTGGGGACAGATCAATGTGGATGACGATGCGGCCTTTGAGGAGCGACTTGTGGAGATCTAAGCGCATAATTCCAAGGGGTTTCATGGGTGTTTTATCCCCTGGTTTTATTTCATGTGGCAACAGAGTTGAAAGGATGAGAGTACCTAGGAACGCGAGTCATAGATAAATGATCAGTACCTAGAGTTTTTTGATGTTTAACTCTTTTCATATAACAACATTTGCTTTGTGGTTTTAAACCTTTCATGTTTATGATATGGCTTTCTTTGGTTGCTTGTTGTGACTTTATCTCTTCTTAAATATATCTCTATGGTTTTTTTTGGATTTTTTTTTTTGGATTTAGGTTGGTTTTGAATTCTCGAGGACGAGAATGTTTTGAGAGGTATCTAATGTAATGGCCCGGAACTCTCAGGTCCAATCCTTTATAGAAATCTGGTGTTTGAGGTGTTCTGGGAGGGCAAGGTGACATATCCTAAACTCTTCTCCCAATTTCTAGCTATGTGAAATGATCCATCGGTGTGGTCGATGTGAAAAGTTCCATAAGTGAGGTCGACGTGAACAATTCCATCCGAGAGGTTGGGATGAACAGTTCAATTGGTGAGGTCAATGTGAACCATTCCATCGGTGAGTTCTAGGTGAACAGTCCCATCGGTGTGGTCAATGTGATCAGTTCCATTGGTGAGGTCGATGTGACCATTTCTATCGGTGAGGTCGATGTGAACAGTTCCATCAATGAGGTGGAGGAGAACAGTTCCACCAGTTAGGTCGATGTGAACAGTTCCATTACTGAGGTCAATGAAAACTGTTCTATCGATGAGGTCGATGTTAACAGTTCCATTGGTGAGGTCCATGTGAACAGTTACATCAGTGAGGTTGAGGTGAACAATGTCAACAGTGAGGTTCATGAACAGTGTTTTTCCTTTGCCCAATTTCTAGTTCTTGAAATGTGTTTATAGAATTGTGAGGGTTAAATGGTGAGGTTCATGAACAGAGATTACAGAATGGTGAGGTTCTAATAGCGAGGTTTCAACAGTGTGGTTCATGAACAATGTTCCTCCTTTTCCAAATTTCTAGTTCATGAATAGTGTTTTCAGTACATTGAGTTTCCAATGGTGAGGTTCATGAAAAATGATTTTCCTTTTCCAAATTTTGAGTCCATGAACAATGTTTCTAGAAAAGTGGGGATCCAATGGTGAGGATTCAACAGTGAGTTTCGTGAACAGTTTTTTTCCATTTACAAATTTTATGTTCATGAATAGTGTTTCCAAAGCGGTGAGGTTCCAACAACGAGCATTCAATAGCGAGGTTCATGAACAATGTTTTTCCTTTTCCTAATATGGAGTTCATGAACAACGATTCCAAGACGGTGAGGTTTTAAATACAAGGTTCGTGAACAATGTCTTTCTTTTTTCCAAATTTTGAGTTCATGAACAGTGTTTCTAGAACGGTGAGGTTCCAACAATGAAGTTTCAACTATGATACTCATGAAAAATGTTTTTCCTATTCCAAATTTTGAGTTCTTGAATAGTGTTACAAAAATGGTGAGGTTCCAATTGTAGCCCCTGTCATTTTCTAATTTTTTTGTTCATTAACAACGTTTCCCGCTACCTACAGGTACTCCCCTTTGATGTTTCCTTTGACATAAAAGGCATTTAAAACCTCTTTTTAAGGACTCTATGGCCGATTCAAAGTTCATTACTCCTATATTAATTTTTCCTAAGGCTTGGGGTGCTATTACATGGTCAAACCATGTGGTTTAATGTGATTCTATTTTAATGGAAAATCTAGTGTATCTTAAACCAATGCTTCGTTAAATCTTATAAAGTGATGAGATATTATCCTCCCTAGTTCTTCCTCCTTGTTCTCATTTATGAGACGCTCAAGCCTTTCATTCCTTCCTTTAGGAGTTGCAAAATCAAACATTCCTCTGTGGATTGGTTTCCCTCAGTTTTTGATGCAAACAAGTAGTATCGATCAATCTTTGATATAAGGTTTTATCTATCATCATTTTTTTGGGTTCATCTCCTTATATTTTTTCATGACATTTTATGGAAATCTATATCCATGTTCTAAATGAGATTTTCATGGGTGCTGGCTAATTTGGCGGTGTCTCTGTATCCTCATGTGGATACAGTTGTCACGACAGAGGAGATCTTAACCAATATTGTGCCTCATTGTTGTATAAATAACATCAAGAACCATTTGAGGTAGGGGATTCGTTGCTTCTCTTTTCTATTACATAAAACTGTAGATTTATAATGTTTTATCCCACTAGATCACATTGGAAATGACATAATAAATATATGAACTGGTTATGTAAATTGATATCAATCTTATGTTATACCTCTTGTTTTTTCATGATCGTGTGATATCTTTGCTTTCTCTGTTTAGATTTTCTTTCTTTATGGAAATTGGAAATGAATGTAAAGACAGAATTAATTGATAATTGTTTGGATAAAGATAAAGAGTCATGTGAATGAATCCATTTTTGTTGTTGTAATTTGATGGTAATCAAATTGATTTAGTAAGCATGATTAATCAATTTGTGACAGATCAATCTTTAGGTTTACTGAAGATGAAACATATGAATAATAAATCATTTAATTCAAGATGGATTAAATTACTAGTTTTTTGATAAAAGATAATTCCATGTAGGGTTAAGAGTTACCATTTTTATTTTTTAAGGGATAATATCCCATTTTATATGATATTTTTTTTCCGACTTATTATGTTGTGATATGAGCCTGTAAGGATGTTGTGGTATGTGGGGGTTTGGAGGCCAATTGGTTGTGGAAGCAGGTGATTCCTAGAGTGGTGAGATGCATCAGTTTATGCATGTGGTTGCCGGGAAGGACACCAGGGATGATGAAATGTGTTGGATATGAATGTTTGGATTCTTGATGATTCTTGTTGGTTTTTTTATCTACTTTTCATTCCCCACTACTCAAGGTAGTTGGTCTTTCTTACCCTTCTTCCTAAAGGGGCGAAGAAGCATGGGGTATGCCTCCCGATTTCCGTGTTTAGCTTCTTAAGGGAGGTTGGGTCTATGCTCTTGCTATAGGTGGAAAAGACTTAATGGGAAGTTCATCTACTCACTGTGTTGATAACACAAGTGTTTAGAACCATATAACATTCCTCTAGAATGCTTGGAAATATGGAAAAGTAATGCTGTAAATAAATAATTTAATAAATGATGTAAACCCAAGGGTTTGGAGCTTACCGGGACGCAATACTGATGTTTCAATTTAAAAGGACAGTGGAATTTGGTTGTGAATCTAATTAAATTTAATGCTAAATCATTAATGGTTAATTTATGCTTAAATAATTAGTTAACGTGAAGTGAAATGGATAAAAAGGGAATGAAGTAATGAAATTAATCAATTTAAATGGTTGTGTGCTTATAGGATACCTAGTCTAAGAAGTGGAAACTAAGAGTTTGAGAGACGTTAGGTGAAGTTGGGTCTATGACTAGGTTATGATCATAGTGTGGTTGTGAGATATAGTATTTACTATACTTTTTGTGTTTCTATATGATACTCCACCCCATTAGTTAGAGAAACTGACACCCTAGGGATTTAGAGCCCTAGGGGGTGTTTTCCCCGACATTGCAGTGAGAGGGCGGATGGATGACTACCCCCTTTGGCCCCGCTCTTATCTCTTGGTAGTTACCTGTGATGATATGCATAGTGGTTATTTTTCCCAATATAAGTATGTAGAGGTATTTAATGGCTTGTGGTTATTCACACACATATATTCTAAATATAGTTTTATATGGACTACAATATGTGTAACGTGTTTAGGCTATGATGGCTTGAGGATCCTTATTCGTTGTATGGGATAAAATGGATTGATGATTAATACCTGACATATGATACATATTATGCAATCTATGGTGGCTCGCAGAAACTACCTGGTAACATTTCTTATATGGATGTGATGTTTTTATGCATGAGGTATATGTTGCGGTGCTTCGCCAATGAGTTTGTGGGCAGTCCATTTTAGAGAGAGATGCTTAGGACGTATGACGTTGGGGAAAAGAGTTAAACCAATGGGGAAGTAGTAGCAGGGAACCATTTATATTTATTATTATATTATATACATATGTATGCGATACTTGGTGAGAGTAGCCATGGTGAGGCTAGGAACATAGTATACCTGTTTTGGTGATGAGTTAGTTTCACTTGTTGTTCTATATGCTTTATCATGATTTCATTAATATTTTATGAGAGGATCCGGGGGGGATCCTACTGAGTATACTATTATACTCACCCTTTGTATATATAAACTGTTTTTCAGGTCACTTGGAGTGGGTTGGAGATCAGGATGGTTACTAATAGTTTGGGGTTTCATGAGCTATTCAGGGTTCGTGTTCGCTGCTATTTTTTAGATTCTTTTGGGTACTTATAGTTTTCCCCATTTATTTGTAGTAGTTTTTCATGACATTACAAATTTTCACATGGTATTTATTTTATATTGTTTCCAGAGTTGTAGTTGGTCGGTGTCTGTATTATCACTCCCTTTCGAATGTGTTCTCTTAGAGGGTAATGCCTCCCATCTGTGTGTTTATTATACCCTTAGTGCTAGTAGCCAACATGTGGCCTACTGAAGGCATGACTCTAGGTTCATTATCTACCTTCTAATATTGCTGGAAAATGAGGGGTACACTTTGTGTGGAGGGGGTAGTGAAATGATTTCTAGACTAGATGGGTTTTAACTGGATTGAAATACCATGTTATGAATGGTCTTGCATGTACTAGTTCCATGTACCTATGAAACATGGAGTCTAATAATAAATACTTTACCTAATTTAGTTTTAGTTATTATTAATCCACGATATTTTTGATTGAAATAAATATATATACATATAATAATCTGTTCATTGATTAAATGGCATGTGTTTTCATGTCTTACCTTTACATATTGAATTTTATTTATATAGTATTCTTAATGGATTTTTTTATGAGTTATTTACCCTTACATGTTAATTTATTCTCATTAATTCATTATTTATTCTTATTTATTTTCATTTAATGAGAATTTGAGATCACCCTTATTATGTTTCATTTTAACAAGTTTTGAAGAATAAATCATTAAAAAATTATTTATGGATATTGTTTATTTCATTTTATTTTGTATTATGTTTGTATTTTTTATTTCATAATTTATTATGGGTATCATGAATGTAATAAGGCTTTCCAAGACTACTAAACTGATCCATCCCTTAGGATTTAATTCCTCTTAATCATTCTAATGTAATAAAACAATTCACCGACTCCATGGTTCTATGGTATGGGTGTTAATATTGGTATCAGAGGATTTTTAGCATGAACCGTGGAAACTAGATATAGAAAAGTTATGATAGAGAGTACAACCCTAAGAAAGACATAGATGATAGGTATATAAGAACATCATAAAATTTTTCTAAGATAGTGATTGTTTGGATATACCTAGAAATACATCCCAGTTTAGATAAAAAAAGGGGGAATGGTTCTAGAATAAATGTACCTAGGAGTAATAAAATCTACACTTTGTTTCAGGCCTGAATTGGGGAAACATGGTAAAACACAACAGGCCTTACTACACACCATGTTTGACACTGTCGCGGCCTATTATTATGATTATTCACATATTTCTTTACCTACCATTATGATTGATTTAAAATTAAATATTTCCCCAATGTAACCATTGTTTATGATTTTAGGAATCATAATGCATAAATTTATGTTTTGTGCTATACAATATTTAGTGTTATAGAAGGGTGACAAATCTATTAGATAATACAGTCTATTTCATTGTGTAGAAATAGTACATGGAAGGAAAAATGGTGTTAGGAAAATGTAGATATTTCCCTAGATAGGAAACAAATATAGATAGTATTGGGAATGAACAATTTATGGATATATTACGAAAACATAGTCCGATTATAATAATGAACCTTTTCTAAATAAAGAAATCTATTCAATGGAGAGAATATCTTATGCTGGCTCACTTTATCTGGTAGAAGACCCCATGGCGTAATGGGACTACTAATACAATTATACATGACTAATAGATTAAGTCTATAGAATAGATATTTACTTCCATGGAATGAAGGAAAAAGGAAAAGGTTACACTATCAGTCTATTGTCTCTAAGGTGATGCCGACGAGTGGTGGCCTTTAATCCTGAATAAATGGGAAGAAGAATAAATAGAACTCGTGGAATGTAGATAATTTAAGGAGACATTTTTCGATAAATAATTTTCTTATGATCAAAAAATTAAGACGAAGATGATGTTATATAGCTTAATGAAAAAGGAAGAATATACTGTTGCATATTGTGATGATACCATTACAAGGTTAACTAGGTATTTTGTGGATTATATGCACTACATAGAGTGCAAGATAGAATAATTTTTTGAAGGACATAATCTAATTCTCCAATGGTTTCAAGTGTATCTAAAATTTTATTCATTTGATTGAATAGATTTATGTGCTATCAAGATAGAGAAAGAATTATTCATGTCCTATAGATTCAAGGAAAATCAAGAGAATAAGAGAACATATAAACACCATGAAAAGGGGAATGATTCAAAGGATGTTGAGGGAATGGAGCATTTTCCAAGATGTTATAATTTCATAACGAATAACCCAATTAAATTCATGAAAGGATTCAGAGTTTATTAAATTTGTTGAGAAATGGTTCACTGGGTAAAATAATGTAAAGGAATAATGAAGAAGCATATTATTTAATTTTACAACTATATGGATATGGGGCTCTATACAAACTAATTTTCAATGTCTCAAGAGAATATACCTCAGAAGAAGATAAGGGGTCAAGGACAAGAATATGTTATTAACAATGCTGAATTGGAATGATTAGTGTACTTCTATATTTTTATCTAAGAAGTAGGTTGTAAAAGTATTTTTTTTAGGATTTCCTCATTATATGATTTATGAAATATTCAATGAGTATAAATATTCATTGAGTCTAGGATGCCATCATGAGAAGGATCTCATATAAGAAAATCATCCATATTTAAGAATGTTTAGTTGTCAACAAAATGATGGAAATTCAATAGCAGGATACCAATCAAATTTCTCATTCATGTTCCACCACCACTTCCCTTTGGAATTATATTTTTGACATTTTTGATTGCAGATGGATGATTATTTACTCTTTTAATTCTTATCTAAAGAGTTGTGTGGATATGGATATCTCTAAAAAATAAAAAATCTTTTCAATCATGTCATCTCTGAACCCATTAACGTGATCTGGTATGATGGAAATGAATTTTTTCACAATAATTTCTCACTAAACATCAATGCAGATCGAACATGGATTCATATTTTTATTCGTGATTCTAACTTGATTCATAAGGTGAATTACCACAACACAGTGAAGTATTTCATGATTCTAAAAAGACGATAAGTTGATGGCATTTTTCACCGACCAGGGTTCACATTTGATGTTTATTGGCAGCCCCACATTCTGGTTGGAATAATGTTCATGTTGATGGTGTTTCTAAAGGAAAACCAAGAACTACGAGAGGTTGGGGCATCTTTCCAAATCATCTTGTTCAAATCCTTTGTTGTATTCATGGAGGATTTGGTATATTTTCTTCTTTGGAAGCTGAAATGATGAGGGTCATTCATGCAACATCTTATTCCAAACAACAAATTGGAACAATATATGGATTCAGAGCGACTCGACTTCCACTATCCAAGAACATTTGAATTGGGTGGTTCATCTAGCCTAGTCAATCACTACTCGAGGGATGGAATGTCTCTGTTCAATCCATGATATCCACCACATTACCACCCATACCTATAGTGAAGCGAAAGCTGTTGTGTATGGGCTTGCAAATAAAACTGTAAGATTGGGAGTTACAAGTCTATAGGATCTCCCCGATGACGTACTCACCCTTCATGTGAACGATTATAATCTTATCCCATATTTTTGGATCATGTATTATTGACATTTTATTTTAATAATTCTATGTTTATTTAACCTAAGAAACACATTTTTCAAAAGTAATTTCATAAATAATTACCCTTGTAAATTCATGAAAGGATTGGGATTTTGTTATATGTGTTGAGAAAAGGGTCACTAGGTAATGGAATGTTAAGTAAAGAAGGGAAATTATACTCTTCAACGGTACAACTATAAGGATATGGGGCATTAATCAAACTAATTCCCCATGTCTCAAGAGAATGAACCCTAGAATAAGATAAGGGATCAATTTAAATAATATTTTATTATGAATACCGAAGTGGAATGATTAATGTACTTCTATATTTTTTATCTATGAAATACGTTGTAAAATTATTTTGTTTATGATTTTCTTTTCATATAATATATGAAATATGTTAGGATATTACTACAATAATTTTTCATTAAGGATTTTATATAATATGTTTAATGTTACCAACAAATGTTATTCTGTATAATGAAATTTTTTAGGTAAACAAATCCCTTAATAAGTTTCTTATTTTAGATAATGATGAAGAAATGATTGATTTAAACAAGTGTTGACTAACTTGGAACTGATTGATGACCCGTCATCATGTGTTCTATGATACCATTGCTTTAATTTAATACACTTTTTTATTTAAGTAATATATCCATCAAAATATTTCTTACATTAGGAATAAAGATGAATCCATGTTTCTAATAATATTTTATAGTGTATTGAGTTATTACCAAATTTCAATACTATTCAGTATAATGTTATTCACATGTTTGGAATGTTAAAATTTTAAGCTCATTTTTGTTGTCTAAAGGCTAATGAAAATTTTATTTTGGAAATTCAGTGACATTGTTTCTAAATTATTGTATTATAATTTTTTTGAATATTTAACCATTTAAGAAATATTTTAGCTTTATATTTGGATAAGGAGTTACTGATTGTTGTACTAAATCACCATATGAGTTGAAAAGTAGAAATAGTTCTAGGCCCAAACAAAGTATAATATTTTATTTATAGAACCATATATTTACTTATATTCTTATTGATTTAGAGATTATTTCAAGTATAGAAAATAGTGTCTTGATAATTTTTTTCCAATTATCATCATATTGGATGATATCGATGACCTTT
This sequence comes from Viscum album, assembly GCA_963277665.1. Lineage (NCBI taxonomy): Eukaryota > Viridiplantae > Streptophyta > Magnoliopsida > Santalales > Viscaceae > Viscum > Viscum album. The sequence continues at coordinate 1,377,528,507 of OY728132.1, read as the reverse complement.
ATTCATACAAATGATTTATGATTTCATGGTAAAAGAAAGTTCATATAAACATGTTCTCTAGCACTCTCCATCAGATCTTGATTATTGGATTTTTTTCTTATGTATCCATGTTTCCATTCCCCAATAATATTCCCCTCCAATGGGGAAATTTATAGTAAAATTGTACTTCCCAATCTCTCTTATTAAGAGGATGTGATATTGAAACAATTTATGATGTGGTTCATTAAACAATATTTCTTTTTTAAATCCCAATATTTTTGAGATCAATTCTAAATTTTTAGGACACAATTTATTTTTGGAGGAGAGAATGAAACACCCCAAAATTCAAAAGTAAGAACCTTATATTCGATAGAATGCACTACATGCCACATCAGGCATGTAAGGTAAAATAATACCCTAATACTTTGAAATATATATTATGTTATAAATATATTTTATATATTCTATATTTGGTAGTGCAACCAACCTCTCCAGTCCATTACTTTTGAATGTAATGGCCCAGACCTCGCCAGTCCATTAATTTGTTAAAATGTGGTGTCATAGGTGTTCTAGGATGTTAAGGTGACATGGGGTGCTTTTTGGTGGACTTTTAAGGGAAACTAAAGGGATTTAGATTTTGCATGGGAGGTGCACAGTTTGTCAAAACCGTGAGGCCAAACCGTGCGAGTTTGTTGTTGGAGGCAGTGGCTAATGCAGGGTTAGCACACCATTTTTCTAACTGTGCTGCCTAACCATGTGAGGAGTGTTTGACAAGGCCGTAACGACCACACAGTTAGCTCACAATTTGTCTAACCGTGTGAGCAAACCATACAGGCACTTAAATTTAGATACAAAAATTGTGGATCTCAACCATTTAGCCTCTAACCTAAGCGGCCATAACTCGGTATTACCCTTCCTCAGAGGTAGGAGAAGATCTCCCAAGCGTTTTGGAGGTGATCTGAAGGCTTCTCTTGGAAAATCAAAGCCATTTTCTTAAGTTATTTGGTCATTCTTGTTTGATTTCTTCGATCTACTTAGATCTACTCATCCTCTTCTCTTGGTTTCATAGATCTATGCCCGTTATGGGTAGATCTAAATGTGTGGATGTCAAATATGATGATATTTGGTCTTTATCTTGCAAGGAGAAGAGATCAATGGCAGGGTTTTGGAGAATCGTCCCGGGTTTCTTGAGCATTCTTTGACCGTTGTGGTCTTCGTCAAAACCCATTGAGGTAGGGGATACATTTCTTTTCATTCTTTTGCGTGCAACTGTATTGTTAGCATGTTTAATCCCACATTACGAAAATGAAATTGATATAATAAACATTTTTAACCGGATAAAAAATTTGTATCGATCATATGCTATTTCCTCTTGTTTTTCTAGATAGTGTGATATCTATGCTTGCTTTGCTTAGCTGTTTTTCTTGATGAAAATCGGCAAAGAACGTAAACTGGGATTAATTGATAATTTTTTGGCTAAAGATAAAGAGGCATGAAAACGAATCTGGTTCTTGTTATAATTTGATGTTAATAAAATTTCATTAGTAAGCATGTTTAATCATTTGTGATAGCTTCCTGGTTTGGTTTCCTAATATTGGAACCAACAGATTTTAAATCTGTTAATTCAAGATGGATTAAAGAATTTGATTGTCTGAAAATTCCTTGAAGGGTTATGAGTTACCCTCTTGATTGTTAAAGGAACAAGAGCCCAATTGATGTGATGTCTACTTCCCTTATTCTTGTGCTGTGATGTGATACTGGATGGTTGTTGTGATATGTGGGGGGAATAGAGGCCCTTTGGTTGTGGCAGCAGATGATGCCTAGAGTGGCGAGACGCATCAGTTTATGCTTGTGGGTGTCAGGATGGACACCAGGGATGATGGAATGAGATGGATGTGATTGTTGGATGCTTGCTGTTACTTTTTGGTTGATTGTTTGCTTTACATTCCCCACTGCTCAAGGAAAATAGTCTTACTTACCCTTTTTTTGAAAGAGGTGAAGACACACGGGGTATGACACGTGATTTTCCGTGTTTATCTTCTCATGGAAGGATGGGTATATGAACTTTCTTTAAGAGGAAAATACTCGACGGGTAGTACATCTACTCACCGTGTTGAGACCCTTGTGTTTAGTAGCATAGAATGTTTTCTAGAATGCCTTGGAGTGTGAGAAAGTAATTTTGTAATGAAAATTTGAAAAAATGGTGCTAACCCCAGGGGTTGGAGTTCACTAGAACATAATGAAGAGGTTATAATTTCTTAAGGAATAGTTGACTTTGGGTGTGATGCTAATGAAATTTAATGTGGGATTTTTTATGGTTAATTAATGTTTATAGAATTAATTAACGTACAGTGGAACTGATAAAAAGAAATAAAGTAATCTAATAAAGCTCTTTAAATAGTTGTGTGCTTATAGGATACAAAGTCTTAGACGTAGCAGCCCGGAGCCTGAGAGATGTTATCTGCAGTTGTGTCTATGACTAGGTAATGCCCATAGTGTGGTTGTGAGATATAATATATTCTATACTTTTGTGTTTCTATACACTACTCCACCCTGTCAGTAAGGGAAACTGAAACCCCAGGGATTCTGAGCCCTGGGGGGTGTTTTCCCCAACATTCTGGTGGGAGGATGAATGGATGAAGACCCCTTTTGGCCCCGCTCTATTCTCTTGGTAGATACTTGTGCCATTAGGCACAACAATTAGTTTTCCCCATATATGTATGAAGAGGGATATAATGGATTGTGGTTATTTAGACACATATATTCTGGATATAGTATCCTATGGACTATTATAGGTGTAATGTGTATAGGGTATGATGTCTTGAGGATCCTTACTCAGTGTATGGGATGTAATGGCTTTAGGTATATTACTTGACGTATGATACATGTTATGAGAGTTGTGGTGGCTCCTGTAAACTACCAGGTTAATTTTGGTTGTGAGGATGGTGTGGTGCTTTTCCTAGGTGTCTGCGGGCAAGCCTTTGTGGCGCACGAGGTGCAGATTGTGGTGCTTCACCTTGGTGTCTGTGGGTAAGCCTTTTTGGAGAGGGATGATTAGGACGTGCGAAGTTGGGGAAAAGAGGAAAAACAGTGGGGAAGTAGTAGCGAGGTACCCTTTATATTCTTTATTATATGCTATATCTTTGTATGTGTTGCTTTGTGAGAGTATCCATGGTGAGGTTGGGAACATAGTATACCTGTTAGGTGACAAGTTAGTTTCACTTGTTATTAACTGTTCTTTAGCATTCTTTCATTACTTTTGCATGAGAGGCTTCGGGGAGAATCCAGCTAAGTATGATGTTATACTCACCCTATGTATATAAAAACTATTTTTCAGGTCACTTGGAGCAGGTTGGAGATCATGCTGGTTTCTACTAGCTTGTGGTTGCAGGAGCTATTCGGGATTGTGGTTGCTACTGTTTTTTACTTTCTTTTGGGTACTTGCTGTTTTCCCCTTTCAGTTGTAGTACATTTTCATGGCATTAAATATGTGTATTTTTGTTTCTTTTATATTTCTGTTTTTATTTGGAGTTGTTTGGTGTCTTTATTATATCTCTCTTCCACATGATTTCTCTTAGAGGGTAATTCCTCCCATTTGTGTTTTTATTATACCATCGATGCTGTTATCCAACCCGATGCCTACTAGAGGCGGGACTCGGGGGTCATTATCTCTCATTTCACATTACCTACCCAGGAGGGGTACACTTTGTTTGGAGGGGGTCGTGACAGAGTGGTATCAGAGGTATGGTTGAGGGATAGGATGGAGGTTGGAGTTAGGCACATGTGAGGTCGCATGGGTTGTTAGGTAAACGATGTCATTTATGTTTAGCATGTGAGGTAAAAACTGGAGACCAGTTGAGACATAGGCGTTTAGGGCCCTCTATGATCTAATGTACGAACCTTTATGTTTATAATGGCTACTAAACAAGGTGATACAAGTTGCAGGGTAGATACCGAGGAAAGTATCATGCATCATTCTTCTTTGTGCCTGTGTTTGAATGGGTTGACCTTGGGATAGATTAAACTATAACGAATAAAAGAAAATAATTAATTAAATAATGTTGAGTCTTCCATATTCCATGTTCAAGAGCTATAATGGTTTGTTATTTTATAGGTATGGCTCCATGTCGACGTCCTTGTCAGGTTTCCATAGAAAATTTTCAACATGCTTTTTTAGTAGATCGCTGCAGGGTAGAGGTTGATGATGACAAAACGTTGAGGAAGAAACTCCGACAGTTTCAGTGCCAGAGTCTGAAGAAGTACGAGGGATCCGTTTCAGCTGCAGTCATGGAAGACATGTTGGAGGAGGTTGAGATAGGATTCAGTTCGATCCGTGATCAGACAGAGCACTGGGTGTCCTTAGCTGTGATGATGGTGCATATAGTAGTGAGGAAATGGTGGTTCTTGTTCCTCGAGGACCGTGAGGAGTTAGTGATCCCATGGGATGAGTTTTGATACAAGTTTATAGTCTAGTTTCATTCATTGACTGTGAAGGCGTCCAGTCACCAGGAGATTCTTACCCTTCGATAGGGGAGCTCCACTTTTCTAGAGTTTGGAATCTGTTTCAGTAACCTTTAACGATATTCTTCGGACCTGCTACCAGATGAGGAGGCCAGGGCGAGGCATTTCGAGGAGGCTTTGGGTCGATAGATCCAGACCCAGGTAACACAATTTATGCTAAAGACATATCATGAGCTGCTAGAGAGGGTAGATTTTGTCGAGAGGATGTTGGCCAGGACATGATCATCATGACAGGTGAATCTTCATTATCCCTCATGAAGAAAGGTTGTGGTCCGAGGTTCCCAGTTTTTAAGGCAGAAGAGTTTTCGTTCATCCGGGTGTAGGTCCCAACACTTCACATCTCGTTTCTCCAGACACAAGAAACTATCAAACTGATTCCAAGGGATCTGGAGCTTCTTTTCTTGTGGTGTTCATTTTCATTAGCAGCGAGAGTGCCCAAGATTTCAGAGTGGTAATCATGCACTGTGCGCTACACTCCAAGTTCCTCCTTTGAAGTAGTTCCATCCAAGGCAACAACAGTCATTTGCAATTGAATTATATCTGGAGAGGGTAGATAGGGCAGGCAGATGACATCCCCGTGATGCTCCCTGTCCTTAGAGAGCAGAGCACGACCATGGTGGTGGTCGTCATCAGGGTTAGAGAGGCCATGGAGGAGGTCGTGGTCTGCTTCATGCTCTAGCATTGCCAACACCAGATGAGCCAAATGTCGTTCGAGGTACCCTTTTCTTGTTTTCTACCTTGGTGTATGCCTTGTTTGATTCAGGAGAGAAACACTCCATCATATAACCTTCCTTTGTTATGTGAGTTCCTGGAAAAGTTCGTGGTAGTTTTCATCGACAACATCATTGTGTACTCCAAATTTGAAGAGGAGCATGCACAACATCTACATGCCATTTTGGGAGTTCTTCATCGACATCATCTGTTTGGGAAGTTGTCGAAGTGTGAGTTTTGGACTCGATAAGTCCATTTCTTGGGGAATGTTGTGTCCCAACTGGGAGTTGTTGTGGATCTATTGATGATAGAACCAATTCTGTCTTGGGAAGACACCAAGATAGTTTCAGTGGTGCGAATTTTCCTTGGTCTCGCAGGCTACTAGGGGAGTTTCGTAGCCAATTTCTCACGAGTTGCAACTCCTTTGACATCTTTGACCAAGAAAGATCAGGTATTCATATGGACTGATTAGTGTCCGATATCTGTCGAATATCTAAAGGAGAAGTTAGTAAGTGCTCCAGTCCTTTTTCTTTCTGTTGTGGGAGTCCAGTTTGATGTTTTCTGTGATGCTTCACATCTGGGGTTAGGCTGTGTTCTCATGCAACAGAGGTCAGTCGTTTATTATGGGTCTCAACAATTATGCCCCCATGAATGAAACTATGCCACCCATGATCTTGAGTTGATATCAGTGGTGTTTTCTCTGAGGTTGTGGATACATTACCTCATTGGTGATAACTTTGTGGGTTTCCCTGATCAAAAGAGTTTGAGGTAAGTTATCTCCTAGCATGACTTGAACTTATGAAAGTGTCAGTGGATTGAGTTCTTACAAGAATACGACTTCAAAATATCGTATACACCTGGAAAGGGGAATGTTTTTGCTAATGCGCTGAGCCAAAGTCACGTAGTGATGCTGTGCATAAATCCGTTGATTCCTGGTGAGTAATGGAAGAACTGTCAGGATTACATCTTGATATTGGAGAATTTGGGAGTAGAGGATGTCATTTTCAGATGAAGGTATAGTCACCTCTGATGTAGAAGGTGGAAGAGTCCCAATTGGGGGATCTTGAGGTGGATGTTTTGAGAGACCGAGTTGTTTGTGGTGAGGCCCCTGATGGTAGGTCAGAGGAAGAACAACACCAATTGTTGTATCATGGAAGGAATTTTGTTCCTCTGATGATGCTCGCAACGGACCTCAAAGAGTTCCATAGTTCACCTTTAGTGGTACATCCTGGCATGACAAAAGACGTACCGATCCTTGAGGAGTCATTTTTGGTGGCCTGGCCTAAAGCATGCAGTTGTAGAGTTTGTCTCTCAATGTTTAGTCTTCCAGAAGGTGAAGGACGAACACCGTGTTCCAGGTGGTCTTCTCCAACCATTAGAGATTCCTCAGCGGAAGTGTGAGGACATATCAATGGACTTCATTACTGGTTCACCTCGAGCTCTGGGAGGACATGATGCTATTTGGGTCGTAGTGGATTGTTCAACAAAATCGTCCCACTTTATAGCAATCAAGGAGCCAAGCTCAGTGGAAGTTTTGTCGAGCCATTATCTAGAGGATTTGGGGAGACTTCATGGATCCCTGGGATGATCATTTCTGATCGAGATCCTCGTTTTACCACTATAGTGTGGAGAGGTCTCTAATATGCATTTGGTTCTCAACTATGCCTTAACACTGCTCTTCATCCTTAAATGTCTGGTCAGACAGAGCGAACCATCCAAACTCTTGATGACATGTTACACTCTTGTGTTCATTATTTTGGAGGTTCATGGATGAGTCACTTACCCTTAGTGGAGTTATCTTACAATAATAGTTTTCACTCCACCATCGGTATGGCGCCATTTGAAGCCTTGTATGACCGGCCTTGACATTCTCCGTTGTGCTAGAATGGGGTCAGAGAGTCCTTAATTCACAGACCAGAACTCATGCATAATGAAACAAAGATGGTTCAAGTGATTCATGAGAGGATGGAGACAACACAAGATCGTCAGAAAGCATACGCCGATCAAAGAAGGATACCCTTAGAGTTTAATGTCAGGGATCATGTGTTTCTAAAGGAGACTCCCCGTTGTGGGTAGCGAAGGTTTGGATGTGGATGTATTCTTTCTTCCTGTTTTGTTAGGACATTCGTGGTTTCATCTCGTGTTGGAGTTGTGGCGTATCGAGTAGCACTTCCCCCTCAGATGAGTCAGATACATGATGTTTTCCATGTATCATAGCTCCGTTGTTATCTTCATGATGACTTTCACAACATCGATTGGGGATAGATCGATGTTGATGATGATACAACCTTTGAGGAATGACTTGTGGAGATCCAAGACCACAAGGATAAGGTGTTGTGTAGGCATTCAATTCTTTTTGATCATGTCTTGTGGAAACACGGTGCCTTGGAGAGGAGTATATGGGAACAAGAGTCACAGATACGTGCTCAATACACAAAGTTGTTTGATGTTTAAATATTTTCATGTATCATTGTAGATGATGTGGTTATGAAACATTCATGTTTATGAGATGGATCCCTTTGTTGCTTTTGTGGCTTGCTCTCTTTTGAGAAGTATCTCGATGGGTGGTTTTTTAGACCCTGTTTCATTTTCACTTTAGGTGGGTTTTGGATTCTCGAGGATGATAATGTTTTGAGAGGTATATTATGTAATGTCCCGAACCACTCCAGTCCATTACTTTGTGAAAATGTGGTGTTAGAGGTGTTCTGGGAGGTTAAGGTGACATGGGATGATTTTGGGTGGACTTTTAAGGGAAACTAAAGGGCTATAGCTTTCGCATGGGAAGCGCATGGTTTGTCTAAACCGTGTAGCCAAACCGTGTGAGGTTGGTGTTGGAGGAAGTTGCTAATGCACGGTTACCACACGGTTTGTCTAACCGTGCAGTCTTACCATGCGAGGAGTGTTTGACGAGTCAGTAGCGACCGCACGTTTAGAGCATTGTTTTTCTAATCATTCGAGAAAACCGTGCAGGCACAAAAATTTTGATCCTAAAATATTGGATCTCAACCGTTTCACCTATAACTTGCTCGTTTAAGCCCCTAAGCGGCCACAAGTTGGGATTACCCTTCCTCGAAGGTAGGAGAACCTCTCCCAAGTATTTTGGAGGCGATTCGAAGGCTTCTCTTGGTGAATCGAATATGGTGTCTTGAGGTATGTGATCGTTCTTGTTGGGTTTCTTAGATCAACTTAGATCTACTCCTCCTCTTCTCCCGGTTTCATAGATCTACTCTAGTTATGGGTATATCTATGTGTGTGGATGTGAAATATGATGAGATTTGGTCTGGTCTTGCTAGGAGAAGAGATCTAAGGTGGGGTTTAGGATAATCGACTCGGGTTTCTTGAGCATTTTTCGACCGTAGTGGTTTTCGTTAAAAACATTTGAGGTATGGGATTCATTGATTCAATTTATTTTATGTGCAATAGTATTGTTTGAATGTTTAATCCCGCTATATGAAAATGGAATTGAAATAATAAATATTTTGAACCAGATAATGAAATTGTATCTACCGTATGTTATTTCCTCTTGTTTTGCTAGATAGTGTGATATCTATTCTTTCTTTGGTTACCTATTGTTCTTGATGGAAATATGTAAAGAACGTAAACTGAGATTAATTGATAAGTGTTTGGCTAAAGATAATGAGGCATGAAAAATAATCTGGTTCTTGTTATAATTTTATGTTAATAAAATTGGCATAGTAAGCATGTTTAATCATTTGTGATAGCTTTCTATTTAGGTTTCCTTATGTTGGAACCAAGAGATTATAAATTTGTTAAATCAAGATGGATTAAAGAATTTTATTGTTTGATAATTATTTGAAGGGTTCTGAGTTACCCTCTTAATTGCTAAAGGGCCAAGATCCCAATTGATGTGATGTTTGCTTCCCTACTGCTTGTGATGTGATGTGATCCAGGATGGTTGTTGTGATACGTGGGGGCATAGAGGCCCTTTGGTTTTGGCATCAGATGATGCCTAGAGTGGGAAGATTCATCGGTTTATACATGTGGGTGTCGGGGAGGACACCTGAGATTATGGAATGGGATGGATGTGATTGTTGGATTCTTACTGTTTCAAATTGGTTGATTGTCTGATTTACTTTCCCCACTACTCAAGGAAGCTGGTCTTACTTACCCTTTTTCCAAAATAGGTGAAGACATGCAGGGAATGCCACATGCTTTCCATGTTTATTTTCTCAGGGAAGGATGGGTACATGCTCTTGCTTTAAGCGACAATGACTCGATGGGTAGTACATGTACTCACCTTGTTGATCCCATTGAGTTTAGTAGAATAGAATGTTTTTTAGAATGCCTGTGAGTGTGAGAAAGTAATTCTATAATGAAAATATGAATAAATGGGGTAAACCCAAGGGGTTGGAGTTCTCTAGAACATAATAAAGAGGTTTTGATTTTTTAAGGAATAGTTTACATTGGGTGTGATGCTAATGAAATTTAATGTGGTATTGTTCATGGTTAATTAATGTTTAAGAATCAATTAACGTATAGTGGAACTAATAAAAAGGTAATAAAGTAATATAATAAATCTCTTTAAATGGTTGTGTGCTTATATGATACCTAGTCTTAGAAGTAGAAACCTAGAGTCTGGGAGACGTTATCCGTACATGTGCCTAAGACTAGGTAATTACTATAGTGTGGTTGTGAGATAAAATATCTTTTGTACTTTTTGGGTTTCTATACACTGCTCCACCCTGTCAGTAAGGGAAACTGATACCCCAGGGATACTGAGCCCTGGGGGGTGTTTTCTCTAACATTCCAGTGGGAGGATGAATGGCTGACTACCCCCTTTGGCCCGACTCTCTTCTCATGGTATATACTTGTGCCATTAAGAACAATGGTTTGTTTTCCCCATATATGAATGTAGAGGGATGTAATGTCTTGTGGTTATTCAAACACATATATTTTGGATAGAGTGCCCTATGGACTACTATAGGTGTAATGTGTATTGGCTGTGATGTCTTGAGGATCCTTACTTGGTGTATGGGTTTTAATGGCTTGAGGTATAATACCTGACATATGATACACATTATTCGAGCTGTGGTGGCTCTCGGAAACTACCTGGTTACGTTCGTTTGTGAGGATGGTGTGGTACATCGCCCGGGTGTCTGTGGGCTAGCCTTTTTGGTGCACGAGGTGCAGATTATGGTGAATCGCCCAGGTGTCTGCGGGCAAGCCTTTTTGTAGAGATATGCTTAAGACATGCGACGTTGGGGAAAAGCGGAAAACTATTGGGGAAGTAGTAGCGGGGTACCCTTGATATTATTTATTATATGTTATATACTTGTAAGAGTTACTTGGTGAGAGTAGCCATGGTGAGGTTGCGAACTTAGTATACCCGTTAGGTGATGAGTTAGTTTCACTTTTTGTTCACTGTGCTTTATAATGCTTTCATTACTTTTTCATGAGAGGCTTCAGGGAGGATCCTACTGAGTATACTGTTATACTCACCCTATGTATATACAAACTATTTTTCAGGTCACTTGGAACAGGTTGGAGATCAAGCTAGTTTCTACTAGATTGTGGTTGCAAGATCTTTTCGGACTTCTGGTTGCTGCTATTTTTACTTTCTTTTGGGTAATTGTAGTTTTTCTCCTTTCAGTTTTATTACATTTGTTTGGAATTACATATGTGAAATTGGGTTTCTTTTATATTTCAGTTCTGAGTTGGATTTGGTCGGATTCTATCTTATCTCTCTCTTTTGCATGTGTTCTCTTAGAGGGTAATGCCTCCCATTTGTGTGTTTGTTATACCCTCGGTGCTAGTCACCAACCTGAGGCCTACTGGAGGCAGGACTCTGGGGTCATTATCTCCCTTTCTAGATTTCCGACCCATGAGGGGTACACTTTGTGGGGAGGGGGTTGTGACATTCTAATTCCTGGGGTGTTTGCAACATCAACAGGTGACCCATTCTTTTTTATCATTTTGAGGGTGAATTTGATAATTGGTGGTATTTGGATATGAATAAAAAGGGATATATAATCTTAATTCAATGAATTATGGAACATTTAAATCAATCCATTTATAAATATTTCCCTTTTTTATTTTATATTTTATGCACAAACTAATCATGGAATTGAAGCTAAAGAATGATGATTTTTTAGGTACATATGAAAACAATTTAACAGTATTGTAATTGTATATACGAGATTGTATATGGTATATTAATTATATGGTAAATAAGTTTAATTTGGGCCAAAACATTATATTTAAAAGAATTCTCTTCCTATGAATTCAAATGTTATAAGTAAATTGTTCAGTGAACCAATAAGGTAGATTTTTAGTTATCCTATGATCATTAATTCCATGAAAAGAAGAAAAAAAAAATTTATAGAAGGAAATAGTGAATCATTCATCAACAAAATATTGAGGTAAACAAATAACGTTATTGTATTATGATAAGTGTGGTTGAAATTATCCTATGGAAGATCTGGTAAATTATTTAATATTGTACTAGTGTGGAAAGATTTGTCATATAGATCGTTACTAAAATGAAAAGAGTTATGAAGAATCATATAATGGGGTAACCGATATCCATTCATCAATGAGATTCATTATGGGAAACAAATTTGGTCATTTTAATAAATTGTGCTAGATGTTCATTACTAGTGACCAAAATTGTCTACATAGAAAGTAGAAAGGCATGGAATAATACTGTTTTACTTCTAATATTGGTGTAGGGAAATATAATAATGAGGAAACTGGTATGTTACATGTTTAATTGAATTATACCTACACCTTTTTTTTAAATTTATATCTTCTTACTCACTCATTTATGATAATTTTTTATGAATACTAGGATTATCACATCATGAATATGGGGTAAATATTTTGGTCAAATCTCTGGGTGAAAATTCAAAATAATCTAATATATATATATGAATCATTGTATTGTTATAAATGTAATGGCCTTTCCTCAAATTCTTATTGAACTATCCATGGTAGAGTTTGATATTATTTAGGGTCTTAATTAGCATTCAGTTTATCATTATATTTGTTTAATTATTTCATACATTTGAAAACCTACCAGAAAGTTGAGAAATTGATTAAAAATGGAAATTAATTTTACATGGGGAATGTTTTTTTAAATGAAACTATATTGATTATTCATGTCCTAGTACTAAATGAATATATTTAATTTTTTATTAATGATTTACCATGATTTATTCTTGATCGAGGGATTGAGTCTACTTTTGACTTGGTATGTGAGGCTAAACTATCCCAAAAATCCCATTTTCTAATGGATAAAGTAGAACATCTGGAACTAAAAACTTATTTACTGGAGTTTCTACATAATTTTATCATTCATACATGTACACCTTAGGGTGTTCTAGTTTTATTTTTTTATAAATAAAGGTGGCTCTTTTACGCATTACACTAATTATAGATCCTATAACAACATCACTATTATTACCAAGTATCACTTGTCTCATATCGATAATTTATTTGAACATCATTAGGGAGTGAAGAAATGTTCTAAGATTAAAATTATGCATCGATACCATTATTTTTAGTTAAATAAGGTATATATTTTGAAAACATCATTTTAGATTGGATATCGGAAATATGAATATGCAGTCATTCCCTTTAGGTTTTCTAATGAACCAATTACCTTTATGGATCTTATAAATAGATTCTTGTAGGAATATTAGTTTAATTTGTATTGTTTTTATTATTGACGATATATTGGTGTATTCAAAAAATCATGTTGACTCGGAAAAAAACTGAAGTATTATTTTACAGAACATAATTGAATATAAACTACTTATAGGATTTAGTAATTATGAATTTTCATTACAAAAGATTTCATACCTTGGATATATTATTTTCAAACATGGAATAATGGCTAAATATATTAAAACTAATGTTTTTAAAGAGAGGAAATAACCATCAAATGTCACATATATTCAATGTTTTCTTGTTTTAGTTGGTTACTAATAGTTATTTATTGAAAAATGTTCTCAACTGTTTATCCCGATGACTATGTTAACCCAAAAGACAGTTAAATTCTTGAATGGTCCTAAGGCCTAGATATATTTAATTGTTTTTGGATACTCCAATTTTTAACTGAGTTGAGAGGGAATCCTAACAAGAACCATAATGCTATTATAACAAATACCATTACATGACCCTAAGGACCAATGACACAAATACCAATACATGACATTAATGACTAACCAAACTACAAAATAATGACACCTCTTGAGTATCTTCATCAGTTATAGTGCTTAGATTCCCACCTTATATTGTTTATTGTATAGAATTTCCCCATGCATAATATCCCAATGTCTGGTTCCAATAGAGATTAGAATACACTTACATTAGATATGGTGAATATATCATATAAAATTATACTTTATTGAAGAGGATTTTTTTAATACTGATGGACAATGATCATGTATTTTATTATGCTTCCTGGAAACAAAATCCTCATTAATTAATTTAACCATAACATGATCGTGAATATTATTATATGGGATTCTGTTTAAAAATATTGTGGAATACTTTTTATGGGTCCAAGTGTAAAATATATACTGATCATTAAATTTTTATATATATATTCACTCGGAAAGAGTAGAACATAATAAAGAGATGATGGACAGAAATAATTATACATTCTGATTACATGATTCATCATCTTTCTAAAAATAAACAACTTTTTTTCATTCTTTGAGTGAGGAAAATAGTGATAAATTATCCATGTTATGTTTTAACATGATAGTTTTTTTAATTATTTGATAAATGTTTTCCTAGAAGTGGTGGAGATAAGAACTAAAATTATTTTTTTACTGGTTTTTGTTTATTATATTTTTATGGATATAATTATGAATGCCCAAAATTAAGATTGTGGTTTATAAAAAAAAGGATGAATTGGTTAAGAATGGTATGTTTCATGAATTTAATGTTAACAATGATTGCGTTTCATGATCATGAAAGAGAGTATGCATTCCTTGTGATTACCCATTGAAGAAGGAATTTTTGAGTGAATCTTATAGTTCCCCATTTTATATTCATTATGGTAGTACTATGATATATGGAGACCATTGATAGTATTATTGGTGGGAGGGAATAAAAAAATATATTACTGACTTTACCATGATTTTTTATTCATTTGGATAAGTAATATCAAAATGAAAATTATTGAAGGTGGTTCTTTATCATTTTCCAATACTATAGTGTAAATGGAAAAATATGTCAATGGATTTCATAGAAAGATTTATAAATACATATCAAGGTCATATTTTTATTTGAATTTCTATTGGTCGATTAACAAAATATTTTTATTTACTTCCCATTCAAGATACTATGTATTTGGATAAATATTTTATATTATATTTGAAATAGATAGTTAATTTACATGGAGTTCCACCATCGATTGTATCTTACAATGATATAAAGTCCACTTAAACTTTTATAAATGAATTCATAAGTTGTTGGGTACTAAATCAAATTTCAGTACATATTTTCATCATATAATTGATATAAATGCTGAACGAATAATTATAATCATGGAATAATTTCTTCTCTATTGTTAAATTGATTATCATAGTGTTTTAGAATAGTATCTTTCAGTAGATTTTTTTCCAATAGTATTTTTCAATATAGTATTCAGATGGAACCTTCTAAGGCATTATATAGAAAGTGATTTTGGAACCCAACTTTTTGGGATGAAGTTGGAGAAAGGATGTTGATTTGATAAAAATTGACAGATTAAATGGTCGAGAAAGTGACGATAATTCAACCACATATATGGAATGATAAATGAGGAATGAAAAGTAATGCAGATAATAGGAGGAAATATCTTTCGTTCTATGTTTGAGATCATGTAATTAATGTATCTATATGGAACTGTTTTATGTGATTTGGTAAAAAAGTGAAGCTAAATCCATAGTTCATTGGAACATATGAAATCTTTGATATGGTTTGGCCCTTTTACATACAAGTGGATTTTCCTCTAAGTTTATCCCACACACAAAATTATTATTTATATTTCATTTTTAAGATATTATGTGCAGTATTCATCTCATTTTTTGATCCTTAAAGTGATTTAGTTAGAAAAAAACCATTTTTATGGTTAAAAACTATAAATATTATTCACCATAGCGATAAATTAAATTGAATCAAATTAATTCACTAGGTTAATGATTTATGGAAAAACTATATGCATGAAGAAGAAACATATGATGTTGAAAATTCTACAAGGGAATGATATCCCCACTTAATTGATATATGAATAAATTTTTATTGATAGAATTTATAAAAGGTTTAATAAATTAATATCGGAATTAATGTTAAGATAAATCATTTTCATGTCATAAATATATTATTTAGTAATATAATATATACTTTTATTCATTAAATTTATTATAACAAAATTTTTAATAAAATTGAAAATATTTTTATTAAAAACTTTTATTAAAATGCTTTAATTAAAAATATCATATTCAAATTATATAAATTTAATTTGAAAAAATTAACTTTAATTTTTAATTCATTTTTTCAATATTTTGTTATGTTTATTTTCATTAGATTTTTATGAAGTGATTGATTTGTTGGATAATTGTGAACTATTTAGATTTTTTTATTTAAGAGTTTATTTATTATTTAGTATTTAAACATAAAAATTATATATTGATGTGATTTAGATTTTCATTAGTTTTTTTGATTTAAAATAATCAAGTTTTATTTTTAAAAAAATTAATTTTATATTTTAATTTGGTATAAAAAATATTTACTTTAAAATGGAATCTTATTAAAAAAATGTTTTCCATATTATTTTAACAGTTTAATATTAAATTAAATAATGTCTATTTGGTGGTATTATTAATTTAGAAAATATTGAAGATGTGTATTTATTTGGTCTAAATTTATTAAATATGACCCTTTTACATTTTCAAAATGAATAGTAATGATAGTAATTTTTGTTTCCATGGTAAAGGGTTAATCGGGTAATTATTGTTAAAAATAAAAAGACAAGGATAAGAAAATGACCCTAAAAATTTGAATAACTTTATTATATGATTACATTTAATCCCTAATTATATATTATTCATTAATAGGTGCTTTTTAATTTTTATGTGATTATACTATTTATAATATTTTTTAAAGAAAAGAAAAATATGACTCACTCTTATTTTTAATAACTGTAATATTTTTTTCATGGGGTTGACTGTAGTATATGTTTAGATATAAATATTAAATTCGATGTAAAATATCTTATCTTCTTAATCATTATTTAATTTAAAATTTTAGTGAAGAAATGATTACCTTAAATTCTTACACAACACATATGATATAATTATTTAATTAGTTGTAAAATAAAATAATTGATATTTAAAACATTAAAAGTTTTATAATATGAAACAATTAATGTGATACATGGTATTTATATAAGAAAATTAAATGATAGGTATGAAATAATATATTTTTTCAAATTTTACTTCAATTATTGATGTTATTTTATTTTATCAAAATATTGAATAGTTCTAAAAATTGGCATTAATGAAAAATTATATTTCTAATAATTTATTATTTGATACAAAATTCCTAGAAAATTTAAATTCAGAAAATTTATTATGATATGATGGAAAATATAAACCATAGTATATTTATGGTTTTATTGTTCATTGGAAGTTTCTATACTGTCTCTGAAAGAGTAAAAATCTTTATTGACATAATATGTATTAAAGTGGTCAAAATTAAAAGATATGGGTAATAATGTTATGAATTTTTTTTAAATTATTATTTTATGAGATTATTTTGATCCATACACATCTTATATTCCAAATAATTTAGTTTTGATTAATTTTAATAGAAAATAAATTCATAATAATTTAAAATGTCGAGAAATTTATAGAGTGCCCCTACCCTGTCTTATAAATGGGAGAGTCTTATTCCTTATACAAAACATTATAAGAAACAACAATATTAGAAAAATATCTTCCCAAATACACCCATAAAGTTCCTCCCATAATTATATATTAATTTTTTATGAATAATACAATCCTTTTAGGGCTTACCCTTTTAATCTAAAAAGATATTCTACAGAATATGTCTAGTTTTTACTGCATGTTTATGTTTTTTTCTTCTTAAAATGTATCAAATATTCCAAAAAAATGATTATATAATAAAACCAGTATATTTAATATTATAATATTTTATTAATACTAATTTAACAACATATATGCATATAATATTCCAAAAAAGGGGAAATAAAACCAACATTTATTTGTATGGAAAAAAACTACATCACAAACTGATGTTATTCATTTTCCATCATAATATCTCATTGATAGATTGTAATGATGGAATTTATATTTATATTTGAAATTATTGAAGAATTTATCCTTATGATAAGATTATATAACATTTATCTTCTAAACCGTCTATTCACTGAAAAATGATAATTTCATTCATGAGTATGTGTGGATTACCACCTATACGAAGTGATGCGATTCATTTTTCATCTTCAAATCACATGGATTATATATATATGAATATTTTAAAATGCACTATTATAATTATTGTATTATTATAATAATATAAAGATAAAATTATAATTGTCTATTTTCCATAACGATCATTGAATCAATCGCAATGTTACTCATGTGTATATACAACGTACTTTCAATGTGATTATAACACTGTTTATTTTACATTACCATATTCAATAGTTGGAATTAAATCTATTATTTATGTATAAAAATGATAATTATGTGATAATAATTATTATATATATAATAAAATAATAGAATCTATGACCATAGTCACCCCACCAAAGTCATTTACGACATATAAGACAAATATCATCAAAATTCCCCACGTGAATTTAATAGATTATGTAATTGAATATAATATAGTATTAAATGAAATATAGAAATAATTGAAATTAAAAATTATCTAAAAAAATTAGAAATCAAAATAATTTTTGTATTCATGAAGATAACGACTTTATATGATGAGCGAGACTCATGGTAAGGTACTTTCTTTTATAAATCATCTTTTACTGTTTACCTTTGATCATTGTTTTCCTCCATATCCTAATAATTAAATTTATAATTCTTCTAATATAAAAATAGAATATTTATGGAGTAAATTTGTTATAACTTTTTCAATTGTTTGATAAATTAATATTTTTGTAGAATGTTTTTACATTATAAACAATAGACAAAAAATGTTATGTTCTAATGTATACAGTGGAAATGACTTTTACCATTGTCATTACCTTTTTTTTAATTTTCAATTGCACTTTATTATATCTTATTT
This sequence comes from Viscum album, assembly GCA_963277665.1. Classification (NCBI taxonomy): domain Eukaryota; kingdom Viridiplantae; phylum Streptophyta; class Magnoliopsida; order Santalales; family Viscaceae; genus Viscum; species Viscum album. The sequence goes on along the minus strand of OY728132.1, from coordinate 1,377,510,021 downwards.
TTATCAAAGTAAACCTCACTTCTTATTTTAATGGGATTTTGGTATTTAAAATTGATATTTATGAAGAAATTGTATTTTGATATTAAAAATGTTTTTAATAGGTTTTTAAAAATGTTTTCTCGTATTTGGGAATTTTTTATGAATGGTTATAACCTATTATATCTCATGAATGAAAATATTGAATATTATATGATTAGTGCACCAAGATAATGCTCTAATTCATTTGGTAATGATTATGTTCTCTGGAAATTTATATTGGATGTTAAATAAATAGTTATTAAATATTTTAAAATACTTGGTAAGGGTTATAAGATAATGATATTCCAATACACCAAAAACAATTTTATATTCATTCTATTGAGTTTTAATTGAATTAATTAATATTAAAATTTAATATAATTATATTTTTAAAATAACTTTGATTCTCTTTATTGATAAAAAATGTATGTTTTTTGGAAAAGGTTTTCATGGGTCTCCATATTTTTTGCTGGAAAAATATAAGTCATATTTATATGTCACATAATATGATTTATATACTCATACAACGTTTTAGAATGTTTTTATAAGGTTTTAGTATTGGTAATGGAAATAAATATGTCATGTTTAATGTCTTGAGGGGTTTTCATTACATGATATCATGTTTTATTTAAAACGTTTTATATTTTTGGGAAATAGATAATTATTATAAGTGGCTAATTTGTATATATATTGGTATTTTTGTAATAGTTATGGCTTAAATATCTAATTATCTAAATCCAAAATTTATTTCTCAACGAAATAATTTGAATTATAGTTTAAATTCATCATAATACATGATTTTTAATGTTGGGTACTCATATTTAATCTTCCATTACAAGTATATATAAGATTAATTCCACCTATTATATTGTTCATATACCCTTAGTTCTTATCACCAAACCAAGGACTATTTAAGGAGGTCTTATGGGTTCTCACATACTATCAATAATTGCCTAAGAGGGCATATATTGGTTTTTTTTCAGGAAAAAGTAAAAAAATCCCACTTATTTACATTATTTATGAGATATATATCATTTATGATAACAAATACATTATATATATATAAAAGTATAAAAATATTTCACTAAAAAGATAATATTTTCATTTCGATGCATCATCATTAAATTTTACAGAATCAATATATTTTATTAAATAATCAACTTAATGGTTCAAATATAATTACATTTTTCTTAATTTATTTAAAATCATCATAATTTTAAAAACAATAAATTAGTCTTGTGATTTTAAAAATTGTAGGGTTTTCATATGCAAGTCTTTAAATTAACTCTTATTATCTAATATATTTTTTAAACTCATATGATATATATCACAATAATAGGTTTCAAGACAAATATAGAAATACATAAGAATTGTAACTGGTTAAAAAGATTCATCATAGTTTATATGATAATTATCGATAAAAAAATTCTTATAACTAACCTTGTTTTGGATAAACACATTTATAGCTATGTTTATTAATGTTGAGAAAACCCTTGAATATCAAACATTTTACTCCTTTGAGATAATTTATTACGTTTAACAAAAAAAATTTCTATATAAATTTCCCCTATAAATTTATAGATTTTGAATTTTTTTTCAAATTTAAAAATAAATATGACATATTGTTTTGTAAATGTTTCACCATCCATGAATATTACCTAATAACTATTCACCTAAAAAAATTATAAGATCTTAGGAATGATAAATATGTTATTAATATCCCAATTAATTTCTTGTTATCACATTTTCTTTAAAATTATCATTATTAGCATCAATGTAAAAATGTAACTGAAAAACGAATCACATCCCATTGTGAGGTGATAGTCCTCTGACCACAAGAGAAACATTAGCATATCCCCTATAGAATGAAATGTAATGATGTTAAAATTATATAATGACTCAAAATTTATAATTATGATTTAAATATCATATATATACTTTATATCAATGTTTATACCCAACCATTAGATGTTGTAATGGATAAGTGAATCACATTAGTTCGCGAGGTGGTATTCCACGATACACAGAAATGAGGATTCTATAACACATTTGATGGAATTGAAGATATTTATAGTTCATTAAAATAATATAAAACATCTAATTATATTAAATATAATATTTTATTTACTCATTTTTAATATTAATTTATGGGTGTGGAGGAGGAAATAAAATAAAAAAGCTCGTTGCAGAACATTACCACTTCTTTAGGTAACCTCCGTATGTTTTTACTAGCGCATTTTCTGGTTGGATTTATGCCAAAATATAAGGCCTATAGGGTATGGGGAGGTAATTGGAGAAGTTATAGGGTCATTTAATTTCCAAAAAAATATTTATTATGGTTTAAATCAAAGGTTAATGTGGGTGGCCTTTTATAAGTGAGGTAAGTTTCACGCTTGTAATTTATGAATATAAAAATGTGTAACTTCATTTTTCACATTAAAAAAAGGAAAAATGGTGTCTTATATAGTATTAAAATAGTAGAGGGTATTAAAATTTTCTTGACCATTTATTTTATACTTGTTTTAGGATATTTTAGTCATTATAATATTAGTTTGACTCATAGTATATCCATTATTACCTTAACAACGATATTGAAATTTTATTTTTTTGAATATTAATTTTAGTAAAACATTATGTTTATATTATTATAAAATATAAATAATTCTCATTAAAAAATTATAATCCATTTTTTTAAATAAGATTACTAGATGTAGAAAATATTAATTTCAAATTAATCCTGCAGATGTGACGAAAAATTTGGTTTTGAAAGAGAAAATGTTCAAAAATTTAGAATGTTTTATACCAAATTCAACATAAAAATTATTAATATAAACTAAATTGTATTAATAGATATATAGTTTTTCTAATTTTAATCTATTATTAATTCAAATATAATTTATATATATTAATAGTTTAAATGATATATTAGTTTTCAATTAAAATTTATTATTTCTCAATATTCATTAAAAAATGAAATATTTTTGAAACATATGAAAAATTAACCCAATATAATTTTGATATTTTAATTTCAAAAATTATATTCATTTAATAAAATAATATTTATAAATTTCGTAATAATTAATTTTAAATTTTGTGCGGAAAGAGCGTGTAAAACATCTTTTAGAAATAATAATGTTTGAAGGAAACATTTATTATTATTGTAAATGATAATTATTATACTTTTAATTAATATATGTCCATAATTATATGAATCCTAATAACTATTAATACCGTCCAATTTAAGGAATATGTAAAATATATTACCATACATCTCAACTTCGGTTTTATATACTATATTCTTTGAAGAGATTGAATATAAAGAAATATATTTATTGGGTTTTTAAGATCCATGATCCATGTCATAGAAAATTTGAAATAAAATGTTCTTATTTTAGAGTTTTTTTGTTTCATTATACTTATCTGAAATCAATTGAGCCCTTGAAATTTAAACTTAATCTTTATATTCATTGGTTTGACATTTTTAAATACAGTTTGATGAAAAACCCACATTGTAAAAGGGTTAATAAAATATACTCATAATAAAATTGAAAGGTATGTTAATAGGATATATTTATTAAAAAATAAATTTCTTTCTAAATATAGTAACATTAGTTGTACATAAATATATTGACAAGTGAGAATATAATAAATAATTATTATGTGTGATTGAGGCCATTGATCAGAAGTATGTGATTAATGAAGAGATGGTTAAAGACCACAAAACTAGAAATAAAATAGGTGTGAGAAAGTTCATTTATATCATAAAAAATAATGGTAATTGGCTATGAATTTACTTCTAGATCCTTTTGTAAAATTTTATTATTTTTCATGAAAATATATATTTACATAAATTCATTCCATTTCATAATCACAATTTTATCTTTTGGTTGTGTTTCCATAAATTTCTAATTCAATGCTCACAACATGAAATGAATATCAAAAAATTAAATTGTTTTATGGACCAAAGCACTAAAATGCACTTTTAACAGATCATATGATCCATAACAAAAAGGATTTATGACTACATATTATTATTTTACCAAACCAATATCGTTATCACAAGTTATCAAATATAATAAATTAATATTTAAACATTAAAAGAAACCCCCGCAATTATTCATCAATAGTTATTTTTCAAATTGTTTAACTAATGTCAACGAAATATTAACAGAGATATATTGTAGATATGTGGTGGGGGACAAACCGTTATAATCCTTCAGTATTGTGTTCAGGCCCCGTGTCATTTCTGTAAGCGACTATTTTTCACCCAACACGTTGTTAGTCCTTTTTCTCCAATATATTAAAATAAAACCTATAATTTTCCTAAAAATTATTAAGTAAAGACTTGAAATGAAAGTAATCTTTAAATAACCATTTTATTAAGGTTTTTAATCAATTTTTTTTTTCAAAAAGTCTTCTTATATTAGTTTACAGTTACTCAATTTCCATGAATGATATTACTAACCATTATGTTTGTCAATACCATTAAACATATGTCTATAAATTATAGGAATCATTCATCAAATAACATTTTAATTAAATCATATGCTTTCCATTCATTTCACACAAAATATAATTAAATTGGGTAGACTCTCATCACATAAAACCCAAAAGAGGTGTCTGTTTATTTTAACATAGGATCAATATTATGCTCATTGACCCATTAAAGATTTCATAAATCATATGTTAATGAAGAAATAAATGGTTTTTAAAATTTCTAAAATCATTAAATATGTCATGATTTTTATACTATAATTCCATTGGTAAGAATACATATATAATAAAATTACATAATCCTAATGAATACTTGAAAATTTTTATCTTAATGTAGGTCCTTCCTTAGTTTGACAGTTAACAATTATATGATGGAATTTAGAAAAATAATTACCTAGTTCTCAGAATTTAATATAATGAACTACAAATAGATCCCTATAATGATAATTATTTACTTCCATATGACTCATCATTTTCAAGGAAATTCTTTTTATTATGACATATTTCTTCAAACATAAAACATATTACCCTTCATTTGAGACAACATCAATTCAATCTAAGATAACATAGGTTTAACTAATGTCATTTATTTTAATTATCTATTCAAATCCATCATAATGTCTTATATGGAATATGTGTCTTATTCTAATCAAATCCCATTGGAGTGTTAAACTAGGTGGAGAGTAAGTCCCATTTAATGTACAATGTAACGATCAAGTAAATAAAAATTTTCCTTTTTTAATTATTATCTCAATACACATATGTTCAAGAACCATTTCTACTTTTAGTATCCAAAAGGGATATATTTTAAGGAAAAAACTCGTAATAAATTCATTACCAAAACATCAGGATATTCTTATATACATATCCTCAAAGTCTATAATATGGTTATGATAACAATGATATTATTTCCTAGATCATGTTCCCATGGTTTCTACTAAAAATACTCCCATACCATTAATAGACCATGACCAAATTAGCCTGGAGTCATTATCTACTTTATTACATTGGCATAAGAAACAAGGAATCACAACTCGAGGGACTAAATTTTACTACAGCCTTGGTAAAACTGATACATACTAGATTAATAAGTTAATATTAAATATAAAAATTACAATGAAAAATTAGAGTATCATTATTCCCTGAAGAATTTCATGGCATATTAACCATGATATTTTTATTGGCTTCCATGAGAAGGAAAAAATGGTGATCCGAAATGATCAGTAAGGGTTATATATAACAAAGGGTATCATGGATCAATAAACATATTTAATATGGGAAGGTAAATATCATAACACACATTCTATTTAAATAACCTTACAATAATGATAATATTAGGAATAATAAATATAGTATGGTAAATAACTAAAAATAAATTCCATTTAATCAATAAACTGAGAATGAAATATATGAAGAGAAAATATCATTTTTAAAGAATCATTTATAATAATATAAATTTTTTAATTAATAAATGATTAGTTATTATACGCAAAGAAATCAAAGTCATGATACATCTTCCATAAGGTCCTTTCATAGGAAAATTTTAAACTACTAGGTACAATCCCATCTGGTTTGGAAAACTAATTATATGTTAGGTTACATATTCCTCTCTTCAGACTATTGATGCATGGAGGGGAAATCTGTAAAAAGTAAAACCTAGGTCTATATGTCTAAATCATTCCTCACATATCGAATAATTAATTTAATTCATGAATTATGTTCCTTATCATTATATATCAGTATTGAGTAAGAAATGCATATTTATCAATATTTACCAGAGAAATATATAACTATCAATTTTGAATTTTATATGTAGAAATGATATATGGTTTATGAAATAAACATATATATTTTTAGTAATATGTATTTATTGGGGAAATTTAATGGTTTTAGGAAAAAGAATAATTCATGATAGAGTTAATGAATAAAAAAATAAAATATGGAAATGAATTTCAATATATTAATTATTCAAAATGATCATTAACTATATAGAGGAATAATAAAGACTGTATATATACAATATATATCCGTTGGAGTATGAATAAGGGGTTCTTTCCATTGAAAAATAGAGATAACATAAAATATCCTGAAAAACATTCCTAAGGAAAATATAATTTTCATTCTCAAATTTACGTTATTAAACTAAAACATTAAAAAACATTTTGAAAATAATTTAACACATATTATAAAATATTCTTGAAAAAATTTGACATGTCATGATGGTTATAAATTTTGTTCATACCGTACATGACAAATCAAAGATTCCTTTATCTTTTTCGATACAAGACAAAAAGGATTTGTTTAGAAAATAAAATGAAAATTACATTAACTAAATTTTTTAAAAAGATAAAACGGTTAAATATGTATTTATGAAATAATTTTAAAAATGCTGAAAAACGTTTTTGAAAACCTCTTTAAAAAAATTCAATTTAGTAGAAAACATATTTCTAAACGATGTGAGAAATGAATTAAAAACTTCTTAAATATCGTTTTTTCAATTATATTATTTACCAAAGTGTATAAAATGATACTGTTACGTGAAAATATAATAAAATAACATGAGGATAATAAAATTAAATGGTTTTATTATAAAATGATCTTTTCATTTATATCAACTAAAATTCATGAATAAAATAGTTTTATTAGAGGGAGATTGAAAAATAAATCATTAAAATGATTATAACGTTGATGCGAGAATTAGTAAATGAATCTATTATGTGCATCAATTTTAAATAAACATAAAATCCATTGTAAAAAAGATATGATAATAAAAAATCATTACACCCATAATATTATAATATCAAATATGATAAATAATTAATATATCCCATTGAAAGGAAATCATGTTATAAAATTACATTTCACTTTGTAACTTTTAATTAAAATATACTGATATGAAAAAACAAAAATTGAAAAGAAAAATAAAATTAATTTTTATGTATTTATAATATTATTTCAGAAATGGGATATTTATAAACACAATACAATATAAATTAGGTGGATAAAATTACTGTGTTCCTCAGTGAAATGAAATTGAGATGAAATCCCCTACCACATTTTTCCATTAGGTTGAACATGATTTAACTTCATGTTTTTTGTTTTTATATAATTTATTACCTTATTCCAAAATACTATTAATATATAAAATATAATATATGATCTTTTTATAACATATTTTTACACTTTTGTTAATAATAATTCATTATTTTCATTGTTTCAAATGTTAATTGACTTGTTTTCTCATTCTTGATTTTTCAAGAATGTTCATATTCTTGTAAATATTATATAGTTCCACAATTTCTAGAATAATTATAATGTCATAATTATATTATTTACTCATCATTTATACTTTTAATACCAAGAATGAATAAATGTTTTGAGAAATGAAGAACGTTATGATCATGAAGATGGTAGGTCGTACGTACACATGAGTAACGTTTCCATTTTCAACGATCATAATAGAAAGGTGGTAAATACTTTATATATTCAAATAATGATTATAAAATCATAAATAAAATATTATTTATCTAAATATACATATATATATCATCCATGTGTCCTTGTGATGAAGAGAGAGTCAAATATCTTTGTAAAGGTGGTAGTCCATATGTAAATGAATAATGGTACCATCATTCAGTGAGTGAAAAGGATAGTATTAAAATGAGATATTATAGTTTTATAATGAAAATTATTTCATTTAAAACATTATTAAACGATCTATAATAAATATTAAAAATAAATTTACCCTCATTACCTTCCATGTAAAGTGTTTGTAAAAAAGGAATCACATTGCTTCGTGATGTGGTTGTCCTCTACACACACAGGAGACATTAACGTATTCACTACTGAATGGAAAATAAATAGATTTATATCATATAATAACGTAACATGTATAATTATGTTAAAATTTATATAAATATATATATATATATACATGTTATATCCACCATATTAACCATCCATTAGATGTGGTAATGGAGAAAAATATTCATATCAGTTCTAGTGGTGGTTGTCCTCCGTACACACGAATGATGATTTTTAACCAATTTTCTGTAAGTGGTGATTTGTTTGGTTATTACATAAAAAATAAATACGATATAAGTATATTTAAAATACTTTGTTTATTTTTTCAACATATTTTTATAAAAATTTAAGGAGGTGTAAGATGAAATAAAATATAAACAATTTTTGAAAAATATTTCCAATTATTAGGGTATCTTCCTTCAATTTTAACTAAAGTCTTCCATAATCAGGTTTATTCCCAAACTATGTTTTATATGATTATTAGAAATTAAAAAAATTAAGTTATTTGGTGTATAAATTTATGTAAAAAATATTTTTGAAGGTGTAAAGAAGAGAGAAGAGTGGGTGACATTTAAAAAGTTAGGTAAGTGGTACACATGTAATTTTTGAAATAAAAAATCCCTTCCCAATTTATTCATATTAAAAGTGTTTGAATGAATTATTATATAAACAAAGAAATCATATAGTTTAAATATTTCCATAAAAAATATTTTATACAACTTAATATTATATTTTAACCCATATCTTTATAGTATAACCCCTAGAAAATCCATTTTTACCTAAATCGCTATAATTAATTTTCTCTATTTTCTCTATTCGTTTTGGTAAAAAAATTTAGATAAAAAGATTAGTCAATATTAATTTTATGATTCGTAATATGGAATCCATTTTTTCAAATTTCATTCATAAAATTTAAAAAAATTAATTTAAAATTTATCTTGTACACGTGAGAGAAATTGGTTTTTCAATGAGAACAAGTTCAAAACATTTTCATTTTTTATATTATTATAAATTTTAAAATTATTAAATTTAAATAAATTAGATTACTAAATTAATAATTATACTACTATTTCATTGAAACCAATTAGAAATATTATTTAACATGAAAAATAATTTAAAAAAATTTATGTTTTCAATTAAATTCCACTTTTCACTATTCATCGAAATAATAAATATTTTAGTAAAATACATAAATCCCACATAAGATAATACTGTTAATATGAAATGAAAACCAATTAATTATATCAAATAAATTTTCAATAATTTTTTAAATTTAATTTTACATTATTTGTACAAAGAGCATGTAAACCAGTTTTTAGAAAAAATACAGTTTTTAAGAAAACATATATTTAAATTTTAAATTATTATCTTTCCATTTATAATCACTAGGGGACCATTTTTTCATAATTTTTTTATTAATAACCAAAAATTTAATGACTTTGTGTACACTATTACAGTTTGCTTCGACTTAGGACTGTGTTATTTCAAAGATATCAATGAGATTCAATTTAAATAAATATATTTCATGTGTTGTTTAAGATCGGTGTTTCATAATGCATACACTATCAGAAAAATTTATTATCTTATGATTTAAGAATTTTATATACCATAATGATAAATAATTCATATATTTCTATCCATATACCTTCAAATGATCAAATAAAAATTCAATACTCGATAGTGCAAATTGATTCATAATTATATCTTAATTCTAGAGATGATAAATAATAAATAATTTCATGCCATCATTACCCTTTTTTGATAAAGAATTATAGAAAATACCATTGTGATACACTAGAAAAGATTAATACCTTCTATAAAATATTGTTGATCTAGATCCTCAGTTCATCAAACACTAAATGTTTAATTTTATTCAAATACATAAAAGTAGGAGAGAAATCATATCATAACTGTATACTATACTAAATATCTCATCAAGGGGGTAGATTCACCCCTTAGGTATAACATCACATAAATATATTATGACCATTAGAAATAGAACCACCTGGACATCTACTAAATAAAATTCTATCTTGAGAGTCAAATAAGATATAAGAACCATATGACTTTCATCAATTTAGAGCTTATGGCCACTAATAATTGTTGTGTTCTCACTTTTACTGTCAATCATAAAATATCTTCCAAATAAAACTAATAAAAAAATAAAATATAACTAATCCATGAAAATTATATAATCATATGGATATGTTCATAAATATAGGAAATTTCATGATAAATGATGATTGTAGCAACCTCGATCATAGTAGCTTGGTGTCTGTACCTTAAATTATTACATTGGAATAAATATTATGGGTTGAATCCTAAATGACCGGTCATTTTAGATGTTTTTGAGAACAAGACACATACATGACCCCCTTTCTAAATTAGGAAAATAAAATAAAACATAATAAATAATAATAGAAAATAAACTACATCCATGAAAACTCATTCAAATATCTCCTCAGCATATCCTACGGAATTGAGACAAAATAAGGATGAGATGAAATTATCCATAAGGTTTATGTATAATAGTAGTTATCATGAATAAGTAACAATAATCAATATAGAGATTCATTTTATTAAATGACATGTAATTTAGTAAATAACATGAGTGTAATATGGTAGCAATACATATCGGTCATGAAATTCCATATAAATAATAAAATTTAATGAAATTTTTTCTATGGATATTCTCAATAATAAAATTAACCTATATTATCTGGCCAACTAATTTATATCATTAGAAATGTCTATGCCTTAAGGGACTATCATTAACAAGGATCCTCCCATCACATATTATGTTATTTCGATTATTTATTTGAAGGATAGAAAAATAAACTATATAAACATTCATATTGAAAAAATAATCATATAAAATTTCAATACATTCCTCAATTAATAAACATAACCACAAAGCATATAAAGGAATATGGATAGTGGTAAAAAAATATAATATAAATAATCAAACTGAACATAAACCATCAAAAGAAATAATATGGATATTATCAATATGACATTCCACCAATGAATCATTAGTATTATCAATGGTTGACTTAGTTGACGAATTGAAATAAAATAAAATTTTTAAAAACGTTTTTTTGTGAAATATGCTTTTTATCTTGAAATACAGTTTTTAAAAAACATTAAATATTTTAAAAATCCCTTTTTTTTGAAAATCCATATTAAAAAAAAATCGTTAAAATTATCCTGAATATCATTTAAAAGATTATACAATTAAAGGATTTTCATGATGATAGTTAATATTGTAAATGCCATATTAGTTCTATAGACCATTTATTTTTCATTGTTAAAATGTTTGGAATATTTTTTTGATTAGAAAACAACAAGAATAATCCTTTCAAATTTTTGGAAATATCCAAACCATCATTATTTAGAAGAAAAGACTCTTTTAAATTTTTTTAATGATTAAAAATAGTTAAAAATTAATTTAATAAATAATTTCTAAAATATTAAAAAAAATGAATTTTGTTTTATAAAATAATGTTTTAGTAGAAAATAGATTTCCAAAATTAGAGAGAAATAAAGTTATATTTTATTAAAAATGTTTTCTCAATTAATTGAATTACCAATGAGTTAAAAACTGTCACTATTACATCAAAATATATTGAATTTAATTAGGAGTAGAAAATAAAATATTTATATTATGAAATTACCAAATAATTTTCTTCCACTAAAATTCAAGAGTAAATAATCTTGATTAGAAATATATGGTGACAAATTTTTTTAAATGATCACAAGGTAGAAGATGGAATTAATAAATGAATAAATTATCTATTTTAACTATAAATTTTCACAAAATAATGTTGAAATAAAACATAATTTAATAAAGAGTCATTATACCCATAATATAATAATCCAATAATCAATAAAGTATAATATTATCCCAATAAAGAAAAATTGAGTTTAGATATCCCTTATCTCATGCTTCATTCTTATTGAACATTTATTAAAATACCATATTGAGGTTTTGAACTATTTATTATTATATAATATGACAATATTAATATGTATAATATCATAATTGATTCTTTTATGATATCTTATATCTTTTTTATTAACAATATTTTATTTTTTTCATTGTTTCGAGTGTTAATTGCCGTGTTTTCTCATATATGTTTCTTTATGAATGACCTAGTCAATGAATATATTAAATAGTTATATCATATAAAAAATAAAAATAATTCCATATTTATCATATTTTTACCTAAATAATACTTTTTAATTAACTCATGAAGGTTGCTTATGAAAAATGATATATGTTACGATCATGGAGTTGGTAGGTCGTATGTAGGCAAGAGTCATGTATTTATTTTTCAATCATAGTTATAGAAAAAAGATAAGTAATATTTTATCATTAAAGAATTGTGATAACTTCATTTATATCAAATTATTTCTTTTAATATACAAATATATTTCATCCATTTGGCATGGTAATTAAAATAGTGCCCCAAAGTATCGTGGATCTGGTATTCCTCACATACACAAATGATGTTATCATCTTTTCATAAGTGAAAATGTGAGAAATAAAATTATATATATTACCTTTAAAAAAATGTTTAATTTGAAATTAATATCTGTGTTATATAATTTTTATAACATATAATCACTAACAATATCTTTATCAAATTACATGTAAATCATTTGTGAAAGTTGAATCACATCGCTTCATGTGGCGATAGTCCGTGTTTGACACAAGTGTTCCTATGATATACGCTACTGAATGGAATGTTAAATAAATATATATATATATATATATATATATATATATATATATATATATATTTAATAATGAATCCAAAGTTATATATATATATATATTATAAATATCATATATATATCTTAGATCTATCATTATACCCAACTATATAAGGTGGTAATTGAATAATTAAATACATCGTTTTGCGAGTTGGTACTCCTCCGTAAAGCAGAATGATGATTTTATAACCCATTTGATGGAAGTAGATATGTTTTTAGGTATATACCATATAAATATAGTATTATAGAATATGTAAAACATGTAGGATATTATATCATATCATTTTAATAAAATTTTAGGGATGTGGGGAAATAAATAAAATGAAGACACTCAATGAATAACAATACCTACTCTTTTTGTATCCTCCTTCGGTTTTCACTAAAGCCTTATTAGGATGGATTTATTCCCAAACTAATCCTTCAAGGATGAGGCCAATGATGTTGGATGGTAATTCTGTTTTGTATTAGCTGATGAAAAGAGTTTTTACTGTGTGAATAAGATAGGAGAGGGTGTGATCATTTTTAAGTGGGGGAGATTACACACATTGGATTTTCAAAATGAATTGTGTGCCACCATATTTTACATATGTAACAATGGTCCAAAATGATTCTTGGTCGAACCATAAAGGATTTATGGTCTATATATGGCTAGAAAATATATTTATAAAACATTTTGGTTATTTTTACCCTTACTTAATTTGTTTGACTCTATGATAATCCCATTTTAACATTAAACATGGTAATTGTTTTTTATTGTATTTACTTTTTTTTGGTAAAAAAAATTAAGTTCACCATATTAGAAATTCTATAGAATTAGCATTAAAAATAATTAATCCATTTTTCAAAATTTAATTCTAAAATTTCACAAAATATAGTTGAATATTAAACCCATAGACATGGCTAGAATGTAGGGTTTTAAAGTTAAAATGTTCCAAAGTATATAAAGATTCCATATCTAAATTAAATATATAAATGATATTAATGGCATAAGTTGAATTAATTGATATTCAATTTAGATAATTTTTCTTGGAAAATAAATCAATATTGAATTTAAGATTATAAATTATAAAAAATTGAGATGTTTTAATTAAAATAATGTATTTTTTACCATTAATTAAAAAATTGATTATTTCATAAAAATACCAAAAATTTTCCATATGTTAATTTTATTATCCCAATTCTAAAATTAATTACATTTTTTAAATAATGTTTCTAAAAGTGTTCAAAATAAATTTTTTCTTATATGCACAAATAATTTCAAATCCATTATTTAGAAAAAAACAGTTTTCTGGAAAATATTTTATTTATTTAAATGATTCTTCTTTAATTAAAAATAAATATATAACAATAAATTAAATAATCTAGTTATTAATTTTTATAAATATAAATTAAATTTCCAGTTGATATCTATTATATTAAATAATAATATTTTAATAACATATTATTTTTTATTTAAACTCGATGTTGTGTGAAATGCATGCTAAACATAGCTTTTCATGTAATAAAAGCTAATCATAGTATTATATGTAAAATAAGATATGTATAATGGTTCTTGAAATGAAATATATTTAATATATTGAATTTATTTGAATATATGCATCATAAATCTTGGGGAGTTACGTTTTATTCTAATCGTGGTTTTATGGGTCTTATATGTTATAAAGGACAATGTTATTATTTTAGAGCATTGGGGTGTTACATTCTCTCCACCTTAAATAAATTTCCTCCTCAGAATTTAAAATTTGTCTTTGTAATTATGGTTTTTATATTTGAATATTATTTTGTTGTAAACCCACATCGTAAAATGGTTAATAAAACACCCTCTCAACATGAGGTAAAATAGAGTACAAAGGTCCTAAAAAATAACATATTTGTAGGATTATATGTAGGAAACATTATTGGAATGTGAGGATATATACATGGAATAATAATGTATGTATTTCTACAGAGTTATATATTTCATCAAAAACCATAAAGTTAATTAACAATGGAATGTTATGGGCATCAATGTGATAAATCCATGATGAATTAAAAGACCGTTGGTTACACATAACTGAAGTTATTAGGATAAAATTCATATTTTTTTACCTCTTCCCTAAAATTTAGAAATTTATCGACTATATAAAAATAAATGGAAATATACTTATTTGATATATTTCTATTTAATAAGAAAAAATTATATGCTTTTTTTTGAATTGATCATTATCTAATTCATCCCTTACTCTAAGAAATGAATTCCCAAAAATGAATTTTTTATGCCTAAAGAACAAAAATTCCGTTTTATGGTATAGTAAAATACATAAATGAGGGATAATAATTTTTTTATATCTAAAAAAAAATTGAAATATTATAGTTAAAACTTTTTATGTAATATTCATAAATCTCAGTATAGTGAAGTAAAAAATTAATCGCTAAAATCGCTTCCAACATTCCCCTAAAATCATTTCATAAATGGTAAACCTTATAACCCTTAAAAATGATCAACATCCACAAAAATTTAATATAGGTAACTGAATTTGAAAAATAAACTGACCATTAATCCTATAAAAAATATCATGTGTCACATAATCGTTACATGTGAAACATGTGAATACCTTCATCATGTATTATTTAAAACAAATATTAATAACAAAGATATATATAAAACCTTATTGAGAACATGAATTATTTCATATTAGCTATGTAAAAAATTTACTACAAGATATATTACATAGATAATTTTTTTTAAACTCCAGTAATGATAATATAGACCACTTTTCAACAAACCATTAATAATTTCCAATGGAGTCTACACTATCAAATTTACATTATTCATATTAATCATTTTTTTATTTGAACATGATTATCTAAACATCAGGAATATATAAATGCTTATATTTCCCTAAATCTTTTACCTTCCAAGAAGATAAACATTCCACTGAATCACTTTTCTTGGTTCCATTTAATATATAATTTAAAATCCCTATAGAAACAATATTTTAGTCTAATTCTTATACATTTCATAAATATATTCACCATGATATCATTCATAAAATACTCAAAAGTCATTATTCATTAATCCAAATGAAAAAAAATCATTCATATTATTCTACGTTTTTACCCAAATATTCACCCTGATCTAATAGATTATTTTGAGGCATACTACAAAAAATCTGGGTAAATGGATTTGTATATTACCCCATTTCTTTATAGTTGAGAAATTTAAAATTGGAAACTTTTTATTTCCATTATAATCACAATAATGGTGGCCTTTTTCTCCACACATTCATAAAACCCTCATCCCCTTCAATCAAGTACCAAGGTGTTTCATTGCACAATTGTCGCTTGTGGGAAAACACCATGTTCCCTTGTTCCCATTATATATCCATTTCAATTACATTTTCCGCTTTTATGCTTCCCAGTAAAGACATAATATGTAGAAAATTAATTCTTTATATTATTTATACATGATACCATGTCCTCATGCTATGATAATGTATTGGAGACTACTTACCTTCTAAATATTGAATTATAACCATCAAATATATGATTATTCATACCCTTTAGATTAACAACATTGATGTGGCCTCTAATCCTTCTACTATGAGCCATTTTTAAAAAATTGAATACACTAGATTAGATCTTATAATCATGAAATATTATGTATAATATAAAATCATATAAAATACAAAACATAAAATAATAAATTTATTCGTATCTAATCTCATAATCAAAAGAATGGGTTCTTTGGAGATATCTGTTTTTTAATCCTTCATAATATTTTATAATAAAAATTTGAATTATTCTAATAATTTCCCTCAGGCATGTCAAATATTGTGTGAAATATAAAATGTTATCATGCACTAGGTGATGATCATGAAAAGCTCAATGTTATCTCTTTATAGTTATTACCCATAGGTATATCTGTGATTGAACTATTTTCATATGGATTATACCTAAGGGTATGTTTTTCAAGGAAAATCCACAAATACTCTACATCACAAAATTTTTGTGGGGTCGTTTTATACTTATCCAAATTATTATATCAAAGGTTTATGATTCATATAACCTGTTTTTTCTAAATACAATTCTCATAGTTTCTACTAAACATTATTTGATTCCAACTGTAATGCCCATTACCCCAGTATCCAAGAGCTGATTCCATTCATTATTACATTGGAATATATAAAATTTCATGATTCCATAGGAAATATCATTTTAGATGTTTTGGATAATTATATACATACATGATACCGATTTTACATTGGGAAAAGAAATTAAAACATAATATATTATAACATCACATAAACTGCATCCTTGAACACTCTTTCAAAGATCTCTATATCATATTTTAGGGAAAATAAAACAAAATTGGGTGATCTCAAATTTTTATTTAGGGTTACATAAAATGAAAGATTACATGAATCAATAATAATAATAAATAAAGAAATTTATATAACTAAAACACAATACATTTAATCAATAAATTTATCATAATATGGAAGGAATATATAATTATCTTGTAGTTCCCAATAATTAATAACATGAGATTGAAAGCCGAACTATGGTTATTCTAATAAATAAAATAACCACATGGAATATCAATGACAAAATAAAAAATGGAGGGATGCATAATGATGGTTTAATGAGTGGTAAACATATATCATTAATATAGTTTAAATATGTCGGTAGAAACCGGTCTTATTTGGCCAACTAATTTGTATCATGAGATTTTTAAATGCATTAGGTGGACATCAATACTCTATTCCCAAAGACACATTATATTTCAATATATATATGGGATAAAAATAAACATAATAAAAATATAAATTGAAAAAATATCATACGAAATTTGAATACTTTACCAAATAATTAAACATTGTCATACACAGTCTAGTGTAAATTAGAGAGTGATATAAAAAATAGCCCATGCATAGTAAAATTGATCATAAACCACCTAGAGAAAGAATAAATAATTACTCAATTCAAAATTTCCTCAGTGTATCATAAGTAATATAATGGGTTAATGTTGATGATGAATAAAAATACAGTCAAATTTCATTAAAAACATTTTTGAGGAAAATATCCTTTTCATTTTAAAAATCTATATGTAACGCCCCGACCCCAGTTGCCCAGAGTCGGTGCATTATTACGTAACATTGGCATGATCACAAGAAAGATCAAATCCCGAAAGACCGATTGGTTTAGTAGCCTTGGAAACACTAGATATATTCATAAGTTTTACATTACATCATAAAATGAAAAACTACTACAGCAACAAAGTCTTCATATCCACACTATTAACCCCTCATAATATCCCTGCAAGTCATTCATAATTTACTTCTTCACTACCTGGGAAAAATAAAACATAGAAAAGGGGTGAGCTCAAATGCCCAGTAAGGATAACAATATAGAGGAAACTTTCATAAATAAAAATAAACATTTAAGGCAATGTATAACTAAAACAAAAGCCTTTTAAACTTGAACATTTAACATAGTATGGCATAAATAAAATGAAATAATGCCATTTACTTATTCACATGGATATTCTACTAATCGAATAATCACATGAAAAAATCAATAACCACTTTCATAATGTTGCAATGCATAATGCCAGACTATCATAACCACATAGCCAAGGCCTCGTGCCAAGACTACAAATAAGATTTTGTCAAGGCCTTGTGCCAAGACACTAGTTTGTCTCATGAGACCTACCGATGCATCGAGGAGCTATAGCGGGCTCCACCCGTCACTTATTAAGTCCAATGCATTCCCATATGAAAAGGTTTAAACATAACATAAACATTCGTATTAAAACTAGCATACGAAATGTCAATAATTTCACCATAAACTATGAATGGTATAAAAATAGCACATCCACAGTCAAACATATCACAAAACCTTCAATACAATATAGAAGTTTTGTATCATAATAAATCAACTTCAAATAATCTTAAAATCCATCAAAGGATGTTGACAAAGATGAAATCAAAATTCTTTTTAAAGAAGTATCTCCTTTTATTTTGAAATCATTTAAGATCCATATAAAATAAAACATTTTCTTTGAAAATATTCTTATAAGCTTGTAAGGAATGCTTTGAAGATTTTATAACGGCGTAAAATAACCGCACCCGCCGTATAAGTTAAAAAAAACATTCTTACCTCAATTCTGTCGAAAAGGTTAAAAAGGACCTTGTTTTGAAAATGACGGAAAGATTCCTTTATAAACCACTTATAAAAGTCAAAAAGGGTATAAATGACTTTAACTCATATTTTAGTAAATAGTAAAAATGTTTTGAAATACATTTTTAAGAAACATGGATGTGGATGATAAAGAAATCCCAGTAGATTATTACGTATAAACAACCTCGGATAATGAAGAGATTGTGAAATAACCCTTACCTTGTACTTTTCCTTGGTTGGGGTAGGTTAACCTCCTGTATAATGGTGAAATAGTTGTTATTAAATTATACAAGAATCATATATATTAATATGATATCATATATGATCTTTTAACATTGATTTGTTAATAATATCTTAGAATTATCGTCGTTTCGGGAGTTAACTTACTCATTTTCTTTTATATGTTTTGTTACATAAGCCATGGTTGTTGTATCTTATTCATATCCAGAATGTTATACAGTCCTTAAACATCATTTTTAAATCATCAAATGATAATTATACTTGAATGGATACGATGGAGAATGAATCTCATCGCGTTCGTGGAGACGGTAGTCCGTACGTACACACGAGCGACAATATCATTCTTTTGATATTAAAATAATATATAAATGGATGGTATATCATATATACAGAATCATTAACATGTTATATTTATTATTTACATTAGTTACACATCATTATTATACCCATCCAAATAATATTATATTGAATAACAATTACACCACGACGTGGAGACGGTAAGCCGTACGTACGCACGTATGGTGACATGTTATTCAAAGGGTGGATAGAATACTGAATATGATCGTACCATATTTATAATAACATCACAGTATATGTGAGATACTGGAGTTATTATTTCAGAATGGTAAGAACAAAGGAAGAAGAAGTGGAAGAAGAAATGAACTTAGAAAAGGGTGGTGAAATCATTACCTCTTCTTCGGGTTCTTCCTTTTGATTTGATCAAAAGGGCTCCTTAGGTTGGCTTTCTGATCAAACTAAGGCCTCTAGGTCGTATTGAGGGATGTTGGGAGAGTATTTGGGCAGAGTTTGGCCGAACCAAAAGGCTTTGAAGGTGTGAAGAAATGAGAAGGAGGAGTGCCCTTTTATAAGAGGGGTGAGGGGCACCTTTGGAAAAGATAGAAATATTAATTTATAATAAATTCATATTCGGTTTCTAATGGCTCAAAAGTTGATTATTCAAAGGTTAAGGTGGGGATAGGTCGAAAACCACTCAACCAATAGAATTTAGACAGGTTTGGGTACTTATATTAACCTTATCTTTAAGTATTAACTCTAAGTTAATTAGTTTCACTTTTACAATGTCTCTTTGTATTTTTATATAATATGGTTAATAAACTTACCATAAACATCCAAGAGACCCCCAAGTGGTCCATTAATGATTAAACTATCATGATATAAGTCTCTCGGCCGAACCTTAGATTTTTAGGAATTTAATATCAATTAATAATATAATATTTGTTTTAAGAATTCTTTTATGTCAATTTTGACACTATTCATTAGTTGATTTTTGTGAAACTCATAACAGATTTATTACTTCGAAAAAAGTCAATTAAATCAATCCTAATATATCATATTATCCTAGAAAATTAGTTTAATTCATTAAAAGTTTCATATTATATTTATTTGGGTATTTATAATATCACTTATTTTAATTTTTCACTATTATAGTAATTACTGCATCATCATTGTGTCATAAATAAAATAAATTATTTAATGTCTAAAAATTATAAGTAAAATATCATTATGTAGTAAATCTTTTTATCTTTCTAATGAATATTTATAATCGAAAATCCAACATGTATAACCCTATGTAAAAATTGTTCTTCTGAAAGATGTAAGCTTATGCCATTTTTATTTTTATTTTAACTTTATTAATATAAAGTGTCCCTACCACATACAAGTGGCTCCAAGGGGTCCCCAAATTGACCCAAGGATGCCCATGGTCGGGTATGTGTCCACCAATAAGGTTAGGACACGTTTTAGGGTAATTTTGTATTATTATAATATTATTTTTTTAACCCTTATTTACCGGATTTACCCTTAACCATGGTAAATAAAATATTTACCGCAGTAATTATTCAAAATGTCTAAAAATAAAAGTTACCTATTTACACAATTTGAACATCCTGATTCCAAATATGGAATCCATTTTTCTAAATTCAAAACACAGAAGTGGCAGAAATTAATTTAAAATTAATTCCCGCTGTCAAAACAAAAAGCGTGTTTTTAAGAGATAATAACTACCAAAAGATTGACACTTGTTTATGTTCGGTTTAATTGTAAAATTATATCCAATGACCAACATTATATTAAATGGTAAAAATATATTCTAAATATACTTTAAAACCACTCAAATTCATAATTTATCACTATTAATTATTTTGATTAAAAAAGTTGTTTTTAATTAAAATTTAGTAATTTTCACTATTCATCAAAATATAAAAGTTATCCGAAAAGTACCAAAATTTCACCCTAGGATAATTTCGATATTACGAATCCAAAAATGAAGTCCATTTTGAAATATAGAATATATATGATTTCAAAAAGTAGGTATTACTATTCATAACGGCTAGTTTGATCGGTTGTGGTGTGTGTTAAAACTCGACGTTGCGTACAACAAACGCTACTGTTTTATTCAAAGGAAAGCGTACCGTAGAAGCTTGGGATGTTTCATTTTAAATTTTTTGATGTCCCCATTTAGTCATAAAGTTTAAAATATTTTATTAAAAAATGGTTCACTATTAAATGTTGATAAAAGTGCAATACTGAAAATGAATTTGTTCTTGCATTATATCTAAGAAACTCATAATATGGATTCTAAAATTATAAGAATTATATAAAGTTTAAAATTTAGATAATACTATTCATAACCTCTTTTGAATGGATTTTTTTGTAAGTCATAGTGTGATTGAACTCGGTGTTGCGTGTAGTGCAAGTTATTGAATTATTTTGAAGAAATAACACACTATGAAATATTGGGGTGTTACATTCTCCCCTCCTTCAATAAATTGCGTCCTCGCAATTTTAAATTGTTCTTAGAAAATAAAAGGTTGAAAATAGAAAATATATTTGTGGGAAAACCCACATCGGAAATTGGGTTACTAAAATTTAGTCTTAATATGAGGAAAAGAGAAATTAAAGGGTCACCACCAAATTATGATCTCGATTAGGAGAACATTGGTGGCATTTAGAGACATATAATTGGAGGAAAAACGTAAATATTTATAGGTAGTGATTGATATCATCAATCACAAACAAGTGTATAATTGAGATCCTTAAATTCATCAATCTATGATGATTTGAAATACCATCGGTTCAACAAAACATAGGGTATTAGGATTACACATTTTTGACGTTTCAAAATATCATAGTTGAAATCCCACATCGAAAAATGAATTAACGAGGCCTCTATTTAAAATAAAGAGTGGAAAGTATGATGATTACCGAAAATAACACATACTAGGGTTCCATGTAGGAAAATATGGATATGGAAGAGAAATCTAACCATCAATTATCTGATGGAGAGTGGTAGAGAACATGGCTATGAAAAGGCCAACAATCCCAAAGCCATGAATTAGTGATGATTTAAGGTACCATCTAGGAAAACATTTTTGTTCTAAGTTCCTTTTATTAATGTTGAGGAATATATTTATGAGATTAGCTAAGATCATAAGGAGATATACTTACTTTATAATTAGAGTTTTATCCATTAATAAATTTCTACCACAAACTCATCTTTCACTCTAAAAGATAATAGAATGTTATTCGTACAGGGTTCCAAAATAAATGAATTTATAATTCATCTACCAGATCTTAAAAAAAACAACATTATTTAATCCAGGAAATCTCGTGGGCCAGTGGTAGGTGATACACCCTTGTCGCCCTTCGGTTGCGGGTTCAAGTCTCGCAGCCTTGCCGGACGCGATGGGTTGCCGCCCGACCTCCGGGTTGTCCTTTTATGACAATCCAAAATAATCCAAACTAGAACTATCCAAAATACTTCTATCCAAACTCACAGTCCAACATTTATAAGTAAGGTAAACATAATGTAGAACCTTTTTACCCCGTAATAGCATATGAATACCTTCATCATGTATTCTTTTAATACACCGAAACATCCTGAATTACCATATTCCTTATTGATTACATTCATGCTCCCTTATTCCATATAGAAAGATGGATATAGTTCATTAATCCAAAAATGTTTTAAACCCCAACAATGATGGAATATACAAATCATTAATCAGTTCCAAGGTAGTCATGAATATCCAATATAATTTATCCAAAGCAATCATGTATTATTTCAAAATCACTACCTCAGTATCAGAACTATATTATGGTTTATCATTCTCTCAACCATATATTTTCCAAAAATTTATCCTGCTATTGAGTCACTTTTCTTTGTTCCACACAATCTCAAGTCCTTAATGAAATAGTACTGCAGTACAATCCTTATATACTCCATAATTATTGTAACAAGTACATTGTTGATACAACACTCAATTGACATAATCAACATAAGAACTATAACCATTCCTCTTCATCTGTGGTAGTATCATAACTTGATTATTATCCAATAACATCATTTGCGGCATAGTCTGATGACTGGGACATAGGTTCGCGTAGTGTCCAAACTCCTTGAAAATGAAGCATTGTACATTTAAAACCATTTTCTTACACTTGCAGTCACGTACTTTGTGCCCTTTTCCTCTACAACTATAACAAACTCCCATTCCTTTCAGGCAAGTTCCAGGGTGTTTCTTTCCACAGTTACCACATATGAGAAAATTCTTCTTTTCCCTCTTCCCTTTATCCATCTTTTTCTCTTCTATCCTTTTCTTCTCTTGCTTCCCTTCAAAGCCATAGGACTCAGGAAACTCTTTACTTATCTTATCAATACATGATATTATTTCTTCATATGATGATAATACATGGGAGACTATTTCTCTTATAAATTCTAGCTTAAGACCATGAAAGATATGATCCTTCCTTCTCTTTGGATCATGTGCATTTCTGGAGTTCTCATTCCTTCTACTGGGTGCCATTTCTAAACAATGGCATAAACTAGATCAGTTTATGAATCAAAATACATAATCCCATACTTATAAAACACTTAACATAAATTGAACTATTTATGGATATAATCCATAATCATAAAAATGTTTTCTTTGAGGAAGTATATACTCATAAACCCTTCATAATGATTTGTAAAGATAGTGAGAGTTATCCTAAGCATATCCCCCGGGAGTGTCGTAACCAAGAGTGCAGCAAGGCCCGTTGTCGTGCACCAGTTCCCGTTCGAGTCTAGCTCAAAGCGGTGTTTTCGGGTTTTACCCCTAGGTACATCTGTGCCAGAGCCGCCTCTACCTGCTCGTATCCAGACAGGGATGTATTGCTCGGAAAACTCACAAAATCTCTACAATACCAAAATTCTAGGAAGTTCTTCTATACTAATCCTCAAAGTTCATCTTAGGTCTACGTGCTCTAATCAGAGTTTATCTAAATCTAGCTTCCAAGGTTTGTACTAAACTTCCTCTGATACCAACTGTAACGCCCCGACCCCAGTTGCCCATAGTCGGTGCATTATTACGTAACATTGGCATGATCACAAGAAAGATCAAATCCCGAAAGACCGATTGGTTTAGTAGCCTTGGAAACACTAGATATATTCATAAGTTTTACATTACATCATAAAATGAAAAACTACAACAACAACAAAGTCTTCATATCCACACTATTAACCCCTCATAATATCCCTGCAAGTCATTCATAATTTACTTCTTCACTACCTGGGAAAAATAAAACATAGAAAAGGGGTGAGCTCAAATGCCCAGTAAGGATAACAATATAGAGGAAACTTTCATAAATAAAAATAAACATTTAAGGAAATGTATAACTAAAACAAAAGACTTTTAAACTTGAACATTTAACATAGTATGGCATAAATAAAATGAAATAATGCCATTTACTTAATCACATGGATATTCTACTAATCGAATAATCACATGCAAAAATCAATAACCACTTTCATAATGTTGGAATGCATAATGCCAGACTATCATAACCACATAGCCAAGGCCTCGTGCCAAGACTACAAATAAGATTTTGTCAAGGCCTTGTGCCAAGACACTAGTTTGTCTCATGAGACCTACCGATGCATCGAGGAGCTATAGCGGGCTCCACCCGTCACTTATTAAGTCCAATGCATTCCCATATGAAAAGGTTTAAACATAACATAAACATTCGTATTAAAACTAGCATACGAAATGTCAATAATTTCACCATAAACTATGAATGGTATAAAAATATCACATCCACAGTCAAACATATCACAAAACCTTCAATACAATATAGAAGTTTTGTATCATAATAAATCAACTTCAAATAATCTTAAAATCCATCAAAGGATGTTGACAAAGATGAAATCAAAATTCTTTTTAAAGAAGTATCTCCTTTTATTTTGAAATCATTTAAGATCCATATAAAATAAAACATTTTCTTTGAAAATATTCTTATAAGCTTGTAAGGAATGCTTTGAAGATTTTATAACGGCGTAAAATAACCGCACCCGCCGTATAAGTTAAAAAAAACATTCTTACCTCAATTCTGTCGAAAAGGTTAAAAAGGACCTTGTTTTGAAAATGACGGAAAGATTCCTTTATAAACCACTTATAAAAGTCAAAAAGGGTATAAATGACTTTAACTCATATTTTAGTAAATAGTAAAAATGTTTTGAAATACATTTTTAAGAAACATGGATGTGGATGATAAAGAAATCCCAGTAGATTATTACGTATAAACAACCTCGGATAATGAAGAGATTGTGAAATAACCCTTACCTTGTACTTTTCCTTGTTGGGGTAGGTTAACCTCCTGTATAATGGTGAAATAGTTGTTATTAAATTATACAAGAATCATATATATTAATATGATATCATATATGATCTTTTAACATTGATTTGTTAATAATATCTTAGAATTATCGTCGTTTCGGGAGTTAACTTACTCATTTTCTTTTATATGTTTTGTTACATAAGCCATGGTTGTTGTATCTTATTCATATCCAGAATGATATACAGTCCTTAAACATCATTTTTAAATCATCAAATGATAATTATACTTGAATGGATACGATGGAGAATGAATCTCATCGCGTTCGTGGAGACGGTAGTCCGTACGTACGCACGAGCGACAATATCATTCTTTTGATATTAAAATAATATATAAATGGATGGTATATCATATATACAGAATCATTAACATGTTATATTTATTATTTACATGAGTTACACATCATTATTATACCCATCCAAATAATATTATATTGAATAACAATTACACCACGACGTGGAGACGGTAAGCCGTACGTACGCACGTATGGTGACATGTTATTCAAAGGGTGGATAGAATACTGAATATGATTGTACCATATTTATAATAACATCACAGTATATGTGAGATACTGGAGTTATTATTTCAGAATGGTAAGAACAAAGGAAGAAGAAGTGGAAGAAGAAATGAACTTAGAAAAGGGTGGTGAAATCATTACCTCTTCTTCGGGTTCTTCCTTTTGATTTGATCAAAAGGGCTCCTTAGGTTGGCTTTCTGATCAAACTAAGGCCTCTAGGTTGTATTGAGGGATGTTGGGAGAGTATTTGGGCAGAGTTTGGCCGAACCAAAAGGCTTTGAAGGTGTGAAGAAATGAGAAGGAGGAGTGCCCTTTTATAAGAGGGGTGAGGGGCACCTTTGGAAAAGATAGAAATATTAATTTATAATAAATTCATATTCGGTTTCTAATGGCTCCAAAGTTGATTATTCAAAGGTTGAGGTGGGGATAGGTCGAAAACCACTCAACCAATAGAATTTAGACAGGTTTGGGTACTTATATTAACCTTATCTTTAAGTATTAACTCTAAGTTAATTAGTTTCACTTTTACAATGTCTCTTTGTATTTTTATATAATATGGTTAATAAACTTACCATAAACATCCAAGAGACCCCCAAGTGGTCCATTAATGATTAAACTATCATGATATAAGTCTCTCGGCCGAACCTTATATTTTTAGGATTTTAATATCAATTAATAATATAATATTTGTTTTAAGAATTCTTTTATGTCAATTTTGACACTATTCATTAGTTGATTTTTGTGAAACTCATAACAGATTTATTACTTCGAACAAAGTCAATTAAATCAATCCTAATATATCATATTATCCTAGAAAATTATTTTAATTCATTAAAAGTTTCATATTATATTTATTTGGGTATTTATAATATCACATATTTTAATTTTTCACTATTATAGTAATTACTGCATCATCATTGTGTCATAAATAAAATAAATTATTTAATGTCTAAAAATTATAAGTAAAATATCATTATGTAGGAAATCTTTTTATCTTTCTAATTAATATTTATAATCGAAAATCCAACATGTATAACCCTATGTAAAAATTGTTCTTCTAAAAGATGTAAGCTTATGCCATTTTTATTTTTATTTTAACTTTATTAATATAAAGTGTCCCTACCACATACAAGTGGCTCCAAGGGGTCCCCAAATTGACCCAAGGATGCCCATGGTCGGGTATGTGTCCACCAATAAGGTTAGGACACGTTTTAGGGTAATTTTGTATTATTATAATATTATTTTTTTAACCCTTATTTACCGGATTTACCCTTAACCATGGTAAATAAAATATTTACCGCAGTAATTATTCAAAATGTCTAAAAATAAAAGTTACCTATTTACACAATTTGAACATCCTGATTCCAAATATGGAATCCATTTTTCTAAATTCAAAACACAGAAGTGGCAGAAATTAATTTAAAATTAATTCCCGCTGTCAAAACAAAAAGCGTGTTTTTAAGAGATAATAACTACCAAAAGATTGACACTTGTTTATGTTCGGTTTAATTGTAAAATTATGTCCAAGGACCAACATTATATTAAATGGTAAAAATATATTCTAAATATACTTTAAAACCACTCAAATTCATAATTTATCACTATTAATTATTTTGATTAAAAAAGTTGTTTTTAATTAAAATTTAGTAATTTTCACTATTCATCAAAATATAAAAGTTATCCGAAAAGTACCAAAATTTCACCCTAGGATAATTTCGATATTACGAATCCAAAAATGAAGTCCATTTTGAAATATAGAATATATATGATTTCAAAAAGTAGGTATTACTATTCATAACAGCTAGTTTGATCGGTTGTGGTGTGTGTTAAAACTCGACGTTGCGTACAACACACGCTACTGTTTTATTCAAAGGAAAGCGTACCGTAGAAGCTTGGGATGTTTCATTTTAAATTTTTTGATGTCCCCATTTAGTCAAAAAGTTTAAAATATTTTATTAAAAAATTGTTCACTATTAAATGTTGATAAAAGTGCAATACTGAAAATGAATTTGTTCTTGCATTATATCTAAAAAACTCATAATATGGATTCTAAAATTATAAGAATTATATAAAGTTTAAAATTTAGATAATACTATTCATAACCTCTTTTGAATGGATTTTTTTGTAAGTCATAGTGTGATTGATCTCGGTGTTGCGTGTAGTGCAAGTTATTGAATTATTTTGAAGAAATAACACACTATGAAATCTTGGGGTGTTACACTATATTCTTAAAACATAAAATATTTTACAAATAAATTTAAATGGAAATCACTTTTTAAAAAATTATTTTGAAATATCCCTATATATTTTTAATATATTATTTAGATAAATGAAAGTCATGATAGGGGGTAATTTCATAAATTTTTTACCAATTAAATAGATATTTTTTTCACTATAAAAAGTTAAGGAATGTCCCTCATTCAAGAAAACAAAATGATGACTCCTTTCTTATTTTTAGTAATATCCATACAGGTATTGTTATGAAAATGACATAAGATTCATTTCATTTTTTTAATAGTTAAAATGGGTACAAATTAAATTAATAATTCATTATAAATGTTTTAAAAAATTTGACATTTTTTAGAGAAAAAATGATTTTTGAAGAATATTGATCTCTGACTAAAGTGATAAATAATGTCAGTTTTTCATCAAATCATTTTCTCAATTAATTTAGGTACCAAATAGTGTAGAAATTTAACTATTACATGAAAATATCATGAATCTATATATGAAAATAAAATGGAATGGGTTAATTATGAAATAATATACTATTTTCTTTCTATTAAAATTCTAGAGTACACAGTATCAATTAGAATGAGATTCTGAAATAAACATTTAAATGATCATAACATTGTAGTGGGAATTAGTAAATTAATATACACATTATTTGAAATCAAAATCCACATTATAAAAGTGTAAATAAAATATAATGTATCACAATACATTTTACACATAATCTTATAATGACATAATCAATGATGTAGATGATTAACCCCCTGAATTGAAATTGAGTTAACAAATACCTTACATCACTATTCCTTTTGATTAAACATTCATTTTCTCATATATAGTGATTTTTAACATAATAATAACTAATAATATAATCATATTAGTATATATAATATCATATTTGACCCTTTTATAATATCCTATTACCTGTTCATTAATAATATTTCATTATTTTTTTGTTTTGGGTGTTAATTTCATTTTCTCGTTCGTGTTTCGTCCTGAATGATCATGTGATTGTGAATATTTTATTGTTATATCTGGTAAAGAAAACTAAATAATGACATAATTAAAGTATTCTTAAAATTATTATAATTTAAAAAATCTCATGAATGATGGTTATGAAAAATGAAATATGTTATCATCACAAAGATGGTGGTTTGTATATACGCACGAGTAAATGTTTTTTCAATTATCATTATATAAATGAGGAAAGTAATATTTTAAGATTAAATAATTATATTAATATCATATATATATATATAGCTTTAAATTTACTTATATATATCAACCACTGTGTGTGGTGATGAAAATATATTCACATGGTTTCATGAAGGGAGTAGTACACATGTATACAAATTATGCTATCATCTTTGCATGACTGAAAAATGAATGAAATAAAAATATAAAAATATTTGTTATAGAATGATAATTTTTAAATTAATATAATAATTATATCATATATATATGACTTAATAATTAACATTATCCTTGACACATTCCATGTAAATACATAGCGATATATTTACTACATCCCTTCACGAGGAGGTAGTTCGTCGTACGCATGATCGACTTTATCTTATCTGATACATAATGTAAAAAAATGTTATATATTATATAATGGATCCAATGGTATTAATATGTGATAAATATCATTTATATATACATTATATCCATCATCACCATTCCAACTTAGTTATTTATAAAATAAATTATTTTCATTCTGAAATTAAATAGTTAAAGTCATGTTAAATAGATAATAAAATAAGTAATATGTTAAAAAATTAATGAATATATAAATATAAAATATTAGCCTATCTTATGAAATTATAAATAAAATTTATGTGTCTTATTAATTAAAATATTATATATTTATATCGTGGAATGAGTAAATGAATGTTTGGAAAATCATAAATTCAGTGTTGGTATTTTTTGTCACATATATATATTGATTTATCATTTTTTAATTTATATAATTATTTAATTTTATTTAAATATAATATATTCATTAGTAAATTTTTTATTTTCTTCATATTTTATGATAATTTTTTGAGACTTTAATTAATTTTACAAAGTGTCATAAATGAGTTATAATTTTTAAATTTGTATTTTTGGAATAAATTATAATTTTAATTAAAAATTAAAATTTTGATATCTATAATTTTTTATAAAAGTAATATTAATTTTTAATTTTACATGTTTTAAAATTTTTATGGTGATTTTTTGGGTATTATTCTAAAATTGTGGATATTTTTTGAATAGTGAAATGTGTTAATTTACGATATTTTGAAAATACATAAATTATTGAGTCATAGATGATTTATGGGTTATTTATTCCCATAAAATAGTACTATACTTATATATTTATTGTATTTATCCTTATGAATCAATATTATTCATAGTATTGAGTGATAATAATTAACTAATGACTATTATAATAAAAAACACCAATCTCACCCACTATAAATACCACCCAAACTATCTCTTCCTGTCACACATAGAATGCCTTTTATATTTTTTTCAATTTCATCCAAATTACCTTTTAAATCCTCTTACCCATTTCCAAGTCCTTATTGTCTCACCAAATTTCTAAAACCATGTTCCTTA
Source organism: Viscum album (assembly GCA_963277665.1). Taxonomy (NCBI): domain Eukaryota; kingdom Viridiplantae; phylum Streptophyta; class Magnoliopsida; order Santalales; family Viscaceae; genus Viscum; species Viscum album. The sequence continues at coordinate 1,377,478,505 of OY728132.1, read as the reverse complement.
AGAAGGATCCCAACGAGGGGTGTTCAAGAGGTAAAATCAACTTTTTCTTTCTTTTAGATTTCATTGTTTTATTATTCTCTCCTCTCCTCTCCTCATCCAAGAGAAATAATAACTCCAGTATCTCACATATAATAATTTTTTTAATGTAATATTCATCATAAAACCCCTCTTCTTCTCCTCTTATTCTAAAAAATGAAAACATTGTCTGTGATTTGTCGATTTACCATCATTGTGGATGATGTGTTTTAATTTTCCATTAACACCATCATAGATGGTCATAAAATCATTATTATGGTTAAATAATTTTTTATTATAAATATTATAAGTTATATTATGTTCTAGATCCATTATATGGACATTATATTAAATTAATCGACATAGTTTTGTAATGTTTTCAAACAAACAACCAAAATAAATTAACTCATTTTCATTAATATTTTATATAATTAATCATCATCATGTTAAAAAAAATGAGTTACAATATCAATTAAAATTATTTAATCATATTTATATCATTTATTTCAAATTTTGGTTTTTTTCATCTATTATACAAGAAAATCCATAGTGAAACTACCATAGAAACCATGAAATAAACACACCTGAAACAAAAAAATAACAAAATATTATCCATAAATGTGTAAAAAGTTTTTATAAAAGAACATATAAGTTATTATAAATAATAATATAGTTATGTAATAAATTTATAAGACTCTTTAAAAAATTATACATGATTTTTGAACATGATTGAAGAAATTAAAATATATGATAAGGAATTTATTTTTAAAATATATCTTAATGTATATTTTTACAAAATTCAAAAAGAAAGTTCTTTTTAACTAATATAGAATGAGCGGAATGACCTGTTCTCATGAAGAATTATTATTTTTAATCCGTAATTGATATATTTAATTTTTATTTCAAAATCAAATGTTTTCCTTTGTTTGTGTGATGTATTCTTTAAAAATAAGTTATTTTACACAATAATTGTTTTTATAATATTTGAATTCATATTTTAAGTTTATATTATCGTTCTCTATAACTGTTTATGATGATGGGTAGTTCAATTATAAAATAATTATGGGTGGCTCCATGATATCCCTCCATTTATTTGGGTATGTTGTATGTTGACTATAATGGTTATTTCAAATGTATCAACACTAGTTACATCATAAGCTAGTTGTAAGGGTTACATTATAAGATATATGGGAGGATTAAATATAACATGGTATCCATGAGGGTTATAATCATAAGTATGGTAAGAAAATGATTCCAAATGTTACCTAAATATTTTTATTATTATTATATTGGAAACCTCATGTTTTTAAAAAAATAAGTATATACTAATTTTATGGGTGAAAAGTTTATATTTCAAGTGTTTAAATGAATTCATGGACTATTAGTTTTTATTCATTATTTTTATGTCCCTTATTGATCATTTTACACTGAAAACAATTTCAAAAATATTTTTCATAGTGTTTATGGATTGGTAAAGGAAAGAAATAACTCATGTTTAATTTCATGATGTTTATTACAAAAGGAAATCATGTTTTGTTCTTAAATGTTTCATTTTGTGAAAAAATTTATATTGAGTCAAATGGTCTACTTCTTAATATATGAGTTAAAATATACATGTTATCACTTAATTATATAAAACACTAAAATTATATGATCATTGGGAATGAATAGATTTATTTTTTCGTAAAATATATTAGATTATATAATTGTTAATTATAGGTCATTACAATAAGTCCTGACCATGGAAGGTTTAAACTAAATAGTGAATGACATCAGTTCTTGAGGTGGTAGCCTACCATGCCAAAAATGATGATTTATTAACCCATTTGACGGAAATAAGAAAGGATTTAGGTAATTCAATTTGTATAAAACTATCAAATTATATGTGGGATATTGAGTTTATTATATTATAATGGTTTATTTAAAATTGAAGGATGTAGAAAAATAAAGAAAATAAATACACTCATTGAAGAACAATACCTATTCTTCGAGTATCCCCTTGGGGTTTTTACTAAATCCTTCCTAGGTTAAAATTATTCGGGAAATAATTTTTTTATGATTATGGGAGAGAAATGTTTATTTCATTTTTGTAGGTCTCGTCCAAAAAACGGAATGAATGTGTAAAGATGATAGGAGAGTGGTGGCCATTTGTTAGTGGGGGAGAGGAAACACTTGTTATTTTAGAAAAGAATTGAGTGATCCCTTGTTATTCATGTCAAAGGGGTCCAAAATGGGTCATTAAAAACCATAGTGGTTCCATGGTCGAAATAGGGACATCAAATAATTTTTATACATGTTTATATGTCCTTATACTGTTATATTTTCAGTTTAACCCCTGGAAAACGCATCTTACCTTAACTATGGTAATTATTTTTTATTGTATTAATAATTCATTTTTGTAAAAAATAAGTTTATATTTTTAGAAATTCTAAATTATTCTTATTTTAAATACAGAATCCATTTTTACAAGTTCAATTAACATTAGTGTAAAAATGTAATTTTAAATTAATCATACACAGATAACGACAATGTGAATTTTTAAAGTTAAAATTTTCCAATTTTTCCAATTTTTTTATATCTAAAATAAATTTAAAAAATGATCTTAATGACATAAATTGGATTAATTGATATAAAATTGAACTAATATTACATTAAAACTAATTTAAAAATAATATTATCATTATAAATTTTTTAAACAAAATGAAAATTTTATAATTAAAACTCATTATTTTTCACAATTCATCAAAAATTGAAATATTTCAATGAAATCCCAAAAGTCCCCTTAAGATAAATTTGGTTTTGTTATTTTAAAATTTAATTTAATTTTTTAAAAAAAATTCTAAAACTGTTCAACATTAATATTTAATTATTTGTGAAAATCATCACTAATCCATTTTTTAGAAAAATACAACTTTTCATAAAACATTTCATTTTCAATTAAATGATTTATACATTATTATTATTTGTAGATAAAAATATTTTTAATAATTTAGTTATTAGTATTCGAAACATACAATTTAAAGGATATGTTATAACTATTATATTAAATAATAATATTTTAATAAAATGTCACGTTTCATTTAAACATGTTATTGGAGACAAAAAAATCTAAAACTATTGATGAATTTAACATAAAATAAAAATAGTATTGTGTGTAAAACAAGATATAGATAGTGTTTCATGTAATAATATCTATGAAAGATGTTTATTTCATTTAAAATATATAAATCATAAATTATTAGAGTGTGTTAGTTTTTTCAACGATTTTTGTTGCATTTCATATAAACTATTAAATAAAATGTTCTTATTTTTCGAACTTTAGGGTGTTATAATGACTCCGTAAAATCATCTCACTCTCTCATCACACCTCAGATTGGTATTCCTGGCTCCCAACTAGGGAAGCTAACACCAAGGGAACTAAAAGTATCTCTACCTTGAGTCTGGGATCTATGATTACTAGTAGTACAATAATGGACTGATTGGCTCCTAAATTAAAAAATATATATACCAATATTGATTATATTTATATGTTATCTAGTATAACATCATATTTTATTATTTTTAGAAACACTATAACATGCCTCTTACCGTGCCATACTTTTTTACTCACTGAACCATCATATTTCCCACAATATGAAAATTCCCAAAACATTTTTCCTAATAATTAGCAAATAAATAGATTTCCCAATACCTACCTTATATCATCAAGATTTTACACACCCCAAAGTACCTTGACACTTTTTTTGAAATCTCAAAGGTAACAAATAAATATATGTACTAATAGTTGGTATCAAACTAACCTTTGGATAAAATAAAATTTTTAACACTAATTCTTATAATGACTATATCCACTATAGCATAATAAAGCCATATATAGTTTCTTTATACAGGTATATTAAATTCCATATTTATTGAATCTATGTGATGGAAACTACTGGATATTCTATACCAGTGGAAAATTAGACTTACTACTAATTCTATAGAAATTATTCTTGATAATTTCAAAAAACTCTCCTCTTATAGTGATCTACTATGAGCCTGTATTTTCTAAACAACATCTTCCTTTAAAGTCACCTATATAAACATCTAAAAAAAGAAATAATTGAATATATTATTGATGAATAGACGTAAAATATAATGATTTCACTCTTCACACATGGATATCACATCTTTTTAGATTATTGTTAAATATAATTCAAAAAAAAATACACATGAGGCTCCAAAGGATTACTTTCATTATAGAGTAGATATGTAATCTCCCTATAAATCATCTTCAACATCTATCATAATTAGTTGAAAACATGTTACACTTTTTAGATATATCGTACTTAAAACAATTACTTATAACCCGGGGAAATGAAATATAATTATTTTATTATTTTATTCAACAAGAAATAATTTAATTTTTTTATGAATTCAATTATATGTAAAATGAAATTGATTATTAATAAAAAAAATATTATAAGAATTATTGAAATAATTTTTAAAAATAATTTATTTTGAAGAAAAATGAATTTATACTAGAGAGAAAAATATGGGTGAATTTCCTTAAAATACACTTTTTGTCTTCTGAATAATTAAAGTGAGTAAAATGAAAGGAAAACCAATATTGTAAAAGAAATAAAAATTATGGATGAAAATAAAAGTGATATATTATATAAGGATCATAAAATTTTTGTAATAAAAAATTTATTATAAACAATCACAATTAAAATAAGATTGAACCCTAAATATCATACACCAAGTTAGAGATTCTTTGAAAGTTAATTATCACCAACATAATTATATACTTTTGATACCCTCTAAAGTACCCTAGGGTATGTATTTTTGGGAGTACATCACCACTCAAACATGGATAAGAAACTAGATATGACAATTGGGAAAGGACTGGTTGAGCTATAAGTCTTTGTGTGGTGTAAAGAAGAGAAAGGAGCAGTGCCTATTTATAATATGGGTGAGGGGATCTTTTAGAATTTTTTAAACTACTAAATTATAAAAAATTAATTCTAAAGAAATATAATTCTGAATGGCTACAGAATTGATTTTATGGTAGGATGAGTTTATAATCCCAACAAAAATGGAATTTGGATATATTTTAGTAGTTTATAAACCCTACCTTTGGGTTTAACGCCTTATTTTACCAATTTTAACCTTAACCACTATAATTAATATTCATTTCATACAGTAATATAATTTAACATATAAGATGACTGTTGACTAATAAATGAACAATTTATAGAATTTATGACCATAGAGCATCCTAGTTTTCCTCTAACAAAATATTTATAATTTTGAAACAATTTAATAAAATCTTTTTTCCATAAAATAATATTAAAGCCAATTACGGAACAATTTATTTAACACAACTTCAAAGAAACCATTAAAAAATAATAAATTATAAAATAATTAATTTACATTTTATTATTTCATTATATTTATCAAAAAAATCACATAACACTATAACTCACTCAAATTATATTTCTTTTAATATCATTAAAAAATTTATTTTCATATAAATTGAATAAATAATGAAATAGTGTTTCCCAATTATTATATGTAAATATTTATTAACTAATAATTAGAGACCAATTACCATTTAAAAAAAAATTTCAAAAAATTACTATTATGATTTTCTCTCCACTACATTTTGTCCCTCTGTGAAAACATGATTAATATTTAAAACAATGATGTGGATATTTTGTAACTTTAATTTATTCAAATATTATGTAAGACATTTTCATGAATATTTTCTATTAAAAATCAAATTTTTAGTATAAGGTGAGAAGGATATAATTAAATTAATCCAATAATAATTATGATGAAATATTAGGACCTTATTATTTTGTTTTAACCTGAATTAAATTGATTTTCCCTTTATAGAGGTCATAAATTTTTCCAGAGTTACTATTCAAATTAACCAAAAATAAAAGGTGTCTATTAGCCAAACTTGAACATCTTGATTGTGTATATAAAACCTATTTTTCAATATAAAATATCTATTACTCAATGAAAATAATTTCATATTATGAGAAACACAATGAAAAATAGTTTTTCAAAAAAATATTTTCTATTTATAAAATAATTTTATATCAAATTCTTGTTGAATTTTAACTAAAATGAGTGTTTTTTTATTATTTTTAATGAAAAATAACAAATTAGATATTAAATCTATTGAAAAAAGAAATTTTACTTTGTAAATACTTTAAGTAAAAAACATTTCTTAAAAATTATTAGTTTTCACAATTTAATGAAAATCATAATTTGTAGAAAAATATCATTATTACCCAATAAGATAAATTTTATATGATAATTAAAAAAATAATATAATTTTATAAAAAATAATATATATATATATATATATTCTATAAAAATTATAATATTTGATCAAAAAAATATATAAAACCCGTTTGTTTAGAAAACATATTTTTGAAAAGTCAAATTACTTTACTTTAAATTGAGTGTTTCTAAAATAATAATTTATCAATATGTGTATATATAGGTAAAAATTTATATATATATTATTTTATATTTAAGCTTATTTATACATATAAATTTTGACATTTAGGTTATAAGGGTTATATTTAAATAAAAATATTTCATGGTTCCTTTAGGATTGGTCTTTAATGTGATGAAAACTATAAAAACTATAAAAAAAAATATTTCATTAAATATAAAGGTGTTAAATTAAACCCCCATATTAATTATTTGTGTCCTCTTAATTGGATAGTGTTCAGGGTAATAATTTTTTGATACTTTAAAAGTCTATTATGGAAACAAAAAATGTAAAAAAGGAAAAATAAAAATTCATCTTAAGAATGTAAAGGAAAATATGAATGTTATCTAAAAGAAAAAATAAACAGGTTTTTGAATATAATAACATTAGTGGGATGTAAAATATTTGACAGGGAAGTTAAAATGAACTCCCAAGGATAGATATAGTGTGATATAGAACATGGTAATTAGAAATATAATGATTCTAAATCCATAAATCCGTGATAGGTTAAAGAACAATCAATTTAACAAAAATGGAGTTAAAATTTAAAATTTTATTTCAAAATATATGACTAAAGTTGGAGGGGTCAATATAGTGGACATGAGAAATTATACATACTTTATTTATTTCCAAACTAAATTTCAATATCACCCTTTGTATGCTCTTCAATCAATTTCTATTTCATCACTTAATGATTAAAATGAATATTAAATATGAATATTTCATACCAGAAGAACTAAAATAAACTTATAATCGATCATAAGATCAAATAAAAAATGTTATTTTATTTGTTATATCTGTATATTAAATAAAACAAAATTGATCAGTATAGGTTTTCTAATATGATAAGTCATACTTTAACATCAAATAATGACACTAAAATTCATGCCTAATCCATTATATAAATAGATATCCTTATGAATTCTCAAAAATGTGATTAAACAATATAGAAACCAATAGATTAAAATTATTTGGTCTCATGTCATTCAGTTTACTATTTAAAAATAATTTTAAAGATTCAAGAAATTTAATACAAAAATGTATACATATTGTCCGTGTATAATTTAATATATAAAAATAATTTCACAAAATAAACTCTCAATAATATCGTATATTCTCCCAAAATATAATTCAACTCTATTTCATTATATATTCTATTATCATAGAAAAAAATATTTCCATTATATGTTTGGGTTCATCATTATATGGTTTCATTATTCAATATATTTATTGTTGAGTCAATAAGGTTTTTCTAATGACTTTTCCATTCATTCATACTCGGGGGATATTGATTAGTCAATAAGGTTTCCTTTTGAAATGACCATTTCCTCTTATTTTGAAAATCACAAACACCTTATCTCAAGGAAAATTTCTTGTTACCCTATGTTTTACATATCTAATGAAAATTTTCATTCCCCAAGGAAATTTATCCTTACCATGTTTTCATTTTTCATTATCTTGTATAAGTAAAATTAGGTTTCATATCTAAAACCTCAGATTCATATAATACTTAAACAAATAGAATTCTATTTTTTGACTCCGAATTCAGACTCCGAGATCTCTGAATTCAGACACTGAACACTTTTGAGTTCTGACTACAAATTCTATTGAATTATAACTCTAAACATTATATGTCCTGACTCTGAATTCTAATGAATTAAGATTCCAAACATTGTAAGTTCTGATTCTGAATTCTAATGAATAATGAATCTGAACATTGTAAGTTCTAACTCCAAATTATAATGAATTTTGACTCTAACCATTGTATATTCTGACTCCAAATTCTAATGAATTCTAACTCCAAAATTTGTGAGTTCTGCCTCCAAATTCCAATTAACTCATACTTCGAAATTTGTAAGTTCTAACTCCCAATTCTCATGGACTCTGACTCCAAACATTGTAAGTTCAGCTTCCAAATTATTGTGAATAAAAATTCCGAATTTCCTTGAAATTTAGACTCTAGAAATCTATAGATTTCAGGTTCTGAATTTCGTAGAAAATTGAATCCAAATATCCTTGTATTATAGACACTAAATATTTTTTTGGTTAGAATCCGAACATTTATTTTCTTACATTCCGAATAATTGATTTTGGTTTTGTAACCACATTTTTTATACTTGTTTTTTATAAAATGATGTCATGCATTCAGTTACTAACTAACCATTGTTTGAGTGACATGTGTACAGGTCCCTATGAAATTCACAGAAAAATATGACTGTTGCAGGAGGTAGCTGACCATTGGAGCTATGCCTATAAATAGAAGCTCATTTTAAAGAGCTCATAACTTTTATGAATAAGCTGATCAATCAAGAGATTATATGCTACTGAAGTGATTTCCATATAGAGAGGCTTTTCTGCATTGTGTGTTCTGAACTTCTTGTTCATATTTTCTTTGTGCGACTTCGATTGTTGCTATGTACAATCTAGGGCATTCGAGGATAGTAAGACAGAGGTTCCGAATACCTTGAAGTAGAGGGCTTCCTTGCTAAGGAAGATAGAGGTTCCGACTACATTGAAGTTGAGGGCTTACGAGGATAGCAAGACGGACTCTGATATTTGTATCAAGGGTTTACCCTAGTGTGGGTAAGACATACTTTCTTTAAAGTATAAATCAAGGGAACTTTATCCAAGGTTTTGGATAACCTTCTATTTGGGTTAAAATATTTACTACTTGTTACCTGTTTTGTTACATGTTTTCCACTACAATTTTATTTGAAGAGGAACGTAAAACTATCTTATACTTCCCTATAATTGAACTCTGATATAGTAGGATTCTATACGCTTTAAGGTAGAATCTTTGTTGTAGTAAAATTTCATTAAGTTTCATTTTCCAGAACCATCTTTTCAGAATCACTTTATCGTAATCACATTTCTGGAATCTAGAATGTTTATAGAACATAGAGGTTTTGTGAATTACCTATTTTAACCATTTTAAACATAATCATCTTTAAAAGTTTTAATGGAATTTTTTAAAGAACACAATTCAACCCCTCTTGTGTACTGAGAATCATAAGATACTTTATTCAGTATCTCTGTTATTTTGATCCAACATTTGGTGTTATAGAGTATATCATACTCACATACCATCTCATCATTTATATTTAATCTATATAGGGAGATCTAAAAAACACTAAAAATCACATAAAATTTTACTAAAGGATAGTTTATTCATAGTTATTTTTCATTAAAAAGTAAAGATGAAATCAAAAATTATATATTGGATGATAATTCTGCCCTAACTAGGATCATTCACTTCATCTATTGGGATTTTATAAACATTCCCTTATTTTTGTTGACTTTAGAGGTTGTTGTGGTTTATTATCCTAATTACCCCTTTTTGTAGGTAATTAATTCTAATAATTATTTAAATTATTTAATTTATATAATTTTAGTGTGGGTGTTGTATTAAATTGTAACCTCTTTTCATTTATTTAATTTATTGGCATCTTCATATCACTTCTACATTTTTTCCATTAGATGGTCAGGCTTCTCATACCTAAAACATCTACAAGTTCTATTATAAAATTCACCTAAGTACCCATTCCCAATGTTTTGTAATGTATAAGGTTGAATATTTTTTATCTATCAATGTGAAAATCCATTGGATATTCAATGAAGCCCAAATATATTTTTCTTATCACCAGATCAATGAGGGTTTATAGCTTCAATTTTTACAATCAGTTCATTTCAAATTAGTTATTTATTCATCTCTTCGGTCATATCATATGGATACTTATTTTAAAATAAATATTATCCTACCACTAAAGAATATATCAATTTTATTTTAGGTCTCATGATTAGACCTAATTCATATTTTTCATATCTAGTAAAATTTTAATAATTTGTAGCAATAGATTTATAATCATTATCCATCAGCTCAACGAATTCATTATAAATTATTTAAATATAATACAAGGTATGTAAATATAGATAAATATTCACGTGAAATTATCCCATTCCATGGATTCAATTTCATCATATTTCATTATTTTATTAATAAGATTCCACTATTTATCAGATTCTTCTTCCATGAAATAAAGAACATGGATAACTTTTCCATCATCTAACCATTAAACCATAGAAATTAATATTTCCCTCATGATGAATTATTTCATAGAAACTAATGTATTAGAAGACCCATATAATGTTAGTGGATTTTGTCACATAAAATATTCAATGTAATGTTTCTCCCTCCTTTTTTAATTAATTATTTTAACATAGACATTATTTTAACTTATTGATTGAGACAATTGAGTGATCATAGCTTGAAAATATTGCATACAATATTCTATTTCACATGGTCTCTCTTGAGGATGGTCATTTAATTGAGAATCACCTTATTGTTTCACATTATTCAATAAAGTTCATATGATTAACAAAAAATGAATAATATAATGTGATCAATAAAATTCATAGTGACAAATCATATAATCATGATCAATAAATCATATGATTACTAAATCATGAAACATTTTTTAAATCTGTTACAAAATATGTTTAAGCTAGGTCATACTTATTAATATTTTATTCAAATCCTACATAATGGGTCATAAGTAAATTGTGATGTAATCCAATCATATCCCCCATGAGTTTCAAACCTAATGCACAGTAGCGGAACACTCAACCTGCACTTGAATGGTATCCAAGATATACTCAACCAACTCTTTTTTAGGTTATTTTCTATATATGCATCTATTTTAAAAATAAAACCACTTTTGGTATACTAACATGGATTTTTTGATAATAAATAGCATATAATCTATATCTTATGATATAATTTTGATGTTATCCTATAAATATACTTATCCTCATGTTTTTTGAAAAACATATATTTAATATTTGTAACAACCTTGGTTTGAGGTATGTAGCCTTTTATTATTCATTTTTATGTGTTTAAAGTGCATGGGATGATCTAGGATGAGGTTGGGAGTGTTTGGAATGGTTTGGAATAAGTTTGGAGGGTTTATTAATACAGCATGGTTTCATCACGGTTAGTGGAAACCGTGAGGGTTCTCCAAGAAACCGTGCGGGGGAGAGAGAGTAGGCTCTGCACGGCCTGCGCATGGTTTTCCAAACTGTGAGAGGTAATCATGCAGACCCCTCCTCTATAGACAGTTTTGTACGCACGACTAGCGTACGGTTATCCATCCCGGGTGGACTAACCGCGTGTCAACATAAATATAGGGTATTTGAATCCTGACTCTCTCAAGATTGACACATTTCTCCCCAAATCATCTCCCACTCGAGCATCACTCATGATTTTTGGCTCTCATGGTTTTCAAGGGATCTCCCACTATTTTTGAAAGCAAATCGAAGGGGTTTCATAGTGGTTTCTCACGGGTAAGTATCCTCTCTTTGTTTCTCTTTGGTTTTATCTAGATGTAATCTTTTTTACATTCTTGGTTTTCTATATCTACATCCATTGCATGTAGATCTAGTTTTGTGGTTTGCTTGGGTGTTGATTTAAAGGATTGTGGTTGTTAGGGAAGGGGATCTAGAGCGGTTCTGGTTGTACTTTTTCCGGGATTAGGGTGCGGTTGCTTGTGGGTTGATTTCGTCAGAACCCTAAATGTAGGTGGCATCTCTCTCAACTCCACTTTTCATGAACAATAATCATGGTTATAATTATTTTTTCTTATGATTTTATGGTGTTTTTGATGTGTGGAATTCTCTGGAAATCCCTTTGGTTATGTTTTGGGGATTTTTGAGAAAAAATGGTGTTTTGTGGTGAAGTGATCTTGTTGTGGATTTAAATATGGTTTGAGGGGATTGATTTGGGAAATTTGTTTTCAATAAATATATTATTTTATTGAAATGTGGTTTGAATGAGAAATGATTTAAGGGTGGTTTCAATAGATGGTTATTTTTTTTTGAAGTGGATTGGCATTTTTTTGAAATGGTTACTTGCATGTTGTTGTTCCCTTGGTGGGTTATATGTTTGGAACTGGCTTATTGAAAGGTGATGTGAAAGAGGGAATGAATTCTCACTATAAATGTTGATGGATAGTGGTCAGAAGAACCACCATATAGTGAGTGATCAGGAAGTACCACTACTTTGGGAATGAGATAAATGGGGTTGTATGGGAAGTTCCTCCATGGTTGTATGTTTTTTATGTTTTGGATTTTCAATATGGACATGTTTGGGCTAATTGGTTATGGTAATGTTTCTTATGGATCAATGTGGAATTCCATTTTTTTCATGTCTTGGTATAAAAAAATTTGTCTTGTTTTAAGTTGTTTCACTATTGATAGTTTTATATGATCTGTATTATATAAATGTGATAATGGTTTTATCGTAGTGGTTTGTATCGAGAAGTCATTTGGGGAAAACATTCTGAGTATTATTAATCAACCCCTACATTGGCACTTTGGTGATTTTCACAGATTTCGTAATCTAGGAAATGGGAAAAGGTAAAGCATCTCATTGTTAGTGGCTCATAGTGATGCTTGGGAGATGTGTCGGTGCTTGAATCATCGAGCTTAGATTGGAGTTGTGGAGTGTGTGATCATTTATTTTGGGTAACTTTTTTATTCTTATTCTTGGTAATCTGATATGTTTTAGTGTGTTTGGTTTTATTTTTCATGTGGTTTTGTTACAGATTAACTGGATGTATTTTTGTATTGTATGGGTTTGGATGTTTTGTCAACATGAATAATAAAGTTTCTTGTTAGTTTATTGTTGAAATAGTTAGTTGTAACTCAAGGTAAAATCATTCCCCCATTTATTCTTGATGACCTAGGCTATTATTTCCATCCTTTTTCACCTTAGGAATGTCGGTTATGGCCAAGTAACATTTCCCCACCCTCCCAGGACAATGGTATGTGGCGGGACGTTAAAAGTTGTATCAGTTTATTTGGTCCCAGTCTTTCATGTGAAAGCATTCGTTCAATCATTTGGCATTTCTTATTGGTCTTGGAGTTGACATTCATTCATGGGTTATTCCTCGGGTTGGGATAGTAGCAAGGCATAGGATTCTCAGAACATGTAATGTATAACATAAAAGGATATAGCTACCCCTTTTATGATGAAATTAAAGGTACCATGGAGTTCGGTAAAAAGTGCTTGATGAAACTTTTAGGCATTTGAAATCTCATTGTCGTGGGTGTATCCAATAAGATGAGCATTAAATTCATGGTAGAAATTAATTCCCTTTAGGATACATAAAGATAACCCTTTTATGATGAAAATCTTGGCTGTGATAGTTGTTATGTAATTGAACGTGAAATTTTATGTCATGCCATGTTTAAATAGAAAGACTCATTGTTGTATTTTTATGAATATAAATTCCACTAGGTAGGCGTCGTAGAGACCAACTAGGGGAAGCTACTAAAAATGTTGTTACAACTAAGCCCTAGGTGAACTAGTAGCTAGTGCAGAGTATAGTGAATGTTTTCCAAGAAATAGTAAGTGTGAATAAAGAAGAAGAACCAAGGAAAGTGGATCATGTGGTTCAATTTCAAGTGCATAATCCACCCATCATTTGGGGGGATTTATATCCATAGAGGGATAAATAGTGGTTGAAAAAAATTAATCAGATTTTGGACTTCTTGGAGACACTAGCAGATCTGAAAGTGAAACTAGCCACATATATGTTATAAGATCATTCCATTCAGTGGTGGGAGTTGGTAGTCCATGTTGGGACAGACCAAATTATGACATGGGAGGGGTTTGTGAAATTTTTTTACAAATAATTCTTCCCTCATACATTCAGAATTTAGCATACAAAAAATTTCTTCAGTTTGAAGAAAGAGGACATGGTGGTGATGGAATATGAAACTAAGTTTATGAAAATAGTTTGGCTTTCACTTGAGGTGGCGGGTAGTACATTTTTTAAGGCATAAATTTTTTAAGCTGTGTTGAACAAAGAAATTTGTTCCATGATAGTGGTGTTTTTATTGAAAACTACAAGAAAATGGTGAATCAAGCTATGGTGGATGAGCATGAACATGTGGGGGATACATGCGGGGGAAGTATATTGGTACCCATTGGAAATAGTGGGAACTTGAAATGATGGGTTCAATCGGAAGATGGACACTTATTTTCATGGTGGGATTATAGATTAGAATCTGATGGTAGGATCGGTGAGTCTTCCATCGAAGCCTCAGAGTAAGATGGAATGTTTTCAGTGTGGTTCTAAGAGCTACATCAAGCGGGATTTTACGTCACAACCTCGGTCATGTCCTTAATTGAAAGAAGATAGGGCATATGAACTGTTATTATCGGAATTATCTAAGTTCGGGTGTCGATGACACTCCTCAGGGGTCGTCGGGGTCTTATGACACAATTGTACGAGGTCCACAACATACCCCTCAGTAGCAGAGTAATGTGGGTCATGGTAATTTTATGAATACCATGACGTCTTAGAAGGGTAATAAAGAGAAGATTGAGGGAAGTAATCAGTTGTTTGTAGTTGAGGAGATAGTGATGGATGATCAGTCAGGAACATCCATGGTGCGGGGTACAGTTCTTTTAAATTCCACGTTGATACAAGTTTTGTTTGATACGGGTGCTTCCCATTCATTTGTTTCTTCTCACATCATTGATTTGTTGGGTTTAATGTTATAAATGATGTCTATGGATCTAAAAATGTAAACTCCTCTGGGTGAAAAAGAGTTTCAAACCTTCCTATGTAGAGCATGTAGTTTATTAATGGATAAGTTTGAGTTGACGTGGGAATCCAACGTTCTTGAGATGGATGGGTAAGATATAATCCTGGGAATGGATTGGTTTACAATGTTTAAGGCCCACATTGACGATTATGCATGAACATTTGTTTATGATGTACGATGGAGATAGACTTCTCTATAGAGGGGAGGAGAATGAGAATCATGGTGCAACTGACTTGTGGGATCCAGTGGTTGACAGGATATCATACCAATTTTCGGAATTTTCATTGGAAGTAGTGGAAGATATTGAGAATTCTGTTTTTCCAGTAGTCATTGATCTGGTTTTGAATGTTTTTCTGAAGAATTCTCATGGTTACCACCCATGAGAGAAGTGGAGTTTATGATAGATCTCCTCCCAGGGCCCAGTACTATCTCACTCCCATCTTGATAGATAGAATAAGAAAAATTATAGGAACTAAAGGCACAGTTGGTAGAGATAGAGAACAAAGGGTTCATCCAGCCTAGTATGTCTCCATGGGTAGTGTCAGTGTTGTTTGTTAAGAAGGTGGATGGAAAGTTGGGGTTATGCATCGAATACTGTTTAATAAATCATGTTACGACAAGGAACTAATATCCACATACTAGAATTAGTGGATAGTTTGACACGTTTATAGGATCTAGGTGAATCTCTAAGATTGAATTTTGACCAGGGTATCATTAGTTGCGGGTACGTAAGGAGGATATTCCAAAAAACATCTTTCAGAAGTAGATTTGGCGATTATGAGTATGTCGTTATGCCCTTTGGTCTAACGAATGCACATGTGGTATTCATGAAATTGATGAATAAAATATTTTAGAGATATTTGGATTCTTTTTTGGTGGTTTTTGTGGATGTTATACTGGTGTATTCGAGGACAAGGGTAGAGCATGAGCAGCACTTGGAGATCATGTTGGGGATCTTGAGGGATCATCTGTTTTCTTCTATTTTTTCAATGTGTGTCTTTTGGATATCGGAGTTTTGTTTCCTTGTCCATGTTATTTCTGTGAAGGGTGTTTTAGTGGATCTTGAAAAGATAGAGGCTGTTATCTAATGGAAACGACCAAAGAATGTTTTCGAGATACGGAATTTCTTAGGTCATGCTGGGTATTCTTGGTGTTTTATTCATGATTTCTCATGAATGGATTCACTGATGATAGCTTTGAAAGAGAAATATTGTTCCATTTTTGTGGAATGAGAAATGTTAGAAATGTTTTTAGGAGTTAAATAGACACCTTACATCAGCAACAATCATGTTTTTTCTAGAACTAGGGAAAGGGTACATGGTGTATTATGACGCATCTAGATCATGGTTTGGGTGTGTTCTCTAACAAGGGGATCATGTAGTTTCCGATGGCTCATGGAAGTTGAGGGTGCATGAGAAGAACTACACAACACATGATTTAGTGTTGGAGGTGGTGGTTCATGCTTTTATTATGTGTCTTAATTATCTCTTTAGTGATAAATTCATGGTTTTTACCATCCATAATAATTTAAAGCATATTTTCTCATAAATAGATTTCAACATGAGGCAATCAATATGGATGGAGTATCATTAGATGTTTTATTATAACATAATGTACACACTGGGTAAGGGAAATTCAGTGGAGGATGCATTAAGTAGGAAATCATATGATCAAGTTGTGAAACAATATTCATATGGGTGGTAGTTGATATCGGTCATAGTCAACATGAGGTTGGAATTTGATGACTTTGGTGGAAGAGATGTCTTCATTCCGGTTTCATTGGTTTCTGAATTGGCTGGTTTGGTTAAAGAGGAATAGACATCAGATTCCGAGTGTATGTCGATGAGGTTTAAACTCAATGGTTAAGAGACCATTAACAAATGAGAACTAAATGGGAATTTAGTATTGTGTTTTTAGAATCAGATGGTGGTACCAGTGGATTGATAAGATTAATATCTTAGGGATTATCATCATTCTAGGTGGGCTATCTATCCTAGAATCTAGATGATTTATAAGGAATTGAAAGTGATGTTTTGGTGGTCATCTATAAAAAGGGATGTGGCTGAGTTTTTTTCAAGATGCTTGAATTTTCAGCATGTCATGGAAGAGCATCAGTGACCAGTAGGAATGTTGCAGTCTTTACCTATCCCATTGTGGAAATGGGAGAAACTATCAATGTATTTTGTGACCAGTCTCCCAATAATGGTTTGGAAACACGATTCCATATAGATGATTGTTGATAGGCTCACAATGATCGTCTTTTTCCTCATGATTTGTGAATCTCAAATGGTATTGGATCTGTCAAAAATCTTCATCTAGGAGGTGGTAAAGAGGCATGGTGTTCTAGTTTTGATTGTATCTTATAGAGATCCAATGTTTACATTTTGTTTTTGTAAATCATTTCAGCAAGCCCTTGGGACACAGTTGACTATGAGAACAACATATCATCCTTAGACATATGGGAAATCCAAGAGAACAAAATTATCATTCGAGGATATGTTAAGGTACCGTTTGATGGATTTAGCGGGTTCATGGGAGGAGAACATACCATTGCTGGAGTTCTCCGGAAATAATAGTTATCAGGCTTTGATATATATGGATCCCTTTGAGGCTTTGTATGGGTATACTTGTCGTTCTCCACCATGCTGGGTGGAAACTGGAGAGACTTTGATGATCAGACCGAGCCTTGTCCAAGAGACTATGGAGAAAACAAAGTTGATTAAGAAGAGGACAGAGATGGATTAAACTGATCATAAATCGTATGTGGACCATCATCGACGACCATTGTTGTTCAGGGTGGGTGATCATGTGTTTTTGATATTCTCTCTTAGTTTGGGACATCGTCGGTTTGGGAAGAAAGTTTTGTTATCTCTGAGGTATATTAGGCCTTTTGAGATATGTGAGACGATTAGATAGGTGTCTTATACTTTGTCTTTTCCACCATAGTTTAGTTTTGTGCACAATATGTTTCATGTGTCGTAGTTGAAAAAGTATCATCCGGATCATGACCATGTGATTCGTTGGGATCGGGTTCAACTATAAATGGATCCTTCCTTGATGAACGTTCCAGTGCAAATTTTGGATAGGAAAGAGATTGTATTTCATGGTAAAATCGTTGGTTTAGTTAATGTTTTGTGGTAGCATGGTCATATTCAAGTTGATACTTCAGAACGAGAGAATGAGATGGCATGAGCAATGTCCCAAGCTCTTTCGGAAAAGTTCTGGTTCCCTACATTCCAAGGACAGAAAGTACAATGTTGTGGAAAATTAAACACCCTGGGTTTGAGTAATGTAGAATTTTTATGGATTTTTATATGTCTAAACTATGTGGGATGAGTCTGGATGAGGTTGGGAGATTTTGGAATGGTTTTGAATAATATTGGAGGATTTTATAAGGGATCACGGTTTGTGAATGGTTAGGGTAAACCATATGGGTTCTCTAGGAAACTATGCATGGGGAGACCGTATTCCTCGCATGACATAATCATAGTTTTCCTGACCATGTGATCCAACCATGTGGTCCCATCCTCTCGATATAATGGTGCTCATATGGTTAGCAAACTATTTTCCAAACTGTGCGGACTAACCATGTGACCACATAGATGTAGGTTTTTTAAATCTTTTCCCCCTCGGGCTTGACCTATTTCTCTCCAAATCTTTTTCCACTAAAGACTAACATGGTATTTTTGGATATCAATATTTTTATAGGCACACCCAGTAATTTTAGACGTGATTCAACAGGGTTTCAAGGTGGTCCCTCTATGATAAGTCTATTCACTTGGTCTCTCTTGGGTATCATCTTGATCAAATCATCTTCCATTCTTAGTTTTCTAGATCTACATTTTCTGCATTTATATATATCGTTGTGGTTTCATTGGGTTTTGATTTCAAGGCTTGTGGATTTTAGGGAAGGTGATCTAGATTGGTTTTGGTGGTATGTTATCTCGGATTGGGGTGCAGTTGCTTGTCGGTCGATTTCTCCAGATCTGTAAAGGTAGGTGGCATCTCTCTCAACTCCACATTTCTAGAATATGATTCTTGGATTCAATTAATTTGTTTTATTTAGAATTGATGTTGTTTTTGAGGGGAGAAATTGGTTGTAAATCCCATTGTTGATGTTTTGGGGATTTTTTGGAAAAGGGGGTTTTGTGGTGAATTGCTCTTATAAGGGATTTTAAAACAGAGATTTTAAAATGGGTTGCAGGGATCAGTTTGGGAAAATTGTTAATGATAATGTATTTCAATAAATGTATTGTTTTATTGAAATGTGGTTGGAATGGGAAATGATTTAAGGGTGGTTACAATAAATGGGTGATTTATTGAAGTTGTTTGTAATGTTAGGGAAATGGTTATTTGAATGTTGTTATGGCCTTAGTGGGTTATATGTTAGGTTGTGGCTAGTAAAAAGGTGATGTGAAAGTGGGCCGGAAGCCTCACAATAAAATTTGATGGATTGTGGTCGGATGTACCACCATATATATGGTGAGTGGTTAGGAAGTACAACTAGTTTGAGAATGAGGTTAATGAGTTTGAAGGGAAGTTCCATTATGGTTGTTTGTTTGTTTGTGTTGGGGATATGAAATATAGACTTGTACGGGCTAATGGGGGATGGTAATGTGTCTCATGGATCAGTGTGGATTTCCTGTGTTTGTTATGGCTTTGTAAAAGAACATTTTCCTTGTTGTAAGTTGTTACACTTTTAATTGTTTTATATGAACTGTTTTATATAAATGTGCTAAGGATTTTATCCTAGTAGTGTTTGTATATACGTCATTTGGGGAAAACCAAATGAGTATTAGTACTCACCACCTTCTTTGACACATTGGTTCTTTTGTGCTGTCGCATTCAGGGACATAGGTAATGGTAAATAATCTCATAGCAAGTGGATTGTGGAGATTCTTGACATATCTGTTGGTGCATGAAGCATGAAGCTTGGTGTGGAGATGTGGAGTGTAGTATGGTTTATTTTGCGTATCTTGTTTAGTCATCCACTTAGTAATCTGATATGGTTTAGTGTGTTTGGTTGAATTTGGAATGTGGGATTTTTATGGATTAGCTATTTGTATTTTTGTATTTTATGGTTTTGGATGTTTTATCAACATCCATCATATAGTTTGTTGTCATTGGATTGTTGGGTTGGTTGGTTGTATCTCAAGGGAAAATTGATCCCCCATTTATTCTCAAGGACCTTGACATTTATTTCCATCCTTTGGCTCCTTAGGAATGTCTCTTATGACCAGTTAACATTTCCCCACGCTCCCAATACAATTGGATGGGGTGGGATGCTACAAGTGGTATCAGTATGTTCAGTCCTTAGCTTTCAAGTGAAAGCATTCGGTCGATCCTGTGGCATTGATTGTTGGTCTTGTTGTTCACATTCAGTATTGGGTTA
Organism: Viscum album; assembly: GCA_963277665.1. Taxonomy (NCBI): domain Eukaryota; kingdom Viridiplantae; phylum Streptophyta; class Magnoliopsida; order Santalales; family Viscaceae; genus Viscum; species Viscum album. Next base: position 1,377,457,995 of record OY728132.1, on the reverse strand, counting down.
TTCCTCGAGTTAGGATGGTAGAAAGGTGCAATATTTCCAGAAATTGAAATTTATTTCATAAAAGGCATAGCTAACCCTTTTATTTGAACTTCAAGTTACTAAGGAGTTGGGTATATAAGTGCTTGAAGACACTTTTAGGAATTGGAAATCTCATTGTCATGGGTGTAGTCAATGAGATGTTCATGAAATGCATGGTTGAAATGACATCCATCTATGATGAATATTTAATTGGGGTATAATGATTTATTTTGTGATATGAATGTGTGAATATGGGAATATATGAATTGAGTTTCAAAACAGAAGGATTTGAAACAAGGAATCATGTGGTATTTTAAAAATGTTTCAATTTCAAAAACATGGAGGATTTTTCAGAAAAACATATTGTGTAATAAGTGGAATATAACATGTGAAAATCCTTGTTTTTATAGTCGGTATGTATTTGAACATGAACATGGAAGTCATTTTGTGTTTAAATAGAAAGACTCTTGGTTGTTTTTGGATGAATTGATATTGCATCGAGTAGGAGTTGTAGAGACCAACCAGATGAAGCTTCTGAAAATGTGGTTGCACCTGAGCCCCAGGTGAACCAGTAGCTAGTTCAGAGTAAAGTGGAAGACTTCAAAGTAGTAGGATGTGCGAATAAAGCAGATAAACCATGGATTGTGGATCATGCTATTCATTTTGAATGGTAGAATCCTCCTATATTTAGGAATTATTTACATCCAGATAGGGATGAAGCATGGTTGAAGAAAATGAATAAGATTTTTGACTACATGGGAACACCGGTAGTGAAAAAGTGAATCTGGCTGCATATATGATGTAATATCATTCCATTCAGTGGTTAGAGCTGGTGGTAGTAGCTAGGACAAAAAAAAGTGGGAAATGAGAGGGGTTTGAGGAATTGTTTAGAAAAAAATTCTACCCTCATGTGTTCAGAATTCAGTGTATAATGTATTTCATTAGTTTGATGCAAGGAAACATGGAGGTGATAGAATATGTAGCTGATTTTATAAACATATTTCATTTTTTATTTGAGGTGGTGGGTAATACATCGTAGAAGGAATGAGTTTTTGATCTCGGGTTGAACCGAAAAATTCATTCCAAGATAGCAGTGCTATGTATAGATGACTACACAGAAATGGGGAATCGAGATACAATGGATGAGTGAGATATTTTGGAGGATACAGGTGGGAGAAGTATGCTGGTGCACATGGAAAATAGTGGGAACTTGAATGTTGGGTTCATGCGGAAGAGGGACACTGATTTCCAGGATGGGATTGTGGATCAGAATCCAATGACATTAACGGTGAATATTCCTCCGAAGCCTCAGAGCAAGTTAAGATGTTTTCAATGTGGTTCTTGGAGCCACAACAAGTGGGATTGAATGGAACAACTTTAGGATTATCATAATTCTTATAATATGGGGCATGTTTAGCGTTACTGTCAGAATACTCCATGGTCAGGAGTTCATGACACTCCGCAGGGGTTGCAGGGGTCTTATGCCTCGATGGGACGAGGGCAGCACCATACCCCTCAACAGTAGAGTAAACTTGGAAATGGTGATTCTTGGAATACCAGGAAGCATCAGTAGGGTAATAAAGAGAATAAAGATGCAATTAAATAGTTTCTTGGAGCTGAGCAGACAGTGATGGATGACCAGTGAGGACCATCCACAGTGTGAGGTGAAGTTATTTTTAATTCCACATTGATGCATGTGTGGTTTGAAAAGTCTGCATCCCATTATTTTATTTCTTCTCATGCCATTGATTTTTTTGGTTTAACGGTATAAATGATTCCTATGGATCTCAAACTTCAAACTCCTCTGGGTGAAAATGTGTGTTGAGTCTTTTTGTGTAGAGCATGTCTTGTAGTGCTAGATGCGGTTGAGAGGATGTTGGAATTATTTCTTATTTTGATGGATGTGTACTATATAACCATAGGAATGTATTGTTTGACAATTTTTAAGTCCCATATAGACTGTTATGCCTAAAAAATTTGTTTTGTGATAGAGGATAGATTAAGAAATCTATTTATAGGGGAGAAGAATGATGAGTACTGTGCAACAGGCTTGTTAGAACCAATGGATGGCACAATATCATACCGTTTAGCAGCTTTGTCATTGGTAGTAGAGGATGGTATTTGATAGAGTGTTCTTCCAGTAGTCTTGGATTATTTTATGGATGCTTTTCCCAAAGAATACGCTGGGTTACTACCCGTGAGATATGTGGAGTGTACGATTGATCTCATTCCATGGACTAGTCCTATCTCACTTCTGTCTTATCAGATGACACCAATATAATTACGGGTACTAAAAGTGTATTTTCAAGAGTTAGAGAAAAAATAGTATATCTAGCCTAGTACATCTCAATGGGCAGTGCCGGTTTTGTTTGGTAAGAAGGCTGATGTAACATTGCAGTTATGCGTCCACTATCATAGACTACACCATATTATGATAAAGAACTGATATCCACTTCCACGCAATGATTAATTTTTTGCCCAGTTGAGGGGAGCACATTGGTTCTCCAATATTGACTTACGATCCGGGTATCATCAGTGGCAGGTGTGGAAGGAGGATATTCTAGAAATATCTTTTAGAAGTAGATATTGTAATTATGAATATATAGTTATGCCCTTTGGTTTAACGAATGCACCAACGATGTTCATGGAATTGATGAATCAGATATTTCAGAGATATCTGAATTCTATTATGGTGGTATTTTTCGATGTTATACTGGTATATTTGAGTACATGGGATGAGTAAGAATAGTATTTGGAGATCGTATAGGGGATCTTGAAGGATCGTCTGTTGAATGCCAAATTTTCAAAGTCTGTTATTTGGATATAGGAGGTGTGTTTCCATGTCCATGTTATTTCTAAGAGGGTTCTATCAGTTGATCCGAAAATGAAAGAGGTTGTTGTCTTATCAAAACCTCTAAAGAATTGTTTCGATATACACTATTTCCCAGGTATTTCTATGTATTATTAGAACTTTGTTAATTATTTTTCAAGACTGGCATCACTGATGAAGGATTTTACCCGGAAGAATGTTTTTTTCAATAGAATGAGCAGTGTCAGAATTGTTTTGAAGAGTTAAAGGGTATCCTTACATAAACCCCAATACTAGTTTTTTCCAGAACTAGGGAAATGGTATGTGGTTTATTATGATTCATTTGGATCAGGGATGTGGTGTGTTCTCATGTAAAGGGATCATGTGGTTACAGATGGCTCCTTGAAGTTGAGGTTCCCTGAGAAGAATAACCCAACACATGATTTAGAATTGTAAGTGGTGGTTCATTCTTTGAAGATGTGGCATCATTATCACTTCAATGAGAAATTGGTAGTATTTACAGACCATAAATTTTTCAAGAATATTTCCAAACAAAGGGATTTGAACTTGAGTAAATGAAGTTGGACGACGTATCTTTAGATATTTGATTTTATCTTAATGTACACAATGTGTAAGGAAAATGTGGTGGGTGATGAATTATGTAGAAAATTATATTCTCATGTGGTGAAAGAGGCATCAGATGTGTGGTAGTTGATGTCAGTAATAGCTGACATTCTCTTCGAATGTGACGAACCAGGTGGAAGAGCTTTATTCTTTTAGGTTTCATTAGTTCCTGACTTGGAAAGTTTGGTTAAAGAGGCACAAACATCTGATTCGGAGTGTTGGGCGATGTGGATGATACTCAATAGTTGGGAGAGCATTAATAACTGTGAACATAATGGGTATTCAGTCTTGTTTTTTCAAAATTAGATTGTGGTACTAGTGGCTTATCGAAAGGAACTTCTAGGGGATTATCATCATTCTAGGCGGGTTCTCCATCCTAGAAATCAGAAGATGTATAAGGCATTGAAATTTTATTTTTGGTGGTATGGTTGGAAAATGGATGTGGCCGAGATTGTTTCATGATTCTTGACATTCCATCATGTCATCGTGGAGCATCAATGTCTAGTAATCATTTTGTATTGTTTTCTGATTCTAATTTAGAAATGGGAGAAAAGAGAAATCAATATTTTTATGGTTCTCCCAAGAATGGTCAGGAAACACAATTCCATATGGGTGATTAGGGATCGACTCACAATGTTGGACCATTTCATCCCAATTAGTGAATACCATAAAGTGGATGATCTATCCAAAATCTATATATGGAAGTTGTTAAAGAGGCATGGTATTCCAGTTTATATTGTATCAAATAGAGATGTGAGGTTTCTATCTCGTTTTTTGAAATCATTACAACAATCCCTTGGGAAACAGTTTAATATGAGCATAGAATATCATCATCAGACATATGGCCAATCCAAGAGGACAATACAACCATTGGAGGATATGTTAATGGATTGTGTGATGTATTTTGTTTGTTCATGGGAGGAGCACTTACCATTGGTGGGGTTCTCCTATAATAACAGTTATCAGTCTTCGATACATATGGCTTGTTTGAGGCTTTGTATAGGCTTACATGTCATTCTCCACTATGTTGGGTGGAAACAGGCGAGACATAGATAATCAGACCGAGACATGTTCAAGAGACTATAGAGAAAATACATTTTATCAGGAAGTGTATGGAGATGGCTCGAAATCGTCTGAAATTGTATGCGGACCATTGTTGATTATCGTTTTCGTTCGGGGTGGGTGACCATGTGCTTTTTAGAATCTATCCTATGTTGGGACATCGTTAATTTTGGAAGAAGTGTAAGTTTTATAAGAAGTATATTGGTCCATTTGAGATAATTTTTAGTATTGGAGAGGTGTATTATATTTTTACTTTGCAACCATGGTTTATTTCGATGCACAATGTGTTTCATGTGTCGCAGTTGAAAAAGTATCATATGGATTGTGACCATGTGGTTCATTGAGATCCTGTTGAACTAGAACCAGATGCTTCCTTGATGCATGTGATAGTGTAGATTTTGGATATGAAAGAGAAATTATTGTGTGTTAAATCATTAGTTTAGTTTTCATTTTTTGGCAGTATGGTCAGATTCAAGAGGATACATAGGAATGAAAAAATGATATGGTCGAGAAATGTCCTGAGCTCTTTTGGAAAAGCAATGTTTCCCTAATTTTTTATGACAAAAAGTTCAATGGTGGGTACAATGTTGCACCACTAGTTTTAGGTATGTAGACTTTTAAGCCTTTTTATGTGTTTTATGTGCATAGGATGAGTTGGGGTGAGGTTTGTAGAGTTTGAAATTGTTTTGAATATGTTTGGATGCTTTTATATGGTAGAATAGTTTGAACACAGTTGGGGAAACCATGATGGTTTTCCAGGAAACCGTACATGGGGATATAATAGGATTCTCACTATCTTTTCATGGTTTACCAAACCATGCAGGGCAACCATGTGGTCCCCTCCTCTCTAGATAGTGTCATACACATGATTTGTGCATGGTTTTCCAAACCGTGCAGACTAACTATGCGGAAAATTAAATATAGGGTTTTTAAAACCGTGCTCCCATAATATTGACATATTTATCTCTAAATCATTTCCCACTCGATCCGCACTTGCTATTTTCAGCTATCGAGGTTTTTAAGGGCTCTACCACTCATTTTTTAAGTGATTCTAAGGGGTTTCCAGGTGGTTTCATGGTGGTTTCTCCGAGCCAAGTATCTTTTCTAGGTTTCACTTTTCTTTCCTCTAGATATACTCTTCTTCCATTCTTGATTTTCTAGGTCTGCATCTGTTTCATGTATATGTAGGGTTTTGGTATCCTTGGGTGTGGATTTCAAGGCTTTTGGATGATAGAGAATGGTATCTAGAGTAGTTTTAGTGGTATATTTTCCCGGACTGGGGTGTGGTTTCCTGTGGGTCGATTTTTCCGGAACCCTGAAGGTAGTGGGATTCTATCTCGACTCCAATTTTCTAGAACATGAATCATGGATAGAATTAATTTTTTTTTTCAAAATTTATGGGGTTTTTAATTTTTAAAATTGGTTGGAAATACCTTTGGTGATGTTTTGGGGATTTTTGTTAAAAGGGGGTTCTGTGGTGAAATACTGTATTTTTGGATTTTAAAATTGAGATTTAAAATGGGGTTATAGGGATTGATTTGGGACAATGGTTAATGAAAATGGTATTTAAAAAATATATAATTTTATTGAAATGTGATAGGCATCGGAAATTATTTAAGGGTGGTTTCAATAAATATGTGATTTATTAAAGTGGTTTGGCGTGTTACCGAAATGGTTATTTTCACGTTATTATAGCCTTGGTGGGTTATATGTTTGGTTGTGTCTTGTTTAAAGGTGAAGAGAAATTGGGCGGGATGTCTCACTATTAAATGTGATGGATAGTGGTTTGAAGAACCATCATATAGTGAGTGGTCAGGAAGTAACACTGGTTTGGGAATAAGGTAAATGGGTTTGGACGGGAAGTTCCACCGTGGTTTTTTGTTTGTTTGTTTTGTGGCTTTATAAGATTGACTTGTTTGCGCTAATGGGTGATGAAAATGTTCCTTTAGACTTTGTTTGTATTTCCATTATTTTTCATGGCTTGGTAAAGGATCATTTGGCTTGTTGTAAGTTGTTGTACTATTTATTGTTTTATATGTACTATTTTATATAAATGTGATAATATTTTTATCCTAGTGGTGTGTGAAGGGAATCCATTTGGGGAAAACCTACTGTGTTTTCGTACTCACCCACTTCTTTGGAACTTTGGTTCCTTTTAAGTTGTTGTGTTACGAGAAACATGGAAAGGTAAAACATCTCATTACTAGTGGATCTTTCTGATGCTGGGTATATGTTTTGGTGATTTGACTATGGAGCTTTCTGTGGATCTATGGAGTGTGTCTTGGTTTATTTTGGTTCTCTTGTTTAGTAATATTTTTCGTACTCTGATATGTTTTAGTGTGTTTGGTTGTATTTGTAATATGGGTTTGTTATAGATTAGCTTCTTTTCTTTTAGAATTTAATGGGTTTGGATGTTATATTGACATGCATCATATAGTTTGTTGTTACTATATTGTTGGGTTTGTTGGTGGTACCTCAAGGGAAAATAATTCCCCCATTTATTCATGAATCCCTTAACATTTATTTTTAGTCATTGGTGCCTTGGGAATGTCACTTAAGGCCAAGTAACATTTCCCTGCCCTCCCATGAAAATGGGATGGGACATGATGTTACAGTATTAATCTTTAAATGTAGATGAAACCATTATATCATAACAAATATAAATCCTCTTGATCTTTGAAAATGTATATAATATATTTTAATATGAATATTATATACAATTCATTGATATGAAACTGATGAATATATTTAATTACAATTTTCAGAGACTATAAGTAAAATATACAAATAAAATATCTTTAATATATCCAATATTGATTTTCCCAGAAATTTATCTTTAAATACAATACAAAATACCATTAATCATAACATGGGGGAACGAAGCATAATAAAGAGTGATATTGGATTCTTATTAAGGTTATAAAAGGGAGATACCATGAAACACTTATAACATGAACATAATGATATTTGGACATGCGATTATAATTTGAAAATAATATCTCAAAGATCATTAATTAAATTCATTAATCATAGAAAAAATATCTATATTGTATAAAAAAATTATATACAAATAATCATAGAACATGAGCCAAGGTGGCATAACATAAAAAATGGAATTTAGGAAGAATATAATGTTACAACATTGTAAACATATTAAAATCTAAACAATATAACTCAATATGTTATGAATAAGAAATCAGGATCATGAATAATAATATGGGAAAGAAACCATTTCCATTCATGATATAATGTAAATGGAATACTGTTATCCTTTTAAAAGTATAGACATCCAAGGCAGGTCCACACATAAATATACAGGAAAAATCCAAGTCAAAACATATAATTCTGAGCATCAAACTAGGTAAACACATGAAAAAATTAACTCTTGAGTTATCCATAATTACCATATAAATTGGATAGAATTGATGGAACCAATCATCACTTAATAAAAATCAATTCATATAATTTATAAAAGATCCTATAATAATAACGCATAAAGAATAAATAGCTTTTGTAAGCATCATATCACCATAATTATAAAAAAAAATATAGAGAAAGACTAAAGATGGAATAATAAGATCATAAACTTATTAATAAAATAATTAACATGAAAGAATGTTATTGTATATTTATATTCATTTAACTGATTAGAGAAACATCTATTGTGGAAAATATACTCTCTACATTGAAAAAGATTATAGAAAATAAAATTGTTTCAAAAAAATGGAAATTTTTAATTTAAAAATTTACATAGAAACATGTAAATGAAACATCAATTTATAGAGTCTTTATAAAGATGTAAAATTTTGATTAATTCATATTATATAATATAAAACATTCCTTTTTACAGATTTATAAAAAAAATACAAAATGTACCTCTTTCTGAAAATGAGAGAGACATACATATTGAAAATTAATTTTTTAAAAATTAAATCATGTGTAATAATTACATCATAAAATAATGGGTGAATATGAGAATTATTATTGAAAATATTTTTAAGAAAATATATTATGAAAGGAAATATATTTTAAATTAAAGAGGGAAATAAAAGTACTTGTCCTTAAAAACACACTTTCCATCACATGAATACTTATAGTGAGGAAAATTAAAGGTAAACATATATTCTGAAGATATAAATAGTGGAGTATAAAATGAATCGGTTTATTAGATATGAATAACATAATTTATATAATCATAATTTAAAAATATGTAATCCTGACTAAAATGAAATTGAAAAATAATTCCCTTACCAAAACATCGACTTTCTTCATCAGTTCTTTAACCTCAACATTATTGAAAAATCATTTTGGATCTCATTTTTAGTGACATAGGTTTGGTATTTTGGGGACAACAGAACCTCTAGAATATGTATGGGGACAGTGAGAAGAGTTTGTTTGTAGGGGATGGTCATGCTATGAGTGTAACTGATTGAATTATTATAAATTAATATTTACTTTGTGACATAATTAAAATTATTAATATGTAATATGGTTATAGAAAAAAAAAATGCACTGTCTTGGTTGTATCATTGGATTTATAAGAATGTTACAAATATTACCATTGTTAAAATATTTGTTAAATAGTAATAATATTATTAGATTAAATTTATGGCTTTAATGAATTGAATTGACACAGAAAAGGGAAGTGATAGACTAATCCAGTATGATTTTCTCCTATGAATACCATTTATCAGAGCTTTCGAGGGAGATAGAATCATCGGGATTTTCCCTTGACCGTGGTCATGTTGAGATCCATCAATATATTCTGAAGAAAAACTGTTTATAGGAGAAGTTCAATATCATCGAGATTATGACCCAAACCATGTTGGCTGAAAAAGCCAATAAAAGTATCACCGTCAGGCACCTAAATCTTAGGGAATAAACCAGTGCAATAATTTTATATGTATCATGACCATAATAATATAAATATGTATATTTAAAAAATATTGAATTTGTATTCATTTACATTGTTACTTTATTAATGATTTTTATTTTAATTCTATTAAAAAAATTATATTTCAAGGTAATATTAAAATTAAACTGAAGGTTTTATATGGATGAATTAATGTATTTTTTAAATAAATAGTATTATTTAATAAGGTATATTAATTATTAATGGATATATAATTTTTTATGAGGAGAAATGTTCTTTTTATAAGGGTTCAAAAACTGTTGTTGTCAAAAACCGAACATTTTTCAATAAAATTGAAATATTATTTTTAAAGTGAAGATAAATATATTTTAACAAATATTGATATTAAATGGCTATTATTTTTGGAATAATTATTTCTAAAAAAATCCAAAGATTAATTGTTTAAAAAATTTCTATGAGAGTCAATTTTTTAGGTAAAACATTATTTACATATGAATACACTGTGTGTTTTATGAAATTATAATGAACCAAAAAGATTTTATAAAACTAAAATGTGCATCCAATTCCATATATATATTTGACACTTAAAATAATTTAATTCTATGTTTACTATACTAATTTTCTTTTGCATTTTTAATCCTCCAAAACACTTAATATATTTTAGAGTTTTTAATTTATTTAATTAAAAGTGACACTCACATCGACATAATAAAGGAAATGATATTAATATTTTAGTGAATTTTATTAATTAAATAATTAAAATCTCTCCACTTTGTAAAAAAACCATTTGATGTATTGATGGGAGTATTTTATTTTGTAGAGTGCAAACCCAAAATATTAAACAAATCCATCTCTTTACCTATATAAACCCACACAATAATCCATTTAACCTGACTAAAAATCCTTGGATCAAGATCATTGTATTACCTAAAACTATATAATCATTCCATGGTTTCCACAGGCTCTCAAGAATCCCCTTTAAATCTTTGGCTATCATATACTTATGGTAAGGGATCCTCTCTTTCTCACTTTTATTCGAGTATATCCTCTATGTTATGCCATGTTAATTTTAATTTGTAATGACAGGGTTTGTTTTATAACATCCCCCATATATCCATTAAGATGTTAAAAGGGTGAGATACAACTTTATCTCTAATTAAGACATCTTAAGGACACCCTTCACAATGCAAAAATTTCATAAGGGTTATTTCATTTATCAGAATTATCCATGTTTCATTATCCTGCAATACCTTTTTATTATAAATTCATAGTGATGGTGTATGGTTTCTCACCTCCCCAATATTGAACTTATTCTTTAAAAATGATTATATAATATTTTTCTATGATTAATCCCTCCAATTTACACCAGTCACCATGCTGAAATTTCATAAGCATCATTTCCTCTACCTTTTTCTCAAAGCTTATTTATTATCATTTTCATTATTTTTCTAATTCTAAATGTATGGACATGTCTTTCCATGTACCTATTTATCTACACAACATGTCCTAAATATTATAGAACCATTTCACTCTCATCAATCCATTTAATTAGCTTTAAAGTGATGTCATTATACTGCCGAATTTTTACTGTGATTTTCCATGCCAAACCTAACGTGTAGTGAATTCCATACCCATTTCCTGTCAAAGTTATTTATTTTTATGAACATGAACCATTTTATTGGGGAATTAAATGTATTTATTACACACTAAATTATCATGTAACAAATTATTATTATTATTAATGAATCCATGTTTTATTATCTATATGGAACACTAAAGCATGAGAATGAAATGATAGTGACAGGTGCACCCAAAATTATATTTCACTTCAATGCATTAGGTATTGTTTAGTATAATTATACCTCATGTTGCGATAGGGGGTACCAGGTTTTTTAATGTGAATTTTCCACCATGAATTAGTGGTGTTTTATACTTGACATAGATTTATGATTTAGGGTTTTAAGTGGTTTCCACATTTCACATGTTATGATTAACATTCTATATCACGCCATATTATTCATGTTGCTTTATGAATCATTGATATGCATTTTCTAACAAGTATTATTATATTCCCATTGTTACATGTTTATTAACATAATGGTATTTATTGATCACCCCTTTATTAGGTATTTTCTCCAGGTTATCCATATAAGTTTTAAGCTCAAGCATGTTATAGAGGTTTTCAATAAAAATGTTTTAATTAATTTTTAATGATGTAATGAAATGTACCTAATTCCCAATGACACAAAACATATCCATTTTTTGGGTTGTATTATGTGTAATTTAATATAATAAAATCATGTATTAATGTGTAATAAAGCTAAAGGTTGTTATAATAAGGCTCAAATTTGTGCAAAAATGATAAATTCCAAGTTCCCTTTTATAATTTAGTTGAGGGTAACTTTTAAATTTTGTTAAAATACTACATTAAAAATACTTTAATTAAAAAGAACAATAAATATAAATAACTATATATTTAAACATCAATCATTTTTTTTCTTATCACCCCATAAACCATATAATTTAGAAAGGTTTATGTGGTGTTTTATTCTATATATTTTTGTTTAACTTTTAAGATTACCCATTTTAACCTTAACTATAGAAATGAAATTTTCACTCTAAAAGGGATAAAATGTAACTTAAAAGGTATAAATTCAGTATTAAATGAATAAAGGGTGAAATATTTTTCCTTATCATATCCCCTTCATCATTTTTTAGGATTTATATAAATTTTGAAAAAATTAATAAAATATTAATTCCATTTAATATTATAAATGTCAATTTTGAAAGTGCTATATTAATCTGACATTAAAAGAACCATGATAAAGGTAAAATAAGAATAAAGTCCTTTAAAATATCACTAATCTATTAAATTTATCGAGAAAATCAAGGATAACTATAAATAAGTCAAATTATTATACTTTTTTTATTTTAAAAATTATTTATTCTACTTTTCTATTAATTGAATAAATAAACTAGTTGCATTGCATAAGGATTTAATATAATTATTTAATAAATAATGAAATACAAATAAAATAATATAATTAATATAATTTCTTTATTAAAATAATATAAAATAATATTTATTATCCATTTGATTTTCCCCCTTGTGAACACATAAGGATATATAAAACTAAGTGCTTGAAATTTTGTAACATTATTTGATTTTAATATTATATAGTTTATTTCCTTGAAAATTTTCCCTTTAAATATTTAATTTCTATCATATTGTGATAAGTGTTATATTATCTATAGCCATTAAGAATTCATATAATGTTTCATGACCTTATCACATAATTTTAACCAAGATTAACCTGATCTACCCCCTACTACAGTGTTAAATTTTACCACTGTTACAGTTCATATTTTACAAAAATAAATGGGCCCTATTAACAAATTTTTTTCCCATGATTCCAAATATGGAATCCAATTTTCATGATTTTGTTCCTATATGTTCATGAAATTTATTTTTTATTAATACACAAACTCAATAAAATATTGTTTTTTAGAATAAGATGTTTTTTATATATAATAATATTTTTAATCATAATACATGTTTACTTTTCGTTAAAAATACTGAATTTAGATTATAAATAACCAAAAGGATCTAATTATATTTTAAATAAAATTTTCAAAAAATATCAATATTTTAAACAATTCATTGAAAAATTATACTTTTTATAAAAATATTAAAGTTTCAAAATAAGGTAATTTTGGTATACTAATATAAGAAATTATATATATTTGATAAAATAATATTTATAAAACTTCCTTAAATTAATTATATTATTTTCTCTAGGAAAAAGCGATAAGTTTTTTAAGAAAATATATAATTTATTAATTAAATGACCTTTCTAAAATTGATTGATTATAAATTGAGAATTTATCAATAAATTTATATTGATTAGGGCCTTTATATATATTTTTATAAAGTAGTTAATCCTATTCATACCTTTATATTTTATTTGTTTGATTATAATTTTTAAATTTAAATAATATTATGTTGTGGTTTAATTATGCTCAGTGTTGTGTGTAATGTAAAAAAACAGATAAATTAAAATAATTTCAAAATATCATGGTGTTTCACAAAAACTCATTGAAATTAATTTCTTAATCCCACTCCTATTAAAAATGGTCGGAATATTAAAAAATGTGGTGCTTAAATTTAATCCTAAAATCTCACATTTGGGATGTCCCATATGAGTGAGAAATCAAATCACACCATTGTTCAACATTCATTTTTGAAAAAAGGTACCCATCATAAAAATGATAATAAAATGTCTCTAATGAAAATGTTAATTTAGATGTATATCAATAAAATAAAATTCACCCCTAATGAATAAATACACACAATAAAGCAGTAACCATAGGAATCTTGTGCTCTTCCTCAGTTAGATGAAACTGATGTTGATCTCTAACTTTTTTAACAATCTACCAATATCTTTATTAGAAATTTAAACCCAGTACATAAGAAGGCTCAAAAAATGACTAAAAGATAAAGTATTAATCCACACATCATCCTCTTCATCCTAAACACATAACTAAACTAAATTATTATCATTCAAAATATCTTTATCCTAAACCAAATGATGATGTCAGTGAGGTATGAAACCTATAAAATAAAAGTATTTATGGGAATCGCATTGTTGGAATACTGAATAATAAAATTTATTTAAATTTAGATTCATCCTAATTCCCATTATGTACCCAATTCAATCATATTTATAAAAAATATGATTCTTGAACCATTATCATTGTCGCTACAATATAATTACCATCATCTCACTTACCATGTTCAATAGGATTATGGTCCTTAAAACATATCACGATAAGCCTAAATCTTTTATACCCTAGATGGTCTCACTTTCCTACATCATGTAATAAATTAAATTTATACTATTTTTCTATTAAATTTACTCATTCCTTAATAGTTCTTTTGTATACACAACATTTTATCACAAAAAAAGTCTATAATACTACTATTTCATAAATCTGATGCACTTGAACCCCAAATAGGCTAATAGTGATGAAACATGTATCCACCAATGAAATTATGAATTTTTATATGGGTTTTAAATGAGAATCAAGGGTATAAAATAACACAAATAGGAAGCATAACCCATCATGATCTAAGGAATAAAAAATAACCACTAATAAACATCATAATATTATGATATAAATCATCACTAAATTTATGAAATGTCTTAAAACATAGAATAATAAAGGAAATACCATGAAAAATTCCTATGAAAGAGATATCATTACCACCATCTAATCATGAACAACCTCTTAGAGATAGTAAGGATTTATTCATTCACCAACTCTCTTCTTGGATCCTAATAACATATATACAGCGGTTATAATTAATGAATACATAGTAAGATCCCAGTTAAAAAATATTATGCCAATATAAAATAAGTGTAACAAAGTATAATTGAATTAACTACAGAAATAAATTGTTACGTAAAACTACGTTAACTTTTATTTCCAATTTCATCAATGCAGACTCACAAAATAAAGATTAAATTTAGGTAAAAAAATATCATATATATTTATATGTAAAAGGTATACACAACCACTTTCGTAATAAAGTAGTCACCCAAAGCCCCAACATCACGCATCCAAGTGATTTAATCTCCTCAATATATGACACAACAGGATACAATATGTCTACAAAGACACATACACATAATTATATGCATAAATATACAAATAACTAAAAACACAACAGTATCACTACCATGTAACAATAAAATAATATAACTAAGATCCTTTAAATACCATGTATGTTTAAGATATTCATCAATCTAATAGAAATCATCTATATATAAAAATTATATATATAAATAAAATAAAATTAAATCACTATAGACTGTACACAAACATGGATTGTAACTACAAAATAATATATCCTGGATACACGTATACACTACCACATTTTATCATCACAGATCATATACAAACGTTTTTCATAATAATGATCTATTATATACCACACAAGTAGGCATCATAAACAATTAACCCCCCATCCCTTAGGTATGTACACATAGAATACTATATATGGAGTGGAGAGAGGGGTTTGGGGAAAAGATAATCATTTATATCAATTGTAACATTGTGGTTGAAAAGGTACCTAAAACCCAAACTCATGAATGGGTATTTACCATGTTATCAAGAACATTGTCTAGAGAATAAGAAATTAAAATATTCTAATTAATATATAATATCACATAAAAAATGTACATGAAATTATCATAATAAAATGAATTACAAAAATTTAAACTCATTTAAAAACTATGCTACTAACTCTTACAATAATGGATAGAAAAATATATTCTTTGTGAAATATAAAACAATAACCATTCGTTATACCTTATTTATTTCTTATTATTAAACAATTTATCATTACTGTTATTTATTAAATTTCTATTTAAAAATAACATTAATGTTCATTAGATCCGTGTTACATTTATTTCACCTTTTAACATTACCATTTTCATTTATAAAAAATTAATCCAATATATATTATTATATACAAATTCATTTGTAATTGCTAAATAATTTACTCATTAATTGTGACATTTTTTACATTACCACAAAATCACTATAAAACATTTATGTAAAATAATTTATAAATTTTGGATCATTCCATAATCTCAGGGCACATAGATACATCTACTGAAATCAAAAATTACTTACTAAAAATGGTAATAAATAAAATCATCAATTCCAAATCAATATAACCACCATATAATTCTCATAAGAAATCTACCCCAATAAAACTATCATAATATCAATAACATCTACAATTATCACCCAATATTCATAAATCGATTAACGCACCCCATAAATACCAATAGTATCATGTTACATTTAAATCATAAAAAAGAAAATCATACTATTAAAACAATGGAAAAATGTACCATAAATAGTAAATATATATAAACATAAACCAAATATTTAATTAAAAAAACTTATCATAGTAAAAATACCCAAATAATTTATGACTCTATACATTATTTACATCACTCAATATATTATTTTACTATCTAAAATAAACTAACATACTAAATGAATGTTTTATAAAGATCAACCATAAATTTTTTGTGTCTAATTTTAGTTATAATCACCAAATAATCATACTAATCTCAAGGATCAAATATACATGAAAAAATATATGAATAATAATTAAAAAATATCAATTATATATTAAATATTATCCTCTTCCTATAATAATTGTTTTATTTATGAATTTTGAATATTTATTAAAATATTCAACCATATTATCATCGAAACTAAGTTCTTAATAATATATTTATTTTTTAATAATGGAATATGTTTAATCCAAGATTCATCCAAATTTAATAATTCTAATAATAATTATCCATCATTATATCTTTTATAATAGAAATTATAATCCTTTTCGTATTTTTTTTACCAAAATTGAAACATAACAATCATAATATGATGATTTTAGAATTATAGAATTAGAATACCCCATAATCTAGAAGTATAAAAAAATAAAAACCTATAAAAATTGGAAAAACACATGTAATTCCCAAATATTCTCTTCCATTTACTTTAATTATAGTTCATGATATTCTTAGGTCAAATCCATCTAATTTACCCATAAAAATTGAATCATTATAATTGTACCATTATACATTATATAGAATAAGAGAATTTTCCAATTCCCTAACTCAAAAAAATAAGCATATGTGATTGGAAATAAATAACGAAAGAATGAATAGTGGAACCACTACAATGAATCCCCAGAACAATCCCACTATAACAACTTAACATATTCTCATCAATGAAACCAGAATAAAAACTCCTAAAATCATTAATATCTGGCTTCAATGACTTAGAATGAGGATAAAAAGAAATAGAAGACGAAAACATAAATTGGAATGAAAGGAAATAAATACCTCAAATTAAAATGAATCCATTATAAAAAGAAAATTTATACTATTTGATCATGTGGGGATATACTCACTAATAAAAGATTTTATTATCACCTAGGGATCCAGATAAGATTGATTAAATGAATTAAATTCCATTGTCACATCAAATTAAAGTTTTTAATATGGAAACACTATATTAATTTTTTGATTATTGAGATTAATGTAATAACAGTTTCCAAATCCAATGAACATTATATGATTCTCCGTGAAAATCCTTTTGTTTCTATTAATTCATGAATATTTAATTAATTAAAAAACTGACGGTCATGGAGTGAAAATGAAATTATTTTTACAATGATAAAACCCCACATGAATAATAATATAACACCTAACATTCTCCTTAATAATGATCTACCCTATACTAGGATTAAGGTGCAAGGTATTTACCATAGAAAAAATAATTAAATAATAATAACATAAAACTTCAATGTGATTACTCAAAAGAAATCCATTATCATTAAAAAATTGTAGTGCTTAAATAAAATTAAACAGAATCAAAATTGGACTCATCATGTTGAAAAATTCACCACCACACCATAACTAATAAATTTTCGCTAAAAATAACTCAATAAACATATATCCAAACCCCAATTCCACAAGAAATACCCCAAAGATACCACTCATTCTTTATGATAAGATACATCAGAAGAATAAAAATAACTCTCCATTAATAAACTAAACCTTTTGTAAAACCTATGGAAATTCTCTAATACATGGTGATAATTGTAAAAAATATATTGAAAATCCTTCCCTCATAAACCAAGATACTACTAGACACCATAACATAACATTAATAGTCAAAAAATAACAATGCTTCTTGGAATGTTTTGGTCCTTAAATGTTTTATTAATAAATAATAACCACTCAAGAAATACAAATAACCCAATATCAATAACCCAAAATAGTAATTATAATCCCAATACATAATCCATGAATAAAACTTTTCATAATTATAATAATTCACAATTTAAACTAAAGACGATAAAAAAAATAAAAAACGGATTTGAACATAATTGTAATAACAATATAATTAGAGTAAGTAACCCATATAGTGTGTATGTTTTGTTTGAATGACCATACAAAGTAGGTTACCAAAAAAGTACTGTTTATAACTACTTTTGATAATAAATCCATATACAGTTGATTAAAATAAAATATATAAAGTAATTATGGTTCTAACTAAAAAATGTTGGAGGTGGCTTATAAATTTTATTTTTAAAAAATAAACATTATTTATATGAGTTGTTACAATATAAAACAACTGTGAGTGAAAGTATTGATCTAATAAATGTGATATTAATAGTATGAACATATTGACTTTTATTTTGAAGATAAATTTTACATTTCAATGAAAAATTATTTTTTATAAAATTACTATCCATTAAAAACATCTTTGATGTTGATCTTTTGAAAATTATTCTATTTTAACAAAGAGAGAAATATTTTTCCAACCCAAGAGGATTTATTAGTTTTGAAAATAGAATTTAAACATAAAAAATGAAGAGTGTTATAAAATAGTGAAATAAAAAAATTAGAAAAATAGAAAATTCATTACTAATAACTTGGTTGTATGTATCACAATATAAAATAATTAACACAAGATAATAATAATTTTCTTGAATATAAAAAACATATCGTATAATTTTAATCATGGGAAAAAATTTAGTTCCAAAAGGGTTTTTTCTATATATTAATAAATATAAATAATCATATGGATAGATGATAACTCAGTTTACTCTACCCTATACTCCCAAAGGAGTAATGATACCTTAGCCAGAGAAATAATCATACACTAATGGTACACCTGATATTGTGTAATCTAAACTACTATAATGATTCCCTCTCAAACTTCCTTGTAGATACCCCATTTTTCCCGTGAAATATTATATACAATTGATCAATACAATCAATATATAATCACATCAATATAATAATTAATATTAATTTTTTTAATCCAGATATCATGTTCAAACATCCTCTAAAGGTATAAGTGCACTGCTATATTAAAAAACTCAAATAATTTTCCATTCTAAATTTTACTACATTTCGTATTATCACAAATAAAATAACCATATTTATCTTTCATAGAGGAAATAAAATAATTAAAACCTTTTTGTAATTTTTAAAATTGGATCTCTAATTTCAAAAACCACAAGGGAAAATTTTCATTTCTATATATTTAATATAAAATCATGTTAAATCAAATAAAATTTTCTTAAACATAAAATATAATAGAGAAATGTTTTCATTGAAACTGAACTAAAACATTCAAAAAGAAATAATATTACAAAAATAAAATAATTATTTTAAAACACTCCCAAGAATAAATAATATGGACATTATATTTAATAAAAAATTAATCCATTGAAATAAATTTATTATTTATTTTTTAAACCAATATCTAAATTATATAAAAAAACATAGAGATCATACTTCTACTTGACTATAAATATGAACAATGAATTCAGGAAACAAGCTTGATGTCATATAGGATATAGGAAAAAAACATAAATAAACACATTTTGTATTTACTCACATAATATTATATATATATATATATATTAAAACTTCATTTTAAATTATAATAACCCCATGTTTCAAATAACCAAAGGAATATTAAAAAATACACGTACCAATAATCAATTATTTTATAGAAAATACGTGTAATTCTAAAATTTATTAACAATTTAAAACCATATATGGAAAATAGAATAACAAATATATTTAAGAATCTGTGTAAAATTGACAAATTGAAACCCTATAATTCTATGATAATATTTTTTCAAGAAAACTGAATAAGAGGGAGAAGTATAATAGGGGAGATGAACATGAGGGACATACACTGAATAATTAGCCACAAATGTTAAAGAATATCAATAATAAAGAATGAATAAAAAAGGAGTTGGAGGGGATAACAATATGGGTTTAAAAAATAAGGTATATGTATAATGCATTTCCCCATTATAAGTATGTTGGGAAATGAAATAAAATTTAACTTCTAGGAAGGACACAAAAATTGGTGACATGGTTAATCTCACCAAGAATCTACCAAAGAAAATCCTCTAGAATCAAAAATATATCAGATATAGTTTTGTTGAATGATTAATCTAACGTTGAAATGAACTTGAAAAACATACTAGCGAACAAATAAATATTGCAGTGTAACACCCCAGGTAAATAAAGAATAGGAAATTTTCATATTTATCAATATTTTTGAATAAAGTATTAATATTACTTTAAAGGGAACTCTATGATCGATGTCGTACCCAATGCGCAACAACGAGTTTCTTTGAAATCTTACGTTGCACTCTAATAATATAATAATATTATTTGTAATGGTAGTTAACTCCTAGCCATTGTAATGGCCGGAATGAATGGAACTAACTACAAAATTATTATATAATTTTCAAATATTTTTACTTTTATCCAATAAATGATAGAGGCTTAAAATGAAAATTAATCCAATTTTAAGCATAAATCTTCTAATGTTCTTTAAAAGGTCGATTAACCGCCTTTTAGTGGAGAACCCTTTTTAAATATACTTTTTACAATTTTATATTTTGTATTTGACAAAATAAAATCCTTCTTTAGAATATGGACATCAAAAATTACTTCGTGTAAATTTTTGTTATTTTTCCGATAAAGATCATTTTATTGAAAATATTGCATTTTAATTCAAAACCTCCTTTTAATCTGATTTATTTATATGTATAGATTATATTTTTAATTTATATTAAAGTGTATTTGGAATATATTTTTACCATTTAATCCAATGGTGGTCATTGGAATTAATTTCACTCTGAAATTGAACTTCAACTAGTGTCAATCTTTTAATAGATATTGTTTCTTAAAAACACGCTATTTGTTTTGACAGCGGGAATTAATTATTAAATTAATTAATGCCACATATATGTTTTGAATTATGTAAAATAGACACCATTTTTGAATTTGGAATATCAAATATATCTTAGGGTGAATTTTTGGTATTGTTTTGAAAAACTTCAATTTTTGATGAATAGTGAAACCACTAAGTGGTAGTTAAAGAAACTGATTTTTCGTATAAATGAAACTTTTCAACTTCTGTGATATGATTTTCGAAAATCCGACATACATTGTTTTCATTAAGAAGTAAAATGTGGTTCAATGAGATTAAACTAATTTTTGGTGAATAGTAACATTTATGTTTTATTAATCGCGATTAAAGGTAATTAGTGTAATTTAAGGTAAAAATAATGTTTTAATAATATGAAATGACCTAGACACATGTCCTACGCCCATTGTATGAGTCATGGCCGACCAAGACAATACATGGGTCAACTTGGGGACCCCATGGAGCCAGTTTGATAGGAAAATGACATTAATACCTTTTGATTTAAAGTTAAAATTAAAATGTCACAAACATGTGTTGTTTTACTAAAAAAAATTTACATGGGGTTATACAAGTCATTTTTTTGAGTATAAATATTCATTAGAATGTTAAAACTATTTACTACATCATGATAGTTTTTTATAATTTTTAGACATTACATAAATTAAATTATTATGACACCATGATGATGCAGTGATTACCTCATTATTTAACGATTTAAATAAAATGAAACTATAATGTAAAATCTAAGACATATACTTGTCACAAACCTATTGTATGGGTGGATTTCGGAACCTCATCACCTTATCCTCGAAATTTATCCCTTTGGGACCTTTAAAAGCCGAAAAGGATTATAAAATAAAGTAATATTTTATAACTTTCCAAGAGTTCCCGTCCTCTCCTCTTATAAAAGGCCCCCACTTCTACCACATTACACACACCTCTCAAGCCTTTGGCTCGGCCAAACCCTTCCCATTTCATCTCTCCACATCCCTATCTTCATCATTGAAGCCTCAATTTGGAAATAATCCTTTACAAGGAAGCCTTTGATCTCAACTAAAAGTGAGTTACCCTATTTTAAGGTAATGTCTTCCCTTGTGTTCTTTTGTTTTATTTTGCTTCTCCAACCCTCTAAATTATTTTTATTCCTTTATTTTGTAACAGAAACAGTATATTATATATACTAGGATGTTATTATGTGAAGTATTCGATCTACGCTTACACACACCTTCGTCTAATGGTTAAAGAACATACTGTTTCTGTGGATGGCAAATTTCTGCCTCACGAAATGATGATTGTTCAATCTTCTCTTAACACCCTTCATGGTGGCCATTATTATGTGAATATATTTTATATATGATATATATGTTATTAATGTTTTCTATATTCTTATGAATGTTATATTTAAAACATGACTTTATGCTTTTCATGTTGTGCAAATGCGATTATTTCATACGAGGAATTGTGGACTACCGCCACCTCAAGTGATGTGACTCGTTCATGCAATACATGGAATATATAAAGAATGAAATTAATGAAAATATGTGACCTATATATCATATATATTATACTTTAATTATAATAAATATAACACTCAATTATTTTTAATTCCATTAATATGACAAAGAAATGAAAGTAGCATTCATGCGTACGTACGGCCTACCGTCTCCATGAATGGTGCATTTCATTTCTTTTTATCTCCAAATTTTATGGAGTAGTATATAATGAATATTCCCTGGATATATATGATATTTAAATCATTAATACTATTCTGGATATTATTTACTTATAAATACATGGACAATCATTTTCAAACAAATTCAATTTTTACTCATGTACCGAACATCGACAAAAACATCTGATATGAACTCACTTTATTAACAAATTATTATAACATTATAATATGTGATATGAACTGAATAATAATATTTAAATGAGGCCCTTATGAAATTATAAATTGACCAAATTTTATTAGTCATGAGATTAAAGAATGATAGATTCATGTCGGACACGAGGTAAGGGATCCAACATCTGTCGTTCTTTTTAAGTACTCTCTTTTATGTCATTTCTTTTAAGCTCATATTTATTATGTTTGGGGATGTTATTTTATATTCCTAATACTTTAATTCTTATTTTCATATTATTAGATACCCTATTTGATCTCATAAATCCATTTTCTGATGTTTTAAGTGGCGCTGTTAGGCTGTCGAGTTTTCATAAGGGATTTTTCATCTCACTTTTATTCCCGTGTGATTTATGCTACATTTGCAACCATTTAGTTTGAGTGGTGTATGTAATATACATTATTCTACTATTTGTTTACTATAATTTCTTTTATGAGTATTTACATCAATGTTTTATGACCCTTCTTTCATGGGGTTTACGTTTCGAAAGTTTCCCAAATCGGTAAGGGAACCTTTCACAGTCCTCTTTTTAAAAGACTTATTTTGTTATGTTTTTTTAATTTAAATATTTTTTGGGATATGTTTTTTTATATCCTTATTGATATAAATTTTATTTCCAAGTGATTAGATACCCTTTTTATCTCTCATCAACTCATTTTATGAATTTTAATGTGACGCCATTAGGCTGTTGAATTTTACCAAGGGAACTTCTTAACCCAATTTTGATTTCTTTGGGTTCATCATGTAGTTATTGAATATGTCATCCTTTGAATACTTTTGAATGTATTTTTATTGTTTTACACTTAATATCCACTTATATTGGGTGTATTTATATTTTTCACACATAATTATGAGATTGATTTATTTTTAATTTAAGGATACATTCTTTACAGGGGATTTCATCTCATTTTACATTTCTACTGAGACTTCATTGTTGTTATGCACCAATTAACTATTATATGGTGTATATACTGTCCTTTGGAATATTATAGCATGAATTACTTTATTCTCATGATATTATAAAGTTCTGATTAAATGTTACTCCTCAATTATTGTATTCAAGGGTCTATCATTTATTTAAAATCCCTTTAACTAAAATATCGTTTTAAATGATTTAATGATTTATTCTTATAAATAGTTCTCATTAATACCCATGTTTTCAAAATGGTTTTAAGGATTTATTTATATGGATATTGATGGTTTAAAATTTTAAATGCCTCAAAGTGGTATGGGACACTTTGATTCAAATATTTCGTTATTAAATGTTTTAAATGGTTTTGAAAATGGTTTTTAGAATGGATTCATTATTTCAATATCGTAAAATATTATATTGTTATTGAAATGTGGGAATGTTATATTTTCTTTATGCTTAAGTTATGTTCTATGATTATGTTATGTTTCATGGGAATTGTTTATGAAAACATGTGGTTCCATGATAAACTAATGGTGGGTGAGCCCGATATAGCTTTCCAATGCATTGGGTAATGCGAAGGAGTTAAACGTTACGGTTTCTCTGAAGAGATTTAGGGAATATACTGTGATGGGTATTCCAAAAGTAACAAAGAGGGTTACTCCCTATGAAAGTATGTGATGAATTCCTCAAGTTACCTTTATTCTTTATGATTTCTATGTTTTATTCATGATTTGATGAGGTATATTAAAGTGATTGTATTTTTTGAGTAAAGTATGATTTCATTGATTATTATTTATACATGTATTCATGTTTCCTTTCCATATTTTTATATCCCTTACTGAGCTTTTTATGGTTATCCTAGTTTTTTGAAATGTTTTACATAGGACTTAAAGATGAATAGGGTCAAGGATGGGATTGAGGAAACACATGATATCTAAAACAGGGAACTAGACATGTTTCTTTTAAGAGTTTTTTTATTTATGGAAACTTAGTAGAAGTGTCTACTTTGTAATCTTTTAAGATGTAATAGTTATGTCCTAATTCTCTAAAACTCTAAACCTCAAAATATCCTCAATGTGAATTATTCATTTAATTCAATATTAAGTAATGCTTAAGGCCGGGGCCTTATAGTTGGTATCAGAGGTCGGTTTAGATAACTTTAGAGGTTAGGTTATTCTTTAATCATAAGCTAAAAGTTGTGTATAACGACAATGGTTATTATGTTGGATAGAGTCATTGTTATTTTTTAATTTTGTAATGAGTTTGAGATAACTTGGATAAGTATATCATAGTTTTTATCTTCCTCTTTAGAACATAATTATTTTGTTCATATACTCACATGGACCATTTTGGTTTTAGTAATGGATTGATCTACCAGGCACTAATGTGACAATGGGTTTGAAGGAAACTGTGGTGGTTCTCTGATTAAGAGACTGGATGAAATGGGGGATTCAATGAGGAAAATCATGGTTGTTCTAAACTGACTATCAAAGAGTCATGATCAACCACTTGATCCTTGGTAAGTTCTGTAATGCATCATGTATTAGATGACCCATTGATTTCAAAGTTCAGGTAATAATAATAAAGGTAACCATTAGGGTTTATATGATCCTTACTTTTGAAGTAATTATGGGTTACTATATGTTATGATGGAATATGAACGACTTGAGATAAACTTGAGGTTAAATTATTTTATGGTTATTTTTGAAGATTTTATCTCGTTTTGGGGAATGTTTTAAGAATTATATAGTTTTGGAAAAAGCAGAACACGCAGACCATGTGACAACCCGTCATGTCAGACAAAGCTACGAGAATCGAACCCACAACCAAAGTTTGACTGGTTTTTATCTCCTACCACCGGACTACGTGAAGTCCCTAGTTAGTATGACTTATTCTTTTTAGTTATATGATTTTATGAATTAATAGTAAGTTTATTTTGGGTTATCTATGGAAATTATTAACCTATCATGGAGGATATGTGATTAGGTTAATTACTTTTCAATATGAGACTTTTAGAGCAAATGATGTTATTTAGAGATAACTATTAATTTTTACCTTGAAAGACTATGTGATTAAATCCTTTAAATATTTGGGTTTCAGTCTTATTTTTGATTACATTGAAGAATTTTATGGATAGATGTTTATTGAATGATCTTTTTTGAACTTTGAGTATTGTTTGACAAATTTTGGAGATTAAGAATAGATTTTTTTTTATAAATGATTATCCATTTTGGTTATTATCTGATCTCGTACTAAACATTTTGGTTTGGTTTCGGTTGATATCTAAAGACATGGGAAATATATAGTTTTCTTTTGTGGATTAGGTGATTCTCATGAAGTTGGCTATAGTACTCTTAATGCGAACAAGTCTTCCTAAAAACTCGCCTTTTGGAGAAAATATGAGTTTGATTAAGGAATCTAGTAAAGGTAGAATGTCTACGTGACAAGTAAGTATGTTTCATTATGATTTAGCTAAGCCCAAAAATAAATTCCTCAATTAAGAGTAACTTAAAACAAAAATGTTGTCTGTTAACTTTTCCTACTGGGGAATCGACTACTGTTTAACCCATCACAAGTTTGTGATTTTCTTGTGGTTAACTTTCTCCTAGACATGTTTTCTATCATGCTCCATCAGAACATGACCCATTTTTTCCCTACATATCCATATTTTCATACTTGGAATCCTAGTATGGGTTAACTCGGGTGACCTTTGTACTTCACTCCCATTCTTTTAAAGTGATAGTTTTACTGATTCTTGTTCCAATGTGGGATTTTCGATGAAGTTTCCATGCCCAATTTTAAAATTGCGTGGATGCAATTTCTTAAAGGGGGGAAGGTTGTAACACCCCAGGTAAACAAAGAATATTAATTTTCCATATTTATCATTATTTTTGAATAATGTATTAATATTACTTTAAAGGGAACACTATGCTCGATGGCGTACCCAATACACAACAACGAGTTTCTTTGAAATCTTATGTTACACTCTAATAATAAAATAATATTATTTTAAATGGTAGTTAACGCCTAGACATTGTAATGGCGGAAATGAAAGGAACTAACTACAAAATTATTATATATTTTTCAAATATTTTTACTTTTATCCAGTAAATGTTAGAGGCTTAAAATGCAAATGAATCCAATTTTATGCATAAATCTTCAAATATTCTCTAAAAGGTCGATTAACCGCATTTTGATGGAGAACCCTTTTTAAATATAGTTTTGACAATTTTATATGTTTTATTTGACAAAATAAAATCCTTCTTTAGAATCTGGACATCAATATTTACTCTGTGTCATTTTTTTGTTATTTTTCCGATAAAGATCATTTTTATTGAAAATGCTGCATTTTAATTCAAAACCACATTTTATTCTGATTTATTTATATGGATAGATTATATTATTAATTTATATTAAAGTGTATTTAGAATATATTTTTACCATTTAATCCAATGGTGGTCATTGGAATTAATTTCACTTTGAAATTGTACTTCAACTAGTGTCAATATTTTAATAGATATTGTTTCTTAAAAAACACGCTATTTTTTTGACAGTGGGAATTAATTATTAAATTAATTAATGCAACATATATGTTTTGAATTATGTAAAATAGGCATCATTTTTGAATTTGGAATATCAAACATAGCTTAGGGTGAATTTTTGGTATTTTTCTGAAAAACATTAATTTTTGATGAATAGTGAAACCACTAAATGGTAGTTAAAGAAACTGATTTTTCATTTAAATGAATCTTTTCCACTTCTGTGATTTGATTTTCCAAAATCTGACATACATGGTTATCATTAAGAAGTAAAATGTGGTTCAATGGGATTAAAATAATTTTTGGTGAATAGTAACTTTTTAAGTATTATTAATCGCGATTAAAGGTAATTAGTGTAATTTAAGGTAAAAATAATGTTTTAATAACATGAAATGACCTAGAAACATGTCCTAACCCCATTGGATATGTCATGGATGACCAAGAAAATACATGGGTCAACTTGGAGACCCCATGGAGCCACTTTGATAGGAAAATGACATTAATACCTTTTTATTTAAAGTTAAAATTAAAATGTCACAAAGATGTGTTGTTTTACTAAAACAATTTGTACATGGGGTTATACAAGTCATATTTTTGACTATAAATATTCATTAGAAATATAAAAGTATTTACTACATCATTATAGTTTTTTATTATTTATAGACATTAAATAAATTAAATTATTTTTGACACTATGATGATGCAGCAATTACCTCATTATTTAACGATTTAAATAAAATGAATATATAATGTAAAATCTAAGACCTAAACTTTTCACAAACCTATTGGATGGGTGGATTAGAAACCTTATTACCATATCCTCAAAATTTATCCTTTTGGGACCTTTAAAATCCGAAAAGAATTATAAAATAAAGTAATATTTTATAACTTTCCAAGAGTGCCCCTCCTCTCCTCTTATAAAAGGCCACCACCTCTACCACCTTAAACACGCCTTTCAAACCTTTGGCTCGGCCAAACCCAGACCATTTAATCTCTACGAATCCCTCCTTTCCTCATTGAAGCCTCAATTTGGGATGAATCATTTTCAAGTAATCCTTTGAGCTCAAATCAAAGAGAGTTACCAGATTTAAAGGTAATGTCTTCCCTTGTCTTATTTTGTTTTATATTTCTTCTCCTACCCTCTAAACTATTTTTATTCCATTATTTTGTAACAAAAACAGTATCTTAAATATATTAGGATGTTATTATGTGAAGTATTCGAGCTACACTTACACACACCTTCGTCTAATGGTTAAAGAACATACTGTTTCTCTGGATGGTAAATTTCTGCCTCACGAAACGATGATTATTAAATCTTCTCTTAACACCTTTAATGGTGGCCATTATGATGTCACTATATTTTATATATTATATATATGTTATTTATGTTTTCTATAAGCTTATTAATTTTATATTTAAAACATGCCTTTATGATTTTCATGTTGTGAAAATGGGATAATTTCATACGAGGAAGTGTGGACTACCGCCCCCTCAAATGATGTGACTCGTTCATGCAATACATGGAATGTATAAAAAATGAAATTAATGAAAATATGTGAAATATATAACATATATATTATACTGGAATTATAATATATAAATCTTTCAAATTATTTTTAATTCCATTAATATGACAAAGAAATGAAAGTTGCGTTCATGTGTACGTACAACCTACCGTCTCCATGAAAGGTGCATTTCATTTCTTTTTATCTCCAAATTTTATGGAGTAGTATATAATGAATATTAACTGGATATATATAATATTCAAATCATTAATGCTATTCTGGAGATGATTTAATTATAACTACATGGACAATCATTTTCAAACAAATTCAATATTTACTCATGCACCGAACATCGACAAAAATGTCTGATATGAAATCAATTTATTAACCAATTATTATAAAATTATAATATGTTATATGAACTGAATAATAATATTTAATGGAGGTCCTTAAGAAATTATAAATGGACCAAATTTTATTATTCATGAGATTAAATAATGATCGAGTCATGTCGGGCACGAGGTAAGGGATCCAACCTCTCTCGTTCTTTTTAAGTACTCTATTTTATGTCATTTATTTTAAGATAATATTTATTATGTTTGGGGATGTTATTTTATATACCTCATACTGTAATTATTATGTTCATATTATGAGAGACCCTATTTGATCTCATAAATCCATTTTTAGAAGTTTTAAGTGGCGTCGTTAGGTTGCCGAGTTTTATTAAGGGATTTTTCATCTCACTTTTATTCCCGTGAGATTTATGCTACATTTTCCACCATTTACTTTGAGTGGTGTATGTAATATCCATTATTCTACTCTTTTTGTAATATAATTTCGTTTATGAGTATTTACATCAATGTTGTATGACCCCTCTTCTATGGGGTGTACGTTTCGAAAGTTTCCCAAATCAGTACGGGAACCTTTCACAGTCTTCTTTTTAAAAGTCTTATCTTGTTATGTTTTTTAAATTTACATATTTTTTGTGATATGTTATTCTATAACCTTATTGATGTAAATTTTATTTCCAAGTTATGAGATACCCTTTTTACCTCTCATCAACTCATTTTATGAATTTTAAAGTGATGCTGTTAGGCTATCGAATTTTACCAAGGGATCTTCTTAACCCAATTTTGATTTCTTTGGATTCAACATGTAGTTATTGAATATGTCATCCTTTAAATACGTGTGAATGACCTTTTATTTTTTTACACTTAATATCCACTTATTTTGGGTGTATTTATATTTTTCACACATAATTATGAGATTGATTTATCATTAATTTAAGGATACTGTCTTTACAGGGGATTTCATCTCATTTTACATTTCTATTGAGACTTCATTGTTGTTATGCACCAATTCACTCTTATATGGCGTATATACTATCCTTTGTAATTTTATATCATGAATGACGTTATTTTCATGATATTATAACGTTTTTATTAAATGTTATTCTTCAATTATTGTGTTCAGGTGTCTCTCATTTTGTTAAAATCCCTTTAACTATAATATCATTTTAAATGATTTAATGATTTATTCTTATAAATAGTTCTCATTAATATCCATGTTTTCAAAATGGTTTTAAGGATTTATTTATATGGATATTGATGGTTTAAAACTGTAAGATCTTCAATGTTGTATGGGACACTTTGATTCAAAGATCTCATTATTAAATGTTTTAAATGCTTTTGAAAATTGTTTTTATAATGGATTCATTATTTCAATATCTTAAAATGTTATATTGTTATAGCAATGTGGGAATGTTATTTTTTCTTTTATGCTTAAGTTATGTGATATTATTATGTTATGGTTCTTAGGAATTTTTTATGATGACGGGTGGTTCTGTGATAAACTAAGGGCGGGTGAGCCCGATATAGCTCTCCAATGCATTGGGTAACGCGAAGAAGTTAAACGTTAATGTTTCTCTAAAGAGATTTAGGGAATATATTGTGATGGGTATTCCAAACGTAACCAAGAGGGTTACTCCCTATGAAAGAATGTTATGAATGCCTCAATTTACCTTTATGCAATATGATTTCTATGTTTTATTCATGATTTGATGAGGTATATTAAAGTGATTATGTTTTATGAGTAAACTATGATTTCATTGATTATTATGTATACATGTAGTCATGTTTCCTTTCCATATTTTTACATCCCTTACTGAGCTCTTTATGCTCATCCCAGTTTTTGCAAATGTTTTACACATGACTTAAAGATGAATAGGGTCAAGGATGGGATCGAGGAAAAACATGCTATCTAAAACCTGGAAATAGACATGTTTCTTTTAAGAGTTTTTTATTTATGGAAACTTAGTAGAAGTGTCTACTTTGTAATCTTTTAAGATGTAATAGTTATGTCCTGATTATCTAAAACTATAAACCTGAAAAGATCCTCAATGTGAATTATTCATTTAATTCAATATTAAGTAATGCTTAAGGTGGGGGCCTTATACGCAGTCTAAGGTGCATTGTTCTAATAACCATTTACCAATTATAAAGATTTATAAAAATATCAATAAAATTTGACTAAAACATGATTAAATATACAAAATTACCTTTAAAAAAATTAAAAAAAATATTATTTTGAATTAAGTAAATTAAATTAAATTAAAAAATAAAATATATAATTAATATATGCATAGAGTCTCATTTTAATGTACATATCAAAAAATTATTCTTCAAACTATAAAAATATGATAGGAGAAACTGCAATGAATTATTGTATATTATTTATGGAAAATAAGTTATTAAATAATTTAAACATAACTGTTAAAATTTATAATAGATAATATTAATATTAATATGTTTCTAATAAAATAAAATGTTTTAAATTATTTTAGATGGATAAATCAATTGATGTGTTTGATAAAAGGTTTTTAGTTTACCAAAATAGGTGAAAAATACATACAAATAATTTCTAGTAAATGTTTACTTATATCATTGAAAAATAAATAAATTATGAATTGGTTCTTGGTAGACCTTATCTAGGGAATTGGGGAACAATCCAACTTAATGACGAACAGACATAAGAATGTTCATCATGTGTCATTCAATTTACTATTTTCTTATTTTCATTACATTTTATATTTTTTAACTGACTTTACCATAAAAAATGGTTCATATAATCATAATAATATTTTAATAAGTTAACAACCCAAGTAATATACAAAAAAAATTATAAAAATATATTTTTATAAGATTGATGTTATAAAATAAAAATTAAAAACTAATTTTCAAAAAAACGTCCTAAATATAAATTGGTTGAAGAAGAAACCAAATTTTACTTACATGTATTTTGTTCCACTCTTGGTTCTTATAGATTCCATGGATAGAAAATTTCAATAAAAAATTAGAATTCATCCATGAAATTTTAATCCAATATTTTAAAAACAAAACTACTCTATGATAATTAAAAATACATTTACCGAGTCACAAATATTTTTTTATCTTTTTATGGATCACAAGAGAGTCGAAGGTTGATAAACTAGTTTTATAAAGGATATCGCTATACTTTATATCCAAAATTATATTCAACAACATTAAAATTAAATATATTTATATAGGTGATACCAAAAAATGTTCGAGTAATGTATTCCATCACATTAATTTGATGAATCATATATGTGTATATATATATAAACATATATTAAACCTATTCCTTTGAGATGGTGATAAATACAATTCATATATTTATTATATATCATTTAAATTAACCCATAATTCATTGAGTTTAAAAATATGTTATATATTATAATATATTATTTTTTATTATATATTTTATTATATTAAATTATATAAAATTGAATTGTTTTCAATTTTTTATACAATATATTATTTAATTTTACATTATTGTATTAAATGTACTATAAAATCTAACATTATGTTTTTTTATATTATATTATTTTATTTTATTTTTTTAAGTCTTTAATTATGGTGATGGGAATATTTACATTAAATTTATATTATATATTGAAGTTTTATATAAATTAAAGTATAATATTATTATATTTATCAAAATATATTATTTTTGAAGAACAATATAGAACTTATACAATTTATAATAAATTTTAATAAATGATGATTATACATTATTTAATCAAATAGTCCAACTATTCTATTTATAATTATTTATTTAATTAAACTATGAATTTATGTATTTATATAAAAACATTTTGAACTATTTATCAATCATATTTTACTTAATTAAATAAATATATTTTTTCAAATTTGAATATATATATATTGTTAAATAAATAGTTTATTCATGATATCCCAAAACATTTGCTGATTTTTGGATATTTTTATATTGTATTATGAGATCCTTAGTTAATTTTATGGTAAAAATATTAATTATAAATATCACAGATAATTATATTAATTTATTCATTATGTGTTTGTTTGATCAAATCTCAAATTTGACTCCTTAAATTTTTTTTCATTATATAGAGTATGAGATAGAGAAATAGAAATTTTCCATAATATCAAATTCATATTATGCTACAAAATATTGATTATTATATCTAAAGAAGTAATATTTTCATTCTATGGCAAATTCTTATTCACACTCAATTGAGGCTCCTGATGTCATAACATATTATTCTATAAATCAATTCAAAAATTTCCATATATTAGATTATTTTTTAATCACAAACATATCTAAAGATATTTTTTTTTAAATATTATAAAATTATATTATAGAAAATTAAATAAAAAAGTTTCTCATACAGATTTGTTTTTAGTATATTTTCAATAAGAATTTTTTCATTATCAACATGAGGTATGTCTGTGACATATATAATACACCATTTGATGTTGTAAAAGTAAACCCTAATATTAAATTTCTATTTAATATATATTAGTAGTGATCTTGTATCTTTATAAGATATCTTTCACTTAATAGTCATAATATTTCATAAAAACTATTTTTTATAAGAATTTCAAGGTGAAAACCAGAGATGTGTATAACATTCCCAGGGAGACAGTATCATTAGAACATATTTAATTTAACTATTTGTTATAAAATATATGATTCATAAAAAATGAAACATACTAATAAACACATGATAAAATATATAAATTAATTTAGTATCACATAATATGATTTCTGTTGTAATTTGAAAATTTTAATGCTAAGAAATCCCCATTTCTTATAAAACAATCTTGTTGATTCCAAAAACCATGTCTCTTAAATAAAATGGTAAAAATATTTATTGTAATTTTTTCCTATTAATTGTTTATAATGTTATAATCTATATAAATCTTCATTATAATCAACACTATTTTCTTCCTTTTTGTTATATTATATTATCGTTAATAATGAACCTCATGAATTCCGTTAGAATATTTTTTGCAATCCAATAATCTGTGAATTAATTATTTAATTAAAAAAACAATAATTTTGATAGATCATTGGTTATTAAATCATACATGACCCATTGTGTAAAAAACATTACTAAATATTTGAAAATCCAACCAGAAATAATAATCCATAAACCTGAGGTGAATTATTATCACCATTGTCTAGAACACGTGCAATGGTTTTCAAACATATAAACTAGGAATTTTTTTACCCTTGATGAGAAATAAAGAATAAATAGTTAATTTTAAATAAAAACCCACACGATGGAACAATATAATAGGATTTTCATACTACATGTTATATATATATAAAGTATTATCTAATTAAATGAATATCTATAAAGTTGTAAATGTATGGACAAACATTTTATATTATCACATGTTTTTGTTAATTATATATTTCTATTATATTTTTTTTGTAATGAATAAAATAAAAAAAATTCAACCAAATAATAAAAAACTATAATATATTATCTCATCAATATAATAAATTACATATTTGGGATAAATATAAACCCTACCATTACAATCAGATAATAAAATAAATTTAACAATATAATTAATATTTGGAAATCCATAGGTTTATGGTTATCGGAAAATATCATAACCGCGAACAACCCTGTAAAATGAAAACATAATATTAGATATGTGATTGGGGTTTTAAAATTATATATAAAATCAAGACAAAAAACATTATTGATGATGAATGAAAGGAATAATAGGTATTTATATGAATTATAAAATATTATATGACATTTTTAATTTTAAAATGGACCATTGGAATAGTTATTTAACTGGTCGAATAATAAAATAAATTATTTCTAAAATTTACAAAGACTAAAATATGAAAAATAAAATATATAAATTAAATAATATAGATATTTTTATTAGGTATCTAAAATAAATTATAAGTGTCTATTTCTAATAAAGTGTCATCTAAATTTTTAACAATATAATTATTTTTTATTTGAAAATAAAAATATGAATATTAAATAATGTAATATATTATATTCATAAAATTATCACATTTTTTTTAATCACGGTGTTGAAATTATTCAATCATTATATCTATGGTATTTTTCTAAACACACTATTTTTAGGTGAATAGTACAAAAACATCAAATACAACATCTTTTATGACATAATATTGATTTAATAATGACATAATAAGTAAAATAACGTTTCTATCAACTAATATAACATTATTATATATATAAATTATTCATCTAAAATTATAAATTTCATTTCCAAACCTAAAATTCTATTTCTAACGTATAAAGAATTAATTTATAACATTTAAAAATATTTTTCATTTTACATCATTTCATTGGTATTAAAAAATTAATATGGTTTTATGATGATATAAAAGTTATAAAAACATATAATTTAAGTCAAATGTAGCTTATAATTTCAAATAGGTACAATATTGAATGTTTTAAATTTTCAATCTTAATTAATTTTGTATTTAACCCAAAATATTTCCCCTTCTTGAGTGTAAATACCCCCTATCATGCCCTTTAAAAAAAATCTAAATTTTTTTCCTTCACCTAATCCCATCCCAAATACGTGTTCTTGAACCTCATTAAAACCCTATAGACATATATTCTCACCAAACATAGCTCATTCAAGGAATTGTGCTACTTATTAGTGGTGATATACCAAAAACATTATAGAGATGCCTTCTTTTTCTTTGCAATATTCATCTTTTAGTCTCATGATATTTTGTACCACTATAAAAATATATTCCTAAAACAAATTAAATATATTATTAATATGCTATTAATTTGATTACACTATTATAGAATTATTATAATTAATTTATAATTTATATATATTAACAATCACTCAATTACTAGTGTCCCATTAATGATTAGTATACCCGCCAATGATGAAGTTGTTAATTCATTATATATCATGAACATTATGGATTGTTACAATATATTTTATATTCATTATATGATATTTAAAATATAAATATGTTATCTCTCTCTTCCATCATTGTCAAATTACCCATAGAGATATATTTACAACATACAAGGATTATACAAATTAAGTAAATATCACTTATTTTATAGATTCTTAGTACCAAAAATACTTAATATATATAAATTTATTTTTATTTTTTCCCATAAAAATTTTATTTATTTTAAATAGTTCAAAAATAATACTAAATTAACTAATTTAAATTGAATAACTAATCAAAAAACTCCAGTAAACATCCCATAAATAAAATTTATTCAATTAAATGATAATAAAACACATCTAATGATCATTTTTTATCATTAATAATATAACTAAATTTGACATGGATCTATATCAATTTATTAAAAATCACAAATGGTTTGTATAGGATTTGAAAACATGATGAATTATAATATGGCCTAAGGTATGGGGACTCACAAACTTTTATTCTCTTTGGGGTTTATCCTTTCTTTATCACTCTTATTTATTTATGGATATTATAAATCTATAATAATTCCCATATAATTATATTTTATCTAAAAAATAACTTTTCTTATTTTGAAGGTATTCATTTATTTAAATCATCATGATTTTTTTGATCATAATCAAAATTAATGATAAGGGTTTTATTATCAAAATCTATCATTAATTATTCATGTATTCTTTATTCTTACCACAATGAAATATTATATTTTCATTTTCAATGTTTTCTGTATACAATTATGTATTCACTTATTTTTTTTGGAAACTATAATTTTATTCTTTTATTTGTGCTTTAAGAAATCACTATGAAATGAGTTCCCTTATCATGGGCTCATTTTTTCAATATTAATTTATGTAGTTTTTTTATTCAATATGGAATGGTTGATTATGATCATATTATAATGTGATGGATGGGAACCGAATTATATATTCATCCAATTGATTGGATAATATGATAGAACTCATGATGTTGTTTTTCATGTATTTGTACTTATCTTTGTTTCATTATATATTTTTCTTTGTAGGCTTATGATTCATGAACATGATGATAATTGTTGTCAAATTCTATAATCAGATTTAATGTGGTTAGATTTTACCAAAATTTTTATGATGTTTAATTATTATTCATCTGACATATTCCATGTCTCTATCAAATGATTTTCATATCCCCATTACAATACAATAATGTTGATTATCATCACTGAAGTATTAATATTGATTATTCTTCCTTGTTCATCCAAATCATTTATCCCTATTCTAGGTTTCTTAACTCTGCTATTATTTCCAATGATAATCAAATATATTAATACTATTATGAAGATCAATAGGATTAATGTGATGAATACATTGGATAATGTTTAAGATATTTATTTTTTATGTACATTATAAACCAATTTTTTTAAGACCCTGAAACATTTTATTCAGGATTATCATATTATTTTTATTTTTATTTTTAAAAATGAGGTAATCATTATGTTTATAATTTGTTGTATTTAATAATAAACATTACAAAATAAAACCGTAACGCAATTTTAAAATAATAAAAGAAAACACACAGATGTTTCTGAAGTACATAACCTGAAATAAAGGAAATTAAAGTTTTTATATATCCCCAGATGACACATATTCATATCTATATAGTATCACCTCTATAGTATTATATAAAATCCCATTATCAACTCTTATTTACAAGTTAAAGAAAACATGTTTTGGTAAGAAAATCCATTAATTTGAACATATATTGATACCAATAGTGCACATGTAGAGAGTAAGTATAAACTAAATAACCTATCAACAAATATTATATACATTTCCTTGTAATATGACAACTATAGAGTCATATTAAAATATTAATTAAGGAAAATTTATATATATATGTGGCTAAGTGAGAAAAATAATTTCATCACCCTTTCTTTTTAAAATGATATATAATATATATAAACCAAATCAAATTAATAAAATAACAATAAAAACTATATATATAAATATATTTCATATAATAAGTTACAATCATCATGGGACAATTACCTAGGACCTAAAGTAAAATTATAGAATATAAATTCAATGGAACCATAACTCATTCTTTATGATGTGATCCCATGATCACATGCATATCTTAATATCATAAATACTTTTTGGGAGTTCATCCCACTATGAAGGGTGAAATCATAGAAAGGGGTGTTTAAAGTATGGAATCAAATGGGTGATTGGATTTTTTGGATATATCAATTCCAATTACAATTGAATGTAATCATAAAACACGTTCTATGGTTTTCTAGGATTTTAAATATAAAAGATGAAAAAATTAAACCCTAAAACTGGTGTAACTAACTTTTGATTATCATTTTCTTTTGTAGTAGTGATTCTGATCTAGATATATCAGTAATTAAATTTTTTTTCTTTCATATGATAAAATCCATTGTAAATTGGAATAATAAAATTCTTTAGTAAAACTATTTATTCACATTGATGTTTTTCTACCGATTCTTCGTATGTTAATGGAGGGAAGTGAATAAAATGTCATTTTTCCAATAGAAAATTACTCCAATTTTTAAATAATTTAAACATTATAATAAAAGGTAACTTCATTGAATCAAGGCCTCTCAAATTTCATACATTTTATACATTATAAGGTGGATAAACCATTCAGAATCCACCTCATTTATTTATTACATTTATAATTTACTTACATAATCAATAATTTATCTATAAATTATCATATGATGTGTTATTGAGAGATAATATACGTGATTTTCGTGGATAACTAGACGAATGATATCATATATCAATCTATATTTGAACTGTGACATGGTATTCATGGACCCAAAAATATACTAACAATGGAGTTGTAAAATTCACCACATCATGGTCTAAGATTTACTTCTTAATATTCAAAAAACTTCCACTTCCCCTAAGTCCAAATTAAATTTATAAAAAACATCACAAGTCATTATAAATCATTCCAATGTTAATTGGGAATTATTATCAAAATATATCTAAAAAATTTATAAAAATATTATCTCATAATAAATCATTAGTCAATAAACTTATGTTTAACCATAAGGGACTTTTTATAAATGTGAAAAAAACATAAATTCCATAATTTATAATTATAATAAAATAGATGTCTCTCGAAAAAAAATCCATTGTTCCTAATATATAATGGGATCATGAATAATATTTACCAATTACACTCAAATGTACACATGAACATGTCAACTATATGATATATCTCTATAAATCGTATTGATTCTTATATGATCTATTTTTATAAGACATTAAGTACCCATTATAAATGGAACAGGGAAATCTAGTATTAGTTATATCATTCATTCATGACACTCTAAAAAAGACTATTGAATTAAAATGAAAACATATCATGTTAATCATTGATGAATTTAAACACATAAATTACACTCAACTATTCATTACCATAAATTTAATTTGTATAATTAAATAATAATCTTATATTTAAGAAATCATATTCAAGGGGTAAAATCCCATCTTCATTAATATTAATTGATCATATAATTATCCACACACTAAACCACCCATTGATTTGAACAAAATCAATAATACTTTAAGAATGGAATTATAGTATAAAGGCTTAGAAGATAAGGATCATCTAAATCCTAGGTATTTTGGATTTATATTTTTCATTCGCCATTAAATATAGAAATGGATGTATGTAATTATATGTGATATAATTTTATAAAAATATGGAGATATTTAATAAAAAACTATTATCTCATGTGTCCAAATTGTATTTGATTGATGGTTTTGCACATGATAATTTTAAAATTTGATAAAAATCGATAATACTATTTGAGGGTCATTAATTCAAAACGACTCAAATTCACACATTGAGGGAATTTTATCATTCCACTATTAATATAATATGTTAATCACAAATAGATGAATGATATATAGATATTTAATTTATTATATAACTATGATACAACACCATTTAAAACAATAATTACATAAAGTATCTTATTTTTCAAATACCTAGAGACATCGCATAGACCCATTATTTGGATTCATTAATTATTTCTAAAATAGATATGATATATTATCATATGTATCCAAAAAATGGTAATTACATTACCCCTCTATAAGATCTAATAATTATTATTTGATATGAAAAGTATGTTTGGGGTAATGTTGTGATATGAGGGTTCCTTATACTGTGTAATAGTTCTATTATCGATAGAGTGAAGATCATTTTTCCATTAATTTTTTATAACTACTAAATGATTACTAATGAATATATTGATTGAAATAACATATTTTTTAGTATCTAATGTATTGATATCATATATCACAATTATCATGTTCATCATGGTGTATTGTTTAGAAATATTCTAATATTGAACATTATAGGTGAGATGAGGATAAAAATTAGATTGAAATCACTTATCACGTTTTTAGTATTGAAATCTAGAACCATTATAAGACTTCATAATAATCTCATATCCACCTCCAACAATTAAAAACATATCCTTACATATTTTAATTACTAGTGGATATTCATCATATAAAACTTGTTACTATCACCAATATAATATTCATACCAACATTTT
This sequence comes from Viscum album, assembly GCA_963277665.1. Lineage (NCBI taxonomy): Eukaryota > Viridiplantae > Streptophyta > Magnoliopsida > Santalales > Viscaceae > Viscum > Viscum album. The sequence continues at coordinate 1,377,417,029 of OY728132.1, read as the reverse complement.
ATAGTCAACTAATATATGAAATAATAAAGAGTATATATTATACAATATATGATAGATCATTTTTAGACATATAAAAATATTATCCATCCATTAGAATTCATTTGATTGATCAAAAATAATTTATGATCCATGACATGAAATACTGTGAAATTCAACTTGATGGAAATTTCCATGATAAAAATCAATAAAAAGGTAGAAATATATATGTTTTGAACAAATATATTTCATATTATCAATATGTTTCTATATATTTTAATACACATCATAAATTTTACTTCACCCATATCGTTCATTATGAATCATATTCTCAATTACACCATTAAAAAATTTAATGTCATGATATCATTTCATATTAGAATATTCCATATATATATATGATAAAAGAATAACCCCATCAGTCTCTCTAACTCTCATGTATAGGAAAGAGTAACTCACATTGGTGATGATACCAAATTTTTTTATTTCATCATCAAATTGAATATTCCTACTTGGGGAATATTTCTTCAATACAAAAATGGATAGTTGAAATGTCCAAATCTTATCACATTCAATGTGAACATAAAAACCATTAAGAAATTTCATATGAAAATACAAGGCTAAACTTCCTTTAGTGAAAGCAGTTTTTTATTCATTTGATATACCTCAAAATTAAAATGATCTATTAATGACACCAACATCTGAATGGACATTAACATCATTATAAGTAAAATAATTTCTCTATAGTCAATCCCATAAAAATATATCATTTTCATTAAAATTATATTGATGTATACAAAATCTGCAATATATTTGAGCTTACATTAAAAACATAATTTCACCCTATGGGTATCACCCCTTTAGGTGCGTCCACTATATTATAAACATGGGTGGTGTATCTATAATACTACAAAACATTCGTGGAGTCCAAATATTTTCATGAAATAAGATTCTAAATAGCCTCTCAAGTACTAGTACATTTCTCATTTATAAGGATTGATTAATTATCCTATTAAATAAAAATTTGTATATCTAAATATCTTAAAAATATTTTTCGACCATTGATGATCATTTTTAAATTATTATTTCTTAAACTAAAAATATTTATGGAAATACCTTAACCATTATCTCAGAAACACTTGTTCCAATTTTTCTTGAATATAACCAAGAAAACTTTCCCTTTTATTGATTCTATAGTTCATGTTTTTCTTCAAAATGAAAACATATAATGGATCTAGACAGAATATGTATTTAGTGGTATAATAGAAATAATATCTCATTTTTCATTGATACAATTGATAAATAATAATTACTTTTTTGGGGTGATGTTTATTAGAAACGAAATGTTTTATGGGTTGTTAAAAACACAAATACATGTAAAAGATAAATTGAGTTTCCTCCTAGTACATATCTCATGTGGTTTTATTATAACATATTTAAAAGAAATGAAACTAAATTAGAAGGTAGTAATTTCTATATAATATCACAAAAATTATATTGAAAGGTCACACTAAGTCATCAATGATCAAACCATATTTAATAAGGTATTATTCTTTATTTCATGAACATTACTGGGGTGTTCTAGGAGGAGGGATTTGTGAAAAAATTAAAAAATTTATTTGATCAAATATAATTTCCTAACTCATGTATTAACCATTGGGAAAATATGATATAATCATAAAACATTTTCCCAATTGAATTTTTTACTTCACAATTGAAAACATAGAACTTTTCAATTATTTTAAACTTTTGTCTCAAGGGAAATTGAAACACCACAATACATTAAATTATATATAGTTAATTTATAAACTACTTTTTGGATAGTTTTATACACACAAAAAATTAAAATAAACTATGAAATACCTTATAATATAGAAAAATATGATATATCAATTATAAAATTATAATAATAATAAAATCCTATGTAAATAAAATATATTAAAAATTATTTATTATAAAAACACTTATTTATATTTATTATTCATAATTTTCATCACTATTTATTAGTATACTTATAAAATTTTACTATTAAAAGAAAAAAAATTGAAATGTTATTAAAAAAATTAACTCTTAAAAGAGATATTTTTCAAAGAACTATCTTTTTAATGTGATGTGTATTTTTCCTAATTATTATAAATAATTTTTTTAAAAGATAATCAGTTTAATACTTTAATGAATTAATTTTTTTATTAACATTTATTTAATTATAAAATTTAATGATATAATATTTATAAGATTTACTGTTTAAAAGGCTATTTTTCTAAAAATATTTTATATTTTTATATATTCTTATATGAAAAAGATAAATTAATAATTTAAATAATTTAATTTTTTGAATTAAGATTAATTTTTTAATTCATCATGTCAAATTAATCTTATAATGAAATTTTGATATTTTTCTGAAAAGATATATTTCTTGTGAATAGTAAAAAAATACATTTTTATTAATATAATAGTTTTTTTTTACTTTTGAATGATCATACAATGAAAAAAATTAAAGAGAAAAATTAAGAAATTATTATTTTTAATAATTAAAATAAATAATTTTATAATACTAGTTATAATATATAAAAAACGTTTTAATAATTTTGAATCTTATATAATCCTTTATTCTAATAAAAAAATAGTTTTCTTCTTTTTCATGTAATTTTTTGTTCACAAGATAGAATTTTGGGTTTTCATTATTTGAAAAAAACATAACTCTCATTTGTTCAATATAAAAAAATAATGTCTTTTTCAAACAGAAATATTGTAAACATTATCCTAAATAAACTCTTCATTCATAAAAATAAACTATTTCTAAAACAGGTTTCTACACATTATTTGAGCTAACAAAAAAAAAATTATCTCACACCTAAAAGTATATTTGGTAATATTTTCCATGTATTTTAAATCATTATTATAAAATTAGTTATTTTGATTTTCATTTTGATTCATAAATATTTTTGACCCTGATTATAAATTTTGTTACCAAAATGTAGGTAAATTAGGGTTAAAGGGTTTAACCAATAATAAAAAGAAGAAAAAAATGTAAAAAAATGTCTCCAAATGACTTTTATTTGTGTGGATTCCCAAAACATTATCTCATCTCCTTTATCTTATTATTTGTATTTCACTTTTCATGTTAAACGTGTTTTCCTTTTCTGTTAAAATATTATATTTAGAAAAATGTTATTTTCTCCACTTTTAAAATGAGCCTTCCACTTCCCTTTCCATTTTAATGAAAAATTAAAGGCACCCATGAAAATATATAATTTATATATCCCCTATATTTCTATTCAACTTCCCCTAAGCCTCTGGGCACACTAATTTTTCTCATGTCTTTTATTTCAAACATGAGCATTAAGAGAATGTTGAAATTCCCAATGAATGTATTAATCCCACACTAATATTTTTTCTTAATCTAACTTTCTCATCCAAAATTATAATACCCATTAAAATATTATGAAATTTGTATTATCTACATACTAATATGTTTTTATTATTTTTGTAAAGACATTAACTTCATACCACCCTTTCATTAGAGAAACGAAAATATCGTCAATCATACATGGGGACTACGACCTCTATAAATGAGGAGTTTTGTTTTCACAACCTCTTTAAATGCTTGGTTAAAAAAATTTATTTAATTAAATATATATTTAATTATTTTTTTTCATTTTAAATTTATTAAACAGTCCTCATCTTCCTCTTTTTATATGGAAATGAATGTGACGCCCATGAATACGTGGGTATTACCAACACCGTTGTCATCTATTATTTTCTTATTTGTAAAATTCTCATCCAATACAATTCTCTACCTTCCCAAGATATTAGAAATAACAACATTATTTATTATTCGGTATATTATGTCAAAATTATCATTTTATTAACAAATGATATCCATATAGTATACCTTCTTATTGTTTGGACTAGTATAACCATATATATGGAAAATTCTATGAGTACCTACCATTGATAGATATATGAAATTTAAAACTGATGTTATTATAAATTAGTGAAAAGTTAATTTTTCTATTATGTTTATATAGAATTTATGTTAACATTTAACTTCCTATTAGTGGATAAATATATTTTAAATAAAATTCAACAAAACGAACTCATCACCAACTTTATTGTCACGAATCATTACTAAATTAAATATAAAATGAAATTAGAACAATATAAATATTATATATATATATATATATAACTACTAAAAAATATCCCATAGTGATGAAATTTTAATCTCTAAGCAATAGTCTACAGTACTATTAAGAAACTAGTACTAAACAGACAATTGAAACTAATAACATAGAATAATGAAAATAAAGCAGAACTATCAAATAAATTTTTTTTAAATAATTATAACTAATGTTTATGAACGGTTTATAAGTATAAATATGGGACTAAAATATGTCATTATTATAATTTTTTGTTAATATATAATATTAACGAACTTTCAGGGAATTTATGTATGTGTTTCTTATCTAAACTATAATTCACTTAGACTTATGCCATATTCAATACTTATCATCTGTCGTGAGGTGTGTATAGTATCCAGAATATATATTCCAAATTTTATTGATTATAACCATATGTATTATATAATCCCACACCATTTTATATCATTAATGGCCCTTTTATTAAATGGTTATCGAAGCCGTATGAGATGTATTTATAATATCAATTTTATTACATTGAGATAACTTATAAAAGAAAATCCATCAAGGTAATTTTTATTTAACTTGACTCTAAAAACACAATATTTTTTCACTCTTCTAGTTAATGTTGTGGTTTTATATTTTCCCTCACAATTTCTATATCCCTTTGAATATAATTTACCCAATGTGACTCTTGTATTTGGAACCAACACCACCTATGCTTTGTGACCTATAATAATTATCCTCTATTTGAACATTCATTTTATGGATGTATTTAACCATTATTAAATGGAATATTAAATTTATTTTTATACTATTTATATATCATTATAATAGTAATAAAATAATAATTTTTTCATTTCTAGATTCAAATTTTAAAAAAAGGAAACCCTTTTATCATTTCTCATGTGAAAAAATTCATTCACAATTATAGGAATTATTTTTTATGATGCTTACATTACATGTTTTAAAATTGTTTTACAAGTGATCTTATTTCATGGTGAAGTTTGAAGGAAAATAAAATATTATTATATTTTTAAATTTAAATGAATTATTTTAAAAAGGAGTTACCAATTTAAAAAGGGATTTTAAAGGATTATAATTTCATGGAAAAAGTCCTCAGTGATTTTTAGGTGTTCCCAATGAATATTTCTCAAATCATCATTCATTTATAAAATTTAAGTAATGAAAATACGTTTTTTGGATTTTAAGGGTAATTTTTAACTTGTTTTACCATGATAAAGTTATTTCATTTTACTGAAAACGTTTTAATGTAGTTTCATGAATTTCATAAAGGAAATATATTTCATTTATCTTCCAGTCCCCATTTTTGGAAATATAATCTATTTATTTTAAAATAATCCATTATAGGTATTTATTTAAAATTGGTATTTAAAAAAAATTATCTTCTCGAAAATAATTTTTGATTTTTTTTTATTTTACTCAATACACAAATGTGAAGAATTTATTTTATAAAAACACTAACTGTTTCTCTCACAATTTCCTCATTATATAAAAGATAATTATTTATTTTGGTGTAATGATTCATATATTGAAATTGTAAATTAGTTTATGAAATACACTTTTGGGTGATTAAATTTTGGGTGTTAACTGATTACATTTTTTGGGAAATTTTTTGAAATATATAGTAGAAGTGTTATACAACACATTTTCTTTCTATGAGTTTATAATTAACCGTACTTATCATAGTTCTAAATTAAATGATTTTTTTAGAATATTTATTATATTACACTAAAACATTCTTGAAGACCATAATGGTTTAGTTTCTTTCAAAACGTATAAACATTAGAACCGGTTCATAGTTGAGATATGTCATCTCCCACTATGTTCTTCACAACTATCAACTTTCTTAGACATATCATAAATAACACATATCTTCATCACTGGGGAATGGAAACATAATTAAGGGTGGGATCATATGCACATTATGGTTATAAATGGGAGGTACATAAAAGTAATATGATAATAATGATATTGGAACTTTAGAATAACTAAAAAAACCATACCCCCAATCAATGATCATAATCATGAATCAAGTCATAATTATTTCATGTTCATAAGAAATGAATAGTAATGTAATAAAATAACATGATCCATGAGAGGATAAGCCAAGAAATTCTTTTAAAACACATAAGAACAGAAAATAATTTCATATTATATAGGGATCACTACCTAGACCATTATAATAGACAAATACCTTTACTGAACTTAGTTCACTCCAGGTTCAAACTCTGTATTGTTGAACCAGGTTCACTTTTAATTCCAGCCTTATATTACTGAAATGATTTCACATCTCGTTTAATCCATGTATTCCAAAACAATGTTCACATACCATTACAATCCATTATTTATCATTAAATATAGATCAACACATAATTCATTGGAGGGATATAATAGTTCCACCCATCATGTAATGTAATCACACATACGTGTTCTACAAAAATCATAATGATTCGTCATATCATAACCCTTGAAATGAAATGGGTATAAAAAATCATCATATATTAATCTATGTAAAAGAGATAAGCTTAAAATTCATTTCCTCATAGCATAACCCTTGAAAATAAATATTTTTTCATAACGGTTTTATCATGGTATATCCCATAGAAGGAAGAATGGGTTTCATAACATTTATGTGAATAAAACATAATCTATTAAAAGAAATAATATAAATTGTATTATTTGATCATATACATATTAAAGAATATGTAAAACTAACAGATTTCATATTATATGGAAAATAAATTTTTAAACGTCATTTAAAACAATTTTTTAGGAATACTTCCTTTTCTAATGAAAACAATTTTTTAAACATACAAAAATTTCAAAAATGTTTTCCATTAAAAATAACATTGAAAACCATTAATTATTGTTTTCGAAATAATTTAACACGTTTTTTGAGACATAATAAATTTTCAAAATACATTATCAGGAAAATAATATTAAATGATCTGCTATTTGTTTTATTTAGAAATAATCGTTTTGAAATAAAACAGATTTTTCACCAAAGAGAGAAATAAAGTGTTATTAATGTGAATTCATTTTTATATTTATATTAATAAAAAATAGGTGAAAACGGTACCATTACATGAATATATTATGAATTAACTTATTAGAATAATATTGATGATAATTTTTGATATAGTTATAATAATATTTCATAAATGAAAGCATAATAATAAATATTCTCGATAATGAATGAGATTGAATAAATAAACTCTTACCACTATCGTAACATTGAATCATAATCCCCATTATATAATAAAACTTCCTAAAGTTTAAAATATAATTAAAATTTGTATATTCAAGATATAACTTTTCAAAGGTTTCGTATATACACCTCATAAAAAAATATTGTGGAATAACATTACATTTGTCTTAAAGAATGAATATTGAGAAATAATTCCCTTAACAATTTGTTAACTCTTGAACCGTAAAAACAAAGAAAGAGTTATCATCAAAAAGATAAGTAAAACTATATAATTATCTTTATAATAATAATAAAATTACATCCATGGGTAGTATAAAAACCATAAACAATAAATAAGGGGTGAAAATGTCTTGTGTCTCACATAAAATAAAAGTGAGATGGAAATCCATTACCACAACTCTTGACACTCGTTGTATTCATTAAAAAACAATATTTAATAAATATATATTTATTATAAATCTGAAAAAAAATATTATTTATATATATTATATAATATATTATTTCAATATTACATTTTATTACCCTGTTATTAACAATTATGTGTTAATGTTATGTTTTGGTTAATAACTGCTTTGTTTAGCATTATTGTATTGTTAATTTAAATTTATTGTTCTATTAATTTAGCCATTATTTTGACATATATTTACTATTAAAAATGATATTAAAACTATATGTATTCATTATATATATATATATTTATAATAACTTATAAAAGATATAAATAAGAAATGAAAAACATTGTTCTTAGAGACGGTATGTCGAATGTATGTTGCATTAATTTTATTATCAGATTAAAATTAATATAATTACATGATATATTATCATTAAATAATCATTTTTAGGTCATATATATATCAAATATATTTTTTTAACCCATACATAATACATTCCATGTGAAGCATGAAAGTTCTCATCGCTTCTCAAGGTTGTAGTTCACCATTCACATGAACAACGTTACCATATTGCAAAAATAGTACTGAAGGACTTCATGGTATAACAATTAAAGAAAAATAATTACATCATAAAAAAATCATATATAAACAATCCATTAGTATTCAAAATTACGAAATGTGGTATTGGAAGAACGAATGATATCGGTTCGCACTGTGGTAGTCCCCCGTACAAACGAATGATGATTTCGTATCCCTTTTGATGGAAGTGTCTACATTTTTAGGTAATAATCTCTTCATAACTAAATTTAATTATATTTATGATAATTTTGTTTTTATATAATAGTAATATAAAAATAATTTAATGTGTTTTGGGAATAAATAAAATAATAGTTGATAAACATTACCTCTTCTTCGGGGATCTTCTTATGGTTTGACTGATGGAATTCATTTGTTTCATTTATTAGTGATTAAAGGATTATATGATGATTGTAAGGATGTTGGTAAGAGGTTTGGATGATCATTTTCTAATAAAAATTGATTAATAGGTGTGAAGAGTGGAGTTGAGTGGTTGCCTTTTATAAGTGCGGTGAGTGGGAAACATGTAAATTTTTAAAGGGAGAATTGTGACCAAGGTTGAAATATGGAACAAGTGTCCAAAATGGATGAAAAATTAAAATTGAAAATCATAATGTAGAAATATGGCCATAAAAATAATTTTGGACAAGTTTCTAGGTCATTTTACTATTAATTTTAATGGTTAGTCCCTCTGTAAACTCGTTGTTCTATTAATCACTATGATTAATTATAATTATTTTCACTAATCAAATTGGTAAAAAATATTATATATTTACTTGATGTTAGAAATTAATATTATTCTAAATTTGGGAACTATTTTTGTAAATTAAATTCAGATTAGCATCCAAAATTTATTCAATATTAATCCTCCATAGGGGACAGGACAAAGGGTTCTTAATGTGAAAATGTTCAAAAGTGTAAATTTTTTTATATAAAATTTCAATTTGAATGATATTAAAATTCAAAAAAAAAATTGGATTTAATGATGAATAATTGATCTAATTATGCATTAAAACAAACTAAAATATAATTTATATATATATATAAACTACATAAAAATAAAATTATCAATTAAAATTCCACATTTTCACTATTCATCGGAAAATTAGACTATTTAGAAAAAAGACTAAAATTTCACCCTAAAATAATTTTAAAATTATGAATACAAAAATAGAGTTTTTTTATAAAATTTAATTTCTATAAGTATCAAAACATGATTTTATCATTGTTCACAAAAAGATATAAAATTCAATACTTTTGAGAAAATAATATTCACAAATCATATAGATGTTATAAAAAATAATATAGTTTATTATCAATATGATTTCTTTGTATAAAACCTATATAATTAAAATTTTAAAAAATGTTTATTACTATTATTATTTCTATGTCTAACGGCTATGTTATAGTGTTCGTCATTAGAAAACTATATTAATAATATGTCAAAGTTTTGTTAAAACTTAGTGCCGATTGTAATGTATGCTGACTGAGTGTTTCATGTGTTGATAGATAACCCATGGGTGTGGGTAATGAAAAAAATAAAATAAATTTAATTTTTTTTAAAATGATTATTAAAAAAATATGGTGATACATTATTCCCCATTTCAATGAATACATCATTCCAAATTTTTCACTATGATAAAAATAATTAGGGATAATTCTACCACATCATATCTTCATGTTCCAATAACAATTTTTAGACTGGTGGTTTTTATATAAAAAATTGAATAGGTGAGTGGAATTTTTAATAGAACATTTTTTATTTTGATCTATAATTTCAACCAGTTATTCCCTATAAGAAAGATATTTCTCCCATGTTATAACCTCTGAGTGCAATAAATGTTACGGTTTAGGTATTTTCCTCTTTAGGAATGATACATTGAGCATATATTATACTCGAGAGAGGTTTGGTGGAAGTTCCAAGAAAAAACGAAACTCTCCATACTCAATCTAGGATCTCAGAAGTGACAATATACAAAGGGATCAACATTAGTATCTTTCTAAATCTCATAGCCTTTCCCTAGGGATAGATTTGAAGAAACAACTTTTCACTGACAATAAATTCTTGATCATGCCATATATTATAAGCATTACTTTTCTACCAACTCTGATTCACCTTAATGTGTGGTTGAATAGCTATAATATTAGTTATTATTTCCTATTCCAGGTTAGGTTGCAACATGTATCTTTATCCACCATCATTACATCATGTTGGGGCTCAATTCGTATTTCTACAAAGGGCTTTATAAGGAACCATCTGACTTCTTAAGTGAAAATTATTTTAATATAAAAACTCTATTATAAGAATGTGTTGATCTAAAACACCATTTATATACAACAAAAAAGTTCTCAACATATCCTCTAGTTTTTGGAATTTTACTATCAATCTAACCAGTTGTCAGAGGATTTTAATTATTCCAGAAATTTAATTAGGTATCAAGGGATTACTGAATATTTCACTATATCATTGTGGTATGTTTCAAATCTAGATCACTTACCATGGAATTTGTTACTTCATCTAAATTTACCACTTACTTAATTTATATCAAGGCATACTGATCTAAATAGAAGACATATCTGAAAGCTATGAAGTGTGATGTCTTATTAAGGTGAATAACTATAAGCCATAAAGCATTATACCCTTTATTGATTTTGGGGAGTCAAATTGAAAAAATACATTGTGATGTTCTCCAATTTCCATTTTCATGTGGATAGTGGATTAAACATGATATAACAAATTTTTCTTTCAACCTTAACATGTTGACATACAATGCATCAAGATAGAAATTTTTGATATCTCTTTTCATTCCATCCCACCATATATATTATTTCAAATATCTATACATCATCATACTTACATAATGAATAGATAATGAATAACTATGATATTTCTCTAACACCACATTCTTCAAAAAATTTAAGGAATGAACGCATACACAAATCACGAACCTTATCATTCTATCATGATAAATGTTGAAATCAAGAACATTTTTAAATTTATTTGGGCTCTACATCTACCTAATGCACCTCTTTAACATTCACATGGATAGATGGTTGAAAATTCAATTGAGAAAGAATATATGTTTCCCCTTCTTGAAGAATTTCTAGATCCATCCCTATAAAATCCATAAATATTGGATATTTCTTATCCTCATCATGATAATGGATGGGCAAATATTGATACTATATTTGAATAGATGTTTCCATGATTAATATCAATGATCGATCAAGAATTTTTGAAATAATAGATGAGAGGGGCAGTATTATATTAATTAAATTAGAACCTATCTCGTCGATGGATTATGATAGAAAAAATTACGTTGTCAATAAAATAGAAAATAAAACTACGAGAATAATACCCAATCTCAAAATTTTTAGACATAAATCATTTTTAAATCGATAACATTCAATTATAATTAGGAAATTTATTTTGGAAAAATTAGGAGATAAGTGGATATCCACTAAAGTAATGATCATGACAATGAAATTATTCTCCTTGCTCCCCCGAATAGGCCCTCAGGTTCCAGTATCAGTTTGGTATCAAAATTGACTAATTAAAATGATGAATCTAGAAATGCCTTCAGGTCATAAAATTAATCATTTTTCTTTTCCCATTCATTACCATCCCCTTTCACTGAATCAGTTCGGGATCCTGTAATTTAATGACCAAGTGGCCCATGGAATGCATTAAGATCATTTTACCATGAATCGAGTAAATAAACTTAAATAACTACAAAAAATAATCATATAAAAAAAAATTAATTCATTATTATTTGTTTTATTATAAAAATATTGCTTTTATAATATATAATAATATTATCACTAGAAATTTTAATATATATATATATACATATAATTAGAGTTAATATAATTTTATATTTATTTGTATATTATCATTTATTATCATTATATTCTATTATTAAATAATTATGTTTAACTATATATATATATATATTTAATTTATAATAATAATTCTTATGTTAGTTTATTCTTATTTGTTATTATTTTATTATTCATTCACTTTTCCTCATTTGTGTCCACTATTCTATAAGTAGGAGTTCTCTCGATATTATATTTCTTCAAACAACGGCAAGTGATGGAACTTTATTAATGAAAGTAGGTTCACAACCTTCTTCAATCATAGAAGGTTGGGATAAATAGAAATTATTCATCCTTAGGGCTCAACAAAAGGCATCTATACATGGGAGTTTGAGCAGATGAATCTCATCTTCAACGAGGGGATGGACTATATTAACTATGAGATTAATCATCAAAAAATATTGAATAGGGTCATAGTTCTCTTCTATACATGGTTTCATTTTTGTAGTGGCATCCAAGAGTGATTGTGGAAATAATAGAGAATGGTGGAAGGAACTTGTGGATGAATAGCATTAGGGTATGCTTGAGGCAGATGGTTGAAAGGTGGATCATGCTACAAATGGAAGCTAGGAGTGGTTTGTCAATGGAAGTGGGAAAAGAATGCTACCAATGGATGCGATCATTTTGGTTCATTGTTGGAAAATTAGAGTAGTGGTAGAAGAATATCTATTAGAGATGGATACCCTACCCTATCATTGGTAGAGCCAAACAGTGGATCCCTTTCACTGGCTCTGATAAAGACCAACTGTGGATCCCTGATAATAATTTATCTCATAAAATAAATATTATTAAATTAATATATTAAAGATATTAAAATATAAAAACTAAATAATTTTATTATTTAAATAATTCACAAAGAAAAAATTGAATTAATAAAAAAGTGAAAACTACTAAATTTAAAAAAATAAAAAAACCTCACTAGTACAAATTAAAAAATTAAAAAAATTAAAACTAAAATCATAATACAGATTTGATAATTTTTTTGATAATGAAATTAAATTTTTAAATAATAAACTAAATTTAAATAGGTTAAATTAATAACTGAAACAAGAATAATTATAAAAATTATAAATTTGTGTTTAAATATATTTTTTTAAAAAAAGATTATCTTAAATTAAATTAATTTATTATTGTATTAAATAAAAATATAATGATGATTTGTTATTTTTAAAAATAAAAAAATAAATACACAAAAACATAACAATTAAACATTTCATTTTAAAAAATTAAAATTAAAAAGGTAATTAGAAGAGTAATAAAATGAAAAACTGGAGAAAATGAACATAATGATTCTAAGATATAAAAATAAAAGATTAAACATAAAAATGAGTTATTAATAAATTAAACTACAAATAAATAAATAGAATTAGTTAATTATTACCATTAAATTAATTAATTAAAGGATAAAAAACTTATGTATATGATGTGGAAAACTAGCTGATTGAAAGGCCACATCAACTTCCATCATGCCTAACTATTTCATATCCTTAAGAAATTACTAGTCTATTTCAATGGGAAATAATAAATTTAAAAACTCAAAGACCATAATGCCAAAAACAATTAATTAAGTTAAAATATTTTTTTTCCAATGAATCATTTTGAGAAGAATTCATGTATTCTATCTTAAAAAAATGGTTCTGTTGAATGATTTAATAACTATTATTCTAAAATTAAAACATTTGAAAAAAATAAATTTAATTAAAAAAATAAATATAAATTTAACTAAAACATAATTACTTATCATTACTTTCGTGGTTGGAGAAATACATAATTATCACTCAAAATAAATTAGACACAACGGAATTGATGAGTGGGTTTAATAAATAAATTAAATAATTAATAACTCATCAAACTATTTTAGGTTAAATATAAATGATTTAATTAAAAAAATGAAATAACCTAAACCTTGATTATGATTTTCATTTATATTATCCGTAAATAAATTAATTATATGTCTGATTAAATAAAAAATATGCAATTCAATTACAGGTGTATAAAATTACCTCAAAATAATCTTACCAAGAACAATTAATTTCAATAGGGAATGAAATTATTTAATAAATTAAACTCCTAGGATAATTAATATACAATTTTTTCAATGTGTCTTAACAACATTCAAAATAATGAAAAATATTGAACCACTAAAATGTAAGAGAAAAACCAGAAAAAGAATCAATTTTGATGAAATTTAAAGGAATGGTATTGGCTCCAATTAAAGCATAGATCAAATCATATTATGAAGATCCACTCCCACACACATAAAACCAATTATTTCCTATATATTTAATTCAACTCTAGAGAAAAATAATTTTACTTTTGTAGTTCAAAATAGTTTTAATATTTATATGTTTACAGATATGTTCAAGGGTCCAAATTTATTTCAAGTTGAGTTTTCAAAAATAAATATATTTAATAGATTAATTAAAATCATTCATTGTCTTTAATAAATAGTCAACTAATTTCAATAATGTTAAAAAATTATATTTCTTATAATGTGTACATAGTGAAGAGGGTGTCAGTAATTATGAATATTTGATAAAATTATATTTTCAACAGAACATAAAATAGAATACTAATTCCAAACATAGACAATAAAATGCACTCAATCACTAACATCCATGGGTAATACACTTTCACACTTAATTTCACATAGTTAATGGATTTTAAAAATTTCAATTAAAATTTCAAGAGGTAGCATGAAACATCGACAAAATGAATAATAAGAGTAATACAATGATATTCCAATAATGAATTCCCCTAACTAAACATGTTCTCTTATTTTAGTTATATAATACTTAGAACTCTTCTTTTATGTTAACACCTCAGCTAAAACCATCTTTGATAAAAATGACGATGAAGAATTCCAATAACTAAATCTAGTAGAAATAGAGAATTAAAAATTGTGTGACATAACAATTTTATTTTCAATATAACAAAAAAATAGAAATATCAAGTATTGACTCCTATAAATAAAACAATTTAAAATATCTTATTAGTATTTCCATTTGACTAATCGTAATCACTTGGTGGATGTGGTTTTACATTATTGAACTCTCACATATATTTTACCCCATTACTTTTGTGTTAAAATAATTTTTTATGGGTACTCCAAATTCTACACGAACTCTTTACTCTCTTATCACATGAAAATTTTCTTAAAAAACACCATCCATCATTAAAGAACTTCTCAATAAATTCTTCAATTTTAGTTTAAAATTCATCACCAAAATCCAATTTCATAGTGGTTTCAAGATATATTGGTTCAGGATTTAAATATTTTACACCCTATATCATTATTGGAATAATTTATTCTCATAAAAAAAATTGAATCTCAATTATCACTATTGGAAGGTGTGTTGTCTAATTGTGTAGTTAATTCCGATTGGTAAAATTTAAAACATTATTCAAGAGATAATTGTAAAATATGTGTTTTTATAGGTGTGAAACTATATTAAAATATTGCTAGCTCATTGTAAATCACAATAAAATCAAAATACGTAGTTCTTGGGTGTGAGTTCTACATAATAGTTTTATTAATAGGGTTTGAAATAGAAACATGTGTCATTTCCAAATCAACAATCAAAAGTGACATCTCTTCAAATCCACTCTCCTTCCCAAAAGATGCTTAACACCCAACTCAATTGAGTTATACTTAAAAAGGTAGTTAACAGTTAATGTTTGTTCATGAAGTGCCCAGATCAGTGTGAATCACTGAGAGGGGGAGGGGGTGAATCAGTGATCCTTTAAAACATTTTACTAATTGATTCTTAATCAATTAAACCTCTATGGCTTGTTAAGGCCTCGATCCACTCTTCTTGTATCTCTCAACCTTTCCCGGATAATGCAGTAATGAAAAGGCACAGGACACAAGGATTTACAAGGTTCGGCACCAAAGGCCTACATCCTTGCCATGCTCTCCCAGCATGGATTCTCCCATTATAATCGGTTAGTATTACAATGGTCGATACAGCTTCCCACCGTATCTCTCCTGAGTCCCACAGGAGGGTCTTTATACTGCGTCCCACAGTGTTACCAGAGTCCCACTGGCCTGCTCCAGAATCCCACTGAAGACTTCTTCTCCCTGAGTCCCACAGGGTCTTCTCTTGGCTCCTCGAGTCGCACGAGTAGCTCTTCTTCACTTTAAGTTCTTCAAGTATCCTCAGCAGCCTGGGATAAAGGCTGTTGGCCTTGCTCTGTACCTCTGATCACTTGTGATGATCAGGTCTTCTCGTCTTGCTCAGGATTTATCTCCTTCTTCTAAGGATGACATGGCTTCCCTCCAACTACTGAATACTCAGACAAATGATGTCTTTAACTTTGGTCTGGTCCAGTCTCAGTTCAAAACATCTTCATGCACTGAGTGCATGGCAGCTCTTCATCCTCATGCACTAATAGCATGGCCTTCTCAAATTCTTCAAGAACTTCTGGTCTTGGACTCCTCAAATGCACACAAGCAGATTTAACTTGTTTACGTGTGCACGTGCATGCATGCGTGCATGCACTTTTCCTTTCCTCTTCTTGGTGCAGTAGACCCACAAAGGGTGTAACACTTTAAGCACACACCAACTCCTTGAACTTCACACACTTTATTCAATTTGGTTACACACTTAGAAGTGTGTTATACTCTAGTGTGAGTCCTCCCTTTTCTTCTTCTATATGTATACACACTTCTTAGTGCACACACTAGGTTCGGCCACTTCTTTAATTTGCACACAATTGTTTCACTTTAGCACACACATGAGTTGGCCTCCTCCTCTTCTTGTTGCACACACACACTTTAGTGTTCTTTTAGTTTGTTCTTCAAGTGTGCACACACAAGGTCACAACCCTCGGCCTCTTCAAATGCACACACTTAAAGTGTGTTCCTCTTTATTCAAATGCACACCCAAGACTATGGATGATTCAATTCTTACACACACACAAAGTGTGGTCTTCCACTTCACTTGGCACACACCACTTGATGTTGTTCTTTGTGCACACACATGGCCTCGGGTTCTTCTTCTCCACTTGGCACACACACGAGGCAAGGCCTCGACCTTCTTTGGCACACACAACCCGAACCCCTACTGCCTCAAGCAAGCCGTGCAAGAGGGTGCAGCCAATTCTTCTTCTCCCACTGCCGCATAGGTCTTCAAGATGCACAAGGGCATGCAAGGTGCGGCATATCTTCACTTCTTGTCCGCGCAAGAACAAGTCACAAGGATCACTTGGCCGCGCAAGTGAAACATCCTCGGGTGCAAGGGGCAGCCGCGCAAGGCCTCAAGGAGGCAAGGCAGTCGCGGGCGCGCAAGCTCCTCCTGCCGCGGGGCGTGCATGTGCAACACCCGCGGGGTCTTCCTCCTGCCGCGCAAGGGTGCGGGCAGAGAGGGAACAAGCCTCGGGTGCGCAAGGTGTTGCGGCCACGAGGTCTTCTTGCCGCGCAAAGGATTAGCGCGCAGGGCTTCTACTTCGCGAGGCTAAGCGCTCTCACGGGACTCCGGATCTTCAACAAAGGAACAACAAACCTTTAGAATGCCTCAGCCTCTCTTTTTATAGGCCGAGGCGGTGCTTTACATCCGCGGAGTTATATCTTTGAATCCCCAAATTTATCGGGTTTTCAAGATTTTGAAAATCTTGAACTTTCTCTCTTGTTTCACGCGGGTTCCCTCTTCTTCGGTTTCCTCCACGTGCATGCGAATTAGAACGCATGCACGGCCTTCTTTTCTTCCAATCCATGCAAATCACAAACCCTTCAAAGCCTCGGCAACTTCGTTTGCCTCGGCATTGCTTAGAATTCTCTCTCGATGCATGCATGCAACATTTTAATGCATGCATGAGTTCAGTGTGGCCAGACGAGCACGAGGGAGCCTTCGGCTTCGAAAATGGTGGCCGGGAACTCGAATTTTGTCTTCGGGGAGGCTCTGGTTCAGCGGCGGCTTCGCGGGAGGCTTCGGCATGGCTCGAGGTTGAGGACGAAGCCGGGGCCGTCGGATCAGATCTTCAACGGCCTGGATTAGATCGCGGCGCCGTGGATGGATCGTGCGGCGCAGATCAAGCGCGCGATGGCTCGGACGGCCAGGATCTCTTCCGCGGGAAAATCCCGCGTCCCACATCGAAACGCCGGCCATTTTTCACGCGGTTTATCAAAAAAGCGCTCCCTTCCACCGCTCAATTGAACTTCCTCCCTCCCGGTGCCGCCCCGCACCGGGTTCTCTCTGCGGGCGCGCTCTGCGCCCACTCTTGCTCCTGCGGGCGCGCTCCTAGCGCCCACTATGCACACACGGGTGCGCGGGCTTCACCACCGCGTGCCCTCGGGGCTTATACACGGCCCCTACGCGCTCCTCCGGGTGTCCCCCAGGCGCCCATGCAGTGTCCTTGGGTGCGCCCCCTGCCTCAAGGTTGCTGCCCTGGCCTTGAGGGTTCCCCATGGGCGTGGTGACCTTGAGTCCCACATGTGCCTTGGGTGATGACCCTCAGCTGGCCTCCTTGGTGGCCTATTTTTTGGCAAAGGAAATGAATAGGACTTTGTTAAGAAACAATGTACTCCCAATATAAAATGCCAAAAGCCACTTAAGCCATCCTTCCTCTTCCTATTCTTCCTTCTTCATTTCTTCTCTTCTCTTCTTCTTAAGAATTCCTCCATTCCTCTTCAACATTTATTCATCACTTAGAAATGAAATTCCCGAAGGGTCTTCCTTCAACCGATGCTCCTGAATCAAAAAATTCGTCAACATTCTTCAATGATCCAATCAGAGATCAAGCTGGATCTTCTTCTGATTCACATGCACTAAGTGATAGTGCATGGACTTCATAAACACCACTTCATCCACTTAGAAGTTGTGGATGGAACTCCTTTCAACTCCTCATGCATTGTGAAGACAATGCATGGTCTTCTATCATTTTTGTGACTTTGTATCATCAGGATACAAGTTCTATGAACTTAAAGATCAGCTCAACAATCGTCTGATTTCCATGGAAAATGTTTTAACCATATTCTCCAATGCCACTTAGTGAATCTCCTAAGTGACATTCCTCTAAGTATCATGGCCATTCTCCTTTCCTCACCAACACCATCACAACATTTGGCATTCACATAATGAAAATTCTTGACATCCATTCATTCTAAGACAACTTCATGCCTCATTGACAACAAATGCAACACAGTGCACTTCAATCTCCCCCTTTGTATTTGTTGTCAATACACCACTTCAGCCCATATGAATGGGTCAATATGGGTGCCAATATTTCTACCCCTTATTGGCAATCAAATGCAAAGGTGTGGTGTGGTTCTCTTTCAAAAATCTCTTCCTCCCTTTCAATAGCATCTTCTTGAAATTCACTAAGAGAGGGATGATGTCACATGTTCTTCTTTAGCAAAGAACCTTTAGTAAATCAGCTCTAAGTCTACTTGGGCTAACCCGGTGTAGAAAACAAGAGTGATGTAACCAAGGAATTCAAAGATGTCCATAATTCTCTACACATGTGAGATCATGCTTAGGGGTTTGAGTTTTTTCAGATATAACAATGAATTGCTAAATCCTGCACATACTTCACAAGACTCATTAGAAAGTTCAGGTGCAAAGATAAAGCTCCCCCTTTCAACCATTTGTCTTCAATCAATACTCCCCCTTAATTTTAATGATGAATACAATTAAGAAACAAGGGATGAAAGTATTATTGGAATACCTTCAATTTTCTCAAGATGATATTAATATCAGAACATCATCTTCTTCAGATTTGCTCCCCCTCAAGGGGTGCACTCCATTCTGTCCAAACCATCCTCCAGATGATAATGATCATCATCTTCAATTCCCTGCAATGTTAGCACATGTATATACCAAGTGTATAAGGGAATAAGATGGAACCTCCTTGGTTCATCAATGTGAACAACAAGGTTGAGAAGATTCTCTCAACCGAGATGTCCCATTTTCACCAGTCTTCACACTTGAACATTTGATCTTCAGTGATGATTGTGCTGGTGTGGATCTCAACACATCTTCATGTGAAATCTTCTTCTTCTCTTTTGCTTTAGCAATTGCCAGTACTTCCTCTTCAACTCTCTGGAGATCTTTGGCAAGTTGCAACTGATTTGGCCATATGACTAAAGAGTCATTTGAAAGTGTGGCCTCAGTTCTGGAAGTTTCACATGGTTCCTTTGATGCTGTCAAGATACCTCTCTTAGGCAACTTGTTTTCAATCAATCCCTTCTTCTTCTTCTGGATTGATTGTCTTTTTGAGTCCAGTCTACTTACATTTAATTTCATGGCTTCTTTACAAAGATCCATGATATGTCCTTTTTTCCCACAGTAGAAGCATTTCTTGGTGGTCCTTCTGGATGCATCACCCTTCTTGGACTCAGACTCTAAGGACTTCTCTTCAGTTTTCAACATCTTCTTGGGAGCTTTTTCAGCTTTCTTCTTCTTGCTTCCCAAGGATTCCTTTTTAGCCAGGTTCAGTGATCTTCTCTTCATTCCAGCTTCGGATACATTCGGAGATTGATATGTATCAACTCTTTGACCACTTTTGCAACCATCCCAGATGTTGTCAAGTAATCCAAATCTATTTGCAGTAAACAGATGTCTCTAGACCTGTAGATGTTGCTTCCTTCCTTCTGGCTTGCTCCCCCTTGGCATGGGCTTCCTCTGTGCTTTGGCATTCAGTGGATTGTACCAAAAATCCTTTGCACAATGCCCATACTTGTTACAACACCAGCATTGTCCCACGAATCTTGACCTCTTCAGTCCTTCTGATTGTAGGGTACTTTTCTTGAATTGCTGTGTTGTTTCAGGAGAGCATTCTTTCTTCACTGTCTTCATCCATATGGATGGAACCTTCTTTCTAGAAGATGTTGCACTTTTATAAGAGGATGTATTTCTCTTAGAATCATCCTGCTCAAAGCATACTTGAGTAGCAACATGTCTTCTTCCAGCTGACTGGGAGGATTCAGCTTTAGGTGATTGCAGATGTTTCAATATCACCTCCAGTTCTAAACACTTCATGTTGAGGGAGTTCTTCTCATCCTCAATTGTTCTTAGCCTTCCTTCCCATTTCTCTTCCAGCTGTTTTATCTGGTCTTCATGCACCTGCTTCATTTCAAGCAATGAGTTGTCAAGCTCCTTCACCCTTTTTACTTTGTCTTCAAGTTGAGCATCTTTAACAACCATTGATACTCTATGCCTCTTCTCCAGTGCATGGTAAACATCTTTGATTATTACTTTAAAGAATTCATTCTCAGAAAGGCTTCTTTGCAATTCTTCAGCAGTGTCTTCATATCTTTCATTGCAAAGGGAAACAGTTTCATCTTTGGCCTTCACCAGCTTTCTGAGAGTGTTGGTTATGCCAACCCTTTTTGCCAATTGGACTTCCAGAGAATTGGCTTCATCTTCTAGCTGTAATTTTTCTTCTTGAAGATCAAGGAGGCCTATAGCTATACACATTGCAACTTCCTTGGGGACTCTCTTCTGAAGATATTTGATTGCATTTAGAAGATCATTGTTTCTTCCATCTTCATCACAGCTAGAGCAGGCTTCATCAGAAGAATGATAAAAGGAATTGTCATCTGATGTGACTTTCACATTTCTTTCCATAGAAGGAGTTTCTCTGATTGCACCAGCCTTCTTCTTCATCTTCTTTTCCTGTTTCTTCTTTCTATTTTTCTGAGTCTTGGCAGATATCTCCATTTGAGGCTGGTCACTCATTTCCTCAAATCTGCACTCCATAAAGACTCTCTTGGATCTTTTAGAGGTAACCTCCCTCTGAAACCAATTGAAGTGCCCAGATCAGTGTGAATCACTGAGAGGGGGAGGGGGTGAATCAGTGATCCTTTAAAACTTTTTACTAATTGATTCTTAATCAATTAAACCTCTATGGCTTGTTAAGGCCTCGATCCACTCTTCTTGTATCTCTCAACCTTTCCCGGATAATGCAGTAATGAAAAGGCACAGGACACAAGGATTTACAAGGTTCGGCACCAAAGGCCTACATCCTTGCCATGCTCTCCCAGCATGGATTCTCCCATTATAATCGGTTAGTATTACAATGGTCGATACAGCTTCCCACCGTATCTCTCCTGAGTCCCACATGAGGGTCTTTATACTGCGTCCCACAGTGTTACCAGAGTCCCACTGGCCTGCTCTAGAATCCCACTGAAGACTTCTTCTCCCTGAGTCCCACAGGGTCTTCTCTTGGCTCCTCGAGTCGCACGAGTAGCTCTTCTTCACTTTAAGTTCTTCAAGTATCCTCAGCAGCCTGGGATAAAGGCTGCTGGCCTTGCTCTGTACCTCTGATCACTTGTGATGATCAGGTCTTCTCGTCTTGCTCAGGATTTATCTCCTTCTTCTAAGGATGACCTGGCTTCCCTCCAACTACTGAATACTCAGACAAATGATGTCTTTAACTTCGGTCTGGTCCAGTCTCAGTTCAAAACATCTTCATGCACTGAGTGCATGGCAGCTCTTCATCCTCATGCACTAATAGCATGGCCTTCTCAAATTCTTCAAGAACTTCTGGTCTTGGACTCCTCAAATGCACACAAGCAGATTTAACTTGTTTACGTGTGCACGTGCATGCATGCGTGCATGCACTTTTCCTTTCCTCTTCTTGGTGCAGTAGACCCACAAAGGGTGTAACACTTTAAGCACACACCAACTGCTTGAACTTCACACACTTTATTCAATTTGGTTACACACTTAGAAGTGTATTATACTCTAGTGTGAGTCCTCCCTTTTCTTCTTCTATATGTATACACACTTCTTAGTGCACACACTAGGTTCGACCACTTCTTTAATTTTCACACAATTGTTTCACTTTAGCACACACATGAGTTGGCCTCCTCCTCTTCTTGTTGCACACACACACTTTAGTGTTCTTTTAGTTTGTTCTTCAGGTGTGCACACACAAGGTCACAACCCTCGGCCTCTTCAAATGCACACACATAAAGTGTGTTCCTCTTTGTTCAAATGCACAACCAAGACTATGGATTATTCAATTCTTACACACACACAAAGTGTGGTCTTCCACTTCACTTGGCACACACCACTTGATGTTGTTCTTTGTGCACACACATGGCCTCGGGTTCTTCTTCTCCACTTGGCACACACACGAGGCAAGGCCTCGACCTTCTTTGGCACACACAACCCGAACCCCTACTACCTCAAGCAAGCCGTGCATAAGGGTGCAGCCAATTCTTCTTCTCCCACTGCCGCATAGGTCTTCAAGATGCACAAGGGCATGCAAGGTGCGACATATCTTCACTTCTTGTCCGCGCAAGAACAAGGCACAAGGATCACTTGGCCGCACAAGTGAAACCTCCTAGGGTGCAAGGGGCAGCCGCGCAAGGCCTCAAGGAGGCAAAGCAGTCGCGGGCGCGCAAGCTCCTCCTGCCACGGGGCGTGCAAGTGCAACACCCGCGGGGTCTTCCTCCTGCCGCGCAAGGGTGCGGGCAGAGAGGGAACAAGCCTCGGGCGCGCAAGGTGTTGCGGCCACGAGGTCTTCCTGCTGCGCAAAGGATTAGCGCGCAGGGCTTCTACTTCGCGAGGCTAAGCGCTCTCACGGGACTCCGGATCTTCAACAAAGGAACAACAAACATTTAGAATGCCTCAGCCTCTCTTTTTATAGGCCGAGGCGGTGCTTTACATCCGCGGAGTTATATCTTTGAATCCTCGAATTTTTCGGGTTTTCAAGATTTTGCAAATCTTGAACTTTCTCTCTTGTTTCACGCGGGTTCCCTCTTCTTCGGTTTCCTCCACGTGCATGCGACTTAGAACGCATGCACGGCCTTCTTTTCTTCCAATCCATGCAAATCACGAACCCTTCAAAGCCTCGGCAACATTGTTTGCCTCGGCATTGCTTAGAATTCTCTCTCGATGCATGCATGCAACATTTTAATGCATTCATGAGTTCAGTGTGGCCAGACGAGCACGAGGGAGCCTTCGGCTTCGAAAATGGTGGCCGGGAACTCGAATTTTGTCTTCGGTTAGGCTCTGGTTCAGCGGCGGCTTCGCGGGAGGCTTCGGCATGGCTCGAGGTTGAGGATGAAGCCGGGGCCGTCGGATCAGATCTTCAACGGCCTGGATTAGATCGCGGCGCCGCGGATGGATCGTGCGGCGCAGATCAAGCGCGCGATGGCTCGGACGGCCAGGATCTCTTCCGCGGGAAAATCCCGCGTCCCACATCGAAACGCCGGCCATTTTTCACGCGGTTTATCAAATAAGCGCTCCCTTCCACCGCTCAATTGAACTTCCTCCCTCCCGGTGCCGCCCCGCACCGGGTTCTCTCTGCGGGCGCGCTCTGTGCCCACTCTTGCTCCTGCGGGCGCGATCCTAGCGCCCACTATCCACACACGGGTGCGTAGGCTTCACCACCGCGTGCCCTCGGGGCTTATACACGGCCCGTCTGCGCTCCTCCGGGCGTGCCCCAGGCGCCCATGCGGTGTCCTTGGGTGCGCCCCCTGCCTCAAGGTTGCTGCCCTGGCCTTGAGGGTTCCCCATGGGCGTGGTGACCTTGAGTCCCACATGTGCCTTGGGTGATGACCCTCGGCTGGCCTCCTTGGTGGCCTATTTTTTGGCAAAGGAAATGAATAGGACTTTGTTAAGAAACAAAGTACTCCCAATATAAAATGCCAAATGCCACTTAAGCCATCCTTCCTCTTCCTATTCTTCCTTCTTCATTTCTTCTCTTCTCTTCTTCTTAAGAATTCCTCCATTCCTCTTCAATATTTATTCATCACTTAGAAATGAAATTCCCGAAGGGTCTTCCTTCAACCGATGCTCCTGAATCGAAAAATTCGTCAACATTCTTCAATGATCCAATCAGAGATCAAGCTGGATCTTCTTCTGATTCACATGCACTAAGTGATAGTGCATGGACTTCATAAACACCACTTCATCCACTTAGAAGTTGTGGATGGAACTCCTTTCAACTCCTCATGCATTGTGAAGACAATGGATGGTCTTCTATAATTGTTGTGACTTTGTATCATCAGGATACAAGTTCTATGAACTTAAAGATCAGCTCAACAATCGTCTGATTTCCATGGAAAATGTTTCAACCATATTCTCCAATGCCACTTAGTGAATCTCCTAAGTGACATTCCTCTAAGTATCATGGCCATTCTCCTTTCCTCACCAACACCATCACAACCTTTGGCATTCACATCATGACAATTCTTGACATCCATTCATTCTAAGACAACTTCATGCCTCATTGATAACAAATGCAACACAGTGCACTTCAGTTCATCTCAAAGTCATACTTGTACATACTAACAATCTCTTAAAAAAAAAATCTCATTAGAAAATATAATATCATCAAAAACTACATTAGAAAAATTTGTAATACATAAATAATAAATTATGTGTTCATCCTCTACTTGAATTTAATATTCAAAAATTTCATTCCAAAAATAATTATCTATAGTTCTCTAATTCAATTTCATTGGAATAATTTTTTAGTTTGACTTTAATAAATTTAGATTCCATATATTTAAAATTTAAACAATTTTCTCCATGCTTGACAATATTGTTTTTCTATTGGCTAAAAATATCATCGTAATGATAATTAATGTGACAACTACGAATTGAAATATCATTATTTAACTTTTTTAAAATAATATTCCATCATAATCTTAATCATAATTCAATTCAATGATTTTTGGGTTCACACGTTCATATCTACGAAGACCACCTTTCCCAATTGTCTCAAAATAATCCAAATCTTTATTTTCATGTTTTTTTGTCTTCCAATGTATCCAAAATATCAATTTCAGTTTATTTAGTTAAAATTTTAAAAAGGTAAGATGATGAGTTTTCAACATTAAAATTCTCATTTTATAAATTCTCCTCATCCCAAGTAAAAACATTTTCAATGCACCTATAACATTATTTATTTTCAAATTTAGGAGAAATATAAAAAATGGGGAATTCATTTTCAATATATTTTAATATTTTTCCAAAATTTATTAACTCACTACCCTTTATGTAATTAACATATTCACCAGTTTTGTTTTTATTATTTAATGAATTGGTTATTTCAATATTTTCTTCTCTTCCAGTTTCAGATTTATCCCAATAATATTTTTATTGCACAGTTTTATTTTTATTTTCATTCTCAATATCATTTTAAAAATTCTCCATGATCATTTTCCTCATAAAAAAATTATTTTTTTGTATTGAAATGTGTTTCGATGATTACCATGATACAATTTGTAATTTAGGCCTTCCTTTGTTGTGTGCATAATCAAATTCATCAAATTTTTAAAAATATTTGACATCATTTTCTCCAGTTTCGAATAATTTTTGGGATATGTTTCATAGAAGAATATGTGTTATTCTAGTATATCTTCCTATTGTGGTAGGATATAGACATTATATAAGGATGTGTTCCCAATACTACAACAAAATACACAAATAATTTCACTGTATTGATTCCATCCCCCTTGATATTCCATTTTTTAAACAAAAATAAAAAACAACAGTATTAAAACTTTTACTAAAAGTAAAAGACATAGTAGTTAAATAACCAAACAACATTCACACATTAAATAATAGTATGGATATGACATAATGAGTTTGTAGATCACCAAAACAAAATAGAATCAAAATTTTAAATTTATCTCAAAAAGTGTCTTCATTTAATTTTTACTGTAATTTTTACATTTCTAAATTAAATTGTAATTTTTTTAAAAAAAATAAATATCAAAAAAAATACTTCACTATAAATATCACGAAAGTATTAATTAATAATTTATATTAGTTTGTGTGGTTAAACCTAAGGGAATCCTGTTAATATGATTTTGTAAACAAAAAATTTAAAACAAGACCACTATAATTTTTTTTGAAATAATATTTAATATTTTAATTTTTCTAATGAATTGGGATGATAATGAGATGATGATGTTTTATAGAATAAAGAAATGCTTGAAAAATAGTGATATAAAGTACTATATGAATATATTAAATACAAATGAGATATATGAAAGGGTAATATTAATACTACTTTTTTGAATTTAATTCTTCATTCATAGAAATAAAATTGACATTTTTTCCTCAAAAATTTATCGATTATTTATATTTTCTATGAGATTAAATTTTTAATATTATGGTTTTTGGAGTTCTCTACATCTTGAAAGAACAAAAAATTAAAGTGTTTTGAAAAAATTTCAATTAAATAAAATTTGATGAGAAGCATCAATGATCAATCTCATTGATCGATCAAGATGTTTTGAAATTTAATATGAGAGGTGTGATTAAATTATAACTAAATTATATCATATATCATAAATAGATTAAGATAAATGTAATTAAGATGTGAATAAGAGAAAAGATAAAAACAAATATGTTTATCCCCATGCTCAAAATGTTTATCCAAAAATTATTTTCAATTCAAGGACCATTTCAATTACAAAATAATTGTAGAAAACCCAATGAGAGAAGAGAATATCCATTAATGCAATGATACTTATTCTGCATCTATTCTTCTCACTATCCCATATATGTCCTGAACTACTTGTCTCTTTTAGTTATCCAAATGAAATAATTTGAACGATGAATACATTAATTGTTTTATGCCATAGAAGTTATCCGTATTTTTTTCTCATTCGCCACTAAACCCTTTCACCGACTCTACATGGGTTCCCATCCTTTAACAACCAACTGGTGCTTGACAGGTAGACTGATCACTTTCATGTGACTAGAGTAAATCACCTTAAGCAACCAAAATATACCTACATATCAAAAATAATAATTCACTATGATTGATGTTATTATAAAAATACAACTTTTATAAAATATAATATTAATAAAATTAAAAATATTAGTATATGTATCTATATATGAATATTAATAGATCTAATAAAATTATATATTTATATATATAATCACTATTATTTTTATTTTTGTTATATTTAAATATTAAATAATTATGTTTAATTTGTAATATTTATTTATTTATTTTATTATTGTAATTATTATTTATTTTATTTATTATTATATTTTTATTTATTCTGTTGTCCTCAACTTTAGCTCATTACCGAAGGATGAGTGCTCGATGATTTTTTCTTCCTCCAACAGTAGAGACCATTGATTCTTTTATGATGGTGGTGAGTTTAGAAAATTCCCCATGAATCAATGAATGGTGGTCATCGGCACAAATTATTTATACTCAGCGAGCGATGGTTAGCATCTTCCGATGAAGGTTTGAGTGGATCGAGCTCATCTTCAACAGTGTGATGGAATAACATAACTACAAGATTTATTTTCAATAAATCATCATATTTACTATATGGACCTTGCCTTAAACCATATATAATTTTGAAATAAGTTAATAATTCATATTGAGGAACTTTTTTGTTTTAGAGCTTCAAATAATTATGTCATAACGTATACATAACATCTTGAATATTACAAGTAGACACTTCATCTCACTATCCATTTTTTCGTAATATAAACTTTAAAATGCAACATGACATCGTTTCAGGTTTTAATAGTTGAATTCTTCCTTGATCCCATCCGTGACCCTATTCTTCTTTATTTCCTATGAAAAACATTTAAAAACATGTGATGGGCATAAAAATCTCAGTAAAGAATACATCAATAAAGAAAACTGTTAGTCTTTAAATAACATAAAAACTATGAATACTTTATTATAAAGTAATACTTTTCACCTTTAAAAAGTAGTAAAAATGGTTCAATTAATTGGATCTCGTTACATAAAATTTTTCTAACCAAATGATTACCACAATCCTATATAGTGAAACATATAACATATTAAGGAATCTCGGGACATAAATATACTCAAATGGAATAACCATATGGTTGACTTCCACACATATCACTAAATAGAATATCAATACAACCTACTTTCATATCCATTCATTAGAGGTCATAACATAACCAACCTTCCTTGGTATTTCATGGAACCACCCACCATTTTGTTTATCACGTAACCACCTATCAAATTTCTGAGTACTATTATGTAATCATTATATAATATATTTCAAATATCAACATTTCACTAATAGAATTTCATTTTCAATCAAAATAAATCATTTAAAGATATTTATATACTCAATCCATTTCAAAAAAAATTCCATACCAAAATACTCAAAAATGTAATAAGGGTTTTTTTTCATTTTTAAAATATTAAGGCTTATAGGGCAAGCCAAATAATGATTACAATGGCAGAAAGGTCATTATCGCCGCATACATCAAAAAAATTTATTTTTTAAATTTAGTAAAACTCTATTTAGAAAAAAATTCCCATTTAATGAATGTAAAAGTCAATATTTTTTTACTATACATCGTGTAAAATAAAGAGATATATATTATCAAAATGCACCTCAATGAAAGGGTATTGAGACCTAGTCCCATAAAAATATCATTTAGTAATAAAATTAAATCAATTATGTGTATTAACTATAAATTCACTTAATGAATGTATAAATACAAGATAGTACATCAATAGTTATTTCACACATAATCACAGTAAAACATAATCATGAAGTAGAAGATTAACCCAAATAATGGAAATTGGCTTAAGAAGTTCACTTACCTTGTGTATGGACTGTCTTATCCATTATTTATCTCCCTGAATAACAAACATAATTTAATTTGGACATTATTAATAAAACAAATTTATGATTATTACTCCTTTTATATCACTTATTACATTGCTATAACAATCATATAATTACTCAAGTTCATATTAGTCATTTTGTCGATGTTTAGTACATGAGTACAATATGAACACGTTTTAATTACAAATTGTCCATGCGGTCAAAATTACACTATTTAAATACTGATATTAATGATTTAGATATCATATAAATAATATATATACAGTATATATGGATTTAGAATAGTCCATTACATTTTTATATATGAAATGAAATGCACCATTAATGGAGACAATAAGCCATTCGTAGGCTTGAATGCAATATTCATTTCTTTTTTCATATTTGTTGGAATGACAACTAAATGATATATAGGTATACTATAACTCCAGTATAAAATATATGTTATATATGTTATATAATTTCACTAATTATATTTTTTATACGTTCCACATATACCATGAACGAGTCATATCACTTTGTGGGGGTGATAGTCTGCACCTTCTCTAATGAAATTATCATATTAATACAACATGAAAAGCATTCTGTTATGTTATAAATGAAAATTATAGAAGAATAGAAATAAAATAAATATCATATATATAATATATAATTATAGTTCCATAATAATGGAAAATATAATAGGTTATACGATAAGATTGGACATTCTTATTTTCGTGAGGTAGTAGTTCGTCATCCACAGAAACAGTATGTTCTATACCCATTAAATGGAGGTGTGTGAAAGTTTAGTTAGAATAAATATAAAAAACCTAGTATATTTATGGTACATTTTTTTATAAAATTATTGAATAATGAGTTTTTATGGAATTGGATAAGGTAAATAAATGAAAGAATCTAGAGTGGAGACATTACCTCAAATCGAGTAACTCTTTTTGATTTAAGCTAAAAGTAATTCTTTAATTGCTTTATTCCCAATGTAAGGTTTATATAAGGAATAGAGGGATTTTGGGAGATTATTGGGACTGGATTTGGATGAGCAAATGTGGCTTTAGAGGTGTGATTAAGGGTTAGAGGTGGTGTACATTTATAAGATGGAGTAGGGGTACTTTTGGAATGTCTTCAAAAATTATTTTATTATTAATTGAATTTAGAATTATAATAACCCCGAAGTGATATATTTCCAATATCAGATGGGAATGGATCGAAATACTCTTATACAATGAGTTTTAGACATGTTTTGGTCATAATATTATCCTTATCATTTAGGTGTAACCCTTAGTTCACTAATTTAACTTTTACCATATAATCTTTCATATTCATACTATATTATTAATATTGATACTATAATATGCCCATAAAAATAAAAATTAGTTCATTAATGAAATTTTAAACATTATATAAGTTATTTGGCGTAATATTAGATTTTAGGACTATTTTATCATTTTATAAAATAATAATTTTATTTAAAACTAATTTATGTCAATTTTATACTATTCATATCTTGATATTTTTTTTAAATCATTACAACATGATTATTTTGAAAAAACATCATTAATTAAAAGAAAAAAACACAATAAAACCCAAAATTCATTGATGATATACAATTTTAAAAAATAAAATTATTTAAATATTTATAATCTCATTAATTTAAATCATTCATTAATTTAAGTCATTCATTAATAATGTAATCACTACATCAATATTGTTTCAAAAAGAAATTTATTTCTTTGATGTATATAAATTATAAATAAACAACCATGATGTATTAAATATTTTTAGATTTATAATGACTATTTATAGTCGAAGAGATCACATATATAACCCCATATAGAAATTTTTTTAGTAAAAGATACATGTTTAGGTTAAAGTTACCTTAACTATAAATTAAAAGTAATTTAATGTCATTTTTCACAAACAAGTGGCTCCATGGGGTTATAAAATTGATCCAAGTATTCCAATGGCCATAAATACCTCATCTAACAAGTTTAAGACATTTTTAGGGTAATTTATTATTATTATAATACTATTTTTATTATTATTTACTAGATTTTCCCTTTTACCATGGTAAATAAATTATTTATCGAAGTTACAACTCATAATGTCCAAAAATAAATGCTACCTATTTACACAATTTGTAACTCCTTATTCTAAATATGGAATCCATTTTCCTGAATTCAAAACACAGAAATTGAATAAATAAATTTAAAATTAATTCCCCCTGTCAAAACCAAAAAGTGTGTTTTTATGAATTAAAACTTCCAAAAGATTGACATGTGTTTATGTCCAATTTCACTGTGAAATTACATCCAATGACCAAAATTGATTTAAATGATGAAAATATATTTGAAATAAACTTTTATACCATTAAAAATAAAATATAATCATATAAATAAATTATATGAAAAGATAGTTTTGATGTAAAATACAGTATTTTTTACTATTCATGAAAATGAACGTTATCAGAAAAGTACTATCAATTAAACCAAATTATATTTTTATGTACATATCTAAATAAGAAGTTTATTTTGTCAAATAGAACATATAAAAGTGGAAAAACTAGATTTAAGAAGGGATTTTCCTCAAAAAGAGGTAAATCAACACTTTAAAGAATAGTAGAGTATTTCATGCTCAAAATCAGATTAATTCTTATATTAAGCGTCTAAAATATATTGGATAAATGTAAATTCATTTAACTAATATGTGTAATCATTAAATAGTTAGTTATTTTCATTACTAGAATTACAGTGAGTATGTGTTAACAACCACTTAAAATAATAATAGTATTAGATTATTTTTCGGTATAACTCAAAGTTGTGTGCAACATAAGATTTCAAAAAAAACCCGTAGACGTGTGTTGAGTACGCTATTGAAAAAAGTGTCCTATTTAAAATAAAATTAATATATTATTCAAAAATATTAATATATATGAAAATTATTATTCTATAAATACTTGGGTTGTTACATCCTTCAATCCTTTAGGAAAAATGTGTCCTCACAATTTTAAAATTGGGTGTGGAAACATCATTGAATGTCCCACATCGGAAAAAGGGTAAATAAAAGTGTCACATTAATTTAAAGAAACAGAAGGACAAAGGTCACCCATGATAAACCATACTAATATTCCATGTATGAAAACAAGGATATGGAAGAGAAACTAACCACTAAGTTCTAATGGAGAGTGATATAAAACATGATTAAGAGAAAGTTAACCACCAGAAAATCACAAACTTGTGAAGGGTTAGACAATCATTGATTCCCTAATAGGAAAAGTAAACATACAAAAAAAATTTATGTTTCTTTTCATAATGTGAGAAATTAATTCTTGAGATTTCATAAGGACATAATGAAACATACCTAATTGTCTTGTAGACTATCATCATTTACTAAATTTCTAAACCAAACTCATCTTTCCTCCAAACTATGAGTATTCATGATGACATGGTCCCACCTGATGTGCTAGAATCATCTTCTAGAGAATCAAATAATCTATAAAATATGAACTATATATTTCCACAGTCTTTTGAAATTAACCAAAACCAAAAATGGTTAGTATAAAAACATGTAGTCCCCAAAAAGGATATTTCTTTATAAAACTAAATACTACTCTTAATCTCCAAAATTGAAAAAACAGTAACCAAAGTTCAACAAAGACCATAAAATACACAATTTCCCTAAAATATCTTAAATATAATAAAAACTATGAGTGAAACCCAAATCTCAAAAAAATTTAATCACATAGTTTTATGTCGTAAATCTTATCATTTATCTCTTAATAACATTGACTACTTTGAAATTCTCATGCTTATGTTTAATTAACCTAATCATATATTCTCTATGATAGGTTAATAATTTCCAAAAAATAACCCAAATCACCATATGTCCTAAATAAAAACATAGAATCTTCCAAAATAAAATTCCACCATTACTCCTCAAATGAAATCCTATAGTATTGTATTTTCCTTAGGCATATAGTGTTCCCTAAAAGATAAAACGTCTTCAAAAATAACCTTTATCACATAATCATGAATCATTTTCCTATACTAAGGATATCCCTTTGATAAAACATAAGATCCCAAAATCAAATTATCATGATCCATAAAATCATTTAACTAAAACGAATTAGTCATACTAACCAGGGGCTTAACATAGTCTAGTTTTAGGCGATAAATATTAGTCGCATATTGGTTTTGGGTTCGATTCACACAGAATTATCTATTGTGATTGGTTATCATAGGGTCAGTGTGTTGTCCTTTTTAAAAAGCTACATTATTCTAATAAAAATAATAAAATGTAATAAAAACATTAAAAATATACATAACATGTTTTAACCTAAACTGTTATTTCATACGTCACATTTTTCATCCCAAAAATTAATAACCCATAATTTCATAAAAAAATATTACCTGGACCCCTAATGTTATCCATTAAGTCCATACAATAAAAGACAATTCTTCCTTGAATAAAATTGTCACATATCAAACATTAGGGTTACACATACTAGAAAAAGTCTTCCAATGTAATCCTATAATTATTACATTTAAACATATTATAATCCATACTTCCAACATAACTCCTCAATTCATGGAAATCTTAATCATCAAATATTCATCATGATCCTTTTTCAATGTTTTTCCATATTACTATTTTATACTTATTTCCAACAAACTAAATCATGAATAATGTCCTAAGATGTTAGTAAGGTAAATAAATGAGATAAGAAATCATCCATATCTTTTATATAAGTCATTTTAAGTTTCCTCAAATTCAATTGGAATTGAATTAAGAATTGGTAATCATATATTTGTATGATAATCCTGATCCCATTCCGGAACATTCTATATAATATATCTATTTGTATAATGATCATGCACACCACATTTAAAACAATCAATTGATCATTTGGAATGATATTCTTTCCCTTTCCTGGAGTAAAATAAAATCATCCTTTTTCCATGGAAGGTTATTACTTTACGAGCTTCATTACCACATATGAAACATAATCCCATCCTTTGATGCATATTCCTCGGTGTTTGTTTCTTCATCCTTGACACATAGGTTTTTTTAATATTCTTAGCTTCATTATTATTACCTGAACATCCATTGGGATTCGTTTCTCGCATATATAATGCCTTAGAAAAATGAAAATGGTTTATGTTTTCAATCATGACTCCTGAGAGTTGGTTAAGAATACCACAAGAGTTCTAGTTACATCTCCCATTTCATTTGGTTTCTCATTATGAAAACGACCACAATTTCCTTCACATCCATTATTACTTTGGTGCCTACTAGATCCATCCATTTACTAAAACCAAGAAGGTATGTGTGATTATATTAGTAGAATCTTCATAAAATATCTTATGAGGAGGGTAAACACTAAGATATACTTATTCAGATTATCTTAAACTCATTCAATTTTTCTAAAATAACTTTGACTCTTTATAATATTCTAACCATTATGGTTGTGTCTCTTATTCTTAAATTACACCCTACCCTCTAAAGTAATCTAAACAGACCTTTGATTCAAACTTTAAGGCCCCAACCGTAAACATTACATAATCTTGAATTAAGTTAATAATTCTCATTGAGTATCTTTTCTGGTTTAAATCATTAGAGAATTATGTCATTACTTATACATACCATCTTTAATATTACAAGTATACACTTCAACTCAAAATCCATTGTTTTCATAAAACTAAAAGTCTTTAAAACAAAACATGATATCATTTCATGTTTTAACATGATAACATTTCCTTGATCCCAATATTGACTCTATTATTAATTTTGTCCTATGAATAACAATTCCAAACATGGGATGATCATAAAAATTTCAATAAAGTATACATAAAGAATGAAAATTGTTAGACATTAAATTACTTGATAACTGTGAATAAATTATTATAAATTAACACTTTCCTCCTTTAAGAAGTATTAAAAATATTTCATTGAATATAATCTCATTACCTACCCATTTTTGTAACCAAATGATTGCTATAATCTCATATAATAGAATATATATCATATAAATGTAACTTGTGACATAAACATGCTCAATGAAAATGACCATACGATCGATTTTCACACATACCACTAAATTTAATAGCCATATGGATAACTTCCATACCAAATTCATTGGAGGTTATAAAATAACCAACCATCCTTGGTTTATCACAAAACCACCCGTCATTTGGTTTATCACATAACCACCTGTAAAATTTCCACATACCACTATGTAATCACAACACATAATATATTGAAAAAAAATAAAAATTTCACTAATAACATTTCATTTGAAATCACAAGAAATAATTTTAGGATATTGAAATACTCAGGCCAATTCAAAAACCATTTTCAAAACCAAAACACGCAAAAATTGAATAAGGGGTTTTTAGACACATTATGGCTTTAAGAGGAATCCCAATAACGACTACATTAGCGTAGTGGTCATTATCGCCACAAATATTAAAAACATTCCTTTTTCCGTTTAGTAAAATTCTTCCTAGAAAGAAGATTCTCATTCAACAAAATTAAAATTAAAAGGGTTTTATTGTACACCGTATAAAAGAAAAGGGTTTATATTATAGAAATATGTCTCAATGAAAAGTGGTTTAGATGAAGTCCCCTACAAATATCATTTTCTAATAAAAATAGATCAATTATGTGTATTGAATATATGTACAAATAATGAATGTATAAATAAAATATAGGACATCAGTATTTATTTCTCATATAATCATAGCACGATATAATCCCGATGTATATGATTAACCCAAAGAATGTGAATTTTGTTAAGAAGTCCCTTTACCTTGTGTCTGACTTGTCCTGTTCATTATTTATCTCCGCAAATAATAAAGATAAGTTAATTTATACGTTTATTCAAAACACTTTTCAACTTTCTTATTCCTTTTACATAACTTACTAACTATCTACAAAAATCTTTTAATTTTTCATATTCATATCAGTAGTTATGTTGATGATCGGTACATGACTCAAAAATGAACTTGAAATAATTACAAATTATCCATGTGTTGAAAGTGAATTATCTCTAGAATGATATTAATGATTTAGATGTCATATATATACAGTATATAATTATTTATAATAGTCCATAACATTTATATATAAGAAACGAAATTCACCATGCATGGGGACGGTAAGCTGTACGTATGCACGAACGCTACTTTCATTTCATTTTTCATATTTAAAGGAATGAAAAATAAATGATACATAGGTTTATTATAATTCCATTATAATATATATGATATATATGTTAAAAAAGATCATTAATTACACCCTTTATACATTCTATTTATAGCATGAACGAGTCATATCAATTTGAGGGGGTGGTAGTCCGCACATCCTCAAATGAAACTATCTTATTTATAAATCATAAAAAGCATAAATTTTTGTTCTAAAAGATAATTACATAAGAACAGATATAAAATAAATATCTTATATATCATATTTAATTATTTTTTCTTTATAATGGCCACCATAAGAGGTGGTGGGAGGTGTTTTAACAATCATAATTTCGTGAGGTAGTAGTTCGTCATCAACAGAGACAATATATTCTATACCAATTTGACGGAGGTGTGTGTAATTTTATTTATAATAATAATCATAAGAAAACTTATAATATTAAAGACACTGGTTTTTTATAAAAGAGTTTAATAAATAGATTTTAGGGGGTTTGATAAGGAAAATAAATTAATGAATCTTGAGAGAAGACATTACCTCAAACCGGGTAACTTTTTTTGATTTAAGCTAAAAGGCCTTCATTAATTTCATTATGAACTATGTAAAGATTTTAGGATGAATATATGGATGTTAGGAGATTAATTGATAAGATTTTGGTTGATAAAAGGGGTTTTCATAGGTGTGAGTAAGGGTTAGACATGATGTCCTTTTATAAGTGGGAGGAGGGGCACTTTATGAATATCTTGAAATATTATTTTATTATTAATTTATCTTGAGATTATAAAAACAAAAAAGTGATATATTTCAAATATAATATGATTATGGGTCGAAATACTCTTATTCAATGGGTTTTAGAAAATTTTAGGTCGTAAAGATAACAATATCTTTTAGCTTAAACCCTTACTTAACTAATTTAAGTATTACCATATGTTATTGTATATTCGTACTATATGGTTAATATATTTTCTATAAAATGTCAAAAGAACCTAAACTGGTTAATTAATGATATATTAAACATTATATAAGTCATTTCATGAATCTTATACTTTTGGGATTATTATATCTTTTTATAATATAATATTTTTTTTATAAAACTCATTTATTTCAATTTTATACTATTCATATCATGACTTTTTTAGAAATTCATTACAAATTTATTATTTTGAAAAAACAAAATAAATTCAAATATAACAAGTCACAAGAAACCCAAAAATTATTTTATGGAATAAAATGTATAGAAATAAATTTATTTTAATATTTATAATCTCATTTATTTAAATCGTTCATTAATAAGGTAAT
Organism: Viscum album; assembly: GCA_963277665.1. NCBI lineage: Eukaryota > Viridiplantae > Streptophyta > Magnoliopsida > Santalales > Viscaceae > Viscum > Viscum album. Next base: position 1,377,378,791 of record OY728132.1, on the reverse strand, counting down.
AACTACATCACCACTATGTCATAAATAAATTCATTTATTTGATATCTAAAAATTATAAATAAAATAAAATTATGTATGAAATATTTTTATATTTTTAATGACTATTTATAGTCAAATATATCACTTATATAACCCAATATAAAATTTGTATTAGTGAAATATACATGCTTAGGTTATATTTTTTTAAACTTTTAAATGAAAGCAATTAAATGCCATTATCAAACAAAAGAGGATCCATGGGTTCCTAAAACTAACCCAAGGATTTCCATGGCTGGAAATATCTCATAAAATGGGGATAGGACATGTGTTAAGATAATGTAATATTATTATAATATTATTTTTTACCCTTATTTTACCAGAGTTACCCTTTACCAAGATAAATAAAATATTTACTAAAATTACTATTCATAACGTCTAAAAATACAAAATACCTATTTAGAAAATTTGGAGCGCCTGATTAAAAATATGGAAAACATTTTTCCAAATTTAAAACCCTAAATTTTCCAAAATTAATTTAAAATTTATTGTCATTTTCATGACTGAAAACCGTGTTCTCAAGAATTAAAAACTACCAAAAATTAACATCTGTTTATATCAAATTTCAAAATGAAATTAATTCCAATTACCATCATTGGATTAAATAATAAAAATATATTCTAATTAAACTTTAAAATAATTTAAAAGGTAAATATAATCATATAAATAAATTATATGAAAAGACAGTTTGGACTTAACATGCATTATTTTTCACTATTCATTAAAAAATGAACTTCATCAGCAAAATATCAAAAATTTACCCAAAGTAATTTTTTAATGTCACAATTATAAATTGGATATTTATTTTATCAAAGTCATAATATAAAACTAAAAAACATTATTTAAAAAGGGTTCGCAATCAAAAGGAGGTAAATTGACCTTTTAAAGAACATTAGTGTATTTAATGCTCAAAATCGGAATCATTCTTATTTTAAGATTCTAATTTTTTTTTGGATATATGTAAAAACATTTAACAGACATGTGTAATCATAAATTAGTTAGTTATGTTCATTCCCAAGAATACAACAACTATGCGTTATCTTTCATTTAAAAAAATATTATTATTATATTAATTTTCGGTATAACTCAAAGTTGTGTGCAACATAAGATTTCAAAGACACCCGTAGTTGTGTCTTGAGTACGCTTTCAAAATAAGTGTCTTATTTAACATAAATTTAATATATTATTTACAAATATTAATAGATATAAAAATGTATTATTTAATATATACCTGGGCCTTTACATGGAAGCTTCAATATGAAAAAATATATCCCTATTCGGTCAGCTCATTTTCCTATCTTCATTTGAGAGAGACACGCTCAGTTATATTAATTTTTATGAGACTAGTATCAACTCCTGAGATGGTGATCTTAGTCGACTCTAGATATGGTGTTGGATTTCCTTATTATGGTCAATGGTATATTTAGTTGGTCATCAAATAGGTAGTAGCACCAAAACGATGGATACCTTTTGGTGAACTAGTAGATCTGTGATGGTTTTTATGTTGTGATTTTATTCTACTGGTAGTCACATACAATATTATTTAATCTAGTTCCATGGCCGATGGTGGTCTCTTCCATCAATGGGGGAATGAGTTGCAGGACGATAGTAGATGGGGATATAATATTTTTTATTGGAGAAGGATCTATTATGCAAAATTGGATGAGGGGTGGAGGTAGAATAGTAGTGGATTCTCTACCACATTCTACAAGTGTAATCATAAGCTGATGAATGAGTAATACCACTGGATGAAACAATGCTACTATTATATTTCTGACATGGTGGTGGATCATGATCTATAGTAGCACCATTTTGTTCGGCATGTGGTTGTGGTTTGATATAGTCTTCCACAGGAGACAGTGGAAGCAATCGATAATAGTGAAATTTATTAGTGGATGAAGGAATGAAGGTAATACTGGTGGCAGTTTGTTGAAAAATAGATGATGGAAGAAAATTATTTTGTAGATGGATGATCTATTTTGGTGGGAGAATCATTCCACCGGTGGTTGAAAGTGTTTGGGTCCAACTGTGGAACAATAGAGCAGTGGTTGTAGAATATTTTGTGGGTTGTGGCTCCTCCACTTTAGCAGTGGACCCCAACCCTGGCGGTCTTAGAAACCAAAAGTAGATCCCTTACCTTGGTGGTAGCAGATCCCCATAGTGGATTAACTACAACAATTAAACAAATAAAATACTAGTTAACAATTAATAAAAAGTTTCAACATTAATATATGAAAGATATTAATATTAAAAAACTAAATATCATAATTATTTAAATAAAAAACTTAGTAAAAATTTAGTTAAAAACAATGTTAAAAATACAAAATTAAATAAATTAAAAAATATCATTATGAATAATTAAAAATTAAGCATCAATTAAAACTCAAATTATAATATAGATTAGTTATTTATTATGGTAATTGACCATTATGATGAAATAATAAAATAAACTCCAACATGTTAAATTAATAATTGAAACTAGATTAATTATTAAAATTGTAATTTATATTTAAAATATATTAAAAACAAACATATAATATTTTAAAATATTTTCATTTTTTCAGTTAATTAAGTAAATAGATAATGCTGATTTGTTTTATTTGAAAAAATAATACATTAAAAACACACACACATGATATTTGAAATCTCAAATTCAATCATAAATAAATAAGAAACATAATTTGATAAATAATAAAATCGATTTAAAGAAGAATAAACATATTGATTTTAAAATCTAAAAATAAATAATGAAACATAAAAATGATTAATTAATAAAATAAACTACAAAACAACTATGTATAGTTATTTAAAAAGTAAATCTCATTTAATTAATTAAATAATAAATATAATAAATAAAATATGTGGAAAATCCACTAATTAAAATTCCAAATAAACCATGAATATAATTATAGAGTAAAAATATTAATTTTAAAATAATTGATGGCATTTATAAAACTCATGTTTAATATTTTGAGACTTTAAAATATTTTTAATCTAATGAAAATAATGTTTTCATCTTTGTTATATTAATAATGTTTTCAATAGGATGGAATATTTTTCGGATTATTTTGAAATTCACATATATCTTATTTTTTAATTATAAAAAAAAATTTTTTATCTTAAAATCAATTACATTGATAATTTTAACCTAAACACGGTTTTCATGCTAAAAAAATTTCTAAAAACTATTTTTATAAATTACACATGATAATATAAAAATTAATTTCACTAATAATTAGTAATTTAATTTGATTAAATGGTTTCAATATTTGGAATCATAATTTATAAATTATTTAATAAATTTTCCATAAATTATTAGTCATAAAATTTATAATCTGAGGGTAAAAATACAGTGACCATAGTGACAGAAAATTCCCAGCTGTTACATTGCCAAATAGTGCCTGCTATAGCACCTTCTACATTACCCACTATAGTACCCGGTGTAGTACTCCTATAGTACTTATCCATGATTAAATAATTTTTTTATTTTTATTTTAATCAATTTTAATTTCATTAAAATTGGTTTAAAATATTTCTTTAATGTTTTTTCATGCATATTGGTTGGGTAAACGAAAACATTTTTAACAATTTTTTATATAAATATATTCCTCCACAATTTTGAGGATTCAACTTTAAGGAGCTTCAATTCCATTTTATAATATGTTTTCGGTATTTTTTTATTTTATTTATTTTAAAAAAAATAAAACATTCTTATATGTTTTTAAAATTAAAAATATTATAAAAAAATGTTTTTTACAATAAAATCTATTTAATATAATATTCTTTTAATGTAACAATGATTTAGTGTATTTTAAACATTATCATGATAAAAGTATTTGAAAAAATATATTTATTTGTAAATATTTATTTTTTATATTTTTTTCTTTTAAATGTTATCTATATTGTTATAGACATTCTTGGTCGATTAATTTTCTAGATTCATGTCTGAAGATGTTCTACAGAGGCTCAATGAAGTATGATGGAAGTTTGTGTTGTAGGAGAACTATAACATGGTTTTTATGCCATAAAAGAGGGGTTTATAGTGTATGTTTGAAAGTTATGGCTTGAGAAGCCTATTGTTTACGGATTTTACACTATGAGTGGATGGGCGTGGAAACGTTTTATACACCCTGTGATACGAATTTACATACTAAGTTATTTGAACCTGAAGCACCATGTTTTTTAGTAGAAAAAGAACATTCAACCTAAATATTGTTTTTATAATTTAATTTTTAAAGGCTCGTGGAATTAATGTTGTAACCATGTAATTTATATCGAATATAGGGATACTTATAGGTTATTTATAAACCTAGTTCTTCTATTTCTCCACTCATTTTACTATTGAATCTTCTCATATTCTGGGTTAACCTTACGTGACTTAGTAAAACATTACATCCTGTCTTATTACCCCTTGATCCCATAGTTAAGATGGTTTCTCATTAGTTAATTATCATAATATCTTCTCTATTATTAGTTATATTACTTTCAGGACTCTTTAAGAGATCCTATATGGTGTTTTAGATTAAATTTCTTGGTTATTTATGAGGTTTTTTATAACTTAATGTAGTGTAGGTTGATCTATTGTTTCCTTTTTCAATTTTGGTTTTTGGCCTTTCATTTTCTCCATACGATGAATTGAGAGATCATAAATTTTCTTTTCTCGTAGGGGATCTTAGTTCTCAATTGTAATTCGTATATTTATAGGGATTACATTGTTTATATTTCCATTATATGGATAGAAATTATATGCATAATAAGATAAAAAATTAGAATAATTGAAATTTTTGTTTATGGGGAAGTAATCACATTATTAAATGCTTTGATATCTATTAAAGATGATTTTATTCCATTTTGTTTCCTTTCTAAAAAAATATTTTTTGTGATCCATTCATGAATAGTTGAATATATGTTCGAACACTATTGTCATGTTGTTGTGTGACCACACCATAAATAAAAGGATAATGAATTTATATGTAGTTAACGAATTGGTTTTCTAAGGAATATATTTTATGTGGTAATTGTAATTATAAATAATGATGTAATGTAATGAGATCCCATGAATAAATATTGATATAGGTATGTGTGATATTGGGTAATTTTTTTCATGTCATGTTTCATTATATGGTTTGGGATATTGTGTAGTGATGGAGACGAATGGTTAGTATGTGTGAAATGTGTATTCCTGATGTGGTGGTTGGTTTTCATGGATGGGATGTTATATGATTAGCTTATAGTGTGAAATGTGTGAACTGCGGTTCTGTAACATGGTGGTTTTCACTGTGATGTTGATTTGTTTTTTTTATGGCGAGAAGGAATGTGTGATGTGGCATGGTGACGATGGATTTTGTTGTATTGTGGAAACTGTTGATGTGATTTTGGATAGTTGTGGTGTGGTGAGGTTGTGTTAATTTCTTTGTTATCCATGGGATAAATTTTAATACAAAAAAGAAAAATATAGCAGTAAATAAATAATATTAGATGAAAATAGATGTGTTATAAAATAATTAATTCAATTGATTGTTAAATTAATGGGATTTGTAAATGTGAATTAAATGGATTAGTAATGTATGATAGTAAACATTTTTATATCTATAATGTGTTAAAATTTTAAATTAAAGTGGAAAATATTTTGTGGTTCTGTATAGTGTTGGTGTGGTGTTGTATATGATGGTTTCAGTAGTAATTATTGCTTATATGTGTTATGTTTGTGGTGAAGTGTTATACACCTGAAAAAATATTGTGAAACCATAGTTTGGGTATTGTGTTTTACCTATATTTCATGAATTTTATGTTATTTATATATGATCCCCACCCATGTTAGGAACCCCTTCCAATTCTAAGAGGTTATACAATTTGGGTGTTTTCGCAAACATTCAAGATGTTGCTAATAAAGATGGATGTATTCCCATCATCCCTTCTCTTCCATCTGTAGTAATGGAATTAGTGTATTGAAGCAATATGTGGGGTGATAGCCTATGTTCCGTTGATAATGATGTGATGAGATATTATTTGTGGTAGGGTTAATTCTTTATTAGGATAGGGGACAAGGTTTATTTCATTATTTTTCTTGATAACCTACATTTTGAGGTTATGTTATTAGATGGTACAAGTGTCTTCATATGAGAAGTTCCTTGATGGTACATGTATCTTTGAATGAGACGTGGTGTGATTATTCTTGAATCTAGCATTAGCTTATATATTTTTATTGGTTGGGGTAGGTGTGGATTCATCCTAAAAACAATAGAGATGGACGGAATGGGATATGGTGTGATGTTAACTGATATCTATAGAAGAGACATGAGCACATGATGTTCATCATTGGGGCATGAGATTGGAAAATCATGGGATAAATGGCATCAATGAGCCTTTCTTTGATACGATCTTGATGATCTCTTACAATATTGGAAATAATAATTTGTGGGTGATACATGGTGAGAATGGGATGGTTAGATGAATATAAAAACTTCTTTTTTACTATTTATATTCTCCTTGGTGCTTTATCATGATACATTCACTTGTGAACATGAGGAAATGGTTTTATCCTATATAGTATACATGTTATTGTTTCCCTACATATATAAAAAAAATTATGTTTCCATGAGGACATTGGGAACTAAAATGTACATTTCCTTCATTGATATAGATATTCTTTTGACTCACCCCCATAGACATGGATTTTGGTATATTTGGAGAATTTTAAATATTAGTTTATATTATATAAGAATTATAGGAATGTATTTAGTTTAATTTATATTATATGATAGAAATTTTTGGTGCACATTATCCTATCTCTCAATATGTTTTTTATAGTGTACAATTCCTCCAATATGTGAGATTTTTTATTCTCTCTATGCGAGTCACTAACATGAGCATTACTAGAGGTGGGACTCAGGGGGTCATTCTCTCTCTCCCTCCATTTTGGCATCTTTGGAGATAGGAGTTCACGAAAAAGTGGAATCAAATCTATTTTGGAGTGATATGGTGAATTTTTGGTTTGTCATTAGAAAGTTTTTATGGGTTTATAGGGAAATGATGTCATTTACCTTGGTACATGACATATGCATAAAAAATAATCTAGGAGATGAGATTTTTGGATACCACAATATGCTTTATAGACTCTGAGATTATCAAATGAAAAATTTATGTGGACATGTTTAAAAGGTAGATAATTAGGAGATGTACATGCATCTGGATTGATTTTGTTACTATATGAGTTGGGTAATTATAAAAATTAAACCCATTAAAAGAAATAATTAAATAAAAATATGATAAAATTAAATTATATCGGGATAATTATTTTATATTTGATTTTATAGAATGGATCATGGTCATTTTCTTCATCTATCTCAAGATGGTCATGTTCTGAATAAAGATTTAATTGATCATCAGGTGATCAACCAAATAAAGGATGATTAATTTTGGCATAGAGACTTTTGTTCCTTTTAGAGGTAGATTTTGGGAATGTATACAGGGAGAATTCTAGATGTAGAGATAGAGTGCTGGTGGGAGGAGATCGAGGTCAATTTTGATCTGATTTTGGAATAGTTTATGTTCAAATGTCTATTAGTAGTTAATAAGTTGTATGGATCTATATGTTAGCGGTGGACACTATACCTTGGGAACTAGACGAAGATAGATATGTTACGGCCAGAAATTTTTTGGGAATTCTATTCAGAGTTCCTTTCATCAAATATGATCTTATAGAAGTGAAATGAGTTTGGATATCTTTCGTAATGGATATTGAGTGTGTAGGATCTCAGAATCATGTTCAATGACCTTTTTTTTCCAATTCCCTCATTATGATTTTTAAGATGAGGAGCCTAAAGTGTGGCGTCGAGAGGTGGATTTGGGCCCAATAATTAGCTATGTAGTCAACCCATTTACACTACCTACATATTTGTTGGTGTCACAAAAGGATAAGGTTATAAATATGAAATTTATATAGGGTTTTAGTATCAAGAGAGTGCCAAGAATATAATTTCAAGGAGACTTTCTTCAGGCCATTCATCAGGGGTGTTCAGGAACTCAGGGATATAGCTATTGGGAAACAGATGACAACATATCATCTCTTATCTGTGGATGGTAGGTGGATCTCAATAACATGCTATTGTAATTTTATTTCCAAGACATATATTTATGTACATGGCCCCAACTAGTCTTAGTGTATGACTACTATATAGGGATTCCAGAATAAGGTGGGTATTCGATCCCCTTTTCAATAGAAGAAACAATTTCCTATGAGATAGTATCAATAGAAAGAACCGACATTAGATGTTTAGAATCCGAGAGAATAAAATTTTAGTAGCGTAAAACTTCTGGATAGACTCCATGCATAGGGACTCAGGCTAGATCAAGGTCAAGTAGGTTTGCAACAAATTGGAATAAGATTATAGGAATGGTCAGATGCTAATATTATAGGTGGTAGTACTAGTAGATTCAAGTGTTTTTCAATGTATGATTTGTTATCTTATGACCTTTTATTTCCATTCATTAATTTAGTATCCTCACAATCAATTTTTTCTCCGAATTTGTCATATTATTTTGGAATTGATTTAAAGAGAATTTCTATTCCCCTAGTGTTATACATTATAGTTGGAGGTTAGGCTACCTTGTTTGATATGTTTTGAAGGTGTAGATGAGTAATGGTGTTCCACAAATCAGTTGGATAATTCATCTTACTGTATATATGTCCATATGATTTAATACTCAACATGGATTGGATATTGTAGCGACCCCAGTACCCAGGGTGCCTCATGAGACATGATATGCTTAGCATTTCATTACAACATTTACAAAAATTATATCATGTCCCATGACTACAGAAGATCGCGAGGCTCAGGATTCTGGGAAAACCAGCTGCTCTGATAAACTTCATCAGTACATTCCATGCCTGAAAGATTTTAAACAAAACGTAGGGTGAGCAAAAATGCCCAGTAAGGGGTTTTAAAAACATTTTAATAAAATCCTTTCTCAAATAAGACCTTTTTGAAGAAAATAAAACACTTTGATAAAACTAAAACATTATCTTTTCTTAAAACATGAGATCCATTTTTCTTTGAAAGCCACTTGAACAAAGAAGCACGTACTTGAAATGAGCTTAAATATAAACATGATCAGAGTGCGCAATATAAGAAGAATAAATAATGCATAATGTTAAAAACAAAGATACTTTACTTCTAAAAGAATTATATGACTAAATAGGGAAGACATGCATATCAGGATTCATGAGTAAAGAGCAGATCATATAACAGTTTACCATATGAAAACATTTCTTGTTGCATAAAGTACCTTTTCATGATCTTGGTAGCTTTCAACTAGGGGTTGTCCTGTTAGTTGAACTAACCCCTGGTTGACCTTTATCATTTCATGCAGAGGGGATGCATAATACTGGACTATGTCAAGACCTCACGTCGTGACCTTAAAACATAACTTTAGTACAGGTCAAGGCCAAACGCCAATCCCATTTCCCCTGGTATCACGAGCCAAGGCTATTTTCCACGACCGTTGCACATGATAGCACGAGCCAAGGCTATTCGCCAAGACCGTTGCAGATGATAGCACGAGCCAAGGCTATTCGCCAAGACCATGACACATGATAGCACGAGCCAAGGCTATTCGCCAAGACCGTTGCACATGACGTCTCATGAGACTCTTGCTTTACCCAATGCATTGGAGCGTTGTATAATTCCGGGCGCACCCATCCATAAATATTTAAGTCCTATACATCCCTCTCATATCTTGACTTGGTCATTCATTCAAGGGGTTCCATACATTCATAATCAAAACTCCTTTTTACATACATATTCATGACTTGAAGGGGATCATAACGTAGATGTAAAAAGAACTAGGCTATTGGCTTCAGATTAAACATTGATGCAAATAAATTAAAATCAACTTACTCTTGCACATGCAAAAATAACTGGAATACTGAACATAGCGGATTGTCATGTAAAATTTCATCATGTTCATTAAATAAAACCATAAATTCATATTTCATATCTTTAAACATGCAAAACAAATTCTTTACAAGTATAAGTTTCATTGAGGGTACTTAAATTTTCAGGTTAAGCCGGTCCACCGGTGCGATACACATGTTGGCTTAGCATCAATTAAAATTATTAGAAACTTATGTGTCTATAATTATATATATATAACCAAGTCCTGATAATAATTAATTAAAAAAAAGAGGTTTTGGAAACTGAAATTTTGAAAACAAATTCACTTGGAAACATATAAATTCTTAAGGGGGGTTCATGCCACACATTTTTACAAAAAGTGCATGAATTTTCAAAACGCTGATAAATGAATATTTTCAATTGGAGAAGTTATTTTGACACTAAACCAATCCTTAATCTTCATCATATATATAACCATGTTTATAAATAGTCTTTGTATCGTTCTTTGGAGAAATAAATTTTAAAGGGTATATATATATATAATTTTGATAACTCATCAAGTTATGAATTGTCTCGTATGGTCCTACATACATAATTTATATAAAAAGGTGGATATACATAAATATATATAATCATCGAAGTGTAGGGAAATGAAACGATGGATTCCCCTTCATTGTGAAGACCCCAATTTTGGGACTTCCGAACTGAAACGGACTAGAAAAATCCTCAAAGGCATGCATATGGGTATCAACAAGGTGTAGGTACATATAGGTTTACATAAACATATATATAATTATGTATATACTGAAGCAAAGAAAGAAAAGAAGTAAGCCTTTTCCCTTGCCTCCATTCGATTCACAAAATAGGAGAGGTAAAAACAGGTATAAACTGGTTTATATGGTCCTTTATATTCTTGTACAAATTTATACAACATAATTATATAACTTTGAAAATCTTGTGGAAATGAAAAGAAATGAAGGATATGATTTCCTTTTTCTACTATTCGGTTCCTCAGGCTAAGAGGGAAGTCCACAAGGTTCGGGTTTGCACAGGGTTCGTACATACCGAAAATATATAACATGTAAATATATATATATATACACCGAACTCAAATAGAACCCATAACAAGACTTCTCCCTTACCTTAGTTCGGAGTGGAGATGAGAAAGATGCGGCAAAGAGGCATGTGATTTTCGGATGTATAACACAGGATGGATAGTCATGCACATAACCCGTATATACGTGTATATATATATATATATAAAACGAAACTTCAAACAAAACTCAAAACAGAACTCAACCCTTACCTATTCGACGAGGATGAGGAGAGTCGACGGAGTAGGTGACGCCGGACCGGTGATCGGAGGCCCAAGAAACTCGAAGTAGCCTTCCTCGCTTTCGGTGCAGGATCCTTCTCTTCGGTGTAAACCGAAGCTTAAGGAAGGGAGGATGGCCGACTCATTAAAGAGTTGGCGAGGGATCCAAGGCCGAGCAATAAATAGGCGGCGCCGATTTTATGGAAGAAGGGAGGCGGGACGTGGGCGCAGCTGGCCTAGGCGGAGAAAAACAGACGCAGGCCTGGTGCGGCAAACGCGAGGAAGAAGAAGGCCGCGAGGAGAGAGGGAAAGCTGGAAAAACAATGGACGGACGAGATCAAAAGGAGGAAGGTTGGACGGCCCGGATGAGACACGGTATTAAAAGGGATGGATGGCTGCAATTGGAGGGTGCTAGATCGGACGACTCAAGCTTGCCGCGGTGTTTTAAACACGCGGCCCCTCCCCCCCGATTCATTCTCCCTTTTTTTTATCGTCTAAAAAAAACTATTATCTTATTATTTTATTAAACCTATTATAAAACCATTAATATAACCTTATTAATAAACTATTATTATCCTAAGTCAAGGGTTATTAATACCCCTATATATTAAACTATTAAACCCATACCTAAAACATAAATTATATTTTTTTTCTCTATTTCTTTTATCAAAACATATAAATACACATATATAAATTTTATACATAAAATAAAAATTGAAATCAAGTATAATAACATATATACTTATGATTTCATAAATAAACTAAAAAAAATTACATTCGGATTATTTTGAAACAAAAAGAAAGTGTTTAATATTAATAAGTTTATCTCTAAATAGGTAGAATGTCACAATTAAAGCAACAAAATAATTAGATTTTAATAAGAACATAATTGTGTAGTTTTATTTATTTATTATTATTATATAAAGAAATTCATAAATTAATTTTGTAAATGGGTAAATATACATCATTAACAATTTTATGAGAAGTTAACCGTAAATATAATTTATAAAAATAAATTAGTTTTATTGATAATTTTATAATAATTTATATTTAATCAAATTTTAGGCTAAAAAACCAAAACCATATATATATATATATATATATATATATTACAACTATATAAATAAAAGAAAATACATATCACTTATCAATTATTTCAAAACTATACTTAATAAGTTTTAACACGTCGACAAAAACTGAATTTAAACATTATTTGGCTAACGGTTAAAAACAAAACATTGGATACTTTGGGCAAACAACGGTCGAAAATATAGCCGTTTGAGGTCCAACGGTCAACATAGAGGATAAGGAGACCCAACGGTCAAAAATATAGTCGTTTGGGGTGCAACGGCCATATTAGGGTGCTTATAAAAAGAAAGGTTTGGTCTCGGGTGTCCCTTACCCCAAGTGAACGAAAAAAAGGAAGATGGTTCGCGTGATCCCCTTGGTGCTGAGCACGGTCGCGGTGGCTTCAGCAATCCTTATGTTTCTTATGATGGATGCTCTAAATCCCTACCGCATTCTCGGGCTCTTAGTAGTTTTAATCAGTCTACCCATTATTGTAATCGGGTTCTTAGTTGGGATATTTGGTTAGTGAGCTTTTCTTGTAGCCTGAAAAATGTAAGACCCTTCAGTGTTGAGTTCATTAAATAAAAGTTACGTGTTTTTTTTTATTTTACATTCTGATTTTTTTAGAGAGAGAACTTCAAAAGCACAAAATCCCCAATTTTCATTTAAGAGGCTTGAAAACTTCGGGGTGTTACATTATCTCCCCCTTCAAAGAATTGTGTCCCCGCAATTCTATCATAATAAAAAAAAGAAACTAAAACTACAAACGTAAAACTCTACCGAAACAGTGGATCTGGCTCAGTAAACGGAACACCAAAGTTGGCACACAATTCTTCTATTTCCCTAGTCCAGATGCACCTCGAACAGTGCTCCTTGAACTCCTGGTCATGTGTACTGCACACGGGCTTCCAAAGGGAGGCTCGTGCAGTGCAATGCTAGGATATGTCCGAGTAGATAAACTCCTTGATGACTCTTCTGGCCACATCCTACTCGAGGTAGTCGAGAGGGACGGTGCGATCGAGGAGACTGATGTTCAAGACTTAGAACATATAAGCTGCACTGAGCTGGCCATCCTGGCCGGCCACGAGGAAACACGCTCTGGCAGAAAAGTTCTGTGCCAGAGTGAAACATTGGAACAGGCCCTCAAAGTACATTCCCCTTCGCCTATAGCAGGGGAGTTGAGCAGCAGGGATGAGCTGAAAGACGCGATTATTCTCTCGACATAGCCGAAGAATCTCTGGACCATTTGCTAAATTGAGAAAACGCTGGCAGGACCCTCGCAGGTGGAGAAAGGACGGGTAATCCACCATGCATTCCTTGATCAAGATGACTTCTACTAGCTCATCGGGTAGGGATGAGAAGTTCGTTTGTCCAGCCATCTGAAAACAAACATCGAGGGGAAACTCTTAACAACATAGATACGGTGAAGACATGAAAAGAAACAAGAAACATCCATTTGTGAAAAAGTTTACACGGCAAAGTCTGAGTTCACAAGACGTACGCCACAAAGATTGGAAAAACTTCCTAACTCTTCAAACCACACACAAGATGAACATACAGGACTAAACTCATGGGAACATTTATAACGCCTCCTGAGTTTAGCATGAGGGGTGTGGAGTTGGGAAACATCGGTGTACACTTCTGGACTAAGAGACACACAGGTGGACTCATTTTCCAATGCTCCAAAGTCCATTAACTGGCCCCAGAAGCCGTAGTGCAAGACTTGGCACAGATATGCCGCTCGGAGGTCTCCAGCAGCAGCAGCTTCTTGAAAAGGGTTATCTAGCGTTGTGCCAAATTCCTCGCCAGTTGTGAACACTCGGAAGAGTCCTTCGTGATACCTTCCCCGACGTGCATACGAGGGAAACTGGGTCATCATCATTAGGAGATAATCCATCCCCATTCCCCGGTGGAGACTAAGCACCCTAGATGAGTTTGACACATCGTACAAGTGCTTACACGTCGTGCGAATTTGGGCATAATTTAGAAAGTTCTCGCGGCTAGCTAGAGATATAATGTTCTCTAGAGCCTCAGTGGGGAGTGACAAAAGGTCGGTAGGTACATCAGCCATCTGAAAGTTATAACATTCTTACTTAGTTAGTCTTAGCAATATATCTATATCACCTGGTTTTCCAGAGTTGCCTGAACCTATCCTATGATACCAACTGTAGTGACCCCAGTACCCAGGGTGCCTCATGAGACATGATATGCTTAGCATTTCATTACAACATTTACAAAAATTATATCATGTCCCATGACTACAGAAGATCGCGAGGCTCAGGATTCTGGGAAAACCAGCTGCTCTGATAAAATTCATCAGTACATTCCATGCCTGAAAGATTTTAAACAAAACGTATAGTGAGCAAAAATGCCCAGTAAGGGGTTTTAAAAACATTTTAAGAAAATCCTTTCTCAAACAAGACCTTTTTGAAGAAAATAAAACACTTTGATAAAACTAAAAAATTATCTTTTCTTAAAACATGAGATCCATTTTTCTTTGAAAGCCACTTGCACAAAGAAGCACGTACTTGAAATGAGCTTAAATATAAACATGATCAGAGTGCGCAATATAAGAAGAATAAATAATGCATAATGTTAAAAACAAAGTTACTTTACTTCTATAAGAATTATATGACTAAACAGAGAAGACATGCATATCATGATTCATGAGTAAAGAGCAGATCATCTAACAGTTTACCATATGAAAACATTTCTTGTTGCATAAAGTACCTTTTCATGATCTTGGTAGCTTTCAACTAGGGGTTTTCATGTTAGTTGAACTAACCCCTGGTTGACCTTTATCATTTCATGTAGAGGGGATGCATAATAATGGACTTTGTCAACACCTTGCGTCGTGACCTTAAAACATAACTTTAGTACGGGTCAAGGCCAAACGCCAATCCCGTTTCCCGTGGTAGCACGAGCCAAGGCTATTTTCCACAACCGTTGCACATGATAGCACGAGCCAAGGCTATTCGCCAAGATCGTTGCACATGATAGCACGAGCCAAGGCTATTCGCCAAGACCGTTTCACATGATAGCACGGGCCAATGCTATTTGCCAAGACCGTTGCACATGACGTCTCATGAGACTCTTGATTTACCCAATGCATTGGAGCGCTGTATAATTCCGGGCGCACCCGTCCATAAATATTTAAGTCCTATACATCCCTCTCATATCTTGACTTGGTCATTCATTCAAGGGGTTCCATACATTCATAATCAAAACTCCTTTTTACATACATATTCATGACTTGAAGGGGATCATAACATAGATGTAAAAAGAACTAGGCTATTGGCTTCAGATTAAACATTGATGCAAATAAACTAAATCAACTTACTCTTGCAAATGAAAAAATAACTAGAATACTGAACATAGCGGATTGTCATGTAAAATTTCATCATGTTCATTAAATAAAACCATAAATTCATAGTTCATATCTTTAAACATGCAAAACAAATTCTTTACAAGTATAAGTTTCATTGAGGGTACTTAAATTTTCAGGTTAAGCCGGCCCACCGGTGCGATACACATGTTGTCTTAGCATCAATTAAAATTATTAGAAACTTATGTGTATATAATTATATATATATATAACCAAGTCCTGATAATAATTAATTAAAAAAAAGAGGTTTTGGAAACTAAAATTTTGAAAACACATTCACCTGGAAACATATTAGTTCTTAAGGGGGGTTCATGCCACACATTTTTACAAAAAGTGCACGAATTGTCAAAACGCTGATAAATGAATATTTTAAATTGGAGAAGTTATTTTGACACTAAACCAATCCTTAATCTTCATCATATATATAACCATGTTTATAAATTGTCTTTGTATCGTTCTTTGGAGAAATAAATTTTAAAGGGTATATATATATAATTTTGATAACTCATCAAGTTATGAATTGTCTCATATGGTCCTGCATACATATTTTATATAAAAAGGTGGATATACATAAATATATATAATCATCGAAGTGTAGGGAAACGAAACGACGGATTCCCCTTCATTGTGAAGACCCCAATTTTGGGACTTCCGAACTGAAACGGACTAGAAAAATCCTCAAAGGCATGCATATGGGTATCAACAAGGTGTATGTACATATAGGTTTACAAAAACAAATATATAATTATGTATATACCGAAGCAAAGAAATAAAAGAAGCAAGCATTGTCCCTTGCCTCCGTTCGATTCACAAAATAGGGGAGGTGAAAACAGGTATAAACTGGTTTATATGGTCCTTTATATTCTTGTACAATTTTATACAACATAATTATATAACTTTGAAAATCTTGTGGAAATGAAAAGAAATGAAGGATATGATTTCCTTTTTCTACTATTCGGTTCCTCAGGCTTAGAGGGAAGTCCACAAGGTTCGGGTTTGCACAGGGTTCGTACATACCGAAAATATATAACATGTAAATATATATATATATATACACCGAACTCAAACAGAACCCATAACAAGACTTCTCCCTTACCTTAGTTCGGAGTAGAGATGAGAAATACGCGGCAAAGAGGCATGTGATTTTCGGATGTATAACACAGGATGGATAGTCATGCACATAACTCGTATTTACGTATCTATATATATATATATATAAAACGAAACTTCAAACAAAACTCAAAACAGAACTCAACCCTTACCTATTCGACGAGGATGAGGAGAGTGGATGGAGTAGGTGACGCCGGACCGGTGATCGGAGGCCCAAGAAACTTGAAGCAGCCTTCCTCGCTTTCGGTGCAGGATCCTTCGCTTCGGTGTAAACCGAAGCTTAAGGAAGGGAGGATGGCTGACTCATTAAAGAGGTGGCGAGGGATCGAAGGCCGAGCAATAAATAGGCGGTGCCTATTTTGTGGAAGAAGGGAGGCGGGACGTGGGCGCAGCTGGCCTAGGAGGAGAAAAACAGACGCAGGCCTGGTGCGGCATACGCGAGGAAGAAGAAGGCCGCGAGGAGAGAGGGAAAGCCGGAAAAACGATGGACGTACGAGATAAAAAGGAGGAAGGTTGGATGGCCCGGATGAGACGCGGTATTAAAAGGGATGGATGGCTGCGATTGGAGGGTGCCGGATCGGACGGCTCAAGCTTGCCGCGGTGTTTTAAACACACGGCCCCTCCCCCCCGATTCATTCTCCTTTTTTTATATCGTTTAAAAAAAACTATTATCTTATTATTTTATTAAACCTATTATAAAACCATTAATATAACCTTATTAATAAACTATTATTATCCTAAGTCAAGGGTTATTAATACCCCTATATATTAAACTATTAAACCCATACCTAAAACATAAATTATATTTTTTTCCTCTATTTCGTTTATCAAAACATATAAATACACATATATAAATTTTATACATAAAATAAAAAGTGAACTCAAGTATAATAACATATATACTTATGATTTCATAAATAAACTAAAAAAAATTACATTCAGATTATTTTGAAACAAAAAGAAAGTGTTTAATATTAATAAGTTTATCTCTAAATAGGTAGAATGTCAAAATTAAAGCAACAAAATAATTAGATTTTAATAAGAACATAATTGTGAAGTTTTATTTATTTATTATTATTATATAAAGAAATTCATAAATTAATTTTGTAAATGGGTAAATATACATCATTATCAATTCTATGAGAAGTTAACCGTAAATATAATTTATTAAAATAAATTAGTTTTATTGATAATTTTATAATAATTTAAATTTAATCAAATTTTATGCTAACAAACCAAAACCATATATATATAAATATATATATATATAAATATATATAAATATATAAATTACAACTATATATATAATAGAAAATACATATCACTTATCAATTATTTCAAAACTATACTTAATAAGTTTTAACACGTCGACAAAAACTGAATTTAAACATTATTTGGGTAACGGTTAAAAACAAAACATTGGATACTTTGGGAAAACAATGGTCGAAAATATAGCCGTTTGAGGTCCAACCGTCAACATTGAGGATAAGGAGACCCAACTGTCAAAAATATATCCGTTTGGGGTGCAACGGCCGTATTAGGGTGCTTATAAAAAGAAAGGTTTGGTCTCGGGTGTCCCTTACCCCAAGTGACCGAAAAAAAGGAAGATGGTTCACGTGATCCCCTTGGTGCTGAGCACGGTCGCGGTGGCTTCAACAATCCTTATGTTTCTTATGATGGATGCTCGAAATCCCTACCGCATTCTCGGGATCTTAGTAGTTTTAAGCAGTCTACCCATTATTGTAATCGGGTTCTTAGTTGGGATATTTGGTTAGTGAGCTTTTCTTGTAGCCTGAAAAATGTAAGACCCTTCAGTGTTGAGTTCATTAAATAAAAGTTACGTGTTTTTTTTATTTTACATTCTGATTGTTTTAGAGAGAGAACTTCAAAAGCACAAAATGCCCAATTTTCATTTAAGAGGTTTGAAAACTTCGGGGTGTTACAGATATATTATATGTATTTAGTAATTTCCTTTTGCTATAGTAGATTTTTATATTTTGGTGTGGATGGAAATGTGAGTGGAATTCATTAGTGAGTGAGGTGACCAAATGAATAATAGGGATGTGGGCATATTTTTCCACAATCAGTGGAGATTTTGGTTGAATTTTAGGTGGGGTTGTACCTAGGGTCTTCTATATGTTTCCAACAGTTTTATCTGAGGAGGTTAGTGATTTATATTCTCGGCACGATGTCAAATTTGGGATAGAGTCCTAGCCAAGGATGTCTTTGATTTTTATGGAAACATATTTAGTGACACATACAAAGTTGTGTAAGTAGAGAATGTTGATGGATGATCTAATGTATATGGGTTTCATCTAACCCAATGTATCTTCATGGGGTGAACTAGTGTTTTGTCCCCGAAAAAGGGTGATTATATGAGGTTGTGGGTGGACTATAAGAGGAATAATCATGTAATAGTTACAAAATCTTACCCACTTCTAATGATCAATTATCTATTTGAACATATGAGGTGATCAAATTTTCTTTTTTTATGTTTTCTTGCTTCATGGATAACAATAGATGAGGTTGAAAGAAGTGGATAACCGGATGTCAACCTTCACGTGGAAGTGTGGGAACATTGAGAACCTGGTCATTCCATTTGGTGCCAAGAACACACCCATCATGTCAGTAGGAATCCTGAAATTTGTGTTCCTTGTGATCCTGGACTGGTTCATCATCACATTCATTGATGATGCTTTTATCAACTCGAAGAAAGAGGAGGAGTATGAAAAAATATCATATCTATTTTTCTTGCCCTATTACACCACCATATCCATGGGATTTTCTCCGAGTGTATGTTCTGTTAATGATAAGTCTATTTCATCAGTCATGTGGTGGCCCAATGTGGTGTAGTAGTGGAACCATCAAGCATTGAGGCAATTTTTTGGGAATAAACCAATAATATAGAAGAGGGTTTCATTTTCCTTTCTTTCTTTGGATAAATAAATTGAATTTTCCTCAATTTTTCATAGGTTGTATCAATATTAATATAATTAAACAGGAAGTACTAAGATTTTGGTTTGAGTGAACTATTCTAGGAATCATTAAATCACATGAAGGAGAATTTGGTCAGTTCTCTAGTCATGCACCAACCAGTGGAGTGTGTGTTTCTTTAGGTTTAATTTAATGTGTCCCATATGGACATGGGATACTAGTTGATGAATAATATTGCGTTTATCTATTTTTTTTATAGGTAGTTGCATCCCCATGATTGTAACTACTCCACCCATGATCTTTAGGAGTTGAATTTTGTGTTAGTACTAATGTTTTTGGAGGTATTAACTCAATAGTAAGATATTTTTTTAATAGACCATACAATTTTTGAATATATTTTATCTCAATGAGGTATCAATCTGACCTAGTGTAGGTGGATGGAGTTTCTTTTTTATTATTATTTTGAGATATATTAAAACCTATTAAATGGAAATGTGGTTACCGATGTATTAATTTGGCATTTCAAAGTTACTATGGTTCGAGATATTTTTGATATTTCAAAGGGATTAAAGAGCTTTCAAAAATGTATCTTGTTTTTTGGGAGAGTATTGGTAAGGGTTTTATTTTTTTTTTGTAAATATAGTTACATCCTTAACTAGTCACACAAAGGTGTATCACATGGGAGACTAAGAGGTGGAAATGATACATGATAGTATTAGACATGGTGATGTTCTAGAGGGATATTGGGAGGATGGTGATAATCGGTTGTTGGTTAATGGGAGGTTATTCTTTATATAACAGATGTTAAATAGATTTTTTTTTGATTTTATAGCTCACCATTAACATTATATCCAGGTTTTTCTAATATGTATCAAGGTTTGAGGAGGCATCATTGGTGAAAGATGTTGAAATGATTAGTGGTTGGGTTTTTTTGTTTTGTTTTTTGGTTTTTTATTAGGTGAAAGCGAAGAACCATGTTCCATGTCTTTTTTTTCACTCCTTGTTTATTATTTAGTGGAAATATAAATTCATATAAATAGATTTCTTCACAATTTTAAACTGAGTTCTTGGTGGTTGGGATTCAATTTGGGTTATAGTAGAACAACTATTGAAGTGAGCTCATTTTCTTGTGATCTGGGAATCGAGTGTCTGGTATGTTTTGGTGTAGCGGTATGTAGTTGATGTGGTTAGTTTTCACATGGTACTGAGTATCATAATATATATTTTGGGTCCCCACATTTCTGTATTATAATGTATAGTATTTCAATATGATTTTTTCTTCTAGTTTCACCTTATAAATTCTTTTCACCTTTAGACAGATTAGAAGAGGGATTAGACCATCGATATGCTCGAGGATATGTTGTGATATTTTATATTGGAACTTATAATATCATAGATAATATAATATTTTTTGATTTAGTTTTTTTACATATTCATTTATGAATCTTTTATTATCATGGATCTATTTGACTCAATTTATGGGTGGCTATGTCATTTTATATTGATATGGATGGAGGTAGGGGAATTAGTATTTCATGTTTCTAATATGGATTAGATAGTGAACAATAAGATAAAGTTGTACCATGGGAGGATAGGGGTGGTGACAGAATATCATAAGTAATAAGATGAAATCTTTAGGAGGCACTTGGAGTTCAAGGATAGAGATAAGTTGTTATTGAGAGTCTCTCCTTGAAATGTGTAGTGGAGGTTTGGACTGGAGTAAGACATCACATATTTTCACGACCATTTGATGTGTTGGGTAGTATTATTGAGTGGGGGTATTGGTTTAATATAAAGTGTAGTTATATGGGATCCATGATATCTTCTATGTGTTCTAGATTTGTTAGTATCTTCATGATTAATCTCATTTCATTGACTGGGGAGTGTTGGATATTAATGATTAAGATATGTTTATGGAGAATCCAACAAATATCATAAATTATCAAGCAATGGTTCTTCATGAATGACCCATTCATATGGATTATGTATTGTGGAGACACATTTTATTGGAAGATATTACTTGGTTGTGATAGATACTGAAGTGTTCCCAATATAAATAGATTCTTTATGCTTTGCTTGTATGTTTTTATTTGATATTGGAATGCCTAGATATTGTTCTTTTATGAGATGTTCTATCCTTATATGTGATGTGTGATAAGATTCAAACACATGACATTGGGATGACATGAATACTAATCAATATGATATATATTATAATGCGATTGAAACCACATGAGAGAGTTAGTTTCTCCAAAACTAGATAATATATTGACAGAGGAAAAAGAAATTTAATGGTTTTTGATCTCATTTTAGTTCTTTGAGTTCGATGCGGTAGTGGTTGTTTTTTTTGGAGAGTTATAGTTGTTTTTTATGGATGTGTTTTTGGATATTAGTGTATTTTTGATAGTACTAGGTGATATGGTGTTGTTCCCAGAGAGAGTTTTTGATGTTGTCGCATGGTGATGTGGTTGTATGAGATGTTTTTGGGGTGTTCTAATTTGTCCTGTTTGGATAGTGTTACTACTGAGATGTAACAAGATCCTTGCAAGGTTTCTCGGGGGTGGTTATTTTTAATCATATCCCTATTCGGGTATGATGTTGATTCTTGAGGATGGGAATCAATAGTTAGGTATATAATGTAACTTTTTATTCCTTCACTAATCATTTTCAAGTTTTTTTGGCAGTGGTGTTTCGAAGAAAATGTGGATATTTGGTAGACGACGAAGCATTATTTTTATGATATTGAATTGGGGTTTACATTGTATATTTCAAGTTTTTGTCTTGAGGTGATGGTGGATTAGTGTTTTAATGTGATAATCATTTGGGAATGAGAAATGGTTTTTTCTATAAAATAGGGATTTGTATATAATGTTTATTCTATCATGAAGATCCTTCTTTTTTAAAAGAAAAAAAACTAATGGCCTATTGGTTTGTTTTACTGTATATGGTTCATTACCCCTAGGAATTTATGGAATAAACATGTTATTGATGTTATAAATTGGGTGAGTTATAAGTTGTTTATCAATAGAGTTTATCTTATTTTCCTCCCATTCAACCATCAGTTCTTCATATATTCGAGGTGAACCCAATAAATTTTTTTGGAGAAAATCCAACCTATATTACCTCACCTTGAACCTTCAGTTTTTTGGTCTGTTATTAAAGACTAGTTGTAATATATTCTCCATTCTCAGATGTTTTCCATCCATTTGTATTTCAGTGATCCTCTATATCATTTTGGTTTCGATTTCATGGTGATTTGGGATGTGTTTTGATGATAAATTTATATGGATCAAGTTGATATCTAGTTTCTATGTGTGTTTGTTTTTTCCCTATGTTCTTCTTCGGCCTATGGTGTGCAGTGAGAATGAACAGCTTATATGAGGCAAGGGATACCCATTCACACCTATTTATGTTTTATGTGTGGTTATTTCATTATTTTTATTTTCTTTGGTAAGATAATAAGGAATAGTGTAATATAATAATTAATTAGATTAATTGTAATTAATGGGTATGGGGTAGTAATCTCATGTTTAAATGATATAATATACGTTTTTGATGAGTTAATTATATGTTTTTTCTATTTTGGTGATAACTATTACTGTTAGGATTTCTTATAAAGTAAATGATATGTGTGGAGACACTTTATATGTTGTTCTATGATTTTACCCAGAATAAAAGGATAAAGAATGTATATGTTTTAATGAATTATATTCCCATAGAGTATAGTTTTTGTGACAATACAAAATCTAAATAAGTAAAGAAATGAAAAACCATTAACAAATATGGAATTTGATATGTGTATATTTGTTTGTTTTTATTCTTATTAGGTTTACTTACATGGTTTGGGTTATTTAACGGTGAATTAGGTTATTGGTTCAGTTGTGTTATGTATTGGATGTGATTTTTTGGTTTTTTTCATGGATTGGATATGTGTATATGTGTAGTTGTGGTATTTGATGTGGTCTTCATTGGTCATGGTGTGTGGTGGTTGGGGTTGTGAGATGGTTAATATTTTTGGTTTTTTTGGAAAAGAAGTAGTTGTTGATTTGGTTACATGATGATGGTGTTTGTGCTGTTGTGGCCATGGTTTGTGTGAGTTGGGTCACTTGAGGTGTGTTGTGGTTGTGTTAGTTTTTTGTTTATCCATGTGATAAAATTATTATGATAAAAATCAAAATAGACTGGTAAATAAATGGGAAGTGATAGAAAATTATATTTTTAAAATATCCTAAATGAATTAAATGATAAAGAAATGGAATTTTTAAATTTTAATGATGTTTCTTATCAATTAAAGTTAGTGGAACATGTTTTTTTCTAGAATGTGTTGTAATTTTAAATGAATATGGAATGTGTTGTGTTGTTATCTGCGGTAGTGGTGTGGTGTTTCGTATAATGGTGGTCGTGGCTGTGATAGTAGATGTGTTGTATAGGTGTGGTGATTTGGTGTAGGTTAGTATAATTTTGTTGGAACCATTCGATGTGTATTGTGTGACAACTATATATCATGTATATTATATATATTTTTATTCCCCGTTATATTTTTATAACAATACCAATGACAAGAAGTTAAAAATTGTGGGTGTTTTCCCCAAAATCCATCTTATTGATGATATAGATGGAAAACTACCCCAAAATTCCCTATCTCCCTCCATCATTGATTTACCATGTGTATTAGGGAAATATCTGGTCTGATGTATCATGTTTCATCAGGTGGGATATGATGAGATCCGATATGTGGTAGGGGTTCTGAATGGTAGGATGGAACGAGGTTGATTCCCATCACATTCATGATACCCTACCATTTTAGGTAAGTTATGAGATGGGATCAGTGAATATTAGGGTGATATGTTTTTAAGGACCATGTGTATTCATATGATACATTATGTGAATATCCATGATGTTAAGAATCGATTCTAGACCCTGGGAAGGTGGGGTAAGTAGTCTTACTTCTCAATGAACATTGGATATTTCTCTTATGTGATGTGATGTGATATGTATGGAAGGGATTGGAGCTCGGAAAATTTGATTTTATGGTCTATATGTGGAAAATCATTTGGGAAGTAGAATTGGTTCACCTTTCTTTTTCACGATCTCAATTATATATTACTATTTTGGATTCATGATTTAGTTAGCGATCCATGGTGAGGCTGGTATGGATAGTTGTCCTTTCTAGGTGGTTGTTGGTCCTATTTTTTATTCACTATAACTTTAACATAATATTTTCACATGTTTACATGATATCTTATTTATGATTCTATTTTTTATACATGTTATGATTACCCTACATATTTTTTTAGGTTTCTTGGAGGACATTGGGGATTAGTTTGGACATTACTAACTTTGATTCAGATTTTTTGTTAAGTCGCTATGAAATTATTATATTTTGGTATAATTGGAGACTCTTATTATATTGAATTGCTTATTCCTTGTGAGATTGTTTTAGGATTAATTTATTTTTCATGATGGAGTTTTCAAGAAGTTGTTATAATCTCTCCTGATCATATTTTATTTATAGAGGATAATTCTTATCATATATTATATTCTTGTACCATCTATTATATTGAACACCCAGATCTCACAAGAGGTGGGAATCATGGGTCATTATATCTATTTCTTTGTTGTGGAATCTTTAGAGGGAGGGTTTCAGGATATTAATTTTCATAATTTTTTATCACGATCAAATTATATCATTTTAAGGGAAATATTTTTAATTAGTTTTAAATATTTTAAAAAATGAAGTGTTTAATTAATTATCATCCACTCCACTTTTATGAACATTAAAATTATATACCTTTTGAGGATCTATTTTCGAATTTTTTTTAACAATTTTTTTTTTCATTTTACCATTTTGAAAATAAATTTATATGTGATTCTTAAAATAAAATCTTTATTAATTTTTTTTGAAATATTCTCTAAAATATATTTTCATGAATTCACATTCATTATCCACATTATCACTAAAATTTATATATTTTTCGAGTATTATTTATGAAATATCCACAAGAAATTCCCTTAGTAAATACTTCATTGATTGATCTAATTTTAGGCATAAACTGATTAAATTATTGAGCATAATTTTCATTACAAACTGAAAGCAATTTAACACAAATTTTATCACCATGTTTTAATTATGATATGATAAATGATCAATTTTAAGGGACATACATAGGTATGGATATTGAAGGTTGGGATCCTATATCACCTTCCAATTAATTTTTTAAGTATTTACATCCAATGGGATAATGAATTTTTTGTGTGGGTCTAATAATTTTTCAGATAAGATCACATGATTGTGTATGGGTGTAATTATAGTTAAAATATTATCTGGAGAATCCATGTTCGTGTTATTTCAATTAATTATATCTCACAAGATTGTGTGTGAGAGTAATTCATATTTTTCGATGCTGACAAGATTGTGAAAGGGTGTAATTTAAATAAAGTTACGCTCAAAAGATTCTATGTTGGTGTAATCATGATTAAGCTGTTATCATAGAATTATGTGTTGGAATAATTGTGTTTAAGCTACTGTTATAACATGGTGTATGGTTATAATTTTTGTTATGATATTTTCAAAGTGTTATTACTTCTTATGATTACTCATATTCCACATTTTGTTCTTATATAAAATTGTCATACTTTATGGATTATTATTAATATTATATGATTTTTCCCTTGTCTTATTATATAGTATATGTTTTATCACATGAAATTATATCTATTATTATCATTTATTATGGAAAACTACCTTTTAACCCTTTCTTTAAGAAAAACATTTGTCCAAAACTCATGTTTTCTAAAATGACTACGTTCTAACCCATAATGATTTTTTTGAATTTTCCCATTCTGAGTGTTTAGGATCAATCCTTTATCATGTTTTCATTCCCAATGTAATTAAGATGATATTATTTGTGATAATTATAAATGGGTTTTTACTATGATGTGGTTATGGATATATTTTCATAGGCATTTAAAATATGTAGTTTATATAGATGATCCTCAAAGACACCACTTCATCCATTCATGTAATTATTGAAATTATCAACCACGTAAATTATGTTTATGTAAATGTTGTTAAATAAATATTTTTTATCTTTTAAAATATAGAAACACATAAAAAACCGGAGATAAATAATCCATAATGTTCATTAAGTACTTATACCAACAACTTACTTGCATTCTCATGGGACCACATTCATCTCTTTTTAAGATATCAAGTTTTTAAATTGTTGTTTAATGTTTTACACTAATGGGATCATAGTTAATTCATTCTAATTTAATAATTTAAAATTATTTAATGATCGGTAATTTAATGAACCCAAAAATCCAACTAAGTGGGTTCATTAGTTGTGTTTATCATTTATATAACCAAGGAAACTATTATAAATATTAGAGGTGTTAGAATAAAATTTCAAATTATCAATTTTAATATTATGTATTGGATTATAAACATGTAGAATATATAAACCACTTACGATATAATTAGTTTCATGTAACATTTCAATCATATATATAGAAAAAAATAAACTTTCTTACATTTAATGATAAATCATTCATTTCTAATGTAGTTATGGAAATAAAATATAAATTTATGGATAGAACATCAAAATATTTTTCAAATTCTATAACTATTACAAATGGAAGCATTGAGATAAGTGAAAACCTATTATATTTAAACTATTTACATATTTTTAACATGTGTGTCTAGCTTAACTTTTATAAAGAATCACTTAATTTTTATCCTCTTTTATCCAATAATATGTATCAAATAAACTATGTATCGAATGCAAAAGTGTCAGAATAAGAGAAACTTCTTTCTATAACATTCACATATATAATAATATATTTTTTATATTTTAAAAGATTCTCAACATTAGATACCAATAATAAAAACATCATGTAAAACCTATAACTGATCTTATAATGATATTCATAATGAGGGCCTTAATCGGCATCAAATACAAACATATACCTGTGTTATATATTATATGTAAATTCATCAAGAAACATTAATAAAAGTACTCCCACTAATATTACGACCACATTCTTCATTACTTATTATGATCCTGAATCCAAATTTATTTTAATACATTTTAAGGGAAATTAGTTTTCATCCTAAAATATATATCCAATCCATATAACAAATGATTCATGAATTCATGATAAGAAAATAGATTCCCCAAATCCATAAAATGGAAAAAAAAAACTCGACTTTATCCATCAAGAATCACATCTTATATGATTTATGAACTTTTTTCACCCAAATATTTTAGTGGGATTTGGTTATATAAATTTTTGGGTTCAGAATTATTGCCATGATTTACAAAAGATAATCCAGGTGAACCCCACATTATCATGAAATTACCTAGTTATATGTTCAAGTTAAATAAATGTGTTTTATTTGGACAGAATCCAAAAATTAGATCTTTGGGGGTTTTTTATTCTCTCAACATTTTTATGTCTATCTAATGTATATAATTTAAAACTATTTTATCCCATAAATAATTTACATCAAATATAATCCATACATATTTTCATGCTTTTAGAGGTATTGTTTTGGAAACATTTTTCCTTCTATTGCACGACGAAAACTTTTGAGATATAAATTTTCACTATTTTCATATAAAACAAATGTATTTTGAGATTTTTAGGGGTCATAGGTGGTCTAGAATAGAATTTAGAGGAAAAAGAATCATGGAGGATAAATCTTATATAATTATATTTCCCAGAGACACCACATTACATATCCTCTAGTTTTATGATGGCCATTCTATTATAAAAATTCAATTAGGTACCCCACTGAATGACTTTTTCATGGTAATGAGAGTTTTGGTTGGAATCTAGGTGTTTTTTAAAACTTTAAGTAAATATTTTATTCAATGATTTTTAAAAATTATTTTCATTACGATTTTTTTCTAGAATATGTAGTCATAACCTCTCCTTCTTATTCCATGACTCATCAATATTTGTAAATTGAATAAATCTAATTTTAACATTGATATATTTGAAATCAGTCTAAGGGGAATGTTAAAATTTTGATTAAGAATTTATTAACACTTTTATATTTATTACACACAATTAAATCATAGTTTACTAACTGATAAAAACGAGGGTTTTATTCAAGTTCTATTATTTTTATCATTTTAAATTTGATTAATATTGTATATTTTAAGATAAATAAATTTTTACCCATTTTTAGGTGGTTCTTAACTAATCACTATATTTTATTCCTTTTCATTTCAGTTTGATATGTGGTCTCACCACCCATTTATGATTTAACTAGAATTTATCTTAAATGGATTCATTGGACCCACAATGGGTAGGGAAACAATATTTTTATTTTGATGTCTCCACTCTAGTTGATACCCCGTATTGATATGGTCTTCAAAAGTAATGAATAAATATTAAATAATATTTTTATAATGCTTGGAACCCAGTGGTTAATTTAATGAGTTGTATATTTTTATAATGTATTATAATTGGTTTCCTTTTTATCCTTTTAGAGAGGGGATACAATTATTGGCGTGTTCATCCTATGGTATAGTCCTATGGAGATTTATAGTTTCCCATTAGTCATCATAAAGATAAATTTTATAGGGGTGAGTATTACTACTATATAAGCTAGTATAAATATATAGAGAATGCATAAATTCAACTTATTAAAATAATTTGGGTGCATCGAATAAAACTGAGAAATGATATTAATTGTGTGGGATGATAAGAATACCTTATATCCAAATTGATTAAATAATAATTTTGAACAATTTATTATGTATTTTTTATAATATTTGGATACGTTATTGGATAATATACCCTCAGTTCCAACAATGAATTAAGGTGGGTCAATAATGCCAATTATAATACATTGTATATGATTAGGGACACAATTCCATCTTGTTTTTATATTTCGGACCATTATGACTTCCCATAACAATGGGAAATAATTACCAACATTAAAATATTTTCTCTGTTGAGAAACAAAATTTCAATTATATTATATTTGGTAATCAGTACGTAATTAACATGGTAGTGGGATGGAATTCCCATATTACCTCAATGATTATCGGGATGTGATTCTATTACTTGGTATCTTTTATAACCCTTGGTTGTGTGACATACATACCATATTGAGATACTTCTGTGGAAAATGGTGTATTTATAAATTGAGTGTAAATTTTAATGGGATTTCACCCCCTTCTAGGCGCCAATGGATCGATAATATGTATGGAATTTCCATCTGTGAGTTGTTAGGGATAAGGTAGTTATTACATCTCATTATAAAATAGTCGTTTCTTGATACAGAAATGTATATATTGAATAATTTATTTTACACCCATGGATATGACTACATTTTTGGGATATAATTCTCACATATATATGGAAATGTTACAATAGATAAGTTATACCCTTGGTTTGGCATGAGTAATTGGGATGTATTTTCCATGCGGCAGTTATTAATTAATGGATGGATATTATGAAAATTGACCATGACATGGTATGGGTATCTTAGTTGATTATTATGTTATATATTCATAGAAACCACTTAACTAGTTTTAGATGGGGTGTTTACTCCCTAGTGATTGTTTTCACCCGTAGATAGAAATTAATTTTTTATGGACATTTCAACTTTTTACTTTCCATTCCCGCATATAACAAAATACCCGAACTTTCATTACCTGATAATTTTCGGGAAACTGTTTGTACTGGTCTTCTATGTTTTACTCAACCAACCCAAGAAACATGATACCTAAGAGAACTTTATGATTTATTTTCCATGTTGGGGCTAGGGTCCTATTGTTGATGGTTATTATTAACCTTTGAAGAAGATTAGAGATGGTATTCAGCACACACTCATGATCAGTTTTCAATTATTATAGATTTTAATTTTAATTTTTGGGAATATATTTATATGTCCTACCTATGGGTGATATATTTTATATCATTCTTGAATTCTTGTAACAATTTAAATTCATTATTTTATAGTATGGGAGTAATTACATGTATTTTTTTGCATTTTTTTATAATTTTATTCATCCCTTTACATTTTAGTGACAGTTATTTATATTTAAACTATTATAATTGATTTCAATTTTTATATAATTTGGTATAAACTTACAACATTACTCTTAGACCCTCATCAATAGTCAACATACCTTGACATATAGGGAGTTCTGATTGAGGTATGTATCACTTGGTACATCCAAACTGGAGTTGAACTAGTTAATTAATTCTAAATATTTGTATCATCACCTTGTCTGCTTTCATTTTTCATACTAATTGTGTTATATTATAAAGGATATATGTTTTGTTCACGTCTTGGTATAGATCACTTGATTCAAAATAGCAAGAACATGTATATGTGTAATCCATGTTATGAGGGATGCGACCATTATTATAAGTTTTCTCTATTATGATTTTGATGTTCTATTTAATATTAATCATTGTCAATTTGATTAATAGTGTATTTTCTTTTATCCTTTTCTTTGTAAATAATGGTATAATGTGTTCATTTATCATTGTTTATGAATAGGCTTTATATGAATTTTTTTTGTTGTTTGAATTATACAAAACCTAACCAAAATTATGATATGGTAGTATTAAATTGGTAATGTGAACCCATTATATATTTTATTCTACCTCATAAAAATAGTGGGTTTCTAGTCCATAGAGTGTTCTTGAGGTTATGTGATACACCTATGATATTAGGGTATTTTTTTAAAAAAAACATGTTTTTTATTATTGAACATATATATGATGTTCAGATGAAATTTATATGGGGTTTTGAAGAATTATTTTGGAATTATAGTTACATTCCATCATGATGAATGCCTATTAATATCCTAAATAGTAGCAATGTACACGACTCAACTATTGTTGATATATAGCTCCAATTTTCACTTTTAGAAACATATGATGAATATATTTATGAATGTTGACTTACAATTATAATTTTTTTTTGAAATGGATATTCGAGTATAAATCCATCCAAATTTAATGAAACTAATGAGTTCTAATTTTAGTATTCATATCTATTTACAAGAGGTGATGGACCTCAATATATAATGATATTGATAGTGTATTTTTAGGATATCTATAAAAATTTATGTAATCATATTGAGAGGTTGGTGAAGCTTATATTGTACAGGATTTGAGGATGATATATGAAATTATAGGAGGTTATCGTATAGGAAGATCAATAAGTGGGGAAACATAAAACGAAATTTTAGGCTCTCTTATAAAATTATTTCTTTCTCAAGACCCTAAATGTTGATATAAATTATTATATTATTCATATAAATTAACATATAATTTCAATAATGAACCGCGATACTCCTTTTACTCTAGCGAATTATATTTTCCTTCACTTTTGATTGATTAGGACATCAGGTTTCAGAAATTCTAGGATAAATAAAGGCACTCAATTCCATATTATGTGAAAATATTTAGGAATATATTTTTTTTATAGAGATATGTATCAATCCCATGTTGGAGGGAGAAACTCAGTTGTACATAGACCATGTGAGTTTTCAGATTCTGATATTGGGTCCACGAGTAGGTATTTAGGTACCCAAATAAAGTGGTTTTTTGATTGCTATTAGAGTGGTGATGGTGTATATATTCTGGGTCATATTAATTCTTCATATCATTGGAGGTCTCAGAAAATGTGATCTCAGTGTTACAAGTTATGAAAAACATGACCACAGTGCAACCAACCTCTATTAGAGTGAATTTCATTATAGAAGATGAGTCATATTTATTTTTTCTACCAGATTTATTCTCCACTGGCTAGTGGTCATGATTATGGATGGATTGGGATTATTTATGAGATTGTGTGTTGTAATATGGGTAGGTTTTGTTGTTATTTATATGTTCAAGGTATAATGTTTTCCAAGGTCCTCATGGTCAACAAATGTGGATGTATGTTACTCCTCAGGGTTTCATAGGTTCTATGGGCATGAGAAGAGGCATAGAGACAAGTTCATCTTCATATCATTAAGGTGACACTGACTAACTGGGAAGCATTTCATTCAACTATTAGAGGTATGTAAATAGTGAAAGTTACTCTCTCTTTTGTTTTATTTAATATAAGTTCATCATATTAATTTATATCTACCTTATATGCCTATGATCTTGGTTTGAGTTTTCATTACCTATAAAAATTAATGAATATCATTAAGCCTTTAGAGGTGTCGTTTCATGAGATTTATCAATGATCAGAGTATCCCATATAATCTATATATATTTGTAAATAAATGATTTCATAATTTTAGATAGGGTTAGTTTATATATTATACAAGGTATGGATTTCACAGATCATCACTAAGCACACGTAGACTATTATCATCATTTTATGTCATTCATGTCTATTAATGGGGACAATTATATTCATGCATGTTTGTTTGATCTATAGGCTATTTGTTTTTTAATAAACAATCTTTATATAGGGCTTCTTTTATCCTAGTTTTCTAGTGTTGTTCTGAATAATTATGGGACATAGTATATGGTCTTTAATACTGTATATGATAAGTAAATGAATTTTTTTCCAAGTAGATCTCTAATAATACAATCAAGAGTGTGTATGATTTTATGACTGATCTCATTCTTGGTACATAACCCCAAATTATAAATTATTATATGTTTTATCCTATATATTTTTTGGTGCAAAGGATTAGCTATAGGATATAGAGGACAATGTTTTTATTTTTTAAAGAATGTATGATGGGGTGTATTATTTATTATTCCATAATAGGTGGTGTCTAATTAATCCTATGTCTGGCTTACTAAAGGTTGAACCATGTGATTGTCAAGAACTAATATCCTTTTCTATATGTTGATTTATTTTGACTACCTAAGGGGATCCAATCTATTATATAAGATTAATTTTATATCATGTTTGAATCAGTTGAGTTTGAGGCCGTCTAAAATCTATCATTCTAATTTTTAAGGAAGTACGTCATATATGAGTATCTTATGATGTTTGTTTGATTTAAAAAAAATACCAAATCATACTATAGTCATGATAAATATAGTCTTCAATCCATATATGGATTATTTTTTTCTTGTCTTAATTTATGAATTCTTTAATAATCTAAAAAATGTGTGGATCATTCTCTCAGTGTAGAGATTATTCTAAGATAACATAGATAGGATATCATTTTTTTCAATCTTTTTATGTGTTAATTATTGCCTAGTGAGGTATGAATTGAAGGTATGTGATAATAGAGGAAGATATATCAATGAACCATAAAAATAAGTATGTTATTTTATTTTGTGAGTATCCAAATAATGTATTTATGATCCACAAATTCCTATGATTCATTGGTTATTACTACAGATTCATTAAATACATTATCTAATCGGAATTTTTGATGAATTCCTTGACTATGAAGTGAGAGAAATTCATATGGTATAATGATTTTTAGAGAAACTTCTAATAGATGAAGGGTAGACTATAATGTGTAGTCATATAAACCTTATCTATGTCATTAAAAAGGAAACCCTATTTTTTCATTAGGGGAGGGACTAGTATTTGTTTTGATGTAGGATGTGAAATTGTTTCTCAGAGATCCATGTATTTGAGGTATAATGGGTGAAATTAACCAATTCATGAATTATATTTAGAAGTGATTATGTAGTCTTTGATATGTTAGTGTCTCTATCTTCTATGTGAGACGTTCATCATTTATACGAATAACAAGAACCTTAGGTATATCATTATTCAAATAAAATTTTAATTTTAATAGAGGGAGTAGATCTAGAACCTTTTTTATTATGACATTGAGTTGACATAAATCACATGGAAAGAGAATGGTTTTGTTGAAACACTGATATGTAATACTATGGTGTATGTAGTGTTGGTGGCTAGTAGTATGTGGAAGATGATGATAACATTTTATGATATATGACCTTATGATCAAAAGTGTTAGGCTATATTATCCTTAAAATATATATTTTTGGCATCATTAGGCCATGATAGAGTAATATAAAGTCAAATATCTAAATCTAACCACATGGTAATGATATGGAGTATTTATTATAGGGAGTTTCTACCTAATTATTCCCTTCATGCTGATGTGGTTCCGTTTTTTTGGTTTGTTTTTGGTCAATATATGCTTGTCTGAGGAGCCAATGTGGTATTAAAATTATTCAAGATGTGTTATTAATCTAATGATTACAATGAACATAAATTTTATTCATTTTTATTACTGGTTTCTTAGAATTAATAAATTTACAGTGAGGTTCATTTCATGGATTCTTACCTATTAGTGGTTAAATTCCAAGAACTATCAACTTGTAGGCCACCATAAATCACTATTTATTGTTGATTTTAAGTGAAATTATGTAACTATGGATCCTTTAAAATAATTTAAAAGGATTTACATGGTGAATTATGTCTTATACGTCATTGTGGATCGATTATCAAAGGTCACACAATTATTATTGACCATGGAGACCAAGTATATCGATGAGATTAACATGTTGTATATTTGTGAGATATTATACCATAATGGTGTATTGATGAGTACCATTTCTAAATTATAGTCTTAATTTAAATTTAACTTTAGTAATTACATTTTATAATTTTCTATCATCATAAGACCAATGGTTAGTTTAAGCATATTATCATGATTGTTGTGGATATTGTGTGAGAAAGTGCTCTTATTTTTATTTCTTTATGATAGGTTCTTACTGACTTAGGTGAGTTATCCTAAAATAAAAATTATCATACATTTATTAATATGAAACATTTTAAATCATTCAATATTATGAAATATTGATCAACTCTATTTTGTTTAATTACTATGGGGAAAGTGGTAATCAAGATGGTCCTCACATAAGAGATGTTAATCTGTATTTTCCCAATTAAAATTTGGTTAGAGAATTTTTAAATTATTAATAAATCATATAATTACAATAAAATCCCTCCAATAGAGACTGATGTTCAAAAATTTTGTATCTTTCTTGTGTCACTTTTTTTGGGACACCGTTGTTTTCTAGAGAAGGGAAAACTAGCTCTTATGATTGTTGGTCCATTTAGGATTATGGAGTGGAACAATATGGTGTAATACTAATTTTCAAATTTTTGAATATTATAGTTTTATGTATGATGTGTTAAATTTATCTCAACTAGTGAGGTACTACCTGAATATAATTTATTTGACTAATATTAGGGATATTGAGTTTGATCTAGATGCATCCTAATATGAGGGACCCATTCTTATTGTATTTCAAATATAGAATATTTTTTTGTGATTATATCCCATATAATATGTGTATATATAAAGCATAAATATATATATTAGGATATGTGGTATAAGGAGTTAAATATACATACACAATGAACATATTATTTCTGCAATAAGGTTAGGTCTTGATCCATAATGCATATCATGGTTGAGTATGATGTGGAGGTAATGAGAACAATACCAATTATATGGAATGAATTTTATATATTTCTTGTTAAAAATACTGAATTTTTTCCAATATTTAGTGTTAGAGGGTTGGAGGGGATTTGGAATAATATTTTGTGTAAATGGAGCCATGGTGTAGATTTCATCTCATGATTAGATTACCAATTAGAACCCTAGTGGGTAGCCATAACTATCATAATGTCCCTTTGTGTACTGGATCAGGTATTTTATATAATAATATTAAATTATTTTATTTGAACATTAAATATATAACATTAAAATTCACACCATAACCATGAATGTTTAATTTCATTGTAGAGAAGATACATAAATGAATAATTTAAATAAATTACTCACTATTCCTCATAAGGATAATCCCATTTGGTACCCCTATATACATACACTACATAAAACTTTTCTTCATTACCTAGGTAAAGGAAACATAGGAAATGATGAGCTCAGATTCTCAGTTATGGTAAACATAGGAGGTGTCATTCTGAAATCATATTAATGTATATGTTATGAATAAGGGAATGAGATAATTACAATAAATTATAGATTTCATACCCGATCTATCAAAGATTCTCAACATGAGTCACAAAATAAAAAATTTAATTTCCCAAATACATGAATCAAATAAGTAATAAATATTCATAAATCAATCACGAACCGTAAGTTCGTGCTATAAAAGTGTTTCACAAAAATAATTATATAATCAATTTGATATGACAAGGTTAAATACAGTCAGAAAAAATAATAAATTATATGTAATCAAAACATGTTTCCTATATCATAACATATTAGATATCATCACCTGTTTCCTACATCATATCATTTAAATCATCACCTGCTTCTCATAGTAAATCAAGCATGTCTGCGAATTTAAATTAGTTATCTGATGACATATAAATTTTTACCAAATAAATTAGAAGGATATTTAATTCTAAGACCACCCAAAAAATAATGAATAATATACATTTTTTTCAAGAATATCATAAAACATTCGTGATATTATCACATCATAACCAAGGTAAAAAAAATTTCTTAAATAATTCATAATCTTATATAGAATAACCCAAGATAAAAAATGGTATTTATAAATATTTCATCATTATAATCATAGAAAATATTATTAAAGATTAAGGATGGTATAATTTTATTATCTCACAAGAAAAATATAATTATTATCATAGGTTCCTATCATATATAAAAATTCATATAAAATATTAATTTGAATATTTTTATTAGAAAATAACCTTTTCACTTTAAAATCACATATTAAAATTATAAAAATTTCTTGAATGTTAATGAAAGGTTTTATAAAATATTTTTAAAAATATGTAATATAACTTTCAAAATAATGAGTGTTCATGATGGTAATAAATTTCATTCAATTTTTATAAATTAAAATAAAATATTCCTTTCGAAAATTATAATAAAATGAAAAAAAACCAAATTTAGAAAACAACAAGATGATTAAATTTAAAACATTTTTTAAAAATTTATTCATGGGTAAAAATTAATTTAAAATCAAAATTATAATATTAAATAAATTATTTTAAATATTATTAGAAAATATGGTGTTATAAGAGAATGTGTTTTGATAGAAAAGAATTAATATATGTTTTCCATCAAAACATTCCTTCGATCTCTAGAGTAACTAAATTGATGAAAATGAAAGGAAAATATTAATTATATAGATGTAATTATAGGAAATTAAAATTAAATGTTATTTACAATATAAGTATTATATAATTTCCTTGGTATAAATTCATGAATAAACAATCCCGATTAATATTGGATTGTAATATGCATCAAAGAAGTTGAGTTATATCATTCTTTGTATCCATTAAAAATTACAAAATAATAAGTATAATTTTTTTATAAAATTAGTATATAACAAAAATAATATATATCATAACATTTATTGTTTAATTATGACATGTTTTCACCCGATTATCAAGAAATTTTTATTGAAATAACTACTTTGGTTGAGACCAGCATAATTTTTCAAGCATGTTTCCATTCAGTATTACCTGTCATTATACATTGATTATAGTTCTATAATATCCATAATTTTAATCATAACATAAATAACATAAAAAGTCAATAAATATATATATAATCACCCATAAAATATAGTTATATGAAATAATTTATAATTTTCAAGGATATAATATGTTTTATTAATGCATGAATGATTTTGTAAATTTTTGAAAGATTGAATGGAAGAAAGGTAAATAAAAATTAACCTATAATTAATCATTATTATATAAAATAAATTATATATATCCATTATTTACATCATTATTACAATTATACTATAATGCAAATGAAAAACAAGTCACATCCTTTCGAGGAGTCGGTAGTCCACATGTTCGCAAGTGAGACGTTTTAAATTTCCAATAGACTAGAAGGTAACAGTAATTATGATATATTATAATTTCAGAATTAAAAAATATCTCATTAATGTTATATATAAACTTTAAACCCATCATAATAACCATCATTTATATTTGTGATGGAAAATTAATTTTTCCCAATGTGGAGACGTTTTGTCTTATTTACGCACAAGTAATACATTCACTTCTCATTTTATGGGATAGAGGGTCGATAATGCTGATACCAAAATAATAATAATATTTATGAATATTTTTAATACTAAAATTATTATATTATGATTAATATCATATAATTATAAAATGTGGATGAAATTATAATTTGAAAGTGGTCGGGTCAGACGACTACATATCTTTCTATTGACCTCCTTTAGATCATTTATTATGGACACTTTGAATGGTCTTCTAAGAATAAAACAACCAGTACAGTATAAATATGGTAGTTGATAAGATAAATGTATTGGTTTTGGTTGATAAATAAGTTTCAAGGTTATGTAAATCAATGAAATGAGGGGTTTCCATTTTTAAGCGAGGGAGAGGGTGTACCTATAATTTCTAAAATGAATAAAATGTAATTAAATAATTATACATTAAAAAGAATCCAAATAAATGTTAATAAAAATAAATATATTATAGGGTCAATATAATATCATATAATTACATTTATATAGGTTTTGGTGTCAATTTAAACCATATAATTTTATTAACCCCCTCATTAACAATTTTTGACGATGACTATGGTAAAAACTATTTCAATATGAAATCATTAAAAATGTTACCAGAAATGGAAAAGTGTCTCATAAATGGTCCATGGATTGTATTTTCAATAATATTAATGTCACTTAGTCGACGATATGATTTTTATTAATTATAAATTATTTTATAAAATATTGTAAAACAATAATAATTCCATTTTCGGAAAGACTCCATTAATTAGTATTTAAAGACACCCTAAAAGATGTAATTTGATTCTCATACTTTTACAAATTTCAAATATTATATATATATATATCTCTATAAATTTCATGAAAAAATAAGTCATTCATATTATATTACATAAACAATTTAATTTATTTTATTTTAATTATTAATTAAAAAAATCTTATTTTAGTTTTACGCAAGTAATTAAGGTAAATATGTAATTCCAAAATTTTTTAAATACATTAGTGTTACTAAAAAAAATTTAACTATAAAATAATCATTTATAACTATAATTATTCTATTTTTCATTTTTAAAATTTCATAGATATTTTAAAAAAAGGCAGTGAAATCTTTATTTATTCATTTCATAAATTAATATAAGTAGTTTAATAAGAGATATTTTCCATTGAGTTACCATATATTCAATAAAAAGATACATATTACCAGAATATACTAATCCTATTAGGTAATGCATTGTTTAAGACATATTTTAAATCCTTATCCAATTTTTTTAAACATGTTTTTAATATTTTACCATTATCGAGATGTCAAACATTTACTATGGTTAATATTCATATTGAGAAAAAAGAAAAGGGACCTATGTTCAAAATTTTATCCTCTTGATTATAATAATGGAATATATTTTTAAATATTCAACTTAAATATGTTTAATAAATTATTTTAAAATATGTCAACATGCCGTGATAAAAGTTTTATTTTAGAAAAAAATATATTCTTATGCACAAAATAGATTTATAATTATCCACTGACTAAATAAAATATTTGATTAATATTGAAAATTTTTATTGATTATATAATATAAATATATCATAAATATAATTCAATAATATTTATCTATTTAATTTATCAAAATAAACATGCATTGAAGACAATAAAATAGATTTTTTTAGAAAAAAATTATTTTTCATTTAAATGAATTTTATTTTCATTTCTAGTCAACTGATATCCAATGAATTTTTGTTCTAATCCATTTATTAATTATATAGCTATTCTTATTAACAATCTCTCTCATTTTTATCTAATAGGGTATAACTATATACTATATTATTGTATTTTTACCTTGGGTGTTGCGTGTCTCCCATGATATAAAAAAACTCTCTCAAAGAGAAATATATATATATATCAGTATCGCAAAGTGTTACATTATACCCGAAAAAAAATGAATTTTGATATTGAAATTATTTAAATCTGATAAAACTTTTTGTGGATATTTCTATTTCATTACTTCATATAGTTCCCATGTAGCTTCCTTTAATTTAAGGGTTCCATAAAAAAAATACTAGGTTAGTAGTATTATTTTGTATCAATTTCTCTCAATGAACCTCTATCGCCATTGGTTGTTCCTCATAATAGAGATATTATTCTAGTGATATTAACAATTATGTTAGAACATGTAAAGGATATGGTATGTACTTCATAGGAGGAATAACTACAACACATCATGTAAGTGATAGAGATTTAATGGAAGCTCTAAGTGACAACCTATTTCCCCAACTCGATCAAAAATCACGAAGGGACCAATATATCTAGGTATAAACATTCATTTATTTCAAAATATAATAAATTTATTCAATTTATTTTATTTATAAATATATTTTCACCAACATTAAATTCTATATTTCACAGATGATTGTTCGCATAACATTAATTACAACTTTGACGTTCCCGTAAGTGTTGCTAAATGGATCTTACATAGTCTTCTATTTAATTCTCTAGATCAGGTCTTAATTTATTAATTTATCTAACCTCATCCAAATTTTTTTTGTTTATACACTTTTTCCCATAGATGGACTCATAGGGATCCATCATAATATTCGATTGAAAGATTTCATTGTATGAAAATTATACTAGAGGAAAGTGTTGATCCCAACAACTATTGAAAACTAGTGAACAAGATATCAACATGTCTTCAATGGTATAAATGGTTCTATCTAAATTCCCATATTTATTTTAATGTATGGTATTTAAGAAACATAATTAGGTATCTAGATCCTACTGAATATTTTTTTAGAACTTTAATGTTAACCGTACATCCTGATCCAATAAAATATAAAACGGTACTCCAAAGAACATTATCATTTCCTTAATGTATATACATTCAATCCAATCAAAAGCTAAATATTAGCTAATGGATATGAATTCTGTTGACTTCATAAGATGATTTATGATAAACCAAATACTATTTATCAATTAAGCTATTTTGGGGAGTCTAGCATCAAAATATATCATAATATTTTCCCACTATTATTCCAGTTTCAATAATGGTTGTAACAACCACTCGGAATTTTCTCTCTCTACAATAAATTTTTAATATATTAAGAAAAAATATACAAACTCTAAAAATCTCTTTTCATGTTCTCCCACCAAAATTAATATTTCATTTCTCTATATATCCTCATACATCAAGTACAAATAGATAATGATAAACTATGAATTTCATCCAATAACTCCATAATTTCTTTAATTTTTGGGATGCATAAATAGTTCCCAAGACTTATTGTTCCATCATAATAAAGTTGAAACTCAATAAAATATTCTCCCCTTTTTTCGAACTCCACATCTTACTCATTTCCCTCTTCATATGGATATATATAGATAGATGAAAACTCATTTCAGATAGATAATATCTATCCCCTTCATTCAGGACCACCTAATTCATCAATTAAAATCCCTAAATATTGGATAATTTTTTTATCCTCATCACAGATAATCAATAATCACTCTATAGACAAAGATCATATTCCACCTCATTTCCTTTATCAAGGAGGAAATATATTGAGCGGTCTTAATCATTAATTAGTTCCAACAATATATTCTGGAATATATTCAACACTTTCTATGTTAAATTTTACCCCAAAATTTTATGATCATTATATATATCAAAATATTCTATATTAAGATTATTATTCCATATTTTAATAAAGAAAATTAACCATTTTGATCTTCAAATAATGTGTTTTGTAGTTTTTATCATGTGTTTTTAGTTTGTGTGAGGAATATGATAACACCGTGTACTTTTACCTGAGGAAACATCATAGTACCTTCTTCAGTGCATCACTAATAGATTAAAAACCCTTTTCCATTATTGGTTAATGTGATAATAGATTCAATAAACAACGTTTTTTTCTTCCATAAAATTCTCTTCACATTTATCTGTCCACAAGAACATAACCTCTTCAAATTCAACATGGTGAGTTGAATAGATAGTCATGATAAATTCCTAACAAAGTAGTCAATAATATCCATACATCCAATGAAAAAATAGATTTTGGTTGCCCTTGATAGTGTAGTAAATCTATTAATATCATTTTTCCTTGAAGGATCTGTAAATATACCCTCTCATGAGATTATATGACCCAATAATGCAACTGGCTGATGTAAAAAATTATATCTTATAAAATATTTCATATTAATTCTTGTTTCCTTAGTTCTTCTGATCAATTATCAAATGAGCTTCTTGCATATCCATTACATATGAATATATAATAAAATAATTTATAAATACTACAAAAAATGAAAACGGTAATCTCAAAAGACTATATTCATTAAATTCATGAAGAGAGAAAGGTCATTAGTAAGTCCAAATAAAATAATTATAATCTCATAATTCACATACCATTTATGGAAGGTTGTCTTTGGTGTATCATCATTTTTAACCATCAATTGATTATATCTGGAGTAAAGGTTAATCGTAGTAAAGTATTGAGGTCCTGGAAAATTATCCAAAAAAATTGTTATGGGGTAACTGATAATTTTTCTTGGGAGTGATCTTCTTGTGTTCTAAATAATCAATATAATAATGCATAAACTATCATTCTTCTTAAAAAGGAAATGGGTTCACCCCATGATGATGCATTAGGGTTTATGAATCCCTTATAAATATTATCCTTGTGTTGTTTCATCAATTTATTTAACTTAATTTGTACCATTCTATAACGAGTTTTCAAAATATGTGTCACAATATAATTAAGTAAAATTGAAAACCCACTTCACAGTAGGGATTTAAACTAGTCAATCCATCTAGAAACACATTAATAAAAAATCATACAATATCAATTTCCCCAATGATAAGTTTTTTCCCAACTATATGAGACATATAAAATTCATTGATAGGAATTAATACCCAAAGAAAAGAATTGATTTTGATTTGAATTTTATATTCATCCTCTCACTATAAAAATGATCATTGGTTCAATTATAATATGAAATGTGTATTACCATCCATAGAAATTAATATGGCATTAATAATAAAATATAATCCATTCTTCGAATAAAAAACCCACCAAAGTGAATATAAAAATATTTACAGAAATAGATTTTCCACAAACCATAATTAGAGTGGAACAATCAACTTGATATATGGCCATCATTCCATTTAGAGTTTTCATCATTAACACATAAATTAACCATATTATTTGGTAACTTGAAACCATTAGAAATTTAGTTAGATATAAAAGAGTTGGTATATCTAGAATCAAGTAAGACATCATAAAATCTACAATGTACAAAATGTGTACCTTTCACCCCATCATTCTTGAAACCCACATCTGAAATCCTGATCATATGATATTTTTATTTTTATTTTGGATTAATATTTTTTATATTAATCACCATAAAACCTATTTAATTAATTACATTGGTTTGTTTAATTCCAATACACATTGAATTTTAATCTTTGGATCTCTAGTGGTGCATTATTTGGACTGTTCTTTTCCACTATTTTATGCACTATCCTAATCATTTCCCAACAAAATTCCGGGGGATAAGGGCCTAACTTCCCACATTTAAGTCACGTTAGTGTTAATTTAATGAAATTTAAGTGATGTATCTCCGTACATTTAATTCTTGTTGAGGGTTTTAATTTCATTACACGATGTAATTTATTCATGCTTTTATGATATTCCATCTTCCTTTTAATTTTTTAAAAATTATTAATGTTGGAAATATATAATTTACATTTCTTCCTTGAGTGAACATTGAATTGTTTTTCATATATAAAAATATCACTAATAACCAAATCCCTTAAGATACATTTTTATTCCACTATAGAACTGGCCAAT
This sequence comes from Viscum album, assembly GCA_963277665.1. NCBI lineage: Eukaryota > Viridiplantae > Streptophyta > Magnoliopsida > Santalales > Viscaceae > Viscum > Viscum album. Next base: position 1,377,334,237 of record OY728132.1, on the reverse strand, counting down.
TTTTCGTTCAAGGATAATGATTAATACATAAGTATACATTACATGTCTTGAAAAAGTTCCTCATAAGTATCAATAGATTGATCCTAATTGTTCCTATTCTCATGGAATATCTTCTCTATATTTTTATGCATAATAGGAGGGAAGTACTTACTAAATAATAACCTCTTAAACTTATCCCATTGTATAGAGTCACTTTATTCTACCTGACTCGTATTATTAATAATATTCCTTAATTGGTCAAATTCTCCTTTAAAATGATAACTGCTTAAGACAACCTTATCTTGATACTTATACTATAGAAAAAAATATGTTTTCTTGATGGTGTTGATCCATTTCTCAGCCATTATGTGATTATGAATCCGCATAAAATAATGTGGTTGTTTATTTATTAATTATTCAACTCTAAGATGTTACCACCATTGATTTATTGGAAGATCATTATGATTTATTCCCTGAGAAAATTTCATGAGAATATAAAAAGTATTATTAATTGTAGCTCCAACATCATTTAGTTTGTCATGTGGAATATCATTTCAATGTACGTAACATCATTGTTAGCATGATATCATGTAGTTATATCGATTGATTAAAAAAAAGTATTTTGTATGACTCAACCTATAATAATCCATGTGAGATATCAAATAATCAGGAAATATCATTCATAAGATGTCTAAATCCCGAATCATGTTTTGTTAATTTACAGAACCTTATGTTTAACCAAGGTTATACATAACTATTACTAATATTTTATATATTATTCTATAATTAGACGTGTCCCTACAGGTTTGGAAAAAATCTTCGAATTATATTATCCAAATACTAACAAAATTCTATATTGATATTATCTATATTGTCCCATGATCATCATAAATAAATATGACAACATTTTTCATTAATATTCCATATATATAATTATGATATATTCCTAAACAATGATTTTGTATATCCACTGGTGACTATATACACAAAAACATTATTAAAATACATTATTCATCATCTCTAATAATGTTCATCACAAATTTTATATTTCATGAAATACACTACATAATGATTTTATTGTATCCTCGGGAAAGTATACCAAAGAAAGGGTAATTTTAGATTCCATGTAAGGGTAAATATGGGAGATATAAATTGATAGTCACATGAAAGGATATGATATGATTAAGGGTATGATATTATGACAATAACATATAAATTTAAAACCCAATATAATAATGATCACATACAAGAGTCCTAGAATAAAAAATTATCATTTCAATAGGTTGGAAGAATAAGAGTGGAACATATTCAAATAATAAATCATGAACCATATGTTTATGTCATTACATTATAACACAATCCTAACTACAGAAAACATTTCATATTTCAATGTTACATATTGATAGCACCAAATAATAACGGATCAAAAATAATAACATATTTCCCATATTATAATGAATCAATAATTATAACCTATTTCCCATAGTGGATCTTTCATATACACTTGTTTTCGATATTTGATCATAGACATTGTCTGTTTTTCCTTAGTTATATAATGTGATACATAAATTTACCCAATTATTTAAAAGGATATATATTTTTATGAACACCAATAACAGAATGAAAACAACACATATTTGTTTCATAAGATCTGAAATAATTCATCATATAATAACATCATAACCCATGAAAATAGAATTGGTTTCATAAAAATTTCATAAATTCATCATAGTATAACCCATGGAAAATCAATGGGTTTAAAGAATATTTAATCGTCATAATTATATACCATATAGATGAAGAATAATGATTATATCATTGGATCATACCCCTTATAAAACACAATTAACATAAAAGGATGTTATTATATATGAAAATCCTCTTAAAAGATTCATTAGAAAATTTAATGATAAAAATAATTTTTTTGATTTGAAATAACTTATTTAAAATATAAAAATTTCTAAAATGTTAACAAAAATACACTATTTGAAAATAACCCCAAAAAATGTAAGTAATTCTTCAAATCATTTACTATTAATGATGATACAAAACTATGCACATACTTTATATTTTAAAATAAAACACAATTTTCATAATTTTGTCACAAATTAAAAAGTTACTCATTCAGAAAATGACATGAGGACTAATTTTAAATAATTTTTAATATATAAATAATCAGTTCAAATGAATTTATAAATTCATAATATAATATTAAAAAAATTCATCAAATCCATTATAGTAACCATTAACATATGAGAGAATTTATTTTCTCCTGAAGAGATCAATAGAGGATATATTCATTAAAAACATTCATTTGATATCTTGAAAACATAATGTGTGGAAAATGAAAGGAAACATGGATTATTTATTATTAACAAGAGGAGTATAAAATTATAATTATTTATCATTTATTGATATATTAATTTCATTAAAATAAATTCAAGCATAAATAATCCCAAATAAATAGGATTGGAACATAAATCCCTTACCACAAGTCTCATTTTTATTTTTACAAATTTGATCCTCCTGTATGATAAATATTTTTAAATTATAAATATACCCAATAAAAATAATCTCATATATCATACCATATTTGATTTTCATGTTACATCATATAACCAATTTTTTAATATTTTATAAAATCACTATTCTATTTAATATTTTTTTTTTGTTTTTAGAGCATATTTCGGTTTGGAAGACTTGCTATTTTTTTCAGTATAATGGTTAAATTATCATGGAAATGTTAATATATATATATATATAACATATATATTATATATATATATATTTAGAATCATCCATAAATAATAGAGATAAAAAAAAGAATGTCACTGTTGATTGAGACAGTAGGTTGTACATACGCATGAGCACTATATTCAATTTTCAATGAATGAAAAAAATAAAGGTACATAATAATTAAATGCTATAGAATAATTATTAGACCATATATATGATATTTAGTAAATAAATTCTTCTTTATCTCCATCTAGTTAAAATAGAAATGAAAAATGACATCACTTCTTGGAGAAGGTATCTATAGGTACGCACATGCGACATTATCAGTTTCTAAGGGATTTGATTTTGAGAATTTATATGTTATATTATAACTAAAGAAGTATAAATATATAATAAATATCAAATATAATCATTGAAACCATAATAATAACAATCAATGAAACATCACGATAGAAAATAAATTTTATCGTAGCATGGATTCAGTAAGTCATACGAATGCAAGAGTGACACAATGAATTATTATATGATGGAAAATAGTGTATATAATGTTGATATAATATTAATAAAATCAGTTGTTGTAATTTGGATATTTGTGTTATTATGTTATGTTTAATATATTATAATTAGAAAATTTATAATTAAAAAAGTCATAAGATGTCATGTAAGACAATTACTTCCCTTTCAGATGGCCTCTATTAGATAATTTATTAAGGACTATAGGAATTGTATTTTAAGAATAAAATCAATTATAAATCATATACATGGATTTTTATAAGGGATATATTCTAGGTTTGGTTGAGCCACATATCTCAATGTCATTTAAAAAAATGAGAGGAGGGTCCCCATTTATTTGGGGGGGAGAGGACGCACTTAAAACTCCATAAAATATTAAGATATAATAAAGTAATTATAATTATAAATGCTTCCTAATTGTAATTAATTATAATATAAAGATTATGGAATAAAATTTATATCATGAAATTAAATTTACATATATTTATGTTTCATTTTTATCCTAAATTGTTTATTAACCCTAAATTATCCATTTTTGTAAATTAATCATGATAAAATCTATTTCCATCGTAAAGGGTTAAAAATATTACCATAAATGGTAAATTTAATAAAAATAAAAGATGGTTCATATGTTAAAAAATATTCCATTTACATGGCATACGTAATGATTTTTATTGATTTTAAATAATTTAATAAAATATGTTAAAATATCATTAATCTCAATTTCAGAAATATTAATTTAATTTCATTTTAATGACACTATGAAAACAATAGAATTATATTATAATCTGTATAAAAACACTATTATGATATCTATATCACTAAGATTCAAGGAAAATAATAGTTTAAATTATATTACATTTTATATCATTTAATCCATTTTTATCTTTATTAAAGAAGTATTGAATCATTGTTAAATAACAATCAATGGTATACATTTAATCACTAAAATAATAATAATTAATTACCATTATAAAAAATATTTTTCACCTAAACACTTATAACCAATCTTACCATTTATTTATCCTTATGCACAAAATTTTGAGACATTTTATTCAATAGAATAAAATTGTTTATTTATTATCTTCATAAATAAATATTATAGTAGATGACATAAAATTATGGAACCATGTGACTATGTATTAGATACATGAATGATAATACGTAACTTAACTCATAGAATAGGATATAGTGATGTACTAGTGGAATTTGGAATCCTTATCTAAAATTTTTAACCCTACTTTTCATGTTCTATGACTATTAGCATAATAAAATGCAATATGGTTACTATTAATATTGAAAAAAATAAAAGGGTTCTATTTACCAATTTTTGTAATATTGACTAAAAATACATAATCCATTTTTTTGATTAAAATTATATATGTTTCAAAAATTTAATTAAAAATTATTTCAAATACTATAATGAAAACCAATTTTAAAAAAATACTTTTTAAGAATATAATATAATTTTTTATTATATCATTTTTGAATATAATATGTGAAGATAATTAAAAAATATATAATATATAATATATAAAAATTTCAATAAAATCATTCACCAATAATGAACAATTTTATTTATTAAACAAATAACACATTGCGTGTATAAAACCATTTTTTTAAAACTACAGTTTTACTTTAAATTTATTAATACTTTAATTTATAAAATCCTGATAACCAAATAATTTTTTATATAAATATATTTTTCAAAATTTATTCATTCCAATTCCTACTTTAAAATTTAACTGACAGGTTATCACATTATACTATATTATGGTTTGTTAAGAGACGGGGTTTTTTGTATCGCAAGCTATATAAATATTCATGTTTAAAAGAGAAATATATATATATATATATCAAAGTGTTACACTTCTGGTGGAATCATACCACTAGATATCCCACCAAAATTCCAATGGGAGTATATAATGATTCTTGAGGGATTTTTGGTTCTTATATAATTTGAAAAAATTAAATATTTTCAATAGTTAATAATAATTTGTTCTAAATGGGGTTTCCCTCCCATTATTTACCCAATAAAAATGAAAATACCCTACCCCTCTTTATAATTTTCTCCTCCTTATAAGAAATTACTGAACACATTTGGAATTAAATATTTATGTTTTTATTTTTAGGGTAGTGCCATTTGTTATTCTATGAATCATTTTCCATATTTTTGGGTCATCCTTCACTATTATATCATGTTTTGGTGATTATTCCCTAATAAATAATTTTTAAATATGTTATTAAATTCCTAAAATATGAGTCTAAATAAAATAATGATATTCAATATGTAAGGCCATAATATTCCAAAGATGGTCGTAACACATCAGGATTATAGACATATTTCATTTGAAATAAAACTTAAAGTATTTTATATATTGACAAAATTGCATCCCAAAGTCAATATGAACTAAGATATAGTTAACCAATAATAACTATCCACTAAACTCGTAGGTATGAATGTTAGTAAAAATTTATTTAAAATTTTTTTATTTGTTTTAAATATTGAAAAAGTATTGACTAATGCATAAAAAATATGTACTCAATTTTATGTAAAGTCATTTTAATCATCAAAAAATATATTTTATTCATAAATGGGTTTTATGAGTTTTTTTATAGGAAAAATTTAAAAATAATTTCTAAAATATATTTTTATTTTAATTATAGAAATTAATTTTATTTTTGAAATATTCAAGTCTACATTTTCTTAGGCCGAGTTTTTATGTTTCTTCCTAAAATTATGTTTTATGTTAATAGTAACAAATATCTATTTTAGAAAATACAAGAATTTAATTTAAATTATAATAAAAATTATTTTCTTTAATTTTATCTTAACGTGAAAAATTATCATTTAATTATAAAAAATAAGAATACTTTTATAAGATTAATCATTATACTGGCTTTTAATATACATTCATATTTTAGCATAATTTTTTTCTTCACAAAAATATTTCTCTATGTATGAAATTTGTATGTATCTTAATAAATTAAATTAATATATGTTTTTTATTTATTTATGATATTTATTGATTCCATTTTCAATAATATATTAAAAAATTCAGTTTATTGTTTTTATAAATAATGGAATGTATGTAAATTTTGTTTAATGCTTAAAGATTCATTTTAATGAAACGAGTTATCATTATCGAGTACATAAATATTAAAAAAAATCTCCCACTTATAGTTATTTAATTTCATAAAATGAATTTCATATTTTGAATTAATCTTTATTAATATATTCAATTAGGGTCAACAAAATTTTGGTTTATAATGAATAGTAAAAACAATAAAATTTTACATCCACATTCATGGTTATTATTAGTTTAAAAGGGGATTAATCCATGATATATGGATAGTAATTACAAAAAAACATATAAAATTATTAATTTTGACAACATTTCAACCCTGTAATAATCTATTGTTGAATAATTTTCAATTTGAGGAAACATTTTAAGGAACAAAAAATTATTTCTTTGAAATAATTTTGGAAATTACATGTGTGTCCCTCCCCTCACATTTAAAAGGAAACATCTTATTCTCCATTATTCACACAATTTTTTAATTGTATATCAATTCTGAAACTGTTTCATTTTTATTTTAAAGTGCTAATGATTTTTCACATGAGTCTTGAGAATGTTCGGGAGGATGGAGAAGTTAGAACTATAGGTGTGTAGTATCACGGTGGTATATGTCATAAAAATGGGTTATACAATAAATGAATTTGTTATAAGGCTTGATAAGTCATCCATATTATATATATATATTTTTGGTCATAGATTGGGAATGAAATTAGTTTATCTAGTAAGATAGGTTTTTATGGCATAAGATAATTCATGCTCTTTGTGCCATAATTTGAGACATGTTTTTGTGTTTCATGAGTTTTACAATGTAATGGTGGATTTAAAGGCAACAATTCAAGGTATATAGATCATATAGTGTAAAATATAAAATTTTAGTATAAGATGGTAACTTTGAATATTGTAAATATTTCAGATCATTTGATTTATTCATGTTCTAATGTCACATATTTCTAACAGTTTTTAGGAACCCTTGGAAACTTTGAATGTAAATATTTCCCACCCTCTAATGCTTCGATCCTTGGGTTCCACTGGTTTAGTTTTAGTTATCTGAGGTGATTTATCCACATTTCATGATTTTTTTTCTTTAATTCTTCCCCCATAGATCCACATGGGTAGTATTTTTATGGTTTGGTGGTGGGATTAGATTTATTTTGATGGTTATTTTGAGGCAGTGTAGGTTAATCTATGAGTTCCTTATGTTTTTCTTGTTTGCGAGCATTTCTTCTATGCCCAGTGGTCTGCAACAAGATCGCAAATCTTTGTTGTGGTATTTAATCTCTCATTTGACTTTTATTTTTCCTCATACGGGAGGGGTTTTATTTTTTAAAAAAAATTTGAATATATTTTATAATGGATCTGTCATGAAAAATTAATTTTAAAATTGAAATTTTTGTGCAAGGTGTTGAATTAAAATATTTTATATATCTAATATTATTGTGATTCTATTATTATGTTGTCTAAATACCGTTATATGAATGGTGGCCTTTGGGGATTTTTTTCCTTATGGTTTTTGTGATATGAATTTTTTTTCATGTTTCTATGATATGAACATAAATTGAAATTTTATAAGCATTTATTTTTGGATACTAAAATTGTTTCCCTTGGATTATGGATTGTGTGTCAATTCCCTAAATAGTGAAGTGGTATGTGATCAGCATGCATCTTTCTAAACCTGTTAAATTTTCTGTGATGTTGTTTAATGTTATGGTTGTTTTAGATCTATTTTGGGTCGGCAATATAATGGTTTATATGGTCTTGTTATGATTAATTGATGTGGTGGTTTGGTTGGTTGTGATGTGGTGAAGCTATGTATTGATTTTTCTATCCATGATGATGGAGGCCATGTGATGGTCTGTTTTGTTACGTTTTCAGGAAACGATGTGATGTTTTTTAGGGAATACTGTAAGGAAGTAGTGATGGTATGTGGTTTATGATGTTGTTGTGAGATAGTTGTGATGTGGGGATTATAAGATTTGTATAGCTGATATGTAGTTTTTATGGGTTTTCTGTAATTTGATGTGCTAATTAACTTGTTTATAATAGAAATAGTAAATAATTATATAAATGGAGTGTATCAGTTTTTTTAATGCGATGGAAATTGTTATCGTACAAATTCATAGTGAGAAGTGTGTTTAAATGTTGTTGATTCCTAATAATAAAACAAATATACTGGACAATGGAATTGGTTTCAATGTGATAAATGTCTTGTGGATTGTTTTGTGATATGAATTGAGTTCTAGTAGTGAATGTGACAGTTTTTTAGTTGGATAGTGATTCTCTGTGAACCCATAGGTAGGGATTGGGTGTTTCTTATATATATATATATATATATATATATCTTCCTGATGATTTTATATATGCACAACACCCATGTCGAGAACTATCTATCGACTCTTGAATATTTATTTGGCGGTGTTTTCCCTGATATCCTAATGATGTGGGTAGATGGAAGGATACCCGATATTTCACAGTCTCTCTTATCGATGGGTAGATATGCATAGGATATGACAGACATATGTATGATAGTCCACAATGTTATGGCTCATTATAATTAGGAGAGAAGTGATGTGACCATGTTGTTGGTTGGATTATAGTGGGGCTTGTTCATGGTAGGATAAAGGAATATGGTTTTGTTATTATACCCTAATACTCTTATTATGGTTTTAAAGTGATGTAATATATTTTTTAGAAAAATATGATATGTAACCCGGATATAGGGTGGTGGACCAAGTGTTTGTGGGTGTTATGTGATGTGATCGTGCTTTCTAGTGGAGGTACATGTCATACAGAAGAGATGGGTGTTCTAAGATGTATGAAATTATGATCTAAGAGTGGTAAATTGGTCAAAAAGTTTTGTGCAATACACTTTATTTGTATTCTCATTATTATGTTTCAATTATTGGCTTAAATTTTATGGTGAGTGTTCCTTGTTGAGGATGGGGATTGTTTAGTTGACCATTATTGTTTCATTTTGGTTCGGTTTTTTTCTCATGAGTGCATTAGTATTCTTCTACCACATCTATCTGAGAGACTATGGTTTTCCTATTGAACATACATGTATTATCAATATAAAAATATGAAAATTATTTCATTTTTAGGAGGATTATTGGGATCGTGATGGACATTACTAGCATCTACCCTTGGACTATTTCACGTCACTACCTTTTATTTTCTTTTGGTTATTTACATTTGAGACTTTTATCTATATAATTTTTATTTTTTACATATATTTTGCGATAGTTTTAGTTTCATTTTATACCATTTCATGTAGTTTATTATGGTTTATTCATCCTATATCTAGTTCTTATATTATTATATTGGGTAATGACTCAAAATGTTAAGGTTTTTTCACACCCTCTATGCTAGACACTAACCAAAGGCCTATCGAGGGTTGGACATAGGGGTCATTATCTATCTCCCTTTGTTGCAATATCAATTTAGGGAGAGGGACCTGAAATATTGACATTAAAGTTGATAGTTGTGGGATCAAACTGAGTTTAGAGTTAGGCTAATAAGGATCACAAGGGTTGGAACAGAAACTCTTCATGTTGACCATGGGGTGCCACATAGGCTAGGGAGACTAGTTATGGAACAATTTTTTAAGAAACCCTATAATCTTGTTCAACAACTCTATTCTTATTGAATGACCATGTGAGGTGGACCTAGTAAACTTGTACAATCCTAGTTTATGTTTATGAATAATAATGAATTATGTTCATATTTCAATTGGGTATTAATAGTGTGTTAAAATAATGTTTCATTAAGTGATATAAATTAATTGAATCTTAATAAAATTAATTTCTATCAGGTAAAAGGCCTTCTACCATCCATTGAGAAATGGATCCAGCTCATCATCTATATGTGGTTAGGTAGTTGAGGTTATGTGTGATCCCATAGATGATTACAGAAGGGTTGATCCACTTAAAGAGGATAAAAATTGGCATATAATTTTTCCCACCTTTCAATGGGAGTCTCTGGGAAATTATGAGGGAAATGTTTCTGATGTAGATATAGAGAGCTAGTTTTCATACCTCAACATTAACATCATTATAATTCAGTCCCTAATAGAGCTAAGGATCAATTTAGATGTTAGTAAGATGTGAAGAGATATGTGTGGGTGGTGGATGTTATTTTGTGAAGAGTGGAAGGAGGTATATGTTTTGTGGTTCGAAATTCCTAAATATTTCTCTAAACATTTTCTTTCATCGACGATGAAGGCAGTAAGGATAAAGAGTTCCTTTTTCTTCAGTAGTATAGGATTTCTATGTGGGAGTTGTAAATTACCTTTAATGACTCATTTAATTTTTCCATGGACCATTTTTTTGAAGATTACCCACTTTTCAGATATCTTAAAGAGTCACTCTATCCTTCTATATTGTATGCACTTACTCCCATTTCTCTTTTCAATATATCTGGATGTTTATAAGAAGGAGGGTATTACAGGAGTAATTATCCACATGATGATCAATTTCAGATTGTCCTAGAAACACTAATAAAGGATAATTTATATGAAACGTTTACCACATGTTAATGTTTGGTATAGAATGTTTCATTTTTGGGTCATGTAACTAATGTTATGGTATAAAAATGGATCTGACAAAGATGGATGTTATTGAACATTATCCTTGACCATACCCTTTAGATGATATCCATATATTTATTATATTGGATGGATATTATATAGGCTTTGTGAATTATTTATCATGAATATTTAGTCTACTCACCATGTTTACTCAGACATGATTGATGTATATTTAGAATAATGAATAGGAAGAAAATATCAAGAAACTATTGTTATATGATTGGTCATTGTACCTATGCTCACACTTCCCATATATTGAGAAGTATTTTTGATTTATAATGATGCACAAAAAATTTTATGGGTGGTGTTATTTGGATAAATAATATAGTGATATATTATAAAACATTATAATTGAAGGTTCACGATCAAGATTACCCAAATCCAGATTTGGAGTTATAATTAGTAATATTTTCTTCAAATATATGGAGGAATTAAATGTTCATAGGAATATATGACATATTTACTGATCATAAACATTTAATGTAAGTATTTTCCAAAAATATTTGATTATAACCCAAAGAATATGGTTAGAGACGATTAAATATTATGACTTCTAAATAAATTTCAACCATTGGAAGGAGAATATGGTGGTTGATTCTTTGATTTAAAATTATTACACAAGATATTCTATGACAAGGATTAAAATAGATCCAATATATAAGTATTTTTTAGGACAAGAATAGATGTATTAGAGGAAGGGTATAAATTATTTCCTTCCCAGATGAGTATTCCACCATATATCTATATAATGATTAACGAGGTGGAGAAGGAGTATGTGGACATAAAAAATAAGGTAATAAATATTCCTAAGATAAACCTTGATTGTGGTGGAATGGTTTTTATTCGGAACTGATTATATATCATGCCAACTCCTAACATGAAAAACGAACTATTTGAAGAATATCAAAGATCATCATTCTCTATTAATCCTAAATGTATAAAATATATTAAGTTATAAAAGATTATTTCCAATGGGAAAACATAAGGTGATAAATTAATGAGTATATATATTGGTTCTTTGTTTGTCCGCAAGTTACAGCTAAGATATAGAATTATATGTGATTGTTTGAAACATTGATAATAATATAATGGATACTAGAAAACATTACCAAGTATTTCATCAACATACTCCAAAAAACATATAAATCTATTAATTTTATTTAGTTTGAATACAATAACTTAATGAAGAGAATTCAAATCATTTTTATTAGACAATATTTTCCTCTTGGTTATTGTTCTATATTATACATTACAAAAGTGGTAATGTTACATGAGGTCAAACAATCTATTTTATATAATATAGATATGAGTTTAACCTCAATGATATAGACTGGTGTTCATCATGTTCATGATACATAGTATCTTTTTAGTAATTTTTATCATCATTATATTTATATTTAGTATTAGAGGAAAATCTAAATCCTAGACGATATATCGACATCTTGTTCACTATTTCATAAATAAGGTTGGGATCATAACCATTCACCACTTGAGTTTTATTACCACAATGCCTTTCTTACGAGAATTTAGATATCGCTTCATAAGTCCCTCTATAGAAAGAATTGTATAACACCATAATATTAGGTTAAACTTAGAAGAAGAAAGCTATTAAGACCTGATTAAGATGATGAAATGGAGGAGAAGATTTTTTTTACTCAGAAACACATCATTGAGGCTCATTGTTGAAAATATATTTATGTTGGTAATTTTTATTATGATATTGAATTTGATGTTGGTGAGACTGTTTCCCAATGAACATATCTATACAACAACATTAAGATATTTAGAAGTAATGGGAGTATACGGCTTGTGTATATTAGTCCTTCAATGATTTATGATTGGATTATTATTGTTTCTTATCACATGGAACTCCAAACAAACCACAGTTAAGTTCATTATGTGTTTTATATATCTCATATAAAGAAGTATATTCCCAATCCATCACATGTATTGAACTAAAAGGTTATGCTTCAAGAGTATAGTATTTACTATTATGGAATGATGGTATAAATCATGGAACATAGAGATAATACTTTAGTGGAGAAGGCTACCCATCTGGTTAATGATCATTAGACGAATACAAAATTTGATAATGTCACATGGGAACAAGGGGATGAAATGAAGTAAAAACATCATCATTTTATTTTATGAGTGATTGAATATTGAAGTGAAAATAATTTTACAGGGGGTATAATGTCACACACCAATATTTTATTTTTATTACCTTTTAAATAATAAAAATTATTCATTAGTTTTCTCACATACAACCCAGAGTGTATATGATCCATGATATTTTAATATCTTATAACCTTGAAATTTTAATGGATTCTATAAATAGTGACAACCCCATTTGTAAAATTTGGTATAGTGGTTTTAAATAATTCAAATTTATATACTAAATCCTAATATAAAAGTAACCAATTTTTACTAAAGTCGTTTTATTCTTTAAAAATATGTTTTATTTAAATATTGTGTTTATCACATTTTTTCTAGGAAACATAAATGTTAAATTTGAAATAGTTTTCAATTTTATTTGATGAATAAAATATTAATTCTTGAATAATAATTTTCTTATTAACCATAAGTGAATTTATAGTTTGTTTCTAATTTGTTTTTTAATTAATAGTGAAAAATTATGACCTTTTAACAATTATCATTTCCATTCAATTAGAAGTACCATTATGTTATTAAATAGAAAAAATTGACAAGATAATTATTTAATTTGAAATAATTTAACTATTTATATAATATTAAATATTAGAATTTATTTTCATATAATTTCATTTTTGGGATAAAAAACACATTTTCTATAAAAGACTACTTTAATGATCAAAATGAATAATTATATTAACAAATAAGATAAAAATATATTAATTAATTTTTTCAAAGAAATATTTATATTATATATTCAATGAAATATTTTAACCGTCATTTTAATGTTTTTTAGAGTAAAGGAATGTAGGTAAATTATATTTTGTTCTTAATGATTTATTCTCCCAAAGTAGGTTTTCATTATGAGTTTTATGGATATATAAAATAAATATTTTTTAATTTATAGATATTTAATTAGTTATAATGGAATATTTAAAATGAATTATAAAAAGTAATATAATATAATAAGTAAAAAATATTTTATGATCATACATAATAGTAAAAAAAGTAAAATTGTGTTACTATAGTTAACACTAAGAAAAGTTTTCAGGGTGATAAACAAGGGGATAAGGGTAGTATTTACAAAAAACTTATCTAATTTATTTAATTTGAATATATTTGAAAGATATATTATCCTAACATGGATTCCCTATCTAGTTAGAGCCACTTTTCTGTAAAAATGACCATATATTATCTAAATCTCTTAAGAAATTACATGTGTATCCTCCCATAACATGTAAAAGGCTACTAATTCTCCACCCTTATTAACAACATTTTAAAATTATAACTCACAAAATATTGGGTACAAAACCTTACTATAATAATTCAATACATCCTATAGCTTATGGTATTTTCTTATGAACAATCCTTGAATTTTTAAGGTGTATTCCAAAGGAAGTCTCTCTAGGAAGAGTTTTAGATATTAACATAGATATTTGAATTTTATTTCTTCATCTAAATCATCTAAAAATTATTTATATCTAATAAAATGATTAATATATTATCATAAAAATTTTAATATGTTATTATTATTTTTCAAATACCCTTTCCACATATTTTCAATAATGATAAAAGTATCACTTTTACATATGTGTATACTGCAGCCTCTAAGTTGTAATTTGATTTATTTTCCATAACTGTATTTGATTATTGATTATTTTGTTATAATAAAAATATATATAAATATATTATTTTTATGATATAATAATAATCCTATAATGGTGGTTTAGTATTTAATATTTTTTTTTCATCCATTGAAATGTAGAAACATCAATCATAAAAATGTTTGGACTATATACTTCACATACGGATGAAATTTTTTCCTTCATCGCAAAATTTATTTTTGATCATAAATATGTCTATAGTGGATATATATGATATTTAAACACTAAATAACATCATAGAGATTATGTAATCAAGATAAAATTGTATATACCATAACCATCAAACCAAAACATACAAGAAAATGAAGCAGTTAACACTTGAAATGATGGTGACAATGGACGATTGCTAATGAACATGTGATTATGTTTTTTTATCTAAACCATTTATTATATTATTGGTTCTATTATGGTTCTGGAAATAAAATTGAATTTTTTAATGATGTTTGAGTGCATTCGAATCATGACAAACCTGAGTTTAGGGTTTAGTAATGAAATCTTAATTTTATAACAATTGTTTGTGATTAAATATTCTTATGAAAAAAGTATATTATCTATCACTTACAATTTATTTTAATTTATTTATTCTATAGTTTTTTATTTCATTTTTCTCTTCTAGTTTCCTATTTTAATGTACTTAGAATACTGAAATATTTTTTTAAGGAAAACCGTTCTTGATTTTTTCTTTAGTCAGGAATGTATACTTCAATGTACATATTTTCTTTAAAAAGTTTGCAAGAATATTTTTTCTATTCTCCAATGATTATTTCAATTATTTTATTAACTATATATTACAATATTCTCTTTTTTCTATTGGATACTTGTATACTTTTCTAAATAATTTAATTTTTACATTTACTAGAAAATTGAATTCAATTTTTTTGGCAAACAGTACGTGAAAAAAATTCTCCAACATCTTGGATACTAATTTAATTGAAGATTAATTTATAATAATATTTTTTTATTTTCAATTTAATTTTTTTATAAATATTTTAGAAATGTATATATTATAGAATGATATTTCAAAATGAAATGTTTAATTTCCCAATGAAATTTACTATGGATATTTTAAAGGTATTCTTATATATAATAAAATAATTTGATATTTATTATGAATTATTGGGTATATGACACAATGACAACACCCTTATTTTTTCTTTTTATAGATTATGATTATTATGATTAAATGTTTATGAAACATATATCCTTTCGATAGGTTATTATATTATGATATGATGCTAATTTTATGTTCTTATGGAACACATATATATTATTATCATTATACGATGGGTGATACCAGGATTATATATTTCTTCAAAGAATTTTCTAAATAAGTATATATCGTGATATAATATGGACTATAATGGGGAGTGAACCCAATTTAATAATGTTCTTTTTTCAATAATATAGACTTGTGAGTGATGCATATCTAAATAAATTATGGAATGTGGAGTGACCCCAGTCCACCATGGTAAACATGGAAGTGATATTTCACTAAGGACGTGATTTTTTATTCTTATGTATTTGTAATAAACTTATATCTTATTGTTATGATATTTTTTCATGGCTCCTAGTTTATGGATGATGCTTATGACTCTTTTGTACCATTCCATTAGATTAATAAGAAACCATATCATGTTTAATAAATATAATCTATTAATTGTTAGGTATGATATTCAATTTTTAATATTGGGTTCTCATACCCATATACTTATCTTATGATCACTTCTGATCAATGATTGATATCTATTTTGTTTACCCTTACTGATAATCAAATCTCACTCTTCCTTATGTTTCCTTTCCCCTAGTTAAGGATAAGGGTTTCAAATATGTTATTTAAAGACCCCAAACCCAGTATTTTGGAGTTGGTGTCTACATTATCACATTCAAAAAAGATACAAGGAATTTAAATACAAAGGACCCACTAGTTTAGTTTTCTTAGTAAACTAGATAGATACGTTAATATCACACATATTTGAAAACAAAAAAATAACAATTTCTTTTATTTCCTAAATACCCTTATAATATCTTTTAATATCAATCAAAATATAATTATTGGTATCTTGGGAAAAATAAAATAGACTAAATTGGTGAGCACAAATTCTCTATATGGTATAGGTTGTCATGAATAAATAAGTGTAATAAATATAGAAAGGTAAACAATAACATCTCATTCAATTTAAATAATTAAATGATCATAATTTTGTTGGAATAAAGGAAGATCAAATAAATCATTGTATATAATCACATTTTCTTGAAAATTATCCTGGGAAACTATAACTAATCATATAATCACATGAACCTCAATAACTGATCTCATAATGGGGGAATGCATAATGTCAGAAATAAAAAACATACTATCAATACAATTCAAAAGATAATTATAAATTATGGGTAAATTAATTTTCTTGACTAAGGAGACACTAGAATGGAGTGTTGAGAAAGTCAGTCACATGGCCTCAAGCAAGCCTCCTTGTACACCAGAAGCTACCAAATACCAGTGGGGTGCAATAGTGGTATGTTGGGGAGAATATAAATTTATGATTTGAGTAGGACAATAATATAAGTGGTAACAAATATAACTACTAAGGAATAAGTATAAATTAATGATGAAAGGGAATCATAATACATTAATAACTGATAAAATACCCAACATGACATTTAAAAACATGCATGCACGTCCTAGTGATTCAATATAAACTAAGGTAGTAAATATAAAATAGGTTTATCAATAAAGAAAATTATATATATAATGAAAATAAATAAAATTCCCCAAGGGATGAAAATAAGAGAATATTGAGGTCTGCATTAGTTCTATTTTCCTAAGCTGTCATATAAAAATATATATCACACACATAATCCATAAACCAAAACCAGTAAACATGAGGTTTTCTAGGTACCCTAGGGAAATAGATGATAGTTAAGGGTGTGAGATATACTGAGTATCCATCAACAATAGTGCGTATAGTTAATAAATCCTTGAATATAAAATAAAAAAGTCTATAGGTACAATGAATAATATTTGACATAAATAAATATGTGTTACATGTTAGGATTACGTTCCTCAGAGACACGTAGGTAACCATACCTACTCAGCCTAAGCTGAAATATCTGTGAATATTCACACACACAGAGACACAAAAAAACATAGAAACACATATAAATATATATATACATTTGAACTAGTAAGAAATGTTTCTATAAAAATATACACGTAATATCATTGAAACAAGGTTTAATTCAAATTCATCAACTTTATAGAAAATAATAATGTGTTTCACAATCTAATTAAGTAACACCATGACTAGGTATAATATGGTAAGGGATGCCATGCACAAAGGTTCCATTCCCAATATCACATTATATAGCATGATTTGACAATTTAAATAAGTAATATAAGTCCATGAATTTAATCAATGGATTCATACTATCTTGTTTGATATCCAAATAATGATGAAATACTACACATATAAAACCAAAATCAAACATGATATAAAAAAGTCATCATACTAGCCCATTAAAGTAATTATTTAATGTTTAATTCAAGTATCTCTAATTGGGTAATTTTGTTGAATTTATTTGTAGATAATATTGTTGGGGTTCCATATTGGGGAAACTCAGGTATCACTCATAACATTCAATTTCCCTATGAACCCTTCGATGTAATTCGTTGAAAGGTTATGTGTGTACGACTCAGAGCTTGTGATAACTATTTACCAAATTAGATCATCCAAAGAATTCCATAATTAGGAAACCCAAATATCAATCAATTCATAAAATAATTTAAGAAACCTCTCATCCCATCCAATGATTTCTATGCGAGGAGCCTTGATAATCTCATACCGTGTGTGTAATCTCAGTCATCCAGTAACCCATTCAAGGTGTTCCATAAAAATTTACCAGAGTATCACACAAGTTGTACATAATTCAAGTAACATAAGATCATATTCATAATGTTTTATAATAAGGAACCTAGGTATCGATCAAGGTCCACCGATAATTTAATCACATAAATTTTCACAATGTGATATGGATTGTTAATGATCATTCCATAATCCTGAAAAAAAAAATCATTTACCATACTGAGGATTAATTCACAATAAACAAAAAATTACATGACATAGTTTTACCTTTAAATTTACACTAAATTAACGTTTTCCCTCTAAAATGAACAATGAAAAACCAATCAATAGGTTGTTTGGTCACAAGGGAACAATATGGTGGAGTATCCGTCTGCCCCACATTAAGAGTAAATCAATTTAAATATCTCAATCATATTTCATAAGACAACACACAATAAATTATATATTTATTATAAAAAAATTCTTACATAACAAGAAAATTCAAGAAAACTCCCTATGGTGGTCATATAAATTTAGGTGAACAACATCCAATGATACAATTTAATGATCAATGACCATTTGAACAATGATATTAATTTCCACATAATTAATTTTCAATTTATGAGGTATCACTTAGTTAATCATGTTTGTGACACAATGATGTAAATTATAAAATAACTATACATTAAGGAAAAAACCATAAACCACCTACCTTGTAATTAGGATGGTCAAATAATCCAATATTGATATATTGTTTTTTCATGGTTAAGATAAATTGAAAAAAAACCCTGAAAATAATGAGAATTATCTCACATAAAGGTATAATATGAGATAGAAAAAGAACCCGAGAAATGATGATGAAATCATAGACTCACCGATACACTTCCAACATGATCAATGGCATGCAGAATAGAGACTTGAAGGAGGAAATATCTCCAATGATGGATGATAATATGATGAAATCATGTGGACACATGATGTGTATGAGGATAAGAAGAAGTGGTGGAATGTCTTTAATGAAGGGAGTAAAAAATAATAATTTTTCCCATTCTAAGAGATGTACTATTTTCCAATATTGTTTAGGAAAACATAAACTAACAGTGTAGACTCATCTTCCTAGGAACCACACCATTCATATTTATGTCTCATGGTTTTATTTAACCATGTCCCAATCATGTAGTGCTACTGGTTATGTGGAATTTACAGTATGGGATATGAGAACTATTTGGAAAAAAATGGTCAAGCCTGTACTAGTCAACCATTTACACCTGGAGATTGTCACATGGTTATTCATAAAAGGGATTACAGTTAAAAAAAATTATTTTTATGAAAATTGGACACATATTTGATCCTCGTGATTAAACTACCATGCACCAATTGGGTGCCTAATTTTATTCCACAAAAACCTGGTTGCTTTGGTGCTCAACTCCTCTAAAACTCAACCAATCTCTCAAGACACATACTATGGTGTAAACATTAACCAAAAACAACACATTTTCCTATTATGATGCTTGGATTTATATTCTTTTTGAGTTTCTTAGAGAACAACATGGCCACAAAATGGTAAAAATCAAATTACCTTGAAATTTCCATGGTCCAAAAACACTGAAAGCTAAACCCTCCACACCATAAAACTTATAATCTTCAAGAATCCTCGCTGAACTAAAAAGAAACAACCAACCTAATCGAGTCATGATGTTTGTTATACTATTTAGGTTTTATTCCCAAATTACCAATGCACCTTAAAGAATCTCGTTAAACATTTGGTACAAAATCCATTAAAACAAAAACCAATACTTATATTTAGTACTAAAACATCAATACAATTCTTACCCAATCTCATCTATCATGGGAAAAACCACTACATCATATAATTAACCCTTTATCCATTGTTTCCTACCACCATAGGTTATACCATATAATTTCACAACCCTGAGATGGTATCTCCACTGTTGGAATCACCTATTTACGCATGAACACAATATTCTAACAATGATAAAGGAATGGTCCTTAGTATGTTTGAATGGTTGAATCACAATAAACATAAATTAGTTTGGTAAAGAAATGTTTTCCAAACAAATCATCATCTTTATTAAACTTTAGTCGCCCCATCCTAATTACATTCCATTAGAAGCCACTTAGAAATATCTTGCAACAAAATGGAATGAATCCTGTCGAGCTACCTTGGTACGAATATAATAAACCTTTTCCATCATATATGGTTGATTAATTTTAGAAGCTAGATCCTTATTCCATTAAATTTGGGAACCAAAGAATCAATCTTATCAAGATCACAAAATCATGTAACCATAATCCTATGATTACTTTAACCAAAACATTCATTTCTATGATAATTCCCCAGAATGAACATGGGATTATTCCGAATCCATCACAATTTGATCATCACTATTAAAACATCACATACAAGCTTGATTGGATGTCTGGGGTAACTATAGAATCACAAAATGGAGTCTAATGAGCATATCCAAGGTAGTTATTAATTTCAAGTTTATCGGTGATACGTCAATACATATATAAGATGTCCACAAATTAGATCAATGAATGATCCCAAAAAAAATAAATTAAAAGAGATATATAGTGTCCATGACTCCATACAAGGAATTACTACATGGAGACCAAATTATCATTTATGACAAAACAATCCGCTACAAAAATAATTATTCTAGAGTATAACTCCCACAAAATCAATTTCTTGTAAAAAATGAAATTTTAATTTAGATCGGAATATAATAGATTCTCAACTAGTGTATCCTAGAAGATTCCAAAATAGAGGAAATGATCTTCACTAAGACAGGAGTGCACCAAGAGGATATATAAAATTACCAATATGACCTTAGACACTTCCATAACATCCAATACGAAGTTTTCACAATGTTTCCCAACAAACCATATCCAACTATATAAAGCAATTAGAAAAACCCCTAACAATTTATTTCCATTAGCGGAACATAGTTAATAATGTAAATTAATCATCAGTAACTGACCATAAATTCCTTACCATGATTCATGTCATACCAATATAAGAGTATCCACCATATTCTATCTTTGATTAATGATGTTTTGAATTTTTTGGTACATATCCACCCATTTCATTTCCATGATTCCTCATAATCACTAAAAAAAGTAAAAACATACAATCCCATTAGTAATTTAAAAATAAATGATAACCATTTAATAGTATTTCATTCATGGTTTTAAACCTTCTATATAAATGGACATACTGACTAGAAATTAAATTTTTATTAATCTATGAAATTTTTGGAAAATGTGGAAAACTGAACCAATTAATGACATACAATTAAGTGAAAAAAATAAATGAATGAGTTATTAAATTTTTGTTTAATCCTATTATAAACCTTACCTATATAAAGTTCCCATTTTAGAGTAGATTCATATGTGTTCGAGCATTCCATGATGAGATCTTAAAAATCATATTCCATGTTGTCCCACACATTAATAAATTATTCCACAATAACCTTCCATTCATTTAATACATGGGATAACATTAAATTTTTTCTATTGATACAATCACACTAACCCCATTTTATTTACACACGAAGGATCCTCTTTATCATCCATTCATATTAGTATTGTGTATCTTTGAGATTGAATTACTCCATTGACATTTCTCCCTTGGAATGCATGATGAGCTCCCAATATTTACTGCCTTCTCGAACCACCTCATTCATTGTGACTAAAGAATTTTCTCTCTCCTACTTCGGATGCGAATCCCCTGTCTTCCCATGACCATGTTTAGTTACATAGAATTCACCTCCCTCCTTTGTCTGGTTATTGTTCTGAGAAATTGTGTTATCTTTATCAACATGAATATGGAACTTCATATTATTTTTCATCATATTCATTTTGGAACATCTAGTTTCAATCTTCTTCGGTAAGTGAGAGTATTCCTTAGGATTTTTCTTTTTCTTTCCCTTTAGAAAAATATTGTATAAACACACATTTTTACATGATTGACGTGATGCTCCCCACCTTTGGAATGTCAGAGTCATCTGTTATTAAGAAAATAAACTCATCCAAAATCACACGATCCACCAACTAATTACTATGGTTCATAGGCAAGGACATAATTCTTTTACCAACTACTATTATGAAAATAGAAATCAACTAGAAACTTACATGGACACTAGGTTAAGATTCAATTTAGATACATGTGTAATTATCCTTTGATTCATACTCACATACATCATTTTCATTTGGGCTAAATTTATATACTAGACTGAACATCATTTCAAAACACTTAATATTTGATAGGTTGTCATCCTATGCAATCAGATGAGTCACATTCTTTCTAACACCAAGGTCACCCTACTTTATCAATTACAGATGATTCAAGTGTAATAGATGATGATTTAAATGACTATCTCAAGACACATACTGTTCATTGTACTATTTATCAACTTGACGTGTACTAAATATATCAACACATAATACACCAAGAATTCATCAACACGATGACATATCTTGTCACAAACCATCCTGGGTGCCCTGATAACCCAATGAATGATCCAAACCTGACATAGCCTGAAGGGCATTATTGATCCCCATGTGTAGGTGGCTAGCACTTGGAATCATACAATATACAAGTTGGAATGATTTTTTCCACAATAATGTGGAAGAAAAAGAAAACTAGAATGGTATGAATATTAAATAAAACACAACTGGAAGTAAAGTAACAGAATAAGAAAAGTTATAAAAGCATAATGTACGACAACCCAAATTACTGAACTGGGTAAAAAATAACATATCCCTAAAGACACAACTCACTAAGACCACTATTGAGTAGCTGGATCCACATCCATGTGACCCTTTTCCCTTTCTCAAACTAGGAGGAAGAATGTATACAAACACCCAATGGAAAAAAGATGGGTGAGCCTAAGCCTAGTAGGATACATCCAAAGATTCTAGAACAGATACCTAATATAGAATAACCAAATAAAATCATCCATTTTTCAAGATAAACCAGTTTGGAAATAAAAAACCATATTTAAAAAAACATGCTATACATTTTAAAAAATTATGTAAGTATACTTTTAAAGAACAAACATTAACTTAAAAGACATAATATATTTATAAAACAATGTCTTAACTAAAAAATTTATATAAAACAGTTTATATAAATTCAGCAAGAATTTAAAGAAATTCAAACAAAATTCGCATACATTTATATCCCAAATATAAATAAACAGGCAAGAAACACAGTCATCTACAAAAAGGTATGATTGTATTAACTAACTATATGATTCTTTAATCTCTATGTGGACCCACCAAAATGATTGTACTCACATCCCCCTAACACTAGAAAGTGACAACTCATCACCCTCCATTTTGGGATGTGGCCCATCATAAGTTTGTTTTAAAACGTTGTCACGGTGTTGAGTGTACCAAATTACTCACAAACTACAAAATTCTTGAATGTTATCTTACGCGATGGAAAACATATTTTATGACTTCATAAAATACAATAGATCTCGTTATTCTATTTCAAGAATTCAAATTTTGTTCCAATTAAACTCAAAATGGTTTTTATTCAAATACCTGACTACATGACAATATAAAAACACTTGGTTTCTAGCAAATCAATTAAATACATTTTTAATGAGTTTAAAATCTATTCAAAACCAATTCCATCCTTTTTGAAATTAAATTTGAAATTTAAATTCAAAAAATTAATTGAAAAAATTTCTATCAAATCCACATTTTAAATTAAAAATATATATTTAAATAAGCAAATTTATATAAATCCACCCCAATTCAGTGGAATTTTTGTTTTCCATGTTTTTTTTGTAAAATAATTTAAAAACTATAAATTCACTAGAATTGAGTTTTATCAAAGAAATTTTAAACAAGTTGACTGAATTGAATTTTAATTAGTAGTTGAAATAAATCAAGCAGTACAATTGTAATCAATTTTTCCAAATCAAGATGGAACCACCTACCTCTTTCTTGAAGAACGACACTAGAAATGTCACCATCCAATGAGAACAAAGGCGATTGAGATCTTGAAACCCAAACAAGAATAAAGATATGACACTATAGTAAATGGATATATGAATCCCAATATAATCCATTGAAAATTCAAGAGGAGATAGAGATATAAACCTATACACAAAGGGGGAATGCTTACCCATGAATCTCACCGTAAGAGAAATGATGATCCAAATCCAATTGGATCGATTCAAATTGAGGGGTGCAGCAAAAAATCACCTAAGAAGGGTCCTCAAGTCGAGAGAAAGGTAGAGTGATATAAGGAATCAAGAAAATATACACATGACTTAAATCTGGGAACTTAACAAGTCATGACATGTACCCAAAGATCATGATTTGTAGTCCACAATGGATAAGTTACGCCGAAAAACCCATTAACTCGGTAAAAATCCGTTATTTAACCACTAAAAAATGTGAACTTTAGGTACATGATGTGTACCTGCTCTAAAAATGAGCTCCCCATTCAAGGCTTGAATCCAGCAATCAATACATGATGTGTTACCCCAGTACATCGAGGTTAATTCATGTACACAAGGTGTACCTACTTTACAACCTTAAAAAAATCAGAAAATTACTTCTACAAAATTTTAATAGAAATGGGTCTTAGAATAAAGAAATATTACTCAATCAAGGTAACGAGATGTTACAATATCCCAACGATAAAAATATTCATCCCTAAAAATCCTATGAAAAATTTTCTATGCCAATAAGATGAGTCCACTTATCTCCCAGAAGTTCCTCTTGTTCCCAAACCTCGTGACTATTAGATCCATACTTAGATAGTACAAATACTGAATGTATCATCCTACCATGAAGTAACATGGCCTAAGAATCAACTACCCAGACTGGTCGGTCAACATAAAATAAATCAGGATCAATATAAAGATCACTCCAAATCAAAATATGTTATAGATCAGATGGATACATTCTCAGCTATGATACATAAAATATGTCATGTATCAATGTTAGATGCAGTGAAAATTATAAATTTTAAGCAAATTTCCACACATTATCAATAACCTAAAAAGGTCTCACAAAGAGTGGAGAAAGCTTCCCCTGTCTCTCAATCCATTGATGACCCAACAAGGGTGACACCTTCAAGAACACTGGATCACCATCTTAAAAAATCCAAAGATCTTTGGAATCGATCATTAAATGACTTATATCATCTTTGTGAAATGAAAAACCTCCAAAGAATCAGCTGAAACTTGTTTTTCATCACATTCACCAAGCTTGGTCCAACCAGGGATCTTTCAATCACCTCCGACCAACACAATGGATATTTACAAGGCCATCCATACAAGGCCTTAAAAGGTGTCATTATGATTGCGTACTAGTAACTATTGTTTTAAGAAAACTAAATCATCCCTATGTGATCATACCAAGCCCCGCAAAAGTCTAGAACATAGGCACAAAGCATATCCTCAAGAATCTGTATAACTGTTTCTGATTGGCTATCCGCCTACGTATGGTAGGCCATTCTCAAACGGACCTAAAATCCTAGCGCCTCCTGAATGCCTCTCCAAAAGAGAGAATTATACTAAGGATCCCTATCAAATACTATAGCAGAGGGAACTCCATGAAAGATAATAATCTCTTTTAAATAGTGATTTACAATGTCCTAAACTTTGGTTGCATCTTGAATGAGTATTATGTGTTCCAACACGGTGGACCTATCAATCACAAACCATATTTCATCATTCATTATTAGTTATGTGGATACCAAACCAAAAAAGTCTATAGAGATCTCATCCCCCTTCCATGTAAGGAATGTAATTGGCAGAAGCAATCCCGAAGGTTTATGGTGCTCAACATTCACTTGGTGGCATGTATAGTAATGAGAGACAAATTCAGAACTGTCTTGTCTCATACCTGGCCAGCAGAACTACCGCATCAGTACTTATAATATCTTAGTCGTTCTTGGGTTTAAAACCCACGAGGAGTTATGAAAACATCCAATAGATATCTTCTTTTCCTATAACAGAACAGCAAAGCGATTTTGATAGCATTGAACACCCAATTTGTAGAACTACCATCGAGAAACTGTCTACCCACCATAAAGGGAGTTTCTAGTGCTGCAGAACTAAACATCAAGCTCTTAATCTGGAAGAATCATCTTGATAAAAGTATAATTCAACTAAAAACTAGAAAAAGAAACCTAAAAACTTTCCTCCTACACTCTAATATTTATCTTTTTAAAGAGAACCATCAAAATCCACTCTTCTAAGGATTCTTTCACTACATCGGTCAAAAGATACTTTCTTAACACAATTTCAATGGCATTCTGTTTCCCTGAGGTATAGAAAATGTCAACATCAGAAGACAGTATGTATTCCTCCCAACACATCAGTCGAATATTCAAATATTTTTATGGAGAATATATAACTCACATTTTCGTGGTCTGAATACACAATAAACCATTCACCAAAATGATAGTGACACCTACTCTTAAAAACATGCATCACTACTGTAAGTTCTAGTTCATGGTTTGGATAATTATTCTCGGGTGGCCTACGGTGAAAAGTTTTATAAGCTACTACATGACCACCATGTATATGAACATAGCCCAAGCCTGAACATGATGCATCACAAAAGGCCACAAATCCCTCTCTGGCATTTGGAATAGTCATAATGGGCGCATCAGTCAAAAT
Source organism: Viscum album (assembly GCA_963277665.1). Classification (NCBI taxonomy): domain Eukaryota; kingdom Viridiplantae; phylum Streptophyta; class Magnoliopsida; order Santalales; family Viscaceae; genus Viscum; species Viscum album. The sequence continues at coordinate 1,377,307,015 of OY728132.1, read as the reverse complement.
AAATTTCATCTCAATAAAAGAACTCTGAAATTTATCATCCCATTAAAACGTTAACCAGCTCTAATTCAGATAATTCATTAGAGAATCTTGATTCGACAATTCTTTCAAAAACCAACGGTAATATCCGGATAAGCCTAATATGCTATAGATCTCGATGGAATTTTTTGGTTTTTCCCATTTCATAATTGCCTTCAACTTTTCAGAATCAACTGATACACCCTATTCATACACCACATGTACTAGGAATTTTACTTCCCAAATGTAGGAAGCACTATTTGAATTCCTATCATAATGTTGTGGTTTCTCAGTAGACTGAAAATTGTTCTCAAATTTTGCACATCATCCTTCTCGGACATGGAGTTTACAATAATGTCACCAACAAAGACTACCACAATGGTATCATGATACACAGGTAAAATATTTTCATTAAGGCCACAAAAACAGCAGAATAATTGGTCATCCCAAAGGGCAGAACATGGTACCCATAGTGGCTATACCTGCTCTAAAATACGGTTTTATGAATGTCATATTATTTTATCCTCAACTGATGGTAACCCTATTGATGGACTATATTCAAAACCCACTTCTCCCCTTCTAACTAAAAAAACATATTGTTAATCTGTGGCCACATATATTTTTTCTTTATTGTAACTCGGTTCATTTTTCAATAATCGAAACACAAGAAATGATATCCACCTGCCTTCATCTTGGTGAGAACTGGCACTGCCCAAGGTGAGACACTCGAGCAGATAAATCATTTCTCAAGAGTATCAAATAGCTAGTACATCAGATCTTTTAGTTCAGCTAGATCTATTCAGTAAGAGGTAAAAAAGACTAGTTGTGTTCCAAGCATTGAGTCAATATAAAACTAAACCTATCTCTCTGGTGGTAGACCAAAAAAATCCATAGGAAAAATGTTAGAAAACTCAACGTCAATGAGAGGACGATCACCACACATTGAATATAATTGAAAATCAAATGAAAATACTAATATCATTATCAAAAATTCTGAATAAGAAGGTCTTGTTCTTCTCAACCATGGGTCCTAATCTCCAAGGAAAATAAGAGGCACACCACTTATTCTAGTAAGGTAGACACGTTGAAGATAACAATCAATTTGGGCTTTGATGGAAATGATCCAATCCATCGTAGATATTTTGTCAATAAATTTAATATCAAGACCCAGGAAACACCAATCTAGCTCATCAATTGATAGGGAGCATACATAATCATGACTAAGGACAGCCTATTATATTTTAGTACCTAGGGGTGTATTAATTTCCATTTCACAAGACAGTTTCTCTATAGAAATATTAAGAATATTTATAATACCGGTTTAAATTAATGTGTGAGATAAACCCATATCAAATTGGGAAGCTTCTAATGATATTGAAATGGTAATGGTACATCTCATAGTCATTGGACCCATGTTTTCTTCCTCTTGTGTCTCTTCCACTGTGTGAAGAATCTTCATTTAGAATGCTTGTGGTTGGAATTTTTTTTTACATGAACCATTTTAATTCCCCACATTTCTAGGAGAAGTTAAAAATCATGTCCCACTACACAATGGAGACAAGTGATGGAAGTCCCTCTATAAGTTCCATGAACTTCCGTAGGAATTTCATTCATTGGGTGCCTCAGTGAAAACCCTATTTGAATGTAATCTCTTTCCACACTGATAGAAAACTAAGGAACTTACTCTTGGAGTAGTATGAGGTCTCGAATGACTACTACATCATGAAATTTCGTGAGAATCATCATGCTTCCATTTTAGTTTGAAGGAACCAATGCTGCCATTGGGTTAAAAAGGAACACTCTTCAGCCATGAAATCCATGCCTAGAATATCTCAACCAACATCTCTCTATCCAACACATCCGTATAAGTGTGAAGCATAGAAAGAAAACCTAAGAACATATATATGGACGAATTCCTAACTCTAAACATTGATCCTTCATCCTCTAATTAGATAAAATATGAAGAGAAAACTGTAGCAACTCAACAAAGTGATTTGAATACTCAGTCATGTTTATTTTTGGCATGCTCATGATTGAATAATTCAATAGCCTGAGCCAACATCATTGACTCTGGAATGAAAAGGTTGGTGAAAAAATATTTTAGTATTTCCACTATAATCCCTCATGTTACCCTACCATAACCATTGTTTCCACTGTCTCCTACTCAGTCCCTCTAGCATGAAGGTGGCACACTTCACCCTGATCACATACGGTGTCTCTAAGAACTCATACAGACATTTTATCTTAGCCAACCATTACTCAACATGTTTAGCGTCAGGGTAACCCTTAAATATTAGTGTCTTATATTGAAGAAAGTCTTTACAATGATTCTAAAGATCATCCCCCTAAAGTTCGACATCTAGATCCTGAGTGGTAAAAAAAGGTGGTTCTTGTCCCATAGCATGGATAGTGTGCACAAAAACCTCAACTAGATTCAGATTAAAAATAGGATATTCATGATGAGGGTCAGCAGAAACCTTTTCCTGAATCTGAATTTCAAATATTTTCAGTAGCAAGATGATACAAAACATCATAATATAAAAGGAAGACATTAGATTAACATTCAAACTAAGAAACAAGAGAGAATAAAAATTTTCCATAGATGGAAAAATATGATCTAGATCTATCTCTATCCAAATCTCAACAAGGAAAACATTATATCTAAAGTAGATGACATATTTCATTAACCACCACTGATGAATCAGGGTTTATCATGGTGCGATTTGGCCAGAAACTCATTTCCAACTACCTCCTATGCCTTGAAGAGACTTCAAACAATATATTGTTAGAAAGGAATGATATTGAACACCCTGCTTGGATTCCAATTTGAACAAACCAGTCTTGGTACCTAGGTAACTTGATAACTAAGTCGACCTTGACATATCTCAAAGTTTCTTCCCAATCCACATGTGTCGGCGAATACCCCTTGGAATCATACTACATACAAGTGCGAACTATTTTTCCACAAGAATGAAGAAGAAAAATAAAACAAGAAAAATATGAATATTGAATGAAAAATATAATGAGAGTGATGTACCATAATAAAAAAAGGAATAAATTCCCAAATTACGACATCCAAAAGTACTAAAAAGGGGAAACAAAACCTAAATTCCTATGTAAACAACTCACTAAGACCATAGTTCAGTACCTGGATCTACCTCTAAGTGACCATTTCCCCTTGCTCTAACTTGGAAGAAGAAAGTATACAAACACCAGAATGGAAATGTATTGTATGAGCCAAATAATACTAGGATTCCACCAAAGATTCTATAACACAGTCCAAACATTGATTAACAAAAATAGATTTATATTTTTAGGATAAAAAGGTTTGGATATGAAAAATAATATTCAAACAAAACCATCTATTCATTTTAAAAAATGATGGAAGGTACTTTTAAATAACATGATTACATTAGAAGAGTTTGAATATTTATATTACAATGGATTAATTAAAATATTTATATAAAATATTTTGTATAAATTCTATAGAAATGTAAAGCTGTTAAAACAATGTTGGAAAACATTTTTAACTCAAATATAAATAAAAAAGAGAGAAACTTGGTCATCTTCCAAAAGGTATGATAGTATTATATAATTGTAGGATGCCAAACATTCTAATTAGACACAGCAAAATGATTATACTCACATCCCCTAACACTGACCAGAGGAAACTCATCACCTTCTCATCAGGGATGTGACCCAGTTCTGGTTTGTATTAGAATGTTGTCATAGCTTAGAGTGTATCCACATAAATCACTAATTACCTATGGCATGAATGTTATCTTACATGATGGAAAAATTATTTTAAGAATTATTAATATAAAATAAGTCTCCTTCTTCCATTTCAATAATACCAATACATTCCCATTTAAATACAAAATGATTTTTTTTCAAAAACATTCATCTTTCATAAGAAAAAACCACCAGGTTTCTATCAAATCATTTTATTCCATTTTCATTTTTTTGAAATCCATTCAAATCCAAATCTATCATTTTTGAAATTAAATTTGACAATTAAATGAAACAATTTAATCGAAAAAAATCTATCAAATCCACAAATTAAATTCAATAAAAATTAATTTACCAAAATTTCTATAAACCCACCCCAATTCAATTAAATTAGGGGTTTTACAAATTTTTATGCCAAAACCATTTTCAATATCCCAATTCACTAGAATTGAGTTTTATCAATGTAATTTAAAACATGTTGTAATAATTGAATTTAAATTATATGTTTAAATAAATCATGAAATAAAATGGTAATAAATTTGATAAAATCTGGATGGAACCCCTACCTCTTTCCTAAATAACGACACTCTCAATGACAGATGCCAATGAGAATGAAGGTTAAGGAGATATTAAAACCCAACCTAGTATTAAGATCTAACAACATAGGGAATGGATCTATCAAACCCAATTTGATCTATTTAAAAAACAAGAGGATATAAAGAGGGAAAGATGAAGAATGAGGGAGATTGCTTACCGAGGAATCACACCGCAAAAGAAACGACGATCCAAAGCTGGTCAGATCATTATAGAAAGAGGGGAACCTCTAAAAATCACGAAATAATGGTTATGGAGTAGAGAGAAAGGATGAGTGATGGAATTAATGAAGAAGAAAAAATTCACACGGGTGACATAAATGTGGTTTTGGGTTGAGTCACAATGTGTACACAAGATCCAAGACATGTACTCTATGGTAGATAAATTACGACAAAAAACCCATCACCTTAGTTAAATATATACTATTTAACCCCTACATGATGTGTACCTTAGGTGAACAATGTGTACCATAGGTTCACGATGTGTACCTCAGGTGCATGATATGTACCAACTCATAGTGTGATCTCTCAATTCAGTAATTTAATATAGAAACCAGTACATGTCGTGTAACCCTAGTACACGGTGTGTAACTCTACTACATAGTGTGTACATCGAATAAATGAGGTGCACCTACTTTGCAGCTTGAAAAAACTAGAAAAATTCTCATAAGGAATATTAACGGAATTGGAACGTAGAAATAAGGAAGTCTTACTAGATCAAGGTAACATGATGCTACACAGAACATAATACCATCCATAGGCCCAATAGATCGATGAATCTATTACGTGATGGTCCATACATAGTATTTATGTCAGTGTTATATTATTCTATATGATTTTTAACTTAGATGATGACATACCAATTCTTCTATCACTAAAGAAGATGAATACATGTCACATGAACTACCAAGCAGTTGACCATACCCTAGACATGTCTTGCCTTCTAAAAATGCGAAGTACATGATGCTCACACCCAAAACATGGGTCAATTTACCACATTACCACCCATTCTTATTGGGTGTCATATTAAAAATTAAGAGTAATTGTCAAGAAAAATAGAATGAGAGTGACCACCCACATATGAAACACATTATAATCATTTTTTGTTTTAATAATTTCCATGGGTGATATGTGCACAAAGATATCCCATTACTAAGGAATAAGTGTCAACCATGTAAATAGGTCACTGCATAAAAGGTCATTTAGTTTAATGCCTGAATATCTATATCAACATAATAGATAGGTCAAAGAGATCAATGATTAATATACACATTCCCATTCATGGTATAACTTATAAAAAGATTTAAACTGTCCTAACACGAGGGTTGAAAGAAAGAACACCATGAAATGTTTCATTTCAACTAATTTATTTATTTACATTTAATGTTTAATCATTTTAAAGTCTCAATTAAAACGTCATGTACCAATCGTAAGGAAATTTTTCTTTTTTACTTAATTTAGCTAACTTCACAAGGCACAAATGAAATCTCAATCATAATTCATTTAAAATTTTAATTTTTTCCTTAAATGATATAACCATTAGATAGTTTATCGTATAAATTCCATTTTGAACCTCATTTATTTATTCATAATATTTCACAATTTGGGTTTTTTAAATATAATTTGAATTCAAATTTATAAGGAAAATTACCCATTAGTTTGTAATTAGAATTTTAGTTAACAAACACCTCATACATGTATATCTCAAATCTAGCTAATAGGTTAGTTATAACTCCAAAAGGGTGCTAGTTTTTTAATATTCCATTGTACATTTGTATGTGAACCCATATAAGTGGTTGAAAACATTTTGTGTAACCATATGTATAAAAAATTGTCATACCCTCGTGGGTTAATCAATAATGAATAAGATATAATGTAACAAATGAGGGTCATGTTACACCACTCTATGTTCATCTAAATCCAACCAAACTAATTTTAAACATTAAAATTCTAAAACACACTTAGTGGGACAATAATGTATAAAGAATAATATTATCCTGACTTACATGGGTTAGGACAACAATAAAATGCATAATAATTCAATTCATATAATATTTATGTTTTATCAGGTTATAAATTTATAAATTTATGCCATGGTTTTTCAAACTCATATTCAACAGTTTGATAATATGGGTAACAATTTTCTCATTATTTAATTCAATAGTTAATTTTATATATTGAAATTTGGATCCCAATTAATTACAAATAATACGGTTCTTCACATAAAACCTATGGTGCATAGATAAAACATTTCATGATTGGTACGATAATGTTCCACCATCAGTATCCACTGGGAGAAAAATATTTAGGTAGATGTAGAAAATTTAATATCCAATTGTATATCAACATTTATAACTAAAAATTCAATAACCTGAAGTATGTATATGGAAACAATGGAATTAATTACATCACCATGGTTGGGAAAGAGACAAGATATATTAACTTGTAGAGTGGAAGAAAATCACATATTTATACTCTATAGGAAATCAAGACCATTAACCCAAAAAACCTAAGAATAACACTCAATGAACATATCATTATATATGGAAGACTAAGAATGCAACCAACATGTCGTAGAATATACATTGAATGTGAATCTCTATGTTTCTATAATGATGGATGTAATTATAATTCTTTTCCATACCTGAATAGGTGTAAAATAATAAAAACCTCATAAACTAGTAATTGATGTAAATTACACTAATCACCCATGGTGAAATCCATGTAAACTATGAAAATGAATATTGTGAACAATAGTCCAATACATGGCCACTAGATCTTTTCCTTATGCTTCTGGTGATTAGTCTAAGACATAACAATTTACCAAGGTACAAAAAATTCCATATATCTTTTATTTCAACCCAAAAATAATTAGTAAAAAATTAAAATATACCCCTCTGATACCACATTGTAACATTACATCTCAGGAGACCTTGAAACAGTGCCCCGAGCAAGTCATTCAGATTGTCTCAAGCATACCACCCTGTATGCCAGAGGTTACTAACAATAAGCACGGTTCTAACAGTGGTATGTTTGGTAGAATAAACCCTCATGATCATATTATAATAGAGGTAAATATGATAATAAAAATTTTCAATAAAATATAGTATAAACACCTGAAAAATTCCAACGGAAGATAATAATAACTGATAAAATAGCCAACATCAAATGTTAAATGGTGACTAAATGTATAAGTGATGTAACATAAACTAAATTGAAAAAAAATCAATTTTTTTTAAAATACTAAATAATATATATATATATATATATAGAAAATTAAAAAAATCCACATGGGATAACTCCATGATCATTTTGAGATCCAAATCTATATTTCACTTCTCATCCCCCAAGGACAAAAGAAACGAAAATGCATATCCCATAAACATGAACATTTAATAATGAGCTATCTTCAGGTATGAAACTGTAATGGTATACCAAAAATGTTGTGAGATATACTCATTTACAAAAATTCCTATATTTATCCAATATGTGAATATAAAATATACCAGTGTACATGTATATGAAATAATGTAGGAAAAAATAAATAAATTTAACAAGTTAAGCTCAGGTTCCGCAGGGACAACTAGATAACCATAAATTCCACTTCCTATGCCATAATATCTCCAAACATTCCTAAATTTATATATATATTCCTTAGATATTCAATTGAATTGATATTCATGCATCAGTGTGTTCTAGAGGTTTAATTTTCTGGTATCCACCTAAGAGATAATAATATTGATTTTCCAATTCTAATTAAGGGACCACATGCCCATGTATCAAAAGTCTTGGGACCCCATACCCAAGGATCATATTACCATTATTAAATTATATAATATTTTTAACATTCTATATAATGGAAATAATTATATTAATCTACTTAATGGATTTGACATGAAATTCTCGACAACCTGTAACACCTTAACTTCAGAAGCCCAAAGTCTGTGTATTATTCTATTACATTATCATTATTACAAAGAACCAAATCTCGAAGGACTATTCAGTTTATTATCATTGGAAATATTTATTACATAAGTAAGACCCATAATACATTAGTAAATATAAATTACAATAATGATGAAAAAATAAATGAAATAAACTACATCCTTGAAATATTATTAAAATAGATCTTCTTCTTGACCGGGATAAATGAAACATAATAAGGGTGAGATCAAATGATTTTCAAGGGTATGTAATGTAGAATAACTAATGAATAAATGAGAATAAATTAAAATTAAATAGTAAATAACTAATAATAAAATCCTTTCAAATGATAATATATATAAAATTCATATGGAAATATAAAAAAAGTGAAACTCATTCCATTTAATAAATGTACTGAGAAGGATATGTGTCCATAGAAATGTTGATTAAAAATATCATGGATGGATAATAACTAGAACTAAATGAGGGAAATTATTTATCAATGGAAATCATGTCTATGAAAAATGAAAACTGGTATCATTAATACCTTTCACATTATGGTTTAAAATTATTTGTTGAAACTCATTTAACATGTCCAACTTATTTTTCTCATGAGAACATGTCGATACATCGAGGACCTATATAAAGTCCAAGATCCAGCTATAATTTAAAAAACATATAATTACCCATATTTAATAATAATAATAATAATAATAATCCTTATACATAATCATATTTAATGAGACAAACATATTTATTATTTAATACCTAGTTAATCAAATAACTGTCAAAGTAAACACCGTATGTAAAATTGTATACTGTTTAGGAACTAATAATATACATGTTATAATAATATAAATATTCAAGTATATTTACAATGAAAAATGATTACAAAAAAGTGATCATTTTGGGATAATTTTAAAAATCACAAAATGATGTGAAATTGATTGATAATCATTAAGAATATTCTTGAGAAGAATAATCCTTAAACATTACAAAGTGTCCCATACCACTTTGAGAAATTGTAATCATAACATACAGAATGGTATGAAATTAAATGAAACTTATTGTATCATGAGAATAAATGGATTCATGATATAATAATAAAAAGGTTGTATATATGCCAAATAAATGTGAATTTATACATAATAACCAATAAGCCTCGATGAATTGTAAATTGAGATAAAATTTCCTTACCTTAAACATCATTCTGTTGTGTGGTAATTATCCTCATTTTAATTCGTTTAAAATATGTTAATAAAAAATATAATATGTATAATAATTTTTATATTTCTAAATATTACCTGTTTGTTAACTAACATTTATTAATTTTATAATTTCAGTGGTTAAATATTGAGTTTTCTCGAGTAAGTTTTAACATGTTATTTTTTTTTTCATTATTTATATCACAGATTCATCATCTATAGAATTTATAGAATGAATTAATTATAATATATATTTAGTATATATTTATTTATAATGTTCTATAATAATTAGAAATTAGAAATGAGTTGCATCATTCCTGGAGATGGTAGGCCGTAAGTACACATGACAAATACTTGATTTTATTTATTGTATTAAATTAATGAATAATAAATGATACATATGTGTATTATACTAACATTATCATATATATGTAATACATGTTACATATTTCTGTTAAAAAAATACTTTATACATTCCACATATGGCGTGAACGTGTCATATCGCTTTAAGGGGGTGGTATTCAACATTTCCTCAAATTAAATTATGATATTTACACAAAATGAAAAGAATAAAAAAATGGTATAGATAAAAAATATAGAAGAGTAGATACATTATATATATATTTTTTATATCATATATAAGTATACTTTCAATCATAATGGACATGATGATAGGTGGTATGGGAAAAATGAACAGTAATTATTTCATGAGGCTGAAGTTCACCATACACAGAAAGAGTATGTTCGTTACCCATTAGACGGAGGTGTGTGTATGTGTAGGTGTAACTATTAAAATAAACAAATCCTAGTATATTTTTTATACTTTTTTATTATTTAATAATATAGTAATATTATTATAGGGATTGTATATTGGAAATGAAACAAAACATCTTAAGAAAAGATGTTTTCTCTTAATGGGGTAACTTCTTTTAATTTATACAAAAACGATTCCTTGGAAGGATTTCTGCCCCAAGGGATTATTAAAGGTACATGGGAAGGAATTTGGGAAGATTTATAGGTAGATAATGGACTAAACTGAGTGGTTTTAGATGCGTGATGAAGTGGGTGAGGTGGTGACCTTTAATAGGGAAGGAAAAGGACTCATATGGAATATTTAGAAACAAGTTAAGTGTACGAATGTTATTACCTAAAAAAGGTCATAAAAAACAAACCAAAAAAAATAATGTATGGTGTATGACTGATATATGTACATAAAATAAGTTTTATACAACTGGATAGGTCATTTGGTCCCCTATGTTAAATGTTTAGTTCCTTATTAACCTTAATTTTTTCTTTAATAATTGTAATTAATTTTAATTACATTGACTAATATTTTTTGAAAAAAATATGAAGTTATTATAAATTATTATTATTAAAAATATGGAATAAATTTTTCCAAATTCAAATCATAAAAGTGGAATAATTTAATTAAAATTATTCCCCATAAGGGGTAAGACAACACATGGTTTTAAAGTAAAACTTTCAAAAGATTACTGTGCTTTTATATAAAATTTTAAAGTTAAATTGTTTATAACATCATAATTTGGATTAATTGATAAAAATATTATATAATTAAACTTTAAAACCAATATAAGACATATTATAATCTTTTAAATAACTCATTTGAAAAAGTAGTTTTCAACTAAATTGTAGTATTTGTAAACTATTCGTTAAAAATGATATGTTTCTGAAAAATATCAAAAGTTTTCCATAAGCAAATTATTATTTTTACATTTCAAATGCGAATTTTATTATGACATATTAAATCAATTAAAGTGTCAAAATATATATATAATATGGGTTCCCCATTAAAAATCGGTATAATTACCTTTATAACAATATTGATTTTTATATGTAAAATAGGTATTGTTTTTATATTGTTCATATAATACAAAATGGATGTATATCAAAAATATTTTATTGCATATATAAAATATATATTTCATTAAATTTATTCACCCATTGTAATTAACTATTTTTATTATGATAAAACTCTTTTAGGTGAACAAAAATATAATATTTCTTTTTATATCCAATTGTTTCTTATTTTCATTTCTCATTAGTTAGTAACAAATGAATTAATTTAATATTTATACAAACCATTAATTTTCATAATTTATTTTAGATGATTCATAACAACTATATTATATCTTATTATATTAAATAATAATATTTGAATAATATATTACTGTTTGTAAAACTCAGTCTTTTGTATAACGCAAGCCATCAAAAAATGTCCCTCTTGATTATAACACATGCTGACATGGTGGATCATGAAATGAATAATATAAAATATATGAAATTTATTTAAAATATAAATTATATTTTAATTTATCATTTTATTATACCCCCTTATGTTATTAGTGTCATGTGTCATACACCTTATCGAATCCTTTTTTCATACTCTATAATTTTTGGGTGTTACATTCTCCGTATATTAATTAAATTGTTTCTTCACAATTTAATCCTGACCTCAGTAATATATGGATTTAAAATAAACTATTATTGAAAGACCCACATTGTAACAATAGTTAATATTACACCTTCATAATAAGAGAGAATAGAAAGTAGAATAGTCATGTAACTAGGTTTCCTAATAGGAGAACATGGGTGGGGAATAAAAACATGAATAGGGAAGTATAAGTCCAACATTAAAGTTTGGATGGAGAGTGCTAGAGAACATGTTAAGATGAATGCTGTTAACTAAAAAACCATAAACCCTAGGTTGGTGTAAATGTCATTGATATCATAAAAAATTATGATAATAGTAAAAAATTCAAAATCATTTTTTCTATATTTAAGCAATTATTTCAGTCTATAAGAACATAAGTAAATATACATTTCTATGAACATAAAATTTTCCTTTTATTACACCTTGAAAAATTTCTACTTCATCTCTTAGTATATGATGCATCATATGTCGATGTAATACATTATCCTCTAAAAAATAATCCAATAATCATCTTACTTTTTTAATAAATTTTTATCCTTTCCAATAGATTATGATCCAATAACCTATAAAAGAGAGAAATTGTTTTTCCAAAATTAACTTACCATTGGCCTTCAGTAATCATATAGTGCATAAAAATTTTCACCTTCCAAATATTTGAATAACTTATTAATGTATCCTCTTAAAATATAGTAATAACTCAAATCACAGTATAAACATATTGGAAATGTGAATTCATACATATTCCGTAAGTAACAGACACGATAATGAATATAATCCTTAAATTCAAATGTGTTGTAAACTTCTTTAGTTATGGAATATACCACTTACTGACAAGTCAATAATCAATTCCATGGTTTTCATCACTTTTCCTAATCAATAATTTATTTACTATTATATCTACATCAAAAAAATATTAAGGGATCTCATTCCCTCGATGATCTATTTTAAGAAATGTTTAATTTTATACTAAATAACTTTTCTAGGCACCGTTCATATTATGGTCTAAAATCCTTAATTAAAAAGTACTACAATAAATACTTACATATTCCATAATTAATATAACCAGTACATTGCTGAAAAAATATTAAAATGAAATAATTCAAGAATATAAAATTTAATCATTCCCCTTTATGTTCGGCAGTAGAATAACTTCACCATTATCTAATCGCCTCATTTAAGATATATTCTTTTTATTCTTGAAACATTTATTTTCATAGTTTCACATATCCTTGTAGTTGAATCATTGGACATTGGAAACCATTTTATTACCCCTGAAATCAAAAACAGAATGTCACTTTTCTCCACACATATTAAAAACTCACATTCCCTTCATGAAAATACCAGAGTGTTTCTTATCATAATTATCACATATTGGAAAATCTTTCTTTTCCATCCTCTTTTTTGATTTATATTCTTTACATAGTTTCGTAGATGTCTTATTATTGTCTTTGTATCTTGAGAATTAATAGGACATGGAGAATTATTTTCCTATAACATTGTCACGTGATAGTATGTCTTTATATGATGATAATGATTAGGAGACAATTTCCCTTTGAAATATTGTCTCAAGACCTTGAATGATTTCAAAATTCGTACTCTTTGAACCACTTGCAATGACGAGGTTCACATTCCTTCTAAAAAGGGCCATTTCTAAACAATGGAATATACAAGAGTATATAATAATTTAATGAACATTGTAAAACTATAAATATGTTATATAATAAAACATAAATTTATGCTTTGTAAATTCTAGATTCATAAACATTGGATACTTTTGAGAAAATATTACTTATAAATCTTTTATAATGGTAATTAAATAAAAAGATAATTAAACTATGCATATACCCTATGAGTGTCAATCCAAGTGCATAGTAAGACACGTTTTCATGTGTCAGGTTACACTGAGTATGGTCCAGAACACCATGTCGGAGTTATTACACCAAGGAACATCTATGCCAGAACCACAATCATTCGCAGTATGTAAATAAGCATATATAGATAAGAATATAAAAATAATCACTATATTACCAAAATTCTATGATGTTCATATATACTTATCCTAAATTTATAACATAGAGTTTTGATTCAAAATCTATGTCTTCTAAATCTAGTTTCCATAGTTGCTACTAAACCTCCTTTAATACAAACTGTAACACCTCGTCCCCAGAATCTCGAATCCAGTGGATTATATTGTTTCCTATGAATGATTAAAAGGAATCAAATCTGAAAGTAATAATTAGTTTATCAATCTTATAAAGACATATTTTTCCCACGATACCCCTAACACATTGAGAAATGAAAATTACAACCATGATAGATAAATATATAAAATAAACTATATCCTCCAAATCTTACTAAAATATATCTTTTTCATAACCTGGAGAAATGAAACATAATAGGGGTGAGATGAAATGATCTGTAAGGGTATATAAGTAAGAAAAAATAATGAATAAATCAGAATAAATTAACATTATATGGTAAATCATTGAAAACAAATTCCATTTAGATAACTATATAAGTAAAATTCAATATGGTAATGTAAGAAACTGAAACTCATTCCATTTAATCAATGGAACAAAAATGAAATGTATCCATAGATATATCGATTCAAGATATCATGGATGATTAATTACATGAAATAAATAAGGGAAATTATTTTTTAAGTGATGTAATTTTTGAGGTACATGAAAACCTATACCATCAATATCGTTCACAAGATGGTTTAAAAATTACGGATAGAATCCTGCTTGATTTGGATAACATATTTGTCTCAGGAAAACCTATCAATGCATCGAGGAGCTATATACTATCCGGGGTCCACCCATAATTGATAAACCAAATCATTCCACGTATTGATAGAAAAATCCTTATTAATAACCGTGTTGAATGAGAAATAAATATATATAATTTATTCCCTCATTAATCAAATAATTGTCAATGTAAACACTCTTCATAAGATGGTATATTGTTTAAAAAATAAAAATATTCATTGTAGAAGAATAAGGATATTATAGTAAATTTAAAATGTAAAAATTATTGCAAAAAATATTATTTTTTTTGAGATAATGTTAACAACCCCAAAAGGTATCTAGATTGCAGAGATAATCAATAAAAACATTATTGAAAATAATTTTCGTTAAACATTCGAAAAGTGTCTCATAACACATTGAAATATTTTAATCATAATATCCATTAGGTACGACATTATATGAAACTTATAATATCATTAGAATAATGCGATTAATTTTATTATAAGAAAAAGTTAGTATATATAACAAGTAGAAGTGAATTAGTGGATAATAACATATAAGTCTCAATGAAATGTAAATTGAGATAAAATTACCTTACCTTAACCTTATATTTGTTGTGTTGTCGTTATCATCTTGTAAAATGGTTTAAAATATATTACTAACTAATATGATAATTATAATAATGTTTATAATACCATGTAATAACTTTTTATAAGATTTCATTACCTTACTATTAACAATCATTATTTAACTTCGTTATTTTGGGAGTTAATTGTCTAGTTTTTTCGAGTTAGTTTTAACTTGTTGTTTTTTATCATTAATTAGATCATGGTTTCATCATATATACAATTAAAATAATTTATTAATTATCATATATAATCAGTATATATTTATTTAGAATAATATTTAATAAGTGGATATTATAAATTAAGTGCACCATTCATGGATATGGTAGGTCGTACATACGCATGAGTGCTACATTCAATGATTTATTGTATTAAAACAATGAAAAAATGATAAATATGTATATTATAGTTATATTATGCTATATATGTTATATATTTTTCATAAGATTATTATAATCATCCATTATATGTTATATGTATGGAATGAACGAGTCTTGTCACTTTGAGTGGGAGGTAGTCCACACTACCACAAATGAAATTATCATATTACACATCTTGGAAAGCATAAATAAGTGTTATGAATTACAATTACAAATGTGTAATGACATTATAAAAATCATATGTATCATATATAAACATATCGTCCATCATAATGGACTCCATAACAGATGGTAAGGAAAAGATGACCAATCACTGTTTCATGAAGCAGTAGTTCTCCATACATAGCAACAATATGTATATTAGCTATTAAATGGATTTGTGAGTGACTACAGGTATACATATTAACATAAAAATGTTCTAGTATAATTTGGATATATATTTTTTATGTAATAATAGAAAAGTAATCATATAGGTAGTGGAAAATATAAATGAAACTAAAATTATTGAGAGAATATGTTACCTCCTAATCGGGTAAATTCTTTTGGATTATTCAAAAAGGATTACTTTGGAGGATTTATGAAAAATGGGAGGATTTTAAGTTGAATATAGGGGTTTGGGGAATCATTTTGGGAAGATTTTGGAAGAATATAAGTTGTTTTACACATAATAAAAAGTTTTAAAGGTGGTGACATTTTAGGGGGATGAAAAAAGAATCACTTCGCATTTTTGGAAACAAATTCTGTGTACACATGTTCTAATCTATAAAAAACCAATCCAATACTAAAAATACTCAATAATGAAATTTTTATGGCCAATATATTTATAGAAATAGGTTTTTTGAAAAGTGGATCGGTCATTTGGTCCCTTATGTTAATGGATTAGTCCTTTATTATGTTAAATTTTCCCTTAATAATTGAAATTTATTATAATTGCATTCACTAATATTTTTTACAGAAAAGTAAGTTTATGTTTTTATAAATTTAAATTATTCTTATTCCAAATATGGAATTAATTTTTTGAAATTAAAATCAAATAATCTGAAGAAATTAATTAAAATTTCACCCCACAAGTGGGACGACAACTCGAGGTTTTAAAGTAAAAACGCCCAAAGGTTTGCTATGATTTTATTGTAAATTTCAAAGTGAAATTGTTTATAATAACGTAAAATATAATAATTGATAAAAATGTTATCTAATTAAAATTTAAATCCAATATAAAACACATTTCAAAATTATAAGTAAATTAGTTGAAAAAGTTGTTTTGAACTAAAATGTTGTATTTATAAACTCTTCATTAAAAAATGTTATGTTTTAAAAAAATATCAAAAATTCACCATAACCTAATCATTCTTTTTTTATTTTAAATATGATGTTTTTTACATATTAAATCAACTAATGTGTCTAAATTTATATTTAAAATAGTTTCTCAAATAAATGGCAGTAAAAGTCACTTTTAAAAAATATAGGTTGTTATGTCTAAAATAGTGTTTGTTTTTTATATAATGAATATCAAACATAATTGAAGAATACCTCAAATACTTTATTGATTGTATGAAATATTTATTTTTTTAAATTTGATCACTAAAATGTAATTAATTATTTTTATTAATATACAACTCCTTTGGAAACAAAAAAATAAAAATATTTCTATTTGTATCCAATTGGTTCTTATTTTAGTTTCTCATTAGTAGGTAACCAATGAATTAATTTTATACTTATATGAAACCAAAATTTCATAAGTCATTTAATACTATTAAAAACCTCTAGTTTATATCTTATTATATTAAATAGTAATATTTTAATAATATATTATTATTCACTAAAACTCAGTCTTGCATGTAATGCAAGCCATCAAAGAATATCACTCTTGAGTGTAAAAAATGAAAAAATAGTGTTGTGTGAGTTTAAACATATAAAATATAGAAAAAATATTTAAAATACTAATTATATTTTAATGTATCACTAAATTATATCCCTTTACATTCTTGGAGTTGTGGGTGTACACACTATCAAATACACTATTCATACTCTAGAATTTTGATGTGTTACACATCCAATTAAGGAAGAACTATCACACATATGTAATAAAATTGATATATAATTTACAAAATTCATCTGATGATCTCATATAATGCATTCTATAATGAGGACCTCATATATCGATCAAGGAGTAATGTCATTCCATTATTTAGTGATCATGTACTTTTCCTTTCATAATTGAGAAATACATGTATCACATTTGACTTCCAACGTCCTTATGTGCCCATCCATTGAATTTCAAATAAAGGAAACACAACTATCACTTAGACAATTTTGATAATATATAGCCTGTGAGACATTCCAAGGAATTTCACTATAAAGAAACCCATGTATCACTCAATGATTAAAATGATGAAAGAATCATAAGATCCTATATATAAAATTCTTCAAATTGAATCTAAGTATCTCTCATGGTCTGTGAAATATAAATCATTCATTGAGACCATCCAAGGCCTTCCATAAAAAGTAACTCAGGTTTCACGGAAGGCATACATAATTCATGTTACAAATTAGTCGGTCCATGGTATTCTGTAACAAAGAACCCATGAATCATTCAATGTTCATACGTCATTTTATAATTTAAACGTTCACAATAAAGAAATCTTTGTTAATGAGTATTCCAAAATGAAAATAATGTTCATTTACTCACCCAATTAATTAAAAAGTAATTAACAAAAAGTTATGTGACATGGTCTTACAATTCACATTAAATGTAATTCATGATATCCCTCCCAAATAATCTAAGAAAATACACTTAGGAAATAGTGCAGTCACAAGTTAACAATTGTAAAGACCACAAATTTCAATGTAATATTTATTACTATACTAGAATTTTGTGAGTCCGCAAAAATTGAAGGCGCGTGATTCTGTGGCCCGGAGTGCCTGGAAGGAATTTCTGAACTTTTTTTCAGGTACGTTAAGTATACGTGTGAGCCAGTTTTGGTAACTTTAGAACTGGTGCTTGGAATTGAATTCTTATTGAACTGTTGAACTCGCAACACCGATATTCAACTATGAATACTTTCACCTCAATGGCAGTTAGTCGAGGGTGAATGTTAAATTTTGGGTTTTCATGAAGGAATAAAATAAAATAAAATTGTATATCATTTTTTTTATTTTTCTTATAAACTCCCATGTAGATGTTGAGAGGTGGGGACTGCCTGAAATTAAACCTCTCAACATAGGATATGGTGGTGTGGACCACATGATCCTAACCTCCAATGTGGGTTATGGTGGTGGGGACAAACCAAGACTATAACCCCTTGAACTCCCTTCTTAATGGGTAGAAACTTCTTATACTTCCCCAATTTTATGGTGCCACCCCCATTAATTAAATTTATCATCTCAATTAATTAATTAAACCAATTTGAAAATTTTTCCAACAACATAATAGATAACATAATCTATTATTTGGGTTACCTCTTCATTTTTGGGGAATTGGGAGGAAGGAGCCTTGGGAGAAAGCTCTCCAGTGATGAACGCCATCTTGAACTCCGACTTCTTCCTCAGAACATTGGTTGATGGGGAATGGCTTCAACCTCAATGAACCTATGATCAATGAAATATTGACATCACCGATGTCTGTCTATTCCCAATGACATTGTCTCCTTCCCTACTGAAAATATTCAACAAATCAAACGAATGAGGTAGGGGTTGTTATTGAATTATTGTAATTAATCGATTAAATTCAACATTCATTTAATTCAATGAAAACATGGATCTACCATAATGAGTTGATCCATGATTCATATAAAATTGTGGAATTTGACGTTCTTGATTCACGTTTTATGTTGAGCCGCTTGCTACTACTCTAACACGGAGGGTGCGGGCCAAAAAAACATGGACCGAACCCTCCCTCATTCATCTTCTTGTGTGTTCTTCGTGATGTTGATGGTGACCTGTTCAAGCATTTGGCACCGGTAGACCTCGAGAACGGCGGTCGGCACTACCTCCGACCGCGACGAAGGTGACGGTGCAACGACATCGCCTTACGTCCTCTGTCGTCCATCCCTCCATAGATCTCTGCATCCACCGCCGCCCCGCGTCCTTCCGTGCCGCCTAGCGGCCTCATCGCGCCACCCCGCGGCCTGCCACGCTGCCCGGTGGCCTCACCGCGTGACCCCACAGCCTGCCGCATCACCCAGCGGCCTCGTTGGGCCACCTCGTGGCCAACCGCGCCTCCCAGTTGGCCAAGATCGGGTCGAACCGAACCGGGTCGGGCAAGGTGAGGTCGGGCCGGGTTGGTCCGACCAGGGCGGTCCAGAGCGGGACCCACATCGACCCATTTATGCATTCTCACCCATATCATTGGCACCAGGCATCTGTTTGATGAACCGTCAACGGTGCTAGAAACCGTGGACTGAGAAGTTCCCTTTGGTATACCCCACTGGATATTTGGATAAAGTTGGGGAAAGTTCGGGTTGGATCGATCACGAATCCAACCAGGCCTTCGGGACTAAAATGATAATAACTCACAGATCGGGAATCTGATTGACACATCATCTATTGTGTTGAGACTCCAATGAAGTGGCAGACCTTTGGTATATTTTATCGTGTGACTTCGTGGTAGTTGGACTATCAACCAGTGTCTTGTAGAGCGGACCCTCACGGAGAAAAGTGATCCTAGTGTGGGAACCCAGTAGCTACCTATGACGTGATGATTGAAGAGTGATCCTGTGTGGGTCAGCACCCAGAAATCTTGTGTGGGTCAGTACCTAGTAATCTTGTGTAGGTCAGCACTTAGTGATCTTGTGTGGGACAGCACCGAGTGATCATGTGTGGGTCAGAACCGAGCGATCCACTGTGGGTCAGTAGCAGAGCCTCATAATAGAGTAATATGATTCATTTTACATCTAATCATATATACTACTGCACTTATGTTATACTTGGTGTGAGCTGAGTCTGTACCTATGTGGTACTTTCCTTCGTTGTAATACCTTAAGGGTATTCTCATGTGTGAAATACCTTTGTGGTACTTGATTTCATGGTATTACTACCTTTGTGAAATAGTTGAGCTTTGGGCAGTTGAGTTGGAGTCTATTATTCCTCATGATTGAGATGAGTATATATAATAACATAGGTATAAGTATGGGAATATACCTATGTTGGGTTGTTAGTTGATTTCATTCTTTTTGGTTTATCCTTTGTGGATTTTTGAGACCTTGAGGGTCTCTGGGTCCCTACTGAGTATCATTATACTCACCCCTGCATGGGTTATGCCCGCACCACATTGTGTTTGCTGCAGATGGCGGAAAATGCTGATGGAGGATGAGAGTACCAGAACTGGAGGTAGCTCAGAGGTGGACCATAGACAAGGGGTACTGCAGAAATGGTCGTTCGAGAGCTGTACATACCCTTCAGGTAGGATTCGTAGCGGGTGATCGCATGAGCTATTTCAGTTTACTTATACTTTCAGTTTCTTGTACTTTTCAGTTGGGTTTGTATTTTGGCCCCAATTACATACTGTACTCACTCTGTTTACTATTTACTTTACTTGAGTTCTTATCTTATTATGTGCTTGGTTGTGTGTGTTTCATGTTATAAAAGAAATGTCTTCCCAGTTTTAGGGAATCCGCATTTGGGGTTAATCGCCAACCCCTATCCAATTAAAGGTGGGAATGGGGTACTCACGGCATTAGCTCCGGGGACAGATCATGAAAAATTGGTACTAGAGGAGTTAGTTATACCATTGAACAAAGGACTCTGATCTTCTTAACAGTAATAGTGTTTTGTGTATTGAGTGTGTTTATCAGTTTAGGGATTCCAATGTTGGTGCAACAGCCGACCTATACATACACCAGGACCATGACTTCTGATTTCGGACTCAGTGCATGGAAACACTGATTGCATGTGTGTTTTCAAGAGTTTTCTTTGTGATATCTAGAGTCGGATCACCAGGTTTAACGATTTGACCATCGAACTCCTGTTTCATTTCAGGATGCCTCCATGTAGATATCCATCTGGGGTTCTAGATATAGTACACACTAACATCACACCGAGTGATGAGGCCTCGGTGCAGGACCCTCTTCTCTTAGAGGAACCAGCAGAGGCACCAGCGGTACCATTACCTGTTGCGCCGCCAATGCCACCCGCTTCAGCAGCAGATGGTGCATGCTGCTTGAGAATGTTTCATGAGTTTTAGTTCTAGAGGCCACCTTGGTTCTGGGGAGATACGGACCCATAGGTGGCTGAGGATTTGATGGAGGATGTGGTGAGAGTTTTCCAACAAGTAGGGACACCAGATGATCTCATGGTGATCCTTTCCACCAGTCTTCTACTGTAAGAAGTAAGAAGATGGTGGAGCATGACGCTCCAGGCTCATGACGAGGTGACTCTTCTTTGGGCAGACTTCGAGAGCCTGTTTTGGGAAGAGTTTGTCCCAACGACTCTTCATGCAGTGCGCATACAAGAGCTTCTTCATATGCAGTAGGGCCACATGACTACATCTTTGTACTCATCGAGGTTCACTGACCTCTCACGCTTTTCAACAGATATGATGCGGGACCCATTATTCAGGGCCTCGCCCTTCGACCAGGGACACAGGCGGGAGATCATGACCACGATGATCTCACTTAGCATCCCCACGCTGGTGGGGGTGTTAGAGTGAGCCCTTTTAGTGGAGAGTTTCCTTGCTCATTAGTCACCAGCAGAAAGACCCACCACCATTCATCACGAAGTGGAGACTTTGCAGCTCGAAGCAGACAGATGTTTTAGAGGTCCAAGATGACCAAACCTAATAATGGAAGACCATAGGATTCAGGATCGGTTGTGTGGGGCACAAGAGTTAGGGCCAGTCATGCTAGGAGTGAGCAATGTTATGCATGTGGCGGACAGTGTCCCATGGATCAGGACTGTCTCACCCACTGTACGGATGATCAGCAGACGATCGAAGGAACGCCCATGTAGAGATAGTTATTCAACCAAGGAGGTCTGCATGGAGCATGTGGATGTGGAAGAGGAGCCGGCCGTGCTGTTGGTAGTGGGTGATAATTCAAGATCTTACCGCCACCACCTCCAAGAGGTCCAAACCGATCGCAGGGAGCAGGTGGATAGGGGAGATCCCAGCTCTTGGCAGATGAGGCCTACGATCATGGTGCGCTAAAGATGATACAAAGTATGATCTGTGTCTACTCTACCTTAGTATAAGTATATATAGACACAGGTTCCAGTCATTCTTTTATTTCCACTACCCTTGTTCGGATCTTGGAGATTTAGATAGATCCATTGGCTCAATCCTTACGGCTAGAGGCTCTAACGGGAGTGGATTTGACAATTACGCACCGGTGTCGGTACTGTAAGCATACTCTAAGAGTTGTGTGCTTCAGCTGGTATCTTCTAGTAGCGACATCAAGGCCTTATGATGTCATCTTTGGTATTGATGGGTTATCTATAGTCCATGCTCAGATTACCTATATTAGGTGCAAGGTTTGGTGTGTCAGCATGGATGGGATGATGTTTACATTCGCTAGTGAGAAGGGAGCCTTTGCAGAACATTATGGATTTACCCAGAGGATGGTGTAGCTAATAACTCATCAGTAGGATAGCCTTACCCTTGATCTGATTGATGTGGAGAGTCCAAGCTATCCTGTAGTGGTGGACCGGTACACGGATGTTTTCCCTAATTATGTTCTAGGTCTACCTCTTCATAGAGTGTGTAACAACCCGAGAATTTATGAAAAATATTCTTTTTAATTTTATTAATGTCTTGTGTTGTACGCTACACCAAAAGAATCTTGCACAACACACCTTCTTGACTTGCCTTTCATTACACGCAATCACGACCTTCCTCGATAGCGTGTGTAATACGCAATACCGAGTTTCACTAAACAACGATATGCTATTAAAATAATATTAAAACTAGCCGTTATGAATAGTAATAACAAATTTTTGAAATTATGTAAATCTTATTTTTCAAAGTGAACTTCATTTTTGGATTCGGAGTATCTAATTTAGCCTAAGGTGAAATTTTGGTACATTTCGGATAACTTTCATATTCTGATGAATAGTGAAAATTACTAAATTTTAGTTAAAAACAACTTTTTCAATCGAAATAATTAATAGTGATAAATTATTAATTTGAGTGGTTTTAAAGTATATTTAGAATATATTTTTACAATTTAATACAATGTTGGTCATTGGATGTAATTTCACATTTAAACTAGACATAAACAAGTGTCAATCTTTTGATAGATATTGTTTCTTAAAAAACACGCTATTTGTTTTAACAGCGGGATTTAATTATAAAATTAATTAATGCAACTTTTATGTTATGAATTTGGTAAAATAGACTTCATTTTTGAATTCGGAATATGAAATATAGCTTGGGATGAAATTTTGGCATTGTTCTGAAAAATATCAATTTTTGATGAATAGTGAAACTACTAAGTGGTAGGTTAAAAACTGAATTTTGCATAAAACGTAATTTTACCGCTTCTGTGAATGGAATTTCGAAAATCCGAGAGACACGGTTAATATCAAGGACTAAAATGTGGTTCAATGAGATGAAAATAATTTTTTGGTGAATAGTAACTTTTTACTTTTTTTACCGTGGTTAATAGTAAATAGTGTAACTAAGGGTAAATATGATATTAATATTACCCTAACACATGTCCTAATTCTATTGGACAAGCGTAATCCGACCAAAAACAAACTTAGGAATAAAATATGACCATTTAGGCCCACTTGGATTAGATTAGGACATTTATTATTAATTTATTTAAAGAAGGGTTAAAATAGTTAAAATCAAAGTTTAATAAGTAAATCATTTTTAATATGGGGTTATAAATTAGATAAATTCGATTGTAAATATTCATTAGAAAGATAAAAAGATTTCCTACATGATGGTATTTTATTTGTAATTTTTAGACATCAAATAATTTAATTTATTTATGACACAAAGATGATGCAGTAATTATATTATTAATGAAATATTGACATAATTGATGTTATAAACACCAACATAAATGTCATTTGAGACTTTTTATGAATTCCACTAATTTTCTAGGTTACTATGATATAATAGTGATGCTCTAATAAACTTGGTTCGAACATATAATTCTGATATGACTTTCACAAAAATCATATATCAAATAGTGTCAAAATTGACACAAAATAGTTTTTAAATCAAGTATTATATTATTAATTGTTATTTTATTCCTAAAAATCTAAGGATCGGCCAAATGACTTAGATAAGGATATATATATTAATAATAAACAATTTGGGGTTCGTTTGGCATGTTATAGTATGTGTATTAACCATATAGTGAAAGAAAACAAAAAGACACGGTAAAAGTTAAATTATTTAACTTAGAGTTAAATCTAATTGATAATGTTAAAATAATATCCTAAACTTGTCTAAATTCTATTGGTTGATAGGATTTCGACCCATCCCCACTTTAGCTTAGAAATAAGACCCTTTGGAACCATTATAAACCGATTTTGACTTTAATATAAAATAATATTTTGAGGTATTCCTAAGGTGCCCCTCTCCTCCCTTATAAAAGGACACCTCCTCCCCCTCCTCCTCACACCAATTTGAGCACTCAAGCTCGGCCAACCCCTGCCAAAATCTCTTCTCCACTTCCCTAGCAACATCCTAGAGGTTCTGGTCTTCCTCAAAGACCAATTCTAGTGCCCTAAGAGGAGGTCTCAAAGAGGCACTTCAAAGAAGAGGTAATTACCGTTACCAATTCTTTCATCTTTATTTCTTCTTCCACTTCTTCTTCTTAGGTTGTTTCATTATGAAGTAATAACATCAGTATCACTCATATACTGATATGTTATTATAAGTATGAAATAACCCTATTTCACCATCTATCCATCTTACGGAAAAAGAAATCACCGCGCGTGCGTACGTACGGAATACCGTCTCCACGCCGTGGTGTAATCTATTTTCCACCACCACCATACATGGATGGGTATAATGGTGTAAAGAATAACTATACATAGTTATTAAAACATCATATTGATTCTGATATATTTTATAATTCACTCCAATTCAATTCAATACTTATAGAAATGATATCATCGCTCGTGCGTACGTACGGACTACCGTCTCCACGACGCGATGAGATTCATTCTCCATATTAACCATTTAAGAATGATTATAAATTATATATAAGAAATAATAATGAAATATATGAAATTATAAAGCTACTGGATTTATGTATATATATACATATGTATGTCATCTACTTACTTCCATTTCAAGACAATAAGGAAAGGAAAACAACGTTCATGCGTACGTACGGACTACCGTCTCCAGGAACGGTGTTTTTCATTTTATTTATCTACCTATTATATATATATATACTGAATATATATGATATATAAATCATATTTTATATTCTGGAAGTAAGTAAATCATGATATAAGTAATAATGATGTCAAGAACAACAAGTCAAAACACCTATGATAAATGAAATGATTTTACCCAAAACGCTTCTTTAACATGGAATTTACAAAAGAACGGGTAATATAATGTCATAAGTGAACCATATATGATATCATAACAATGAATATGATTCTGTAATAAGTCAATGACATTATTTAAATCATTATACAGGAGGTTCGGACACATACGAAGCAAATCGGACCTAAGGTAAGGGAAATATCACAATCTCATTTTTATCCGAGATTGTTTGTACTTTGAAATTTACTGGGGTATATTTTATCATCCACATCCATGTTTCCTCAATATTTAATGTTATTTACAACAACCTACAATTGTTTAAATCCAATTTTACCCTTCGGTGAGTTTTTAGTAAAAGATATGAAAGGAATCTTTTGTCGTTTTTCGTACGAGGTACTTTTTGACTTTTCCGACAAAAGTACGAAGAATGTTTTTTAAACTTAAACGGCAAGAACGGATTTTTAAGGTTTTATAAAGCCTTATTTTCATGAAGCTTCCTACAAAATATTTCATGACTATTTTTAATAAAATCTCTTTCTTTTAAAGTTTCATGATGTTTTGTGAAAAGAAATTGATTTTGAAGAAGAAAGGATATTTTCCTCAAGAATTCATTTCAAGTGTTTTATCAAAATTATTTTCCATATAAGATAATAAAGGGTTCTGTTTCTATCCATATTTTTACATTGATTTGACTATGTTGTGATGGAATTATGTTTATGAATTCCTTTATCTTATATGAATGGTTTTATGATGTCATATTGTTTAAGAATCCCATTTTTATTACATGGGTTATGCAATGATGTATGATTTATGATTTTGTGGCACACATAAGAAAGGATTCATTAAGAGATGGGTGGGACCTATATCTCCCTCCAATGCATTGGGTAAAGTTTTTATATCTCATGAGATAGACATGGCTGGAATGGTAGGTTATACCGGTTCAGTGAAACAGGACTGAAACGAGGATTACTCGATTCAGAAAGGGACTTTGTCCACTAAGATAGTCTTGGCAATGAGTCTTGACTAACAAGAAATGATTCTCTATGATTATGTGTGTATGCCACAATGAGTAATGTTTTAAGTTATGATTTCATTTCACTACTATGATTTATCCCATGTTATGAAATTATGCTCTCTTTTGCAGGTTAAGATTTCCAAAAAATGTTATGTTCTTATGAAAATTATGTGATTGATATTTCTTTTGTTTACCCTTACTGAGCATTTGAGCTCACCCTTTTATGTTTTCTTTTCCCCAGGATATAAAGAAAGGTTTTAGGTAAAAAAAAAGGAAGATCTTTATGGGATATGTTGAAGATCTTTCCCCACGATTAGAATATTTTATTCCGAGTTTCCAAAGACACTAAACTATTACGATCCTTGTGTGTGTGTTTTTGTTATGTACTAAGTATTCCGCAAAAGTAATGTAAAGTCTATGTACGTCAGGCTTCGGGTCTCTACAGTTGGTATCAGAGGAAAGGTTTAGTCAACCTTTGGAAACTAGGATGCGAAAACGTTAGTGAGATCCCTAGAGATATTTCTAAGGTATGTCTAGGGATGCCCCTAAGGATATGTATATGTATAGGATATAGTTCTAGAACTATGGTAACGATATTAGATTAAACCAAAGATGATAGATATTTAAGTTACTCCCCCTTTATTACGATTTTTGCATCTAACACTATTCTGTTTGGGTTTTAGAAAATGGCTGGAAACAAGATGATTCACAATAATGGAGGATATGATGGACAATGGAATGATATTCTTCATGAGCAACCAAATGAAATGGGATTTGGATGTCCAAACATAATTATTATGCCGAATCAGCAATCTCACAATATGATCAATAAAGTAAAATTTGGTCAGTTTCCTGACTCGACTAATAAGAGAAATATGGAGTTCCATGATGATCATAGAGGAAAGAAAGTTCAATTTCCCCTATGTAAATCATGTGGGAAGAGGCATCAAGGAGAATGTTTCAAGGGAACTGGAAGATGCTTTGGGTGTGGAAACGAAGGACACAAAGCAATTAAGTGCAAAGGAAAAGGGTCGGTTAACACCATGGATGAGGATAATGGTATTACTACGACATCAAAAATGTTTAAGTGTTTTAAATGTGGAATGTATGGGCATTATGCAAACAAATGCCCTAAGGGAAAGACTCATAAAGAGAATCAGTATGGTCATATGGGTAGTATTTATGTGGATGATGATGAAGAGACTACAAATGATATGTGAGATGAAAGAATTTTTGAAGCTCGGTCAATGGTTTGAGAATGTAGTGGAATGATTACATGTTTATCATGTGTAATTTTGGAATAAAGAGACATCTATAGATTGTTACACTGTTGTCTTTCCTTGTGTTTTGAAAGTGTATGATTAATGTTACTAGTATCCATGAAAGGTTATTCATATATTTTTGGAATGTAGATGATATGCGCATAATGAAGGGATAAGGAGAAAATTAAATGTTTGATAGTATTCATGAGCTCATGATTGATATAAGGACTAAGTGATATCATGGTTTGAGTATAAATAATTTTGAGGATTTTGGTATGTGGAAAAGTGTTAACTTTTAACTGCACTCATGTTTTCACTAAGGTATTCAAGAGAATACACGATTAAGGACTTTGAATGTTTGGAATGTGACCAACAAGACATATCTTATGATATGTGGGGATCAACGACAGTATTAAATCTCTGGTAATCGATGTCACTATATTATGAGAGTGGACTGCAGTATTATGTATAAGCCTAAAGATTAGACTGGATTATGTTGGACATAAGTTAGTATTGTTTAAGGATATAAGATTTTCGATATTATTGATGGGATGTTATAGTAACGTAGTTTTAGAAAAAGGGACAACCTGCAGGACGGGCGACAGCCCATCGCTTCGGACAAGGCTGTAGGAATCGAACCCACAACCGAAGTGCGACTGGCCTTTATCGCCTACCACTAGCCTACAGGAAGTCCCTGTTTAGTAGAAACTAGTTTTATTATATTAAGCAGTATGATATATGAAGTATAAGTCCATATGTGATTAATCTCACTATAGATCGACTTATGTATATAATTTTGCTAACCTTTTGTTTGAAACAGATAGAATGACCCGTCATTCTATCACATGATCTGCTAACACTTCATGAATAACAAATTCAACTTCATTTATTTAACAGATGAAGTGGAAATTGTTAAAGGCACGAACAATAGTGAGATTGTACCAAAATAAAGTAAGTCTTTATTCTAATTCAAATTCTTTAACTTTAGGGAAATGATCTTGAAAACCAAAAATGTTGTCCTAGTTCTCTTATACCTGATGAATCAGATGGTACCTTATATCATCACAAATCTATGGATTTGTGATTACTGGCTTTTCCATAGCTATGTTCTCTACCACTCTCCATCAGAACATGATGGTTAGATTTCTCTTCCATATCCATATTTTCACCTATGTGGAAACCCAGTGATTAGTTTATTTGGGTAATCGTTACATTTCATACTTTAGTTTTTAAAGCCATGTTTTGGTATTCCTTTTTACGATGTGGGTTTCTATTAAAGAAACTTTCGAATAGTAAACCATTTATAATCCCGACGAATTTCGAGGGCGAAATTCATTTTAAGGGGGGTAGAATGTAACAACCCGAGAATTTATGAAAAATATTCTTTTTAATTTTATTAATGTCTTGTGTTGTACGCTACACCAAAAGAATCTTGCACAACACACCTTCTTGACTTGCCTTGCATTACACGCAATCACGACCTTCCTCGATAGCGTGTGTAATACGCAATACCGAGTTTCACTAAACAACGATATGCTATTAAAATAATATTAAAACTAGCCGTTATGAATAGTAATAACAACTTTTTGAAATTATGTAAATCTTATTTTTCAAAGTGAACTTCATTTTTGGATTCGGAGTATCGAATTTAGCCTAAGGTGAAATTTTGGTACATTTCGGATAACTTTCATATTCTGATGAATAGTGAAAATTACTAAATTTTAGTTAAAAACAACTTTTTCAATCGAAATAATTAATAGTGATAAATTATTAATTTGAGTGGTTTTAAAGTATATTTAGAATATATTTTTACAATTTAATACAATGTTGGTCATTGGATGTAATTTCACATTTAAACTAGACATAAACAAGTGTCAATCTTTTGATAGATATTGTTTCTTAAAAAACACGCTATTTGTTTTAACGGCGGGATTTAATTATAAAATTAATTAATGCAACTTTTATGTTATGAATTTGGTAAAATAGACTTCATTTTTGAATTCGGAATATGAAATATAGCTTGGGATGAAATTTTGGCATTGTTCTGAAAAACATCAATTTTTGATGAATAGTGAAACTACTAAGTGGTAGGTTAAAAACTGAATTTTGCATAAAACTTAATTTTACCGCTTCTGTGAATGGAATTTCGAAAATCCGAGAGACACGGTTAATATCAAGGACTAAAATTTGGTTCAATGAGATGAAAATAATTTTTTGGTGAATAGTAACTTTTTACTTTTTTTACCGTGGTTAATAGTAAATAGTGTAACTAAGGGTAAATATGATATTAATATTACCCTAACACATGTCCTAATTCTATTGGACAAGTGTAATTCGACCAAAAACAAACTTAGGAATAAAATATGACCATTTAGGCCCACTTGGATTAGATTAGGACATTTATTATTAATTTATTTAAAGAAGGGTTAAAATAGTTAAAATCAAAGTTTAATAAGTAAATCATTTTTAATATGGGGTTATACATTAGATAAATTCGATTGTAAATATTCATTAGAAAGCTAAAAGGATTTCCTACATGATGGTATTTTATTTGTAATTTTTAGACATCAAATAATTTAATTTATTTATGACACAAAGATGATGCAGTAATTATCTTATTAATGAAATATTGACATAATTGATGTTATAAACACCAACATAAATGTCATTTGAGACTTTTTATGAATTCCACTAATTTTCTAGGTTACTATTATATAATAGTGATGCTCTAATCAACTTGGTTCGAACATATAATTCTGATATGACTTTCACAAAAATCATATATCAAATAGGGTCAAAATTGACACAAAATAGTTTTTAAATCAAATATTATATTATTAATTGTTATTTTATTCCTAAAAATCTAAGGTTCGGCCAAATGACTTAGATAAGGATATATATATTAATAATAAACAATTTGGGGTTCGTTTGGCATGTTATAGTAAGTGTATTAACCATATAGTGAAAGAAAACAAAAAGACACGGTAAAAGTTAAATTATTTAACTTAGAGTTAAATCTAATTGATAAGGTTAAAATAATATCCTAAACTTGTCTAAATTCTATTGGTTGATAGGATTTCGACCCATCCCCACTTTAGCTTAGAAATAAGACCCTTTGGAACCATTATAAACCGATTTTGACTTTAATATAAAATAATATTTTGAGGTATTCCTAAGGTGCCCCTCTCCTCCCTTATAAAAGGACACCTCCTCCCCCTCCTCCTCACACCAATTTGAGCACTCAAGCTCGGCCAACCCCTGCCAAAATCTCTTCTCCACTTCCCTAGCAACATCCTAGAGGTTCTGGTCTTCCTCAAAGACCAATTCTAGTGCCCTAAGAGGAGGTCTCAAAGAGGCACTTCAAAGAAGAGGTAATTACCGTTACCAATTCTTTCATCTTTATTTCTTCTTCCACTTCTTCTTCTTAGGTTGTTTCATTATGAAGTAATAACATCAGTATCACTCATATACTGATATGTTATTATAAGTATTAAACAACCCTATTTCACCATCTATCCATCCTACGGAAAAAGAAATCACCGCGCGTGCGTACGTACGGAATACCGTCTCCACGCCGTGGTGTAATCTATTTTCCACCACCACCTTACATGGATGGGTATAATGGTGTAAAGAATAACTATACATAGTTATTAAAACATCATATTGATTCTGATATATTGTATAATTCACTCCAATTCAATTCAATACTTATAGAAATGATATCATCGCTCGTGCGTACGTACGGACTACCGTCTCCACGACGCGATGAGATTCATTCTCCATATTAACCATTTAAGAATGATTATAAAGTATATATAAGAAATAATAATGAAATATATGACATTATAAAGCTACTGGATTTATGTATATATATACATATGTATGTCATCTACTTACTTCCATTTCAAGACAATAAGGAAAGGAAAACAACGTTCATGCGTACGTACGGACTACCGTCTCCATGAACGGTGTTTTTCATTTTATTTATCTACCTATTATATATATATATACTGAATATATATGATATATAAATCATATTTTATATTCTGGAAGTAAGTAAATCATGATATAAGTAATAATGATGTCAAGAACAACAAGTCAAAACACCTACGATAAATGAAATGAATTTACCCAAAACGCTTCTTTAACATGGAATTTACAAAAGAACGGGTAATATAATGTCATAAGTGAACCATATATGATATCATAACAATGAATATGATTCTGTAATAAGTCAATGACATTATTTAAATCATTATACAGGAGGTTCGGACACATACGAAGCAAATTGGACCTAAGGTAAGGGAAATATCACAATCTCATTTTTATCCGAGATTGTTTGTACTTTGAAATTTACTGGGGTATATTTTATCATTCACATCCATGTTTCCTCAATATGTAATGTTATTTACAACAACCTACAATTGTTTAAATCCAATTTTACCCTTCGGTGAGTTTTTAGTAAAAGATATGAAAGGAATCTTTTGTCGTTTTTCGTACGAGGTACTTTTTGACTTTTCCGACAAAAGTACGAAGAATGTTTTTTAAACTTAAACGACACGAACGGATTTTTACGGTTTTATAAAGCCTTATTTTCATGAAGCTTCCTACAAAAGATTTCATGACTATTTTTAATAAAATCTCTTTCTTTTAACGTTTCATGATGTTTTGTGAAAAGAAATTGATTTTGAAGAAGAAAGGATATTTTCCTCAAGAATTCATTTCAAGTTTTTTATCAAAATTATGTTCCATATAAGATAATAAAGGGTTCTGTTTCTATCCATATTTTTACATTGATTTGACTATGTTGTGATGGAATTATGTTTATGAATTCCTTTATCTTATATGAATGGTTTTATGATGTCATGTTGTTTAAGAATCCCATTTTTATTACATGGGTTATGCAATGATGTATGATTTATGATTTTGTGGCACACATAAGAAAGGATTCATTAAGAGATGGGTGGGACCTATATCTCCCTCCAATGCATTGGGTAAAGATTTTATATCTCATGAGATAGACATGGCTGGAATGGTAGGTTATACCGGTTCAGTGAAACAGGACTGAAACGAGGATTACTCGATTCAGAAAGGGACTTTGTCCACTAAGATAGTCTTGGCAATGAGTCTTGACTAACAAGAAATGATTCTCTATGATTATGTGTGTATGCCACAATGATTAATGTTTTAAGTTATGATTTCATTTCACTACTATGATTTATCCCATGTTATGAAATTATGCTCTCTTTTGCAGGTTAAGATTTCCAAAAAATGTTATGTTCTTATGAAAATTATGTGATTGATATTTCTTTTGTTTACCCTTACTGAGCATTTGAGCTCACCCTTTTATGTTTCCTTTTCCCCAGGATATAAAGAAAGGTTTTAGGTAAAAAAAAAGGAAGATCTTTATGGGATATGTTGAAGATATTTCCCCACGATTAGAAGATTTTATTCCGAGTTTCCAAAGACACTAAACTATTACGATCCTTGTGTGTGTGTTTTTGTTATGTACTAAGTATTCCGCAAATGTAATGTAAAGTCTATGTACGTCAGGCTTCGGGTCTCTACAGAGTGGGGGACTTTTACATTTTCTTGTACCCCGGGATGACACCGATATCTACACCAGCATATCGGATGGCTCCTACGGTGCTTTGTGAGCTGCGGGTACGGTTGGAGTACTTGAAGGAGAAGAGATTCATTCAGCTTAGTGATTCACCATGGCCAGCCCCGATTTTGTTCGCGAAGAAGGCAGATGGGAGCTTGAGACATTTTTTTGACTATTGGGTCCTGAACCAGGTGACCGTGATGAACAAGTACCCTCTTCTTAGGATAAAAGACATCTTTGATCAACTGAATGGAGCATGGTGGTTCACAACGATATAACTCAAAAAAGGCTATCACCAGCTCAGAGTACGGGATGAGTGTGTGCTGAAGACGAATATGAGTTGTCGGTATGGCCACTACAAGTTCTTGGTTGGTCCATTCTGTGTAACCAGTGCTCAAGCAGAGTTCATTGGACTCATGAATAAGTTCTTTCACCGATAACTTGATCTCTTTTTAGTAGTATTCATTGATGAAATTGTTATCTACTCAACTACTGAGGAGGAGCATGACTACCATTTACAGTTAGTACTAGACACACTCTAAGAGAACTAGATTTATGGTAAGATGTCGAAGTGATAGTTCTGGATCCGAGGGGTTCACTTTTTGGGACATGTCATATCAGAGGATGGAGTTTGAGTGGATCCAGTGATGATTGAGGAAGCACATTCTTAAAAGCCACCCTGGAGTGTAACAGAGGTACAAAGCTTCCTCGTTTGGATGGATACTACCAAATATTTGTTCTAGATTTCTCTAGAGATGCAGCACCTCTATCAGTGTTGATAAAGAAGGGGAAACCCTTCGTGTGTTCAGAGAGATGTCAGCAGAGTTTTCAGGTGTTGAGGCAGAGGCTGACTAGTGCCCCCATCTTGAGGCTTCAATAGGAGGGCATAGGGTACGTATTCAACTATGACGAATCTGGGACCATGATCATATGTTTCCTTATGCAGCAGCGAGTAGTGATCACATATGGTTCTTGATATCCGATAAAACAAGAGTACAACTATGCTACCCATGACCTAGAGTTAGTAGCATTGGTATTTTCCTTGAAGATGTGGCAACACTATATGATGGGAGAACATTTTACAGTGTACAGTGATCACAAGAGTCACAGGTATATCTTCTCTCAAGAAGACTTTAAATTGAGACAACGATGTTGGATTGTGTTCCTCCAGGACTATGACTTCGCGATAGTATATACTCCTAGGAAGGGGAATGTTGTAGTAGATTCACTCAAAAATAGATCTGGTATACAACTGAAAGGTGAGGTGACGGAGCAGGTGGCCTCTTTGTAGATATCCTTTGTGGATCGGGATTGAACATATTTTATTCAGTCTCTTATAGTCATTCCCACACTCCTTCTACGAGTCAGGGAGGCTCAACATGGAGACGCTGACTACAAGACACGACGTGCTCAAATATCCAAAGGGTAGTCACCTGATGGATTTTCTGAAGGTGGGGAGCACTTCATCCTCTTCAGAGGACATACCATGTTACTGTTGTCACTTCGGGAGGAAGTGTTGAGGGAGTTCCACACATCCCCACTAGCAGTACATCCAGGAGTAAAAAATATGTATCAGGATCTCCGATGAAAACAATGGTGGCTGAGACTGAAGAAAGAAGTAGTAGAATTTGCCTCTTGAGGCCTCACTTGTCAGCTAGTGAAGGTGGATCATCAGGTACCAGTTGGATTGGTTCATCCTTTAGAGGTCCCATAGTGGAAGTGGTATGCGATATCCATAGACATTGTGACAGGACATCCACGTACTTCTAGGGGACACGACTCTATTTGGGTGATCATCGACTAACTCACAAGGTCCACCCACTTCCTACCGATCAAGGAGGTGGGTTTAGTAGAGATCTCGGGACGCCTATATGTGTATCTGATTGTGAAGTTACATGGATTACCCTCGACAATTGTCTCCAATTGTGATGCACATTTTACTTCCCGGCTATGGAAGGGGTTGCAGGAGGCTTTCAGGATGCATCTTCATTTGATCACCGCCTTCCATCCTCAGACGGATAGCCTAACTAGGATGACCATTCAGACTCTCGAGGACATGTTTTGTGGTTGTGTCTTTGACTTCGGTCCTAGATGGGAGGATGACTGGCCTTTAGTGGAGTTTTCATACAACAAAAGCTATCACTCCACCATTGGGAAGGTACCTTTTGAGGCATTGTATAGGAGACCTTGCAGATCACCTTTGTGCTAGATTGACCCAGGGGAGTCAGCAGTCGTGGGACCAGAGATCGTACGGGTTACCACGGAGAATGTGCAAGTCATCCAGTAGCGGATGAAGACTTCACAGAGTAGGCAGGATTCTTATGCTGATAAGAGACTAAGACCTCTAGAGTTCAAGGATGTTGACCACGTCTTTCAATTGGTGTCACCTCAATAAGATTTGTGGAGATTCGGCTGAGGTGGCTATTTATCTACGAGATTCATCAGACCTTTTCAGGACCTCAGTAGAGTATGCATGGTGGCTTACCGCTTAGCTATTACACCTCAGTTGCTACGAGTGCAAAACGTCTTCCACGTATCCCAAATGAGAAGATATTTTCACGACCCTTCCCACGTCATCGACCACAGTGAGTTGAAAAACGAAGATGGGGCGACTTATACGAAGGATCCAGTAGAGATCGAGGATCAACATTAGTGAGTCCTTTATGGGTGGTCGATACCTCTGGTGCGCATGTTTTGGCCGTATGGGAACCTCTAGGAGAACACATGGGAGCAGGAGGCTCAGATTAGTGCTTAGTACCCCCAATTGTTCCCTTAGTTTGAGTTGTGGCTTACGGGGACGTAAAGATCTGAGGTGGGGAGATTGGAAAGACCAGGAATTTCCATGTATGTTTTCTAATATATGGTAATTTTAAGAGTCCAAAAAAAATTATGGTGCGCGATTCCGTGGCCCAGAGTTCCCGTAATGAATTTCTGAACATTCTTACGGGTTCGTTTAGTAAACATGCGAGCATGATTTTTTAATTTTTGAACCAGAGCTGTTAATTGAAATTCAAGGTCACCGTTGAACTTTCCGCACCGATATTTTCTTAAGAATACTTTCACCTTGATGGTAGTTGGTCGAGGGTGAATGTTAATTTTTGGGTTTTTCATGAATGAATAAAATAAAATAAAATCATGTAACATTTTATTTAATTTTTCTTTTGAACTCCCATGTGGATGTTTGAGAGGTGGGGACCACCTAAACTAAAACCTCTCAACAGAGGTTATGGTGGTGGGGAAAATCCGAACCTAACCGCCCATGTGGGTTATGGTGGTGGTGACCACCCGAGACATGAACCCCCTTGAACTCCCATCTTAATGGGGAGAAACCTCTTGAGCTTCACCACTTTAATGGTGCCACCCACTTTAATTAATTTTTTCAACTCGATTAATAAATTAAACAAATTTAAAAATTATGACAACAACTTAATAGATAAGATAATCTATTATTTGGGATACCTCTTAATTTTGGTGGAATTGGGAGCAAGGAGGATAAGGAGAAAGCTCTCCAATGAAGAATTCCAACTTCAACTCCGACTTCTTCCTCGAGACATTTGTTGATGAGGAACATCTTCAACGTCTACCAACTGACAATTGAGGAAACCCCGAAATCATTGATATCCATATATTCTAAATGACATCATCTCCTTCCTCGTGAACAATCTTTAACGAATCAAACGAACTAGGTAGGGGTTGTTATTGAATTCAGGTAATTTATCAATTAAATTCATCATTTTTGAAAATCTTGGCGAACGTGGATCATCCAAAATGAGTTCATCAACGATTCATATGAAATTATTGAATTGGACGTTCTTGATTCAAGGTTTTTGCTGAGCCTCTTTATACCGCTATAATGGAGAGGGTGTTGGCCAAACAAACATGGTATGTCCCCTCCATCATTCTTCTTTTTGTGTGTTCTTCGCAACGGTGAAAGTGACTGGTGCCGACGTTTGGCATCGGTAGAAATTGAGAATGGTTGTCGGCACCACCACCGGCCGCGACGAAGGTGGTGGCGCGATGAAGCTGCCCCATGGCCACCACTGCCCCGCAGCATCCACCGGCCCCTTAAAAACTGTCGCCCAATGGCCTGCCGCACCGCCCAGCGACCTCACCGCGCCGCCCAGCTTCCTCGTCGCGCTGCCCTACGGCCTACTACGCCGCCTGGAAGCCTCACCGCACTCCCCAAAGGCCTTTCCACCTCGTGGCCCTTCATGCTTCCCACATACCTCTGTGTCCCCCTCCTGGCCTCTGCTCCCCTCACGGCCTCCACGGCCCCCCGTGTCCCCTCGCACCCCTCGTGACCACCGCACCGCTGCCAGGT
This sequence comes from Viscum album, assembly GCA_963277665.1. Lineage (NCBI taxonomy): Eukaryota > Viridiplantae > Streptophyta > Magnoliopsida > Santalales > Viscaceae > Viscum > Viscum album. Next base: position 1,377,268,688 of record OY728132.1, on the reverse strand, counting down.
CGGACCACCCTGCGTGGGCCAGAAAGGACCAAGTAGGACAGGCCACCCACCATGGTCCATGCCGAACCAAGCAGGCTGGGCTGGGCCTAGTGGACTGGTTCAGACCCAGTGGGTTGGGCCGGGTCAGACCAGGTCGGTCCTACCGGGTCGGACCGGACCCAGACCCTCTTCGACCCATTTACGGATTTTCGGCCATATCCTTGGCACCAGGAGTCCGTTTGAAAAAATTTATGTGGTACCAAAAACCTTGGAGTGAGAAGTTTCCTTTGGTATACTCCACTATATATTTGGATAATGTTGGAGATTGGTTTGGTTTGATCGAGCACGAATCCAACTGGGCCCTTGGGACTAAGGGGCTAATAAATCAGAGACTGGGCATCTGATTGAGGCACCATCTATTGCGTTGAGACCCCTATGATGTGTCGGTCCTTTGGGATACTTCTTCATGAGACTGAGTGGCAGTTGGAGTATCACCCAGTGGCTTGTGGAGTGGACCCTCCCAGAGACAAGCGATCGTAATGCGAGAACCCAGTAGCTGGATGTGACATGAAGATTGAAGAGTGATCCTATATAGGTTAGCACTGAGCGTTCTTTTGTGGGTCAGCACGGAACAACCATGTGTGGGTCACCCCTGAGAGATCCTTTTTATGTCAGCAGCAGAGATTCATAACAGAGTAAGATGATTCAGGTTACATATAATCATATCTACTGCTACACATATCTTAAACCTGGTCTGAGATGTGTTTTTACGTATGTGGTACTTTCCTTTTTGGTAATACCATGGTGGTATTCTTCTGGGTGTCATACATGTGTGGTAAATGCTTTCCTGGTATTAATCCCTTTGTTGAACAGTTGACCTTTGGGATTTTGAGTTGGACTCTATGATTCCTCATGATTGAGATGGGTATACTTGATAACATTTTTATATTTATGGGAATATACCTTAGTTGGATTATCCATTGATTTAATGATTTGTGGTTTATCCTTTGTGGATTTGTAAGACCTTGAAGGTCTCAAGGTCCCTACAGAGTATCGTTATACTCACCCATACATGGGATATGCCCGCACCACATTTTGTTTGGTGCAGACGACGGACAATGCTGATGGAGGACGAGAGTACCAGGACTAGAGTTTGCACGGACGTGGACCTTAGATGAGGCATAACACAAAAATGAATGTTAGAGAGTTGTACCAACACTTCATGTAGGATCATTGGTGGGTGATCACATGAGCTATTAATGTTTACTTGTACTTTTATTTTCTTATACTTTCCAGTTGGGATTGTATTATAGCCCCTTTTACTTACTGTACTCACTCTGTTTAATATGTACTTTACTTAAGTTTGTATCTTGTTGTGTGCTTGGTTGTGTGTGTTACATGTTATAAAGGCAATTTATTCCCAGTTTTAGGGAATACTCCTTCGGTGATAGTCTTCAGCCCTCTGGCCTATAGAAGGCGGGATTGGGGTAGTCACGGCATAGGGCTTGGGGGACGGGTCGTGACACAAACAGAGTGGAGTATACATCCACCACACATTATGATTAAATCCATTTAAATATATAAATCACATTTGATATGATAGAGCACATTAAAATGATGTTTTATTATATAAACAATTACTTTCTTAGTAATACAATTGAATAACACACCCTAATGGGATGTTTTGACATGAGGTGGAAAAATTCCAAATATAAAATTTAATGGTCAATAAACATTTTATTAATGATATTAAGTTCCATATAATTAATTTTCAATTTTAGTGGTGGTTATGAATTAATATATCATGCTTTAAAATGAAATAAATTATAAAATTGATAGTCTTTAATGCAAAATCCATAGAACAACTACCTTGAAATCAGGATGGTCCACTCATTCAATATCATTCATTGATTTCATTTGGTTTGAGCGAAACCAAAGAAAAGGAAAACCAACATGAAAATATCGTGAATTGGATTTCATGAATATGTTGTAGTTGATGTAAAAATAACCTAAAAAATGAGGAAAGAGGGTTATTAGACTTACTAATCTTCATCCAATGTGATAAATGACACTTGAAACGTAGTCTAGAAAGAGGATACCTCTTTAAGGATATAGGTGAGGAGGAGTAGATCTAGAGGACCCCTTATGTGCCCATGTATATAATGATGGGGGGAACTTAAATATTTTAGGGGGAATATAAGCATTTTGACCCTTTTTAAGACCTGCAAGGTTTTTATGCATGGTTTGAAAAGCTTAGAACCAACCATGTAGCATCATATTTTAAGGATACATACCCATATCTATAAGGATTACTTGTTTGACTTAACTATTTTCAAATTGTGCGGTGATACTGGTTAAGTGACACTAATGATGTGGGATAGTTGTACTGATTGTGAAAACCATGTGTGGCACATGAAGATTAGCCCTACACATGAACACCATGTCACATGGTTATTCCAAGTAGGATACATGGTTGAATATAAATTTTTCCATTAATATTTTGGGCCATATAATTGATCATTACAATTAATCTATCCATGGTAAAACTATCCACCATAGTCTATTTCTCAAAAAATGTGTACTTTTAGAGCCCGACACTTTTCAAACCCAACATTACTCCAAAGGAAGATCCTGAAGGGAAAACCATAATTAAAAAAACCTTTAACTTCTTTAATTCTCAGATTTAGATTATAAATTATAGTTTATATAACATCGCATCCACCTATTAGTAAAATTAAAATTTATTTTCAATTTCCATTGTTCAAAAACCCGGAATGATACATAAAAATACCTCTAATTTGGCCAACTATTTGGTCTTATGATACCTATTGAGTCATCAAGGGGATATCTAAAACCAAGCCCAAACCATCACATAGAATTTCCAATATATTCATTTTTGGAATGGGTGAACCATAATCAATATAAACTTCCATATTCAAATGTTAAAATATTGAATGTTAATACGTTCCCCAATCAAAAAAACCTAATCATAACTCATCAAGTGTAATATGGTAAAAACTAATGAAATTATACATCCTCATTCAAATTGATCATTATCCCCAAAAATAAAGAATGAACATGGTATCATTACAACATATCCCTAGCAGATCATAAGTACTACAACATTATGATATTGACAATTAACAAAAATACGATGAACAGTTTCATTAAAAATATTATTAAGGAAAATTACATTTTCAATTTGAAAATATCCTTTTAGAAAAAAAATATGAACATTTTTATCAAAATACCCATATATGAAAATAAGCTTTTAAACATATAAATTAATTTTTAAATCATTTTCTAGTCATTAAAGCATAAAATTCCATTCAAATTGTGCACATTATAGAATTGATTTATTTCAAAAATTTTATAATAGAAAACAAGTATTGTGTATAAAATGACATGATGAACCCTTTAAAAACATTTCCTAAAAATATCATATTGTGTTCTTTATAATAACAATTTTTAGAACGTTAAAAAAATTTAAAAACATTTTTAGGAAACATGGTTTTAGAATAATTAGGGTTTTTGACCAACGAGATAAATTAAATATAATTTTCATAAAAACATTTTTCTTTCAATTTAAGTAAAAAATTACGAAAAGTAGTAATCATAAAGGAATAGATGATTAATAATAATTTATATGGAAATAAATTTGTTTTATGATATAAATTAAAAATAATTCCACCAATGGAGACATAAATAAAAATAATCTTGAATAATGATGAGATTATGAAATAAACCCTTACTATTTTGGAAAAATATGAATCATAAATCCCACAAAAAAATAAAATAAAATTACTTTTTAAAAATGATGAAGGTATATATATTCATGATATTACAAATGAGTGGATAAGTATATTCACTACACAAGATAAATAGTGGTGAATATGGAATAAAACTCACTGAAGATAAAGTGACATGAGAAACCCTTACATTGTGTTTCTATTCCATTGTATGTGTCCAAACTAATGAATAATAAATATATGTTTATTATAAATCTTTTATATAACCATAATAATATATCTGGTACCATATAATATCCTATTAAAACATTTTACCACCTATTAGTTAATACTTATTCAAAATTTTCATTATTTTAGGTGTTAATTTCATTCTTTTTTCTTGTGTAGTGTGTCATGAATGTTTCAGTTATTGCAAATAGCTTATAGTTCCATCACATTGATAAATAAGACAAGGATATAAATATTGTTGTTTTTTCATTAGACACATCCATTGAACCATTAATGAACAATACAAATATAAAATTAATTTCATCACTTCCTAGAGAGGGTGGGCCATATGTATTCACAAGAGATGATTTCATTACCTTAAAGGGTGAAAGAGTAATGATGGTTATGATATATTAAATTTAAATATTTTATATCATCTCATATATATCAAATATATTTATAAATTTTATCCTCATTTCATTATATGTAAAACGTATGTCAAGAAAATCGCATTGCTTCATGAGACGGTAATCCACTGTGCACACAAGTAATGTTTTTAAATTTTAAATGGAATTGAAATAAAGAAGTTATATGTGATTATAAAACTAAAAAATAATAATTATATCATAAATATTATATATAAATATACATTAAATCAATTATTATATCCAACTGTGTTACATGTTAATGGAAAATGAGTAACATCATTTCAAGAGGCACCAGTCACCCATACACACTATTAGTTATATTATTTCACATTTGATAACGGTTGAGATAGATTAATATTATTCCATAAAAATAAAAAAAAATTATATGGGATATAATATGTTTATTTTATAAAAAATTTAATACATACATTGAATTTGTCAAGGAATAAATAAAGGGAAAGAGCTTAGTGAAGAAAATTTCCATTTTTTTGAGAAACCTTTTTTGTATCTCTTTTTAGAGACTCTAGGGCTGGTCTTTTGGGAGTTCCAAAAGAACCAAAATGTTGTTAAGGATGCATGGAGAATTTATTTTAAAGGTCTTTATTAATTAAAATGGTTTTGATATGGTCTAGAAAGTAAAGGGAGTGAGTTATCTTTTATAATTGAAGAAGAGTATCATTTTATTAAATATCCCAAACTATTCAATAATGTTATGTCTCTCACGTGCACAAGTTAATCTAAATTTTTTTAAAAATGGAATTTAGGGATTATATGGTTAGTCCAAACATTTATCAAAAATAAATTTGCATTAATCTTGTAATTTCTTAACCTCTAATAATAAAATTGATATGATAATAATTATATAATCATTATGAAATAATTCTAAATATTAAATATAATTTATTATATAAAAATACTATGTTTTTTGAAAATTAATTTTAACACAAGATATTATCGCATGAGAACCCTTTTATTGACATTAATCATGATAATTAATTTTTATTTCCTTTATTAATTATTTTTCACCAAATATTATTTCAAAAAGTCATATAATATAAATTATTCTCATAAAAATATGGAAACTATTTTATTAAATTCAACTCATAGAATTAATAGATGTTAATTAAATATTAATCCCATAGATGCAACAAAAAAGCAGTTCTCCATAGATAATATTTTGAAATGTAATGAATTTATTTATATAAAAAATAAAAATATACTAAATTAGTTAAATTTTAATATAATTAATTAAATTTCATTGGAAAACCAATTTATATATTATTTTAATTTTTTTATAATTTCATGAAAATGGATTACTAATAAAAATCCATATTTTCACTATTCATTAAAAAATAAATAATTTAAGAAATTTTTCTAAAATTCCTCAAAATATTTGTTTTAAATTTATATTTCAAAAATTAATTTTTTCATTTTAAATAAATTTTCTAAATTTTATAAAAATTATTTTTTTATTACATTCACAATGTGCGACTAATCCACTTTTTCGAAAAAGACTGTTTTTTCAGCCATTTAATATTCATTCAAATGGTTCTTGTTTTATTTATTATAAGTAAATAAGAGTTGAATTTATTTTATAAATATAAAAACTATAAAATTTTAATCGTTTAGTTTTTTATATTCTTAGCTACCAAATAAATGTCTAAGTTATAATTTTATTGGTTAGATAATATCATATAATAGAGAACCACATTTAATTTAAAATGGGTTGTGCGTACATCACAATCTATCAATGTGATTGAATTTATTTAAAAATAAATATATAATAAAGGCTCATGGTGTTATATTATCTTATATTATTAGTGGTGTGTTTCTAATATTCAATCAAATATTCTGTTCCTATTTAAAAATATCATGGCACTATATGTCATGCCTATGAAAGGTGTAGTTTTTGATGTTCGTAATGGGAAATGATGTGGATATTTTATATAATAGTGGTTTATGTATCAATGATTCCTATGTGACTAATTTTTATGGCTCTGGAATGGTTATTATTGATATATAAGGGATGAATTCACTGATAATATGTATTATTTTATTGATTTAATGTTTGGGTCAAAATAAATGTGGTCCTATAATAATCCATATAGTTTAGACTTTTTTCATGGAATGTGTGATATATGACTTCAATGCCCATGTGAAAATGACCTATAATTAAACATAAATGGATCTACATGACCCTAGGATTGTATGATAATAATATTAATTGAAAATATGGACCATAGGGTTGTTACACCATGTTACGAACGCCATAGATGGACTTGAACCAAACATAATATATTTTCCCTTAAATTATCAAAACCCAATAAAGATATTATTGGTTTTTATATTGAGATAGTCACCCCTAATTTGGTTACCTTTTTTCATTTTGATATAGTATATGTTCTTTTAGGTTCACTGACATGTGTAATGAATCCTAGGATTCTTTCTTATTTCCCTTTATCCTTGTTCTTGTTTAATTAGGCTTAGGTGAGTGTTCCTCCCTCACTAGATATTAAATATGAGTAAGTTATTCCATGATTAACCTTATGGTAATAAATTGGTTTCATAAAAACCAACCAATTAATCATTTAATGTTTATTGGGCGATATACCCACATTGAATAAAAAATTTATATGGTGATTTTATGATATTTATTATGAGTTGTCATATTGTCTTGGACATATTATGGAAGAGTATTATAATGTTACCTATAATGGAGTATGTGGGAATGATATTACCCTTATGATAAATTTTAAATTATACGGGTCGTCATTCCCTTCAGTTTTTATATTTTTGATTTGGACTCCATGGTCATAATTTCAGTGTGTAATTTCCACATTTAGTGTGTTTTCTATAATAAGGAATTTGATTCCATTTATGATGATGTTTTCATTTGTGATGGTATTACCAAGAAAGTGGGATGGAATGAACATGTCACTATGACGATAATGGGGATAGTATTTCATTCAATTTTTTCATTTATTATCTTTTGATGGGGGATTTATTACATATATTAAGATATATCCATGAAAGGGGATTTCATTCATGTACGAGTGTCCATGCTTATAAGATGTGATTCCCTTAAACTCATATTATAGATCAATACTAGGGATATATTTTCCACTTATGAGTTATTATTGATATATATGTTTTTCCCTATCTTGATTATCTAGTTATGTAGTCATTCCAACTTATATATATTGACTCTAAGATGATATTTTTATAAATGTGAATATGATTTGAATATGTTTTTCCATGGTACCGATGATTATATTATCCTGGAAATAGTATTCCATTTGTTATGGACATTTTTTGAGGATCTATTTCCAAGGATCAATTAATTATATTATGAAGTGACATTATGAAAATTACAACGACTTAGGATAAGTTTCTTTGTAGATTATTAAGTGAAATATTTTGAGACTCCCTTGTAATAGTAAAAGTAGGTTTGGTGAAAACCAAGTGATGGTGTTGCACTCATATGTGTAAAATATGTTTCTTATTTTTTATTTCTTATTTAATTTCCTTTCCATAATATCAAAAAATTAGATTCAATTACTTTAATATATATCATTAGGGAAAAAACACAAGTGTTTTGCAATGTTTTACTCACACCCTTCTCTAACACCTTGGTACCCATGTAGCTTTTATGATTCATGATCTGAGTAGTGGAAATAGCCCTACTATTAATTATTTACTTGAATAAAAGTATTTGGTAGGATTTTGGAGCACACATTCACTCAATAACAATTTGGGATTTTTTTATATTTTAGAACATATTGTATATCTTATAGATATAAGAGATGTTTTGGTGTATTGTGTGTATTGTGTGATTATCTATTACACCTGCTACACATTTTTTTTATATAATGGTATATTTCAATTAATATTTATCATATTACAGTTCTGATATTTTGTTTGATCATGTCATTACATTTTTTAAAATATTATTCACATCTATTTCACTAGGATGTGTAGTTATTTTTAAACGCATATTTTTACACTCCTCACAATACTCATAGACCATCATCGCATATCGACAACCATTCGTGAATGGTGATTTTACACTGAGGTATGTGGCACCCATTTTTTTCAATTTTTTGGTGAACCATATTTTGGATGCTAAAACATCCACCAAGTAATGTATATACTTTATTTACATTTCACAAATTACACAATTCATAATTTATATTATTACAATAAATTGAATCCATATATATTTACTAATATACAAATATATCACATGAATATGGTATGTTAAACAAGTTTATGTTAATGTTTTTAATTATATGAACTTGAATGACCCTATAATAATATGGAAGGAGTGATGGATATCCAACACTTCCTTTTCAAGACATGGGATAAGCCTTCATACTGGTAACTATCCTAACCCAAATTCTCTCTAACAAGAGACATTTTGTCAATAGACACTTTAATTATATTATAATCCAAAAACCTAGTAATGTTATTCCATAGAAATCTATAAATTAAAAATTATAATGTTATTGTGAACTAAACTCAATGAAAAAGAAAAATAAATCGTATATTTCTATTCAGGGAATATAACTCTTATATGCATTGCATGAAAAATATTAAGAATCACTTTAATGAATATAAAATTATGTATAAAATGTATTTAACACATAAAAAATTATATATATGAATATTTAAAAAATAATTTGGTTAATAAATAAAAAACTAGAGTTTTCCACATTAGATACAAAAACATTAGAAATGGGATCATTGTCAAAACTATATCATACCATGACATAATGTAATACCACAAGAAATTTTTTATAAATTATATATCAACAGAAATCATTACATAGACCAATAAATTGTAGTGCATAAAGTATATTAATTCCATGAATTTTTTTTAATTATTTGTAATACCATGAACTAAGACTTGTTTACATGCACTACAACCAAGTTTCCTATCATGGTGGATCTGATCACAGAATAGTAAATTTTTTAACTGTAGCATATTAATGTTGAGAATGAATCTCTAATTATTTCTTATAATAACCATGAAATTTTATATATACACATTTTCCCCCATTAAAGTTTAACAAACCATGATGTGGTGATTTCATAACCATTTTGTTTTGAATAAAAGTTCCTGGAACAAAATGTTGTTGTATAAGCATGGCTATAATTCAGTAAAAATAACAGAAAATTTTATTAAATTTCAATTAAAATTTGATTGATTCACCATAATATATATATTTAATACCATTGATGTTTTTTTGGTATATTATAATTTCCATTAATAGAGGATGAAACCATAAATCAATTGAAAATAATAAATATGTTTATAATCAAGAAGATGAAATAATAAAACCATAAAATATGTGTACCTCACAATCCATGATATTTATCTTTAATTGCATGGATCTAAATAATATGACCTTAGTAAGAACTAATATGTTTTTCACAAAAGAGAGTATCTACTAACCATCATAATAAATGAAAAAAAATTTAGGATCTCTTCTCCATAAAGGTTTGAAAGTAACTCATCATAAATTGAAACTAGAGAGAAGATAATTAGTAAAAAAATTCAATAAAGAAAAAAAAATATTACCAATTATTTTTATGAAAATATATTTTATAGGTCCTCTTCAATGAATGATGAATTCTCTTGGAGTATATTATTTCAAAACCTATGAAATGGTAAAATGATTTTTATTTCATCTGACTTATTTATTTTATTTCTAAAGTATATTAATATTTAATATTTTATCTAAAAATTATCATAAATAGTGTAAATTAGATGAAATTAACCTAATAATAAATAGTTATAATCAATCAAATGATTCCCCAAATCATTCTATAAGTGCACCAAAATGTGGTAATTATTAACAGGTTATGATAGTGACCATGGTGTGTTTACACTCAATATATTTTGTCCTAAGAATTATTTTTCAATATTAAACAACTAGTATAAAAATAATCACTATAATTACCACTTCAAAACCCAATTATTTTGAATAATTTTAATAAAATAAAAACATCCTATGATCAAAAAAACATTATGACATTTTTATTTCAAACCAACACACCATCAATATACGCATCCTCATTCACATCAATATCAACACATTATATATTATAAAATATGATTAAAATATATACCATCATAATGAGAATATTATTATGGTGTAATGAAAAAACATTACATAAATTCAATATCTAAACAAACCTTAAGTTTTGAAAATCGAATTGGAAACCTTAAAATATTTGTTTGAAATAAATAAAATCTCATATATTCAATTGTAAAATCTATTTATAAATTTATAAAATTATCGTCACATAAGATAATGTGAAACAAAGTCGAATTCATCATAGAAAAATTAAAGAAATGTGATTTTCATTTAAAAAAACATTGAATAAATTATAAAATAAAATCATACTTTCTGAAAACCATTTTATATTAATGATTCCATGTTTAGTACAAATTATAAATTATTCATTAAACCCCCATTATCATAACATATATTTTTTAGTTAGATAGAATAAATCTTATACACGTCTATTATAGATTCATTAGAAGAGAATTATGTAAATGTGAAACAAATATAAAACTCTCAAGTACCCTAGGTTATGTCATTAAAACTGAAATATATAGAATCCCATGACTCAAATTATTTTCAATTATACTCCTTCATCAAATAATCATAGATCTGGTCCACAAATTATTACACACACAAGTATTATCAAAGGACACAATTTTAAGAAAACTCTAGTGGTGTTATATACCCACTAAAATAGATTAAGGTTGTGGAATACTATAAAATAGTAAAAACAAATATAGAATATATAAATATATAAAAACCATTATTTCTCCAGATATATTCATTTATAATTTATATGGAATCACATAAAGTGGTAATGGGAGGAGTAAAACGAAGTGTGGGAACCCCAGAGAGTATGATGCAGATAAGAAAGAAAAATACCTAAGAATGGTTAATAAAAATCTGGGTTTATAATGAAAATAAATAACATTTAATGAAAATAAATTTAAAAATTTATAATCTCTAATTTTTCTATATTAAAATAACATTCTGTTAAATAAAATATTACCCTCAATTGTTTTCATTCCACTATTCCTTTTCATATAAATTATGATCATTCATCCCTGATAATTTTAAATAATATTAAAATCTATAAACTAAAAAATCATAAAAATAAAATAAAATATTAATATACATGATAAATACATTCAATTTCATTATGGGTGTCACAGGCACCCTTCACCTCATGAAAAAGGAACTGCTGTAATTTTTTAAGAATAATAATTCATCTTTTGGATGTAGGGTTCATGTTGGAGTTCTTGAATTGATTTATAATTTTTTTAATAATAAAAATTGGAATCATGTAATTTTTGTGATATTTTATATAGAAATCGATTTAGAGAATTTTGGATAAACTATATAATTGCAGTGTTATAATATTTATGTGTGAAAAAATGATTACATTACAACATACACTATCATGCCACAATAGTAGATATATAAGATTAAAATTATAGGATATATGGGAAGATTCCGAAATAGATTCTGACCATGAAAAAATATTTTGATATTATTTTATAGTGGTAGAGTGATTTAAACCATAATATGTATACCATGAAACTATAGTGTAAGAGATTGGAGGTATCACACAATAAATGTTCTAGATATTCCATGAAAGGCATGTTTTGAGTAATAATTACTTGGGAGATCAGCTTGATTATGAAAGGGAATTTAATCCATTATAATTGACACCATGAAATAATAGGATTCATACATAATAAGATTTATATACATCACATATTTATCTTCTAAATTTTTTAAAAATCATTTAACAGAATTTATAGAGATTATTTTCAACAGATGGTTAAGATGTAATTTTATGTTTCATAAAGATATTTACCTTTTGTAAGATGAATCACAACATAATAAAGGGATTTATTAAATGATATAACTATTATTAGATATTTTACCAAATCCATTTTATCTTACATTTTATGGGAACATGGATGAATTTTGAAATTTTAATTTCATATTAATAGATAATTTAGAGATCAAATTATTTAGTGACAAGTTTAAAATTCATTGATGGTGATTTTATAAGATTAAACCATTTAAATTTCCAGAATCATATAAAATAAAATAGTTTTATAGGTAAATAAGGAAATTTGAGAGAGAGAGAAGACTGGTATATAATATTTTTATGAATATCTAGTTTTGATGAAGATGATGGACTTACATTGACACTCATCCTAGATTCCTAGATAATCATTGTGAGGGACTATCTAGTGGGAGTATTCTATTCCATATTGATTTTAACTCTCTATAAATTAGTGAGTGAATATAGAGAAAGAGGGTGTGGCCCTTGGAATGGTATTACTCCCTTACTAAATTTTTAATCATCAAAATTTAGAGTTGATATCATCTGGTATGTAGAATAATTATTGGTGTATTCTCCCTAGAGTATTCCTTTTTGGTGAACCATTTAAAATCAAAATTTCATTACCATTAATTTTCAATACATGAATATTGTGAAAGACTAATATTGAAAGATTTGATTTGTTTTTTCCAAATTGTGAACAAGAAATATTCAACTAAAAATAAATATGACAGTATAAATCATCCCATCATCATTTTATGTAATGGGGTTGATGTTTAATCAAGAATCATAAATCCTCAACGTTTATTCTTGTAAAATCAATCAAAAATATAGATTATAATTATATTTTTATACCAATGAATAAGAAGATTCAATTACTGAGTAATGTTACTAAAAAATATTTTTGAATCAAATGAGATTCAATATATGATAAGTAAAACATTAATTAGAATATAAATAATGAATATTATTCTCATAATTGATTTTATTGAGTTTTTAATCACAAAATGTGATAATAAATTATTTATTGTTGGTATAGTGGACCAAAATTTAAAATTCAAATCCATTTCAAGATTATATTTTTATACAATTATTTATTCATTCATTTATGAATAGAGATTTTGGTGATAATTTTAACATTATATATAAGAGATAACAATGGGATGTTTTTAAATTTGAAATTGGAATATGAAATGATTAATTATTTAAATATGGTGCCAAATGAACTCATCTATAGATTCTTCAACAATATAAAAGGAGGTCGTAGGAGGTATTATAAACTCACTGATATACTGAGTGATGTTGAAATTTTAATGGATACACTTGGAAGGACTATATCTTAGTAATACCCTTTTTTATTAGCTCATAAAAAGACTGATCAAGAAAATTTATCTGTTGGGGATCTTCATCAAAGTTGTCTTATAAGAAAATATGGATGATGTTAGATAGACATTTAAGTTAACAATCATTGGATATTATGTTTATATCTATTGAGTGGATTGATATACATGATACTATGAATGAAGAAATGGATGTTTGTTACGTGTTCATAAAACTTGTTTCAATCATGTTCTGGGGAGGTACAAGTAGTTCAAAAAGAAATATTTCATTAGAATGAATTAATTATGGTAAATTCAAAAACTGTATGTCAAGGTATCGAAATATGGTTTTGAAGGTAGTGATAGTTAATTCGCACCACAACTAATGAGAATGTATTCCCACATAAGAAACACTATAAATGGAAACTAAATGAGAAATAATATTAATTTAAAAAGCGTAATTATAAAACAACAACATGACGATGTGTCATCTCTAAAAGATGATGAGATTTAATTTATCTGAGATATTGAAAATTTAATGATAGAAATAACTAAGAAAATATAATCCTAAAGCCAAGAAAAATGATAAAATGAAATGATTTTTTGAGTTTATGGTCGATCATTATGGGTATCATGAGGTAGTAAATGGACAATAAAATAATAATTGAAAAATAGAAGGGTTGTTAAATAATTTTATGATTGTGATGATGAACTCATAGATGAATTTATCAATTGTGAAAAACTTGTAAAAAATATGAGTTGGGACAAGCTAAAACCTTATAATTCATTGATTTCATGGTTAAAATTACATATAAATATATAAATATTAATAATGTAAATGATTTTATTTACGAATGGATGAGAAGGGTTTAATGTCCTCAAAATTTTTCTAATTCATACAAGATAAATTTTAAGGTGAGACAAAATAGTGGTGATAAAATTTTAGTTTTTGAGACTAACTAATGAACAACTAAAAGTGAAAAATGAACACTACATAAAAAGTGTCAAAAAATATAAGAATAATGTTTTATTAACATGGGTAAAGTTAGTGTTGACTTTAGAAATGAAATTTTGTTAATAAGATAATATCATAAAAGTGAGTAGGAAAAAAATATTTAATATGACTATCAATTATTGATGGTCTATCAGAAATGAATAAGCTACATGATTGATATGAATAAATTTATAGATAGTGAAATTAAATTTCCCTTGATGAAGTGTCAATTTGGCGATTATCTTAATCACCTAATTACTTGTTTAAATAATGTTAAATGAAACATGAGAGGAGTAACACATGAAATAACAGGATAATGTTTAAGAGAATATTCTATACCTTAATAAAGGAATGCATTTTTTTGGATATAGATTTAATTATTCTAACTTTTTTCAGAAATATTTTTAGTTCATGAAAAGGTGAAAAAAATATTCATATGAAAATAAAAAAACAATTCAACCGAATATGATTCGAATTGGAAATAAATTATTCACATTTGAATAAAATTGAAGATACTATATTGTTGAGGTTTAAAAAATAGAGGTCTTGTATGTTTTTTCCTATAATCGATTGGAAATATCAATGATGTAAAATAATATGAGTGATATGGTTATTTTGATTGAAATTTCGGTCATAGAAAAAAAGATTAGTATATCATGGATACTTGAATGTGATTTTTCATAAAACATAACAACAAATACTAAACTATTGAGAAATTGATTGGATAATTTTGATGAAATAATTCATTTTGGAAATTATATATCATTAAAAAACAAAGTTTAATGGTAATAATAATTAGATATGTGTTGAAAAATACAAAATTAATTTATGTAGATAGTAGATGACATAAAATTTTGTCTTTTAGAAAAAATTTGACACTTTAATTGAATATGTATTCAATTAGAATTAATGTTCTATCAAATTAAAAGATGAAAATTCCATCATGAAATGTTTTAGAACTAATGTAAAATTTCACCAACAAGATAGAAAAAATATTTCATGTCTTTTATGGTTGTAAAAGATAATAATCTATATAATACAATTCTCAATCATATAAATCAGTAGAGAGTATACTATTTTCCAATATTTAAGGCCATAACTAACCATTTAAAAGTAATATTTTATCTAGATATGATGGATGATGTTTGTGTTAGAGGGATGATGGTGAGAAATCTTTATTAACGAAAGAAAAAGAGATAATTAAATTTATTTGACCAAGGTAAAATTTTTGCGTGTAATAGAATACAAATTTATAGAATACTAAATGAGAGATAATTTATTATATCTTTAATGATTATATTTTAATGGGTTTAATCATGTCCATGCATGAAAAATTATAAGTAATTGATTCCTTCATGTTGTTTTGGGGGAGACATGCAAATAAAAATGGTATAAAATTCATGATTTTTCATTAAGATAATAGAACAGAGTATAATTCCACTAAGGTGGAAGGTTATATAAATAAAAATGGAATTAAAAATGATATTATATTATTGAGAACACCATAAAAAACATTTAATGGAACAGTGGGACTGAATTGTAAAAAATATTGGGAAAAAAATTTGACTATAAAAAGTGTTATTTATTGAAATAAATGGATTAAATATATTTATGTGGTATTTATCACTAAATATTAATCCTTATTAATATAATAATAGTATAATAATCCTTTTTTTATGTGTCATGGAATCCAATATTAAAATAATATGAAGTGCATTAAAGAAAGTGTAACATTCAACAAGAATAAAGGAAAAATTAATGTACAATGATGTAATCTATGAAGGAAAAAAGGATTCCCATTTAATAACAAGTCCTAATAATTAATTATCTAGTTATTTGAAGAATTTTATAGAAGTTTTTGAATGTTATTTTAAGATAATTCAAGAAATAAATTGATAATTTTAATTTTGATCAATGATTTTGTAGAGAAAGATGAGATAAATAAAAATTATGGTTACACACTCAACCAAGTCTGTAATGAGGAATTTAATTTGGAATCAATGGATGAATAATACATTGAGATTTTTTACCAAAAACTCAATGAAATAATATATAGGTATTCATTAATGAAAAAATAAAATTAGGAATAAAACATCCCCAACACAAACATGGAGAATAATAATTGTAGAGAATAGTAATCTATTTCCATAGATTAATATATCACCAATTAATTATATACAAAATAAAAAATTATTGGTCAATGTAATGAATTATTGTCATTATAAAATAGGGAGATATCATAAATGGGATCACTAGAAAAGGCTTATCGATCATAAAATAATTAGAACTATGTTTTTTTAAGAAAACGATCCAAGAATTGGGAAGATTGGTTATAAATAAAGAATGGTTAGTATGTAATTCAATCTTAAGTGTTAATGATATTTATATTGATAAAACAATTTTACCATTGATTTAATAAAAATAAGAATTAATTTTCGTCGTTACGAGAATTCAAATAAATTTTAATATCCATTTAAAAAATGAAACGATGAACTTTATGAATAAATTTCTCAAGTAGGAAGATTATATTGAACATTTTATGGTCTCTCTATTTGGATTAATGAATAACAATTCCAGAAATTAGGGAATAAATAGTATTGACTAAAATAATATATTTAGGAATGTAATTATAAACATGACACACTTTCATGGAATTTTTTATTTAAAAGAGGTGGTGTCTACCACAATTATTATATGAATCCAAAAAAGGAGGAGCAGCTTATGGTTCTTTGTTATGTTGATGATATCTTTTGAAAATTTAAAAATAACCCAAATCCATTGGTATATAGGCCCAGTTGGAAAGACCCTAGATATTTGGTCACCATATGTAAATAATGAATGGCTTCCCAAGACTATAGGGTTCATAGTACCCCATGTTTCTTCACCCATGGATATAGAATGATGAACTGATTAGATTATGTGATCATTAATGGAATGTGTATAATATGAATAGCACATACGACCCGGGTTCATGTTTCTCCAAGACATATTTGTCAATGGTAAATCATATTGTTCATAGGAATTAAATGGAAACACACAATAGATTCATTCTAGTTTTATTATCAAGGTTGGCCTAATTATATATACAAGATCACCATAACTACTTTTTCAAATGACAGTAGACCCTCATACCATCATATTACTACCATATAAACCATTTTTTTCATAGAAACCCATACCAGTTATTTAACCTAAATACCGAAGCCTGAATTATATGTACATTACCTTATTTTTAGGGAATACTTAATACATCACATAAATAGATTACCAATGACTATATTATTTTAGTGCATTTAGAAACATTGAACCCATTATTTATATTTTGTGAAATATTTTATAAATTTCTGATAAGATATTACCCTATATTTTTCTCATGATATCAAATTATTTATAAGCTGGTAAAAAGAAAACATAAGAAAGGGTGATATCAGATACTCTGTAAGGGTAAATAAGGAAAATATCAAACAGAACAAGAACACATGATTGTAAAAACACGAACATAACTTTTCAAAAGCATACCATGTTTAACATAAATCAAAATCTTCAGTCATGGAATAAATCATTCATTTTAATAATAAATGAATTACAATAGAATAAATAACATAATCCATGAAATCATAACATAAAAATAAAACATGTAAATTTTTTCATACATATAAGAATATAAGAATAACTTTTATAGTAGTGAAGGAATAACTACCAAATCCATATTATTAGTATGGGTTCACTCCCTAAACAATCTTGGTAGTCATGATTCACTCCCATAATTATCTTAGTTGTCATGGTTAACTCCCATAACTATCTTGGCAATCATGTTTCACTCCCATAACCATATTAGTAGTCAAGGTTCACTCCCAAGACCTTCTTTGAAGATATGATCCTCCATGTCTATCTTATGAGATATATATCAATACCCAATTCATTTGATGGAGATATAGGTCCCACCCATCACATAATTAAAACATTCTTTTATGTTCCACAAAAACATAAATCATTCATCATTGTATTACCCAATGAAAAAATGGGTTTCTTGAACATCATTTCATCATAACACAACCCAAGTAAAAAAATGGATTTCATATATTTCATTCCATCATAAAAATAGTAAAACCATAGGAAAAATATGGATAATATACTTGATGCATAACCATATTAAATAATTTTATCATATATGTTAAATAATTTTTATACAACACTTGAAATTAATTCTTGAGGAAAGTATCCTTTCTTATTCGAAAACGATTTCTTTTATCATAACTCAATGAAATTTAAAAGAAATAATATTAGTGTAAAAGAAAATTGAAATAATTTAATGGAATAGTTAGGGAAATAAGGAATTATTAAACAATAAAAATCCATTCATGCTAAAAAAGTTAAAAAAACATTTTTCGTGTACATGTTATAGAAATGTTAAAAAGTACATCATTTTGAAAATGAAAGAATGATTTATTTTAGACCATGTAGAAAAAAAGTAAAAATGTGTAAAAATGACTTTAAAAATACATAGGAGAATAATAAATAATTTTATGAAATATTTTTTAGAAAACATGTACATGTATGATATATAAACACCAGTAAATACTTACATATAAATAATCTTGGATAATAATGAGATTAAATAATTATCCCTCAACTTAGGTCTGATTCCATCATACATATATAAACCTCATTTATAATGGATTAATTTGTTTTATATCCATGATCCAAAAACATATTTATATTTATTTTAATATATCTATTCTTGTAAGAACACCTTTAATATTATATTATAATTACTCTTCTATCGTGCGTTATTTGCTACATGTTTTGTCATAAAAACCGATGTTATTCTCCATGGGTTTCATTTATATAATCTATAAAATGATAATAATGTCATATATATCATATTAATCCACTTTATACATTTATATAATCCTTATTTAAATGGGATCATGGATAATGAATCACATCACATCAAGAAGAAGGTAGGTCATACGTATGAACGAGAGATTATATCATTAATTTAATTATGAAATGGTATGGATGTGTATGGTATATATATAGAGAGAGATAGAGTTCAATAATACATATATTTTTATAATAATCATATATAGTTATTATTTTCCTCACTATACCAATCCATGTAATGTGGTGGTGAAAAACATATTATACCATGACTTGTAGATGATAGCATGTACGTAAACATGTGTAGTGATTTTGTTTTTCGTACAATGGCTAGCAGTTGAAATATGGTGGTTTCATAACCATAATAACATCTCATTATATATTTATTACTATTTTTATTACTTTTCAATTTAAACAAAAAAGTAAGAGGATATTTGTAACAGCCCGAGATTTTATGAAAAATATTCTTTTTAATTTTATTAATGTCTTGTGTTGTACGCTACACCAAAAGGAGCTTTCACAACACGCATCATTGACTTGCCTTTCATTACACGCAATCACGACCTTCCTTGATAGCGTGTGTAGTACGCAATACCGAGTTTTACTAAACAACGATATGCTATTAAAATATTATTAAAACTAGCCGTTATGAATAGTAATAACCACTTTTTGAAATTTTGTAAATTCTATTTTTCAAAATGGACTTAATTTTTGGATTCGGAGTATCAAATTTAGCCTAAGGTGAAATTTTGGTACTTTTCAGATAACTTTCATATTCTGATAAATAGTGAAAATTACTAAATTATAATTAAAAACAACTTTTTTAATCGAAATAATTAATAGTGATAAATTATAAATTTGAGTGGTTTTAAATTATATTTAGAATATATTTTTACAATTTAACACAATTTTGGTCATTGGTTGTAATTTCACATTTAAACCAGACATAATCATGTGTCAATCTTTTGATAGATATTGTTTCCTAAAAGCACGCTATTTGTTTTAACAGCAGGATTTAATTATAAAATTAATTAATGCAACTTCTATGTTATGAATTTGGTAAAATAGACTTCATTTTTGAATTCGGAATATGAAATATAGCTTAGGATGAAATTTTGGCATTGTTCTGAAAAACATCAATTTTTGATGAATAGTGAAACTACTAAGTGGTAGTTAAAAAACTGAATTTTTCATAAAACTTAATTTTACCGCTTCTGTGAATGGAATTTCGAAAATCCGAGAGACACGGTTAATATCAAGTACTAAAACGTGGTTCAATGAGATGAAAATAATTTTTGGTGAATAGTAACTTTTTACTTTTTTTTACCGCGGTTAATAGTAAATATGGTAACTAAGGGTAAATATGATATTACTATTACCCTAACACATGTCCTAATTCTATTGGATAAGTGTAATTCGACCAAAAACAACCTTATGAATATAATATGACCATTTAGGCCCACTTGGATTAGATTAGGACATTTATTATTAATTTATTTAAAGAAAGGTTGAAATAGTTAAAATCAAAGTTTAATAAGTAAATGATTTTTAATATGGGGTTATACATAAGATAAATTCGACTAAAAATATTCATTAGAAAGCTAAAAAGATTTCATACATAATGGTATTTTATTTGTAATTTTTATACATTAAATAATTTAATTTATTTATGACACAATGATGATGCAGTAATTATCTTATTAATGAAATATTGACATAATTGATGTTATAAACCCCAAAATAGATGAAATTTGAGACTTTTTATGAATTGCACTAATTTTCTAGGTTACTATGATATATTAATGTTGATTTAATCAACTTGGTTTGAACATATAATTCTGTTATGACTTTCACAAAAATCATATATCAAATAGTGTCAAAATTGACACAAAATAGTTTTTAAATCAAATATTATATTATTAATTGTTATTTTATTCCTAAAAATCTAAGGTTCGGCCAAATGACTTAGATAAGGATATATGTATTAATAATAAACAATTTGGGGTTCGTTTGGCATGTTATAGTAAGTTTATTAACCCTATAGTGAAAGAAAACAAAAAGACACGGTAAAAGTTAAATTATTTAACTTAGAGATAAATATAATTGATAAGGTTAAAATAATACCCTAAACTTGTCTAAATCCTATTGGTTGATAGGATTTAGACCCATCCCCACTTTAGCTTAGAAATAAGACCCTTTGGAACCATTATAAACCGATTTTGACATTAATATAAAATAATATTTTGAGATATTCCTAAGGTGCCCCTCTCCTCCCTTATAAAAGGACACCTCCTCCCCCTCCTCCTCACACGAATTTGAGCACTAAAGCTCGGCCAACCCCTGCCAAAATCTCTTATCCACTTCCCTAGCAACATAATAGAGGTTCTGGTCTTCCTCAAAGACCAATTTTAGTTCCCTAAGAGGAGGTCTCCAAAAGGCGCTTCAAAGAAGAGGAGCTTCGGACACGTACAAAGCAAATCAGACCTAAGGTAAGGGAAATATCACAATCTCATTTTTATCCGAGATTGTTTATTCGTAATTATTTACTGGGGTGTATTTTATCATCCACATCCATGTTTCATCAATATGTAATATTATTTCCATCCACCTACAATTGTTAAAATACATTTTTACCCTTCGGTGAGTTTTTAGTAATATGTATGAAAGGAATCTTTTGTCGTACGAGGTACTTTTTGACTTTTTCAACAAAAGTATGAAGAATGTTTTTTTTAACATATAAGGCATGAATGGATTTTTAATACATTGTTTCCAAAAATCTTCCTTTACAAGTTTTCAAGTTTATTTTTAATCAACTTATTTTATTTTAAAGTTGTATGACATGTTATGAAA
Organism: Viscum album; assembly: GCA_963277665.1. Classification (NCBI taxonomy): domain Eukaryota; kingdom Viridiplantae; phylum Streptophyta; class Magnoliopsida; order Santalales; family Viscaceae; genus Viscum; species Viscum album. The sequence goes on along the minus strand of OY728132.1, from coordinate 1,377,246,391 downwards.
GGAAAAATGTTTTTTAAGAAGAAAGGATATTTTCCTCAAGAATGGAGTTCAAGTGTTTTATCAAAATGATTTTCCATCTAAGATAATAAAGGGTTCTGTTTTTATCCCTATTATTAAATTGATTTGTTCATGTTGTGATGAAATTATTTTTATGAATTCCTTTATCTTATATGAATTGATTTATGATGTCATGATGTTTCAAGAATCCCATTTTTGTTACATGTGTTATGCGATGATGTATGTTTTATGATTATGTGGCACACATAAGAAAGGATTCATTATAAGATGGGTGGGACCTATATCTCCCTCCAATGCATTGGGTAAAGATTTTATATCTCATGAGATAGACAGGGCTGGAACGGTAGGTTATACCGGTTCAGTGAAACAGGACTGATACGAGGGTTACTCGATTCAGAAAGGGACTTTGTCCACTAAGATAGTCTTGGCAATTAGTCTTGACTAACAAGAAATGATTCTCTATGATTATGTGTGTATGCCACAAAGTTTCATGTTTTAAGGTATGATTATTGGGATTACTTTTTCACTTCCATGATTTATCCCATGATTATGAAATTATGCTCTCTTTTGCAGGTTATGATTTCCAAAATGTTATGTTATTATGAATATGATGTGATTGATATTTATTTTGTTTACCCTTACTGAGCATTTGAGCTCACCCTTTTATGTTTTATTTTCCCCAGGATATAAAGAAAGGTTTTAGGTAAAAAAAAGGAAGATCTTTATGGGAGATTTTGAAGATCTTTCACCACGATTAGAAGATTATAGTCCGAGTTTCCAAAGACACTAAACTATTACGGTCCTTGTGTGTGTGTTTTTGTAATGTACTAAGTATTCCGCAAAAGTAAGGTAATGTCAATGTACGTCAAGATACAGGTCTCTACAGTTGGTATCAAAGGAAAGGTTTAGTCAACCTTTGGAAACTAGGATGCGAAGACGTTAGTGAGATCCCTAGAGATATTTCTAAGGTATGTCTAGGGATGCCCCTAAGGATAAGTATACGTATAGGATATAGTCCTAGAACTATGGTAACGATATTAGATTAAACCAAAGATGTTAGATATTTAATTTACTCCCCCTTTATTATGATTTTTGCCTCTCACACTATTCTTTTTGGGTTTTAGAAAATGGCTGGAAACAAGATGATTCACGATAATGGAGGATATGGTGGACAATGGAATGATATTCTTCATGAGAAACCAAATGAAATGGGATTTGGATGTCCAAATATCATTATTATGCCGAATCAGCAATCTCATAATATGATCAATAAAGTAAAAATTGGTAAGTTTCCTGACTCGACTAATAAGAGAAAGATGGAGTTCCATGATGATCATAGAGGAAAGAAAGTTCAATTTCCCCTATGTAAATCATGTGGGAAGAGGCATCAAGGAGAATGTTTCAAGGGAACTGGAAGATGCTTTGGGTGTGGAAAAGAAGGACACAAAGCAATTAAGTGCAAAGGAAAAGGGTCGGTCAACACCATGGATGAGGATACTGGTATTGCTACGACATCAAAAATGGTTATGTGTTTTAAATGTGGAATGAATGGGCATTATGCAAACAAATGCCCTAAGGGAAAGACTCATGAAGAGAATCAGTATGGTCATATGGGTAGTATTTATGTGGATGATGATGAAGAGACTACAAATGATATGTGAGATGAAAGAATTTTTGATGCTCGGTCAATGGTTTAAGAATGTAGTGGAATGATTACATGTTTATCATGTGTAATTTTGTATAAGTAATCTCATGCTACTATGGAATAAAGAGACATCTATGGATTGTTACACTATTGTCTTTCCTTGAGTTTTGAAAGTGTATGATTAATGTTACCAGAATCCATGAATGGTTATTCAGCTATTTTTGGAATGTAGATGATATGTGCATAATGAAGGGATAAGGAGATAATTAAATGTTTGATAGTATTCATGAGCTCATGACTGATATAAGGAGAAGGTTATTTCATGGTTTGAGTATATAGAATTTTTGGATTTTGGTATGTGGAAAGTGTTAAATTTTAACTGCATTCATGCTTTCATTAAGGTTCAATGGGTATTCAAGAGAATACATGATTAAGGGCTTTGAATGTTTGGAATGTGACCAAAAAAAACATATCTTATGATATATGGGGATCGACGATGGTGTTAAATCTCTGGTAATCGTTTTCACTATGTTATGAGAGTGGACTGCAGTGTTATGGATAAGCCTAAAGATTGGAATGGATTATGTTGGAAATAAGTTTGTATTGTTTAAGGATCAAAGTTTTCTCAATATTATTGATGGGATGTTATAGTAATATAGTTTTAGAAAAAGGACAACCTGCAGGACGGGCGACAGCCCATCGCGTCGGACAAGGCTGTAGGAATCGAACCCACAACTGAAGTGCGACTGGCCTTTATCGCCTACCACTGGCCTACAGGAAGTCCCTGTTTAGTAGAAACTAGTTTTATTATATTAAGCAGTATGATATATGGAGTATAAGTTCATTTTAGATGGACTTATGTATTTTTTGATAACTTTTCTAACCTTTTGAGACAGATGGAATGACCCATCATTCTATCACATGATCTGTTAACACATCACGAATGACAAATTCAACTTCATTTCTTTATGAGATGAAGTAGAAATTGTCCAAAGAACGACAAATAGTGAGACTATACCAAAATCACGAAAGTATTTCTTCTAATTCCAATTTCATCAACATTAGGGAAATGATCTTGAAAACCAAAAATGTTGTCCTAGTGCTTTTATATCTGATTAATCAGATGGTACCTTAGATCGTCACAAATTTATGGATTTTTGATTGCTATCTTTTCAATAGCCATGTTCTCTACCACTGTCCATCAGAACATGATGGTTAGATTTCTCTTCCATATCCATATTTTCACCTATGTGGAAACCCAGTGATTAGTTTATTTGGGTAACCGTTACATTTCATACTTTTGTTTTTAAAGATAAGTTTTGGTATTCCTTTTTACGATGTGGGTTTCTATCAAAGAAACTTTCAAATAGTAAACCATTTATAACCCCGGCGAATTTCGAGGGCGAAATTCATTTTAAGGGGGGTAGAATGTAACAGCCCGATATTTTATGAAAAATATTCTTTTTAATTTTATTAATGTCTTGTGTTGTACGCTGCACCAAAAGGAGCTTTCACAACACGCATCATTGACTTGCCTTTCATTACACGCAATCACGACCTTCCTTGATAGCGTGGGTAGTACGCAATACCGAGTTTTACTAAACAACGATATGCTATTAAAATATTATTAAAACTAGCCGTTATGAATAGTAATAACCACTTTTTGAAATTTTGTAAATTCTATTTTTCAAAATGGACTTCATTTTTGGATTCGGAGTATCAAATTTAGACTAAGGTGAAATTTTGGTACTTTTCAGATAACTTTCATATTCTGATAAATAGTGAAAATTACTAAATTATAATTAAAAACAACTTTTTTAATCGAAATAATTAATAGTGATAAATTATTAATTTGAGTGGTTTTAAAGTATATTTAGAATATATTTTTACAATTTAACACAATGTTGGTCATTGGTTGTAATTTCACATTTAAACCAGACATAATCAAGTGTCAATCTTTTGATAGATATTGTTTCATAAAAACACGCTATTTGTTTTAACAGCGGGATTTAATTATAAAATTAATCAATGCAACTTCTATGTTATGAATTTGGTAAAATAGACTTCATTTTTGAATTCGGAATATGAAATATATCTTAGGATGAAATTTTGGCATTGTTCTGAAAAACATCAATTTTTGATGAATAGTGAAACTACTAAGTGGTAGTTAAAAAACTGAATTTTTCATAAAACTTAATTTTACCGCTTCTGTGAATGGAATTTCGAAAATCCGAGAGACACGGTTAATATCAAGTACTAAAATGTGGTTGAATGAGATGAAAATAATTTTTGGTGAATAGTAACTTTTTACTTTTTTTTACCGCGGTTAATAGTAAATAGGGTAACTAAGGGTAAATATGATATTACTATTACCCTAACACATGTCCTAATTCTATTGGATAAGTGTAATTCGACCAAAAACAACCTTATGAATATAATATGACCATTTAGGCCCACTTGGATTAGATTAGAACATTTATTATTAATTTATTTAAAGAAAGGTTAAAATAGTTAAAATCAATGTTTAATAAGTAAATGATTTTTAATATGGGGTTATACATAAGATAAATTCGACTAAAAATATTCATTAGAAAGCTAAAAGGATTTCATACATAATGGTATTTTATTTGTAATTTTTAGACATTAAATAATTTAATTTATTTATGACACAATGATGATACAGTAATTATCTTATTAATGAAATATTGACATAATTGATGTTATAAACCCCAAAATAGATGTAATTTGAGACTTTTTATGAATTCCACTAATTTTCTAGGTTACTATGATATATTAATGTTGATTTAATCAACGTGGTTCGAACATATAATTCTGTTATGACTTTCACAAAAATCATATATCAAATAGTGTCAAAATTGACAAAAAATAGTTTTTAAATCAAATATTATATTATTAATTGTTATTTTATTCCTAAAAATATAAGGTTCGGCCAAATGACTTAGATAAGGATATATGTATTAATAATAAACAATTTGGGGTTCGTTTGGCATGTTATAGTAAGTGTATTAACCATATAGTGAAAGAAAACAAAAAGACACGGTAAAAGTTAAATTATTTAACTTAGAGTTAAATCTAATTGATAAGGTTAAAATAATACCCTAAACTTGTCTAAATCCTATTGGTTGATAGGATTTCGACCCATCCCCACTTTAGCTTTTGAAATAAGACCCTTTGGAACCATTATAAACCGATTTTGACATTAATATAAAATAATATTTTGAGATATTCCTAAGGTGCCCCTCTCCTCCCTTATAAAAGGACACCTCCTCCCCCTCCTCCTCACACGAATTTGAGCACTCAAGCTCGGCCAACCCCTGCCAAAATATCTTCTCCACTTCCCTAGCAACATCCTAGAGGTTCTGGTCTTCCTCAAAGACCAATTTTAGTTCCCTAAGAGGAGGTCTCCAAAAGGCGCTTCAAAGAAGAGGAGCTTCGGACACGTACAAAGCAAATCGGACCTAAGGTAAGGGAAATATCACAATCTCATTTTTATCCGAGATTGTTTATTCATAAGTATTTACTGGGGTGTATTTTATCATCCACATCCATGTTTCATCAATATGTAATATTATTTCCATCCACCTACAATTGTTAAAATCCATTTTTACCCTTCGGTGAGTTTTTAGTAATATGTATGAAAGGAATCTTTTGTCGTACGAGGTACTTTTTGACTTTTTCGACAAAAGTATGAAGAATGTTTTTTTAAATTATACAACATGAATGGATTTTTAATACATTGTTTCAAAAATCTTCCTTTACAAGTTTTCAAGTTTATTTTTAATCAACTTCTTTTATTTTAAAGTTGTATGACATGTTATGAAAGGAAAAATGTTTTTTAAGAAGAAAGGATATTTTCCTCAAGAATGGAGTTCAAGTGTTTTATCAAAATGATTTTCCATCTAAGATAATAAAGGGTTCTGTTTTTATCCCTATTATTAAATTGATTTGTTCATGTTGTGATGAAATTATTTTTATGAATTCCTTTATCTTATATGAATTGATTTATGATGTCATGATGTTTCAAGAATCCCATTTTTGTTACATGTGTTATGCGATGATGTATGTTTTATGATTATGTGGCACACATAAGAAAGTATTCATTATAAGATGGGTGGGACCTATATCTCCCTCCAATGCATTGGGTAAAGATTTTATATCTCATGAGATAGACAGGGCTGGAACGGTAGGTTATACCGGTTCAGTGAAACATGACTAATACGAGGGTTACTCGATTCAGAAAGGGACTTTGTCCACTAAGATAGTCTTGGCAATTAGTCTTGACTAACAAGAAATGATTCTCTATGATTATGTGTGTATGCCACAAAGTTTCATGTTTTATGTTATGATTATTGGGATTACTTTTTCACTGCCATGATTTATCCCATGATTATGAAATTATGCTCTCTTTTGCAGGTTATGATTTCCAAAATGTTATGTTCTTATGAATATGATGTGATTGATATTTATTTTGTTTACCCTTACTGAGCATTTGAGCTCTCCCTTTTATGTTTTCTTTTCCCCAGGATATAAAGAAAGGTTTTAGGTAAAAAAAGGAAGATCTTTATGGGAGATTTTGAAGATCTTTCACCACGATTAGAAGATTATAGTCTGAGTTTCCAAAGACACTAAACTATTACGGTCCTTGTGTGTGTGTTTTTGTAATGTACTAAGTATTCCGCAAAAGTAAGGTAATGTCAATGTACGTCAAGATACGGGTCTCTACAATATAGAAGAATAAATCATCATGAGAGAATCAGTAAAGGTGATTACCTCTTCTTCAGCAAGCTCCCACTAGATCAGCTCTTAAAGGCTCTTGAGTTGGTCTTTTGAGTATAATAGAATATCTAGAATTTGAATAGGGATTTTGATAAGTGAAATGGGTAGGGGATGACTAAGAATGAAGGCTCACCATGTAGAGGATAAGAGAGGTACGAGGTTTCCTTTTATAATTCAGGTGACAGATACTTTTGGAATCTTAAAAAATATTAATTTATAATAAAATCAAACAACATAAAAAATTTCAAAAAATACATAGTTTTGAATATAAGGTTACGTAATGTTGTAATATCATAGAATAATAAATTTTTGATATTTTTTATATCAATTTAATCCTTATCATTTTAATTAACCCTTAGTTATTCAAATTTAATTTTCAATATGGTAACAAATTATTCAATATTAAAATAGTATATTTTTTATTTGATTGATGTCAATTATTTCATAAATTATATAAATTATAATATTTTATTCTATATGATAATTATTTTATATTGTTTCAAAAATTTATTATGGTTTTTAATTAATTTAATAAAACATAATTTTGAAAAAATATCAATAGTGTCGATTTGACACTATTTAATTTTTAGATTTTAAAACATATCACCATAAGTTGTTATACACAAATAAGATATTTAATTATATATATATTAGGTCAAGGTATTTTTTATAATTTCATGGATATATTAAATATCACAAATAATATTTATTTTAATATTTTTAATAACATTAATTTTATATTTCCATTAATAAAATTGTTACAACAATAATGTTGTGTAATTATTTAATATAAATATTATTTGAATAAAATGAAAAAAATTCAATGATGGTTATAAATCTTATATATTTCCAAAGGATACTTATAGTAGATTATATCTTCTATAAAATTTTAAAATAAATATTTTGTATTAATTAAAATATGATTGTGAGAACATTAACATCTCATTAAAAAAATATTATAAGTGTCATAATCTTGTCTTCATGGATCCAAATAGTCAATAAATAGAACCTAAGATGATCATGGCCGATATATACACTACCGATAAGATTTGGTAACGTGTTTTTTTCTTATAATTGTTATTATAATTTTAATAAAAAAATATTTTCTTGAGTTTAATCAATTAAATAATTTCTACATCATCAATGTATAATCCTTTAAAATGATTATTTATTTCATAAAAAATAGAAATAAATTACCATGTTAAATATAGAAAATTATATTTCAAATTAGTATTTATAATCTAATTTATTTTCTTTATAACCTAATATTAAAAATGAAATATTTATTAAAATTTGAGTGAGAAATATTTATCTTTTCTTTAAATAAAAGATATTAAATGTCATAATCTCATAAAAGGGGCTTCCAAAAGAGGAAATTTATACACATGGATTCCTTAGGTTGTAAAAAAATAATCTAATGATATTGAGAAAACTTTTTGGGTAGTTTTATAATATTATTTCACCCTTAATTGCCTGATATACCTTTTTTCCATATTAATAAAAATTTCATATTCTACTATTCATAACATCAAAAAATAATAGCAATATATTAACATTGTTTTGACCCACTAATTCCAAATATGGTATCCATTTTTAAAAATTCAAAACATATAAGTTTAAATAATTAATTTAATGTTTATCTTGTTGTTAGAATGAGATAATTGGTTTTAAAAGTTAAATCATTGTAAAAGATTGAAATTTTTTTACACCTACAATCAGGCTAAAAATTGTTCTTGTTACCTACATTATATTAACTAATAAAAATATTATATATTTATACATTAAAACCATTCAATAATATAATTTAACAATGTAAATTCTTTTGATGAAACCAATTTAGTTTAATGAAAATTTTGTATACTTTTAATATTCATCACAACATAAAACTTATCAAAAAAATGTCCAAAATTCATCAAATGTAAATTTTTATATCTCTATTCCAAATAAAAAGCTTATTTTTTCAAATAAAAAATAAAAAATTGTTAAAAAATACATTTAAATTAATGTGCACCATCAAAATGCGGGAAGGCCACATATTTAAAAAAATACATCTTTTATCCAAAAAATAGAATTTGTTCATATATCTTGTATAGAAAAAAGATTATATAAATTTTAATAATTATATTCAATATATTACATATATATTTAATTAATAAAATCCATCAAGAGTGATTGAATAATTATATGAACTCACTTAATTTCATTTAACTATTTTTTCATATAAACAATTCCATTTATTTAAAAAGTCGTTTATTTTAATTTATAATTAATTGAACAGAAAATAAATAATTATAGGTACACGTGAAATTAATATTTTCATAATTCAGGTAATAATATTCATACCTCACATTATAATGGCTATATTATAAGGTAACATGATAATATTGAGTTCTTCACTTGAACTAGGTCTTGTGTGAGATGAAATATATCAAAAGAACTCAAAATTGTGTGTATTAGTAGCCAAAAATAGTGTTTGGTATATTACAAGATAATATGTTGTTGTGTGTAGTACAAGATTCTCAAGGTATAGCATAAAACACAGTGCATAAAAAATTCAAAATATATCTCATAATAATCTCAAGGTGTTACATTATACCCCCTAAAAATAATGTTCACCCTAGAAATTCAACTCGGTTATAAAATGATTAATACCTGGAAATTTATTTCATGAAATACCACATCATAAAAATGAATACAAGAAATTCCATTTAAAAAGGGGAAGTTGAAATATAATAGTTACCCTATGTAAATTATAAATGGGTCTCTATGTAGGTGAACATAGGTGAAGATTTGGGAATGGAGAAAAAGAGAAAATAATCATAGAGATTTATAATTATCACTTAACAAAAGAAATTTTATAATCCACATAAATTTTGTAATCACATGTCCATAAACTAAATTAGCATGAAATAGGTCATTGATATCACAAAAAATGATGATAATATGAAACCCTATTAAATAGTGACCCCTTTTCCTGATGGTGAATAAATTTCACGAGATGTTATATATTCTTGATTTTAGTATAATCTCATTGTTGTTATTTCTATAAAAATTTTACACATCATCACTTGTTCAATGAAATTAGTTTTAACTTTTCAATCCTAATATATTATCTGATCATGTTATCTACAAATAGAATTATAGGTCTTTCCATTTGTCTTTATCACAATATAAATGTTATCACAAGTTATCAAATGTCCATAAGTCCACATATAGTGAGACAACACGTCAATAAAAAAACAATCACATGAAGTTTAACGTATTTTTTACCTAAATGGATAGCCTTACAATCCTTTTAAAAACTAAAAATAAAAAATATTAGAAAGAGGCTAACTAAATCGGAATAATATTTATCTCTCATACCTCGTAAGTCATTTCTTGGTTGTCACATTTCAAACATGTGAACACATTCATCATTTATTCTCTTCATTAATGGTAATAACCTGAATTACCATGAATCCTTATTGAAAACATGCATTTTCCATAATCTTAATTCCAAAAAGATTTAATCATCATTCATGATTGCATAAAAAATATTCAATAAAACATTAATTAATTATAAGGAAATCATTACCATCCAATTTACTTATTCATAACCAACATATCTTTATCTAAATACCATTATCTCGTTATCATGAAAATATTAATGGGTATCCTTATCTTAATCACGTGTTCTCCATATATACCAACGTACCCTAAAATCAGTTTTCAATGTATTTTGAACTATTTAACATATCCCATCAAATTCTTAATGAAATATTTATACTAAAAAACATATAAAATTCATGATTCGTATAGCATAATATTTGAAAACCAAAACATATACACCTCAATAAAACATCTTTATTATTAAACCATTACTCAGGATCTATCATCATATACTTTCCTAAAAAATGAATCGCATCTTAGGGTTCTTCAAACTTTATCTATCCATTATTATTAGGATTAATGTAAATAATATTCCTAGAACATCCCATAAGTTTCCCCTTTCATTTACAATCTCTTTATCCTCACCATTATAAACAATACTCATACCACCTTCACGAATATCTTCTTGAGATTTCCACTAAGAAAATAGATTTTCACAATTTACATACTTTCCAGGTATAAAACATTCAATTATAACCATGTTCTATAAAGTTTTAACTATCGACGAATACTAAAAATAAAACTGTGAGAAAAAATTACCATAGATGAAAATCAAAAAACCATAGAAAATTATTTATAATATTTTTATCTATGAAACATTTGGGTTAATCCTATGTTATTCATGATTGTTACCTAAATTTTAAGATGGTAACCTATAGTTATACTTATCCTTAGGTACACCCCTATAAATGTCCTTTGAAATATCTCTAGAGACCTCAGTAATGTTTTCACCTCCTAGTTTTCAATCATTAACAAAACCTTCAATCTGGTACCAACTATAAATACACAAACCTTAAATACATAGAAATCACATTAAATTTTCAAAAATATTAATACATTACACAAGAATATTCCCAAAGACCTTATTAGTTTAGTTCCATTGAAAACATAGAACACATTCTTATAATTTGGTTAATGATCTTAAAAAACTCCCATAAAATCTTCCCCATTATTTTTCCTACCTAAGAAGTTTCTTTATATTGTAGGGGAAATAAAATAGAAAAAGGATGAGTTTTGATTCTATGTAAGGATAAACAAAGAAAATATCAAACATAACATGAACATGAGAATGTAAAAACATGAACATATCTTTTTAAAATCATATCATTTATAACATCAATCAAAATATTGAGTCACAGAATAAATCATGGAAGTTCATAATACATTAATCAAAATGGATAAAGAACATAATCTAGAAAATAATAACAAAATAATAAAACATGGAAGTTGTGGAAGACATATTTTTATATAAAAATTCTTTCCATAAAAGTCATGGAATCTCTACCAATGCCATCTTAGTAATTATGGGTTCACTCCGTATACCATCACGGTATTCATGGTTCACTCACATAACCATATTGGTAGTCATGGTTCACTCCCATAACCATCTTAGTAGTAAAGGATCACTCAAATCCCATATTACTGGATAAGGTCCTCCAATTATATCTAATTAAATATAAATATTTACCTAATTTATTGGAGGGATATATAGGTCCCAACCATTAAATAATGATATCATTCTTATTTGGGCAATAAAAACTCAAATCATCCATCATAGTATAACACAATGAATAAACTGGTTTTCTTAAACATCATTGCATTATATCATAAACCATGTCAAACAAATGGAATATATAAATAAAATACCATTATAAACACAATCAACCCATAAGAATAATAGGGATATTATACACTAAACAATACCATTTTAAATAATGTTATCTTAGATGGAAAATAATTTTTATAGAACACTTGGAATTAATTCTCTAGGAAAATATCATTTCTTCATCAAAATTGTTTTCTTTTGTAAAATTGACAAGAACTTTTAGAAGAAAATAATTTTATTAAGAATCATGAAATATTTTAAGGTATTATTCATAGAAATAAGGCATTGTGAATGAATAAAAAGTCATTCATGTTGTATGAGTTAAAAAACATTCTTTTTATACATTTACCGGAAATGTAAAAAAGTATTTCATTTTGAAAATGAAATAATTATTCATTTAAAACCATGAATTAAAATGAAAAAAATGTGTAAAAATGACTTTAAACGTACATAATATTGTATTAAATCATTTTATGAAATAATTTATAGATAAAATTGTCACCGATGATAAAGAATCCCCGGTAAATACTTAAATATAAACAGTCTCTAATAAACAATTGACTGTGAAATTAACGGATTGGTTAGGTACGATTCCTTGGTTCACATATGAACCTCTTATATAATGGATTATATATAGTTAAAAACTTGACCCAGAACCATATTTATATTTATGTTGTCATATGCTATCATATTGTCACTCTTTTAATAATATTTTATTGTTACTCTTCTTTTGTGTGTTATTTACTGCATGTGTTGCCGTATAAATCCCTATTGTTATTTAGGGGGTTCCGTTATAACATTTATAGAATGATAATAATGTAATATATATCATATTTATCCATCCTATACATTTATATAATCATTATTCAAATGAGATCATGGAGAAAGAATCACATCGCCTCATTGAGACGGTAGGTCGTACGTATGCACGAGCGACGATATCATTCCTTTATTTTGGAAATTGTATGGAAGTGGATGGTTTATATATTGTTAAAGAATAAATATCTTGTTATAATAATAATATTTTTTTTATTCCATCATTATATCCATACAAGTAATGTGGTTATAAAAAAAGATTATATTACAGCGTGGAGATGGTAAGCCATATGTACACAAGTGTGGTGATTTAATTTTTCGTATGATGGATAAAAGGTGTAATGGGGTTGTTACATAGCCATAATAAAATTTAAATATATATTTGATACTAGAATTATTTTTTTATAAGGGAAACAACAATGTAATATGAAGTATAAGAAGAAATGGTCTTGGGAGAGTCAGTAAATGAGATTACCAGTTCTTCAGTGAGCCCCTTCTAGATCTCTTCTTAAAAGCACTTTAGTTGGCCTATTGAGAATACAAAAACCTCTATATTATTACTAGGGAAGTTTATAAGGGAAATATTCCAGGAATGAATGACCATTTGGGCTCACACATGAAGGGAATATGTGAGTTATGAGGCACCTTTTTTATAATTGAGTTGTGGGGCACTTTGGGTATTTCCAAAAATATAAATTTATAATAAAATAAAACCACATCCAAAAAAAAATATATATATTTTAAAATGAGATGATATAAAAGAATAATATCATCAACCAACAAATTTTAGACAAGTTTTTTTATTTCAATTAAACCTTTTTCAATATAATTAACCTTCAGTTATTGTATTTTAATTTATTCTTAGTTAACAAATTAATCAATATTAAAATAGTTTAATTATAGTTATTTTCTGTTTTTTGGCCATAAATTAACAATTTAAAACATTTTAGACAATATGATAATTATTTTATATATTTTTATAATTTATTGATATTTTTAAATAATTTAGTAAAACATTATTTTGATAAAAAATCAATAGTGTCTATTTTGACAGTATTCAATTCAACATTTTCTAAAAAAAATCAAGATAAGAAGTCATCCTTGAACTAAATATTTTATAATATCCATAATGGGTCAACATAATTTATAGAATTCGTCAGATATATTAATAATCCAAAATTATATTTATTTTAATATTTTTAATAACATTTATTTGATACTTCCATTAATAAAATAACTCCATCATCTATTTTTTGTAATTATTTAATACACTTTTTTTAGTGAAAATTAATAATAAAGTTATATGATGAAGTTAATTCCTATATATTTCCTATGAATACTTATAGTGGAATATATATTCTTGAAATTTCTACATTAAAAATGGTATACTTATTTTAACATGAATGTGGAAATTTTAACATAACTTTAAATAAAATATTATAAGTGTGACAATATTTTATATATTGCTTAAAATGGTCAATAACTCGACCCTTGGATAATTATGGCTGAGATATGCTCATTAAATAATATTTGATAAAGGGGTTTGGTCTTTTAAATGTTATTACAATTTTAATAAAAATTATTTAATTTATTTTTCATCAAATATATAATTTATTCATTGTCAATGTATTATCCTTTAAAGAAATAATTTATTTCTTAAAAATTAAAACTCAATTACCATGACAAATAGAAACATTTTAACTTTAAATTTTGTATTTATAGTTAATTTATCTTTTGTATAATCTTAATTTAAAAATTAAAAAATTATCAAAATTTTACTGAGACATATTTTACTTTTCATTAAATAAATTATATTAAATTCCCTACTCTCATAAAAATGTATTCCAATGGATGAAATTTAGACCCAAGGATAATTTAGCTCAAAAATACTCATAAAATAATATTAGAATAAGTGTTGGGGTAATTTTATAATATTATTTTTACCCTTAATTTCCCTATTTACCTTTTAACAGTATTAATAAAAATTATTAATGTTCTACTCCCATTGATAAAAAATAATAGAAATATATTTAAATAATTTGTACCCACTGATTCAAAATATGGAATCAATTTATCAAAATTCAAAACTCATATGTTACAGTAATTACTATAATTTTAATATCGTTGTCTGAATAAGAGAACATGTTTTAAAAGTAAAAACATTGTAAAAGATTTAAATGTTTTTACACCTAGATTCATGGTAAAATTAATGAAAATGACCTAAGTTTTATTAAATGAAAAAAATATAATCTATGTTTACATTAAAAAAATTATATAATTTATTTTAACCATATAAATAATTTTGATTATTTTTTTTCAACTAAAATATTGTATATTTTTCCTATTTATCAAAACTTGAAACGTATCAAAAAAATATAAAAAATTCATTAAAAGGAAAATTTTATATCATAATTCCAAACTATAAGATTATTTTTTTCAAATAAAATATATAATGGTTTTAAAAACTATATTAAAATGGGTTCTCCATCAAATGGACAAAAAATTGTATTTTGTCAAATATACTTCCTTTATCAAAAAATTGTATTTTCCATATATCAGGTCTAGAAAACATATAAGATGAGTTTTAATCATTATATTGAATATATTAAATATAAATTTCATTACTAAAATCAATAAATAGTGATTTAATTATTTTATAAACTCACTTATTTTCATTTAAATAGTTTTTCAGAAAAAATATAGTTTTTATTTAGAAAGGGGTTTATTTTCTTTTATAAATAATTTATCACCAGAGAAATAATTATAAATAAATTTTCAATTCTTATTTTCATAATTTATTTTATTTTATTACTACCCATCACTATAATTTATAGGTTATATGGTAACATAATATATTTATTTTTCTGCTAAAACTCGGTCTTGCGTGAATTGAAATCAATCAAAAGAACACTAAATTATGCATAACAAAATCCAAGAATAGTGTTGTGTATACCTCAAGATATTTCAATTTTTCTAGTAGAAAAATATTATCTGGGTGTATCATACAAAACAATACATAAAAAATTAAATATATATATATCACGTAAAAATATCAGGGTGTTACATTTTTACCACCATTAGTAACTCTTCCTACGGCTTCAGATGCTATTAAAACCATCCTACAACCATTGAAACTTTTTCCCATAGTGTTATACTATCCTAAGAAACCCACACCTTCATGATTAATACATGTTACTGTAGATATTTGTGGATATAGTCATAGTTATAGTTCCAATGGGTGGGATTCTTATGGCAATAGAATTTTTACTTTAATAGTGATATTTATTTTATGTAAAAAAAATTAGTGGACGATTTTTGTAAAGTGGTGATCTTAAAGTATAAAATATTTATGCTCAATTGACTCAGATTTTACCTGAAATTAATTTTAAAAAAAATTAGTATTGTATGTTTATTTTTTAATCTAAATGTAAGAGGGAACTATTGAGGAAACTTAAGATGAAAATTAGAATGTTAGTTTCAAAAACAATTATAGTTAGAACTATATTTAGAAATCATGATGGAGGAAGAGTTTTTTATCCTACTATTTAATGAATATTGATGTAAAACTATGCTAAATTTTAGAAACAATATTGGATATAGTTTTTTACTTACATAGTTGCTCATTTTTATATTCATTTGATAGAGGAACTCCTCCAAACACTAAAATGAATCATGAGTTATATTCAAGACACACATGATCATGGGTTGGTATATTACGTAGGTAATATGAAATTTTTATTTTTTTATTTTCACAAATATGGGTTATGATAATTTATTTTTACAAAATAAACTATGTAAGTATAGTTATTTATCAGAATTTAGAGTAATATATGGCTTATAAAGAAGAATAAAACTATTTCACTTTGAATAACTATTGAAAAATATATTTTGGCTTAAATTATGTGTGAATCAATATTATGTATGAAATAATAATTAAAGGATATTGATAATTATGTAAAGCAACCTCTGATTGATTATTGTGAAATTATAACAGAAATTTATAAAATGAAGAATCTAGAACATTACTATTTTATAAAGAATATTGAAATTTTGTAAAATTTTACTGAATAAATGTAATAGAGCCTAATCCTTAAGATCGATCAGGTTCTAAAAAAAATAAGTGGTGTGAATATTTATAAAATAGTTTGATACACATACATGTAAGAATTTTTTTTACCATGGTGTTTAACTAGATCCCTAGATTTGAGGATGTTGTAAATATACCTCACTCCCACTTTTCATATAATCTTATACATGGATTTTTTTTGAATTGCATCAATCATTGAGTTTATAATTAAATTTTTAGAATTGACTTGATGGAATTAAAATTTTATTAGTACAATAAATTTGTATTAGTTATGT
Source organism: Viscum album (assembly GCA_963277665.1). NCBI lineage: Eukaryota > Viridiplantae > Streptophyta > Magnoliopsida > Santalales > Viscaceae > Viscum > Viscum album. Next base: position 1,377,229,499 of record OY728132.1, on the reverse strand, counting down.
AACTCTACCATTAAAAGAAATGTTGGCCTATGATATATTTTGAAAAAAGATTAATTGGGATGATATCTTGATGGAGGTAAATATGGGTAAAATATTAGGGAGTTTTATAGATATTTCATTTTTTATTAACCTTTTTGAATTTGTTGTATCAGTAGATGTAACAAAGTATTATTTGATTTAATATTATGATTTATTTGTTCTTTTCATTATATATCATGAATTTATCACATAGACTTAGTGTTATGGATGAGTAATTAAATTTAAATTTGGATTTTAAAGAACATAATTTTCTTGAATTTTAGTATACCTAATTTGGATTTACAACCAACACAATTGGATAAAATATTTGGGCTATGGGTATTGATATTGGAGATGTTGATTCTATATATGTTTTCTAAAAGTAGTGTTTTTTATAATTGTAACCCACAACTAGAATCAAGTGATATTGATGATATTTTCCATGGAATAATATTTATAGGAACATATTGGTGTTTGGAATATCTTGGAGGTCATTCAATGTTTTTTTCCATCTAATGATCGATAATCCCAGTGAAATAGTATTTATCATCCCAAAAATTTGACCGAATATGAATAATTTGGTTGAGGTAATGGGTTGTCATTCTATAATCGTTTTAGGCACCCTAAAGAGAATAGTGTGGTGACATATTGCATACATCTTGTAATTTTATTTTTTAATACTTATATTAGAAAAAAGTACTATTTTTAAAGAAAATTTAGTCCCACTAGAATGTTTGATATAAAAAAGTAAAATTCAAGGAGTTGTGGAATTTATCATGGAAATGATTAAAAAATTCTAAAATTGGTGTGATTTGATTTTATGATACAATAGTGGTTCACACAATATCATCTCTACAAAACCATAACAATGTTAGAGATAATTGTAATCAGACTATAGTTATGTTATCTATTATATTGGAGGTTTATTTTATATATAATTCTATAGGGACTCATCTTGATGAAGAGAGGGATATTACATCATGAGGTGTAGTACCACAACATTATAGGCCCGAGTCATATAGAGATTTGATGAGAGAATATCAAAATCTTCCAAGAGTTTACCCATAATGTGTAGATTAGGTTTTTAATAAATTTCCAAACACGATGTTACATCACACTATATAATAAAGAGTTTTATATATGAGTCCCAATGAAATCAAGGGATTCATGCCAGGATATAAAAATTTCTGATGAGTTTTACACAGTTGAATTAATCACAGATTTTGTAGAATAATTATTGACGTTGGAAAATTTATTTTTTGATTAATGGGTATTTTGAAGATGCAATTAATTTGATGAATTTGGAATATTAATGTATGGTATTTGGAAAAGATTCAGTCATTGATATTGATAGAATTAAATAGAAAAAATGAAGTTGATTGAAGAATCCAGATAATTGATTGAGATATAATGGTTATTGTGAATGTTTAGAAGATATAATTATTATGAACATGATGAAATAATAATAATAAAACTCAATTAAGTTTTGTTTTGAATATTTTTAGGACTCATTATGAGGAAAAATTATATAATGTAATCAATTATAACTCTACTTATAAGTACTATGTAAATATAGAGAAATAATGAGTAACTCATTGATCAGTATTATTCCCTTTATTTTATTTCTAAACACTTAATGTCAGTTGTGCAATCTTTTAGTACATGAAGTCATTGATGGTGAATGCTCCTCATTGTATCCCTTATTAGTGAACTAATTATAATCATCATGTTGTTGCCTATACATTTTAGTATATAAATATTTTAAATGATTGGAATTGAAAGATTCTAAAATTTCATACGAGGGTGATGACAACAACAAATTGAAGAAAAAAGAAACATTACACCCCACTTATCCCATTGGGTGTATTGGATATTGTAGTTGAAACATAAATAAATAAACATTTTTTAAAATTAATCATGGAGTACATTTTTTAAAATTGCCTTATTTCATGTTTTCATTAAATATTTTTCCATACCATAAAAATAAATTTTTTAACATATAAATGGTCAAATTAATTCGTATTAACATCAACATAACATAGGATATAAAAATAATCATTTTTATAACAATCATAATAACTTATATATCAACTATAATGAATTGAGTTAAAACCCTGTTGTGAAATATAATGATATATTCACCAAATAAAAATTGTATTAACTATATTATCCCAAAAATATTTATAAACCTATATATTTTACCAGTTTTATCAAAATACATATAAATTTTTTTGTTCATAATTTCATCCCTAAATCTAATTTATTGATTATATCACAGATACTTGTGCTTCACTATACCCACATTACTATATATCCGCTTAGATAATGGATTAAATAATTTAAAATCATTCTTATTACATTGTGTTTTGAAATAAATATCCATATGATTTTCCTCCATCATCTACCCATGTTTTAAGAAATCAAATGCTTTATCATAAAAATTCATAAAGTAAAAAAATAAATTCTACAAAATTCATCAAAAAGTTTATAAAATATTTGATCCCTCTCTTAGAATCCACTATTTATGCCTTGTAAAAATAATTTTTCATAGACCTAACAAAATGGGAATCCAAATTTTTCCTAGTGTAAGGATGTGGGTGACCCTTGAATCCCACCTCTAATATGTTATAGGAAGGTGACAAGCTCTGAGGGTGTAAAACAACACCAATGGGAGGTATTATCATCATAAATCCAAGGAACATATAAAAAAACATAATATATTAATATATAACATGTACAATTCAACCAATAACCTATAATACTAGGTTATTTTATACATAAATATAATATCAAAAACACAAAAACAAACTCTTATGGTGGTAAACCATAGACACTATCCATGAACTATATGAACTCGTAATGTCCTACCTGATAAAAAAATCTTCATAGGTCTGAATATATATATATATATATATATATATATGGGTTAGAATACATTAATATTGAATATGATACTTCCAATAACCTCTCATGAAAATGTATAAGTAGCTTAGAAATGTCTCCATGAATAAACTGAAGAACCAGAGGGAAATATAATTGGTCAACTACCACTAATCCTCACTAATTATTACTGACCCAATAATATAATGTACTGTAACATAGTATCCAAAAAATATGTATCAATATGGTACAAATATTATCATATAAAGATATCAAAGCATATCCTAAAAGATATATCCACTACATTTATTATCATAACCACACATTATATCTTCATCAGATTAGGATAATATGAATATTAAAGAGAAAAAAACTCAGTCCCTCTTCTTTATAAAATCATCCCACACCATGTATCAACATCACAACCAAAATACCATGTCATGAAATAATGATAAATTAAAAAATTAAACCTTAATAAATAGTATAAATATACCAAACATGATCTATCACAAACAATAATTTTTATAATGGGAGAGAATGTAAGAGGGGGAAATCATCCATCCATTACCTCTATAAACTGGATGTGAGGAAAGACACCTCGAACCCTTGTATTATATGTCTGTAGGTCAAGTTTCCACAATCATGTAGTGGTTCACATGAAATAAATTCAAAATAAAATGATGCTATTAAATATATATTTCCATCCTATGGATCAACTCATAATTATGACATTGAAATCAATACATACTTCCAAAATCAACTTCACCATTTCCATCGTGAACTAAAAACCACTACCACACCTAGCCAATGAAACTCGACCAAAATAATTCCATAAAATATCCGCACAATATAAATAACAATCCATTTTACCATATCATTACGCAATTTATGATATAAAACTTTAAATCTCATTACATTTTTTTATATTTATTTTCAATAAATTTATTTAGTTGATGACAAACAATTATACTAGCTCTTATCTTTGATCCCAACCAACATGATTATAGTTCATTAAATAGATTTTATATTACTAGTTTCTAGTATAATTCTCATTTGTTTAAAATAACAATTATTAAAAAAATATATTCCAAATAAAAACTACAATAGAACCAAAAATGAATACTTAATATACCCTATTACCCATCACACAATCTAGTAGTACACATAAACACTAAAACAAACAATTATTCATTCTATTCCTCTACCATACATTCAACCACATATGTAATAAATCAAAAACCAACAATACATCATAGAAAAAACCAATACACCTCATCATACCAACCAATAAAAAACTAGACAATTCCACTCTATTAATGATAATAGTGAACCCACAAACAAAAAACAAGAATTTGAATCCTTATAATAATCTACGTTATTATTCCTTTTATTAATTATTCTACCAAGTTAATTCAATATTTCATGATTAAGAATTACGTCAAAAATTTTATATTCCCACACAACTTATTCCCTACCTTATTTATTCAATTATACTTTTATTTATATTGAAAAATCAAAAAAATCAAAAATAATCAATGCTAATACACCAATGAACATCAAAAAATAATATAAATATATAATAAATAATAGTGAATGTAGTAAATCTCAATTTATTATCCCCTTTTCCCATTAAATTAAATTATTCTTATTCGTTATCTTACTTAGGATAATCCATACTATCCACCCAAAGAAAATAAACTAAATATTCACCCACCCTTACATGTAAATAAATAAAGAAATTTCATGAACCTTCACATTCAACAGATTTTGTAAAGAATGTAGAACTTGACTAAGGATATAACGGTGATAAAAAATCCATGCACTCACCATTAAATATTAAAAAATCTCTAGAAAAATAACACCCATCATTAACTCAATGAAATATCACCAAAATGAAAGGTTCTTCTTTATCATAACATACCAAAAGGGAAAAATGGGAGGATAATCTAAATAGAGATGATAAAATTTCACCTTCAATTATAAGAAGATTAATCCCTCGAATAAATGGAATAAAATAAATAAAAATTAGATTATAGACCACAAAATACAAGACACATTGTTCTTAGGATTTGGGAGAGGTAAATTCTATTGGAGGGATTATATTGTGAACTCCAATTTAATGGTGTTCTTGATGAATACTTATTCATAGTGTGGAAACCATGGAAAACCATTAAAGGTGGCCACATTGTTAGTTCATGGGATGATATCCCCTATATCAGGAGGTGTTAAACTGCCCATGATCAATAAATTTGTAGAAAATCATGATTCCAAAAAACCCTTTATTCCTTAATATTAAATTCATAGAGGTTAATCTAAAAATCATTGAAATCATTTTAAAACACGATAACACCCCATACTCAAACCTTGGTTAGACAATAACATCTAAATTTCAAAAATTTCAAATAAGAATAACCATAAAATCAACAACCTAGAACCCCATGGGGAACTACAACTTCCCTAAAAAATCTACAGAATGTTTTGTTAACTCATAACACTTCATTCAATTAAATCATTGATGTATTTTTAACCACGCAACATCCCACAATTCTCTACACCTCAATCCAACACACAATAAAAAATATTCAATAAAAAAAATTATATACTGATATAAATTCTGTATTCATCATATAAGAAGTAACCCAAGTTAATTCATGGAACAACCAGTGTTCCACTTTGAGATATGGAAACCAAAAAATTGTGGATTCTCCCAAATATCACCACTTGATTCTCACATTGAAATAAAAATACTCATTTTTTAACACACCTGGTTGTTGTAACCCACTCCAGCAAGAAATAGAAAACATCCTGATGCTTATTGGTGGTGGTATAATTTGATTTTATAGATTTAAATTAATCCAAAACACAATTATTCTTTCAATTGGATAAATGAAATCCTTTTTAAACACTTAGACAGGAATGGTACAAGCTCCTGCTTGGCATCCAAAAGACCCAGGATCAAATCCGGGTTGGGAAAAATTTCTGGGTTGCTGTAGCAACACTGTAGTAGTGGCAACACTGAAGCGAAAGATGAAATATAGTAGTGATGGTACTGTAGAAGTTACTGTAGCATCCCGGGTATTGTAGAATCAATATTCACCGAAAGGGCCTTTGGGCAAAAAATGGGCCTTCAAGACTATTATTCTGGACACATGGCCTTGGGCCTTTGGGCCATATAATGGGTCTCCCTCTATCCAGTCAAATGAGGTCTTTGCATTAATTATAAAATGAGGCTTTGTCCCCAACCATTAAAAAACACTTAAAAATTCTATTTTACACACATGAATAATTATAGAAAATTATAGATTTTTAAAAATTATTATAATAATGGAAATATATAGAATATTGTATTCTAATAAAAAAATTATATCTAATCTTTATTACAGAGTAAATTCTTTATAATATTTAATATTTTTAATCAGAATTCTATCTAGATATCCCCGATTATATATACCAAGGATCCCTTTTTCATTCATATACTTAAACCAAAAATTATATCACTATAATTATGATATTTCTACCATGATTATTAAAAGTGATTATTTTTATAAGAAAATTTTATTATATAGTGTAAACCCAACGTAATCTCTCAAGGAGAATAGGCAGTTTACAGTTTTTATGTATAACAATTTTTTTTGAAAAAAACATATAAAATTAGGGGGTTATTAACGATGACTCAAAATAAAATAGATTAATTTAATTTGTCTAATAGTTGAAAAATTGAAGTGATTTTATCTAATTATAATGTAAGTACATCATTTCATTTTTACTATAAAAAATTTCATGTTAATAGTTAAAACTTCTATGTAGGCTTGTATTAACTATTTCTCTAAGATTAATCAAAATTTCAGTTACTCTCGAAGAAATTATATTAATAAAAATAGTAATGAATATACATAATTATGAGATAGAAAACATAAAAATATTATTCATAATATATGAACATTAAAGTTATATATAAATCACAATAAAGTCATAAAGAAAATGATTATTATGTTTTCCAATCAGAAAAAAATTATACTTTAAAAAATAACATCGATCACTTTGAAATAAATATCATTTCATTGAAATGAAATAAAACATGAATTAAAATATGAAAAAATTTCATACATATTGAATGGTATACTTTTAAACCTGTATTTCAACATGCCATTAGCTGATATACATTTTGAAACATCATTGATATTTATCTAGATCCCTCAAAATGACCACCCCCATTTATCTTTCAATCGAGAGGATGAAAAGGGTTGAATGAGACTTAATCTATATCATTGATCTCCCTTTGACAATAGGGTCCTCTTAAATTGCTAGTATGATGATATTAATCCTATAGATCCAAAATTTCCTAAACATAATCTCGATTAATGATTGTAAATGGGGAACCAAAGTTATATTTTATAGGAAATGTGTAATGTTGGTTTTGGATCCTAGACATCTATATTCAATTATTGGCTTCAATTAGGATTATTAAATGAAATTCTCATGGAATTGAAAAAAGATAATATTTATTTACACTATTTCATTTCTCCCTATAAAATTTTGTGGCTAAAATATATTTAAAGATTATTATATTATTAAAATACATAATATTTCTTTCTACCTCAATAAAATTTGATTTCATAGACTGATCACATTATCAGGGATATGTGTTGAATTAATTGAGATTTTATTTCTTATTGGGACTTGTATCCCTAATTATTTCATGATACACCCATAAATTTTCTAAATAATTATCTTAATTTTTTTTAATAAATTAGAAATTACTGTTAATATTATACAAAATCGATACAGTTTCATTAATTTTACATTCACTTCATGTTGGGCTCCCCAAATCACATCCACCTATAGTGTAAAAATGAAAACGAGTGAAATTTCACATTTTAATTTTATTAAAATAAATAAATTAAATCAAATTGGATGTTTAATTATTTATGATATTTTTAATTTACTATAACAAATTATTTTAATGTATTGGGATAAGGGTGGAAATTAATAGTGAATAGATATGTGATCACACCCCTATAATTGAAAACTTACACTACTATAAAAGGTAACATTTTTGAAAGTGATTAATATTAGTATTCCCCACTTCATAAATATGTTACATTTATAGGAAATTTTATTCATGGTAGAATCTTGAGAAAAGGAAGAAGAATACCAAAGGTTTTGTAATGTCCCATACATTCCATGTACATTTATTGAAAATTATATGAGATCATATAGATACCAGAAGCTAAGATGCCACATTATTTTGAGGCCTAGGGTTCCAAGAATAATGTTTGAACAATTTTTATGTTAATTAAAAATTGGGAAAGTGTATGGTTTTAGTAACTTACAAATGGTTTCCCATATTGGAAATTTGAGGGCACTGTAGGCCTCAGAATTAATAGTTCACCCTATGTGATTCCAAATATCAGCCGACATGGATAAGTTAAAAAATTTAATTATTGATTTTTTAAGAGGAAAATAGAATATATTTAAAAAGTTATTTTATTTAATTTCTTTAACGTTATGAAACGACTCAGCAGCACTGTTATGCGGAAAATCAGCAACGCTGAAATGGGTTGTCATTGGAAACCCCCTATTGTTCTTGGAAAAGTTATCAGTTTAGATTATAAATATAACCTTGACATGGAATTCTTGGGGAAGAAAGCGTTATGGTGGGGATAATTTTCACACCAAGGTTTTTAACTTTCACTTCGTTCGTGTTCAGGTCCGGTTTTTGGTTGTTTTATCGGGACCTAGGAGTGAATGGTTTTAGATATTGGGTTATTATTTCCCTTATGTTCTTGTAATATAATTCCCCCTAGGTTCCCCAAGGCCTCCAAGAATTTTGGTGCAAAACATTAATTTTATATAAGACATAACTCGGAGCACGGTATGTCCACACGATTTGTTAAAATGTGCCGCCAAACCAGGCACGGTGTCCAAATTATTATTATTTTACTTAATCCCAATTTTTCCATTCAGTATTAACCCTAGTTCACCCATTTATTCTCCCACTAGTCCCTTAAAACCATGCAGGGATCCCAAGATCCCCAAGGTCTTTTAGAACCCAATTTATAAGGGGTGTTTGGTGGTGGAACATCAATATTTCTTCAAGAGAATTCCTTCCTTGTTTCATCCATTTCTATATGGTTTATTCCCTCATTCATGAATATCTTAATATATATCACTTATTTATTTGTTCATAGGGAATAGTTTTGAGTTTCTTAGTTCAATATTCTTTGTTAGGGTTCGTTTACTTTCCCCTATGTTGTAGCGGTGTTGTAGTTGAATGTTTACACAATAATTTTTGATTTTGGAATCTTAGGTAGGTAATTCCTTGTGTAATCATTCATTAATGAGTTATATTTTCATTATTTACTACATTATCATGTTCCTCATGTGTGGTGTGTGGCGAAAATCCATTTTTTATAGAATTTATAAAGATTTTATTTTTAACATTTCATTTTTGATTGAAAATATGTGTTTTTCATGTGAAATCATGTGGTATCAGTTGAGGTCAATTTATAACATATTAAAGTGTCATATTAAATGTTTATAGGGATTAAAATTCTAGTTTGGTTTCATATGGGAGGGAATTTGGCCTTTAATAGGGGGTTTTTGATTGGATTTTGTGGGAAAAAACCTTGATAAACTCCTTGGAGTTGTTTTATAAAAATATCAAACGGTTTATTTAGTTAAACAATGTGTGAAAAAAGATTTGTAGGTACTGTTTTGAGGGGTTTATGTTCTTAAAATATGTTTTTTAAAGAGAATGTAATGATTTGTTTCGTCAAACGTTTTTATAATGTTTTATAAGTTGATGGAACGTTTTATTAACTTTTGAGTAAGGCATGAGACATGTTTGTGGACGTTTCTCTATGAGTATGGTGTTAAAATGAATTTGAGGGTGAGAAGGGAATTATGTGGCATGGTTTTGGGATTTTTGGTGTGTGTATAGTTTTTAAATTTCTTTTTTTGTGAAATTGGTATTTTTTAACATGTGGATCTTTATTGAGCACAAAGAGGGAAACCCGTGAATCATGGTGGGAAGACAATGATTAGTATTCTAATGATCCGGTTGTAGTTTTTACCTATTTTACATAGCATGTTTGATGATGAAAACACTAACTAAATATTATGATTTTGGGGACCACTAGTCCATTGGGGTTTCCCCTCCTAGTGGCTTGTTCATGGGAACTCTATTGTTTATGGATTCTTTTACCCAGATAAATGATGCTCCTAGATCCCCACCACTAGCTAGTTTCAAGGGGTATTCTTGAGACTAGTGATCATTGGCTATATTTTTCTTACTATCAGAAAACATTGGTTTTGATTGGTAAATTTGGTAGCATGGGTGTTTTATTAATAAGTGTTCATTATTCAAGGTTTCTCTATGAAAAAATGTTTTCATTTAAAGCTGCAGCGTTTTCAAATTATTAAAAACATTTTTTTTATAAAAAAATGAAAATTTTCTGTCCTACAATATTTATCGCATGGAATATATTGGGTTACATCTTATTTGGATTAGGATCACACCCTACTTATATCCTTGGGTGTAATTATACTTGTTATTTTTTTACACACGTATGGAAAATGTGTTTGGAAATGGACATTCATGATACTAGCAGCCTCTTGGTCTGGTGCGTTAGAGATGGAATAATGGCGATACTCCCTTTTCTATGTGGTGGTTATTGGGATAGACTTTCTTATCCTTTTTATTGTTTCCCACAAAAACTAGGTTCTTAAATGTTTCATTTTCATTCTGTATTTTGTTTAGAACTTTTTTGGTTTAAATTTTTTGGTTTATTAAATTTTTTGGGTTGTTTGTGAATTTAAATTCGGGTAAATCATTCCCAATAATTATTTATGATACCCGAGAACATGTTCCAGTCTGTGGGCTTAGGGAACGCCCTTCATTCCTTGCCACAGATTGGGTCGGGTTCTAGTTTAGATGGTTACCAGATCTAGTTCGTGATATTTTCCCCCTCTTCGGGGCCCATTGTAACACCCAAGATAAATAAAGAATATGAAATTTTTATATTTATCCATATTTGGGAAAAAAATTAAATATTACTTTAAAGGGAACTCTATGCTTGATAGATTACCCAATACGCAACAACAAGTTCCTTTGAAATCTTACGTTGCACTCAAATAATAAAATAATTTTATTTTAAATGGTATTTAACACCTAGCCGTTGTAATGACAGGAATGAACAGAACTAACTACAAAATGATTATATATGTTTGTAAAATATTTTTACTTTTTACAATAAATGTTAGAGGATTAAAAACTCAAATGAATTCATTTTTAAGCGTAAATATTCTAATATTCTTTAAAAGACTGATTAACCGCCTTTTGATGGAGAACCCTTTTTAAATATACTTTTGACAATTTTATATGTTGTATTTGACAAAATAAAATTCTTCTTTAGAATCGAGACATCAAAATTTACTTTGTGTAACGTTTTGGTATTTTTTCCGATAAAGTTCATTTTTTAATGAATAGTGAAAAATTTTGTATTTTAATTCAAGACCTATTTGTAATCTAATTTATTTATATGATTAGATGATCTATAGAATAGGTTTTAAAGTGAAATTAGAATATATTATTACCATTTAATCCAATAGTGGTCATTGTAATTAATTTCACTTTGAAATTGGACTTAAACTAGTGTCTAACTTTTGATATATATTGTTTCATAAAAACACGCTATTTGTTCTGATAGCGGGAATTAATTATTAAATTAATTAATGTAACTTATATGATTTTAATTTTGAAAAATACATATCATTTCTGAATTCGGAATATCAAATATATCTTAGGGTGAATATTGGGTATTTTTCTGAAAAACTTCAATTTTTGATGAATAGTGAAACTACTAAGTGGTACTTAAAAAAAACTGATTTTTCATTTAAATGAAATTTTACCACCTCTGTTTTTTGAATTTCAAAAATACGACAGACATGGTTTTCATTATGAAGTAAAATTTGGTTCAATGGGATTACAATAATTTTTTGGTGGATAGTAACTTTTAAGTTTTTAATCGCGATTAGAGGTAATTAGTGTAATTTAAGATAAATATAAAGTTTTAATAATATTAAATGACCTTGACACATGTCCTACCATTATTGGATGTGTCATGTCCAAACAAGACAATCCATGGGTCAACTTGGGGACCCCATAGAGCCACTTTGTAGGAAAATGACATTAAAAAAATTTTATTTATTGTTAAAATAAAAATTTCACAAACATGTGTTGTTTTACTAAAACAATTTTTAAATGGGGTTATACAAGTCATATTTTTTTCTATAAAAATTCATTAGAAATATAAAAATATTTCCCACATCATTAAATTTTTTTCTATAATTTTTAGCCATTAAATAAATTAAATTATTTATGACACCATGATGATGTAGTGATTACCTCATTATTTAACGATTAAAATAAAATGAAAATATAATGTATAATTTAAGACCTATACTTGTAAAAAACCAATTGGAAGGATTTATTTAGAACTCTTATCACATTATCCTCTAAATATATAATTTTGGGACCTTTAAAATCCAAAAATCATTTTATAATAAAGTAGAAGTTTATAACTTTCCAAGAGTGCCCCTCCTCTCCTCTTATAAAAGGCCCCACCTTTACCACCTTACCCACACCTCTCAGGCCTTATTCTCGGCCAACCCCTTCCCATTTCACCTCTCCAAATCCCTATCTTCATCATTGAAGCCTCACCTTTGGTCAGAATCCTTTTCAAGGAAGCCTTTGAGCTCAAATCAAAAAGAGTTACCCGATTTGAAGGAAAAGTCTTCCCTTGAGTTCTTTTGTTTTATTTTTCTTCTCCAACCCTCTAAACTATTTTTATTCCTTTATTTTGTAACAAAACCAGTATCTTAAATATACTAGGATGTTGTTATTTGATTTATTTGAGCTACACTTACACACACTTTTGTCTAATGGTTAAAGAACATATTGTTTCTGTGGATGGTGAATTTCTGCCTCACGAAACGATGATTATTCAATATTCTCATAACACCTATCATGGTGGAAATTATGATGTAAAAATATTTTATATATGACATATATGGTATTTATGTTTTCTATCTGCTTCTGAATTTTATATTTACAACATTCTTTTATGGTTTTCATGTTGTGAAAATGCGATAATTTCATACGAGGAGGTGTGGAGTACTGCCCCTTCAAGTGATGTGACTCGTTCATGCAATACATGGAATGTATAAAAAATGAAATTAATGAACATATGTGACCTATATAACATATATATTATATGGTAATTATAATATATATATCTCTCAATTATTTTTAATTCAATTAGTATGACGAAGAAATGAAAGTAGCGTTCATGCGTACGTACGGCCTACCGTCTCCATGAACGGTGCATTTCATTTCATTTTATCTCCAAATGTTATGGAGTAGTATAAAATGAATATTTACTGGATATATATGATATTTAAATAATTAATACTATTCTGGAGATTATTTAGTTATAACTACATGGACAATCACTTTCAAACAAATTCATTTTTGACTCATGTACCAAACATCGACAAAAATGTCTGATATGAACTCACATTATTATCCAATTATTATAACATTATAATATGTCATATGAACTGAATAATAATATTTAAAAGAGTTCCTTAAGCAATTATAAATTTACCAAAGTTTATTATTTAGGAATATAAAGAAACAAACAAGACAAGTTAGACTTGAGGTAAGGGATCCAACCTCTCTCGTTCTTTTTAAGTACTCTCTTTTATGTAATTTCTTATAAGCTCATCATTATTATGTTTGGGGATGTTCTTTTATATTCATCATACTGTACTTTTTTTGTTCATATTATGATAGACCCTATTTTATCTGATAAATCCATTTTTGGATGTTTTAAATGGCGTCGTTAGGCTGCCGAGTATTCATAAGGGATTTTTCATCTCAATTTTATTCCGGTGAGATTTATGCTATATTTTCCACCATTTTACTTTTAGTGGTGTATGTAATGCCCATTATTCTACTCTTGGTGTAATATAACTTCGTTTAGGGGTATTTACATCAATGTTGTATAGTCCTTTTTCATGGGGTGTACGTTTCGGAAGTTACCCAATTCGGTGAGGGAACCATTCACCCTCCTCATTTTAAAAGACTTGTATTTATCTCTTTTAATATTATTATGATGGGATATGTTTTTATATATCCTTATTGTTATAAATGTTTTGTCCAAGTGATGAGATACCCCTTTTTATCTCTCCTCAACTCATTTTCTGAATTTTGAAGTGTCGCCGTTAGGCTGTAAAATTTTTGCAAGGGAACTTCTTAACCCAATTTTGATTCTTTGGGATAAACTTGTACTCCTTGAGTATGTCGTTCTATGAATATGTGTGAATAACCTCTGATTGGTTTAAACTTAATATCCACTTATATTTGGTGTATTCGTTTGTCACACATAATTATGTAATTGATTTATCCTTAATCCAAGGATACCGTCATTGTAAGGGACATCATCTCGATCACCTTTCATTAAATAATTTTTTTGTTCTAATACAAGGCTTTATTTTATACGGTGTATAAAACACTTTTACTTATAATTTTATTCAAAAGTAATGTTTTTTATATGAAGCGTTTTACTAAACGACAAAAAGTATGTTTCTTTTTAAAGTACGCAGTGACAATGACCTTTCCGCCTCCGCGAGTATTATTTGATCTTCGGCTCCCTCAACAAGCCGTTATATTATTAAAAGTAAATAAATACCATATACTATTTTTTGGCATTGAAATTGGTTTTGATAATGGATTTGTTATGTCAATATATTTATGTGATATATTGTGATTGAAATGTGGAAATGTTTTCATTCCTTTATAATTGTTTTATGTGTTATGATTTTATAATGGTACTCGGACATTTGATGGGTGTTTACGTGATAAACTATATAAAGGGTGGTGACGTGAATACCAGGACGGGTGGTTACGTTATAACCTCCAATGCATTGGTTATGGAAGTCGGCCGTATGGCTATTCCATTAATTATGTGTGGAAGTCGACCTTATGGTTATTCCATTTATGTATGTTTATCTCCCAAGTTACCTTTATATGTTATTTGTTCTTTATATGGGTTTTATGGTAATATTTTGGTTACAAAAGGGAAAGTAATGGTATTTTATTCAGTGAAGAGTTTTTACTACTTCATAAATGTGAAAAGTATTACTTTGGTAAAGTACTCATGGTTTACTTGTTGTTTTGAAAAACAAACAGTTTCCCTTCATTGTGTATCCTTTAATGGGCTTTTTATGCTCATCCCATGTTTTTGAAATGTTTTCCATTGGACTTAAAGATGAATAGGGTCAAGGATGGGATCAAGGAAAGACTTTCTATCTAAAACATGGAACTAGACATGTTTCTTTTCAAGTGTTTTTTTATTTTATGGAAACTTAGTAGAAGTGTATACTATGTAATCTTGTGAGATGTAATAGTTATGACCTAATTATATAAAACTCTAAACCTAAAAAGATCCTCTATGTGAATTAATCATTTAATTCACGATTAAGTAATGTTTAAGGTCGGGGCCTTATACCCATATTTTCGAGAAGGGACTACACTAATAGATCATGGAATCTATGATATACCTTAACATACCAATGCATAACGGTGTGTTGGAGAGAGCTATACCGGTAGAGAGATTTCTTGTAGAGTAGGCATTAGTGGTGGGATCTACTACTGGTCATCAGGTAGTTGAATCTTTAGGAAGAGGTAGCCAAAAACAAACACATGGGTCCAATAGGACCATACAGTCTAGTGGATTACCCTAGGACATGGGATATGTAGTGTGGGGCTTCCAAGGAAAAACATGTCATCCAAATGGGAGGATTTTTTACTCGTGTGGAATTTAGGGAGATATGGCTATAGGTTTTCTGACCAGCCGTATGACTGACCAGAAGGCGGTTAAGAAGCCACTGAGGTAGTGACACATGAAATAATAGGGTGGTCCTCCAGGCGGTGCATGTGGCAGAGAATAGGTATGAGCAGTAGGAGGTGGACGATGTTTTGAGGCACTCCCACCACTACCCACAATTGGTCCACCCCGAGATCAGGGAGCTAGTGGAAAGGGGAAAAGATAGCTACAGGTTGTGGAGGCTTATGATCTTGAGTCTACTCAGACGATTAGAGGTACAATATGTCTCTTTTACACCTTAGGTGTAGTTTTTATAGACAAAAGTTCCAGTCACTCTTTTCCCTTCATCACCCTTATTTGAGACATGATTATTCCAGTGGAACATTTGGCTTGATACATATTCTTAGAGACTTCTACAGGAGGAGATTCAATGATCACACTCTAGTTTCAATAGTTTACCCTTACTCTAGGGGATGATAGATTTGGTTTGGATCTCTTAGTGGATGCATCAAGGACTTACGATGTCATTCTGGGTATGGACTAGTTATCCATAGTTCATACTCAGATCCACAATTTTAGGCACACGGTACGGTGTGTCCACGGAGATGGGACTTGGGTTTCCCTTATCAGAAAAAGGGAAACATAATAAGTGTATGATGATTTCACACATAAGAGGTTAAATCTGATCACATATCATTTGGATATAAGGACCCTCGGTGTAGTGGATGAGATGAGTCCTCAGATTTCTTCAGTGGCAGACGAGTATGAGGGCATCTTTCCAGAAGATGTTCTAGGACTATATCCTCATAGGAGGTAGAATTATGCATTAACCTCTACCCTGGGAAG
Organism: Viscum album; assembly: GCA_963277665.1. Taxonomy (NCBI): domain Eukaryota; kingdom Viridiplantae; phylum Streptophyta; class Magnoliopsida; order Santalales; family Viscaceae; genus Viscum; species Viscum album. Next base: position 1,377,212,862 of record OY728132.1, on the reverse strand, counting down.
ACAAAAATATCTTCAATAGCATATTAGATTCATCCCATAGAGTTTCATGAATTTAAGGTACATTTGGAAGATTTACAGAGGAAGGGATTCATGAGACCAAGTGTTACACCATGGGAAGCCCTAGTTTTGTTTTCCAAGAAGGAAGATAGGATCTTGAGGTTGTGTGTGGACTTATAGCATTTGAATTACGTGATAATGATGAATAAGTATGCACTACCCAGGATTGATGACCTTTTCAACCAGTTGAAGGGGGAAAGTTGGTTCTCGAAGATAAACCTCACATCAGGCTATCACCAGCTTTAGGTGTGGGATGAAGAAATTTCGAATACGGATTTAAGATGTCACTATTGCCACTATGAGTACATATTGATGTCATTTCGTGTGACAAAATTCCTAGTACTATTCACAGAAATCATGAATAAGATCTTCTATCCATTTCTAGAGTAGTTTGTAGTGGTCATTATTGATGACATCCTGGTCTACTTGGTTTCCGAAGATGGGCACGTGATACACTTAAGGATGGTCCATGACATTCTTTGAGAGCCCCAGATTTGCAGGAAACTCTATATGTGTCAGTACTGGATATAAGGGGTCCACTTTATGGGACATGTCATTTTTGAGGATAGAGTTTCATTAGAACCTATGAATATAGAGGTGATGATTTGTTGGGAGCCACCCAAGAATGTTACCAAGGTGCATAGTTCCCTTGGGTTTCCTAGGTACTATGGGAAGTTAGTGCAAGAATTTTTCAGAGTAGCAGCATCCATGATATCCTTCACATGAAAGGAGAAAACTCTCTTATTGATAGATAAGTGTTTGGAGAGATTTTAGTAGCCGAGACAGAGTTGTATGCACACTCCAATCCTAATATTTCCTAGGGAGTGTATCAAGTACGTGGGGTTCTGGGACGCATCAGGAACCGGGCATGGTTTGGTCCTGATGTACAGGCATGAAGTGATGTCTTACAGGTCAGGGAAATTAAGACCACATGAGATGAAATACATGACCCTCTATCTATAGTTCGCGGTGGTAGTATTATCATTTAATATTTGGCGAAACTACCAAATGGGATAGTGGTTTTTTGTCTATTAATTCCAATAAAGACTCAGGTATATCTTTCATGAGAAGGAACTAAACCTGAGACAATGAAATTAGTTAGAGTTCATCCAGGACTATGACTTCAAAATAGTCTATAATCCTGGGAAGGGGAATGTAGTGGTAGATGCTCTCAGCCGGAGATTGAGTTCACAACTACTGAATGAGTCCCCATAACAGTTATCCTCTCTCCAAATATCCTCCATGGATAGAGATGAAGCATCTTATCTTTAGTCAGTGGAGGTTACCCCTCCACTCTTATAGTGTGTACATGAGGCACAACATGAAAATAGTAGATGTGAGAATACATGTTATCATATGACAATAGGGTATTCCCCTAATGGATAATCTAAAGGCAGGGAGCATGCCGTCCTTTTTAGAGGACGCGTAATTGTATCAATGATGTTACAAAGGGAGGTGTTGAAAGAGTTCCCTAAATCTTTACTGGCAGTACAAACAGGTGCATAAAAGATGTACTAGGATCTTCGACAATCGGTTTGGTGGCCAGGGATGAAAAAATTAGTGGTAGAGATCATTTATAGGTGCCCCACTTATCAGCAAGTGATGTTCGAGCACCAGGTTCCACCAGGTTTACCTCAACCCCTTGAGGTGCTAGAGCGAAAGTGGGATGGAATATTGATATACTTATTAATGGGTCTACCAGGTACATCTTAAGGGAACGATAACATCTGTTTGGCCATTGAAAGTCTCACTAATTCAGCCAGCTTCCTAGAAATTTGGGACCATAATTCAATAGAGATCTTGAGATGCCTATATGTACAAGAGATGGTTAGAATCCCTGGGGTCCCACTGACAATAGTCTCATATCTTGATGCTCATTTTGTATCTTGGATGGGTAAGGGATTTCATCATACTAGAGAAATACCCTATACAAATTGTTTGAAACCATTTGTATAGGCCTCCAAACTATTGTTATATCCTATACTAACGTTTTGGAGAACCGTTGGATACTAAGCCATGGGAATAGGTCTATACCAATGGTTTTGTAAAAAACATTGGTATACAGATATACTAATGGTTTTGAATGACATTAGTATATGTAATATGAAAAATCTATACAAACGGTTCCCTAAAACCGTTGATATATGTATTTCAAAAAAGAAGCATTCTGTTGGTTTTGATCCCAGCACCTCCGGTTTATGATTGAACGACCTAACCACTAACTTAACATGACTTTTGTGAATATAATTTCATATATATATATATATATATATTATCTTAAATATTTTAAATTTCGATTTATTTAATTCTTTCAGTATGAAGAATCCATAAAAAATACCTGTAAATATACAAACACTTCTCAAAACTGATTGTATAGACCTATACCAATAGTTTTGATAACCGTTTGTATAGCTTAATTGATTTTGGGACCTATACCAGCGGTTTTGGACCAACCGTTGGTATAGTGGGGACCTATGCCAACGGTTAGTCCAAAAATGTTGGTATATGGTCTCTATTATGGACCTATACCTATAATTTGGCCAAAACCATTGGCATAGGCTCATAATAGAGACCCTATAGTCACGGGTTTAGACAAACCATTTTCATAGGTCCATATAAGTGACCTTACTGACAGTTTCTCCAAATCGTTGGTATAGCCCCCCCCCCTATGCCAATATTTTTGGGAAAACCATTGGTATATGTCCAAATTAGTGACCTATACCGACAGTTTTTTCAAAACCGTTGGTATAGGTCCATATAAGTGAACTATACCAATGGTTTGCCCAAAACTATTGGTATATATGTTATTTCCTATAGTGGAAGGTGGAATTTGGGACTCAGCTTCTCTTGAGCATAACTTTCCACCTATATATAGACAGTTAGACAAATCGAACCATTCAGGTCTTAGAGGACATGCAACATGTTGGGATCATCAATTTTTTCCACAGTCGGGAGGATCACCTACCCCTGGTGAAGTTTTCATACAAAAAAGATACCACTCCATCATCGATATGGAACCATTTGAGGCCTTGTAAGGGTGACCATGCAGGTCACTACATTATTGGACTGACCCCAGAGAGTCTGCACTCATGGGCTCAGAGTTGGTTCATGCCACTATAAAGAATGTGTAGGTCATGGATAAGTATATGAAGACTACATAAAGCCATTATTGTTTTTTTGCTGATAGGTGATAGAGACACCTGGAGTTCAAGGAGGGATACCATGTGCTTCTTCAGGTCTCTCCTTTACATGGGACACGCAGATTGGGCCAGCAGTAGTTATCTCCTAAGTTCATCATACCTTTTCTAACATTGTGTAAAGTGGGAGAGGTATCATAACGCTTGGATCAACCTTAATAGCAAGAGAGGGTTCACGATGTGTTTTAGGTATCCCACCTATGGATAAATGTACATGGCCCATCAAATATCATTTATTTTGGTGAGCTACATGTTTATGATGGGGAAACTTTTACAGATTTCCCAATGGATATATAGATTCGACAAGATAGTAACCTATTTGGGCGATCTATTCCTTTAGTGAGTGTTTGGTGGAGACATAGGAATCTACAAGATGTCATATAAGTATGGGAGGCTTAGATTCATGCTATATATCCCCAATTGATTGTTTTTCCATTGTCTTGGATTTTTGGGATGTAATTCCCTAAGATTGTAATGTTTAGATTTTCAATGATTTTTTTAAAAATTATATGGTATTTTTTCAAGACAATGCTTTGAGACGGCATGTTATTCTGAGATCTATGGTGCCTGCAATAAATTTTCAAACTGGTTTTAAGTTTTTCAAAAATATCATTTGTGTGTGGTTTTAGTGACATCAAAACTTGTACCCATATTGAAAATACGAGGGCACTGTTGAGCTCAAAAATGTGAGTTTACCCTAGGCAGGGCTTAATATTGTCTGACATGGGTCTGTTAAAAGTTTAAATTTCTATATTTTTTATGAAAAAATAAGAAATACATAAAATTTTATTTTAATTTATTTCATCAAGGATACGTAGTGACTCTGCATCACAATGATGCAGCAACTGATTGATGTTGCAATGTAGTGACTCAGTGACGCTAAAATGCAGCGTCGTGGAAACACTAAAACATGTTAAAAAAAAGAAGAAACATGTTATCTTGTTTCCCCATTAATTAGAGTTAGGGATGAGAGTTATAATTTACAATGTTATAGAATTTATATAGAACCCAAGAAATCTCTCTCTTCTACAATGATGTTTTAGTGATCAGAGCACGGATCGAAAGATGAAGAATGAAGGATCAAGGTTGTTCGTGGATAGATCACCATCAACTATAAATTAATTCCTTCGATTGATCTTATTTCCATGCAGGGGGTTTATTTTCTCTTTTTGATTTCATTTCTTATTCCTGATTTTAATGATGAATGTGAACCAACCCGATAATTGGTTGATCCAAAGTTTGATTATTCTTGCGGCATGGATTACATCTGGGATTAAAAGGATTAGAATGATAATTATTTCTTCTTTATAATACTGCTAATATAAATAGACCAAGACCAAAAAAGAAAAGGAAAAGGCCCATTATAAGGTTTTTCTGGTTCTCGTTTTCTCCCCCATTCTTGTGTTCTTCACCAACGAACCCCCATGGTCACGTCGGGCTTTTTTAAGAGGATCCGAACATGACCGTACCCACGGAGTGACGGTAAAAAAATATTGATCCCACAAATGTGAATATGAGGACCCAAGTATCATGATGTTTTTATTAGTTTGAATAATGGGCCACCACGATGATGGTGGTGAAGCGCAGAAGAGGAGCCACTGACGACATTTTGCGGAAGCTTGGCCGCCCAGCAACAGGTGGCCTCCATCTCTATGGTCGGTGGCAGAGGACCCCATGGAACTGTGGACACAGATGGTAGACAGTTCTATCAAATTGACAGTAGGTAGCGGGCCTTGATCAAACACGGAAAGAGGCCACATCACACAGTGAAGTGCCACAGTCCAACCGGACAACTGAGGGACCCCGCGAGAACTGCCAAGGGGTGGTTCACGCAGCGACCGATGAGGTTGAACGCAGTGGTCGACCACGGTGACCAGGGTGACGTGGCACCTACCGTGTCCGGGGAAGATGAACCTGAATGCTCGAGTGGGCCGAGGCTAGCTGGGGTGGGATTGTCCCAGTGCGCCAGGTCAGGTGGGACCCAGGATGGGTTGGGTCGAGTTGGTCTGATTAGGTCGGTCTTGACCGAGACCCCTTTTACTTGAAATTCCCATAACACTATAATTGTGTGTATGTTTGAAGATAAATTTACATTGTTGGGACCATCATGATGAGGATGTCAATTTGAGATATATTATGAGAGTATTATTGGAAGTTGGAATACAAAATATTTTTTGGTGGGTAGGTGCTTCCAAAACGAGCATGCTATGGATAAAATCCTACGACTGGTCGGGACCTACACAGAGTCTGTCTCTTAAAGAGTGTGTCTCCTATGCTGACACAGTGTGTATATCATAAGAAGTGTGTCTCATGTAACCATATAAAGTGTGTTTCCAATGGATTGTGTCTCATGTTCCTACATGGAGTGTATCTCATACACCCATACGGAATGTGTCTCTTATAGAGTGTGTCTCTTTCACCTACATAGAGTGTGTCTCCTACAGAGTGTGTCTCCTACGGAGTGTGTCTTCTACACCTACATGTATTATTATCCATTGGATTGTTTCTCTTGGTATTTAGATTTTATTGGATTTCATGGTATATGTATCCTGGTGTGAGCACACTCTAGTGAAACTCTTGATTTTACTTTTTATAGGTTACACTTCTTGTACCTATTCAATAGTCTAAATTGTGTCTTGATTTATTGTTTATCTTTGTGTTTTGGGGTCCCTATTGAGTATTGTTTTACTCATCCCATACATGGTATTCTCCCACACGTGTAGTGTCATCCGTAGAGGATTAGTAGATATGACAGATTCATTGGAGGTTCAGAGGCGTGGGGTGTTTTAGGCGGACCCAACAGACATAGTACACTTCAGTGACATTTTGACAGCTTACTGAACCTTCAATTCGGGTAGGGTTTTCTATAGATGACACCCATGAGCTTATACTTTTTTCTCGGTTGGGCTCGTATTCTGGCCCATTTACTTTTCAGTCTATACTATTACTCATAGTGTTTGTCTATATAGATTTTATATTTGTTTACTTAGTTTTATTAGATTCAGTACTTTTCAAGGGGATGGGTGCGTGTGTGTAGTTTTATAGTAAAATTATCCCCTTTGTGGTAAATGCCTTCTCGACACTAGTCTCTAGCGCCTAGACTATGGGAGGTGGGATTGGGGTCGTCACGGCACATGCCTAGGGGAAGGGTAGTGATAGGGTGATTCTCTTTATCCGTGGAAGTGAGTGTTTCATAAACTATGTGGCCAAATAAATACAAGGAGATGCATGATATTCTTCATAAAAATGAAATTTATGAGTCCATTAGTCAACTATATAACCATGTGAGTTTGAAAACAATTTTATTTATATTTATTCATTTTTAATAGATTAATTTCATATTAAAAAAATTAGCTTACTTGATAATTTCTACAAACCACACCCTATGAAATTTTCAATGATATTTTAAAACAACTCATTTAGTAATTCCCATTAGTCAATCCTTTTTGTATAAATCTTATTTTTTGTGTCATATAATTTTTTGTTGTTATTTTTTTCAATAAAACATTACGAATTAACTGTTAGTAAATATAGAACATTAAAAAAATTGATTAGATAAATAATTTTCATGTAGAAACACAATTTGTACATTTTAACTCAAATTAATTATAAATTATTTACATTTAAGTAAATATAAAATATTCACATATCATGGAATCGTGCAATGTGGGGTGTAGATATTATATTTCATAATTTTCTCATAAAATGTATTGCACAAATTTAATTAATATATCAATTGTTATTTATATATACAATCATTTTTATCAATTAAAATTAACCAATTTTACATAAAATAATCCAACAGTGTTAATTCTATGGTCAGACCCACTGTAAAACCTAAAAAAATACATATTTAAAGTTTAGAAAAATTTTAAGAAAGGTTGTTGTGCATTAATTTTAAATATATTCCATGACTTTATTATCTTTTAATATAATTATTTCATGTCATAAGTGAAAATAAAATGAATATGATGGTGAAAAAGTCCAAATTATATACAATTGGGGAAAATATTATAAGAATTTATTACTAAATCTATAATTAATGAGAAGGTGGGAAGTAAGGATAAATCATTATGAGAAAAATTGGTGTTACTAATAGGACTCTACATGGATGATACCTATTGTTTGTTGTATGCTAATTATAATTATAGAGAATTCTGGATGAAATTATAGAATATAATTTGTGGTACTTATAGGCCACTTTATGAAGGTGGATTTCACCAAAATGGGTCTCTAAAAGTGTTTTATAAATATTTGTAGACTCTTTCAATTAACTATGAATTTATATTGGGTTTTTCATTTTTTACCTACACAAACCTAATAGGATTGTCAATTGTTAATGTTTAGTCGATAAAACAAGGGAATTAATATTATATGGATGTTACTTTATCCTTGAATTGTAAATGAGGATCTTTTACCCCATCTAAAACTGTTGATGAAGGATTTATAAATCCTGAAAACTACTTGGTTCTCATCGTATAGATTCAAGAGTTCTCAAATGAGTCTCATCACATTTTATCCATTTGTTGAATATTTAATTTCCTATGATCGCATACAGATGATAGATTTAAATAACATTGTTTTACAACCCAATATTCATAGTTCACTAACCCTACCGGTAGTTCACATTCATTTAAATAGATTATCATGTATTGTGACTTTCTGCAGGGGGTTTAAAAGATGTACAACATTCACATAGTCCACCGTCTATGAATATAATGTAACATTTTATATTTGGTAGTTTATTTATTCCCCCATTTTCTAATTTCATGATTCATAATCTCAAAATTTCTTTCTGTTTTTTGGTGATATAAAGTTGATACGTCATTCTAAAACCTCATCTTTATGTATAATGTTTTTCATATTGTAATTAAAAAAATCAAAACCATGATCTGTAATGATAAAACTCGGTAAAAATATGCACTAAAAATTTATAATCTCAGGAATTCAACCACCACTGATGATTCATAGATCTATTTTTATTTTCCCTCCACACATTTTCGGGCATAATTAACTCTCATTATTATATAAAAAAATCAAATTATATAGGAAATAGTCCCATGATTTCATTTCTCCAACCATTACAAATTTCATAAAAGATTGTGGGTTTCATAGAATCTAATTCCACATATACATTTTAAATATATTGAAAGGATTCATATAACGTACAAAAATGAGTAAAATCTTCAATAATTGTATTAAAAAAACACTAAATTCAATAACATATTGCAGATTTCATAAATATATAAGATATTAGATTAATGTGAGTACGATGTGAACATATTTAAGGGTACACATAATTTTATGTATTTTGTATTTTATATTTTTTCCCGAAATAGGGGTCATCAAAAATGTAATAACTAGACTCAATGTTAAGTCTATCTAGTTTGTAGTTATTATAACAAGGAGGATACTATGTGGTAAAAAAAGTAAACTATGTCATAACACCATTATATGGTATCATAAATAAATTACAAGTGATTTAGGAGGAAGGATTCTAAAATTGTAGATTTATTAAATTCTTGAATATAGATATCAATGGTGATATTGCTAATGCATCCAACAATTAAATTTTTAGATCCCCATTTTTCCAAACATTCGATATGATTGGGCCTAATGTTAATTTTTTTTAAAGATGTGTAAATATTATTTGGTAGAGTTTAGAATAAGTAGTTATTCCTAGATAATTTTTAGGGATTCATCTAATCCCATTAGGTTTTATGCATGAAAAATTCTACTTGGACCATTGTGACTACAATTTGAGGTGATCTTAAATGTTTAATACATGTTCTAAGAAGATTCATAGTGTTACTATAACAGAAGGACATGAAAAAAATAATTTATTAATGCATTGGGATTTCATTTGAAGGCCCTGAAAATATATGTTTACATGATGAATTTGATATTGTAAGAATAATGGAGTCTATTGTAATTTTTGAGGAACACTTTGAATTTATTTCATATGTTGAATAGAAAATTTTATGTATATAATTTGGGATAATATTAAAAAATTGGCCTACCGGTTGGCCAAACAAAGGAACATATGAGAACTAGAGGGGTCCACCATGACCATGGGATCCCTTATAAGAAAAACATGTAGGTGGAAGGAGGTGGGAAAAAGGATCGTAGGAGTCTTATATGAGCCACAAAGAATCACACCCATATATAAGGAAAGAAAGCGGATTGTGTTCTTTCAAGAATAAGGTTGTGGTAGATTGTGTGAAAGTTGTAACTGTTACTGATCCAAGATAGCTATATGAGGGAGCATAAGTCACTCCATGATTGATAAACCACACCAAAGACCGATTCAACCTATGATTTGGAAAATATAGGCACATGACATTGTTCATGTTTCATTTATATTATAGATGAAAAGTGGTATGTAAGATTGATATGATCTCGACCATAAAATCGATAGGGGATAAAATCACCTTTCTCCAGCCACCCAAAGAACATATGTTCACAAAAGATGAGGATGAATCATTTGTTTGATCAATTCCACCAACCATTAATGAACATACTAAGGGGGTTGATTTATTCATAATTAAATGAATTCAAACATTAAATCTACCATCTTTCACACATGATTAGATCATGCATATAATTAAAGGAATTATACTTGGATTAACAATAAAGGAGAGTTTTAGGGGGCCATATAGGAATGAGACACTTCAGTCTCTCATAATAGATAAATCATGTGATCCTTATAACATTCATAAGAGAACATCAACACAAGGGATATAATTGACTCAAGGAATATAAATTCCATATAATGGGGTTCATGTTTGAGAATACCTGAATTACTCAAGAATTTAATAAATGATATATTTTATTGGGCTTTGAAAGAGTCTATTACATGACATAATAATCATATCTAAAGTTGTACGAGGAACTATTTTCATCATCTATAAAAGGAGAATCAACTCAAACATCAATGGGTTTTTTATTCATCATTTGTGAGGGCTATGATTTTTAGAGAACTAAAACACTATAAAATCTTGTATTATCAAGGAGGGGTTCTATAAAGCTTTTCATGAATCAGGGTGGAGTTACTTTGGGCCATTTTACTTGTGTCAAACAATATCAAAGGATTTACAATGAACTGAGTTATGAAAATACATTCGAATGGGTTCAATACCTATGCATATACCAACTGGATTGCGTGAATGAACAAGATTAATCTATTGGGAAGTATCGCATACAATGTAACTCCAATATAATAAGTAGAACATGGAAAAATGATTCATGAAAATTAGAAAGGAACAACAACAATTATGGTTTATGTGATTGTCCCTACATAAGTGTCTTCTTGACTCAATATTGTGCACAATAAGTCTGTGAAACAATATTGAGAATGTGTTTACATGCATTGATAAGCATTTAGGATAGTGTATGTGTGTGTGCATATAGGGTGTTCCTGAAGAAAGACAAGGTTGATAGTGTGTGTGTGTGGATACAAGGTGTGGATCACACAAGGTGAACATTTTATACAAGTAATGACCAAAATCCATGTATCCCAAAGGCAGTGGTTACTTTATTACATTTGAATATGATACAAAGAATCACATCACAATGGAATGAATAGTTTTTTAGTATTGGTAAACTTTTATCATACATGATTGAAATATTACATTTTAAAAAAAATTAAATGATAATATTTTTACAATAACATTATTCTCCCTAGAATAACCTCGCATAATGAATCGGAGTATATTTCATGGATTTTAGGGGAAAAGGAAAAAAATATGGGTGAGTTCAAATTCACAATAAGGGATAATTACACTAGGATAAATCATGACTCAAAAATCAAAATAAACATAGTAAGGTAAATTATGGAACAAACATGTCATTTAATCTATAAGTCGATCATAATATGGTAGGAATAATAGATGATCAAATAATTAGATATAAATAATCACATGAGAATTAAATATAGCCATGGATATTTCAATAATTGTATAATGACATTTAATGTAAATAACTAATCTCATAATTTGATAATTCATAATGTGTGAAATCATAAATACACTGTCACTACTTCGGTAAAGACATCATATATAAATGTTTAAGGCCTCATCCAATAAAATAATCATTTTTTATCATGAGACTTATAGATGCATCGATGTGATATAGGGGGAACCACCCATCATATAATTTTTTCCAATGCATTTTTCATGTGAAATGGTTAAAATATAATCATCCTAAATGCTGGTATTTATAAAAACAAAAAAAATTCTAATACATACCCAATTAAAATGAACATAATCAAAAACTATCCTGAGTAATATTGTGAAAAATATTAAAATACCAGATCCTCAATCAATATGATCATAAAAAATCCAAATAAATAATATGGATGAAATCAGTACAACATATCCCTAGTAGATTATAATTACATTAAAGGGTTCAGGTCATTGATGAATTGAAATACCATAAAAAGAGCCTTAAATTTTATGAATATAATATCCATTTCATGTTGACAATAAGATTTAATAAAATATTCAAAAAATTCATCGAAAATAACTTCCTTTGAAAATATACATTATATAGGTTTTAAAATATTAATTGGTAAATATGGTGGAAAATTTGGTTCATATCATACAATATAAAAAATATTCCATTCAAATTATCGTTAAAATCCAAACAATGGTTGTTTTGAAAATGACATGATGTTTCTTTTAAAAATATTTAAAAAAAATATAAATGGGTAAAAATATATTTTATAACCCATTTTAAAATTTATTAAATCATTCTTTTAGAAAAATAGTTTTTTATAAAAAAGGATTTCGACTGATGAAAAATAAAGTAGAATTTACATACTAAAATTTATTGATAATTCTAAGTAACCAAGAGAAAATAATGATACTATTACTTGAAAAGTTCATTAATTATCAGAAAACAGGAAAATATATTGATTTTAACATATAAATAAGTCCACTAATTTAATATTTTACAAAAAAACATCATATAATGATGGGATTATGAAATAAACTCTTAGAAATTCAATGTCTTATTAAGAATAAAATCCATAAATGTATAACAGTTAATAAATATTTAATATCAGGAAAATAAAAAATTCAAGATATTACAAGTCAAATATGTACTATATACACCACATAAAATAAATAATTGATGAATAATGAATTTTTCCCAGGAAAATAATAGTGAGACTAAAATTCTTTACCTTATGATTACCTTCAATTGAACATTATTTAACCTACTTTATAATGGTTTAAAGCATGTGACTATTTTATCGCATAATAATATTAATATTTATTATATCACATTTGATCCTATTATATAATCTTATCACCCATTTGTTAATAATTTTTTATAATTACCCTTGTTTTAGATGTTAACTTCTTTATATCCCAATGTAGGTTTTTCATGTAACATTCCATTATTGTGAATAGAATATAGTTTTAAAATATCCATAATAATATTAAATTCATATATATATATATATATCATATTTTTTTCGTAATATATATTTTTATAATCATTTTTTAATGTTTAATATAGAAAATCAATCATATCACTTCTTGGAGATGGTAAACTGTAGTTACGCACGAGAGATGATATCAATTTTATATTTATGAAATGTTATGGAAGTTTATGATATATTAATGTTATACAGTAAATATAATTTTAAAATAGTATTATAAAGTAATTATTGCTATATTTATAACATTCATTGTAATGTGGCGATGAAAAAAAATTACTGCGCAGAGTGGAGATGGTAAGTTATACGTACACACATTCAATGTTTTAATTTTTCAAAGGATAGATAAAAAGAAGAAGAATATAGTTTTTTCGAATTCATAATATCACATAATTATATATATTATTCCGTAGTTATTATTTACTGATGGAAACAACACATGAAAATGAATTATAAGAAGAAATAATTTTTTTATGATTTAGTAATGATGATTACCACTTATTTGTAAAAATTCTTTTATATTTATTAAAAGTAAAATTAGGGATAGTCTATAAATAATAATAGAACTTATAGAACATGAATATAGACTCTTATAAAAATGGTAGAGGTTGGTCGAGATATATGGGACCATTTAGTGAAAGGAACTGAAGTAAGGGGTTTCTTTTTTTAATTTAATTGTGCGACACATTAGGAATATCATAAAATATTAAAATAACATAAATTAATTATTTATTAAAATGGATCCATAGATATTAATTTCTATGATAATAATAAGATGGTTTGAAATCGCTTCATATGATAAAATTTAGATAAGTTTGGAATAAATTTATACCCTTATCATTTGGTTTTAACCATTGTTTAATATCATTTCCTCTTATCATGGAAACATGGATTTTTACTCTTTGAGGGATAATATAGTTTCATAGATTGAAAAATTACACATAAATAGATTTTTATTGAATGTTTTAGTAATATCCCATTTTATTTCTAAAAATTCATATTATTTGGAATTTTATATCATTTAAAAGGGACTTATTTAATATATATAGACTTTATGAAACCAAATATTTCAGCCATTTTTCAAATTTCAGAACACCGATTTTTTAGAATTTATGTTAAAATTAATTATGAAAAATACAACAAAAACAATTTTCTTAAAATTTTATTTATCAATAAAAACTAAACTTATATAAATAATTAAGTATAAGGATGATTATAATAAAAATAGTAAAATTATAACAAACTAAATATCACCGAAGATACTTTTTTATAAAAAAAATATAATAATGATACTTTTAAATATTATTAAAATGATTTTTTTATAAAAAATTATCATTCACTATTAACTATAAATTCAATATTTTCTGAAAATTACAAAAAATTATCAATAAGATTATTTTAATATGATGATTTCAAAAATTATATTTGTTTATAGAATAATTTTAATATAATTTCTGGAAATTTATTTTAATATTTACTTATAAAAATAAAGAAAACCATTTTAATGTAAACATATTTTTAAATATTAAATGACATTACGAAATATTATTTTCTTATTCCTAAAGCATTAATTAATACATTAAAAATGATTTGGACAATTATATATTTCATAACATGGTTAATAATATTCACTACTACTATTTATGTAGAAATTTTATGATGCTCACATAATTATATTTCATTGTTATCTTATTCTAGGTGTTGCTGGAAATATAAGCTATTGAAGAGATTAATTTTTTTTAAAAAATAGACATACTGTAAAAATAGGGGGTGTTACATTATTCCTTCCTTCCATAAATTTCATTCTCTAAAATTGAAATTTTTGAATTTAAAATAAATTCATTATATTTGAAAATTATGTTGTGTAAATTCCATATAGTAAAATGGGATAACCAAATATTCTATTTAAAGGAGGGAAAGAGAAATGTTAAAGTGACCACAAAACTAGGATTATGGTCAGTAGAACATTAGTGGGAGGGGAAAATATGGACCTAGATGGGAAATCTAACTATCATGATTTGATGTAGTTTTATAGAGAACATGGCCACTAAAAATATAACCATTAAAAAAGGAAAATTTTATTATTAGTTAAAACATATTGATTTCTCACAATGAAAAGTAAATATCTAATGTTTTTGTTCAAAAATATTTTTCTTATAGTTGAGGGATTATTTTATGCAACAGATAATGAATATGATAAAATAAAATTATATGAATTTATTCCATAGAAAAATTCCATCCTTTATATTTGATTCGATTTTTCTCCACTTCATTTAATACACCTATAAATAGATATTTAAGGAAATTCTTTATGCTTATACACATTTTAACAAAGGATCAATAATTTATTCCTTTGTCCTTTAAATATTTAGAAAAATAAAAATGGTTACCACATTGTATCCAATATAATAAATCAAACATTAACCTTAAATAATAATATCCAATGTCCAACATAATACATTCAATAATTTTTTAACCTATGTAATTATCCAAAATACATTTTTCAACAAAATTTTGAAGGAATGTCACATAGTATTAAAAGTTCCCCAAAAAACATAATGTAGCTCTTATTATCACATACCAAATATAGAAATATATTTATCACCTTTAAAACTTAATGAAAAAATGTATGATTCAGAAACGAAAATCTAAGGGTTTTAAATATATTCCTTATATCCAAGACTCTAATAATTTGAGAAAAGAAAACACAAGTCATAAAATCACTAACCACCTTCATGGTTACCAATAATATCCCATAAAAGATAGCATTATAAATATTATGTCAACATCCAGAATATATGATGGTTATCTTCAAGAAATCAATTTTTTTCAAAAGATCAACATTACCTAGACTCACTTTCTTGGGATACTAGTACCATCCATAACATACTTCCAAGACCGTAATGAAATTGTACTTCATTTGAAACCTTATACGTTTAATGATTCTTATAAAAATAACTAAAAAATATTTTGATAGTATATTTTTTGGATACAAAACAAAAGAATAGTAATCATTTAACTTTAGTAGTATCAATAATAGAATATTGACCTTGATCGCTTTGATTATTCTCTGGTATATTTCTTTTAATCATAGGGAATTAATTTATCTAGTTACCCATATCCTTATAATTAAATAATTACAAAATTTAGAAGGAATTTTTACAATTTTAATCATGATAATTGTGGCTTCTTTGTCACATATAAAAAAACATTTTTCTTTTTACGTATATAAAGTGGGGTTTCCTTCCATAAGTGTCACTTGTTTGAGAATTCTTCTTTATTATTTCCATTTATCAATCCTTTTCTCTTTTTTCCTATTCATATATTACATCCCTTAAAATTTATAAGTGTTGGATAATTCTTTCTCTATATTTTTAACACATGATATTATGTCCTAAAATGATGAAATTTTTTAGGAGACTACTTATATTAGAATTATTATCTTAAACCCATCAAAGAAATTATAATTCTTACTCTTTGGATTGTGTTCATTGATACAGTTTGTGTTCCTTCGGCTAGGTTCCATTTCTAAAAAATAGAATACACTAAATTAGATTATAACATTATCAATAAAAATTTAAAATATCTAAACTAGTGATACACTGTACATAAATTCTGAAAATATGTATAACTAATCTCTAAATAATAATATTTGTTTATTGGGATATAATAAAAATTATTTTATAGGGTTTCATTTTGTAATAATTTTTTTTACTAAATCTAGTTCCCAATATTTCTACTAAACCTACATTTATACCAACTATAAAGGCCCCAACACTAGTATCTTGTAGTTATTGGTTACATTATTACGTTGGCGTCTGATACAATGAATCACATCCCAATGGACAGAATTATTTAGTAGACTTTGAAACCCAATTAATATAATATTCCCATATTAAATTTGAAAATTAAAATTAAAGCATACTTTTTCCATAAATAACATTGTTCCCTATAGTATAACCTTACATAACTAATAAATGTATATTTCATGGGTTCTTGGGGAAAGGAAACAAAATTAGGGTGAAATAAAATACTCAGTAAGGTTGATGTACAATGGAATCAACCATGAATCAATAATCTTAATAAAAATTATATGGTATTTAATTAAACTCACAATCCATTTAAGTAATAACATTTGCAAAATATTAATTGAATAAAATATGATAAAATAATGTTATGTAAATAATTAGTAGATAATGAAACTTAACCATAGATATTGTATTAATAAAATAATCGCAAGGAATATCAATAACTAATCTCATAATGAAGGTATGTATAATATGTGAAATCATTAATATACATTCAACTATTCTATAAAGAAACCATATATAATCGGGAAAGTCCTCAACCAATACTACAACTATATTGTCTAATATGACCTACCATTTTATCGAGGGGCTACAACAAGACAGGCTTTCCACTTACTATTTCCAATGTATTCCTCATATGAAATGTTTGAAAACATAATCAACATAAATATTTGTATTTAAAACTAACATATGAGATTATAATAATTACCCCAATCAAATGAACATAATCAAAAACCATAGATTAATATAGGGAACGTTATCAAAATAGCACTCCTAGAGTCAAAATTGATCATAAACCATACAGATAAATAACATGGATGACATAAAATACATATTTCAACTAGATAATAAGTAAATTAAAGATTTCATGTCATTGATGAATTTAAATACCATGAAAATATCCTTGTATAAATTTAAAAACAATATCCTTTTAATTTTAAAAAATACATTTAAAAACACAATTCTTTCACAATTTTCTTTTGAAAATACTATCCATTTAAAATAAATTTGGAATAATGTTTTAAAATTTGAGTGTTCATGATGATGGAAAATTTTACTCATATAATAAACATTGAAGCAAATATTACATTCGTATCTTAGTAAAAGAGAAATGGGTATTGTTTTTAAAACTGAATGATGATTTCGTTTAAAACATTTTTTAAAAAAAATATGAATTTAAAATACCTTGAATAACAATTTTTTAAATTGTTTAATTTTTTTTTATGAGAACTGATTTTTGACTGAAGATAAATAATGTTAAAAGTTATTAATAACATCATCACAATCAATTTACGTACTAAATAGAGAAAAAAAGTGAATTTTTCCAAAAAAGTTCATGGATAACTATATAAGATAAAAATATATTTATTTTAACCTAAAAATAATTCTTCCAAGGTAATCATAACAATACATAATCTAAATAGTGTTGTGATTGTGAAAAGAACTTCCTATTTCATTGCATTATCAATCATAAGCCCAATAAATGAATAAAATTTTAAAAAAACATTAATACCGGGATAAAAATACATTTATGATATAAAATATCAAAGGAGAAGTATATAAACCACCAAAAGTAAATAAGTGTTGAATAATGAATGTGTCATATACAAATAAATGTGAGATAAGAATCATCTACCTTGTTTTCTCCATTAATTGAAAGTGATTTGACCTCCTGTATAATGTTTTAAAGAATTGTATTAATTTATAACAAAAGCATATTCATATTTATGATAATAATTTTAGTCCATCTTATAAAATATTTATTAATAATCTTTCATAATTACCATTGTTTTAGATATTAAGTACTTCATATTAATATGCACTTTTTTCATGTAAGTCCTAGTTATTGTGCCTAGGATATAGTTCTATCATGTCCAAAGTAAAATTTATTTCATATATAAAATTATTATTCTTCATATATATATATATATAATCATTTGGAATGGTTTAAATAAAAAATTAATTTCATCAATTAGTGAAGACATTATTTAATACAAACACATGATTAAAGATATCATTTCTAAAGGGTTTAAAGTGAATTAAGGTGGATTATATATTTATTTTACAGAATCAAAATAATATAATAATTATCATATATACTCATTAGTTTAATATTTATAACCATCCATGTAAACTGGTGAGGAAAAGTGAATTACTCTGATACGTGGAGACGATAACCTGTATGTACGTACGGGTACAAATTTTTTTTCATAGAATGAATAAAAGATATAATATAGTTTTTTCATAACCAAAATAACATATATTAATATATATCAAACTATTTTCACCATTTTTTTGGTAAAAAAAACAAATGAAGTGGAATTGTAAGAATAAATAAATTTGAATCAGTCGGTTAGGATGATTTCCTACTCTTATGAAAACATTCATTTGATCTACACTTAGGTTTGATAGGGATTGTCTTTCTAAAAGAAGAAAAAACTGATAGAACATGTATATGGAATATTATAAGGGAAATGGTCTGGTTCTGGTAGACCTATATGGCTCCATGTGTTGAAAAGAAATGAACGAAGGGGTGTCCTTGTATAATTGAAGCGAGGGGGTCTTTTAGAATTTCTTAAAATATCAAATTCATATAATTAATTTTAAATTACAAAGGGCACAAAAGGTACTAGTTTCTAATATATTATGATTATAGATATATATCCTCTAATTTAATAAAATTTAGACACTTATTTATTAAATTTATACACTTTCCATTTGTTTTTAACCCGTATTTAATCTCTTTGACACTTACTAAGACAACATGGAATTCGAGTTTTTTAGAGTTAATCATATTTTTATGACATGTAAATAACCAATAAATGG
The DNA here is from genome assembly GCA_963277665.1 of Viscum album. Taxonomy (NCBI): domain Eukaryota; kingdom Viridiplantae; phylum Streptophyta; class Magnoliopsida; order Santalales; family Viscaceae; genus Viscum; species Viscum album. The sequence continues at coordinate 1,377,193,531 of OY728132.1, read as the reverse complement.
ATGATGGATAAAATGTTAAATACTATCCCAATTATTTTATTTAATTTAATATCTTTTTGTAATTTTATAAATTTTAGTATGATATTATTTTCTATAAAATATAGATAATTTCAATTTTAAGAACTATTCATTACAATGAGTTTAATAAAACAAATACAAAAGGATGACATAAAATAATAATTACAACCCTAATATGTCGATTTCATCTATAAAATTCATGGATGACATAAATATCTCAAATTATATTTTTTATAATTTTTACTACCATTTATTGGATTTTTATTTTAAATAAATAATTACATCACCATCCTTGTGTAATTATTTCAGTTAACAATTTTTTCACTACAAATAAAAAATAATTTACCATGATGTGTATACAGAATTAATATTTAAAAATAATACTTTTTGTTTAATATATATAATGTATTAGACCATATTAAAATTTTTATAGTCACTCAAATCATGAATGTGACATGTTTAACTATTCATTAAATAAAATATTATAAACATCATAATATCATTAAAATGCCCATAAAAGGACATATAACTAAAATATAAATGTTTATTGTCAAACATTACTAAAAAATAATTTTTTAAGTGTTAGTGTCATTTTATAGTCCTTAATGTTTTATTTTTTACCTAAATTACCCGATTTACCCTTAACGATGGTAACAACCACCAAGTTTCTATTCATAATGGTCAAAAATAAAAGGGACATATTTACATAGTTTATAAATTATAATAAAAAAATAGAATCCAATATTAATAATTGAAAACATATAAGTTTAAAATTAGTCCTTCTGAATACAATGAAAAACAAGTATCTTCAAAAACACATTTCAATCTAAAAAATATACTTATAACAAATTAAGTTTTAAGTATGTGTAAAATGAAAACAATTAAATCATATATAACTAAATATTACTTAATTAACTTTTAGATTAAATTATAATCATAAAGTGACTTTTCAATATGAATAAAATGATAGTTTTATAAAAATTGGAATTTTTCACTATTCCTTGAAATTCTATCTTTTAATTAAATATACAATAATCCATCAATAGAAAATATTTATCTGATGACTTTAAAATTGATATTAGTATTATAAAGTAAAATTTATATAAATTTCATAAATTTATTATAAAATTTACTTATAAAAATAAGAAAACTCATTTTCTAAGGAAACACATTTTTAATGAATAAATAAATTTACTAAAAATTATGTGCTTATTCATAAAGAATTAATTTATATATTAAAAGTGACATTGAAATTTATAAATTTCATATTTTTAATCCTATTACGTTTTTATATTTAATTGTACGGGTTATAATGATCACAAAATAATATATCATTGTTTTTTAGACTAGGTGTTTCAGGAAACATATGTATCAACCATGCTAAATTAATTTTAAAAAAGATATAGTGTAAATTCATTGGGTGTTAAAATTCAAACCAATTTCATGAATGAATTTTATGTTACATGGAATATAAATTCATGTGATAAAATGCATGGATAATATATAAGTGAGGTGTGTGATGCTTGAAAGAAGGTCAATGTTGTGCATTCGTGCTAAAATATATAAATTCATAACATGAGATACCTAATAAAATAAATTCATATTACATTCAATACTTCCATTAATTGGAATTAATTTCATCTTTTTCAATCATTTTTCCATGGATAAAATAATGATGAAAATTCAATGCACAAATTTCACACATCCTAGTGAGGTCATCACATCAGTAGAAATAAGCATTTACCTGAGTATAGTTGTAATAATGAAACTAGTCATTAATGTTGATCTGAATTACTTGAGAAAGACCACTATAAAATCAAAGGTTATTTAATTATACACAACAATTAGTGATTCATAAATATAATTGAGTAATATCAATATTTCATTGTATAGTGGATCGGGATAGAAGAGAAAACTGTTCTTGTAGTTAGGGGTATAACTAGTTGCTAAAGAGGCTTGAGGATGGGGTTTAAATAGTCTGGTGTAGTTGGGGGTATAACCAACTGGTTAGGTACAATTGGAATTACGGAATAACTATCTTCTAGTTGGTGGGTATAACCAATTACTATTTGTAATAAAATTCTAATATTGTGGATAATCCATTTTGGGGGGAACAACCAACACGACAAGGAATTGGTCTTTATATAGAACCTTTTAACTCCAGGTGTTATTTTCATTCAATTAACATAATTATTTGAGGTATGGATGAGTGAAAAAATAATACTGTATAAAGGTTTTGACAAATTATAGATTATTAATTATAAAGGAACAATTCATAAATATAAATGGGATCTCAGATTCCCCACCTCACATAGCCAGTAACCTTACACTGATCATGGAACATCAATTATTATTAAAATTAATGTTACCTCTAAAATACCAAACGTAATTATAGGGATAGAGAAACAAAAATTAGAAAACTACTATAGTGTTTCCATTTTCAATGATGATAAAAATCATGGTTAGTAGAATATGATGATATCTTATCTCCTATATCATGGTGTATAATTAAGAGATGTATCTACATTGGTATGTACACCCTATTATGAGAATTGTCCTATAACTTTTATATGTAAGAGTAACATAGAGATAGATGGAAAGGATCAAAATTAAATCTTGATGGGTTTATCTAAAATGTTATACACTAAATTGATTGGACATTTTACTCATAATGATATATATGATAAATTTAAAAGGAGTTATGAATGAAACATTAAATTAAAATAAGATAATTTTCAAATATGGATAAGTAGGTTATGAGATATTTAAATCGGTGATGACGAAAGTGTGTATGACTAATGTATCTGAGTAAATGATATTTTCAGTTGCATCAGAAGCTTTGGGGGGGAGCTAGATGACTCATCCATTATGAAGAATTTGATGAGAAGTTTTAGCCAATAGATTTGGTCTAATGGATTTAGATCTTGAAGAATGATAAGATATATCATTTGATTAACATCATAATATTCTCATTACATATGAAATAAAAAAACCAACCTTGAAGAATAAGGAAAGCATTTAATGGAATATGCATCCATTATAAAAGTTAAATAAATATTCAATGATGAACTATAATCATGAGATTCTGAAGATGAGAAAGGTGAAAAATAATTTAATAAAATTACTTCCTTATTTACAAGAATGACTAACCGAGGTAGTTGGAATAGAAATATTAAAAAATTAATAACATTCCGGAATTTCCAAAGGAGTGGCCATTTTCCTAGTGAATTTCAACTGAATATGCTTATTGACACTTAATCAGATATATATGTTAAAAATTCTCACAAAATAAACAGTAATAAGTATAAAGGGATTTTTTCTTAATATAATATAAATATGATGTGTAGAAAAATACCTGAATCATCATAAAAAATTAGTGAGTCATAAGATGGAAGATCATATAAGAATCAATTGTGTCTTACAGGTAAATACAAAAATACAAAAAAAAATTATTTGAACATAGGTAATGTGATGGGGGAACTGAGCTATAATGAATGTTAAAATAAAATTTTGAAGATACACTTTTGACAAATATGAAACATAGAATGGAAAAGAAAAAGACAATGAAAGATATTGATGAAATCACCATTGAAAATAATGAATGTATCACAATTCAGGATACACATCTTAAAGAAATAAGGGTATATAAGATGAAGTTATTTAACTAGAAAGAAAATTTGAAATTTATTGAAGAAAAAAAGTTGTAATGGAAGAATTAATACTTGTTAAAGAAAATGATCAATATATATTGAAAAGAAATCAATTTGAGAAGATTTTGAATGATCTAAGTGAAAATATTATTGATAAAGAGGACGATTTATATCATACATATTTTATGTGTATTTCTATGTATTTATACTAAAAATGAGTCCATTGAAATGATATAATACGTCAATTGATCTATTCAACATAAAGGTGAATCATCACAAGTTATTGTGAATAAGTTTCAATTGAGAGATTTTTTATACTAGTAGAAAATATGAGTGTATATATGTCACATCTAACAGGGATAGGATTTAGGGAATGAATGAACCATAATAGACAAAACTAAAAAATAATAAAACATCCTCCACAATGTAAATGTTGACTACTTCATCATGAATGGATTTATCCAAAGAAGAAACACCAAAAAATTGTGAAAAACATCATCCTAGAAAAATTATTATCAATATGGATGATTAATGTTCTAAGGATATTTCTCATGTTGTTTAGTTTTTAGTTTTAAATACTATTCACACTTATATAACATATTACTACTAGGAATGAGACATGAATAATGGGGAATAAATTCCGAAAAAAATAAAATTCAATTATGAAAAAGAGTGTTTGGTGACATATACATCATTAAAAATGTAAATACAGAAAAAAAATTGAATTATTTAATATAGTATATAGTAGATGAGGTTTTTAAGACCATGAATATAATAAATTTATTTCGTGACTACCATGATATTTTCTCTATACTGAGATAAGAAAATATATCCCCCATAAAAAGTGTAAATTCATTTAGAGATTCTGAGATGACATAAACCCTCAAGAAAAAACTCTTTATTGTTTTTTCAAACAAACTGAAATTGGATTTTCAATCTGAGGAAGATAAAAAAAATTCCCATGATAATGTAAATAATATTATTACAAATTATATGGTGGAAAATTTTATTACACATAATTTTTATGAAAATTCATCCCCCATTTGATGACATGAAATTCATTGTGTTTGGATGGTGTGAAGAAACTATGAATTATATAAAATATTGTTTGAAAATTAAACCATCCAAAAAATGGATCATTAAGAATATATGGAAACTAGAAAATTATGAATATAATATGGAAATGGAATGTATATATATATCATAAGTGGAAAATGATGAGGAATGATCAGTCACACCTTTTAATAAATAGAACAAGAAGAATAAGAATAAGAAGTATTTATTGAGAGGATTCTCTTAGTGTGGATGTTATTTCTAAGAAACCAGAAAGGTCCCACCCAATTCCCAATTATTTTATTTGCATTAGGCTAACATATAAAGAATTTATATAGAGTATGTCATTTTCACAATTGGAAAAAATGATGAGATACAACTTTATGGAGTCTATGGACTTCCATGAATTGGAAGAATGGTTTTCATCCCTTAAGGAGGAGAATCCTTGAGAATTAATAGAAAAAAATATATTAATAAATAATTTTCGTGGTATTTTAATAACACTTCCACCCTGATTTCCTAAATCTGTTTATCTTATCAAATAAGTTTGAGTGGTTAATTTTTTCAAACAAAAAGATAGGGGCTATTTCTTATACACATTCACTTTTTGGTTTTTTTTTGAATTATGTGAATGATTTAGTATTTAATTGATAAATCATGAATATTTTACAACCAAATGGATGATAATTGATTCATTATATGAATTATTTTACATTCATGATTTTTTATGGATATCTAAGACAACTCTGGGTGTATCTCTCTTGTTTTATACCCCGGGTTATCCAAAATAGACCTAGATATTATTAAATAAAGAAACATTTCATGGAGAACCCTGTTAGATCATTATACTCTTGATAGTGATCTTGATATTTTTATATAAGGTAGATTATCACATTTTAAGAAGTAATATTAGTTAATGAGAATTCAATTATCCATTTTATTTTATTTTAATAGGGGGAAAAAGTTTTTAACAAACATTTTGAAATTCAAATATGTGAAAAATATATTTTAAAAATTTAAGAAGGGGGAGATAATTGGTCCCAGTGTTTCATTTGTTTTCAATGATTTGTAAATATGTTTTTGCGGTGATTTTATTAATTGGTGAATATGGAATAATTGAAATGGATTCAACTAATTTCATTAAATGACATGACTTGACAATTCTCCATGGATAATTGTGACTATTGTTCGATGGAATATTATATTTTCAAGACATGTGATAAAAGTTTTAAAAATTTATACTAAAAAAATGGCCAATAAAAATTAATTAATTTTTTTATGATGATTTAATTTTATGTCCATGAAATATGTATTATATCATGTTGAATTTGAAAAGATAATAAGAAATTAGTCTGTTTTTATTTTTTATGGTGGATTTGAATTTAATTTATTTGATACTTTGATTTTTATAGGATTAAAATTGGCCCTAATATAGAAAAATGGACATCCAGAAGTCCAAAAAATCCTTTTTTGGGACCTGAAGGGGTCTACCAAGCCCATGGGAGACCATATCGTGCCAACTCGTAGGAAGCAAGAGGTGGGATAAATATCTAAAAGGGTTATGCATAAGCACCGAGGAAGCATTCCAATGTATATTGTGTCTCTGGTGCCTGATTCTAAGGATGATCATGTCCATGGAGGAGTATTTGAAATTTTTAACCAGTGTTGATCCATGAAAACCCTCTCAAGGAGTGGAATTAATGCCTTTATTGATAAAACATTCCAATTACTGGTGTCAGCTTCGGTGTGGGACACTGAGGCAAGTGATGTTGATCATGCATTATTTAAATGATGGATAAAACATTATCCTTTAGATTGAGTTAATCTAAACCGTCCAAATGCTTGGGAAAGCCGTCAAATTTTGTCATCCTCTTGAGGATCATAAATCCACTGAGGATGAGGCAAAATCCACCATTTAATCGATTTCATCCATCATTTAATATCATCTCAAATAGATTAGATATTTAAATCAAATTTAATTTATCCAAGAAATATGATGTATATCATGTATCTGTACAGCATGCATAAAATTACTAGAATAATCATTTGATGAATTAAAAATTATACGTACATGAGGCCATATAGGAATGAGTCACTTCAATCTTTCAAAACTATATGTAGCATGGGATCCTCATCATATTCAGGAAGAGATATCACCATAATAGATATCAATGACTCATAAAATTTTAATGTCATGAAATGTGTCATATATTTTAGAATAGTAGAATAAAACATGTATTCCTTTAATGAAATATTTTTTATACTTTTAAGGAGTCATTGACACCACATAAAGACCAAATCTAAGGATGTGTCTAGCACTATCCTCATCACCAATAATTGGATAATCACCTCTACTATTGGTGGTGGTGTCATTCATCATTTGTGAGAGCTCTTATTTACCTAAGACATAGAGAACCTAAAAATCCTTTATTTATAAGGATGAGTTCAACAAAACTCTTGTTTCATGGAGGAGGATTTAATATGGGCCTTTAGAATAGCATTTAACACACTAGAGATATTGATGAAGAACAGAGTTCCACGAATCCATCTAATTAGGTGTGATCATTACACTTATACTTTTTGGTTCACATGACCGAACATGAATCATCAAAAAGAAAGCTTCCCATACACTACAAATCATTATAAAGAAGAATAACATGGATAACTATTTCATCCAAATAGAACGGAATGAAACCAATTCATATTTTCATGAATGTAATTTAAACTTTTTTGCATGAATCACTATTAACTTCAAGAAAGTATAAACAAATGTGGTGCATGTATTTAAATTCATTGATATAAAAGAGATAGAGAGTGTGTGTGTGTGTATAATTGGTGTTCATGATGATACACAGGCCAAGTAGTGTATGTGTCTACATACAATGTGTGTATGAAACAAGGTGGATATTGTATACACATCCAATTATTGAAAGAATTTTTTCATATATAGTACATACCTACATGTGATAAATTTAATGCATGACATATATGTGAGTTTTGTGAGATGTTTATAGTTTATACATACATGAATTTGTTTTATATATTCCAACATCAATATGCACATAACATTAGATACCTTAAACAATACTTTGGTATTTCATGATATACTTGAATGAAGTGGAAATTTTTTATGAATGTGAATGTATTTTTAGTTTCAAAAAATACTAAAGAAAATTATGTGCCCAAAATGATAACATCCTAGTGAGGTTGGGACTTCTTTAATTTTAAGAATCATCCTAAGCATAGATTCACTAAGGAAAAGTTTCAATACAATTTATTAGAATTATTTGAGAAAGAACTGTATCACAGAAAAGGTTTATGATGTGTACACAAGCATATTTTATTCACCATATTCTTAGAGGAAGATCAATATATCATCCTATTGTGGATAACGTCTAATACGTAAAAGAATTATGTATCTTGGGGGTATAACTAGTTTCCAAAGAGGTTTTATTTTCGGGAGTATAACCATTCGGGTGCAGTGGGGGGGGGTATGATCAACTGGTGATGGCGCATTGGAGTTTGTGGGTATAACATTCTTTTAATTGATTGGGGGATAAAAAAATTACTATTTATAATCATCTTTAGATATAGTATAGAATCAGTGTAACTAGTAATAACCAACACAAAAATTATTAGGTCTTTTTTCCAATCCTTCAAAATCCATATGTTCTAGGATATTACTTTAAAACATTATTCGTGGTATGTTTGAGTGATAGAATAATAGTGGATCAATACGTTAACTAGAAAGAGAGGATGAATTATTAAGGTACAATTAATATAAAGAAAAATGGTTCACAGATTTACCCCTCCCTCTCTGGATGACCTTATGTTGATCTTGGAACTCCAGATATCAAACTCTTAAATTTGGATCATCCATAGAATAATGATTTTTTTAGAATTGATCTTCCAAAAATATATTTTATGTCTAATTGTAATAAAGAACACAAATTTATATAAATTTGGATATAAACGATTTTTTAAAAATAATACAAAATTTTTATGAATTCATTTTTAGTTTTTTAATTTTCGTATGTCGAGTCAAGAGTCTGAGATGCATATGTATTAACAAGATAGTTACACTCAATCTATTTTTAGTGGATATCCCTTACATCATAGTATAACAATTGATTTAAAATGGTAGATCCCAACATTGGGGTTGGATAATTAGTGGGGAATTGAGGAATATTTTCAATTCACCAAATGATATTTAAAAATTTCATTAAAAAAATTCACATTTTTTAAAAATGTGATGAAAATTGGAGTGTAGTTTTAGTAAAATTCCAAATTAATAGACAAAAAAACTAACATGTACCAAAAATGGGAACACATATAAAACTAAATTTTGGTGTGTTAATGAAGTAAAAGAATATTTTTTTATTTATAAACCTTGATAACCTCCCAAGAAACATCATTACACAAAACAAATCCCTACACCACTATAAAATAATTTTTTTATCAGTTATAAAACGATTTCTTACAATTCATCACTAAATCATCTCACAATTTTTATAAAAAAATTGTCAAGGTGGTTCTATAAATAGTTTTATCATCCTTGAATAATGTTTTGTAATTCTATTTTTAATATGATAAAATATTATCCATGAATCATTGGAACGTATATTGGGCATTACATAGGTCAAATGGAATCCTACTAAATGAAAATGTACTAAATGGACATGTAAATTCCATCTTTTCTTGATCCTCAGGGTATTTATGTATCTGAAGGTATCAAAATAATTCCATATTAAAATTATAAATATACTAACACAATAACCATTCCATCCTATAAATAATAAATTTTTATGGGAAAATGGTCTTTTCAAGTGATATTTTATATCTTGAGGTTTTTTATAAAGACCCACCTTCTATTTTCACTCTTTTTCTATCCAATTCATTATACACATTATGAAAAACCATAAGTTTAGTACTTTAATGTATAATTTGAAATATAATAACCCATTTACTATCATATATTATATATATGATAATGTATAATAATATATTACTTACCTCCTTTATAAAAAGGATAGAGAGGGTGTGGTTTATTTGACATTGTGGGTGCATATCCTCAAAGTGAATTATATTTTTTCATATTGATTGGAAAATACATAGGATATCAGCTAATATACATCCAATTTTATTTAAACGGGTACTTAAATGGGCCAAAAATTATATATAATCTCAATAAATATTTTTTGGACATAACGATAGATAATTGGTCAAAACCCTCATAGAAGAATTATTAAATGTTTATTTGACGAAGATTAAATTCATGATAAGTCAGGTTGAAAATATAATTGGATGATTCTGGTGGGAAATATCATTTATTCCATCTATCTTCATATTTTTTCTCTCTTTAGTGGGAGACTATATGATAATTGTCATTGTAAAATCATTAATGGTTTAATAATCCCATTATAGAAGAAATCAACTGAATTGATATGTGCATGAAATTTTTATAGACCCTTACAATTATAAAAAAATAATCATTTCCTATAATCTTTATCAAGTCTCAAAAATGAATAAGTGGATCAAGTGAATGATGATATTTTTTGATGAAAGGGAATATGAATTTTTTTACCAATGATGGTGAATTTTCTTATGAGGGGTCCTTCATGGATTTAATGATGATAAATATTACAATATAACAACTAAAAACCATATACAATGTACCACTAAATACCTTAATTATGGTTTTGCTAGTTTTCAACAAAGGTCTCACCGACATTATTGAGTCATGTATAATCAAAACATTTTATTTTATTTTAGGAATATAAAAATGAGTACAAAATATTATGTTTTCATGAATTGGAAGAAAATCATTTTCACACAATCAAGGTGTGTGGTGCTTCAATTTTACAATTAAAAAATTTTATAAAGATTTTTATTCCAAACCTATAATGATGGGAAAATTGAGTGTGGTATAAACCTTATAGAGGCACCCAAATCAATGAAGGCATCATATAATAAATAATAATATATGAAAATTTGAAATGATAATGTTCTAGGATGATAAAATTTGGGTGTATGAAATGGATCTATCAATTTGGACACATTATTCTCGAATATCCCCTTTTAATCACCTTGAATCCTTCTTCAGTGTGTACACATCTCGAACAATAATTTAGTGTATCATAAAATTATTTTTTCCACATACATAAAGGGAATGATAATTTTTTTATTTTAATGTTTCCCATATTTCAATGTAAATTTCATTTTATTTTGGTTTCTACGGTTGGGAGGAACTTTTTGTAAATAGAATAAGAATTTCAATATTCATTTCATGAATTTATTATCTCGTTTTTTAAGTTGGAATTCTATCATGTATTTTTAATTTAATTTATATATATTGAGGTGGTTGGAGTGGTGGTTTCTCCTTGAATGGATTTCTCTAATGGATGAGTCCTTTGATATTTAATATTTTTTTCCACTCGGAAGAGAATACCACTTATATTTAATTATTCCCTTATGTGAAATATTTGATTATATGATATTTTACCTGACCCATGACATTGTACATCACCTACCGTGTTAGCGAGTTTGCCTAATTGTGTTTCTAAGAATAGTATCGAATCTTCGGTTGTTTGATTGAATTTTATATTATTTGATGAAATCATGTCCATTAACCCTTCTTGGACAGGCTTGGGTTTTAGAGGTTATTATTGGAATTGTATTTGAGGTTGTTGAGGATTTATGGTTAGTGTTGAAAGATGACTAACCTACCATGGGTGGTTCCATGATTATAGATCATGGTGGGTATACTATCATTTACCTAAAAACATGATTATCATTCCATCTAGAGTCGGAAGGGTAATAAGGTACTTTTCTAATAGATTTTTTGTATGGTTATCCATGGAATATTTCCCCCAAACTCTTAGAAAGTTCTGTCTATTTATGAAAACAGTCAAAATAATATGTTTTACTTAAATAGATACTATAATTAATTGGAGTATGATTTTTTAATTTACCTTAAAAATTAAAATAATGACTAACTAGGTACTTTCCAATTCAAATTTTTTGACCGCCTTCTTAACATAATATGATCATTTTACCTCATTGACACCTATGGTGGGTAAAATAAACATTGAATGAAATTATTTATGGTTTTTCCCATATTAATAATGAAATATGTTACAAATATCGGTGTAAAATTCCATAGGGATCCACATGTAGTATAGTCAATCTTATTATGATCAATTGGTATTAAACCATCATTAAAATATTGCATTAAAATTTGATTTCATATTTCTTGTTTTAGAAAACTTTCATAATATCCTTTAAGATGTTCTTAGTATTCATGATATGGTTCCCATTTACATTGTCTTATTAAAGATATTTATTTTCTTATTATTGTTGTTTTAATGGATGGGTATATATCTCATGAAAAAAGAAATGTTTGCATCCATAGCCTCTAATTTTGGTTTTAATACAGTAAAACAAATATTATGAACTATCATCTAAGGAAAATGGATAATACATGGCTTTTAAAACTTCCAAATACACATATATATGCTTAAATGTTGAAGATATAGAATCAACATACATTAAATTTTTATGTGTATTGTCTCCGATAAGTCAATGATATTTTGAGAATAATTTAACCCAACATTATTTATTTCAATGTTTGGTTATTCTCATTATATTTTAATATATTACTGTTGAAATTAAGTAATGATAATTATTTCAATGTACAATTATTTTAATTCATATTATAAATATTTATTTCACTATAATTATTGGTTTTAGAGGTATAATAATGATCAATAATATTGTGGATGTTTTTGTGTTATCCTACAGAGGATCATTTGGTGGTTCTCAGTGTTGATGCTGCAAGATCCTCTCTAGTTCATGCTCAAAATAACATAGTTCACACATTGGGGAAGGAATAATGCACTTGGCTTATACAAAAACTATAGTTTAGAATAAAAATATATAAAAAAATGTGAAAAAATCAATTTATAGATTATAGAGATTTAGATCATGATTTATTTCAATATTTTACATACATATATTTAATCATGCTTCTACCAAATATCAAAAAAAATTAACTTTAGATATAAAAATTTTAATTTTCAAAACATATGATTTACATCAATCATTAACATTACACGAAACAAAATTATACCTTTCAATTATTAGGTTTTCAATTATGATATTAAAATAAGTCATAAATGAATAATGTATAGTGATTTTTTATTATTTATAACTAGATTCATTCAAATTTTTTACAAATATAAGATAATTTTATTAAGCTTATGAATGGTCTGACATGGTGGTATAAATTATGGAATGATCAGTTTTTAAATTTTTTTCAATTTATATTTTTTCATGATGAATTATTTTTTATTTTTTAAAAAGATATTTATGAGTCTTGGTAGAATTAATTTATCAATAAACTCCCTCAAAATAACATGTAAAATAATAAAAAATATTATCATATTACCTTTCAAAAAATAGATATTTTATTTTGAAAAAATAATAACATAAACTTGTTTTATATTATTAAATTCTTAGTAATAAATGTACTCGAATAGTAGGGATTGTATTTATACCTTCTAAATAAAAAATTTATCCAATCCCTTGAATTTTATAATATAAAATTTATCTTTAATTAAAAAACTAATTTATAAAAAAAATATAATAATCCTTTTATTTAATCAAAAATATTGAACTATAAATTCAATATTAAATTGTTGAAAGTATTCTATTTGGATTTGGTGAGGGGGGATTATAACGAAAAATATAATAATGTATTAAAATTAACATATATTTGTATGTATTATTATAATTTCATTTAAATTAATTATTATTTTATGAATATTTTTTTAAATTGAATTATAATAAAATATTTTTAAGGGTTTTTGAATATTCAATACTTAATATAGGGCTAAAGATTTGTTTTATGGGTAGTAATGTTGGAATATTACTGTAGGATTCATTGGACACCTAATGGAGGTACATCGGGTACTTTGAGATGGTTTTGAGGGTGGGAAAACGTCTATGGGGCCAAAAAGATATTCGATATGCCTATATTGTGTAGTTAGAGGGTCACAAGAGACCGGGTAATAGTCTAAAAAGAAACCAATTTTCAATGAAATAAATTTTTTATTTTACTTATCATAATTTTCTTACAACCCTCTTAAATGACTCATTTTATTTCCCTATTGATGTAATATTCGTATAAAAAACCCTCCCTTGGTTTATACGTAACTCATGGTTCTTCCAACACCAGGTTGTATTTTCTTTTCATGTGCTATCATGGGTTTTCATCATCTCTTGTTATAGATAATGTTATTTAAAATTAAATCAGGGTATTATCACAAGTTAGAAATATGTGTAGACCATATATTAGCAAAAAAAGTGACATGTATCATATGTTATTGAGAGGAACAATGGTTATTGATTCTGAGAAAGTTTTCTCTCAATATATTGGTAATTTCACAAACTCGTCATTATTTAAATTATAATAATATGGTTTGATTTTAGTCTTAGATGTAACATTATCACAATTTTTATTTTCTATGTATTACTCAGAAACATAGCCACCACATTCCATAGTATTATCTAAATAATTTAATTTCATGTATTGTGGTGGCATAGTTAGTGCATTAAAACCATACATGGGTTTATATTTTTTGTATTCGTTAAATTATATATCTACACATTCACTAATATATATCATTATAATTTTATTAAGCAATCTTTTAGTGTTTGTCTACTTTTTTTACTCACATTATACACATTTACCAGTTTGGATGAATGTATTTCACTTTTTAAGATACATAAAAAATAAATCCATATGAATGGTAGTTTAAATAGAAGTTCTTGACATAGTGATGAATTAAAACTATTAATTTATTTTTAAACCATTTATTGTAGAACCTCTAATATTTTTTAGTTACTTTTATTATTTTTGGTATATAGTCAACCTAATATGGTGATTAATCTATTGAATCTATATATACATGTTCAAAAGGTTATTTTTTAATTATAGCATCATGTCATTATTTGAATGATTAAAAAGAAAATTTGATTTCATATAAGGTTTTATGTTGTTTTACATCTATTTTTATTCGTTATTCTGTCGATTGGAAGGATATCAAAGCTGTAGTCTCTAAAGTGTATATACATGTACCTACCCACTATTTAGTAATATATAATATATTGAGAGACACACATGAAGCTATAAGGTACATCTGATCAGACCCATTATCCAAAGAAAGTGCATTATATATTGTGACAAAAACATATCATAAATAAATACTATATATTACTAGTGTAATATTCATTAAATATTAATAAAATCCATGATAAAGCCAAAATGTTTTTATACCTTTGGAAACATGAATAAATAAACAACCAGAACAAAAAAGGGTTTATATCATTTACCATTAAATTATTCAAAACTACCATCCTTATTAGAAATAACATGCTTAAAACCATTATACCAAACGTGGGAATGAGGAGAATAAGAAAGAGTGAAATCATATTCTCAATAAGGGTAAACATAAGAGATGTAAATAAATGATAATAAGTACTAATAAGTCAAGAAAAAGGTTATGGGAATATTTTCATTAAATTATAAATTCATGCCCAAAAATTTATATATCATAATCATGAATGATGATCGAATTATTTATAAAAAATACACAAGATATACAATTACGTAACCATCAACAATCAATCATGATCAATCTAAACATATAAAAATCACAAGTCATAATTTTATTTTGTGAACATAGGCATATAAAATAATTTCCGTAATCAGGGTTCTTTTCCAATACATCATCGCAGATTGGTTTCAATCCCCCTGTTCAATATTTTCCACAATCATGGTTCAATCCCTATAATAACTTATTTGAAAACATCACTTACTAAATAGGGTTTACTCCACATTCTATTCATCATTATATAATTAAATATGTATCCATACCCAATTCATTATATGGTTATAATGGACCGACACATATTTGGTTTATATCATAATCAACTATCCTTGGTTTATAACTTAACCACCAATCCTTCATTTATAATGGAACCACCCATCAGAAAATCGTCTTCCATTCCTATATATCCCACAATATCATTAAAATAGTTATCATTGTATAAAAACATCACCCATAGAAAGAAAATAAGTTATATATATTTTTTAATCATAAATAGAATCCAACTTGTGAAAAAATAATGATTGTAAAATTAGATAATATCCCCAATAAAATATAAGAAACATTAATGGATGTTTTTATAGATGAAAAATAACATTAAAATAAAATAAGAACATTTCATGAGGAAAATACCTTTTCATTTTGAAATCAAATACTTATTTTATTATAATTTCCAAAATATTAAGTAAAATATTTTCTTTTAAATCACTATGGAAAATTATAAATAAATCATTATTGAAAAGAGTATTCATTATTTCAGGTAAATCTGTTCATGTTGTTTACATTATAACATATAATTCTACCATATGTATTGTAAAATAAAAAAAATACCTTATTCAAAAATTGAAAAGAAGTTTTCTATAACTTTTTTTAAAATAAATAAAATATGGGAAATGATATTAATTAAACTTTTGAGACAAGTAAAAACATTAATGAAAAAATTTTATATAAATTTTTCCATGTAAATAAACTATTACCGACTAAGAAGAATAATAATTTATTTTCTCATTAAAAAAATTATTTTAGTTTCTTGAGAATGTAATGTGAGAAAAATTAAATGGAAAAATATAATATATATATATATATATATTAATATAGAATCAATCAATACATAATACTAGGTATATTTACATCATATAATATAATCATAAATAAAATTTAAAAATAAACCATCCCCATAAAATGAGATTGTAACAGAATACCCTTAATACGTCAGTAACTTTAGATTCATAAATCCCATGAATGGAATAAAATACATTGATTCCTTTAATTACATGAATATAATTTTATTAATGAAAAAACGTATCCATTTTTAAATATATATACCTCATAAAAGAATATATGTGTATAATATATAATATGTCCCAAAGAAGAAAATATTAGATGATAAACTATTACTATTTTTGTTAATTTCAAATTAAAACACCTTGCATCAAAAAACGTGAATAGTAAACACTACTAGAATTTCTGGTTTTTGAGGCGGGGCACATATAGAGGACGCCATTTTCTGGCCACTAATACTATCAACAGCGGCCGCCAAATGGCGGCCAATGCACTTTACTTCTTAAAAATACCCTATTTTCCCCTCACTCCCCTCCCTGACCCCGCGACCCCCCCTTCCCCTACCCCGCGACCCCGACCCCCACGACCCCAACCCCCGCGACCCCAAACCCTCGACCCGGCGACCCCGACCCCCGGTGAGGCCGACCAACGACGACCCCTCCCCGACCCCCGGCAACCCTCCCCGACCCCTGGCGACCCTCCCGGACCCCCGGCGACCCCTACCCAACCCCTGACGACCCTAACCCCGCCGGCGACCCCGACCCCCGACCTCCAGGCGACCTCGGCAACCCCCAGCGACCTGACCCCCGGTGAGCCCGACCCCCGGTGATCCTCACCCCCTTGCCTCCGTGATGCGCCACTGGCAACCCCCACTACCTTGCCTCCACGTTGCGCCCCCGTGACCCCGACACCCCCTGCCGGTGTTGTAGCCCGGCGACCCCCATCGCCTTGCCTCCGCGCTGCGGCCCCGTGACCCCGACACCCCCGCGACCTGGCAACCCCCACCCCTGCCCGCTCTACACATTTGGACAGCCCCGCCGCTGCCATCCCCTCGAGGCCCCTTTGCATCCCTCCGGGAAGTCCTCCTACCTCTGTTGGAACCTTCCAGTCCATTGTGCCCTGCCGTGTAGAACCCTCCACGCTTCGTCCAACGGTTCCGCTCATTTCGAGTCCGTCCGTCGAACCTCTGTCGTCAAGTCCGTGCGCCGTCATGGATCCACAATCGAGTAGACCCCATTACCAGCGGTCGAGTCCTCCACAGGTAATGTTTTTTATCCAAATTTGGTTTTTAAATTTTAATGATATGTGTTTTTTTTATAATTTAAATAATATATTTCACTTTTGATTTATATTAAATACAGATATGGATAGGAGTTAGATTGATATGAAAGATAGATTTTCAGCTGAATATTATGAGGGGATGATGCAATTTATGGATTTCACCAACAAATTTCCAAGCGATATGATTAGTTGTCCATATAGAAAATGTGAAAATAGATATCTCTTCAAACGAGATAGTGTTAGAGAACATTTGTTTTTGAATGGGTTTTTGAAAAACTCTAAGACATGGACGGGTCAAGGAAAAGATTCTGTTTCATGTCATCGCTCAGAAAATATTCATATGAATGTTGATTTGAGAACAGTTGTGTAACATCCCCAAATGATAAAGGGTTAAATGACTAAATGATATAACTCATCTCTTCAAGGTGCACCTTCCTTTTCGGGAGCCTACCTGATTAGAACTCCACAGTTAAACGTGCTTGGCATGGAGTAGTGATCAGGATGGGTGACCTCCTGGGAAGTTTCCCATGTTTGTGTGAGTGAGGACAAATCACACTGGAAAGGACATTTGTTGGCCTGTGGGGACTATCATTAGTCGGATGACCCGTTCAGGCACGTGGGTGGACCCTGGGGTGTTCCCCACGTGTCTGCGGGGCAACTAGGGGTATCTTGTAGGCCAGAACCTGACGGCCATGTTAAGGCGGGGTGTCTGTGCTGTAACCGGGACCCAGTTGTCACATTTGGTATCAGAGGAGGAACCCAGCCTTAAGTGCGGTGCACTGCCTGGGTTGAGTCGTAGGGCCCACAACGAGGGCGTTGTGCTCTAAAGGGGGGTGATTGTAACATCTCCAAATGATAAAGGGTTAATTGACTAAATGATATGACTCATGTCAACAAGGTGCACCTTCCCTTTTGAGATCCTACCTGATTAAGCTCCATAGTTAAACGTGCTTGGCCTGGAGTAGTGATCAGTATGGGTGACCTCCTGGAAAGTTTCCCAGGTGTGTGTGAGTGAGGAAAAATCACACTGGAAAGGACATCTGTTGGTCTGTGGGGACTATCATTAGTCGGATGACCCATTCAGGCACGTGGGTGGACCCTCGGGTGGTCCCCACATGTCTGCGGGGCAACTAGTGGTATCTGGTAGGCCAGAACCTGACAGCCATGTTAAGGCGGGGTGCATGTGCTATAACCGGGACCCAGTTGTCACATTATTTGTCACGACCCGTCCTTGGGGCCCATGCCGTGACTACCCCAAGCCCGCCTTCCATAGGCCAGGGGCTGGTGACTAGCACCAAAGGCGTAAATCCCTATAACTGGGAAGTCATTTCCTTTATAAAGTAAACAAAACACCATAGAGTACAAGCGGAAGTAAAACACTAAGTACAAGAGAAGTGATGAAAAGTAAATGGGCCAGAATACAAACCCAACTGAAAGTACATCTACAAAATGAAAAAAAGTACAATAGAAAAAGACAATAGTTGGAAGAACGGAAGTGGCTCCTAGGACGTCCTCCTCGGATCCTACCTGAAGGGTAGGTATAGATGGTGCAGCTCCTGGATCGTCCACCACGGATCCTACCTGAAGGGTAGGTACAGATAGCCTCCACAACACTCTCGCCCATCAACCTCCTCTGAGTGTCGTCTCACCGTGAAGTCTACCTTTGGATACTGACTCGTCGTGTAGTCCACCTCCGGGTACCGTCCAGTCCTCGAACACTCGGCCTCCGTCAGCACTGCCCATCGTCTGCAACCAACACAACGAGGTGCGGGCATAGCCCGTGCAGGGGTGAGTATAAGGATACTTAGTAGGGACCCCGAGACCCTCAAGGTCTCACTAAAACCAACAAGGATAACCACAATGAAGATCTCAACATATAACCACTATTTAGGTATATGACCATACATATACCTAAGTTATCAAGTAACCCATCTCAATCATGAGGAAACACAAATATTATGAAATAAACAGATAACCACTACATAGGTATATGCCCATACATATACCTAAGTTATCAAGTGACACATATCAATCATGAGGCAAACACAAGGGCATATACTCAGTTCAAACTAGGATTTTCATTATCGAAACTGTAACTGCTGAAGAGCCCCATCTATGGAGTGTATAGTGGTCCTGTCACGACTCCGAGGTACTGCTCACTAACCTACGACTGCTGAGGTACTCCTCCTGTCGAGTACCGCGGGTCTGCGGCCAACTACCGGGAGCTCTGTCCGCTGTGGGTCTGTCGCCAAATACCGGGCGCTCCCCCTAATAGCCTACAGAGGTACTCCTCCTGTCGAGTACCGCGAGTCTGCGGCCAACTACTGGGAGCTCCGTCCGCCGTGGGTCAGTTGCCAAATACTGGGCGCTCCGTCCACTGGGCTAGTTGACTCACTCCAAGTCGAGTCGGTCAAGCAGTCGTCAGGTCTCAGCCGGTTACACGGTCTTCGTACTCCGTACGCTCATCTCCGGGAGGGTCCGATCCATGAGGTACAGGTCGATACTCCAACTATCAAAATGTCCACGAAAGTGTATTTCAAAGGACCACCTCGTCATAGGGGTCTCAATGCAATAGACGGCGCGTCAATCGGACGCCCGGTCTGTGAGTTATTTGCATTTTCGTCCCAGGGGCCCGGTTGGTTTTGTGAGCAAACTGACCCAGCCATATCTCAACTATACCCCGAACTCTCATAGGGTATACTCATAGGGACCGTTTCTCAACGTGATCACCAACGCCACTAACGGTTCGTCAAACGGACGTCCGGTCTGGAAGATATCAGCTTTTCTGTTCTAGGGGCCCAGTTGGTTTTCGGGTGCGATCCAACCTGGACACTATCCAACAGCAACTAAAACTCAGGCGAAGTATGCCAACTGTTCCGTCTCATTAAGAGTAATTCAACGAAACTGACGGCGCGTCAATCGGACGCCCGGTCTATGTGTTATTGGCCTTTTCATTCCAGGGGCCCGATTGGTTTCCTGAGTGATCCAACCCGACCGCACTCTGAAGACATCCAAACCTCAACCGGAGTAAACCAAAAGATTTGTCTCACTTAGAAGAATCCATCAAAGTCGATGACACGTCAATCGGACGTCCAGAGCTCAAGATATATGTGTTTCCGCTCCGAGGGCCCGGTTGGTTTCGTATCCAAACCAACCCGGCCGAACCCAAAGTATTCCGAAACCTTGAGTGCGATATACCGAAACGGCCGTCTCGTTCCAAGGATCGCTATGCAACTGACGGTGCATGGATCGGAGATCTGTAGCCCACGATATGGGCAAAATACCAAAGAGGGTCCGAAAACGGGGGGTCTGGGCCCCGACCGACCCAGCCCGACCCCCCCGGGGTCGGCCCGAACCGGGTCGACCCGACCTGGGTCTGACCCGGCTGGGCCCAGCCCGGCCGGCTCGGTCCGGCCCAAACGCCAGCCACGGCTCGGCCATCGCGGCCGAGCAGAAGCCGCGGAGCGGGGTGCGCGGCTCCCCCCCCCCCCCGCACCACTAATTGAAGCCGGCGGCGAACCGCCGCCACCACCGGTCACCGGCGCCGCCGCGCCGGCGGGGCGCGCCGTCACCACCCTCCGCGGACCACCGGTCGCGCTCCGGTGGTCTGTTTCCCCTTCCTTCTTCGCCAACAGTCCTCCCAGGACCCGACCTTCACTGCGAAGGGATTCAAACACCATAGCGGTATGCTTCGTCATCGTCCGTTGATCCGCACATCGATTAACAAGCTACGGAGGGTTGTCGGGCCGTGTTTTTTCGGCCCGCCTCCTCCACGTTAGGTGTTATCAATTGGAAAATAATAAACACATGATTTTAATCATTGAAGAGGTTATAATTTTTCCAAAATAAATTATAGGAATACCTTGCAATCAAATACCCACGCACGAGAGTTTAAAAATTTTGAATGCGTGGCGTGACGACGTCACACATTCTTGCCGCTCGATCCCACGTGGCGTGACGATGTCGCACATCCTTTTCGCTCGATCCCGCACGGTGCGACAACACCCCGTCAATTTCATTCGATCCACAACAACAAGAAAAACAATATGGGAGGGTGACGGCCATGATTGTGCAGTCCGGCCTCCTCCCGTTGACTGATATCATGCGGTCCAAATATTACAGATAAAAGATGGAATAGAATCACGTAAGGAAAATCACGTAAACCCCCTACCTCGGTTTCAAGAGCGGAGTCACGGAAAGAGGATTTGAAGACGACGTTGGGTTCCGTCTGAGGAGGAATTGGCGTCTCCTCATGTGTTGAGGTGAAGAGGAAGGAAGGCATGTCATCATTCTTCGTGGAAGGATGGTGTTCTTCATCGTAAGAAGAACTCTCCTCCAAATTCTCCAAAGGTTTTCCCCACCCAAAATATTTTCCAACCAAAAAATATAAAAAGGGCCTCCCATTATGTAACATTTCCATGCATTTTCAAATTAATTCAAAATGTAAATTGAATTAATTATGGCATTAGTGTTGGCAACATAAATGGATGGGAGATGGAGAGGTTCCACAAATTAATTAAGGAGAGAGTTAACAAACTTAATGAAAAAGGGTGTTAATGGGGGAGTTCAAGGGAGTTATGGGGAGATGAAAAGTTTAGGGCACGTGTCGGCCCTACTCCACTAATATCCTCTCATGGGAGGTTATATGGGTGTGGGCCCCACCTTTAACTCCCCTTGGGAGTAAATAACTAACATTGATAAAATAAAATTGTGTTCCACAATTTTATTTAACTTCTTCTAATTCCCCCCAAAAAATTAACTCTCAACCCGCATAAAACACAACTTCGGAAAATATCTCCTTAAGAAAAAACCGGCGTTGCGGTTTCATTGGTGCCCTCAGAATTTGATTTCGAGCACCAGTTCAAAAGTTAGAAATTCCCGGTCGTTCGTTCACTGAACGTACCCAAGCTAAACTTCGGAAATTGATTCCGAGCACACCGGGCCTCGGAATCAGGCTCCGTCAGAAACTGTGTTCTTTTAAAATTTCAAAGAAAATTGAGAAAAAAATTTCCTTGAAATTTCCGAGTCATTACAATACTCCCACCTCAGGGCTTTACATCCCCGTAAATCTTCAACACAAACTAGGGTCACAAAAGCGGTATTGAGCACGCACCTGAGCCTTCTGCTCCCATGTGCTTACCTGGAGATTCCGTACTGCCAAAGAAAGCCCACCCGAGGAATCAACCGTCCTCATAGGATCCGCTCTTGTCGATTCTCGATCCCTACTGGAACATCCATGGAAGTAACCCCATCGCTATCTTCCTTCTCCTCATGGTCGATGATATGCGAAGGGTCGAGCGCGTATCTCCTCAGTTGAGATGCCTGGAAAACTTCGTGCACCTGGTGAAACTGAGGTGTATGGGTCAAGTGGTAAACCACCTCGCCTACCCAGCTGAGGACCTAGAAAGGTCCGTTGATCCTCGGAGATAACTTTCCGCCCTGGCCACATCTCCGTGAAACTCGTCGAGGTGAGACCTGTATAAGGACGTGATCGTCATCCTCGAACTCTAGAGGTCTCCAATTCCTATTAGAACTGAAACTCAAATTATTGCTTCCATGAGGGTATGGTTGACCGACTCAAGAATGATCGGTCGCACCCTCCTGTGAGTGATTTTATCCTCTGTTGCCTGGGGTTTCCTTTTCTCCAACCAAGGAAAACCCATCTTGATGTCATAGTTAAACCGCAAACTTTTTGCCTAATACCGTCAATTTTTTTATGAACAGTGATTTCCCAGTCCATACTCAAACCAACGTCGTAAGGCCTCGATGCTACCACCAAGAGATTTCAACCAAAACTCTCGCCTCGAGGGTCTGACCACACCGTCGGCGTAAGTGTGATTATCGAGTCTCCTCCCAAGGTATCTCTAGATGTGAGGGTCAAGTCCACGGCTTACCGGAAACTCTAGGTCTAAGACAAGATTTTTGAAAGCGAGGAATGATTCATATCGACGTCTGTTACTACAACAGCTAGTAGTGGACACAGACTGTCCCTTGAATCATTTTTAGAGCCATTGAGTCACACTCCTTGACCACATGCAGCCGCACTCTTCCTCCGCCCTCCAGCTCCCTGAGCCTGGCGGGGATAACTAAGGCGGGTGGTTGTAGCATGTTAAGATATACACCACCTCATGATGCTCTCCTAGCTCTGCCTCCTCGTCTGCTGCTTTGCAGACTCATCCCTCCTTTAAGATTACTCTTCTTGAAACACTTAACACGCTCGAGACTCTAAGACTGGCACCGGTTTCCTATTTCTTACTGCACTGTGCAGTCTTCATCCTCTCCTGGATGATCTGCACCTTCTTTGCCTACGATATGAAAGAGCTGCTAAAATTTCTCCTTTTCTGAAAAGAGAAACTCGGTCTCATCCCCTGGATAAACCACGCCCATTGCCTAATACAGTCAATCTTGACATGAATGATGTATTCATTCCATGGATGACATCATAAGGCCTCGACGTAACTATCAAGAGATCCAACTATCACTCTCGCCTCCAAGGGTCGAGCCACACTGTCGGCATCAGTGGGAGGTCACTGGGTATCCTCCAGTAGAAATCTTGAAAGTGAGGGTCAAGTCAATAGTCTTAACCAGGACCACTCAGTATCAAACAAAAAAAAGGACAGGAAATCAAACCTCACAAAGAGAAGTGTCATTTTATTATTGCAGCTCATAGAACAAAGACACGAATACAACAGCAAAATGGAACTAGAAGTACAAGGGACGTATCCACTAATTCCGCTCCTGTCCACCTGCTCCCGGAGCTCTACTGCCTTGTCCATTGCTCGGTTGTTGCTCAAGAACCCGCCGCTACATCTGCCACGGTGGCTCCTCCAAAGCCTACGGATCAACTGTATGAGGAGTCGGACAGTCACGTGCCAGGTGACCCTTTCCGCCGCATGAGTAACACTGTCTGTTTCTGGAACGCCTAGCTCCGTCCCCACCCCGGGTGCCCCGCACCACCGATCCTAAAACCCGAGATCGCCCAACTACTGGTCTGGTCCACCTGGACCTCTGCATCATCTGTCTACTTCCCACAGATGACTCACCTACTGATCGAAAACCCTACGGCAAAGGCAGAAGCTCCTGTACACACTCGGGGTGTAGAGCTACTGGCACAAACTCCACCCTGAATAAGATTATGAAGTATTCCCATGTGAAGGTCATCCCGTCGCAAAACTGGAACAAGTTGCTCCACCACCTGCCTACTGCTGCCTGAAGAAGGCTGGCAGCAAAGATCACCATGAAGTCTGAAGGTGTCCCCACTAGCCTGAAGACTCTCACCACTGCCTCCAGCCAATCCTCATCCGCCTGCGGGTCCGTCTCTCCCCGGAACCTGGGTGGCCTCTGGTGTTGGAACTCGTGCAGCGCGCTCATGTGGCGTGCATCGCCTACTGCTAGGCCAGGTGGCATCGGTGGCCCAACGTATGGTAGTACCGCTGGTGCCTCTGCTGGTGCCTCAACTATAAGAGGGCCCTGTACCGAAGCCTCGATGCTTGGCAGGCTGTCAGTACGCACATCACTCTGGGCTCTAGCTGGTCGTCAGTGAAAAGGCATCCTGAAAGAAACAATGTGACACATTCAAACGTTTATACCTGGTGAGCTGACCTGGTTTGAGATGACATTTAAAAAAAACTACTGGAATCACACACTCAATCAGTGTTTTCATGCACAAAGTCGGGAATCAATTGTCAGGGTCCGGGTGTATGGATACGTCGGCCGCCCGCACCAACACTGGACTCCATGAACTGAAAACCACACTCGTTAATTTTAACACTATTCCTTCACAGAAAGAAAATATCAGAGTTATAATTTCTGTGGTATAAATGACTCCTCTGATACCAATTTGTCACGACCCATCCTCGGGGCCCGTGTCGTGACTATCCCAAGCCCGCCTTCCATAGGCCAGGGGATGGTGACTATCATCAAAGGCATAAATCCCGATAACTGGGGATGCATTTCCCTTATAAAAGTAAACAAAACACCACATAGTACAAGCGGAAGTAAAACACTAAGTACAAGAGATGTGCTGAAAATTAAATGGGCCAGAATACAAACCCAACTGAAAGAACACCTACAACTGAACAAAAGTACAATAGAAAAAGACAACAGTTGGAAGAAAGGAAGTGGCTCCTGGGATGTCCTCCTCAGATCCTACCTGAAGGGTAGGTACAGATGGCGCAGCTCCTGGATCATCCACCACGGATCCTACCTGAAGGGTAGGTACAGATAGCCTCCACAACGCTCTCGCCCGTCAACCTCCTCTGAGTGTCGTCCCACTGTGAAGTCTACCTCCGGATACTGACCCGTCGTGTAGTCCACCTCCGGGTACCATCTAGTCCTCGAACACTTGGCCTCCGTCAGCACTGCCCGTCATCTGCAACCAACACAACGAGGTGCGGGCATAGCCCATGCAGGGGTGAGTATAACAATACTCAGTAGGGACCCCGAGACCCTCAAGGTCTTACTAAAACCAACATGGATAACCACAAAGAAGATCTCAACAGATTACCTATACTTAGGTATATGCCCATACATATACTTAAGTTATCAAGTAACCCATCTCAATCATGATGAAACACAAAGATTATGAAATCAACGGATAACCACTACCCAGGTATATGCCCATACATATACCTAAGTTATCAAGTGACCTATCTCAATAATGAGGCAAACACAAGGTCATAGACTCTGCTCAAACCAAGATTTTCATTATCGAAACCGTAACTGCTGAAGAGCCCCATCTCTGGAGTGTACAGTGGTCCTGTCACGACTCTGAGGTATTTCTCACTAACTTAACACTGCTGAGGTACTCCTCCTATCGAGTACCGCATGTCTGCGGCCAACTACCGGGCCCTCAGTCCACTGTGGGTCTGTCGCCAAATACTGGGCGCTCCCCCTAATAGCCTACAGAGGTACTCCACCTGTCGAGTACCGCGGGTCTGCGGCCAACTACCTGGAGCTCCGTCCGCCTTGGTTCAGTCGCCAAATACTGGGTGCTCCGTCCACTGGGCTAGTCGACTCACTCCAAGTCGAGTCGGTCAAGCAATCGTTAGGTCTCAGCCGGCTACACGGTCTCCTTACTCCGTACGCTCGTCTTCGGGAGGGTCTGCTCCACGAGCTACAGGTCGATACTCCAAGTATCACAAAGTCCCATTAAGAAGTATCTCAAAGGACCACCTCGTCATAGGTGTCTCAACGTAACAGACGGCGCGTCAATCGGATGCCCGGTCTGTGAGATATTAGCCTTTTCGTCCCAGGGGCCTGGTTGGTTTCGTGAGCGAACCAACCTGTCCGTATCTCAACTGTAACCCGAACTCTCATTGGGTATACTCATAGGGACCGTTTCTCAACGTGATCACCAATGCCGCTGACGGTTCGTCAAACGGACGTCCGGTCTGGAAGATATCGGCTTTTCCGTTCCAGGGGCCAGGTTGGATTTCAGGTACGATCCAACCCGGCCACTATCCAACAGCACCCAAAACTCAGGAAAAGAATGAAAAATGTTCCGTCTCATCAAAAGGAATTCAACGAGACAGACGGCGCGTCAATCGGACGCTCGGTCTGTGAGTTATTGGCTTTTTTCGTTCTAGGGGCCCGGTTGGTTTCGTGAGCGAACCAACCCGACCGCACTCCGATGACATCCAAACCACGAGCGGAGAAAAACAAAAGATCCATCTCACATAGAGAAATCCATCAAAGTCGATGGCACGTCAATTAGACGTCCGGAGCTCATGATATAAGTGTTTCCGCTCCGAGGGCCTGGTTGGTTTCACATCCGAACCAACCCGGCCGAACCCGAAGTATTCAAAAACCTTAAGTACGATATACCAAAAACACCGTCTCGTTTCAAGGATCACTACGCAATAGACGGTGCGTTGATCGGAAGTACGTAGCCCAAGATATGGTCAAAAGACCAAAGAGCGTCCGAAAAGGGGTGGTCTGGGCCCGGACCGACCCCCCCCCCCCCCACCCGGGTCGGCCCCAACCGGGTCGACCCGACCCGGGTCCGACCCGGCTGGGCTCGGCTCGGCTAGAGCGGCCGAGTGGAAGCCGCGGAGTAGGGTGCATGGCTCCCCCCCTCGCCGCTAATTGAAGCCGGCGGCGAACCGCCACCGCCAACCCTCCGGCGGCGCGCCGCCATCACCGCCTTCCGCGGACCACCGGACGCGCTCCGGTGGTCCGTTTCTCCTTCTGTCTTCGCCAACGGTCCTCCCGAGACCCGAACGTCACTGAGAAGGGATTCAAACTCCATAGCGGTCTGCTTCGTCGTCATCCATTGATCCGCACATCGATTAACAAGCTGCGGATGGTTGTCGGGCCGTGTTTGTTCGGACCGCGTCCTCCGCATTAGGTGTTATCAATTGGAAAATAATAAACACATGATTTTAATCATTGAAGAGGGTATAATTTTTCCAAAATAAATTATACGAACACCTTGCAATCAAATACCCACACACGAGAGTTTAAAAAATTTGAATGCGTGGCGTGACGACATTACGCATTCTTGTCGCTCGATCCTGCGTGGCGTGACGATGTCGCGCATCCTTGCCGCTCGATCCCGCGCGGTGCGACGACACCGCGTCAATTTTATTCAATCCGCAACAATAAGAAAAACAATAAGGGAGGGGGACGACCATGTTTGTGCGGTCCGGCCTCCTCCCGTTAACTGATATCATGCGGTCCAGATATCGCGGATAAAAGACAGAAGAGAATCACGTAAGGAAAATCACGTAAACCCCCTACCTCAGTTTCAAGAGCGGAGTCACGGAAAGTGGATTTGAAGACGACGTCGGGGTGCGTCTGAGGAGGAAGCGACGTCTCCTCACGTGTTGCGGTGAAGAGGAAGGAAGGCGCGTCGTCGTTCTTCGTGGAAGGATGGTGTTCTTCGCCGTAAGAAGAACTCTCCTCCAAATTCTCCATTGGTTTTCCCCACCCAAAATATTTGCCAACCAAAAAATATAAAAAGGCCCTCCCATTATGTAACATTGCCATGAATTTTCAAATTAATTCAAAATGTAAATTGAATTAATTATGGCATTAGTGTTGGAAAAATAAATGGATGGGAGATGGAGAGGTTCCAAACATTAATTAAGGGGAGAGTTAACAAACTTAATGAAAAAGGGTGTTAATGGGGTAGTTCAAGGGAGTTATGGGGAGATGAAAAGTTTAGGGCACGTGTGGGCCCTACTCCACTAATATCCTCTCATGGGAGGTTATGTGGGTGTGGGCCCCACCTCTAACTTCCCTTGGGAGCAAATAACTAACATTGATAATATAAAATTATGTTCCACAATTTTATTTAACTTCTTCTAATTCCCCCCAAAAAATTAACTCTTAACCCGCATAAAACGCAACTTCGAAAAATGTCTCCTTAAGAAAAAACCGGCACTGCGGTTTCATCGGTGCCCTCAGAATTTGATTCCGAGCACCATTTCAAAAGTTAGAAATTCCCGCTCGTTCGGTCACTAAACGTACTCGAGCTAAACTTCGGAAAATGATTTCGGGCACACCGGGCCTCGGAATCAGGTGCCGTCAGAAACTGCGTTCTTTTAAAATTCCAAAGAAAATTAAAAAAAAATTCCTTGAAATTTCCTGGTCTTTAAAATTTGATCCAATGAACATAATGCTGAATGTCATGATGCGTCAGTTTCAATCTGAAGACAGTAATGTCGTAAATGACGACATTGGATTGAGTAATCCTCGTTCTTCTGCAGATGGAGAAGCATTGAAATTATTTGAAATTCTTGATGATGCGTATACTGAATTATATCATGGATGCACTAAATTTATTAAACTGTCATTCATCGTTGAATTGTTACACCTAAAGGCCTTGAACCAGTGGTCAGACACCTCATTCGACATGTTGTTTGTATTATTGAGGAAGGTACTCCCTGCTGGAGCAATGATTCCGGAGTCATTCTATCAAGCTCGCAAGTTAATAGATGATCTTAGTTTTTTATATGATATAACTGATGCATGTTTCAATAATTGAATGTTGTTCAGAAAAGAGAATGCACAATTAAATAATTGTATTGTTTGCTATACATCCAGGTGGAAAACAAATATGATTAATCAAGGTAGTCAGATTCTTCCTGGGAGAGTCTTGAATCAAGGGAAACAAGTTTCTGCTAAATAGATGCATTATTTCCCACTGAAACCAAGACTGAAGATATTCTTCTTGTCCACTAAAATTGCTAAATTTATGGATTGGCATTCAGAGAGAAAGAAAGAGGTTGATAAATTAAATCACCCAGAAGATTCTTTGGTATGGAAAGAGTTTGATCAAAGACACCCAGACTTTTCCCGAGATGATCATAATATTTGACTGGGTTTGGCAGAAGATGGTTTTAAACCATTTAGGTCCATGGTTGGTGCGACACATAGTACATGGGCAGTGGTGTTGGTTCCATACAACATTCCCCCATGGGTATGTATGAAGCAACCATTTTTGTTAATGTCAATTCTAATTGATGGACGGAGAGGACCTGGTGATAAAATCGATGTTTATATGCAACCTTTGATTGATGAGCTGCAAGAATTTTGGGCCGATGGTGTAATGACTTTTGACTCGGCAGCAAATGAAATGTTTAGACTTCGGGACGCTTTGTTATGGACAATTAATGATTTCCCAGCATATGCTAACTTATCAGGTTGGAGTACAATAGGATAATTTTCATGCCCTTGTTGTAATAAGAGTAAGAAATCTATATGGCTTAAGCACTGTAGAAAGTGGGAATATCTTGGTCACAGAAGCTTTTTTCCTCCATTGCACAGGTTTAGAAAAGACCGTGTATCGTTTGATGGGAATAGAGAGTTTGACCCATCACCGCAAATTCTATATGGGGTTGAAATTTGTGCCCAACTTGATGAAGAAAACATCCGTACAATGTATGATTTTCAAGATTTATTGGTTCCTGCATTGCCTTCTATTCCTGCTGCAAATAGACAGTGAAGTCATAATTGGAAGAAACGAAGTATTTTTTATGAATTACCTTATTGGAAATATAATATTTTAAGGAATAATTTTGATGTGATGCACATTGAAAAAAATGTATGTGATAATATTTTGTGCACCATTTTAGGCATCAAGGGGAAATCAAAGGACAGTGCTAATGCTTGACGTGATTTGCAAGAAATGGGATTGAGAAAACCGTTACATTTACAGCTGGGTGAAGGTAATCGGGCATACATGCCTTCTGCATAGTACACAATGAGTAAAAAAGAGAAACACACATTTCTATCAATTTTGAAGACTATTAAGGTGCCATATGGTTATTGCTCTAATATTTCGAAGCGCGTGAATATGACGAGCATGAAATTACAGGGTTTGAAAAGTCACAATAATCATATTCTTCTTAAATAGGTAATTCTTATAGAAATTCGTGATTGCTTACCTTCCCAGGTTTTTGAGCCGTTGATTGGAGTTTCTAATTTTTTCAGACAGCTCTTTTATAGGAATCATCGCATGAGTGATTTTAAAAAGCTATATGATAAGATTTTACTTGCACTATGTCAACTAGAAAAACTCTTTCTGCCGTCTTTTTTTGATGTTATGGTTCACTTGACCACGCATTTAACTGGTGAAGTCATTGCTGGCGGTCCCGTGCAATTCAGGTGGATGTATCCAATAGAGCGATACTTAAATACATTGAAACTCTTTGTACGCAACAAAGCTCGTCCAGAATCATCAATTGCCAAGGGATATTTAATGCATGAGTGTACTAATTTATTTACTTAATATATTGATGAGGTTGAAACAAAGATAGATAAACCATCCCAGACTGACGAGGGTCCAATTGGAGAAGGAATGACATTTGATATGTGGAACGATGAGTGGGTTCAAGCTCATCGATATGTGTTGTTCAACACTCCATCGGTTATGCCATTGATACAGTATGTTTCTTAGTTGATGTGTATTTTGTTTCTATATTTATTTTATTTATTACCTTATATTGTTTTGTGATTTAGGATGCATATCACTGAGTTGAAATGTGAAAGGACCCGTGCAGCTGAGTATCAAATCCAAAAACATCATTTCAACACATTTCATGAGTGGTTCAATACTCATGTATGTATAATTGATTTAATATTTTTATAGTGCAACTTATTTTTATTTTCAAAATCCTTTATCCATTAAACTATATATGTGAAATTTGTAGATTGAAAAGTTACATGATTTAACCTAGCATGTGAGTGAAGAACTCAACCAACTAGCTGATGGGCCATTTATTACAGCTCGTCGCTACAAGTCTTTGGATGCTAACGGATTCCGATTTCGTATTAGCGATGTTAACATGAACCGAGCCACACAAAATAGTGGCGTTGGTTGTTCTTTTGTTGGTGCGGGTTATTATTATGGATCGTTGAGAGATATTATTGAGGTTATTTATGATCGTGGCTTAAAACACATATTGTTAAGGTGTCATTGGGTCGATCCAGTTCGTGGAATTAAAGTTGATAACTTCCAATTTACATTATTAAACTTTAAAAATATGGTATATAAAGATGACCGTGTTAGCAATGAGCCCTTTATACTGACATCGCAGGCAGAACAAGTTTACTTTGTCGGCATTGATTCTGATTGGAACATTGTGGTGAAAATGTCTAAAAGAGGGGTTTTTCTGATTAACCAAGAGGAACCTAAAAGTTGTCGCATTTCCTGATCATACACTTGACCAAAAAATTGTAGCCGTACGAGATGAAGATATACAATGGACCAGCGAGACAGTTGAAGGAGATACGATAGACTGGCATGATTAGTGTAAATTGCAATTATATACCTAGTTATCATTTGTAAAAATATTTATGAGTTATATATGTATAAAAATTGCTTGATTTAACTATAATTTCTTTTAATGTAGGAATGTCACAGGGTGGTCACTGTGGTTCACCTAATGTTGTTGGTATGTATGTTTTCATTTTTCTAAATTAATTGATTGTAATTTTCTGTTTATATTTCCCTAACCGTTTCTAATCATTAATTTATATTGTAATTGAATTATGAATTTATGTTTATCAGGATCTACTGCTTCTTCCAGCAGACGGAGGGGTCCTGGTAGAGGGGTTCGATCCTGGAACTCTGGAGCCCGATTGGATGTGTTATTTGACAACACATTTCATCCAGTTGGAGATGGTGCTACTACATTGAGTCGTCAGTTTGGGAATATGATACGAGACTCAAACAGATTCCCTCTGACGACTCGTGACTGGAGTTCATTCCCTCAGGATATGATGGACAGATTATGGAGGGAGGTTCAGGTGAAATCAATTTTTAAATTTTCATGATATTGTTATTATTATTTTCCCATCTACTGACAATATTTTTAACAGGATAATTTGACATCCTATCCAAATGAGTTTCAGGCTGTTTTTATGTCCAAATGCTGAAAATTATGGAAGGATTACAAGTCAAGGGTGAAGAGAGATCACTGGACACCATTTGCGGGTGTGCCTGGCATTCTATAGCGAGTCCCTCCGGGCATTCTTCCTGCGCAGTGGCAGGATTTGGCTGCATTTTTGTCGAGTGAGGCAGAGATGATAAGATTTATTACTTTTAATCTATAAATGAATAATTTTTCAAATGTTTATTAAGTAAATACGTTGAATGTAGACCGAGTCTGCTCGTCAATCACATAATCGGGCGATACAGGGCACACCTTCCAGACTTGGCACTCGACATGTGTCACAGCTCAGACATGATGTAAGTTCATAATTCACTATTTCATTCATATTTTAAAAAAATTGTAGTATAACATGGTGAACCCTTTTATTATAGTTACACCAACGCGACGCGCCAATCGATCGGATGTCCATATGGATGAGGACTCGTAGGGCTGGTGATCCCGATGATTCCGGTGTTATAGTAAAAAAAATTATTTACTTATAAATGTATTTTTTATTTTATATAAATTATTCATATTTGTTCATTGATTCATTATATTCTACAGTATCAGTTTGACGCTCAGTTAGAAGAGTTTCCAGAGGAGCAATGTCATAGTATTGTGTGTAGAGATGAAATATGTCACTGTGTCGTGGGGCATGATGGTCATGGTTATTATTTGACTTATGGCGGTGGTGTCCCACGACATGCAGTTGTTAGAGCAGAGGTGATCGGTGCATGCAGAGAGCTAGGGATGCGCACACAGGCCGAGATAGATGCTTTCATACAGGATAAGCAACACAATTTTGATTCACAGTTTCAGCAGTTACGTGCAGAGTATGAGGAGAGGTTGTCACAGATGTCATCACATATCGATGAAATGACGACGCAACAAGTGGTGCCACAGGTAAACAATAAAACAAACCATAATCAGATTGAATTTTATTGATATGTTTAAGATACATAATATTGATATATATTGTAGGCTCTGCGGTGACCGGGAACACCGTTCTGGTGTCATAAACGGCCAAAACAGGCTTCTAACCGTCAAACTCATAGCAGACAACATCGGATTGACCTAAAATCACTGGACAACAATCCAATTATTAATCACGACATGCACGCGTAGACAGAACGTCAATTGGGCATGCGGTCTACGCCGTAGGGCCCATTATGAATTCTTTAAGTGTTGCGCGCGCTTGATAAACGCGCGTGGGGGGGGGGGGGGGGTCCAAATGGGACGAATGAAGTTAGAATGGCCTGAAATCATGAGACATAAAAGGGTGAGTGAATTGTGATGTGGTCAAGTATACGACACGTCAATCGGACATGCCATGTGCCCGCGGTGACCGGGAACGCCGTTTTGGTGTCATAAACGGCCAAAACAGGCGTCTAACAGTCAGACTCATAGAGGATGACATCAGATTGACCTGAAATCAAAGGAAAACAATCCAATTATTATTCGCGATGTGCATGCGCAGACGTCACATCAATCAGACGTACAGTCTGCGCCGTAGGGCTCATTATGTGTTTTTTAAGTGTTGTGCGCGCTTGATAAACGCGTGTGGGGGGGTCCAAACGGGACGAACAAAGTTCTAATGGCCTGAAATCAGACGACATCAATGAGTGAGTAAATATTGATGTGGTCGAGTAGACGACACATAAATCAGACGTGTCGTGTGCCCGCGGTGACCGGGAACGATGTTCTGGTGTCACAAACAGCCAAAACGGGCTTCTAACAGTCAAACTCATAGCGGACGACATCTGATTGACCAAAAATCATAGGAGAACAATCCAATTATTATTTTCGATGTGTACGCACAGACGGAACGTCAATTGGACGTGTGGTCTGTGTCGTACGGCTCATTATGCGTTCTTTAAGTGTTACGCATGCTTGATAAATGCGCTTGGGGGGGGGGGGGGGTCCAAACGGGCCGAACGAAGTCCGAATGACCTGAAATCAG
This sequence comes from Viscum album, assembly GCA_963277665.1. NCBI lineage: Eukaryota > Viridiplantae > Streptophyta > Magnoliopsida > Santalales > Viscaceae > Viscum > Viscum album. Next base: position 1,377,158,460 of record OY728132.1, on the reverse strand, counting down.
ACGACATCAAAGGGTGAGTGGATTGTTATGTGGTAGAGGAGAGGGTACGTCAATCGGACGTGCCGTGTGCCCGCGGTGACCGGGAACACCGTTCTGGTGTCATAAACCGCCAAAACAGGCTTCTAACAGTCAAACTCATAGAGGATGACACCGGATTGACCTGAAATCACAGGACAACAATCCAATTATTATATGAGACATGCACGCGCAGATGATACGTCAGTCGGACAAGCAGTCTGCACCGTAGGGCTCATTATGCATTCTTCAAGTGTTGTGCGCGCTTGATAAACGCACGTGGGGGGTCCAAACGGGCCGAACTAAGTTTGAATGGCCTGAAATCAGACGAAATCAAAAGGTGAGTGAATTGCGATGTGGTCGAGCAGACGTCACGTCAATCGAAGTTCCGTGTGCCTGTGGTGATAGGGAACACCGTTCTGGTGTCATAAACTACCAAAACGGGCGTCTAACGGTCAAACACATAGCTGACGACATCAGATTGGCCTGAAATCATAGGACAACAATCCAATTATTATTATGGACGTGCATGCGTAGACGACACGTCAATTGGACGTACGGACTACGTTGTAGGGCTCATTATGCGTTATTTTAAGTGTTGTTTGGGCTTGATAAACGCGTGTGGGGGGGGGGGGTGTCCCAACGGGCCGAACGAAGTCCGAATTGCCTGAAATCAGACGACATCAAAGGGTGAGTGAATTTTGATGTGTTCGAGTAGACGGCTCGTCAATCGGACGGGTTGTGTGCCCGCGGTGACCGAGAACGCCGTTCTGGTGTCATAAATGGCCAAAACGGGCTTCTAACAGTCAAACTCATAGCGGACGACATCAGATTGACCTGAAATCATAGGACAACAAACCAATAATAATTCGAGATGTGCACACGCATACGGAACGCCAATCGGACGTGCGGTCTGTGCCGTAGGGCTCATTGTGTGTTCTTTAAGTGTTGCGTGCGCTTGATAAACGCGCGGGGGGGGGGGGGGGTGGGGGGGGGTCCAAATGGGCCGAACGAAGTCCAAATGGCCTGAAATCAGACGAAATCAAAGGGTGTGTGAATTTTGATGTTTTCAAGTAGACGACATGTCAATCGAACATGCCGTGTGCCCATGGTGACCGGGGAACGCTGTTCTGGTGTTATAAACTGCCAAAACGGGCGTCTAACGGTCAAACTCATAGCGGACGACATCGTATTGATCTGAAATCATAGGAAAACAATCTCATTATTATTCTTGATGTGTACGCACAGACAGCACATCAATCAGACGTGCGGTCTGCACCGTAGGGATCATTATTCGTTCTTTAAGTGTTACGTGTGCTTGATAAACGCGTGGGGGGGGGGGTCCAAATGGTCCGAACAAAGTCCAAATGACCTGAAATCAGACGATGTAAAAGGGTGAGTAAATTTTGATATGTTAGAGAAGAAATAACTTAAATCGGACGTGCCGTGTGCCCGCGGAGACCGGGAACGCCGTTCTGGTGTCAGAAACGGCCAAAACGGGCTTCTAACGGCCAAACTCATAGCGGACGACATCGTATTGACCTGAAATCACAGGAAAACAATCCAATTATTATTTTCGATGGGCACGCGTAGACGACACATCAATCGGACGTGTGTTCTGCGCCGTAGGGCTCATTATGCGTTTATCAAGTGTTGTGCGCGCTTGATAAACAAGCGTGGCGGGGGGGGGGGGGGGGGGACGGGACGAACTAAGACTGAATGGAATGAAATTAGACGACAACAAAGGGTGAGTGAATTTTTATGTGGTCGAGTAGACGACACATCAATCGGACATTCCGTGTGCCCGCGATGATCGGGAACGCCGTTCTGGTGTCATAAACGGCCAAAACGGGCTTCTGACAGTCAAACTCATAGCGGACAACATCATATTAACCTGAAATCACAGGAAAACAATCCAATTATTATTCGCGACGTGCACACACAAACAGAATGTCAATCGGACGTGCGGTCTACGCCGTAGGGCTCATTATGCGTTTTTAAGTGCTGTGCGCGCTTGAAAAATGCGCGTGGGGGGGGGGGGGGGGGATGGGCTGAACGAAGTCCAAATGGCCTGAAATCAGACGACGTTAAAGGGTGGATGAATTTTGATGTGGTCGAGCAGACGACACGTCAATCGGACGTCCCGTGTGCCCGTGGTGACCGGGAACGCCGTTCTGGCATCCTAAACGGCCAAAACGGGTTTCTAATGGTCAAACTCATAGCGGACGACATCAGATTGACCTGAAATCACAGTACAACAATCCAATTATTATTCGCGACATGCACGCATAGACGAAACATCAATCGGATGTGTGGTCTGCACTATAGTGCTCATTATGCATTTTTTATGTGTTGCGCGTGCTTGATAAACGCGCGTGGGGGGGTCCAAACGGGCCGAACGAAGTCCGAATGGCCTGTAATCAGACGACATAAAAGGGTGAGTGAATTGTGATGTGGTTGAGCAGAAGACACGTCAATCGGACGTGCCATGTTCCCGCGGTGACTAGGAACGCCGTTATGGTGTCACAAATGGCCAAAACGGGCTTCTAACGGTCAAACTCATAGCGGATGACATCGGATTGACCTGAAATCACAGGAGAACAATCCAATTATTATTCGTGATGTGAACGCGTAGAAGGAACGTCAATCGGACGTGCGGTATGTGCCGTGGGGCTCATTATGCATTCTTTAAGTGTTACATGCGCTTGATAAACATGTGGGGGGGGGGGTCTAAACGGGCCGGACGAAGTCCGAATAACCTGAAATCAGACGACATCAAAGGGTGAGTGAATTTTGATGTGTTCGAGCATACATCACATCAATTGATGTGTCGTGTGCCTGCAGTGACTGGGAACTCCGTTCTAGTGTCATAAACGGCCAAAACGGGCGTCTAACAGTCAAACTCATAGCGAACGACATCAGATTGACCTGAAATCACAGGACAACAATCTAATGATAACAATAGAATTAATGATTTTAAATTTGTAAAATGGTAATCAAAATTATGAATATTATTTTGAAAATAAAATACTTTAGATCTGTTACAGTAAGTTTGAAGTTAAATATGTTAATTTGTTTTTTAGGTTTTATTCGGTAATAATTTTTTTATTAAATTTTGTTATGCAGTTATATGTGATGATTGATACGGAGCTTGGAAGATTACAACCGAGATTTATTTGGGTATATATGAAGGTATAATTAAATTTTTTTTAAAAAAAATTAAAATTTTATAGCGACCGCGAAATGGCTGCTGCTATAGGTGTCTCCATGGACACCGTTAGCAGCCTTAATAGGTTTTTCGATGGGACCAATAACGGCCGCCATTTGGAGGCTGCTATAGGTCTGGGATTTAGCGGCCACCTATTGGAGGCCGCTAACGTCTACCCCGGATTTCCTACAGCGTCCGCCAAATGGCTGTCGTTGATAGCAACAGTGACAGGGAAAAAGCGGCCGCTGTTTGGCGGACGCTAGGCGGCCGCTGTTTGGCGGACGCTATGCGGCCGCTATAGACCTTTAGCGACAGCTTTTGGTAGCCGCTAAAGGTCATTCTTGTACTAGTGAAATTTATATACCAGGAATTAGAAAAGTTAAATGATATAAAATTGAATTTCTAAGTCCATACACTTCATAAAAATAGTAGGCGCATAACATCAAATTTATATCAATGAAATAAAATTGAGGTGAAGAACCCTGACCACATTTGTAAATTTTGAATAGAAAGTTATTAAAAGAATAAAAATAATATGATTATGTAAATAAAAATAATTAAATACTTTATTATTTCAAAAAAAATATTGGGCTGTTTAAATAACATATAAATAATAAATTATTTTTGAATTAAAAAAAACTCTCAATGAATATACGTTAAAAGAAACAAATTTCCATATATCTGAAATTATACATAAATAACCTTACATCTATTACAATAAATTTAATTTTTTTTATAATTACAAAAAATAATCATATTCATATGTATAGTAACAACAATGACCCATATATATCGTTTTGACACCTGTTTATTAACAATTCTCTATTAATGTTTTCTTTTCAGATGTGAATATCTTTGTCTTCCTTGTATTTTTTAGATTGGAAGTTCTGTTCCTTAAAAGATGAAAATGGTTCCTATATATTCATCATGTTAATAATGATATAAATATATTATATAAAAATTATATAAAAATTTATTACCATTAATATTATTTGAGTGTGAAAAATGAATTACATCACTTCTGGGATATAGTAATCCAAACGTACACACAAGTGATGATTCCACTTATCACATGATAGAATGAAAGATGAATAAATTATAATTCACCATGAAATATTAAATATTATATCATGAATATTGTATAATTTTATTAAATATAACTGTCTATTTTAAATTAAGTTGTAAAGGACAATAAAATCACATCCTATCCTGGTGGTGGTAATCTACACATATCCACCGTGACATTAATATTTTCCAATGAATCAGAAGATAAAAATGTTTATAAGAAATTATGATTTAAATTTTTTTTGTTATGTTATATATTTCACAATAAAATTTTCATCCATCCTTATAACCTCACTTGAAATATGTTGATGTATAATGAATTGTACATCTATGTGGAGGCAGTAGTCCACACATACGCACTAGCAATACTTTCATTTTCCATTTGATGGAATGGGGGTATAAAATGGTTTTCACATAATCGTGGAAACATATCATAATATAGATTATATGATATTATTCATTTTTATACAATTTTTTTTTCTAATTTAGTAGAAAAAAGTTGGAAGAGCTTGGTTAATATTTATACCTCTTCTTTGAATGTCATCCTTTGGATTACACCTTATTCCTTGAAGTATTTCTCATCGAATAATTTTACAATATCAATGATTGAGGAGTTGAATGTAAAAAATTTTAGAGTATTTATTGGATTGGAAAGAATATATAAATATTCTGAATAATGAAGAAGAAAAAGATGTTCCCTCTTAATAGCGAGGGGGGACACACATGGAATTTCAGAATAGATTTCAATGATATAAGGTCACTTTTCCTAGAATGTGGATCTATATGACAAGGGATTTTATGTTAGGAAAATATATAATATAAATATCGTTATCTAATAGTAATTATATATTTTTTTTATCAATCATACTATTTTCTCTTTCTTTAACCCCTACCCCCATGAAAATCTATTTTTTATCCTAAACCATTTTATCAAAATTTAATTATTTTTACTATTAAATATGAAAAAATAAGTTGAAACTATTATACTATAATAATTTATTTATTAAAAATATTTAATCTATTTCCAAATAATCAATTTCAATAAATGAAAGAAGTTAACTTTAAATATGTTTGAAACTTGTAACGGAAACCCATTTTAAAAGAATAAATGATTTTGCATAAAACATTATATACATAAATTTCATCCCTTATAAAAATAATCAAATTAATTTTAAAATATAATATTTAATATATAATCGATATTTTTTTATTTAAATCATTAATCAATACTCTAATATATTTTTTAAAATACACATTTCTCACATAAATTCAATTTTTCAGACAATGTGTTTTTGTGCCCAAAAATGATTTTATATAAAAATTAATTATAAAGATGATTATTATATAATTAACTATATTATAAATAACTTATGAATTATTATGTAAAATTAATATAAAATTGAAAACATTATTGTACATTGAATTGAAAATAAATGTAATGTTTTAAAACAAACTTTTTTTCAATATTCAATTATAAATATTTTTTTTAGAAAAATAAAAAATGCTCACAAAAAGATAATATTGACATTATAATAAAAAATTTATTTTATTTTCCAGAAATATAATTTTTATAAATTTTAAAATTTCATTATAATTTATGTGTATATAAAATGAAATAATATTTTTGGGAGAGAATATATTTTTGAAGCAATAAATGAATTTTCTAAAAATAGAGTACAAATTTATTTAAAATTAAATAATAAATTTGAGTTATTTAAAAAACTTATACATATATTTCATAATTTGGTTATAAATAATTATTCATTTAAATTTATAGTATTACTCATTATATTTTACACTATATTTTTTCATGAACGCTATAGGGTGGGTGTAGTGAAAGGTATAAAAAAACATGCAATTTATTTAATGGAAAATATATTTTAAAATCTAAGTGTCCTATATAATCAACCCACCCTAAATAAATTAAATCATCATATTTTTCAGATCCACTTATATTAATTATATCTATATTTATCAATATGGTTTAATTACCTTGGGGTATAAATATTAATAACAAAGGGATGGATATGATACTCACTATTAAAAATATCTTCATATTTTTTTGTCTTTCCTGCCATTAGAGAAAAAAAATATATGTAAAATGTGGGTGATATATATTATGCATGATACCAAAAGAAAATGGTCTGAGGACTCAACCCTGTGACCAAAACCCTACTCCCTAGCCCCCTGTCACCATAGCTACCTAAGGGGGGGAATCAAAAGAAAAAAACCAATATTTATTTTCGTATAAAGACATATTTTATTTCTCCTTGAATCTATAATCATAATTTTAGTTAGGTTTTATCAAATTCGGTATTAGTTTTGATACCTAATTTTGGAAATTAGTCATTGTATAATTGCGTATACATATCACTAACATCTATGTCTCGCCCCTCACACTTCTTCATCATGGAGATGCTAGGGGTGGTTATGGTTGAATGATGATTTTAATGAAGAATGAGAATCCCCCACAAAATTCTCATTATGATCTATATTCTGATCTCTTTTAGTCTTTTTAAGGTAGCTTCCTCTCTTACACTGGCCTATGCCATTTCAAAAATATTTATCACCTGAGTCACTAACATCAACAGATTACAACTATTATCTTTGCCTACCTATTTCAATGGCCCCTATGTTACTTAGTCCATCAAGATATGCAATATGAAGGTTGGAGGAATATGGTCAAACTACCATCTCAACACTATGTGGTACTTCATATGCCCAAAAAGTCTATCCAAGACATGAACCATTCTATGAACATACTGAATGTGACTATGTTTTCTTTTAAATTGAACTAAATTCCTGAAATTCTCTAATCCTTAGTGTCATAGGATAGCCCACCCATTTACACCTTAAGTTAATATACTATTTCACTAGTGGGAGAGGTTTGTATTTTTACTCTGTATCCACCCTTGGCATGGTAATTTTAAATTTTATGGTTATATCTGGTCATGTATGTTTTGGTTGTGCGTTAATATATGAGGATAAAGATGATCCATTGTTGTCTTATTATATTCTAGTGATGTTGTGATCTTTCTATAATGGTTACGAGTTTTTGTCTCCACACACTTCCATTTTCAAAAAATGAAGATATTTTAGGAAATCCTACCATTAATCAATAATTACATAGTCTATTATGAAATATATAATTCATTTGTAAAAAAAATCAATTCCATAAAATGCACGAATAACCTAATTTATATTTCACTAAACATAAACATGGGTTAGAATGATCATTCTACTAGAACATTACATTATTAATGAAATCATTAGGGTAGTTAATTAATAATTATTTAAAAAATATTTGATAAAATGTAGTATTTGGTATAATAATCCAATAAGCTGTCCACAACACATGATTAATCGATAAGTGTACCTTCTTCCTATCGTTCTAAGGATCAAATCCCGATAGCATGAGTAGTAAATTATTTCCATTGTTTCCATTTTCATAAAATATACTAATGTTTATAATACTTATGAGCCTAAAATTCATTTATTTCCACCTATATCAATTAGAGTTTTGTGTAGATTTATTTGATTTATGTTCTCTCATACATTTTCTCATAGTCCTCAAAATAGAGATCACAATTTATCATAAATTTTTTATAAAATATATTAAACAATTTTTTTTAAAAAAAAGGTCTTTAAATTTTCATAATCCTCATAAAATTAATACCTAAACAAAAAAATTTATACCTCAATATCATGAAAAAATCATGTGCGTACATTAATCATATATTCTGTTAAAGAATGCTGTATTTTTTCCAAAATAACCCAAATTTCCATAAAACCTGAATGAAAACATATATTAGTCCAAAAAATATATCTATGCACATTACTAAAAGAAAATCAAAGTATGTCAATTATATCCTACAAATATGAAAATTAAATAACCTTCAACAGGGAGAGCGTAAATCTCATAACCGTAAAACACAAATAAATTTTATGCCCAAGAATAATATTCTATTTACTTTATCAAAATAAGTCATACCTTTTTCTAAAATAAATTTTATTATCTCATACCAATGAAAATAATAGGGTTTATGTATCCCTCAATCATGTGTTTTTCAAGGAAATTACATTACTACTAAATAAATTTCTAGTTTATCAGTACTATTCCATATATTCGTGTAAAATCCTAATGAAAAAAAACAATGCTATTTTAAATAAAATTTTCCTAATTATTATGAAAAAATGTCATTAATAAAGCACTTATAAAATATAATTCTCAAATCCTAGTACATAAAACATATATTATTCAACTTTAATGATTGGAAAAGTATACCCCTTCAATAATCATTGAGTTATCTCATTGATTTGGAAGTTGTATATAATAATTCCAATGGTTCACAAAATTATAAAATGGATATATCAATGGTACCTTTGAATGGACTTTATTTCACTTCATTTAACTCTTCATTTACCATAGAAACTTTTTTATCTATGTAATTATTTTACAAACATTAAACCTATTCACTTTCCATTAAGGCATTTACCCAGGTACTACTTCTCAAATTCTCAACATGTAGGTAGCTAGAACATCATTCTTCCATGATATCTAGGAAACTCAATTTTTTCTATTAATTATGTTATTAAAAAAATAAACTCTTTTAAGTTGTGAATCATCAAAAAAGATAAAAGGATATACCGAATCACAAGCTTTAAGATTCCACATCATCCCTCATTTAGTTTCCCAGGAGAAAAATGACTACATCATCTATCACATTCAACGTTAATGAAATTTATGATAGTTTAATAAATTAATTAAAAACAAATTATTTGTGTGAGACAAAGTAATGATTACTATTCAAATCAAAAAAAATCATTCATACAATGTATATACTGTGACACCATTCTTTATCATATGGCACATTATGATTAACCAACGACATAAATTTTCATTATTTATTCAAATCCATTATAATTTTTCATAAATGAACTGTGATTTAACGTATGAATATCCCCTTGGAGTTCAAACCATGTACATTTTAAGGTACCATTCACCATTCCCCATAATGATATTAAATATTTACTTGACCATATTTTTTGGGGATAATACTTCAAGATATTGATTTTAAAAAAACCCACATATTTTATCTATATAGGGATGAATTTCTAGTAAATACACACTACTTTTTTTAGAATAAAATATTATTTCATCTTTTACTTATTCTTATCATAAGGGTTCTCACTAATGTTGCAATATCCTAGTTTCCAGAAGTTACTAAGAATTTCACTAATACTATGTATAGTGACCCCAATATTTTCATACATGAATACTAAAACATTATTAGTAGAATATTAATTCCATATAAAAATATCAACACCATAACTATAATGTTTTAATTTCATGGAGACATTGGATACCGAAAAACCAAGTATATAAACAATATAAATCATTTATCATCAATTTAATCAGAACTAGAACCTTTTATATTTTTAAAATAAAAAAAACCCTTCTACATAATTTTTGGAATGAATAAATTATATTTGTTGATCTTAGATACTTATTAAGGGTATGCATAATATATATAAATAGATGATCAAAATCGAGGAGATGATAAATATAAGTTTATTACAGCATGAGCATAATGTTAGAAAATCATACACAATATTTTATAGAACATGGTCCTGAAACAATACATAATGTTTTATCAGTTAAATTAAATAATACATAAGAGTGTGTAATCATCAACAATCAATTGTGATCTCTGATAACATATCATAATCATAAGAAATATGTTTTTGGAATGAAAATTAGCCTAGAAAATCATTTCCTTGGTGAATGATCTCTTCCAAGTATACCATAGTGGAATGATTTTACTCCAAATTTCATTATTTAATTAGAATAGGTTCACTCCCAAGACAATCGAATTGTAAAATTTCTTTATTTAATTGGCTTCAATCTTCATTAATGTATTTATTTTATCATGAGATACTTATCATTACACAATGTATTATAGATCTCTAATAGACCCACCAGTCATTTCATTTTAATGTAACCACTTTCACATGGTTTATATCATAGTCACCCATCCAAGGATTAAAATTTGACAAACCATATCATAATAAAAAACCCATTCTTATTTATTCCACGTGATCCTGAAATAATTTATAATAATATAAAATATTAACCCATGGAATGAAAATTTGTCTCATAAATTTTTTATGATCATAAAAATAGACCATCTCGAGAAAGAATAAAGATGCTAACATTGGATCATATCCCCCAAAAAACATGGCACCATAACATTTTGTGAGGAAAATACCAAATTTATTCTGAAATCTATAATTTAAAATATAAAAATTTCCAATATTTTAAACAATCTTTTTTTAAAAAAAAACTAACAATTAATATTATAAATTAATCTTTTATGAAAAAGAAAGTCATGTTTTTAGGAATGTTATTCATATAGGGTATGTGAAAACGAAAATTCTTTATTCATGTTTGTTAAAATAATAATTACCTTGTTTAGAAAATTAAAACAATGTTCATTTGAAAAATCTTATTGAAATGTATGAATGGTTATAAATTAATTTTATTATTAATTTCAGAATATAAAAAAATTCTTGAAAATATTTTAAATAAATTATTAATATGGAAGGAAACTGGTGATGATCGAGGTGAGAAATACATTCTGTTTTCCCTAAAAACAATATTTTTGGTCCATCAGATCATATTTAGAGTAAAATTAATGAAAAACAAGTACTATAAAAAAATTAGAGGATGAATATATAAATAAAATTTCAGATATTTATATCAATTAATTTTATAAAAAAAATCAATCCTAAAAAATCCTGGAAAAAGAGATTATAACTAAAATGTGTTACGAAAAGGGTAACTTTTGATTCATAACCCCCATGAAAGAGAAATCATAAAATGAATCATTTAATACCCTTTACTGAAGTATATTAATTATGAAAATTTTCAAATGTTAATTATATACACCACATAAATTAATATAGGTGTATAACTAAAAATATGTCATAATGAAGATAATTTGAGATTGTAAACCCTTAGCATTACAGCTACATTAGAATAAAAAATCTTTTGATGGAATAATTTGGACTATAACTATATATACCATGATTTAAGAAGTTTATGTGATATAACTTTTAAATGATTAATTATAGACAACCCAAAAACATAAATAGATTCATGACATCAAACATGTATCAAAATACAAAATATAGATGATGAAACCTTACAACATTAATAATATATTATTCGAATGTAATTGAATTATTTAAAATAATAATGTTATATTAACCCATTTAAAAAATTATGTATTATTATGAAATAATTTCAAGGATAGTATTCACACCATCGGAATAATAAATTTTTTCATATCATTAAAACATATCTCAAAAGGAGAAATAGAGACAAACCCTAACCTTTTATACGACTTGATTTTTAGGTTATGTAACATTATATATAAAATGATTTATATATTTATTATAATTAAATATAATAATAATATTAATACATAAAAAATCTTATATTTAATACTTATATCATTTAAACACCCATTTATTTAAAGTTCTCTATTAAAATTGTCATTTATGGTGTTAAGGAATTCATTTTTTCATGAATTTTTTACATTAAAAGTAATTTTCCATACACAATTATAATGGTTTATCAATATACCTAAAATTAATCTTCATTTAAATATATTATATAATCATTATATAAAAATTTATAACATTTTAAATTTAGATGTTATGAGAAATGAATTACTTCGCTTCATGTTGATGGTAATACATATGTATACATGAGTGTTATTTCCACTTTTTTGTGGATATAATTTGTTGTTATAGATTCATTATTATATCTTAAATATAATATATTATCATTATATATATATATATATATTATTTTTACCAATCAATTAAAATATAAATAATAAATGGATCACATTGTTTCATGGGGGTGGTAGTCTACATATACTAATAAGAGGTGTTATTATTCACCAATGGACATGAAGGTAAAAGGATACATATGATATTATAATTAAATAAGATAAATTATGTTATAAATATGAGATATAAACATGAATTAAATCACTATAACAACTCATGAATGAAATTTATGGGAAATGAATCATATAGCTACATGAAGGTCGTAGTCTAGACTTACAGATTAACGAAAATTAAATTTTCCATTGAATGGATACGGTGGAGAAAATTGAGGATAAATCATCATAAAAACATATTGGTAAATATATTAAACTATAATAATCCTTGTTTATTGATGAAACATGTGTATATAAATTATAATATGAATTAAAATTGAAAGATCTTAGTAATGATATATACATCTTCATTGAAATACCTCATTTGGATTAATCCATAACCCTCAATGGACTGGTCTTTGAAAAATAAAGGAAGGTCATAGATGAATATTAGGAATATATAATGGTTTTTAATATTATATTTACTGATATAGTGAGATATAATATTATGATTAACAGAGGAGAATAGGTACCCTTGTATAAGTCATGGGAGGAACACACATGAAATTTCTTAAATGATTTCAATGATATAAGGTAACACTGATGGTATAGTGGCATAAAATGGATATGTATTATAACGTTGGATAATATTATTTTTAAAAATATTCAAACTAATAATATGTATATTGTTTTGGGTGGAAGTACTACCCTTATATCTTGATTTAACCCCCTGATAAAAACATCTTATCTGTAACCGTGGTATCAAAATATACTTGTAATTTCTCATAATTTCAATTTATTTTTTTGGAAAATTATATGGGATTATTTCAAGACCATGAATTGAGATAAAACCTGATTTTGAGTCCTATGGTGCCTAAAATAAATGATCAGACATTTTTTACGTTTAATAAAAATATTGTTTGTGCTCGGTATTAATATCATTTAAACGAGTGATCAGATTTGTAATCTGAGGGCACCATTGTTTTCATAGTAGGGGGTTCTGCTAAGGCAGGACCTAACCTTGAAAGGCAGGGTTCTACTACTGAAAATATTTTTCAGATGTTTTAACGAAGAATACAAATTAACAGAAAACGTATATTTTATTTTACATTTAACGTTTCATGACGACGTAGCGACAAGACAACTATTTCATTTCATAAAAGAAATAGTGTGGGAATGGAGCAACGCAGAAAAATAGTGATGCTGAAATGTTCTTCTTCATTTAATAACTTGGTAGGGATATGAGATTAGATTCAATGCACATAGAGGCTCTCGAAAAATAAGGAAAATGTGTTGTTAAATCCTCCCATCGAAAAAATAAGAACAGTGGTGGATCGAGGATTTTATTTGGAAAAGGCATTGGTAGATTAAAGAATGATGAATTTAGGACTCAAGATTCATCAATGATCGATCTAATCCTTCATATGGGTTTATTTTTTTTGTTTTTTCATTCCCCATTCTTGTTCCCGACGATGAACAAGAAACATCCTACAAAAAGGTTGATCCGCGATTCGATCATTTATGCGGGATGGTTAAAAATACAGAATTAATGTGGGAGTTATATTTTTTTTATTTTCAATCCATTCTTCATAATATTTCAAACAAGAATGAATTTGGATCGACAAGAACAAATGCCTGAATTCATTTTAAAGGGTTTTCTTGGTGCCTTTCCAATCCCTATTATTACATTCTTCTCCAAAAAACCCATGTGGTCACATCGGTCTTTTTAGGGAGGTTTCAAATGTGATTGGACCCCCAGAGCGACGAAAAGATTGTTTCAAACCATAAAACACGATTTCATGACCCAAGGATTTCATTAAACCATTCGGATTGAAAAATGAACCACCAGAGCGAAGGTGGTGGTATGCGGAAGAAGGATTTGTGTGGATGGTGCTGGAAGGGGTGCACAACCGGATAGATATGATTGGCGATAGAGGTTGTGCCAAAGAAGATTGGCGACACTACCTCCTGTCACATCATACTTAGGGGTACGTGGTCCCAGAGATTAGGTGTGGGAGGTTCGGACGACTCATCCGTCGGGTGGATGACACAAAGGGGACGTGACAACCACCAATTCCCTGGTTAAGTAAACCGGCTTACTCCAGCAGGTCAGGTCAGCCTGACCGGGTTAGGCCAGACCGGACCCCACTGTCCCCTTTTTACTTAAATACACATAACTCTCACATCATATGTTCATTTGACGAACCATTTGTGGAGATGGGCTCCTCCTTATGATATGGTAATTTTGAGATACTCTACGTTAGTTTCCATGGAATTTGAAGTATAGACTATTGGCTCGTGGAGTAGGTTTTCCCGGATTAGTGTGCTAAGGATGAAATCATACTGCTCATTGTGACCTAGACTGTGTGACTTACCTATAATGTGTGTCTTACCTGATTATGTGTCTTACCTAGACTATGTGTCTTATATAAAAGTTTTGTCTTACCTAGAATGAGATGGTACTCCCCTATCCCACTAGGTTACAGGTTTTCTATACATTGACAAAAATTTGTGTGTCACCATCTTTTTGTGTGTTATTGACCATATGTATGTTTCCGAAAATCCATGTGTTACCTACCCACTGTGTGTTACTACTATAGGGTGTTGTTGATTTTAGTGAAAATCCAATTTCTGTACCATATACCTATAATTTGTTTGATATGACTCTAGTGACTCCCTTGATTATACTTCTTAAAGGGTACACATCATGCACCTCATTAGTAGTATGCTTGGTATATTTCATAGTGATTCCATTGTGGTATAATTTGTGTTATTCCATTTTGATATTCTTCCTGTGATTCCTATGTGGTATATTTCATAGTAATACCTTTTGGTTTGGGATCCCTTATAAGTATTGTTTTACTCACCCATGCATAGGCTTCGCCCGCACATGTCATATCTTCTACAGACGATCAACAACATTAACAATGTCCTTTGGTGGTCCGATGATAGGGGTGCTTCAGGGTGACTTGATGAATGTGGTATTCTTTAACGACATTCATACAACTTACTATTCCTACCCTTTAGTAAGGGTTTCTACGGATGAGATCCAGGAGCATTCACTTTTCCTTTTCAGTTCGGCTTGTATTTAGACCTCTTTTATTTTAATTTTTACCTTACTATGTGTGGGTGTCCTTAGTGATTTTCATCCATATTTACTTTGTGTTTTAAGTTTCAACTTTTTTGTGGAGACAGGTGTGTGCATACATGTACTAGGGAAAAGGCTCCCACATAGGGGATATGCCTACATGGTTCTAGTCACCATCCCTTGGCCTTTGGGTGGCGAGCTTGAAATAGTCACAGAATGAGTCCCGGGTTATGGGTCATGATAGAGTGGTATCAGAGGGTGGTCATTTTACTATTTGTTTGAGAACTATTGTTAAGTGTTTTGAGTTTAGATTACAGGCCAGGGAACCCAGGGATGGTGCGGCTGCCGAAACATCCATACACTAAGACCATGAATACTACATTCCGACATGGTACATGAAAACACTAGTCTAAGGGGAAATCAATAACTCATGAATAATATAGAAATTGAGTGTGTTATCATGTACTTCTTAAGTTAGAGTCATCTCACCAAGTATACTCTATTGACTGTGGTACCAGTTTTTTGTTTTCAGATGCATCCATGAAGACAACCACTCAGGATTTCATTGCATGACAACTATGATGGTTTGTTGAGTGATGATGCATCAGTTATAGGACCGTTTTAAGAGATACATCCACCATGTTGTGTACCAGTGATACCACCACCTGAAGAGCGGCAGTTGCAACCAATGATACTAGTAGAGGATGATTGTAGGCTTAGTGCATTATGATTCAATTTGAGATGGATCATCAGGTAGCTGAATATTGGTTGGATTAAGTAATGTGAGTCTTCCTCTTAGTGAGGAAGCCTCATGACCAGATGGCAGTCCTAGCTCCGACCATTCATTAAAGATCAGTAAGGAGATGGTGGAGCCTGATGACTCAGATGTTTGGGGAGGCAATGCTATTGTAGTTAGAATTTGAGCACCTCCTTAGGGATAAGTTCATTCCAGCGATGTAACAATCTATGAATATATACAAGATCTATTTCATATGCTGTAGAGCAGCCAGTTAGTAGTAGAGTACTTAGTGCTATTCATAGATCTTTCTCACTACACTACAGATATGGTGCATGACTCATTATTTAGGGTGTGTACTGTTGACCAGGGACTATGACGTGAGATTAGGGAATTGATTATATCTTATAGCATCCCTACATATGATGGGGTGCTAGGGAGATCTCTACTAGTAAAGATATTCCTTCTAGAGAAGGCACCGATTGTGGGAGCTACTACCAGGTGACCGGTAGAGGAGCCTTCAGTAGAAGGTAGCCGACAACTCATTCTTGGGTCCAAGAGGACAATAAAGTCCAAAGTATGAACCCAGGAAATGATATTTGTGGTGAGGAACACCTAGGTTATAGTGATTCAGCTGATGTCTATACTATGCTACTAGGGCGGCAGTTGGGGGGATCTTGCTAGAGATTGTCCTACCAGCTGTACAAACTTTCCGGAGACGGTTGCAGGAGCATCAAGTTAGTAGCGGAGGCAAAGAATAGTGTGTTCCACCAAATGTGGGATGTGGAAAAGGATCGGGATGAGAGACATGAGGTGGATGGAGGTTCGAGGCACTACTACCAACACCCCAATGTGGTCCACCCTGAGCTTTGGGTGCTGGTGAATAGGGGAGAGGCCAAATCTAGGTGATGGAGGCTTACAATACTAAGACTCCTGGGATGATTTGGGTTACGATCTGGGCCTCTTTGACACCAAATCCAATTTTTATAGACACAGATGCTCGTCACTTTTTCTCCCCATGACCCTAGTTCGAGACACTAAGATTCTAGTGGTATCGTTTACTTGATCCTTATACATAGATTCCCTTGCGGGAGAATATTCAACGATCACACAGGGGTGCTAATAGAGTTCCCTTACTCTTGGGGAAGACAATTTTGGTTGGGAACACATGGTGGAAATGTCGAGGCCTTACGATGTAATTCTATGTTTGGACTGGCTATCCACCATTTATTCTCAGGCGACTGTTTTTGGTGCATAGTGTGGTGTATTCACAAGGTTGGGACCAATGTTGCCTTTATCAGTGAGAAAGAAACCATAGCAGCACAGGATGGACTCGCATATATAAGGTTGCTTCAGATCACAACCAATTGGCAAGCATGACCCTCAGTGGAGTGGATGAGACGATTCCTTATTTTCCTACAGTGGTGGATTAGTATGTGGACATATTTCTGGAATATGATCCCCTACTAGCTCCTCTTTGAGAGGTAGAATTATTCATTAACAAGTACCCTAGTATGGAAACAATATCCACACTGTTAAATCAGATGGCTCCTGTAGAGCATCATGAATTTAGGGTACAACTGGAGTACTTGTAGATGATGGTATTTGTGAGACATAGTGTTTCACCATGGGTACCTCTGGTTTTTTTTCAACAAGGTGGATGGTAATATGAGGATAAGTGTGGACTTCTAGAACCTGAACTAGGTGACCATAAAGAATAAGTATCCACTACCAAGGATTGATGACCAATTCGTTCAGGTTAAGGGAGTCTGATGGTTCTCAATAATAGACCTCATATCAATTTTTCATCATATTCGAGTGTGGGATGGGGACATCTTGAAGATAGATTTCAGATGTCGTTACGACCAATAAAATTACACAGTGGTGTTGTTTATCATGATGAGTGTCCCAATAGTGTTCATGGGACTCATGAACATTATCTTCCAGCCCTACCTAAACCAGTTTGTAGTGATATTTATTGATGATATCTTGGTGTACTCATCATCTAGGGACGAGCACACAATACACTTAGGGGTGGTCCTAGACTTACTCAGAGAGAACCCACATTATGGGAAGCTCTTGATGTGTCAGTTCTGGATACAAGAGGTCCACTTTCTAGGATTGGTCATTTTAGAGGATGGAGTTGTAGTAGATCTAGAAATGACTAAGGTTTTACTTTCATGGGAGCTACCAAAGAACGTCACCAAGGTGCGTAGTTTCTTTGGGTTGGTTGGGTACTATCGAAGGTTCATACCTAACTTTTCTAGAGAGGTTGTATCCATAATAGGCTTGACATGAAAGGGGAAACCCTTCGTCTTGATGGATAATTTCCAGAAGAGCTTTCAACATCTGAGGAAGAGTTTGATGAATGCCCAGATGTTGACATTTCCCGAAGAGGCTGTCGAGTATGTGGTGTTCTTCAATGCATCAGAAACCAGGAATGGTTCTGTCCTAATGATGGGGAATTTTGTGATTTCTTATAGTTCGCAGAATTTGAGTCTACATGAGTAGAACTACATGACCCCCAATCTGATGATGGTAGTTTTTTCTTCACCTAAAAGATGTATCAACACAACAATATGTGCAAGCCATTTATCATCTACTCAGACCCCAAATTTCTCATCTATATATTTTCTCAGAGGGATCTATACCTGAGACAACAGTGTTGGAAAGAGTTCCTCAAGGACATTGAATTCCTGATAGTCTATACTCCTTGGAAGTGGAATGTGGTGCATGATGCTATTATCTAGTGATTGAGTTCATAGTTACTAAATTAGGCCTCAAAGCAGTTGGTGTCGCTTCAAATATCTTTCATGGATGGAGATGCAGATGCTTTTCTCTAGTCGATAGTGGTTACCTTTCTACTAATATAGTGAGTTAGGGAGGCACAACTGGGAGATTTTAGCTATGAAATAACATGTTCTCAAATGTCCACAGGGCATTCCTTTTAAGGATGTTCAAAAGATGTGATGCATGTCATCTTTATTAGAGGACACACAACGATACCAGTGATGTTATGAGATGAGGTGTTGAGTGAGTTCCATTAATTCCCTTTGGTGGTACATCCTAGTGTGGAAAAGACATACCAGGACCTTCGAAACTAGTTTTGGTGGGCGGGAATGAAGAAGGTAGTGGTAGATTTTGTCTCCAGATGCCTCACCTGTTAGTAAGTGAAGGCCAAGCACTAGGTTCCAAAATGTTTGACTCAACCCCTTGAGGTGTAGGAGTGGAATTGGGATGGAATATTGATGTAATTAATGACATATTTTCTAGATATTTTTATGGGGGGGTGATACCATCTAGGTGATCATTGACCGACTCACCATATCGGCCCAGTTCCTAGAGATTTTGGAATAGGGTTCATTAGAGAGCTTGTGAATCCTCTACTTGTAAGAGAGTTAAACTCCATGGTGTCACATTTACAATAGACTCATATAAGGATCCACAATTTATATCATAGTCTTGGAAGGGATTGTAGGAGGCGTTTGGAACATAGCTGCACTTTAGGACAACTTTTCACCCATAGACATATAGTCAGACAGAGCAGACCATTTAGGTCTTGGGGGACATGCTACATGATTGAATCCTTAATTTTGGCAGAAGTTGGGTGGATCAAAAACCCCAGCTGAATTGGGTGAACAATAACAAATACCACTCCACCATTGTTATAGCATTGTTTGAGGCTTTGTACGGGTGACCCTATAGGTTTTCACTTTGATAGACTGACCCCGGAGAGTCAGCACTCATGGGGTCGGAGTTGGTGTAGGCTACTATAGGGAAAGTGCATGTCATCTAGGAGTGGATGAAGACTACACAAATCCATTAGATTTCTTATGATTATAGTTAATAGATACACTTGTAGTAATAGGAGTGATACCATGTGTTCCTTCTTGTCTCTCCTAGATTTTGGATTTAATGATTTTGTCAAGGTGGCAAGTTATCTTTGAGGTTCATCTGACCTTTTCGGATACTTCGTAAAGTGGGTAGGGAGGGGTACTGCATGGCTCTACCTCCATAATTAGATTGTTTTCATGATGTATTTCACATATCCCACCTGAGTAAATACGTACAAGACCCTTTACACATTGTTGACTAGGGAAAGATAGATGTTGCAAACAGGGTGACATTCCCGGAGTACCTGGTGGAGATTTGGATCAACAGGAGAAGATTTTGCATGGATTGTTGATTCATATAGTGCAAATTTTGTGGCAGTAATGAAATCTCCAGGAGATCACATGGAAGTGGGAGGTTAAGATTTGATATTTGTATCCCAATATGTTTTTAGACCTTATTTTGGCTTCTGAGGATGTAAATCTATAAGGTGTGGAGAATTTAATGTCTTAGAATTTCCATGTATTTTTTTTAAAAAATTATATGGGATTATTTAGATACTAGGAGTTGATATGGAACATGATTCTGATGCCTGAGGTTCCTAGAATAAATGTTTAAACTGGTATTATTTTTTTCAAAAAATCATGCATGGTTAATTATTAGATCATTTACATGATTTCTAGGATTTGAAATCTGAGGGCACCGTTGTGTTTTGAATATTAGTTTTTTCCTAGTATGGACATAACCTTAACAGGTGGTGTTCAACTATAGAAAAATATTATTCAGACATTTTAAAAAAGAATAAAAATAATCTTAAAATGTTTATTTTATTTTTCTGTTAATGTTTCTTGAAGACACAGTGAGAAATAAGCTCTTTCATTTCATAAAAAAGTAGCGTGGTTACACAGCAATGTAGTGAAACAACAGTGTTGAAATTATTTTCTTTATTTAATAGCTTGGAAGGGATATGAGATATGATTCACGATCCCTATAGGCTCTGAAAAAATAAAAGTAAAACAAATTGGAAAATCCTCTCATCGACGAATGACGAATGGCGGAAGATCGGTGATTAGATAGGGAATGGGTGTCAGAAGATTAATGAATGATGAATGCATGAAATTTTTTTTAATGATCGATCCAACCCTTCAGGTACATGATCTCTTTTGTGTGATTTTTATTTTCCTGTTCTTGTTTCGAAAAAAAACATAGACCACCCTATGAAAAATTCGATCCATAGCTCGATCATTTATGCAGGATGGTTATTAATATGGGATTAATTTGGAAGTTAGAACTTTGTGATTTTTAATATGTTCATCATAATCCTTCTAACAAGAAATAATTTAGTTCGACGTGAAAAAAGGACTGGATCTAATATAAAGGGTGTTCTTGGTGGCATTCATTCCCATGTTCGTGTATTCTTCGCCAATGGACCCATGTGGTCACGTTGATGTTTTATGGGGGGGGGTCCCTCATATGAATGGACCCTAGATGGAATGAAAAGATGGTTTGAATCACATAGAAGTTGATTTCTTAGCCCAAGGATTGTGGTTCAACTTTAAGTTTGAAAAACATTCCACCATAGGGATTATGGAGGCCTTAGGAATGTGGATCCATTGGGGTAGAGTGCGGTAGTGCCAGAAGGGGTGCACGACGACGCTGCCACCCTTTAGTGGAGGAGTCTGCAGAAGCGTAGTAGCATGTGGAAATGGGGGCCACTGACAGGGTCGGCTACGGCAGAACGAATTGGCGACACGAACACATGTCGCATCATACCTTGTGGGACACGGTCTAGCAGACTGTGTGCAGGAGGTGCGGCTGGCACGTCAGCCATCCTCATGACATTGTAGATTCCACATCCTGGGTTGATAAACCTAGCCCACTCTAGCGGGTCAAGTAGAAAAACCCGGGACACCCTAGTGGGTCAGGTTAGGTTGGTTCGACATGGGTGGATTAGACCTGGACCCCACAAGCTCATATTAAATTAAATATCCATAACTCCCAAATCTGGTATCAATTTAGAGATTTGTTTATTGTGTTGGAACCCTCACGATGTGATGATACATTTGAGATACTATAACACAGTTCCCATGGAATTTTTCATACAACCTATTGACTAGAGTAGTAGGTGCTCCTGAATGAGTGTGCTATGGATAGAATCACATGGCTAGCTGCGACGCAGACTATGTGCCTTACCTAGACTGTGTGTCCTATATAGACTATGTTCCTTACCTAGACTATTTTTCTTATATAGAAAGTTTGTCTTTCCAAAACTGAGTCGGTACTCCCCTGTCCAACAAAGGCATGGATCCTATAGTCATTGATGACACTCCCTGGGTCACCGACACTCCGTGTGTTTCCTAGACTAATTGTGTTTCTACTTGAGGGTACTGTGGATTCTTATGACAATCATGTTTATGTACCATAGACCTATAGTTTGTGTGATCTGACTCTAGTGACTCTCTTTATTTTACATCATAGATGTTACACTTCATATACCGCTTTGGTAGTTTACTACGTGTTTTTCTTGGTGATTCCTTTATGGTATACTTCGTGTGATTTATTTGTCGAATTATTCTCCTTATTCAATTGTGATATATTTCTTTGTAATAATTTTTAGTTTTGGGTTCCCTAATGAGTATTTCTTTAATCAACCCTTCATTGGATTTTCCCACACATTTCGTGTCTTCTGATGATGATATGGAACTTTGAAGGTGTCCTTAGTGGACCACAGATAGGGGTCCTTCAGGTTGACCTGATGGACATGGTATGATTCAATGGCATTTAGATAGATTAGTTTAACTTCCATTCAGGTATGGTTTTCAATATATTATATCCATGAGATTTTAATTTTTGTTTTTATTATGGCTTGTATTTTTTCCAATTTTATTTCAATTTTGATCATTACCCTTAGTGGGTTTCTTTCGGGGGTTTCATCAATGTTTACTTAGAATTTTCAGGTTAATAATTTTCTTAGAGACTGGTGTATTCATATGGGTACTAGGAAAAATTACGAAAACATGTGGGGTATGCCTACTAGGTTCTAGTCTCCAGCCCCGAACCTATGAGGGGCAGGCTTGGGGTAGTTACGACACAGGTCCCAGGTGACAAGCCATGACAATAGTTGTTTTACTATTCACTAGGGAAAAATTAATTATTTGACCCTATTATTTTATACTAATTATTATTTATAAATATAGAATCCATTTTACTCTTTTTAATTTAAATAAGTTGTGGATTATTATTTATAATAATAATTAAACCATCAAAGAAAACATATTTTATAAAAATGGATCTTTTAGAATGAGACATAATTTATTTACATTCAATTTCATGAAAAACCCATAAGAACTAATGTTGAAATGTATTAATGAACTTATAATATATAAATTTCATCAAAACCAATATTCAATAGATATTAATTAAATTTATTAATGTAAAAACACATTTAATGAAAAAATAGTTTGTAGAAAAATGTATTTTTAAACCTGAAAATGAACATTCATTAAGATAATGTATAATTATGATTGTTGTGTAAAAAAATAAATTATTTTTAAATAATGGTTAATTAATTTTAACTTAATAATCGGAATTTTACATGATAAAGAAATATTTTTTAAAAAAATCACTAATTTCAATATTGAATGAACATTAAATTTTCAAAAAATCCTATAAAGTCACCATTAGTTAAAATCACTATTCAAATTTTCCCCATGGGTGTAGCCTAGTTCTTGTGCCCTATGATAGTTTTATGGTAGGACTTGGTTTTGAGCTTATCCACACACATGTAGGTAGTCTTTATGTTTTTTCCCCTTCCATGACCACTGTAAAATTAATATTCAAATTTAAAAAACAATTTTTATTTTATGAAATAAAATGTCTAAAAATAATAAATAATATTATTAATATTTGTGCATATAAAATTTAAAAATAATCCACATTGAAGAAGAAAAAATTTTAAAACAAAAAACGACTTTACAAAAAATTAGGTATTTATTTATTATTATTTAATTAATTAACATTCCTTATTTTAATCCTTTATGACTATATTACATAATGTGGTTATTACTATTCATATATCCAATTTAATTTCTTTTTTATAATGGTTTAGTTTATTTTTGTTCATATAGACTGAGGGTTGCGTGTAAATAAAGTTATGAAACAGTTCTAATTTATTTAAGGAAATCAACATTATAAAATATCATTTTTTTATATTATAATATTGTATTTGATTTATTTTTTACTTGTATTAGGATTTTTTATGATGATACATAACATAATAAACCCATTATTACATGGTTTATAATATTTCTTGGGATTTCCAATATTTTGAGGCCCTTTTGGTTTATAGTTTTAGTGAATTTTATGAAAATTTTAATATAAAACCCATTAAAAAAATTAGTAAACATAAAATGAAAGTCATTTTTTCCCACAAAAATATTTTCTTATGTTAACAGTCATGTTTCATTCATGACACATTTTCTTCTTTCAATTCATATGAATATGAACCATTCAATAACCCCAAAAAAATCCTTAAGAAAAATGATTTTTTTAAAATATGGTATGAGAATAAAAATACCAATAAGTGATATAAAAATAAAGGAACCATATTAATCATTCTTAAATTCCTTAAACCTCCTAAAGAATATTTCATTTTTTATATAATATGCTTCTGATTAGAAAGTAAGATTTTATATCTCAATGAAATAAAATTCAAAGTTTAGATCTTTCATAAAAGATTTTATAACGATTTTTAAAGTAAAGAAACCCTTGAAATGAAATTATAATGGGAAATCATAATAAGTTATTAATATAATCTATTTCCATTTGTAAGATCATAAATTTTCCGGAAGGAATGAGTTAATTTTCATACTTTATGAAATGAATATATTTCTTTCAAATCCCATAAAAAATCATTGAAACAAATGAAGTTTACTTTGTAGATTTTCAATTGAGTCTTTAATATAATTTAATTACATAAATAGATAATTTCATCATCTATTAGGTGTTTTCTATCACTGGTAAACTGTATCACTTTAAATAATTCATGGGTGATTTAAATATGGGTCATGGATAATTAGGGCTATTTTGGTCTCATCGGTCATTAATATAACATGTAAAAGAATAATATAGTGAATAAACCACATATATCATTTACATTAACCTAAGAACTAATTTTAATTATTATTAAATCTCATAATAAATAACACTTTTAGTTATGAAATGAAAATTTGATGAAATTTATATTTACTTAAAAGAATTATTTAAAACAGAAAATTTACAGAATATATAGAAAAATATTATTCAATGAAAATAATGGAGGAATCAGATAAATTATTACTCAAAGAAGATAAAAATATTATTGGTGAAAAAAATCATTCATTCAATAATAAATTAAAAACCTTTATTTTCACATTTTGGTTAGAAAATTTCAAAACTGACTCATACGATAAATGTTAAATATATTCCACTATAATACATTAAAAAAAATTAAAAAATTAAAAAAAATGAACATTATAGAAAAATGAATAATAAAATTAAAACTTAATGAAATAATTTAAAATAACATTGGCACTGAAGAATAATATTTGGAAAGAAAATATTAAAATACGATTCTTAATAAAATGTCCCCTACCTCAAGTCTCGACTCGTTTTATTCAAATGCCTACCCTCCTGAGTAATAAATTAATATTACTTTTATAATTTATAAATAATTTTTTTATTTTCATATATTTTTCAGTATTTCTTTTTTTTTTGTAATTTCTTAGTATATTTTATTTAGATACTAAAATGGATATCATTATCTTCCACGTTTTGATGGTGTTCATTTTATAGGTGAATACTGAATTCAGTAGGTTGAATATTGTCAAAGATATTATGATTTTCCAATTTTTGAAGTCATAATTGTGACTAAATTATTGTATTTAAACATTAAATAATTTTTTAAAAACTACTATGGAATATGGATGTTGATAATAAAATATTTTGTAAGATATAGCTATTAGTCTGTGTGTGCACAGGAGAAATATTTCAATTTCATGCAAGAAGGAAATAAGATAAGGTGTATAATAATATATTTTTAATGAATTATAAATATGTTATCATTGAAATATTTATTCATTATATCCATCATTAAGGCCAGCTAAGCAAAAATGTAATGAAGAACAAAACACATCAATTCATGGTGGTGGCATTCCACACATACAAATCAGAGACATTATCGTTTTCCAATAGATAGAAAAGGTAATAATAATAGTAATATTTTGTATTTATATATTCGTAATAATTTCATGTAAATCAAATATATTCATTAATTCCATCATTATAAACAGTTTTGTGAGTCATTGATGGAAAATGAAGCACCTCGCTTTATGAAAGTTGTTGTATCATTATACGCATGACTGATGATTTCATTTTCTATAATATGGAAAAGAGTATGAAAATGGGTTATGAAATTATTCTAGTAATAGTTTACTATATTTATCATGCAAATGTTTTTATTTTAACATGGTTAATTAATATTTGAAATATATAGTACAAGAAAAAATGAATCACTTAGTTAAGAATAAATCTCTTTTATAAAAAACCTCCCTTTCCATTCACATTTACCATTCTTTGGTTGGACCGTTAGTGAGAAATGGAAATCTAAAAAATTAAGAATATGTTTTGGAAAATATTTCTAAATTCTTAACCGCATGAAAATTCTTCGAGAGGTGTGGTTAATAGAGGGAAAAAGTCTCACTTTTATAAGTGATGTGTTTTAATATTTGGTAAATACTTGAAATATTAATATATAATAAGTTTCTAGCTAATATTAAATTGATATAAAGTTTTATATAATCCAATATAATGATATAAATCATAATGAAACCACAAATAAAATTTATATGGTGTTAGATTTCATTTTGAACCTTATCTTTTTATTTAACCCCCTCATTAACCATGCTTAACCTTAACTATTATAACCAACTGTTCAATATTTGTGTTCTATGAGATTAATTATAAATATTAATAGTGGTAAAAAATGAAACTATAAGGTTATCCGAGATAATTTCCAGAAAAAGAGTTCTGATAAGATTTTTATGATATTCTAGGGATTTAAAAATGATTTGTAATAATTAAATAACATTTAAATTCATTTTCGAGACTGTTAAGAAAATCAACTATTTAATTTGAATTGAAAAACATAAATCATAATTTATCCTTAATAAGTGTCCATAAAATTCATATAATATGATAAATAATATAAATAATATCAAATTTAATATTGTTATAATCAATTTAAATGGGTTTTTACTATGCCTGGACACAAATTGTATTTCTGCTACATAATAAATTTAATTAAAAATACTATAAATAAAATCTAAAAATTAATCAATAATAAATTATTATAAGTCATTATTTTAATATTAATTCTTTTATAATTGATATTTACACTTATATTCACAATAAAAAAAATATTTGTAATAAAAAATTATAGAAAATTGTATTTATTAAGTATAAAACAAATTTTTATTGGAAGTCCACCAAGATATCAAATAAATAAATTCAAAAATGTATAATATGAAGGCTAGGTAGAATCAACTATCGTCAACACAAATAAGTGATATGTTTCTTTTATTTTTTTCTTGATGTCTTTTTTAGGTGAATTTACCTTTACTGGAATAAATAAAATTTTCTTACTCGACAACTTATTTTTTAGAACAAAAAAAAATTACATATAACCAAATTCGGACATACATATAAAAAATTTAAAATCCATTTTATAGACTTTAATTTTCAAAAGTGGTAGAATTCAAATATCAATTTATAGTGAAAAATATAATGATAAAAAATAGACAAATATGTTCTTATGTATAAAAAGGAACTTATACCGAAATCAAATAAAATATTGATTACATTTGATTTAATTATATTATAATTTATCGATGATATATTATATTTATATAAAATGAAATAAAAAATAGATTGTTACTTCTAAATTTCATGATTTTATAAAATGAAATTACAATTTTTCAAAAAGAAACACTATTTTTCACTTTTCTCTCAAAAATATTTATTTCTTGAAATATTCCAAAAATTCATCCTAACTCAACTATGAAGTGAAAATTTAAAAATTGATTTCAATTTTATTAAAAAAATTGTTAATGTTTTTATAACTTATTTATAATAATTTTTTACAAAATGAAATAAAAATGAATTTTAAAAAAATGTTTTTTATGTACAAAATGACGTTATTCTCATTCCACTAATAATAGAAATTATTAAATGATTTTTAATTAATTAAATTTGATATATAGTATATTTATTTCATTATAATCATTAATTAGTAGGGATAAACTAATTCTATCAAGATAAAAAATCATTACAGTCCTGAAAATAGATTTATGGAAAACAACTATTTTTCCCTCAAAAGAGTTTATAATTATTTATAACTATTTTTTAATCAATACACGAATGATTTTTTATTTTATTAAGGATGGAAATTCTTCATATATTCTAAAATACAATTATTCTTATTCAAACTTTCAAAATCATTGACTATTTAAAAACCATCGTAATTAAATAATAATATTTTGTAGTATATTGTGGTTTGATTTGTATCAGTGGTGCCGATTCTACACCCAATTAAAAATATTTTTAAAAGGAAATAAATTATAAGAGGTTGTGGTGTTATATTTTAGTGATTTGTATAATGTACATCAAGAGATAAAAATGTTCCCAAAGCTATATTAATTATTATCTACCACCTATATAATGAACCTATTTATTTATAGGGTTATAATACTGCTTTTACTGGGAAATAAGATTATTTATTGTTGACTTTTATTTAAAATATTTTTCTTAATTATGGTTTATTTATTTAATATTTTATTAAAATGTTTCTAGGTCATATATACATTCATCATTCTCAATATTTAGTTTTGAAAAACATGTGAACTCTAGAATATAGGTGGTTAAAAATTTTAAATGGGTGGTTTATTTGATATACAATAAAAAATGAGCTATTTGATGTTGTGTGGTTTAAGCTATTAATGTGATTCTAATTAATTAAAACATCTGATAAAATATTTCTCTTTGGTTACTGCATTAACATAAATATCATATTAATATGTATAATTGATTTGAACTCAAACCATTAGTAAATGTTTGGGTTATGGTGATTTGGTGGATATTAGATATGATAATTCCTTCCCTAGATGAGTTATAATTTTATATATTTAGTTTCTAATGAGTGGGGATGCATATTTATATGTTGGGTAACATTCCTATGGGAGTTTATTTTAGGAGTTTATTTGTTTTATAAAATTTCAATGTCATTTTAAATTATTTCTAATTCAATGGTCCAATATTTCCAAATTATAGAACCTTGATAGTGTTCTATATAATAGAAATTTTATTGAATTTAGAATGAACATAAGGTAGCTTCATTTTTTAAGGGTAGATAATCTATGAATTATTTTGACGTTTCCTCTATGGTTTAGGGATATGCAGTGCTCAGAGCTAGGGTATTGAAAGTATTAGGAGTGAGAGGTGGAGTAACAAAATATAATGTAATTATAAATTTGATTAATAGGGAATTTTATATTCATAATCCTTCAATATTACTAGGAGATATAATATCATACTATTATAGGGGTTTCATTGATAGGTTTTAGGGAATCATTAATCTAGTTGATAATATTGATGATAAGTGAGTGATGTTAACTACACTAAAGATTCAGGGAATAAAAATGTCATAGTTGGGTTTTATAGTTCAAATGAAAATGAATGTGGGACTGACATGGGAGGTTTTCTAAAATCTATTTCTTATGTATTTTTTTCTACAGAATGATAATATAGTTTTTGAATAACTGTTCATAGAGATTCATTAGGGAATACTCTCAATGACCAACTATGTCATATATTTCTCTGAGTATCTCCAATTCATAACATTACTATCATGGAATGTGTCATAGAGGAACCATAATTTCAACAAAGTCAAATGAACACATCCTACAAAATAATTAATTATGTTTATATTTTAAATCCATTAAAATGCTATTAAAAGGGATATCATTACTATGTTGGGAATTCTTGAAGGTAGAATAGTGGTTATACTTCGCTATTTTACAATTACCATTGCCATACCTCCATGTATAAAGAGTATTAGTGATGTTTATGATTATTAGGTTTATGAAAGATAGTGTAACACCATGATATTTTATGATATATTTATCTTTTGTAATTTGATTTTTGTATGATAGCATTCTTTATAAGAAACATTGAGTTAAAAAGATATATGATATACTATTGAATTATTATTATTTAATTTTGTAGATAACACATACATATTATATGTATTATTGAATGGAACTAACTAAATAATTAATTTTTTTTACCACATAGGTATAATTAATACATAGGTTATCTATCATATAAGAAATAAAAAGTATTTATTTTGAAGGTACATGTAATGTGTTTTTATATTATGAAATTAAATTAATTACAATTTATATTTATTTTATGGAAATTTATAGATTAATTTAAAAAATAAAAAAAATTTACATTCATGCAGTATCTTTAACATGGAATAGAATAAAGGTAAGCCTAAATAAAACATCAATTTTTAATAAATTTTTTTATGGTTTTTGAATAGATATATGAAAATTATTTTATTATACATATAGAGATTTAATTTTATAAAATATATTTCAAATATTGAATCATCATAATCAATATTATATAATAATTTAAACTTCATTTTTGGAAATTTATCAACAGTAACAAGAGTAAAAAATTTATTATTATGGTAATGGTTAAAAGGGGAGAAAAATTGTTTGATCTATATAAATAAATATTAAAATGTAATAAAAACGTGTTTAAAATCCATTTTTTTGTCATATATAGAACATATATCATATAAAATTTTAATATGAGTAATTTTGGATCCATTTTTCGGATTAAAACATTAATGTATTTTAATCTTTTCAAAAATTATAAGTATGACCTCACCCTCCATTATGAAAGGGAACCAACTATCTTCTCTTCCATACCCATAAAGATACTCTTTTAGGTCTAATAATGACCAAATTAATTTTTGATAGTCTCTAGACACATCCTATAGGTATTTTTATCAAAATACCATCCTTTCATGTATTTATGTTTAATCTAAAAGAGGTTTCTTAACGATGTGGTGAAACTATTAACATAGTACATTGATTTTTATTTCTTCTTATAACTCATAGAAATATATGGCCACCATTATAGAATAATTAATTAAGTATATTTAATATATAAATTATTTATTATTATTATGAAGAAATCATATTCCAACTACATTATATCAAATGAGAAAGGAAGGTATCGTTTGTGCGTACGTGTGCATTACTGCCTCCATATAGCGATTTTATTCATTTTCCTTCACCATCATTCATGGATGGTTTTTAGGATAGATTTATTGTCTATATATAATATTTATAACATCAATATAATATATTAGTTATAATATCATATCTACCTTTTTACCTCTCCATTCGTTGGAAAAAGATAATGTCGCTTGTGTGTTTGTGTAAACAACCACCTCTATGAAGCAATGTGATTTGTTCTATATTTTTGTTGTACCAGGTGGCTTATAAGGTTAAAATTAATCAATATATATGATATTTATTAAATAATAATAACCCTATAATGGTGAATATTTATTTACCATTATTTCATTACAACTATAAAAAAGATAACGTACTACCCGTGCATACACATAGATTACCATCTCCATGAGGTGATGTAAATCATTTTTAATCAAATAATTATATGAATTATTATAAAAATATTTTTAATGATTAAATATGAATCATGATTATGATTCTGTATATGATGAAACCATGACCATGGTTCATGTACTAGAACCATCAAATCGAAACATACATTGAAATTGGACCAGTATTCACTCAAATGTCCATTTTTGTGAAGAAATTGATAATATAAAGATAATTAGATATTATATAAGAATGATGAAATTTATTTTATGTATTAATATGGTTTCATAATATATGTAAAATATAAATAAAAATACTATACATAATATCTTTAACTGTGTGAAGAAACACCTGACTTGAGGTGATAGTTTATGTTCCAATCTCATTTCCTTTCAGGATTGCCTATGTTAAATTTATATTTAGTGAAATTTTAGTGATATTATCATTTAAATCTTATATATTTTCTTCTAATATTATTATTCTTTTAATTTTATCTATTAATTCTATTTTTATCAATTTTAAATACACAATATCCTTTTAGATGTTTCTAAATGATGTCAACCTTAGTTTCTCTTTTGTCCTCAAACTTTTTCATACATTTCCATACTCATTAAAATTTATTTTTGAAAATAATTACTTATAAATTAATTTTTTTAAAAATTAAAAAACCACTACAATTGAATTTGTTTAATAATTTTGAAACATTATTCATTCTAAAGGGTTTCCAAATAAGTCATATTTTCACTATTAGTAAAAGAGTGAAGGTAATGTTTCCTTTTAACATATATAGTATGAAAAATTTATCTAACCATCATGACTATTATTATTAATGAATATTGCATTTCATGTCCCCATTGTTGTTTTCAGAGAAAATTGTTTTCAAAATATTTTGTGGCTTTTTAGATAATATTATATCAAAATAAAAGTTCATTTTTTTCATGTCTTAAAAGAATGGTTTTAATGTTATTGCAAATATATTTTCCATATATTTCATCATCCAATAACATTATTGTTATTCCATAAGTATATGATCTTAGGATACTATCCACTTAATTTCTCTAGTTAGATTATGATTATTGTGATTAAGTTAGATTCTATGAAACCTATTTCCTTCTAATTGGTTAATTGAGTTATGGAGAATCCTATATAAAACTAAATTAGTCCCCATAGGTTATCCAATAATACAGTGTTGAAAATATTATGAAATCAATTTCCTTTAAAATGATAATGATTGTATGATACTATGATATTTTAAATATTTTATGATCTTATGGTACAATTCAACATTGTTTTAATTCTATTACTTATGGGCCCAAAATTATATAGTCCTCCAATGAAATGTGTAATTATATTAATATTATGATATAAAAATGATTGGAATGGGGAGTTGAACTAGTTCATTATGTAACTATTTCAATTAATGTAGTTTTGGGAGTGAACATTTACTAAGGAAATGATGCAATGGGGATTGATTTGTAACCACTATGATAGTTTTAGAAATTATCCATGTCCAAAAATGAATATATATACTTATTTTTATTCAAAAATAATATTTATTGTGATTATAATATATTCTCATGGATCATGATTGATTATTGATGATTTTGAACTCTTCGTTTCAAGCTCAATAATAATGAAAAAAATCTTATTTCATGATTTTGTATTAATGATTATTGAAGGATTGTGTTTGGTATTATTAATTTATGTTCATGTTATCATACTATTATTACCATATTATTCTATCTTGTGATCAATTATTGATATATTATATGTTTACACTTACTAATATTTAGATCTCACCATTTCTTATGTTTCAATTCCTATGTTTACAAATAAAGGTTTAATGTAAGGTATGACTAATAAGTGTACCATGAGAAAAGAATTTTGTTGTATGCATTGAACACCTTTCATGAAATAAGAATATTATGTATATATTATCCATATACCGTAAACCTTTATGGTTCTCATGATTTATACTGTTAAATATATTGAATATTCATCTAAAAGGAAATATTATTTTTCTTTGAAATGTTTGTGATACCCTTCTTATTATTATAGAGTGTTTGGTTATTTTTAGATATTTAGATTATAGAACATTATTTGACAACAAAGTGATAGGTCAAATATAGGATAATATCCTAATTCATTGTTAATGTAGAGATTATGTGGTTATAAATGAAAATATATTGCTTTCTAGATACTATAATGATTGTATGGTTTTGAAATATTTACACCTAGGGATAAAAAAACTCGAAAAGAGATGGATTCAGTATTAAATCAATCATAAATGGTGCACTATGATTGATCCTAGGACAGTACACCATTCTAGATACTCCTAATGGATATTATTGGTTTATTTATAAATTTATATATTAATTATTATGAAATATTTTAATTGATGATTTCCATGAATGAATTTTGTTAAACCTATGGGTAAATAGATTGAAAATAATGTTTCCTGATTTAGATATCCTATGTATAATTTTTCATTATTACATGATGAATCTATATTATTATTTTTTCTCAGAACATGGTATTTGGTATTACTCAATGGTTGGACCTAGGAGTAATCATGTTAATATTGAATTTGATTGAAAATTAAATGAACAACCATATAAGAAAAAATGAAATGGGAGATGGTATGAAACATTGTGTTCATATTATCACCAAAATATCTTAATATATGAATATTAACATGATTGATACTTAAATCTTTAATGGAAAAAGAATGCGCAGATAATTATTGAGTCTTTTATGTAGAAACATCCACCTTCTTTTAATGGTTCATCTGATCAAATTATTGTTGAGTAATGGATTAATGATATAGAGTATATTATCTATTTTCTAATTCCCAGACCCTGAGAATGTTATTTTGGTTATGTATAATTTGAAAGGTGATGTTTATCAATGGTGAAATATTATCAAGAATTCAAGGAAAATTAAAAAAAATTAAATTATTGATATGGGAAGAGATGTAAAATCTACTTCAGATATGTTTTTTTATTTAAATGTTCACATAAAATTGAAATTAATTTTAGGAACTAAAAGTGATTTTCAATTAATCCATTATTACTGATGAGGAAAATTTCATTTTACATTAAAGGTTCACTTTGGGTTTTATCGTCAACCCTAACATAATAAATAGATTTTTTCATCCGTTTCTTGAGATCATATCCCAAAAAGATTTTTCTATAGAATTTGATAGTTTTGAGGAAGTATTAAAGGATGATATTACATATAGAATCTATTAAATTTTTAACTAAGTAAAATAATGCCCTTAAGAAAAATAAAATCAATTTTTATAATGTGTAAATTCAGTTATATAAAAAATGAAATATCTCAACTGAATAGTCAACCAATACTTAAAATCTATAATTTCAATGAAAATAGAAATTATTCCAATTACATCATGAATAAAAGGGTTAATTATAATAATCGGGTTTACGAACCTATTTAGAATAGAGGATGGGAAAATTTCACATTGAATCCAATCTATAATTAAAATGTTTTATTACATTATGGATCCATACATTCTTTTATATCTGATGAATTTTATGATGTTATCGCATAACCAACTCAATGATTAATGTTTAGATTATATTAAAAAACATAATGATATGATTATAACAAAAAAAGATTATAGCTCTTTTTTAATAAAAGTGTGAGGGAATATGATTCCACTATAATTGTTTACATCCCTCTCATTGAAATCGATTCAATTTCCAACATGAATTGGATATCTCTATATGGAGACCATATCAATTTCTGAGGGAGTGATTTTACATTTTATATTCCAAATAACCCTATGATAAAATTTTAGTTAAATAATGAATTTATGTGACTCCCCAAACAACAATGGTATGTTTCCCTTTGAATAAACCAGTAGCTTGCGTTGTACACAACTTGGAGTTTTAACACACCATGACTAATCTAACTAGTTGTTAGGAATAGTATTCACAACTATTATAAATTTTATAAATTTTATTTTTCAATATTGACTTTAATTTTGAATTCGGAATATCGACATTATATTTGAGTTAATTTTTTTTATTTTTTCGAAAACTATAAATTCATTGATGAATAGTGAAAAAGACTGTGTAATTGTTTTAAACCGACATTTTATGTAAATAATTATTTATTTTATTTAAATATATTTTAATTCCAAATAGATATATAATACTAATATATGTTCAATGTAATTTAATGAAGTATTTTTTTAATAAAATTGGATGTATAAATTTTGTAATTTAACTATTTACCATCTTTTACCCACCATCTAGGAACATTTACAAATTTGCATAAAACATGATTTTACCACTTTAGTGAGTTGAATTTATAAAATATGAGAGTAATTATTGACATCAATAAGAAAAATTTAGTTCAATTAGATGGAAATAATTTTTTTTGTGAATAGTATATTTTGACTTCTATTTACCACTATTAAAATAAAATAGGGTAATTAAGGGTGAAAATGATATTGTAATTACCCTAAAACATGACCTAATTCTATTTTATAAGTTTAATTAGACCAAAAACCACCTTAGAAATAAAATATGATCCTTTTGGTTCACTTTTATTAGATTAGGAAATTTGCAATTATTTTATTTAAAGAAGAGTTAAAAGTGTTAAATTCAATGTTTAATAACTAAACAATTTTTAATATAGGGTTAAAACGAATATAAATTTGACTATAAATATTGATTAGAAGGATAAATAGATTTTCTAAATAATGGTATTTTCTTTATAATTTTCTGACATTAAATATTGTAATTTATTTATGACACAATGATGATGTAGTAATTATCTTAATTATCAAATATTAAAATAATTGATATTATGAATATCCAAATAAAGGTACATAAAACCTATAATATAAAAATACATAGAGACGTGGATTACATAAAATTATTTTTGGGGATATATATGGTTACATAATCCATTATTGTTATGGATATGATGTATTTTATTTTCTCTTGATAGTTTATTGTAATTTTATAAACCATATAATATAAAAATACATAGAGACGTGGTAAATATCAAACTATTTATCTAAGATTTAAATCTAAAATATATGGTTAATTTGTTAATGTAAACCTATTTAAAAGAAATTAGTTGAGAGTTTTTCAACCCATCCTTACCTTAGCCCTGAAATAAATCATTTTGGAGCCAATAGAAATGAAATATAATTTTATTATAAAATAATATTTCAAGCATTTCCTAAAGTGACCCTCACCTCTTTTATAAAAGGGTACTTCCTCTTCACTTAATTAAACACTTGAAAAGTCATTTGGCTCGCCCAACCCCTACCAAAATATCCTCCCAACATCCCTCACTTCACCCTAGGGGCCATACATTGATCAGAAATGCATCCTAAGGATCCCTTTTTCTCAACACCAAAGAAAACATCCAAAAAAGAGATAATAAGTTCACCACCCTCTTTCATGTTCTTTTCTTCTTCTACATAGTATTTCATTGTTGCTTCTATTCCAAAAAATAGCTCCAGTTACTTCTACATACTAGGAAATTATTAAAAATATGGTACAACCATAATTTTGATACTATCCATCATATAAATGACAAAGTCATCATACGTTCGTACGTACGGCTTACCATCTCTACATCAGGGTGTAGTTTTTTATTGAAACAACTCATTATTTGGATGGGTACAATAATGAGTATAAGTGATGTAAATAATTACTACAACATGTTTATGACTCATTATATATGATATACCTATAAATTACATATAACTTCTCTATCAATAAAAATATATTGTCGCTCGTACGTACGTACGGATTACCATCTCCACGAACGTGATGAGATTCATTCCCCATCATAATCATTCAAGAATAATTTTATTTTAAAATTAAAAATAATAATTATGTACATAATATCATTCTGTATATAAATCAAATACGTCCTATTCATAACAAAAATGGCATACGTAACCATGTATATAAAGGAAAACAAATCAATTAACTCCCAAAACGATGATACTATTGAAATATTATTAACAAAGCAATATCAGAGAATCATATATGATATCCTATTTATGTATATAGTTCTTGTATAATTTAATAACAATTTTTAAACTATTATACATGAGGTTAACATACCATCAACTGAGTAAAAGTATAAGGTACGGGTTAATTCAACAATATCTTCATTATATAAGGTTGTATATACGTGAATATCTACTGGGACCTCTTTATCAACCACATCAGTGTTTCTTAAAAATAAATTTCAAAACATTTTTTCTATTTCCTAGACTATGGGTTAAATTCAATTATACTCTTTTTTACTTTTTATTAAATTTTTATAAAGGAATCATTATGTCATTTTCCAAACAAGTACATTCATGAACATTTTGAAAAAATTAAGGAAAGAGTGTTTTTTAACTTATACGGCGGGTGTAGATATTTTCCACTGTTATAACACCATAGAAGCATCCCTTACAAGATTATAAGAATATAAATGTTTTTTTATAATTACATGACATCAAATTTAATTCAAAATTGAAAGAGGTATCTCTCTCAAAATGTTTTCATTTCGTCTATGTCAACATCCTTTGATGGATTTTAAACTTGTTTGAAGATGATTTATTTTGATACAAATCTTCTATATTTTATTGACAGTTTTGTGTTATATTTGACTATGGATGTGTTATTTTTATACCATTCCGGGTTTATTGTAAAAGTATTGACATTTCGTATTGTCATTTCAATACGAATGTTTATGATATGTTTGAACCTTTTTATACGATGAATGTATTGGACTTAGTAAATGACGAGTGGATCATACTATAGCTCCTTGGTGCATCGGTAGGTCTTATGAGATAACTAGACATTGAATTGGCCGAGGCCTTTCCCAATTTTGATATATTTTTTTGGATGAGGCCTTAATCATTTTTAGAATTCTTTTTCGAGGCCTTGAAAAAATGTTTCAGAATGTTCCTCATTATACCATCCCTCATTATAAAAATTTTATTTAGGGTTCATGTTTCCATTACACTAGTATAATACCAATGAATATGTGTTAATATGTAATTATTTACTCAACTCATATTCCTTCAAAAAATTGATCATGTTTATTATTTGTAAAGTCACGTGTTTTCAATTAATCACCATGCCTAATGTTTAGGTTATCTTCCGCTATATTGATTACCTTTACGGAGTGTTTGAGCTCACCCCTTTAATGGGTTTCATGTTTCCTAGGATATGGAGAAGTTATTTATGAGAGACTTGCAAGCATAATCTATGAGTCTTGGATGTTTCTAATGGAATAAATGAGTGTTTTATTTCTTTTCATGTTGTAATGTTAAACTTATGTATTTATCTTGTTACCAATAATACTAAATCGATTTGTCTTTTGAGACATGATTCATTGTATCATTCCAATGTGAAGTTATAAATCACCAAATCTGGGTAACTAGTGTAAGGGTGTACACGTTGGTATCAGAGGAAGGTTAGTACAATCTTTCGAAACCAGATTTAGATAAACTCTTATTAGAGAACATTTCCATAAGATGGACTATGTAGAATAGTGTAGAAGAACATCCTAGAATTTTTGTAATTTGTAAATTTTTTTTAATTTCCACCAAATGCATCCATGTATGGATACAACCAGGTAGAAGTGTCTCTGACACAAATGTTCCTAGGAGTGAAAACTTTGACAAAGTGTTTTGGGAATGACCATAGGTATGCTGGTACACGGAAACATGCCTTGCTGCACTCTTGGTTACGAAACTCCTAGGGGATATTCTTTGGAAAATTTACATTTTCATTACAGAACATTATGAAGGATTTATGAGTTAATACCTCCTCAATGATTTTTTTTTCTGA
Source organism: Viscum album (assembly GCA_963277665.1). Classification (NCBI taxonomy): domain Eukaryota; kingdom Viridiplantae; phylum Streptophyta; class Magnoliopsida; order Santalales; family Viscaceae; genus Viscum; species Viscum album. The sequence goes on along the minus strand of OY728132.1, from coordinate 1,377,118,989 downwards.
TTATGGATTCTATCCATAAACTGCTCAATTTATGTTAAGTGTTTTAGAAGTATGGAATTTTTTTTTAATTCATAAACTAGTCTAGTGTATGCCATTTTTTAGAATTGGTGCATTGTGGAAGGACTGTAAATTGTATAAAAGCACTTAATCTATGTAGGGATTTTCCTCCTACTCAAGATAATTATAGTGGTGATGGTTATGAAACTGGTGCTGATCAGCTTATCACCATACTAGGACAACTCACTCAGGTTATTAATATTAACATTAATTGTATGGAGCACCCTGATCCACAATGCGGAGGATCAATGTTACAACACTTCATGAGGAAACAACCACCAACATTCAATGGGAGTAAAAATATATTGGTAGCTGAGCAATGGATATGTTCCTTAGAAAAAATATTTCAATATTTGGGGAGTAGAAAAAGGGGAAAAGTTTTCATGGAAGTTTATTACCTTACGGAAGATTTAGATCAATGATATTCATTAATTCAAAACACAAATGAAGATGAAGAAGTATCGAAAATTGAATGGAGGGAGGTTAAAGTGATTTTTTAGAAAAATACATTTCTCGTGATCATCGATCAGATATGGAAAAAATTTATGAGTTTGAGGAAGACTGAGGATGAGAATTTTGCAAAGTATGAGGCTAACTTTACAAGGTTAGCACAACATGCAGCAGATTATATACGCGACCCAAGGAGTAAGATTGATCGATTCATTGATAGGTTGAGACCATCTATCCGTCAAGAATTGTCTCACAATCCTTCTCATCGTACAACGATATTGTCTCTTGTCCTTTCAAGATATAAAATGAATTCTCTAAGTCATGCGAATTTAATGCAATGAAAAATAAGAATAGATCTGATGAACACTCTGGGAAAGGAAATAAGGAAACAGGGAAGAAGGGAAGAGTTGAATTTCTACCCTATGATAATTGTGGAAGGAATCACCCTGGTGCCTATATAAATGGAAAAAGAGTATGCTACAAATGTGGACAGAAAGACCATATTACTGGTGATTGTAAGGGAAAGAAAGAAGATACCAATGTTTAATGCTACAATTACATGGAGATCAGACATTTTGAATATGAATTTCCAAAGCACCCAGGAAACTAACCTCAGAAAACGCTAAGGGAGAAAGACCAAGCTTATGCAATCACTACTGCTGAGGTTGAAGCTCCGAAAGACATGGAGGTTGGAAATTTAATGGTTTCCTCAAGTTTATCCAATGATTTATTTTATTTTTAATCATTTCTTTGTTTCATATCTTCCCAGTTTTCTAAGAAAATAAGATATTATCAATTTCACTTACCAATGGAGTTGTTAGTCAAAACCAATAAGTGAAGTATCATTGCAAGAATTTTTTTTGAATTAGATCTCATTAGTGCATATAAATATTCTTTATCTGCTGATCTAATTTTTATACCCATGATTTTATTTGATATAATCCTCGGTATGGATTGGCTTTCAGACCATGATACGAAAATTTATTGTATGAATAATGAGGTTACAATTTTAAATGATGATATGGAGTACCATATCTTTAGAGTGGAAACATCACCATCTGATTATTATCTATAACCACCCCCAGTTTCTATACTAAATTCAATTATTTGAGAGGAATAGAATGAAATAACTGTGGGTGAGGAAAGAAATGTAAAAATAGAGGACAATCCTATTGTGCAAGAATGTGTTAATGTGTTTCCAGAGGATTTACCTAGACATCCTATAGAACCATAAATTGAGTTTTCTATTGATGTAATTCCTGATTCATGGACCATATTGAAGAACCCTTATAAAATGGACAGTAGGGAATTATTGGAACTAAAGAAACAACTAGAGGAATTGAGTAACAATGGATTTATTCGCCCTAGTTTTTCTCTATGGGGAGCCACTTTCCTTTTTTAAGAAGAAAGATGGATCGATGAGGATGTGCAATGACTACAGGGAGATCAATGTTATAACAGTAAAGAACCAGTATCCCCTACATCATATAGATGATTTATTCGACCATCTCAATAGAGATCAATATTTTTAAAAGGTTGAACTTTGATCTGGATATTATCAGTTGTGTGTGAAGAATGAATACATTCAGAAAACATCATTTGGAACCAGGTATGGGCATTACGAGTTAACAGTAATGCCTTTTGGATTGGCTAATTCACTCTTTGTCTTCATTGATCTAATAAATAGATTTTAAGGGAATATCATGATGACATTGTAGTGGTATTTATTGATGATATCTTGGTATACTTAAAAAGCTGTGATGATCATGAAAATAACTTTCACACTATTCTAAAATCCCTTGGAAGAAATGAATTATATGGGAAGTTTAGTAAGTCTGAATTCTGGATTCAAGAGATTTATTTTCATGGCCATATTGTCTCTAAGGATGGAATCTTTATTGATCCTTCAAATACCAAGGAAATCCCAAAATTTCCAGCAAAGATGAGTATAACTGAGGTACACAGTTTTATTGGTCTAGCAGGTTATAATCGACGTTTCGTCCAGAATTTTGCATAGTTGGATAAACCATTAATGAAGCTGACACATAAAGGGGTTAAATTTTTTAGACAAAAGAGTGTGATGAATTTTCTGAAAAACTGAAGAAAAGATTAGTCAATGCTCCTAAATTGACACTACCATTGGGTAATGATGGGTTTGTTATTTATATATATACTTAAAACAAAGGTCTTGGTTGGGTCCTTATGCAGAATGATAGAGTTATTTATTGTACATCACGACATCTAAAAATTCATGACCAAAACTATCCAACTCGTGATATTGAGTTAGAAGCTGTAATCATTGTTCTCAAGATACGGATACAATGTCTTTATGGTAAAAATGTGATATTTATACTGATCACGAGAGTTTGAAGTATATTCTCTCAGAAAAATAACTCAATGTGAGGTAAACTATATGTCCTGAACTACTAATGGATTATGATTGCACTATACACTACCACATGGAGAAGGGAAATAAGGCGATCTATCCTTTGAGAAAAAAGGATCTTGGAGTATTGAACCAAATGAGAGTTAAAATGGATCTTATTTTCATGGATCTAGTAAAGATGGATATGGGAATAATAATAGAAGGTGATTCATCAATACTTTTTCAAATGGTTTCTAAACAATATTTACTAGAAAGGATAAAAGGTTCTCAGAATGATGATGAGGAGTTTCAAAAAAAGATTAAGGCTGTGAATTATGGGAGATTGAGTGACATAATATGTACAGATAGAATTTTGAAATTTGAGAAGAGGATTTCTGTTCCCAATATACCAAATCTAAAAAGAGAATTGTTGGATGCTTCCCATAGCTCTAATTTCTCTACACACCATCATATCACCAAGATGTATAGATATTTGAAAGAACTTTTCTTGTGGGATACCATGAAGAGGTAGATTGCTAAATATGTGTCAAGATGTATGGTTTGTTAACAAGTGAATGTTGGATGGAAACTACCTATATGATTCATGAAACCTCTTCCCATTCTTGAGTGGAAATGGGATAATATTATGATGGCCTTTGTCATGGGGCTACCAAAGACTCATGGAAGGAATGATGAAATATGTGTCATTGTTGATCATATTACCAAGTCAACAAATTTTCATTCTATAAGAGAATATTTACCACTTGAACATTTAAAAATACTATATATTAATGATTTTTTAAGACTTTATGGAGTACCCCTATCGATTGTTTATGATTGTGATCCCTATTTTACATCAAGATTATTGAGAAGTCATCAAAATGCCTTAGATACTGAACTTTGTTTGATCACTGTCTACCACCCTCAAAATGATGGTCAATCAGAATAGACTATTCGAACCTTAGAATACATGTTGAGATCTTTCTAACTTGACATTAATGAAATTTGGGATCATTGTTTGCATCAAGTAGAATTTTCCTATAATAATAGCTTCCATTCATGTATTTAGATGGCACCATATGAATCCTTATATGGAAAGAGATGTCTCACACTAACATGATGTGATGATGTTGGTGAAAGAAAACTCATAGGCCCCAAACTTGTTTTAAAAATAATGGAAAAGGTGAAGACTATCTAAACCCACATAAAAGCATCACAAATTAAGAAAAAGAGCTATGCTGATAACCAAAGGAAGGATTTTTAATTTCAAGTTAGAGAACATGTTTTCATGAAGGTATCTCCATGGAATGGTGTTATACGTTTTGGTAAAAAGTGTAAATTGAGTCCTGGGTACATCATAATTTTCTAAATTCTAGAACAAATTGGAGTTGTATCTTATCATTTGGAAATGCCTCCATGTCTCTCCCAAGTTCAACATGTGTTCCATGTATCACTGTTGAGAAAATACATGCCTGGCATAATGCATGTACTCACCTATGAAAAATTAGATGTAGAACCCAATATGTCTAATTTTGAAGAGGCTATTTGGATTTTTGATACCAGAGAACTAGTGTTGAGAAACCGGATGACTCATCTGGTGAAGGTTCTATAGGGAAATCATAAGATGGAAGAGGAAACTTGGGAACCCGAGAAACTTATAATGAAGAACCACCCAAATATTTTTATGCAGTAATATTATAGAAATTTAGATGATGAAATTATTTTAAATAGGGGAGAATGTAACACCCCAATCTTCCATGGTACGTTTCCCTTAGAATAATGCAGTAGCTTGCGTTGCACACAACTTGGAGTTTTAACACACCATGACCAATAGAACTAGCCGTTATTAATTGTAATACCCACTTTTTGAAATTTTACATATTTAATTTTTCAATATAGAGTTCATTTTCGAATTCAGAATACCAAAATTTTCTTAGGGTGATTTTTTTTATTTTTCTGGAAACATTCTATTTTGACGAATAGTGAAAAACACTGCATTATTGTTTAAAACAAGATTTTTATTTAAATAATTATTTATTTTATTTAAATTTATTTTAAGTAAAAATATATATATAATACCCATATAAGTGCAATGTAATTCATTGGAATCATTTTATAATAAAATTATATTTATAATTTTTTATTGAACTTATTAACGTCTTTTACCCACCTTCTAGGAGAATTTACAAATTTGCATAAAACCTAATTTTACCACTTCTATGAGTTGAATTTAAATAATTTGAGAGACATGATAGAAATTAGTAATTTAAATTTTGTTCAATAAGATGAAAATTATTTTTGGGTGAATAGTTACTTTTGACTTTTATTTGCCACGGTTAAAAGAAAATATGGTAATTAATGGTAAAAAAGATATTATAAATAACCTAAAATATGTCCAAATTCTACAGGATAAGTTTGATTCGACCAAATAAAACATTAGGAATAAAATATGATCCTTTTGGCACACTTGGAATATATTTGTAAATTTATAATTATTTTATTCAAAGAAGAGTAAAATTAGTTAAATTCAATGTTTATAACTAAACCATTTTTAATATAGGTCTACAAATCAATATAATTTTGACTATAAATATTTATTATAAATCTAAAAATATTTCAAACATAATGGTAATTTATTTATAATTTTTGACATTAAATAATATCATTTATTTATAACACAATGATGAGGCAGTCAGTACCTTAATAATGAATTATTAAAATAATTGATATTAAAAATATCCAAATAAAAGTAAATTGAGAGTTATGATGAATTGAACTAATTTTATAGGTTAATATGAAATGTTAGGGTTGATAAAATAAATTTTATTCTAAGTAAAAAAGTTTTAATGGCTTTCAAAAAAATCAAATACTAAATAGTGTCAAAATTGACATAATTGAGTTTTTAAAACAAATACTATATTATTAATTGATATAGTACTGCTAAAATTCAAAGGTTTGGCAAAAAGACTTAGATAAGGTTATATATATCAATAATGAACCACTTGAGGTTTTCTTGGAAGTTTATAGTATTTTTATTAACCATATAATATAAAAATACAAATAGGAAAGGTAAATGTCAAACTATATAGCTAAGAAATAAATCTAAAAGTTAGTGTTAATTTGGTGACCTAAACCTGTCTGAAACATATTGGTTGTGAGGTTTTCAACCCATACCAACCTTATCCACGAAATAAATTATTTTTCATCCTTTAGAAAACGAAAATTATTTTATTATAAAATAATATTTCAAGCTTTTCTTAATGTGACCCCCACCTCTCTAATAAACAGGTACTTCCCCTTATCTTAATTTTACACATCCAAATCCATTTTTCTCGCCCAAAACCTACACAAATCTCTTTCCAAAATCCCTCACTTCATATTAGTGTCCTTAAATTGATAATTATGGAAACCTGATGAGCCCTTTTGATAAACTCAGAAGGAAACACCCGAAGAAGAGGTAATAATTTCACCACCCTCTTTCAAGTTCTTTTCTTCTTCAACTTCATCTTTCTTTGTTGTTTCCATACTAAAATAAAGACTCTAGTAACTTCTATATACTATTATGTTATTATAAATATTTTACAACCATATAATTTATTATCTCCATCCTATAATTACAATGTCACCATACATGCATACGTAAGGCTTACCGTATCCACGTCGTGGTGTAGTTTGTTATTCAAACACTTCATTATTTGGATGGGTATAATAATGAGTATAAATTATGTAAATAATAAATATAACATTTTAATTAATCATGATATATTATATACCATCTAATTACAAATGATTTAACCATCAATATAATGATATTGTCGCTCGTGCGTACGTACGGATTGCCATCTCCACGAAGGTGATGAGATTCATTCCCCATAGGAATCATTCAAGAATAGTTTTCATTTTATGATTAAAAATAATAATTATGAACAAAATATAATTCTGTATATGAATCAATTACATCCTATCTATAAAAAACATGGTTTATGTAACCAAGCATATAAATGAAAAAGAATCTGCTAGCACCCGAAACGATGATACTACTGAAATATTATTAACAAAGCAATATTAGAGGATCATATATGATATCTTATTTATCTATACAGTTCATGTATAATTTAATAACAATGTTTTAACTATTATACATGATGTTAACATACCATCTTCTAAGGAAAAGTACAAGGTAATGGTTAAATCCGCAATCTCTTCATTATCCGGGGTTTTTTATACGTGATTATCTATTGGGACCTCTTTATCATCCACATCCATGTTTTTTATAAATATATTTCAAAAACATTATTACTATTTCATAGGCTATGATTTGAATTCATTTATAACCTTTTTATACTTTTTATAATATTTTAATAATTTAATCTATCTGTCATTTTCCAAAAAAATGACCATTAAGACCCTTTCGACAAATTAATGGAAAAAATGTTTTTTAACTTATATAGTGAGTGTTTATATTTTACACCATTATAACACTTTCAATTCTTAACTTACAAGATTATACGAATATAAATTTTTTCTTCTATAATTACATCACTTCAAAATGATTTCAAAATATGAAAAGATATCTCTCTAAAAATGTTATCATTTCATCTATGTCAACTTCCATTGATTGATTTTAAACATGTTTGAAGTTGATTTATTATGATAAAAATCTTCCATAATGTATTGAAGGTTTTTTGATATATTTGCATGCGGATGTGTTATTTTTATACCATTTATGGTTTATGGTTAAAGTATTGACATTTCATATTCTAGTTTTAATATGACTGTTTATGCTATGTTTTATCCTTTTCACATGATGAATGTATTAGAAATAGTAAGTGATGGGTGGAACCCGCTATTGCTCCCCGGTGCATCGGTAGGTCTCATGAGACAATTATATGTGGAATTTGCTGAGATATTTTCCAAGTTTGATATATGGTTTTGGCCGAGGCCTTAATCATTTTTATATGTCTTGGACGAGGCCTTGACAAAATGTTTCTGAATGTCCCGCATTATACATTCCCTCATTAGGAAAATATTATTGGTAGTTCATGTGGTTGTTCGACTAGTAGAATACCCATGAATATGTTTTATTGTGGCATTATTTACATAACTCATATTCTTACCATAAGTTTTTCATGTTGTTATTTGTAAAGGCATGTGTTTTCAATTTTTCACCATGCCTAATGTTTATGTAATCTTATGCTGTATTGCATAACATTACTGAGTATTTGAGCCAACACCTTTCTTATGTTTTATTTTCCCATTATATGAAGATGTTAGTTATGAGTGACATTCACGAATAATCTATGAGGCTTGTATGTTTCAAATGGAATAAATTAGTGTTGTATTTCATTTCATGTTTTAATGATGAACATATGTATTTATATTGTTTCCAATAATAGTAAACTGATCAGTCTTTCGGGACATGATTATTTGTATCTTGCCAATGTTAGGTAATAAAGCACTAACTATAGGTAACTGGGGTTGGGGAGTTACAATTTGAGCTTCCATTGGTTGGTACTTTCGTTATATTGCTCTTACTTCGTATTAATGAGTGATATTTACCTCAAATGGTTGGTGATAAACTCAAGATCAAATATTTTTCTCTTGTTTTGGATTATTCTATTATATTTCATGAAGACATTCCTTGCCTTTCTGCAAATAGTGAGGTTGAGTTTTTAATATTACTCATAATTTTTTCATTACCTATTTCAAAGGATCCATGTATAATTGCCCAAATTGAGTTATATAAATTTAATAAATAATTATTGGAGAATACGATTATGGAATTAGTATTCTATTGTGCATCATCATGGGGAACAACTATTCTTTTGGTTAATAATAAATATGATCTACCACATAATTACATTTATTGTAGATAATAGAAAATTATCTCTATAAAAAACAAGTGTCCTCTCCCCCATTTTGAAGAATTTTATTACCAACTTTGTAGTGCTCAATACTTTTAAAATATTGACCTTGATTTTTGATATTTTCAATTAATGGTAAATAATGAATATATATCCTATAAAACCATTTTTAAGAGGTATAGTCATTATGAATTTATAGTGATTCCATTTTCAATTACTAGTTCCCTGACTATCTTAATAGATTCGATGAACAAATTCTTTAGAAATTACCTCAATTTTATTTTGGTAGTATTTATAGATGACATTATTATATATCCCAATAAAATTGAAGATCATAAATATCATTGGACTATTTTGATGAATCCACTAAAAAATCGAAATTGTATTCTAAATTTATCAAGTGTGCCTTATTCTAAGAGTAATTTTCATTCCATGGTCATATAATATAAATAAAGGTTATAATATAGGATCCGTATAAAATAGATGTTATTCAAAAATAGACTATACCAACCAATATGATTTACAACCATTGTTTTAATTTGTTATCTAGATGCTATTCGTGATTTTAAAGGCATTTATTGTGGCTATATAATCCAATAATCAAGTTGGCTCAAAAGAAATCCAAATTTATTAGGAATTTGAATGTGAGGGAAATTTCAAGTACCTAAAATGAAGGAATGTTATAAAAACTATTCTTACACTAACCTATAATAGAGATGGGTAAATTATATATATTGATTCATATAATAAGGTACTAAATAAACTCACATGAAAAATGATATATAAAGATATTATGCCTCTTTCTAATATGAAATTTATGAGATAAATATCCAAATCATTATTTCGGGATGGTAGTAGTAATATTTTATTTTCAATTTTTTTTGAATTATCATTTTAGTGAAATATGTGATATATAGAGTGATAATTATTTCTGTATGTATATATTAGTAGATAAATTTTTTAATATTCACCAAATGAGAGTGTTATAATTTATTAATGATAATTAATCCTCAATACACTACCACCCTTGGAAGGTGAAAATTTTTGTTGATGACCTTTGTTAGAAAAGCCATGCTAATTTCTTCATGTTAAGGATTGAAAGTCATCCAATATTTTTGTATATATAGTTATGTATCTTGAAATCATTAGAAAATGGGGAAATTAATAACATTTTTAGATGAACGATTGACCTTCCATCCATATAAAAATTTTAGAGGTGTAGATGGAGGATGTCGATTTATACAAGAAGGTGAGAAATGTTCCTCATTTAACCAATTATTTTAATGGAATTATACGGTTTATGAAATGATTATATGCTTCATAATTACGAATCATAATAAATTAGAAATTGGGAGAATCTCATATTTCATCATTAATTATTAACCCAAAAAGTATGAAGATGTATAGATTTATAAAAGACTATTTATACTTGGATTACATGTAAATGGATGTTACAGTGTATATATTATAGTGTGTTTTTTGTAATAATTTTAAGATTAAAGAAATTTATTCTGAGTAAATGATTCAACAATTACAGTACTATAATAGAAATTGGAAAACAATACCATGTATATTGTAGTAAGACTCCCAAAACTATACAAATGGATCAATTATTTTTGTGATGTAGTTGATTAGATTATTAAATAAACACATTTGAATACCATTAAGAAATTTTTATATCTTAATTAAATTTTTATAATTTAGTTTAAGGAAGTTGTTAGGTTTCATTAAATACCATATTCAATTGTATCTGATCATAATCTATGTTTTACCTAAAAGATGTAGAGAATTAATTTGATGGAATTAAATATGATGTCAATATTTAAAATTCCATATTATCCTAAAAATTATTGTATATATGAGGGGAAGATTTATAAAATTTGGAAATTATGAGTTCATTTTCTATATATTTTATTATGATTTTGTTATAACACTATTCATTAGATGATTATTCAAATAGAAATAACTTCCACTAGAGCACATAGATAAATCAAAATGAGTCCCTCTATGGAAAGAAGTGGATTACTCCAATTTTATAAGATGAAGTTCACAAAAGAAATATATAAGGATCTAACCATGTTTTGGAAATGAGATAGATGCTTTAATCTATTTAGGATCAAGGAAGTTTAGTTCAAAGTTGATATAATAGATTGGCAGACAAACGTCAGTGGGATCTGGTGTTTGATGTTGTTGACAAGGAATTACTAAAAATATCACCTTTTAATAAAGCTAACATATTTGGAATGAGTGTAAATATAATACCAATATATATTATTTCTCTTTGAAATTATTGATCATATAAATATTTTTTCTTATGTATTGGGTCTTCCAAAAAATCCATCTCATGGGAATGATGTGTTCCATGTATCTCTGCTAAGTAATTACACACTCAATCATTCACATGTGCTTAACTCATAGGTGTTACCAATGAAGAACAAAATTTCTTATGATGAACAATAGGGGGAGATATTAGATCAAAGGGAAAATTTTCTATAAAACCTAACCACTCAACAGTTCAATTTTGTTTGGAAAAAACATAAATTTTAGGACGTCACATGAAATCCTAGAAATATGACGAGGCTGAAGTATCCTTAGTTATATTTATTACATTGGAAAAATATTAAGATTGTAATTTTTATAAGTGTTTTATATTGTATCATCCATATATTTTTGATATATTTACATTTAATAAATATTAATTTATTAATTTATTGCTTTATGTGAAATAATGAGTTTAAATATTACATAATATACAATTATATTATTATTTTTTAATTTTATGGTTTTCACTCATCCATTGGATTGAATGGTATGAATAATAATAAATTAATATTTCAAAATTAATTTTTACACATTTTTAAAGTAAATTCATATTTTTAAATTAGTAATTAATGAAAATAGAAGTATTTGAAGGTGAATTTTTTTTGAGACTTTTATGTGAAAAAAGTGTTTTTATATTAAAAATACATTAATAGAATATGAGATTTTAAAATTCCTATAAAAATAAATACATAGAATCCATCCCCACAACCTTTTGGGTTTTCATTCATGATAATACCATCCACTATGGGATTAATTTTAATTCCAAAGGGTATTTCTCAAATAATAGGTACAACTATTAATCAGGTATTTCTAATTTTATTACTTCTCTTAGCTACTCAAAATCAATGGAATACATAAAAAATTAATTAATTAAAAATGATACATTTATTTATTTTTATAATTAATATGGATAAATATATTTCTACTTACATTCCATAAAATGGAATACTAATGTATCACTTTTTCATACATGTGAACCACTATCTCCGCTAAAATATATGTGAAGATGTGAACTATAACCACCACTAAGTGAAATGATTCATTTTCCATCATCATAATCATGGATTTTAATTATGGGGAATGAAATTTTTATATATATTATTTACAAAATATTTATGGTTCATAAATTTTAAAATATTGTCTGCATTTATACCATTTATTATGTTTTAAAATTATAGAGTCACTGGTGCATATGTGTGGACTACCACCCCCACAAAGCATTGGGAATCACTTTTCATATTGAATTTATATATATTATAATAAGTATATATTTAATGAATATAAATCATATTTATGATATAATACTTATTTACTAAATTTTGAATATTATTGACATTTTTTCTATTATATCCATTTAAAAGTGAAAACATCACACATGGATGTATAAAAATTATAATCTCTTTAAAGTGATATAATTTATTTTCCATCACTATTTTGTATAACTGGTTATCAAAGTATGTATAATGAGTATTTATGACAATTATTTTATAAATAATATTCTATATATGTTTAAACCATGATTATGTTGTAGTTTCCAGAACCATAAAATTGAATCATGCATATAAAACTGATCAATTTTCACGAAAATGTTCATTCTAATGAAGAAATTAATAATAAAAGGATAATTGAAAATTAATCAGGAAGGTAAAATGGTATTTTATGTATTAATATCATTCACAGATATGTTTATAATAAATATATATCTATTATTCATGATATTGGAACAGATACAAAGATAAAAAGAATCTAGGAAATGGTTTATGTTATAATCTCATTTTTGGGGATTTTCTATACTAAATATGAATTGATGGAAATTATATGGATATTATACATTCAACCTCATATATTTTCTTATCTAATATTTCTTCCATTATTGTTTTGGTATTATAACTATTTTTTCAATTTCTAAATTAAAATTCCCAAGAAAATATTTTTATTCACAAGTCAAACATAATTCCTTTTAGTTGTTGAACTTGTTCACCCATGTCTATAATATGGATTTTTTTTAATAAAATGTATTAAATATAAATGAAATTATTTAAAAATTAATTTTCACTCTTCTTTAATTTATTTAAAAATCTTAAAAATTAATCTTTTTCAATGTTTCATGAAATTCCATTTTTGACTTTTTGTTAAACTGCAAAATTGTTTTTTATTTTTTAAAATTCATTGTATGACCAAATTTTCACACCACCATATATGTTATGTTATTTAATGATTATTTTAAATGTTTTCATGGTCATTATAAATTAAATTTTTTCATAATATTTTGAGATTTTTTTTATTTGTGTTCTAAAGAAATGGATATTTTACAATGTATTAAGGGAAGGGAATGAATGTTATTTTATTTATTTTTTTACCTATTTCAACATCATTTATGATTTTCATGCAACACTGGGAGTGTTATTTTATTATTAGATCCACTTTTATTCTTTGGATGGCTTATGATGATGAGGATTTAAATGTGATCCTATGAAACTCATTTCTTTCTCACAGGTAAATTATGTTATGAAAAAACATTGTAAGAACCCTATTATGTTTACATATAATATACTATAATGAAATCAATAAATTTTTATGAAAAATACTTCTTTTCTCTAGGTTATGATGTGATGATATGATGATATGGTTTACGTTTTATTATCTTTTGGCACACATGTGTATGATTCCTATTCTTTGATGGGTGGGACCTGAATTATATATCCCTCTAAAGAATTGAGTAATGTTGGATATATTGATAGATAAGAAGGGCTAGAATGGATAGTGAACCTAGTTTATTAAGGGAATATTTCCAATAAAATATTCTTATATTATACATTTGATAAAGAAATAATGGAATGGAGGTTGAACATAATCCACTATTATTGTCTGGAAGTGATCCTTATCTAAAGAAAAGATTTTATATTCTTATTTTAAAATGAAAAACCGTAGTTTTATACTTATGATTTTTACTTCTAGCTAATGATTTATTAATGATGATTCCACACAATTAAGACATATGTATTTTTTGTAAGAATATTTATTTCATGATTTATTAATAATGATATATTACAGATTGCATATGATTTTCATATGTTATATTCATGTTCTCATAATCCTATGATTAATTTATGCTCACCAGTGACCATATAATGAAATATATTATGTTTACACGTACTATGAATCTAAGATAATTAATTATTATGATTTTTCCCTTGTTTATATATAATGGTTTTAATTAGTTTCTTTATAAAAAGTTTAATATGTGATAAAATCATTCTGGGAGATATTTAAGATCATTTATAAAATAAAATTATTATGTATATGGTATCTAAGTACAAAAATACATTACTACCTAAGATGTGTATTGTTGATAAATTAATTGAATATTGATCTAAAATGATGTAATATTTATCAAGGTCATCATTGGTACACTTTCGGTCGGATAGTTTTTTTAGAAGGTTATATATTGCCTCCTTTGAGGGGGGGGGGTGTCGTATTATTTTATTTTAGAGTTGAATAATTATTCATGATTCCATAGTTTTCCTAGTCCTTTTTAATGATTTTTGTTAGAATAGTAAAATTGAAATGATATTATTGTAGTATGAATCAGTTGACTGCAGGATGGAGACCAATTTAGACTCAAGGTTCTTGATCTTGGTCAAGAATATAAACACAATCATATAATGGGTTATTGTCAGGATGATTAAGTATATAATGTTGATGAGTATCCTAGATTATGTATTATTAGTTTTATTCAAGGGAATTATTATTGGGAAGTCATGTATCCAACTGGAATAATCATAGGTAAAATATAGGATATATTTTTTCATAAAATCGTGTTTAGAAAGATGTTGGAGAAGTAAAAAATAGAATGAGGTACATTTCTATCCACTACTCATATTACATATTTGAAATGTGGGTGGCCCACTTATTTATTTTGAAACACATAATAAATGATTTTTGATTTTTTTAGATAATTATATATGTTTTTTGATGTTATACACTCTACTGGGAAAGAGGTTAGAAAAATTTAGAATATTTCCTAGAAGTTTTTAGGGGATAGAGGATATGTTCAATAATGATATTTCATTATAATGATTTTTTTATCTACCAAGGGAGGGATTAATTAAATTACTTTAAATGTGATGCATATACATTCAAAATAAAATAGAATTTACATGAATGCAAATACATAGATGACCATTGGTGGGGCGGTCATCTCATATCATATGACTAATATATTATTTGCATCTGATATGGTGATAAGAGCACCTACATTTCCCAAAAAAGCACTATTTCTAGTATTTATTTCCATAATAAATTTTCATGTTTACATTCTAATAGGTAGATAAATTTTACCATCTATCCAATTCATGGATATGATATAATATCAACATCCTCATATCATATTTTTCATTTGGGTTGAGGGAGATAAAAAATTAGATTATTGAAACTGAATGAAAGGGTTTCACATAACAGATTTTATCTCTACTAGGAACTCTAATATTATTAATAAATTTTTTTTAAAATAAAGGGATATGAGTAGAAGTGAATAAGCTGAATAATTTTAAAATAAAAATGGATATTCACACATACATATATTTATATTTGATTTTTTATTAGTTGAACGGACATTTAATGATATTTAATGTTTATCTATAATTAGTATTTTATCAGTATTGAGTAAGGTACATGGAAGTCTCACATGTTCGTTTTTTTAGAAATAATAGATTATATATGTTCCTGTTTATGCAACCAAATTTAGAGAATACATTGATTGTGTTCATGGATCTCATATATATGATAATCTGACCCTTTATTTATTAATATTGTTTTTTATGCTCTCAGACTGAGCTTCTACTTGTAGAGAATATAGAGGTGTTTCTATGTATAATTTAGGTGCATCACCTATATGAAAATTTCCCAAAAGAAAAACATTTTTATTTGAATTGTGTGCCCTTTGGGTAAAAATATATTTTTGGCGGGGGATCCATAATTACAAATAATGTGGGTGTTATGACATCTCTTGGAACTCCCTTGAATATATTAATTATCATTATCTTTCCTAAATAAGTATGTTATAATAAATTACCTATTTTAGATTTCTCACCCATATAAAAACATATTATGGGACGTACCAAGATGGGAATTAAATTCAAATGGGTTAGTCAAATCCACATTTTAGCACATGATTTAGATATGAAATTCATACCTAAAGCAGTTCAGTTCTTACTTAAATTGAGAAATGGATACAAATTATACTATAATTCCTCAAGTTTTGGAATTAATGTTATATTTATATAGGTAGTGTGGTGGTTTCGTTGTTATCACATCCACTAACCTGAGTTGAACTACCCCTCCATTAATATTGAGATTCCCAAAGAGTTTTATTATATGAAATGTTAGAGAAACAATCACATAATGAGTGATTTATAATCAACACATACAATAATATATTAATGTATAACTTTCAAACAGTGGATTTGAATTTGTAATAAATCTTTTATATTGAATACATTCATGAATTTAATTTTAAAATTTTATATTCCCCAAAAAATAATTATTACATAACTCATGTCCTTGGCAGGATAACCCAAAAGAAATTGGCGAGGGAATCTAATTATTACTGCTTTCTAATGAAAATTTCATAGAATGACACATGCATATAACTGATGGGTGTGGAAGGATGACTTTTACTCCTATATATACTATTTTTTCATTATTAGATCTCAAAATGTCTATCCATGTGATGGATTTATACTTCTAATTTATTTTGGAAATAATATTTGATGTGTAATATATTCTATAATGGAATCTAGAAGTGGTTATGTTTCATTTTATATATTTTATTGTGTTATTACTCATATATATATGAGAATATTTGATGAGTGACACTCATACCTATCAATTCTAAATATGTCTAAGATTGATGAAGATATACAATTATATATGAAATTAAATATGTTTTCTAGGTATTATGACAGGGATTGTAGTATATGTGTCAAAATGTGTAACCTTAGAGAGGTTGAAGGCCAAGAACCAGAAACCAATAAGATTTTACCAAATACATCTCAGGATTAATTATAAGTGGGATATAGCTATCAAGGGCCTCGTTTTTGGGATGGTATTTTTGAATAATTTTATTGATGTTGTTTAGTGAGTTATTGTCTAGTTAATGATCTTCTCATAATTCTTACCTATTAAAGAGACCTAATCTATGGATAAGCTATATTGGTTGTATATGTGATATGTGTTTAACTGGAATTGATTTTCCACGAATATTATGTCAACATTAATGTGTACATTATCTCATGATTCTATAAGTGATTTTTTAAGGAAATGGTAATTTAACTCAAGATATGTATATCATACAACCCACTAACAAACATGCACATTGTAGATTATTAACATTATACTCAAGGTTATTCTTGAGTATTGAGTGTTATATTTTAGTGGTGTATGGATGGAATGTAAAAATAATGGAGATTTTTAATATAGAAAACATCTATAAAAATTAAATAAGAAAGGGATTCATATAAATAATTAAGTTATCAATAATTTTACAAACTAATATGTTGGCTTGGGAAAGGTGATCTGAGGATGATCGTGATATGTTCTGAGCTGGAGAACTCAAAAATGATACAGTTAACTCGATTGTCTCTAGTCACCTCTCAATGTAGATCATAATCATAAATTGATTAAATGTAAAAAATTGGACTTCCCCATAGTTGAATGAGTATTTATACATATTTCACCATAGATAGGTCATCACAGATTAAGAATGTATAGAATGTAATCACTATAATTTGGGAAACCATTTTATTTTTTAAATGGATTGTTACTGGGGATTATAGACTCTTTCTTCTACTGCGACATTAGGATTGGAATGGAATGTTTCATTTTATCAACTCATGATAAATTAAATGATCGCCTCTCATATTATTAACTATTATGATCTTTTATTAAATGTATGTGCATATTTTGGGGAGCCTATAGTCTAAAAATATTATTAATCTGAGAAATTATTTTTGGGAATGTTCATCACATGGTGTTTGTGAATTAGAAGCACTAGCACATTAAATCAAAGGTATGGGAGAAAAAATATTATATGATATTCCAGCACTAAAATTATTTAATGATGGGACTTAGGGAATCTTCTCCAGGATATTATGTATATTTATATTAGGGATCCTCTATGAACCCCATGATTTTGAGATATTTTCATAATTATTTTACTATATTTTATTGATTTATAATCTCATATTTTAAAATGTTTCAGGATTAATTATGAGTTATTGGAGGAATGTGGGTTATGATTAGATGAACTTCTAATTAAATATATTAGCAAGTGGTAATAGGTATCTAATAGAACAGAAGAAAGTTTATAGTAATTGTTATTAGATTTTAAACCATTTAGAAGGCCCACATTCTAACTACTGGTTTTATATCATGTGGATGGTAACCCATCACATACATAATATAGGTTAATCAGGTATGGAATGGTTTATAAACTAACAAATCAATGTTATTTTTATAAATTTTCTTAAAATCATATCAAATAAATTTCCTCCTCCTTTATTGGGATCAATATATGACCATTCACTCTCCCATAGTTTCTCTTTCATACTTTGAGTTCCCATTACCTTATTTGATTTAGTATTAAATCTCTTTCAATTGTTTCCATTTTTTTAGTCAAGTATATGATTTTATATGGTTTAAAAATATTTTTATATTTTTATAACCCCTACTTACATCACAAATACATAGTATATATGGTTTATATTGGATATTTTATATTTAGTTGACTGAGATCGAAGTAGATAATTCCCTTAAATGAACATGATCATTGAGACTATAGGTAGGTGGTCTATAAAATTATTTATTTTTTAAATATGTTTATATAATATATTATGTATATGGGGGTTGTGTGAGTATTATTCATTAATATACATAGTGTTTTATTTAGCTTGGGTAAACTATAAAATGTGATAATGGGTAAGTATTGTTCCGACTCTTAGATAATAACCTTTATAAATAATTATATATGTGTATTTAGTATAGAGTTGTTAGTTGTGGTTAAATATATACTAATTCAGATTTATAATCATTTAAAAAGTTAATTTTATTGGTGTATTTAGTATTTGAGAATGGGTTATGACTGGAATCATGCGTGAGGGTAGGTACCCTTGAATTAAAGCATTTTTTTAAGATAATATATTTTAAGGAATATTTTATATGGGAATGAATAATTAGTGGGTAGGTTGAGTGATAACATAGTTCATTCTATATATATTTTCATTGAGTAATGTATTTATAATATGATCATGGTTGATTTCCACCTTCTATTTTGAGATTTTTAAAACAATAATTAGATTATGGGTCAAATAGTTATGTTCATTAACCTTATTCTATTTTAAGGAATAAGATATTACATAATCATATTGTGTGTGTATAAATCCAAAAATGTTATTTGAACCATATATATAAATAGAAAATCCTTCCCCAAATGATGTTAGTTTGATTATTGGTGTTGTGATTAGCCATTTCATCAACCCCTTGAATAATTCCTCACATTGATCATCCAGATTACACTTCACCCCCATTCGAGTTAGCTTAGTTAGAGGAGTTTTTAATCCATATGGGTTACTAAAAAATCATCGATAATACCTATGTAATATAAGGAAACTATAAATTTCTATAATAGATGATGGTCTAGATCATTCCCTAATTTCCTTCATCGTTGATGGATCTATATAATGGAATCCATTCAAGACCAATTATAGAATTGAATTTAACTATAGGGAGTAGCTCACAGTTTTCTATGATATTCATCCCATATATATTAAATGTGGAATAGTTGTGTAATTAGGATTAGGGAACTTCTCCATTAATAGTTTTCACTAATAAAATAACATCCTTTTGTGGTGGCCATTGAATATGTTTAATAAACATCAACAATATATAATAATGCATAGGTATAGAACAAAATACTAAGATCACTTTTATAGAATGAATAACTATTGTACGTATCAACCTACTTTCACCTTGATCACCTTGGTATTAGAGATATCATAAACCTACTTGTTATCTATAATCCTTGGAAGATGGTTTCATTTTTTTCCACTAATAACTATTAGATTAGTGTAGTGGATCTCATAGTCTACATTATTTATATAATTGAATCCTTCTTCCAACATCTAAGGATTAACAAGAAATTTATTTTCATCCATCAAATTATATTGTATCATTATATGGTCTTGGTATTAATAATCATTATTTTATTATTTTACACACTAGAAACACTTTATTTTACCATTGGAGATGTTTCTATAATTCTTCTTCCAATAAATAAGACAAAAGGTTATTTGTATTTTCCTTCAATTATAATATTTATATGATGATCCTCTAGATTTAGACTCCATTTTCTTCTTCCAATCATGAGTCTCCATCTAATCATTGAGGGTATATCTATAAACTTCCCCTTAAATATCAAATTACTATTCTTAAAATGTTTCTTTATGATTCATATTATAACCCTTTAAGAAAATATCAATTTTAGTTTTAATAATTATGGAAAATATGATGTCTTACCAAGAAATCATTTTAATTTTTTTTTCTATTACCCAATATATTATTCGTTCTTTTTCTGGAGTTAATGGAATTGTTTTCCCATTATTTTATTTTATATGTAAGGATAAAAAAATTTAAAACAATTCCCATGGACTATATTCATTAAATAGATTCAATTTCTTATGTGGGATTTATATTCTTCATTCGTGTAGACCACTAATAAGCTTCTCCCTAAAGGTAATAGGCTTAAAATGTAACATTATTCATCTCATATCATTTATGTACAATGAATATCTTCTAAAAATAGTTAATTAATTACCACACCTATATGTCATCTGATGACCAGTTAAATGTTGGAAGCCTTTAATGAATACAAAACTTTTTGTTACTTTTTATCTTTTAATATAAGTGATAGTTCAATATAATTCATGATATTATCCACAAGTAGAGTATGTTATTATATCATATACATGAAGTTCTACACTCTAGATCCCATCATGTTGGAAATTATGTTAGGTAAATCATTACACTACACATGAAATATATTATTAATATGGTTCTTTCTATTTCGTAATTTTTTTACTATAAATGGATATTGAGGGTGATAATCCTCATATTAAAAGTCATTTAAAATGAAAGAATGAAAATTTATGAAATCATTCATAATTACAATGAATAACTTAACATATAGTTTAATAAGATTCAAACTTCATTATCCTTGGTAACATTACTATAAGGTTTATACCATATATTTCATTAATTATAAGTCCCATTCCTTGATAATGGTTTGTAATGAATATTTGAATTCTCCAATACACAACTCCTAGGAGTCTCAAACAAGGTGAACAATAATAGTCCATTGGTAATTCATCAAAATGATAGTCATGATATACATTAACAACTATTAATTTGGATAATACCCCTAGTTTTATCTTTGAATAAACCACTTCCACATGTTGTATGCATATTTGTATATATTTCTAGGAAAATCACATAATCTCCGCAACAAAAAAACATGAGGATCGTATCCTATACATTGGACTATTCTTAAGGATTTAAATAATGTCATACAATCCTAATATCTAGAACCTAAAGGGATAAGTTTTGTACAAACTATAGAAACATATACTTAAACATATATTATTTCATGATTCAGAGTATTCTTATCCAAAAAATTCACAACAAGGATTGATAGGTCTAGTGACTTGAGAATATTGGATATATAATTATGAAAACATAATCATAAATAGAAAATAGATATTTAAGACTCCCAATAGTGATTTTAATCCTATAATCCCTCTAAACTGCATGGGATATCCTAGAGAAAATACATAAAGAAAAGGGTGATCTAAAATCCCCGTAAAAAATGAATATGAAAATTAATAACAACGTGGGATTTATGGTGTATGTTGTGATATCATAATTATAATTATAATAAGTTTGAAAACATTTAATGGGGAAATTAAATTGTAAGATATTTAGTAATAAGAAAGTGGAAACATCATAATGCCTAAAATCAAAAACAATATATCAATTAGAGCCACCAAAACAACATAATCTATGCTAAAATACATCATAATCATGGTATTCTACGACGAACGATCATCATAACATGGTGTTCTTAGGATAATCACTTTTTAACCATGCTAAGTGTGCTTAGTCTTGACACCAATCCACCATACATGACATACGTAATAAAAACAACTATGAACTATATAATTTATCCTTAAAATAGACACTCGTAAACTATACATAGTGTGTGTAGGATAACTAACCATTCACCATACATAGTGTTCTTAGTTTACCTTCTCGCTCACTATACCAAGAATCTCATGAGACATTAACATTTCCCAATGTAATGGAGACCAATAATGGACCCACTTACTACAACATAGGTTAATCACTACTATAATATGTACATGTATACATCTACCAAAAGGGTAAATAAAAATCAAACATTAATCAGAATCATGATAAAACCCATGAGAAGAAAATTGGTTTCAAAGTCTTGTTTTAAGGCATTATATAAAGTCATATCATCTAGATTCCAAAGAGAATATTAAATTAAAATATATTAGATATTAATGTGTATTATTAATAAAAATAGGTCATGTACATGGGTATTAATTTATGATAATATTTCTTAAAATAATTCATATATGTATGTATAAAAGGAACATTAAAGGGGTTGTTTTTAAAAATGAGGGAATGAACCTTTAAGTGATAAAAAGAAAAAAACTCTTCACAAAAAAGAATTGATATAAAATGGTTTCCATGAAATAAATAATTTTTTAGAAAAAAATTCTAGGTTAATACTTTTAATGGGGATGATAGATGACATGATTTTTGGAATGGAAAATTTTCCTTAAAAATCATGTTCACATAAACGATATATCATCGAAGGTAACATAAAAAGTACATTCCTAAACAATGAAAGATAATATAAGCTATGGATATTTGTAAAGAGAACATATATGATAAATATGGATGAGATACTAAAGAAAAAGATAAAGTAATTAGGGGGGAAATAAAGAGAACATTTTTCAAAAATGAAATGAGGGTGGTTTAGAAGATCTCTTACCCTCATGTTTGAAGTGTACTTCCGGTGAACTTAACATACTTTTCCTTGACCGTTACCCTTTAGGTTACTTCTTATGACACATTAGATTATTTTTTTGGTGATAAAAATCATCAAATGTGTATGGATTGTATTATTGTGAGACTTTTTTTTTATTTTTTTCTGATTCGAGGATTTATAATGGGTTGAAAAATGGGGATGAGTTCACCTGCTATAATAAGTGATGAAATGAGAACATTGGTAAAAACTAGTTATTTATCAATTATATCACAATATTATACGGTGAAAAAAGATAAAAAAATATCCAATAATGTTGTGTCATATAGAAAATTAGGATCTTCCCTCCACCATTCAATATTATAATTAGTTTACATGTTCTGGACACTTGCACAAGGTTTGATGCATTTTTACCTTAAATTACCCTTATAGTGGTATAACCACTTTCACCATTAAAAATTGATTTTAATGAAAAACATTATATTAAAATTTAAAAATTATGTTTTCAAATATGTTATAATTTTATAATGATAAATATTCATGATTTTGATGATGTAATTTTGGCATTAGTGAAAATAACACATTAACCAAAAAAATTTACAAGATATTCTTATTAAAAATATTTCTGTTTTTGATAAAAGAATCAATATTATTTATTATATTGACAGTAAAATTTAAATAAATTTTAAATAAATATGTAATTACCCTTAAAACTATTTGAATATCAAAAAAATTCATGTAAAAAATGTATTAAAAGAAACAAATGAAAAAAAGATTTGTTATGACATTACCTAAATTTTATAAGATATTATGATTTATTTTTATGTATAATAAGAGTATTTTATAATATATATTTTAATTTAATATAATATATATTTTACATTAAATATGGTTTCAATAAATTTATTTTACTTCATTTATAATAATGTCACAAAAGCTTCTATATTACTAAAATCAATATTTTTTTATATTCGCATAAAACATTTTGATTTCTAATAGAATAAAAAAACTATCCATATATTAATTTTTATATATTTCTTCCAAACAAATAAAGAAATTTTATTTTATTCTATATATATAAATTATAAATTTTATGCATATATTTTATTTCTTAAAACATAATAAAAACAATTTCATTAAAAGATGAATTTTAAAAATGAAATATATCTATATTATTTCTATACCATAAGTTTGATTTCTTTTATCCTGAAGATAATGTTATAATAATATTATGTTATTAAATAATTATAATTATATTATAGATATTATCACCTCTATTACCTTATATGAAACAGAGATATATTCAGAACATGATAATGTTCTATATATAAAATCAAGGTCATTACATCCCATCACCCACAATCTCAAGGTTAATTTGATTGAGCTATAAAAAAATTATAGGATATCTGGACATAATTTTATGTGGACATATTTTTAGGATATCACAAAAACCATACTTATGTTATGTTCCATTAAAATAGTAGTTTCTATTCAAACATCCTTATGTCTACATACAATGTCTTTTATGGAAAGTGATATAGAACACATGTTTACTAGGATAAAATATGTGAATAAAAGTCTATGTGAACAAAGATAGTATATTAAAACTTTAAAAACAATATTTACCATTCCATATTAGATAAAATAATTCATGAGGTGATAGATGGGTTATGTTTATATCCCTTGAATAGACAAGTAATTTTATGTTAATGATAAATAATTACTCATTATATCTCTATGAAAGAGTTTCTTGAGATTTTGGAAGAAGTGGGAGATATGTACAATATAAATTGGCCAAATATTATTCTTTATCATTTAATAATAAATTAATACCAACTAATTATCCTAGAAAACATTTCAAACTTATAATATTTTTTCCACATATCCCTTTTGAGAAAGTACATACCATATCCCTCAAATGAACTAAATTCAAATGTGGTACAGATGTATAATGATCTCCAGGATGAGGATAGGATAGTGAAATTATTTATCCAAAAAGAAAAAGATAAACATAATAAGAAAAATAATCATGTCAACGTACATTGGGGAAACCATACTTATTAAGAGGAAATGTGGGTGCCTAAATACAAGATGAAAAATATTGTGCCTGCATTTTTACACCATAGTGTTTTAAATAATATATCAAGGCTGAAATTTTATTAGGGGGAAGAATTTGAGGAATTAATATTTTTAGGAATATTTACCCTTATTAATTATATTGTTTAGAATCTAGTGGTACACATAACACTAATCTAATGTTAAAATTATTCTACCTTAAAAACATAACTATTATATATGTATTTTTTTGTGGTTAAACTAACTAAAATATATAATAGTAACTACATATTAAATTCCAATATTTAAAAAAAAAATTAATCTAACCTTTATAATTTTATTTTTTTATTTATTATATCAATATCAACATGACATTAATTTTTTTTAATTTTATAAAATAGTTTTATTAAATGAGTAGTGAAAATTACAATATTTTAAAAAATAGTATAATTTATGACTTTATTACTGTATAATAGTGCATAAAATTTTATAAAAAAACTTTTAATGGATCTCATAAATATCCAAGGGGTGATTTTGATTAATTTAAAGACAATTTTATACAAAATTATAAGTCCTAAGTAATATTTAATTTCAAATAAAAAACTAGTTTAGTCTTTTCATTTAATTTAAAAACATTTTGGTAAAATTGGTTTTATCATTGATTCTAGAAATAATGTAAAATTTTTTATTATGAGAAAATAATTTATTTCATGAAAAAAATTTATTCAACTCATACATTTTAATCTAAAATCCAAACTTTTCCTAAAAACTGTTTATATTTGTTAAGTGTGTTTATTAAAAAAATAATATTCCACAATGTTTGAAAATATATTTGATACAAATAATTTTAAATTTCAAATCATAATTTTGAGATTAGTTAAAATGGTGAATTTTATTTTTGCATACAAAAAATTAATTAATAAGGTTGAAAATTATTTTCCCCAGTTAATGAAAAAAATGAAAAATTGATTCACTATGAGTTAATGGCTCAGAAAAATAAAACCTTGTTTCCAAAATGGAAGTATGAGGTGTGAATCTACCCAAAAGCAAATATAATTCCTCTAATTTCCTCTTTTCTCCTGTTATCCACGAACACTAAATATTATTTCTGAAAATTTAATTTGTGATACAAAAGAATCCCTTGTATTAACTTATAAAAGAGGATCCTTCTACCACTTCGTGTTACACATTTACAATAACATTTATTTATTAAAATATGGATTTTTGATACTCCTATAATATTTTATTACTTAATTAATCCTTTTTATATCATTACATTTATTAAGGTGACTATTTCGAATGAAATTTATAAGTGAAAACTCAGTCTCTTAATGTAAGGATTACCTACGTCTTAATATATTCCTCTAAATATTACCCATATGCACATTTTTTTCAAATAAAATATAATTAAATCAGTATAATTGTTATAATATTATGTTATTAGATTAATTTAATAAACTATATTTTTCCTCTCCATCAAATTGGATGACCAAATAGTTTTTAGTGTCTGTGCACAAACTATTGCCTCCTTAAATCACCTCCTTTTTTATAACCACTTCTTAGAAATGGTTTTAGTGCTTATATTAATGTATATAACTTATATATTTAATATAAATATTATTATAACATGTAAAAATCTTATATAACTTAATTACCTATCATTCTTTGAGAATTTGAAGCATTAATCTCATGTAGGTGCGGACTTCTACCTCCCTGAGTGACGAACTTCATTTGTCATCACCACCCAACATAGATGGATATAATTATTAATTTAGTATATATAATAATTATTTAAATTTAAATTTAAATATTCTATTGATTATTAAGCTATTTTACAACACTTTTTACCTTGGTCAATATATATAAGTAATTACATATGAATTTTCTAAACCACCCCAATTAAAAGATGTATGTAGAAATTATATTAATTATAAATAAAAAGGGAAATAAATTAACATTATAAATGTAAATATATATTAATATTGTTATTTTGGATGTATTTAATAATCCTATTATAATTATTTTTTTTTTAAATTACAAGTTTGGTGCTAATCAGGACCTGAGGTAAGTGATCTTCTGTACCATTCTCATTACTTGTCAATTACACAATATCATTATTTTTATACATTTCACACAATATTACTCTCAAGAAAATAATTTAGTTTGGTTAAAATTTTCCTTAAATACATACCTATTTCTATATATTTTTTTTCTATTGTTATAGATGTTTTTAGTTCCTCTTTGAATTCAATCTTTTAATTAAACATATTTCAATGGAACATGAAAATTTCTTATCCAATATATATTGTCACCACCATAAAATTAATTTAAACGTTTATTGGAATTTAAAGACCGAATTTATTTTTTAGATAAAACACCTAATTTAATTCTAGTTTTATAAAGAACATTAATCTATTTCATTCTCTAAAATTATCTTTCATTCATTTAATAAATCATCAAGCAAATGGTTCATTTATGTTTTTTATTCTACGAGGTTCTTCTCATTAATTTTATAAGTTGTTACATATTATTCTTGGGCTATGTCCCCTTTTCAATTATTAAATTAGAGTATTTTTTAATTCTATATTATCTTGGGAATCCGTATTATTTAGCTTTTGGTTATACGTTGAATAAGAATTTTGATACTTACTTCCTTGTCATGGGCTAGATAAAGATTATGGTTTATCTAGGGTTTATTTTCCACTTTCATTATTTGTATTTAGGATTTTCATAATGTTATGTCTGGGTATATAATTAAATATTGTTTTAATTAATTGGTTAAAACAATATATCTCATGAGATTAAATGTAATATATTAGGGTGTGAATCTAATATATCATAGGACTATGTCCACTTTATGACGATGGTATTGCGAGTCACATTAAACATGTGAATGTGAATTTATTCATTATTTCATTTAAAAATATTCTATAATTCCAGTACATTTTGATATAATTTCATTATTCCATGTTTTTTTGATTATTTTTCTCTTCATTATAATATCACGTTATGGATTTTCAATTTCTTGTTTTTCTTTAATTCCATATTTATTCTATAACTATGATTTCTAGCTTAACCTTTTCCTATGGTATCTTCCCTAGGTCAAGATATATTGTTTCAAAGTTCTATGGGAGTTATCATCAAAATGTATAGTTTTAAATAAAAACCATACTTTCACATTTATGATGATTTATTTGTATGAATAATCATACAAAGACACTAGTACATTAGATATTCTTTGGTATTCAATAGAAAAATCTAGATCAGGAATTTAAGTTGTTTTTAAGGCTTAGATTTCTATAATGTAACAATTATTATAAAATATATTACTCACATTTGGTTGTAGGAAAATTAATAAGGTTATCATGGATATATACTGACTAAGTGAGATGTTGAACAATGGTGGTCTTTGATTAAAAATATTATGGTGGAAGAGATAAAAATTATTGAGTGGAAGGATTTAAAAGTGATATTTCAATATGAATATTTTCCATGTGAGAAATTGACATAAATGGAAATGAAAATTTTCAATTTAATACCAAATTAATTAGTGTATGTTACTAAATATAAGGATAACATTACATGGTTAACATGATATGTAATATATTATAAAAACATACCGTAAATAAATATTGATCACTAAATTAATTAACTAAATATAATTAATATAATGTTATTATAAAATCCATCATTTTCATCTCATGAAAAGATTTTTATAAATGGAATCAAGAAAAATAAGGTGATTTCTATGTCTAATGCTATCAAGATAAACTACTAAAAGAAAATATGGTTTAGATCTAAGATTAAACAGAATTTTCAAAAGGTGGATAAGGGAAGGGTTTAATTCCCACTATGAAATAACATTGAAAAAAACCTTGTCTTTATTATATTGATTGACTGTTTTATTCAAATTTATAGATGAATTACATGAATCTCATGAATTAAATGTAATAAAGGAAGCCAAAAATATTAATTTCATAAATTATAAAGAAATAGGTCACTATAAAAATAAATACCCCAATGGACAATGGAATCTACGAGTGAATATTTAAAGGGATAAGGTTTAGAATATGGTATCACATTTGTAGATGTTAAGGTCTCCAATGTTGTTTTAGTATAAACCAGAAACATGTAATCAATGCTTTATAATTCAATTTTTGATTATATATCATTGCACTATTTAATATACTGCAAGTTTTATGAGAATATTTAAGTATCCCATGATGTGCTAAGGAAGGGATTGTCAATTGAAACACCATGTGGGAACCATATAGCAACAAAAGTATAATAATCTGACCCAATTAATATATATTATGGTGCTTTATTTTTAATCCATATTTTTATAAAAATATTAATCTATGACATAATCTATGGATGTATTATCTCCAAATGTATAATGTAATGATTTATTATTACTATAAAAGGATTATAATAATTTTTAATGGATTATAATCATTACATGATTGTATAAACATAATTTTCCAAGGAATGTTTAGAATTGAATCTTTTTGCTTGTATCAATAGAATTTTTATATTTTATGAATGAGTTTGTAACAAGGTTATATTAAGTGTAAATGATCCATAAACTATAAAAGGTTATATTTATGTTTTCCAAAACTAATTTACTATATGTCTACATGATATATAATTTTAATTATCTACTGATCTTATTCCTCATGTAAACCACATATCTTATCCTCTTTATATATTGGTGTTGGTGGAATTATTGGGATTAAATAATCTATTTTTTGATTTTGGTGTATAAAAAATCATTAATTCCTGCTGTTTCACCTAGGGAGAACCTACCTCATTTTTTATGAAAAATGATGGGTCTATCAAGTGATGAATTGGAAAGAGAGAACACTATTACATTACTATCCTAAAAATATATTCATTACCTAGAAATGATGATTTGTTTAATCAATTTTAAGTATCTTCATACATTTCAATTATTAATCTATGTTTTAGTTATGATAAATTAATATTCAAGAAGGAATTTATACTAGGGTGACTTTTTGTAAAATGTATGGGGATTACTGTATGGACGAGAGCTTAAACAATATATATTCCTATGTTTTTTGAATTATAACTAACATCGTAAATTTATGAGGATATTTTGTCATTATACTTTTATAAAATTAGTACAAATTATTACAAATTAAATCCATACATTATTAGTGGACACATAAACTTAATATCTATTTTCCACCAATTTTTTTTTTAAAATAAAACATAGTTTTTTTCAAGATTAATTTCTATAATTTTCATCTTAACTCATCCTTGTTATAAATATTCCATAATCCTTATAAAAACATTTTAAAATTTTTAATGAGAAAAAATACCAGTATGGGGAATAAATGAATGGAAACCGTTAGTCTAGTGAAAACATGGAATCCCTTTTAAAACATTTTCTTAAAAACATAATTTTTTTCTTCCAAAGATAGAATCAAGTTTCCAAGAAATATAATTATATTACCTATTTAAATTCAAATTATTACCATGAAAACACTTTAAAAAGAATATAATTTTAGTGAATTGTGACATAATTTTTATATCACTCTAATCATTACCCTTTAAATATAATAAACATATTGTTGGCATTCATCAAAGGAGTACCCAACACATTAGAGAGATATAATGGGGATCACCCATCATATCTTGACCTATAATAGAGAACAACCCATAGTATCTTATTTTACAATAGTTCTCATCACATCATATATTGAGCTATAATTGGGTTAAAACCATCATATATTGAGCAATAATGGTTTGAACCCAATATAAATAATGTCTAAGGACTATATCAGGAATAAAACCCTTCAAAACACTTTCAAACCCATTTGAAAAATCCTTTAGAATATACAAATATGGTTTTACTATAACAAATAATTATCCATACAAAAATTCATTGAACAACATAAATAGGGTTTCTTTTGACAAAAAAATCATTAAAACATTGTTGAAGATAATAACATTTCTTTTCTAAAATCATTTATTTTTTTTAAAATGCGCACTATAAAGAAAACATCTTATATAAAGAAAAATAATTAATATTATAAATGAAACATCAAATAATTTAGGATTCATGATGGAAGGAAAATATACCCTTTTTACATAAGATAAAAACAAGGCTTTATAATTTTTTAGAAAGGGATAAAATATAAACTTTAAAAAAGGTTATTATAAACAAATTCCCCTCGAATAAAACCTTAAAATTTTAATTTTTGAAAAAATTTAATAGAAATTATAAAATAACCTATTTTAATCATTCATGTCCATGTAAATAAATTCATAAAAATTATTTTGAATACATAGAAATTAAAGATAAATATTTAGAAATAAAATCTATAAAATAGTTAAAATGAGGGGGTTGGTTAAAAAGTCCATTACATAAATCATATCCTTGATGATGGCGTTAATACAATTATTTCATTGTTTCTATCATATTTAAATATTATATAATGTGAAAATAAATAATAGTATACTCAAAATTAGTCTCACACATAATATTATAATAATATAATAAAGGAAGTAAAAGTTTATCCCAAAGACTAAAAATTGAGTTAAGAATTACCTTACCTCAAGTCTGAAATGTCACATATGTTCTTTATCATATTGAATAAGAAAATTAAAATAATTATTTTTTAGATCCTTTCTAAACATTATTATTCTATTTAATTACCTTATTAATATTTTATAACAATTATATAATAATTTACGTTGACAAAGTATATTTTAACAATATTCGGTTCACAAGTAAAAAATGACTTAGGTATGTGAACAATGATCATAGAGATCATTATTCAAAAATCAAAAAAATAATGATCATAAAATAATTATCCTTTTTATAACATAATTATTCTTTTAAATCCATCCATTAAATATGGCAATTAAAAATTAACTATGTCATAATCATGAGGATAGTAGGTTGAACTTACACATCAATAACGCTTCCATTTTTCAATGATCATTACAAAAATAAATTAACTGTTATCATACCATTACGAAATGATAATAATATATATATATATAATAGTAATTCATTAAATATACAAATATATGTTTTCAATGTTATGTGGTGATGAAAAATGAATCGCATAGATTCATGGATGTGGTTGTCCAGACTTATGCATGAAAAACGTTATCATTTTTCTTATCATGGAAAGATAACAACATAAATGATATATTGTCTTTAAATAATGATAAATATATAATTTATATAATATTTAAACAATAATTACATAATTATATCATGAAATTATAAGTTATATTGGAAAATGAGGGACATTAGTTCTGGAGATGGTAGTCTGTCGTACACACAAATGATGATTTCAGATCCCATTTGATGTAAGAGGAGACAAATAATTGTCAAGCCAAAAACATAATAAAATATTTTTATATTTATTATACGTTATTAATTATTTTATTATTGTTTAATATGTTTTTAGTAACATTTATGATGGAAAAAATCTAAAACATCTATATAAAAACTATAACACTTATTTGGAAATCCGTTTTTCCTTACAACCATAAGGCTACAATGGTTGGTATTATGCCTAAAAAACACTTATAGAATGTGTGGATGGATTATAGGAAATAAATTTGGTAGGTATTGGTAAATCAAAATTGTTTTTTATGTCTATAGAATTGAGAATATGTGGTTACCTTTTCTAAGAGAGGGGAGTGTCACTCTAGGAATTTATCAAAATATTAAAATATAATAATTCAATTCTATATCCAAATACTTCCAAATAGACTATAAATTCAAATTTTATAAAATATTATAACATATATTAGACCATATGTTATGAATTAATATTTTATGATTTTAAAATAATTATATAAAATGATAATTTCATAAAATATCATTAATGTCAAATTTTATAATATTCATTACATTGAATTTAAAAAAAATAAAAACATTTAAAATTCAAAAAAGTTGGTTATTATTTTATGTTAGATTAAATATAACTTTTAAAATTCGTTTATCCAATTAATTTTATCATATTATATTTATTTTCTTAAAAAAATATATCATTTATTTAATTATTCCATTAAATAAATAATTAAAACATCTTCGTTGTGATTGAATTTACGGAATGTATTTCATCCCTAAAATTAAAAAATATTATGAATATAATTATTTATTTTATGGAATAAGACTTATTACATTACATAATCATGAATTTAGTCAATAAATCACTTCCATTAACATTGAGGATATTTTTAAGAATATACCATTGGAGAAAAGGTACATTACACATTCATAACATTACACATTATTACAGAGTGAATACCATAAAAACAGTATTAATTTCATTAAAATATAAAACTTTTCATATAAAACATGATTTCTTTGACAACTCATAGTCATTTAACTTTGATTCTTTCTTTGCCTTATACATCCTTATAACCAATGAAAATCATTGAAAAAATGGGAAGAGGATAAAAAGACCTGTAAGAGATATAAAAAGAAGGAAAACACACATTAGTCCATGAACACTTGTAACATAAGAAATCAGTTCCAAAAGATGTCTGTGTCACCCATGTTGTCATGAACTGACCCATACCAGTGTTTGATTCGCAACTACCCCCTGGCCGCCTCTATAGGTTAGGGGTTGCGACCAGCATCGAAGGCATACCAAATTAGGGGAGGCATTTTCCTAAGTAGATGTACACATACACAAGCATCCAACTTAATGAAAAATTTTCGAGGGAAATTAAAAACAAGGAACAATACTTCTATATATAAACCACAAATATGCATCAATATTTAAACAGTACAGGTATAGAACAGTTAACTAAAAATGAAAGGTGTAATGTACATGACCATCTAGAAAAGTGACAGGACCAAAAAACAAGTAGAAAAGTAAAATAGATTAGAGAGACCCACTACTAGGTCTCAAGCTACAACCAATGCACATGTTACAAGAACCCCACATCTCTATCCTCCTCATATGTCAAGATCAACATGTTCATCGTCAACAAAGGCACACCAAGTGCGGGAAAAGCCCAAGAAGGGGTGACTATAAAAAGAATCAGCAGGATTCCCCAAATGCTCAAGGGAGAACCAATTGAAGTACTGAAGAAAGATGTATTAGATAGAATAAGGTATAGTAAAAGAGTATATCTCAACCCAAAAGAAAATTTAAGTAATCTTTTCCAAGCATGATAAGCTAGAAACAGTGAGAGGGTGAACTTTTGGTCGAGTCTTCACTGCCAATAGTATGAGAGTAGACTCATCCATCCATGTGATGCATGACACTGAAAGCATGTGGCTTAACCTGCATGTCTTCACCTCTCATGTAAGGAGAGTAACGACATCCTAATAAGTGGGTACTATAATACGATATATATATATATATATACTCAACCAAATAATCCCAAACAAGAGAATAAGGGGAACTCTATAACACTAGCTCAACATATGAAAAGAGTCACCAACAGTTCTAGTATTAAACACCGTCGATTCCTAGCCTCCCACATGCCCACCCTGAACTGCAAGTCAAAGGGGCTCAATCACCACACCTTGATACAATCCGCTTTGGGTGGTTCCATCTCGCCGGCACGGTTTTAGGTCACGTCACAAGGACGCCACATGGGGGGAGAAGCACCCCTCTTTCTAGAGATTCCAAAGTCACGTAATGTACATATTATCTCTATGTCACGCAGTTGAGAGATCATGTCACAAATTTGTAAACCCACTATCTAGCCCTACTTGAGGATATAATTATAAAAGTAATCGGAGAATTCCACTAACCAACCTAGTTGGTGGGTAAGCCCTGAAAGAGTAACTAGAGAATTCCACATCCTAACTGCGCTAAAGGGTAAGCCCAGAAAGAGTAACTAGTGAAACCCACTGTCCAAACTTGTTATAGGGTAATCCAGAAAGAGAATGGTGAACACCACTACCTAGCCTCCCTAGAGTGTTATCCCAAAAGAGAATGGAGAAAACCCCTACCTAGCCTCGCTGTATGGTAATCAGGTATTTCTCTAGTGATTCTAAAAACATCACTTCCTTCACTATCATCATTAAGCATCACCTCAGATAGGCACCACACTCAGAACATTTTTCATCATTTCTCAAAATCCACTATGAAGCGCACCATCACATTGTAAATGGATAATCACTCAGGATAGGATACTCGCAGGACAAAATCCAAGATCAGAAGAATGAGATACAAGAGATAGAAGATTTGTAGTGGTACACGACACGTGTGGGGCCCACACCACATGTGACCCCTCCTCATCTCCTAGTCGTGTACCTTACCATTTATGGGAATGAAATTGGTTAAAAATAACAACTAGGCATGTCATGGTACTCCCTTAGTATACACCACATTAGTCGCATAGCCGACGAGTGCAAGACGCTCGTCGCTTACCTGGAGGGTCAGAATCACAGATTAGCTAACACGCCTCCCTGAATGGTCCCAGAACGTTGACTGTATATCTTCACACATATTCTCGACTCTCATACGAGTTAGAAGTATCCTAATCTTTGGATTATCTTCAAATGCGTCCAATGGATCTTCCACTGAGATTCCTTTTAAGATTTCAAGTTTAACAAGAGATTTGGAATAATGCTCTCAACATTAAAATGGATTAAAGTATCGAGATATTTGCAGAAAAAATGAATCATCGACTAGTCACTTGTCCAAAAAGAACACCTGATGCAGAATTTGCATCTCCCAGTGTCATATGAAAAAGGTCCCTCTTCAGGCCCTTACTTCTATCACAAAACATGTCCCGCGGATCACGCCATTACGATCCCTACGGAAAATCAAAAAACTAGTCGGATATTCATTTTCCATGAACGGATTGATGAAGCATAAGTCATAAAACCACAGCATATGTCAGAAATATGACTTGTGGGGACCATGCCTTAGCACTGAATATTGGTGGGTGGATTGGTTTGTTGCAATTTATCTCAGAAAAATACTCATAAATAGGTACTTAAACACCCAAAATGGATGTCATATAAAAAAGTGGCATTTCACCGTAAAACATGTGATCCCAGGCCTGTGGGGACCACACCTTGTCTCCAACATAATTTCTTTAGAAGGCTACACAAAAATTCTGCATGAGGACTGGGGTCATGCTTCCACCGACGACGCGTCAATCGGACATCCCAAACAAGAGTTAGGTCCGGTGTAGGAATAAATAAATAATTAACTATATTAATTATTCACATTAATCATTTCATGAAAAGGAGCAACAAAACCAAACCGCAAAGGTACCAAAAATATTTAGAAGTACCACCTCAACTCCATGGTCATAGCGCTACTGACAGCGCGTCAAAAAGACGTCTGGTTCGAGAAATACGCATGTTACAAAAAATAATTAATGTTTTATTATTATAAAAAAGAATGATTAGAGCTACCTTCTATCGGGCATAGAACACAAAAACCCCAAAACCCCATTTTAAAATGTACATCTTAATGATATGGACCCATGTTTGTAGATGGCATATCAAATGGACGAGCCGTTTAGGAGATACACCCCTTTAAACAAAAAGGTGATCGAATCGCAACTGGGTCGGCCTGTCCAGTCCGGCCCGGTCTAGACTTTTGGCCCGCAACCAAGCCACAGGTCCAACCCAACTCACTACGGCCCACTGAACATGGCTCATGCCAACTCCACCAGATCCTCAGATCCAGTTCTCCAGCTTAGTTCGGCAGTGCTGTCAGTCTATGTCTGCACAACCCACAAAATAGGACCTACGGACGCAGTTCCTTGTCTTCTACGCACCCTTCCTGATATCAACACCACGGGCTCTCCACTGTCACCACCCCAGTTTTCATTCCTGATTCCAGACGCATAGCTATCCGGATCTTCCTGACTTGAGCTTCCGGGCTCCACCTCACGGCCTTCTCGGTCGACGCCCAGAGCCAACGGCTCTTCTACTGTTTGCGCTCCCACCAGAGCACGTAGCTCTTCCTCCGAATACCATTCTCCGCCTCCAAATATTGCACTCCGCTGCACCGTCCAGATCCACCACCTCTAGCCTCGACTACATCGGCCTCCTCTTCCATATCCCAAGCCTCCGCCGCTAACCGAAATCCTCTCGACCGTCTTCAAACTGGCTAACTTCTCTGTGCTCCAAATCGCTACCGCAACGCTCCATCGCGCATCTGGTTCGACCTCCAACTGCCACCCCATGATAGAGAGTGACTGTCCTGCAGTCCTCACAACCACTCCAGTTGTCAAAAAAAGGATCCAAAACCAGTTCTGGTATCCTTGGGGACATATCTTCACAACGCCACCACTTTCTCTTCGTTCCATCACGGTTTTAGCACATCCGATATTTTTGTCGAAGAGCACACAAAAAATGTATTTATAATGGGTCAAAGACAATAGTAATGTTTGTTTTTCCATCATTTAAATTATAAAATTATTTAATTTAAATGAATAATTTCATGAAAATTGAGAAATTCAACAAGAAATGGAAAAAAACAATAGAAAACCATCCTCAATTCGGCCAATTGTTGTTGGTGATGTGCTGACTATAGTCCCTCATTAATCCATCATATATTCCTCCTCAATAGGGAGATGAATGGAGAAGAACTCCGAAGAATGGTTGAGAGAGAGTGGGAGAGAGAGATAGAGGATAGAGAAGGAAAAATAGGGTTTTCCCTTATTTCCAAATCATATGTGACTTTATATTAAAACATTAAAACTCTATTGACAGTGGAGGATTCTGAAATCTCCACACCCTCTCATTCTATATCGCACCTAGGTTAAATGATCCATCTCGATCTTGATGGATGTTATAGAATTCAATTCTTATAAATTGTTCTAATGTTATTTGAAAAGAACACTAGCACCTGAAAATCACTAAGTGGTTATTCCCAAATGACGATTTTACCAGTGGGTGTCTGTTGTCACAGTAGCCCTATGATAATGAATATTATACCCCTCTTAGGGTAAAGGACACACTATGAACTCAACAGTGGTCACATATTTCTAATCTGAGATTCCATTTGACAATTATTTGGGTTCGAGCTATTGAATGAATTAATTAAAAAATTAATTCATCCATTTACTTTTTGCTAATGAGCGAGGGGTCCAAATGTCCCATGCGGACATACTTAATGTCACGCCTAGGGTAAAAACCATCTTCTAGACCCAACTATGGTCTCCGATTTCTGATCAGATCAACCATTTAAGAGATATCTTATTTTTCTCGCATGAATAGTACAAAAATACTTAATATTATTTATAATTTATTCCATGTATACTGGTGATCATAATTGCCAGCCGTCTCATCTCCTATCTCTAAAAAAATATTTAGAAATATTTTAAATCATATAGAACAACACCAGGGTCTCTACATCATTCCCTCCTTCATGCTTTTTGTCCCTGAAAGGAAAAACTAGGAAAATCAATTTGGGATGCTGATTTTGCACCTGGCTCTCCCACTCCAAAGAAAACTTGCACAACACCATGCCGGCACAACACCTGAGAAAAAGGTGTGGTCCATCCCCACATTGACTACTAATTTTGATGACATGCATAGGAAAATGAACGTATCTCGTCACCTGCAACATGTGGAAGACATCATGTACCCACTCCTACTATTTAGAGGGTTGTGAAATGTGGTAGGAAACCTCGTCATCTCTTTCACGATTCTGATCAACTCAAAGAAAATCGGGGGGACTTCCCTAGTCAAACCTCTACATTGCACGTTGCGACTAGAATCACTTGTTGTCCCTCGAACAGGGTCTTGTGATTCCATCATTCAGAATATCCATTTGGTGAAACACCCAAGGATGTATAGTCACACAATATTTCACTATTTGTGCATCATAACCGAGTCTATCTTACATGCTCCATGATCGAATGATTTATCACAATTAATAGAAGAAATGTTAAACCCTCCTACTCTAACAGGGTCAACTGTAGGGATGCTAAATACTATGAAACTCCCCGCACCTGGCGAGCCTGGGACACTTTGCCAAGGGCATCTGCTACAATGCTTCCACTTCCCGGAGCAAAGACTACATTAAAGTCATAGTCCTGTGGGAATTTCCACAATTACCGCATTCTCATGTTCATGAATCTCTAGGTAAAGACAAACCAGATACACTAGTGGTCTGAGCAAACCATAATGTTTTCTCTTGTAAGATAGCATCTCCACATTTTCAAGGCGAATACTAACACTATCGGCACCACATAGTGAGTCATGTAGTTCTATTTATTGGGATTCCATCACCTTGAACTATACTTGATAATATTATCATGATTTACGTTGAGCATGTAAGGTACCAATGAACAAGGTAGGTGAGAAAACTCATCCAACCATAAGATGATAAACATGAAAATCATGTGGCGTACCCCATGTGTATTTTCCTCTCTTGGAAGAAGAGTAATCCCCAATATAGGAACTCTGCCAAACCCACTTGTATAAGATCAAGCAATGTGAGGTCAAGTAGAATATCCCCACTGGAAAATCCATTACCTCCTATGAATCTCCACCGCACAATACAACCATGAATGCACATGTTAGAGGGACACATCAACCACACCTCAATAATTTTCTCTTTGGGTGGTACTGAATCTCCCTCATAGTTTTTCTTCTATCACAAAAAAGTGTCCCAGTGGGGAAGAACCCCTCTTTTTCATGCATTCAAGGCTACGTCTAAAACACCAACACAAGGTTACACTAACCCCACGCGTCACCCTTGGTAACTCGTCGAGCAACGAGTTGTAATAAAATTGTACCTCAGGCAGTGTCTAATAACGTCTACTAAAAAAGGTCGAAAAGGCACAAAGAATACCTCTTATCCTCTCATGTGCTGCAAGATTATAAACATCCATAAAAAGCAGCTACCCGCGGCATGAGCCACCAGATCCTCGAGCGTGACGTGGGATACCTAGTGTTGGTAGAAGGACCTTGTAACATCATCCATGATCCAAATTTCATCCTGATCTTCTTCCAATACATCCTCCCTAGGGACCACCCTATTCTCACATGGGAGTTCTTTGATCATGAAACTGCCTCTATCGTGGCAACGCATCAACCAACTACATGGATGCATAAAACAATTAGTTAGGTAGTCCAGCGCCACATGATCTCGCCCATCCCAAGCATATCACTAGTCTTTCCTAGGCTATCATGGTTCTATACACTGTCCATGACCATGTTACTGAGTCTTATCATGTGGAGGCCTCCGACATCGAGGACTTGCTTGCTGACGTCTGTTAGGTGTGGAAGACATCCCAACTCTATTACACCCATTTCCCAAACCGTCCAACTGGAGTCCCTCTAATAGAAAATTTATTTGCCACAAGTTCCTGCTCCAGCACCCAGAGATGAGTGAGGATATAGTATGGCACTATGATGGCACAAG
Source organism: Viscum album (assembly GCA_963277665.1). Taxonomy (NCBI): domain Eukaryota; kingdom Viridiplantae; phylum Streptophyta; class Magnoliopsida; order Santalales; family Viscaceae; genus Viscum; species Viscum album. The sequence continues at coordinate 1,377,078,399 of OY728132.1, read as the reverse complement.
TCTCCTCTAAGGATAACCTACTCAAACTTATGTACCCGAAAGTTTTCGTTATGGGCCATATCCAAAGAGTACCGAGTAAGGTCTGTGAACCTAGTCACATACTCAGCCACTACCATCACTCCCCTCTAAAGCTCTAGTAGCTTCTGAAACCGTATAGAGGGTATGCAAAAGGGGTAGTACTCCCCACGAAATAGTAGTTTGTAGTTATCTAAGGAGAGTACCGAATCATTGTGTATATGTGTAACGCGGCTCTACAAACATAAAATTTCTCTATGGAAAAAGACGGACTCTCAAAGCCACCATCTAACTTGTTAGTGTTTGAAAAAGACTGAAGAGGTGTACCACCAACTGTATCCAACCATTAACTCCCTGAGGGTACTGCTCACGATGGAACCTCATTTTTCTCTGACACTAGAACTCTCGTAGCGCACTTTGCCTATGATCGTCATCAGCCTTTTTTGCTGAGACAATTTGATTCTCCACATGTAGGGTACTGCTATCTACCCTCAATGTGAAAAGGAAATCATATGATGGATCGTGAACTGTGGCCTTGTCTCTCACGGAATCATCGTCACGAACCCGAACTAGTATCCTTATGGGAAATCATCAAGGAGGCATCCTGAATCCGATCACGTTGTACCATGGTCAAATGAGTATATATATATATATATCAACAATGATGGGGAATTTACTCAAGAATGAAAATTGAAGACTATATCATATATGATTCATGTACCAATATTCTATACAACATGTGTATCATCATGTTGTGTCATCAAGCGGGTAATCAGGGTCCTGGTGAATAGATACGGCAGCCGTCGCACCATCACTACACTCCCTAGCCTAAAAGCCACTCTCGAGACACACTGACATATTTTCCCTAAACCCAACCAATTCCTTTTTAGGGATCGTTCGAACAACGTCCCAGGGAATGAACCACCTTTGATACCACATTTTCATGACCCGAACCGTACCAGGGTTTGAACCGTAACAACCACAAGCGCACCTCCATAGTCTAGGGCCTGGCGACCATTACTAAATGAATAAAAAACTAGGGGTGTCCTTTTCGTAAGTACATGTACACACACGCATCCAACTCAATGAAAAAGTGTAGAGGGAAAGGAAAACAAGGAACAACACTGCTATATATAAAACACAAATATTCATCAACCTCTATAAAGAAAAATTAAGGACTGGTAAACTAAAAAGGGAAGGGGAAAAATAGACACCCAACCAGAAAAGTACCACAACCCAACAACAGGTGGAATGTAAAATTGCTGAGAGATCCACACTCATAGTTTTCAATCCACTACCACCGCACATGGTCCCAGTAACTTATATCCCTAAGCTCTTATGATGTAATGATCAAAAAGTCTATCATATTCAAGGGAACAATGAGTGCAAGAAAATCCCAAGAAGGGGGGAGTGTAAAACTACTACATAGGATGCCTTGAAGGCTTATGGGAGCAGCAAGTGATATATTGAAGAGGGAAGGAGTAGACATAACAAGGTACACTAAAAGAGTGCATCTCAACCCAAAAAAGAATTAAAACAAGATCGTCTAAACAAAAGGATCTAGAAATATTGAGAGGGTTATCATATTGTCAATTATTAGCTACCTATTGTCGGGTGTAGACTCTTCCAACCATGAAAAGATAGAGATGAAAATCATGTGGCATACCATGTGCATCTTTGCCTCTCCTGGATGGAGAGTATCTAAATACCAAGTAGTGGGTACTACAGTATGATATATATATATATATACACACACTCAACCAAATAATACCAAATGAGAGTGTAAGGATATATCCATAACACTAGATCTGCCCTTGAAAAGAGTCGCCAATAGTTTTAGATATAAACACCATTGTTTCCTAGCATCCCACATGTCCACCCTGAATTGAAAGTCAAAGGGGCTCAATAAATGCTCCATGATACTATTCTCGTTGTTGGTTTTATCTGACCTGGACGTTTTTAGGTCATGTCACAAGGATACGTATTTGTGGGAAAAGCATCCCTCTTTCTAGAGAGTCCAAAGTCACATCAATTATGTCTCTTCACTATGCCACACAATCGAGAGATCATGTAACACAGTCGTGAACCAACTATCTAGCCCTGCTAGAGGATATACTTATTAAAATCATTAGAGAATGCCACTAGCCATCCCACCTGGAGGGTAATCCCTAAAAGAGTAACTGGCAAATGACACTGCCCAGCCATGCTAGAGGGTAAGCCCTGAACGATATCGATGAACCCCACAACCTAGCTACGTTGGAAGGTAATCCCTGAAAATGTAAATGGAAAATGCCACAACCCAGCCTTGCTAGAGGTTAATCCTGAAAGAGAACGATGAAAACCACTACCCTAACGTGCATGAGGTAAAGTTCAAAAGAGAACGACAAACACCACTGCCCAGCCTCGCTGGAGGGTAAGTCGATATTGCTTTGGTGATTCTGAAAACATCACTTCCATCACTTTCATCATTAAGTATCGCCTCAGATAGGCACTACACTCAGAACATCTTGCATCATTGATCATAATCCACTATAGAGGGAACTATTGCGTCATATGTGGAGAAAAACTCCGGATAGGATACTCACCAACCAAAATCCGAGTTCATAAGAAAGAGATATTAGACGTAGAATATTCATAGTGTTATGCGGCACATGTGGGTCCCACACCACATGTGACCACTCTTCTTCACCTGGTCATATACCTAACCATTTACATGTACCAAAAGAGTGAGCAAGTACCACAAGGCATCTCACAACACTCTAGAAGTACACGCCACAGTAGTCGCATAACCGGCAAGTTCACGAGGATCGTCGCTTAGCCCGAGGGTCTAAATCATAGATTAGGTGACACACTTCCTCAAAAGGTCCTAGAGCATCGACCGTATCTCTTCACATATCTTCTCTGCTATCATAAGAATCAGAAATGACCTAAGCCATTTATTCTCTTAAAACATTCCAAAAGGATCTTCCATTGATATTCCTTTCATGATTCTACATTTAACAACATATTGTGAATATGTCTTCTCACATTCAAACTGATCACCCCGTCGTGATCCTTATGTAAAAAAATGCATGATCGGCAAATCCCTCATCTGCAAAATAGTCCTAATACAGAAGTGGAATCTCCCAAAGTCGTATGCAAACGGTGCCCCATGGGGCCTGCATGTCAATCCTAAAACACATCACGTGGATTGCGCCATTGTGATCCCTTCTAAAAAACAAATAGGATTAGATTGTCATTTTCCCTGAATGGACTTATGATGCAGATGTCGTAAAAATGCAACATTGGTCTGAAATCTTCCTCGTGGGTCCCACTCCTCAGCCCCAAATATAGGCGGGTGGATTGCGTCATTGTAATTACCTCAAAAAACACTCAGAAATGAGTACTCAAACACCCCAAATGATGTCGGGTGAAAAAGTGGCATTTCACTGTAAAACTTATGAACCTAGCCATGTGGGTCTCGCACCTTTTCTCCAACCTAAACACTTTATATAGAATTTCAAAATATTGTCATGCGGATTGGGGTCATGCTGCCACAGACGGCGTGTCAATCGGATATCCCAAACAGGTGTTTGGTCAAATGAAAGAATAATTAATTAATTAACTAATTATTTAATAAATTGCATTATTCATTTCTCACCACCTAGTGAAAAAACCAAACATAAAATATACCAAAGCAACCATGTAAGGACGGCCTAAACATCATGGTATCCACACCTTTTTTGGTGCATCAAATGGACTTCCAGTTTGAGAGATACACCCATCACTAATAATAATTAATATTTTACTATTATTAAAATGAACATTTCAAGCAACATGAATTCGAGTGATGAACTCAAAATCATGAAAACACATTTTAAAATTTCAGTCTCGATGAGATAGATCCATGGCCATAGACGGTGCATCAAACGAATGCGCCGTTTAAGAGAAACACCCTTTTGAACGCAAAGGGGCTCGAATAGCCACTAGGCTGGCCTGTCCCGGCCGACCCTTTCCAGAGTGTTAGCCCACGACCCAGATGTAGGTCTGACCCAGCTCATCGTGACCAACTGGACATGGCCCATTATGAAACCACCAGACCTGTGGGTCTGGTTCTCCAGCTCATACCGACCGCACGACTTGTCTCTTTCTGCACACTACACAAGCAGGACCTGCGGGACGCTGGTCCTTGTCTGCTACACACCCCGCCCGAGGACAGTTCCTCAATCTCACCATCGAGGTCACCACCCTGGTAGACCCACCTGATGCCGTATGCAGATCTCGCCAACTCCGCCTTCCGGGATGTCACCAGCTCTGCCTCCCGGCCTACTCGGCCGACGCCTGGAGCTCGCCGCTCCTCTGCTGTTCACGCTCCCACCGAAGCCTGTAACTCTACCTCTGAATGCCACACCCCACCACAGAACACTGCATTATGCCACACCATACATACCCACAACCTCCAGCCATGAATACACTGTCCTCTTCCACTAGGGCCTGACCCTTCTCCACTAACTGGCCTCCTCTCGACCGCTGTCGAACTAGCTGACACCGCCGTGTACCAAACTGTGACCTACGTGCTCCGCCGCCCAGTGCCGAAGTTGGACCTTCCCTCGGTCCCCAAAAATATTATGGTGGTTGTAAAAAGGAAATGAAACCGATTCCGGGTTCCTCGAGGAGAGATCTTCTCAGTTCCACCCCTCGCTCGTCATTCCATCAAGGTTTTTGTGCTTCTGAAATTTTTGATTATGAACGCTCAATAACAAGATTTAGATTTGGGATCCGATGATGGTCGTGTTTTTTTCCATATTACTAATTCTAAAATTATATAATTTAAATGAATAATTTGAATAAAAATGATATATTAAAAAAAATGCGAAAATCAACAGAAATCATTCCTATATTCAGCAATTTGTCATTGGCGACATGCCCGCTGTGATCCCGCTTCAATCCAGTGGATTTCTTCCCTCGATCTAGTAAAGAATGTTGAAGACAATTTGAGAGAGAGTGGTAGAGAGATAGATTTTGATGGATAATGGAAATTAGGTTTTTCCTTTATTTCCAACTCATAAGTGAATTTATATAAAAACATTGAAACTCTGCCTACAGTTTCAGATTCTGAAACCCCCACACCCTCTAATTTTATATAATTCTTAGGTAAAATGATTCATCTCGATAACAATAGAGATGTCTAATTTAAATTCTATAACTTTTCTCTAATGTTATTTGAAAATAATTTCAGGGGTAAAAATCCCTATGTGGTTTTTCCAAAATAACAATTTCCCCCTTGTGCGACTTTTCTAACAAAAACCATGCGCCCCCAAAGCTTATACCCCTCCTAGGGTAAACGGAATGCTCCGAACACCATTGTGGAATCAGATTTATGATCCATGTTTCAATTTGAGAGTTATTTTCGTTTGAGCTCTTGAATGAATTGATTAATAAATTAATTCATCCATTTAGTTACCACTAACAAGCGAGAGGTCCCAACATCTCGCGCCGACATACTTTATGTCGCGCTTAAGGTAAAAACCATGTTCCAGACCTAATGGTGGTCTCAGATTTATGATCTGATCAACCATTTCAGATATATCTTGTTTATATCATGTGAATAGTAAAAAAACATTTAATATTTTGTATAATTTATTCCAGGAACACCGAGCCTCAGAATTGCACATTGTTTCATCCCCTAGCTTGGGAAACATATGAAGAAATATTCCAAAGTATTATAGGGAAAAAATCGGGTCTCTACATCATACTTACATTGTGAAAGATGAGAACTCCACAAGACCCATACAAAATATAAGAACATTAATAGAACCATAAAGGTATCTTGTTTCATTACTTACATAATCTTGTAACCCTCTTGGCTACCATATAATTTGTAACCCTCACGGCTACCTTACAATTTTTGTAACCATCGCTGTTACACTTGGAGTAACCATACGACCGACCTCCAACATTCACATACCCAATTAATTGGATCAAGATATAGGTCCCAACCTTCATCATAAACTATTCCTCATATCCTGAACAGAATCATAAAACATGAATAATTGCAAGAAAACATTACTTTTTAATTTTTTAAAATAGAATTTTAGAAGGGGATTTTAAAAGAAAATCCTCTTAAAAAATCATATAATTCAAGTGAGACTTAATATAGTGGATTTAATATGTATAAAAACTATAAATAGAAATAATTCAGAATTATATTAACAAATTCAATCACACAAACAATTTCAATACAGACATAAAAAATGAAGTTGATAGTTAACCCAAATAATGGAAATTAGGTTAGGAATTCCCTTACCTCAGGTTTGTCTTGCTTCAAAATTGTTTAAATCTCTTGTATAATAAATAAAATAGTGTTATTAGTATTTTTGAAGATACATTTTCATGTTTATAACATCTTATATTATCATTTCATAACCTCATTTCACCCTTTAGTTTTTATTGTTTTGTTCCATCCATTGTTTTTGGGTGCTTTCTTTACATGATTTCCATGGCCATTTCATGATAGATATTCTCGTCGATTGGAAGTGAAACTCCTGAACACGAATGGAGTGGTATTAAAATATTTTAAAAACCATAATTTATACCTTTTATCATTTTGAATTCTTATATGAGAATTATTCATAAGTTATATCATTATTGATATTTTTTTAGGTCATTTTGGCGATTCTTCGATCTTAATGAACTCGTTTATTTTATAAATTAATAACATGTGTTTAAAATGATTCTAGAATGTTAAATAATATATAATACATAAATTATAATCTGTTTCAACCCCAAAAATGGTTTTAGGACCAGTATTGAAGAAATTAAATGAAAATGAAATCACATCATCCATGATTTTAGAAAATCAACACATCACGAACGGTGTTTTAATTTCATGAATAATCTGGAGAGGATAAGAAATGTAATAGTGAGTATTCGAGAAACATGATAAAATCTATAATAATTAAGATACTAAAACATTCATTCCTGTCAGATAATGTTAGGTGAGGAATGAAGAAAAAAAAGGAACTCAAAATAAAATAAATGTTGATAAATCCCTTATGAAAATTTTGCAACCTAACGATGTCTCTTAAAATTTCATAAAATATTATGATGAGCGAAAATGGGTATCTCATAATTCCTAAAAAATATTGGTAGTAACGAAAATATGGAATGAAATATCCCAGCATAATCCAAATGAAATCAAAATTAAAAACATAGAATGAAGAAAAAGAAATAAAATAAAAGAGGATGTTTACCTCTTGATCTATTTTCCTTGATATCCTCCTTAAGGCATATGGTTTTGTTCTTTTGGTGAGACCATCAGCTCTAGGACATGGGGAAGATCCTTGGGAGTAGTATTGGGTAGAACATAGGTATAGAAAAATTCTTGATAAGTGTGTGAGGAATAGAGGAATGAGGGTGGTATTTATAGTGGAGGAGAAGAGGTATTTTACATTATTTTAATCATTATTATAATATTCTTCTGAATACAATGAATAGTTTTAATTCATGAGACCCAAAATAGTAATAATGGAACTTGAGTTTGAATCAAATGGTCTTATATCACTTATGATGTCATAAATAGTTTATTTTATTGATAATTTGAATACACGGTGTTTTACCGTATTTCACTATTCATCAAAAATTCTAAAAATTCAGAAAATTACCAAAAATTCATCTTTACAATTTTTTGACATGTAGAATTTAAAAATAAAATCCATTTTCAGAAAAAAAAAATTCTAAATATTATTAATTTAATTTGTATATAAAATGATACTTTATTCAAAAATTAAAAATGTTAAAAATATAACTTCAATTATATCAGATTAAAAAATTAATCAAGGTGTATATATCTTAAATCCTTATGAAAATAATATAATAATATAATTTAATATTACTTATTTCTATATTACTACTCTTATTACTTTTCATAAGTGTAGGTTACTATTCACCAAAAAACAAGTTGGTTTCATCAAACTCCAAATAACATATAGAAAAAAATTGTAGATGAATGTTTTCAAATATTCAAAACATTGATGTGGAAAATTTATGCTTATATTATAGTTATAAATATCTCATTAAAACAACGTTTCAAGAATTTCAATTTAATTTTTAAAAACATGGGGTGTTGTATTATCCCCACCTTCTGGAAATTGCGTCCTTGAAATTTTATTTACTTATTAAACATGTTATTGTACCTTTACCTCATAGAATTTTCAAACTCCCATGTTACCTCTTCAACCATGTGGTTTCTACACAAAACCTTTACCTGATGCATTACCTTATTCGGCAATACGTATTCTATTCAATTGAGAATCTGAACTGGTTTCTCTTCACAGAAAATGATCTCTTCTATCTGAGAAGATTCTGGGATAAAGATATGTGATTAAATTAGAACATACTTTCTCAACAACGAATCATAAGAGGAATTGTGTACCTGAGAAAAAATGGGAGGAAAAGGTACTTGATATGCCACTGGTCCAACTTTCTCCAAGATTTCAAAAGGACCGATGAATTGGGACTTAGCTTTCCATTCATACCAAAACACATCACACATTTCAAAAGAGAGATTTTAAGGAAAACATGGTCATCTACCTCGAATGATAAGTCTTTCCTTCTATTATTTTCCTACATTTTCTTTCTACTATATTTTGTCATCATTTTCTATTTGATTATATTTACTTTCTCAGTGACTTTTTATACTAATTCTGACCCCACCAATATTCTTTCACAAAATTCTTCCCAAAACACTAATGTCCAACCCCTCTTCCCATAAAATGCTTCAAAAGGTTTCATATGTATACTGAAATGAAATTTTTTTTATAATAAAACTCAACTAAAGAAATATATTGATCCCAACTTCCCTAGTAGTCCATTGAACATGCTCGAAGCATATCCTCCAAAGTCTAAATTGTTAGTTCTGACTGGCAAACTGATTGAGGATGAAAAGATGTACTGAAATTTAATTCTTTGCCTAATGACTTTTGAAGGCCCTTCCAAAAGTTATAAGTGAACCTAGGATCCCGGTCAGATACAATAGAAGAAGGAAATCCATTTAACCTAACAATCTCTTTGATGTACAATCAAGAAATCTGATCCAAAGGCACTGCTTCTCGAATAGAAATAAAGTTTTTTGATTTCATCCTCCTATCAACAATAACCCAAATCACATTGTTACCTAAAGAAGTCTTAGGTTGTCCCACAGAACATTCCACAAATATATTCTCCCATTACAACTATGGTACTGGAAAAAGATGAAGCATCCCTTTTGGTAATAGACACTCTACATTAACCTATTGACATGTCAAACATTTCAGAGTAAATTATGCAATATCTATTTTCATTCCAACCAACCAATAATACTCTCGAAGGTCTCTATACATCTTAGTAAAACCATGATGAACTAAAAATGTAGAACTATGAGCTTTACAAATCAAATATTTTGTTCAAATAAGAATCACAAGACACAGACAACCTTTTTTCCAAATCATAACAAAAATATTTATCAAGGTTAAATTCCGAAATCTTACCCATTTTAACCAATTCTACCATTTTCTGTATCTCATGGTCTTCCTTATGCACTTTCTAAATTCTATCTTACAATGATGACTGCACAAAAATCAGATGCTAAACAGAGGTACTTCCTACACAAATAACATCTAAGACTAAATTCATCATATAATTAATCAAATTATCATGTTCCAAATATAACATGTTTAATAATGCATGATGATTTCAACTCAATCCATCCACCACTTTGTATTCTTTTCCAGGATGGTAATTGATCGTCATAATCTTTTATCAGTTCAAGCCATATTATCCAACTCATGTTTAATTCATTCCGAGTGAATGTATACTTCATACTTTTATGGTTAGCATATATTCGATATTTGGATTCGTATAAATTATGCCTCAAAATTTTCAAAGAAAAAACCACAGATGCCAATTCAAAATCATGTGTGGGATAATTTAACTCATGATTTTTAGTTGTCTTAAAGAATAATCAATGAAATTATCATTCTACATCAAAACACAACCTAGTCCCTTTAATTAAAATAATTGTACATGAAAAACTCACAATTTCGTGAAGGAAAGGAAAAAAACTGTATCATTTATCAATATCTTCTTCAGTTCCTGAAAAACAAAAATCACATTCTTCGGTCCAAATAAATTTAACCCCTTTTTGGGTTAACTTAGTTAGCGGGTTAGATAATCATGAATTTATTTAACTAACCTTTGATAATAACATTCTATTCCAAGAAAACTATGAATCTTTGTAACATTTGTTGGTATTGGAAATTCATCAATCACTTTTTTTGGCATGATCAACTATTTTTCCATCCTCATTTACGATGTTCCCAAAAAAAGAAATCTATTGTAACAAAAAACAACACTTCCTTAATTTTAAATACAGTTTCTTTTCCTTTATGGTTTCTAATTCAACCCTTAGATGTTTATCATGCTATTGTTTACTTTTATAAAATACCATAATGTCATTAGTAGAAACATCGACCAACTTAACCAAGAACTCTTGAAATATTCTATCCATAAGGTTAATGAATGAATATAGTACATTAGTTAACCCAAATGGCATAATAAAAATTCATAAATCCCATATCTGGTATGAAAATCTATTTTCGGGATTTCATCCCCCTTCACCTTCAGCTAATGATATCTAGACCTCAATTAAAACTTGGAAAAGTACTGACCTCCCTAGATCTGATAAAAATAGTCATATATTTGAGTTTAAGGATACTAGTTTTTAAAATTGATGTAATTTAAATCTCTATAATCAATGAAAAATCTCATGGAGAAATATTTCTCATTCATGAAAAAATAGGTGAACTCCATGGTGAAGTGATAGGATGAAGGAATCCTTTATCAAGAAAATCATGAAATCGATTTTTCAATTCAAGAAGTTTTCATTGAGCCATACGATATGGGGTTTTTGAAATATACTTATATTTAGAAAATTTGTAAATTGTGAATTCAACTTCTAGATCATGTATGACACTGGGTAACCTATCAGAAAAAACATCAGGGTATTCATTTACCATAGGCACGCCCTTAATATGAACTGTTCAGTTATTTTCCACAATATGAGCAAGAAAACTGTAATTTCCATCTTTCAATAGTTTCTTAGCATCTTGATATGTATCAATTCTATTTATTTGTTATTATAAACAAACTAGATATATTTTTGAAAAAAAAATTCTTTATCTCTATAGTAAATCTTAGCATGATTAATAGAAAGATAATCCATTCCCATAATAAAATCGAACTTAATTTAGGAAAAAACAATAAGGTTTGTAGGTAAAGTCTTTCCACATACCAGAATAGAAAAATTATTATAATTCTTCTCTACTATAATATTTCCCATTGTGGTTTAACTACAAGTTCCAGTCTTATTTCTTGATGTGATATTTTTAATTTATCATAAAATTTCTCAGAAATTAAGCAATGTTTAGACCCCATATCTAACAATATATTAGAAAAATTTTAGTAAACAAAAAAAAGCACATGATACAACTTCATTGGATGGTCCGACTTCATCTGACATAGTCCCAAAGGATCTCACTACACATTACTTCTCATTGTCAAGATTCTATGTGTAATTTAGATCTCTTGTTGGGAGGCATTTGCATAATGACCCATCTCACCACATTTAAAAAACTTTATAGTTTTATTATTAGGATTACCCATAATATTATTTTCATTACAATCTCAGGCCATATGTACAAACATTCCACATTCGAAACACTTCCCAGTTTTGGTAATACATTCCCCAGGGAGCTTATTTCCAGAAATTTCGAAGTCATGAAACTGGATTTTCTTACCATCAGATTTCATTGGTTGATTCTTATACATCTCTTGCCATCTGGTATCCTTTATCTCTTTGTTTTAAAACTGCACATGACCATTATAAATCTCCATATCTACCCTTTCCGCAAATTGGACAGGTTTCTCATAACTTTTGAATTGACAGGAGGCCAACGCCTTTCGATACCTTGGCATCAATCATGAGTAAAAGCACTTGATTTCTCTATCAAGGTCCAGAATAAAATTTGGAGCATATATCACCAGTTGGGTAATGTTTTCTTCAATCACAACCACTGAATCATCCTCCTTTTTCTTCAGTTCATTGAATTTCTTCTCCATCCTTAGTCACACCACATTAGGAAAATAGTTTTCAAGGAAAAGACATTTAAGTTCATTCCACTCTATGGAATCAATATCATCTCTATCCCTATTATTCATTACCATTGACCACAATTGATCAAAGTAAACTTCAAAATGATAAATAGAAAGGCTTACCTTTTGATTATCCAAAAATCAAATAACATTGAATAACATTGTAAGGGATTTAATCCATCCTTTAGATGCTACTGTGTCAGAAGATCCATTGAAAGTAGGAGGGTGTTGTATCATAAAATGTTTCAATATTTTCATGTTAAATTATGGTAAATTTGGTTGTTCTATTTCAAGAATTCAACCACTATTTATTTTCAACATGAGATAATCCATTAATATCACAAAGTACTCAGTTCCAATCCCTACCATTCCAGGTTATAGGTTTAGAAGGATGTCATTCTGTCTGTGCCTCTCCTGTATAGATTCTATGTTTCTTCCACGGACAACTAATCTGAACAAACATATCTTAGTGGAAGCAACATGGTAATATTTAAATGATTTGACATTTAAAATTAACTATATTGTTAAAAACATTTATGGTTTTATATTAACATCATCATAAACCCTAATGTTACCTAAACCATCCTTTGATAACAACTGTAATGACCAGACCTTATTACATTACATAATATGAAATTTAGTCAAGAAGTAAATTCATTTCACATTGAGGGTATTTTCAACTTTAATTATTTAGATAAATGTTACATAACACATTCATAACCTTACAAATTATTTCATAGTGGATACCATAAAAATTGAATTCATTTCTTGTAAAATATAGAACACTTTAAATAAAACAAGATTTATTTGAAAACACTTAAAACATTTATTTTGGTTTATTTATTTGTAAAAAACATCCTTATAACCTATTAAAATCATTGAAAATCGTGGGATGGGCATAAAAACTGAGTAAGGGATATAAAAAAAAAGGAAAAAACACCTTAGTAAATGAACACTTATAACATATGAAATAATTTCCAAAAGACATACTTGTCACCCAAATATAATTAATTTGTAAAATATGAGAATTACACAAGATCCTTAAAAACATACCAACATAAATAGAACCATAAAGATATTTTGGGGCATTAAATACATATTCTTGTAACCCTCTAGGCTACCTTATAATTTTTAACCCTCACGACTACCTTACAATTTGTGTAATCATCGTAGTTACACTTGAAGTAACCATACATTCAACCTAAAACATACTCATAAACAATACATTGTAATGAGATATATATCCCACCATTCATCATAAAATAGTCCCATGAACTAGAACATACTCATAAAACATGAATAATTTAATAAAATAATTGCTTTTGAATTTTTTAAAACTAAATTTTAAAAGAGGATTTTTATAGAAAATCCCCTTAGAAATATCATATAATTCAAGTGACACTTAATAGACTGTAAGGAATATTTATACACAATATAAGTAGACATAATTTATCCTAATATAAACAAATTTAATCACACAAGAAATTTAAATACAAGCATAAATATTGAATTAGAAGGTTAACCCAAAGAATGAAAATAGAGTTCTGAATTCTCTTATCTCGGGTTTGTTTTACTTAAAAATTGAATAAATATATTGTATAATAGTTAAAAGAGTGTTATTAGTATTTTATAGAAACATTATCATGTTGATAACATCTCTTATGATCATTTAAAAACCTCATTTCACACTTTAGTTATTAGTATTATTTCCTTCCATTATGTTTGTGTGCGTTCATTACATGATTTCATGGTCGGTTCATGATAGATATACATTTCAACAGGAAGTGAAAATATAAAATTATGATGAAGTGGTATATAAAAATTTCCAGAATGATAAATTATACCTTTTAACAATTTTTATTCTTACATGAGGACGATTCATAAAATAAAATCATTATTGATATTTGTTTTTGTTATTTTGGTCATTCTTCGATCGTAATGAACTCTGTTGTTTTATAAATTAATAACTTGTGAATAAAATGATTCCAGAATGCTATATAAGACATTATACCCAACTTATAATATATTTCAACAATATAAATGGTTTTATTATAATTCTTGAAGAATGTAAATGAAATTCAAATCACATCCTCCATGATGTTGGTAAATCGACACATCACAGACGATGTTTTAATTTCTTAAATAAGTTGGAGGGAAGATGAAATGTAATGGTGAGTATTCCATAAACATGATGAAATACAGAATATTTAATATAATGAATCATTCATACAACTTGTATAAAGGTTTGTGAGGGAAGAAGAATAAAATAATGGAACTTGAAATAAAAGAAAAGTAGAGATATCCTTTACGAAAATTCGGCAGCCTAACGACGTCGCTTAAAATTTCATAAAATATTTTGATGAGAGAATGGGGGTCTCTAAAAAATCATACATAATATGGGATGTATGTGGGATATGGTATGAAATATCCCAACATAATACAATAAAAATAAAAACGAATAACATAAAATGAATGAATATAATGAAAACAAAATAGGATGTTTACCTCTTGATCTCTTCTCCTTGAGATCCTCATTAAGGCCTTTGATTTTGGCATTTTGGTGAGACCAGTAGCTCTAGGACGTGGGGAAGATCCTTGGGAAGATTATTGTGTAGAACTTAGGTAAGGCCCAAGGCTAGAGAGGTATGGGAGGAAGAGAAGATTGAGGGTGGTATTTATAGTGGAGGAGAAAAGGAATTTAACATTATTATAATCATTATTATAATAATTTATCTCAAGATTATGAATAATTATAATTCATGTGACCCAAAACAGTAATAATGGCATGTGAGTTTTAACCAAGTGTCCTTACACTACTAACGATGTCATTAATTGTGAATTTTTCTAATAATTTGATTATACACTATTTTACCGTATTTCACTATTCATAAAAAATTCTAGAATTTCAAAAAATACCCAAAAAAATCCCCATACAATTTTTCGAGGTGTTGACTTAAAATTGAAATGCACTTTTTAAAAATAATTTTAAAATTATTATTAATTTAATATTTAAATAAAATCATAATTATTTAAAAATTAAAAATTTTAAAACTATAAGTGTTTTTATATCACATTGAAAACTTACTAAAAATGTCATTATCTTAAAGCCTTAAAAATAAAAAAAATAATAAAATTTACTATTCATTAGGGTAAAATTACTATTCATATTACTATTCATAAGTGTATGTTACTATTCACCCAAATAAGATGGTTTCATCATACTACAAATAACAAACTGAACATAATTGTAGATGACGGTTTTTTGAAATTAAAAATATAAAAGTGTCAAAATTATGTTTAAAGGATTTTTATAAATATATACTTAAAAATGTTTCATGAATATCAATTTATATTTTAAAAACTTGTTGTGTTACATTTATCTTTATAAATAATATCTTTATTCTTACAAAACCCTTTGGTTACACAATATTGAAAATATATAACTTATCAAAAACAAGAGTCGTATATCTTTGACTTTTCTTTATATACAATATCAGAAAGGTTATAATCGTATAAAAATGGAATAAAATGGTTACATAACTGAAACATGAATGATTATTTATTAAAAATACTAATCAAATAAAATCAGGGAAGGTTTTAGAGTCATATTCTTTCCTCATAATTATTTTTTTCATCGAGATTTCTATAATTACCATTTCCATGATAATAAAAATTACTATGGTTGGAGTTAATATTGAAAAAAATTAAAAAGGACTTTTTTAATAAATAGTAAACTCTCGATTCAAAATATGGAATAATTTATTAAAATATCATAAAACATAAATTTCAAAATTTAATTTAAAATTAATCTCATAAAACGTAATGGAAAACGATTTTTCTAGGAAAACTGCTTTTTAAATATATATTTTTAAAACACAATTTAAATATAAAATCCAATTCAAAAGCCATAATTGGATTATTTAAAAAAAGTTAAATAATTAAAACTTATAATTAATTAAAAAAATAATTATACCATGTAAATACTTTTAAATGAAATATTATTTCCAATAAAAATCAGCATTTTCACTATTCAGTGAAAACTCAATATTTTCCTAAAATTATAAAAATTATAAATTTATGATAATTATTACATGATGGATTCAAAAATTTAATTATTTTTTAAAAATAAATTTTCATTTTTTTAAATTATTATATTTTCTCATAAAAATATGGAAAAATATTATTTTTAAGAAAACATATTTTTTGAAGAATAAAACGACACAACTTAAAAATAATGTTATTATTTTCTAATAATTTACCTAAATTTTTTATATTGAATTGGAATTAGTTATTTATTTTGTAAATAACTAATTCATATTTATAACTTCCAATTTAAATGTTTGATTATAATGGTAACATTTAAATAATATTAATTACTTGTTCGTTTAAGTTGAATGCAGTGTATCTTGCACACTATCCAACATAAAGATTCCTTCTAAAATCTCAAGATGTTACATTCTCAGCCCCATTTAATAATTCACATCCTCAAAATTTGATCTTAGGCAACATATCTAGGTTTCATCTATTCAAAATTCTATTGTTAAATTCCCATATCATAAAAAAGGATTAATAAAACCTCCACATGGTACTAGAGAATCTGATGTACAAGGTCATCATAGACAACACATACAATGAATAAATAAAGTAAAACATGAAAAATAATATAGGGAGATATAGTTATATTAAAACATAAATTCATCTTTATTAAGTTTTCATTAAATTATAATATTTTCTTCTAAGGACAAGCATTAAAGATGATTGTTTCATTCCATAAAAATCAAAATCATCTTATAAAAATCACAATATCCAAAAACGAATTACCATATATTCATCTAGTCATTATGAATTAAAAAAAATTTAGTATAAGATAATATAATTATAAAAAAATAACAAACATTTATATATTAAGAAACAACTTTAATCTCCAAAAGTAAAAAATAACACAAAAAGTTCAATATATATCATTCAAAAAATAATTAACCATAAAATTACCAAGAATAGTCTATACTATCATTGAAACCCAAAATTTAAAAAGATTTTATTATATAATCTTATAATATATTTTTTAGCATTAATCTCCAAAAAATATCAATAAATATTAATGCATCGTACCAAAAAATATATTTCATATGTCAAATAATCTACACTATTTTCTAGTAATTTCTATAAATAAACTGAACCACCATAAATCCACAAAAAAATTATATATGATTCGAACATATAATTCAAAAAAATATCCCAAAAAAATTCACATCATATTTTTTTCCTTAATCTTATAGGGTTCCCAAAATAGAGAATGTATTCCGATAAAACATTAATCAATTAATCAACAAAACAATTTCCAATCCCATGGTCATCTATTAGATAAAAAATATGTTTCTAAATTGAACTCAAGATTTATCCATTAGATAGTTTGAATATAAAAAAATTAATACTAACCAAGAGACCACATATTCCAATGGTATGTGATGATCCCTTATAACACTTTGTTGTGGGTTCCATTATAGTGGTCTTTCTGGATACAACAGGTTGTCACCCATCATATAGGATGTCCTTTATCTAAATAATTATTAATTTTATCCTTATAAGATTAATATATATGTAATAAAAATCATAAAAAATAACCTTAATAAATTTAATAGAAATGAAATTTTTTAACCTCAAAGGATATCTCATACCTTTCATTTTTTGTACTATAATGTTATAACCCTATTCATCTCAAAAAAAAATTCTAAAAATATAATTAGTCACCTAAAAATTTCATAAGTTGTATCCTCAATGGTGGATTCTATTAAATTTATATTATGATCAACCATCTAATTATAAACCTATAATAGTATCCATCACTCTTAATATTATCACTCATGGGAACATCTGAATCTCTATATTTCTCTAAAACCTGTTTTGATACCAACAGTAATGACCTGAGCATATGAAATAGATATTCATTTTTTTTGTGAAAAAGAATTAAATTATAAAAATAAGAAACATATTTCAAATTAATAATATTAGCGAATTAGGAAAAACTTTTACTATGTTAACCCCATAATTAAATTTTGGAAACTTATACTCAATATCCTTTAGTCATATTAATCAAAACCATTAAAAATGAAATATGGTTTCATTGTAAGCCAATTCTTCAGAATTTACATATTGGCCTCATCCTTGTCCCTAATATTCATTAAACCATATGAGAAAATTTTTTGAACATAGTATGAGCACAAAAATAACATCAAGGGTCATAAAATAAAAGAAATTGTTAGTCTAGTGAAAAATATGAAATCCCATTTATAACCCTTTCTTTAAAATACATATTTTTCTTCTAAAAATAGTATCATTTTTTTCTTTAAAGAACTATGATTATTAGAACTCTTCAAAAAAAAATTATTTATAAAAAACAAATTTAAAAGCACAGAATGGTATTTTTAATTCATTGGGATAACATTTATATATCACTCATAAAAGCATCCTTACAAATGGAATAACCATATGGTTGACATCCATCTTTAGATTACCCAATGCATTAGAGAGCTATAATGGGGATCACCCGTCATATCATGATCTATAATGTGGAACAATCCATCATATCATGAGCTATAATAGAATAAAACCCATAATATATTGATCAATAATTGGAAAAAACCCTTTATATATTGAGAAATAATGGTCTCAGACATACATAAACAAATTTCAAGGAATATATCATAAACACAACTCTTGAAAATAAATTTAAAACGTTTTTAAAAAACTCATATATAAAAAAACATTTTTCCTATAAAACCTCAGTTCAAGACCAAAATACCAAGAATAAGGTAAATTGGGTTCTCCTTTTAATATAATATCATTAAAAAGTTATTGATGAATTCAAAATTTCCATTTTCAAATATTTTCATTTTTTTAATAAAATATGATCATTTAAATGAAAAAATCATTAAAAATAAAATTTATAAATTATAAGGGAAACAAAAATGCATTTAGGTGTCTTTACAGTGGGAAAATATTCTTATTCAATATAATTTAAAAAATAATGTCTTCATTATTTTTAAAAAATAGAAGAAGGATTATCTTTAAAAATGGATATTTTTAAAAGAATGTCCCATACATTAAACATTAAAAAGATTCCATTTTGAAATTATTGGAAATAAATTCAAAAAATCAAACATTAAAAATTTCAAATAAATATAAATATATTAATAAGAACAATTTTTAAATCATTTAAATTAAAAATAAATATTTATAAGATAAATTTATAAAAAAATTAAATGTTATTTTTTAGTTAAAGAGTCTCCTACAAATATCATAACCTGGAAGTGAGTGTCAATAAAATAAAAGGTTTATATGGTATAAATATATATAAACTATGTTTATATAAAACAAAATATAATTAAAATTAATCTTAAATATAATCATATGATGAAATAATCAATGAAGTAGAGGAATAACCCTAAGAATCGAAATTGAGTTAAGCATTCCATTACCTTGTGTCGGATTTGTCACATATGTCTTTTATCATCCTGACAAATAAACTTATTTTATTTATTTAATTTATTTAGAAAATATCACAGGTTTATTATTTTATTTATATAAATTTTTACCATGTTATAACAATTGCGTAATTATTTATGTTCACGTCAGACATTTTGACAATATTGTGTACATAAGTCCAAAAAGAATTTGGTTTGTCGACTATGAAAAAATTTCCCATTATTCCATCATCTATATTATAATAATATTGAAATAATTTCTATTTTATAAATCAATTATAGTTTTCAATCCATCTATTTAACATGGTTATCAAAAATGAACTACAATACAGTGATGGAGATGGAATGTCATACATACGCATGAGTATTACTTCTATTTTTCAATTATCATTACAGAAATAAATAATTATAATAAATTTATAGAATTATATCAATATATAATTTATCATATTTATTCTTTATAAATATTTATATATCTTATCCAATTTATTAGGTGATTATAAATTCATCACAACTCTTCGTGGTGGTTGTAGTCCGCACATATGCACGAATGACATTGTCATTTTTGTGTACATTGAATGGTAAGAAAATAAATGATATATTATCATAAAAAATTTATAAATATGATATAAATATCCAGTATAAACATTAATTATAAAATTATATCTATCCATGGAAGGCGACAATGGAAAACAAATGACATTAGTTCACACGGTGGTAGTCTCTCGCACACAAGAACAGATAATTTCATATCCCATTTGCAGGAAGAGAATTGGTATATGGGACATGAAAAGAAAAATAATAGCATATAAATATATTTAGGAAACAATATTTATTTTTTTTCCATGGTTCAATATGGTTTCAAGTATTTGGAAAAATAAAGAAAACAAAAACATCAAGATAAAAATCATACCCCTTTATTTTGAATTATTCATTTTTCAAACACATCTATGTTACTAAGCATGTTACTCTACCTAAGCTATATACTCTAAAATATGAATAGGGGTTATTAATATGTAATGGGGTATGGATTCAATGAACCAAATAGTTTATCATGTGTGTTGGATTTATAATAATAGCTTTAATTTAATATGAGAGGGGAACTATTGAATTTTTTAAAAATATTTAAATATAATAAGGCTATTCTAGATCCAGTTTATTAAAAATGCCTTATAAGTTTACATGTTTTGACAGTTTTGACCATATAATATCACACTTATACTTATTTAACATTTTCATTATTTTTAAATAATTTAATAAAATATCAATCCATAAAATATCATTAATTACAAATTTGATATGGTTTATTAATTTATCTGTAAAAAACATCAAGAAAAAATTAAACTTGGAACCAAAAATTGTATTATTTTATAGAAAATGAAATATAAAAAAGATAATTCTTGGATACCATTAATTATATCATTTTATATTTATATTAATATTTTAATATTATTAAAGTCATTTTTTCATTAGTTAAATAATTATTGTATCAACGATGATCAAGCATTAAACGCAATTAGTTCGTCCCTAAAAAATAAATAAATTATGATGATGAAAATAAATTTTATTTTTATAAATACTATTTATAGTGTAGCATATCATCCAGATGACACCATATTAAAAATATAACAATCATTTAAAACTAGATGTGACAACATTGACTTTTCATTAAATTAAATATTATAAAAGATATAAAAATATCCAAAATGAATAAAATTTTTATATAACTAAATATAAAATTATATTGGGTGAAAATTGATAATTGAATTAAATTTGGGTCATGTGTTAGTGTCATTTTTTCGTCCTTGTCATTTTATTTTTAACCAAAATTACCCGATTTACCCTTTACCGTGGAAATAAATATTATTAAAGTTAATATTCATATTGTCCCAAATAAAAGTGAACTATTTATGGAATCTGAACCTCATGATTCAAAATAATTTATCAATTTTTTCTTTATTATAAAAAACATATTTTTCTGAATTTAATTTGGATATAAAAAAGAAAAATACAGTGAAAAACAGTTTTCTAGAAAAATGACTTTTTTAAATATGATATTTTAAATATATTCAATTATAAAATACATTTTAAATTAGGATTATTTTAAATAATAATTAATAAATAATAATTTCAAATTAGTTCAAAACATAATTTTACTAGTAAAATTCCTTAAAATTAAAAAGTGTATTGAAAATAATCAATATTTTTCATATTCTTTGAAAAATAAATGTGTTTAGAAAATTCTTGAAATTTTATTATAATATAATTTTAATATTATAATTTAAAATACTAAATTATTTTTTTAAAATAAATTTTATAGAACTTTTATAGACTATAATATTTAATCATAAAAAAGAAGAAAACCATGTTTTTGAAGAAAACATATTTTTTGAAGAATAAAATGATATTATTAAAATAATTATGTTGTTATTTTTTATCAATTTACCAATACATTTATAATGAAGTGGAAATTTATATTTATTTCATAAATCATTTATTAGTATTCATTATTTTTTATATAGTATCATGTTTATAACGGTCACATTTAAATAATTATATTTTGGGGTTCATTTCATTTTGTTGTGGCGTATATTTTACGTAATAGAATTAATTTTCCCTTTTAAAATATAAGGATGTTACACTTACATGTTTAAAAAAATACCCTTTAAGTTTTTAACTCATCCTCGATTTTCACATATTTGATGAATATGTAATTTGAAAAGTCTCTTGATAAACTTTTTTCCTTATTAAAGACTTATTGATATAGTTTATGAGAATTTAAGATAATGAAGAACATTTACGAATCATGATTGAAACACTATGGAAACTGATCTATTTGGTAAATTCAGAAATTCTAAATTATTGTGTTATGCATACTCTTTTTCTAAAAAAAATTTATCTAAGGATTTAAATTTTTTTGATCCGGTAAGGAAAAAGGATGTCAAAAAATGACCCACAATAATGAAAAAAGATAAAATGAATGGATTCTATGAAATAGTTGGTTAAATCATTGGTTTGTTACAAATATTTTTTTATTAGATAATTAGTCTACCAAATTTATATGTACCACGGTTAAATACACATAATAGATGGAATGTAATAAAATATTTTGGATAGAAAATAAGAGATTCTTAAATTTCTCTCTATTAACTATACTAATGGGAAATGGATTATTTTTTATATACAATGATTAATAAATGAAAAAATAGGGTGTGTAATTCTGTAAAATGATTAATTCTTCACTTATATGTTTATGAAATTGTATATACAAGAGGAAAACTAACCAAATCCAGATTTGAAGCCGGAACATGTAATATTTGAATTCAAAATATTGGGGAACTACCATTATGTTGAAATATGTGCCATATATACATATCAAACAAGTTTGAAGTATATATTCATGTATAAATTACTCATTATGGGGAAAATATGATGGCTATGAATGTGCAATACACTACCACTTTGGGTAGAAAAATAATGTATTCGATGCATTGTGTAGAAAGGATCATGGAGTCATATCTATGATGTGGATATATAAGGATCCAATATTCATATATTTAGTTAATTTATATTTTGTAATTATTAAGTAATAGAAAATGTCATTACCTTTCAATGTAATTTCCCAATAATCATTAGAGGAGAATATAAATTATTCTAAAGGTAATGAATAGGTATTATAAATTACGATTAAATACACCTAATATGGGATATTGAAAAAATTACCCAACAAAGATGGGTTGTTAATGTATGGAAAGAGACTATATATACCATTAGTACCAAAATTAAAGAAGTAATTGTTGGGTGAAACACATAGCTTGAATATCTCTATACACCCATATATAATCTAGAGTATATGGATATAAGGGATCACTTAACTTGAAAAAACATGATTTCTAAAATTGATGAGATTGTGTTATGATTCGTGGTATTAAAACACATAATAGTATAGAGATAAAATCCAAAGTGTGAACTGAACTAGTCCCCAAACCGTTGTAAAAATGGGATAATATCTTATTTGAATTTTCTACTAGAAAACTGAATACATAAAATAAAAATGATTTTATATGCATCATTGTTGACCACGTAACCATGTATTCACACTTCCTAGAAATAAGTGCAGATCTAGACCGTAAACATCATGAAAAACTCTATATCAATAAATTTGAGAGTCTGTGTTGTGTAACTCTATAAATTATATTTTATCGTGTTCCCTGATTGAAATATAAATTGTACTCCAGTATTGTGAATGATTTTAACACATACATATTTATGATCAGAACTTTCTATCCTCAAATATATCTTATGTATGAGACAAAAATTCAAATATGATAGGATATCATAAGTCTATACCCACATTAATTAAAAGGAATATGATCCCACTACAACCCTATAATGGCGTTTCTTATAGTGAAATCCACAATTTAGGTATATTAATGGGAACTAATGAGGACTCTTATGGGAAAATATTTCATACTCTAACATGATTAGATGAAGTCCGAGATAAGATACATGTTAGACCATAATGTTTTTATGTAAACCACTGAGAAGGTGAAAGATATACAGAATCATATGAGGACTTCTCATTGTAAGTAGAAAATAAATTCTAATATTCAAATCATGGACTTTTAATTTCAATTAGAGGATCATGTATACTATAGTGAATCTCAATGGAATTGAGTAACGTGGTTTGGAAATAAAAGAAGTAATGTCCTCGGTATAGTGGGCCAATTGATATTTTTGAGAAAATCAATGTTTTAGTTTGGCATATAGTTATTCCACAGAACCGTCTGATTGGGCCTAACCTCTTTCCTATTTTATTGTTAATAAATTACATGCTAGACCCAATGCAGATACACAACACTAATGAAATATAGTTGGAACCCGATTTTTCATATAATGATTAACCTGTACAGATAATTTACACTAGAGAGTAAGCACCTCGGAATTGGAAAAATCATGGGGTGAATGTTCCCTAGAGGCTTCCCTATTTAGTGTAACAAAAAATAGGAACCTAAATAAGAAATGATAATGAACTGGCCCAATTTTTTTATAAGAAAAACTATATTTGATAATTTTTGGGGAAAATCATTTAACGGGTGAGAACGAAGTAGGTTATATTATTTTATAATATATAAACAATATGTCCTAAATTATTCCATAATTAAAATTATATTACCTCATTATTATAGTGTAGTAAATATATATTTTTTTAACAAATATATTCAAAAAATAAATTTATCAATTTTATAATTTACATTTTATAAAATAAAAATCATTTTTGGATTCTGAATATAAATATTAACATAAACAGAATATTTGGGATTTTTTAAAAGGGGTTTATTTTCACATGAATTTTCATTTTAGGTTTTGTTTATTTTTTCGATATATATTAAAATTTTTACTTTTATATCAAGATCAACAATATAAATAAATTATTAACAATCAATTAAAAATTGATAAATTATAAATAAGATTCAATATTAATAATGTAAAAAGAATAATTTTCCTACACAAATAGTTTTTATATTTTATGCATAAATTTAAAAGTTGATTTTATATAATTTATAAATTTAATTAGATTAAATAGAGTTCATATTTGAAATTATAACATTGATATTTTATAATTAGGTCTTCTTATATTATTAGTAAAATAAAAATTACCATTGTATATATTTAATCAAGGTTAATGGTGGAAATAGTGTATATTAAAGTGAAATAAAATTCATTAGATTAAAATGATATCAATAGTTAATAGATGAAAATTATTAGGTAATAAATTCAAGATAACATGTATCACAATAATAGATTTACCTAACTAACCTAAACAAATTTGACTAAATATTTACCCTTCACCTTAATTAGGATTCCAATGAAATTTCAATTGTGTTTCCCTATGTAATAGATAATTGAAAACTCAAGAGGTGGGTGAATTGACTTCCTAAAAATTTTCTATTAAAAAATCCTTCATCCACTATTATAGTTATAATATTTTTCATAATATTAATCAGAAGAATAAATATAATAATTAAATGGAAATAGATTAAACATATGATATTTATAGTGGATTGGGTAAAATAAATCCCCTACTCCACCCCATTAACACTATGGAACATGAGTATTGTGATTTTCACAATAAGTGACCTTTTATGGGGGATCATAGAAGAATACTAAAAGTTTTCACTCAATAAAAAGTTGAGATATATTTTAACTAGAATATACCTTTACAAGAGCCATCCATTGTCTCAACAATGACTCTTAAAATGAGTTTACAAATAATATAATTAATAATAATTTCAAATGAAAATTTTAGTACACAAGTGAAAGAAAAAACTGACAGAAGTCAAAGATATTTTATAAGAAGATGTTAGTCTTCAATGTATTACTAAAAATCATCATTAATGAACTTATAAAAAAACATGATAATTTATTTTTGATATTTTATATTTATATGATTTCTATGTTTATATTATTTGAGTATTCTTACAAACATGTGGTCAGTCCCTTCTTCCCATCCATATCTTCCTCCAAGAGGATAAATCCTCATTTTTATCTCCTATATAACATTTTAGCATATGTTGTGAGATAATAGTAATTTTATATTTGATAATATATTGATTTTTTAACAAAATTTCATTAATGAAACGAATACACCCTTTATAGATATGGAGTATGATTATGTAGTATCACTGTTATAAATCATCTTCTTCAGATATTTCCACTCTTCGAAAAATGACAAATTATAGAAATTGACATTTCCATAAGAGAAAAATACATTTTTTAATAATTTAAAAAATCATGAAATGAATTATCAAGAGATTAGGAAAGTAATCGTGAAATTTATTATAATAGCTAATTCATTGAATGATATTCAACTTGTAGTATTGTTCTCATAAGATAAATATTTGCAATATTTCATAAGATAAAATAAAACATTGTCTTCTTCAATATGTAATATAAACTAAATAAAATCATTACATATGATAATTCATAATCACAAGATAAATATTTTACTAAGGTGGGATACTTATCTTTCAGAACATCGAATGACATTGATAAGATAAAAAATTACCATTGTCCATTTCATAAGATACACAGTTCTCATAACGTGATTCTGTCTAAAATATCTAAATTATAATAGGTGTAAACTCATTCATTATCTTAGTAAGGAAATATCATACATATGAAGATAAAATAAAAAATTGGAGCTTTTTTATTTTATGTATTTGGAGGATATTTTTTCAGAAAATCATTTTTCAAAAGATTAAACACTTTGTTGTAAAATAAATAGTTCACACATCGTAAGATAATTACAAATAATTTTTGTGTAAGATAAATTACATTTAAAAAATAATCTAAACAACAAAAGATTATATCATTATCATTAAAATATGGATTTTTTGGAATCATAAATAGACATAAACACTAAGATATATTGGGACAAAAAAAGTATATCCAACAATCAGCAAATTTTTTATGATAAAAATCTCATTAATTAGAAAAAAAATTAAAAAGAATCTTTTAAAGAATATTTTAAATTTTTGTTAAAACTATTAAACAATGTACTGTTACGTTATATTCTCCTCCTTTAAAATAATATTTGTTTTCAAATTTTTATATTCACCTTTTTCTTTTTCCATACCTACATTTTCAATCTTTAAATATGTGGAAAATGAAACATTATATTTTTATTTTCATTTTTTATTTTCCCCCAAGAATATAAATTTTAAATATTTAATATTTTGTATTCTAATTTTTAATCTACCAATTTTTATGACATATAAAATAAGAATACCAAATTAATATAACCAATATTTCATATGAATAATTTTAAATAAATATTGATTCGGATTGTAAAAAAAAATTGGCCATCAAGTGGAGTTAATAAATAATTTTAATAGAGGACCTATTAAAAATAAGGACATTAAAATACAACCATGAATATTAATTATATACTAAAAGAATATAGAATATATTGATAGAAATATTCTACAAAATAGTATTAATTAAATAGGGAAATATGCTAATAAGATAAAAAAATTTATAAATTATAAAAATAAGATAGAATAATATTGGAAAAAAACATAAAATAATATAAATTAAAATTGAATTAAATACATAAAAACATAGAATGAAAGAACTCTAATTTAAATTAAAAAAAATTAAAAGGTTTAAAAGACACCATTCAACAAATCAGGATTTAGTTTTTTTTAAATTTTTATCCACCGAGAAACAAGGAAATATAAGAAATGTGCATCAACTTTGGAACATTAAAAGAAATTTTAGTTGTTTATCCTAGAAATATTGAGGTTTTCCAAAGGATAAAGAGGATGATAGTTGAGAACAAACAATTATTAGTCCAAAAAAATCACCCAACGTCCATAATGAATCTCCAAGTCCTACTCTGTCACTTACCGTGATCCTTACAATATTTTATTAGATGTTTAGAGTTACAAAATGATATCTCCCCATGTTAATGTAATATCCAGGTACAAAGAATGGTTTAGAAAATGATTTGGGTATTGGGGAAGTGAATTATTTAGAAAACTCGTGATTTTCCATTTATAAATATTAATAGGATGGAAAATTTATTTTATCTATTTTGTAGATGATGCATGATGATCAATTTTGGGAGGCCATGGATCACGTATCCCTAGAATATGAGACAAAGAATCAACAGAATAATCAATAATTTTTACCATGTAATTATTTTAAAAGTATATAATAGATGTAAATCAATTCAATATACAATTTATAAAATATATAAATAGGTTCTAAATATCAACCTTCTTCATGAAACCGATAATAAAATTATTCAAATCACAATACTAGTTATCTGAATTACCTATTGAATGATCACCTAAAACAATTTATTTTTGTATTACTGAAACATGATGTTCATGAGGTTTATTTGTCCTAGACAGGGTCGCTGGGTGAATCAGCAAGCTTGACCCTCAGCCAACCGTGCCAGGTCTAGTGAGGCCTATTGAGACTGGCCCACTAGCCAGGATAAAACAGACCAAACTCGTACCGCACCAAGTTGGGTTGAGTCCATCTAAATTAATCGGGGTATGTTGGAACTGTAGGCTAGTTTGGTCGATTCGGTCGGAGGGGTCGGACAGGGCTACGTCACCATCGACCCCTAGATTATAAAAACGCAAGTATCTTGCAAACTGCGTGTCCAATTGAGGAGTTGTTTGTGGTGTTGGGACCATCTCAATGTGTTGAATCTTTTTTCTCACTCTATGATGACTTTTGTGATAGTTGATATGTGATGAAGGGCTTGAGATATCCCACATTTAGACAAATTATTTTATGAAAAATTTGATTATGTTAATTCCGTTCAAATCAATTATTCATAATTATTATGTTATAGATTCAACAACACTCGACCCCTTATTGGGTATCTAATCTAACCCCTTTATATTGTTTCATATTTCACTTGGAAATCAAGAATTGTACTTCATGTGACATATGATATTTAAAGGAGAAATAATAAAATTCCCATGTTTTGAAATAATGTATCTTCTGTATTCAAATTTTTATAATTTCCACCTATTAATTTAGTTTCCTAAGATATATTAACTTTGAAATATTTTTATTATGATCTACATACCCCTTACCATTGTAATAAAACAGTTACATGCTATTTCATATTTGAGATGGGGTGTTACATATGTGGTTGAGATGACCCAAAAAATATCTTGTTATACTATTGGATGAGTAAGAATACAATTTATTTTGGTAATATCATTTATATATGTACTTTAATATGATAAAACACATTTTTAGAGTGCTTGTTAGTGTTTATGAATAGTTTCCATTAGATGTCAAATGAAAGAGAAAAAGAGGAACCCCTTACTTACTTCGATGACATTACACCTTCTCGTAATGATATCCATTCTAATAAAGGATATAGGAATCATTTTAGATTTAACAAATGACCTTATGGGGGGAAGTTTGGGTAGTTATTTGAGTGAAATTAGAAACAAAGATTTATTTTGTAATGGGTGGATGAGGGAACATTTTATAAAATAGTTTGAGTGGCACTTTTGTAATTTAGAAATCCTTAATTGTTACGAAAGTCCATTTTACCCAGAAAAAATCCCAGAACTGGGAAACCTCAGGGAGGATCTAGGTTCCACCCATTAGGAAAATTTATTTTTTTAAAGATTATATGGATTATATTATTTATATAAAGTATTTGACAATTTTATCTATTTCTATCAAAATTAAATTTTTATATTCGTAAGTTATTCTAATAAAAAATGAAATTTTCCCTCTTATATATATTTTATTACTAAATTAATAATCTGAAATCAATTTTATCAGATTAATTCACGAAATTTTTTTAATATAATTATTCAATAAAAACACATAATACATTAGAAAACATTTTTTTGATATAAACAAATGTATTCTAAAATGAATGATTATATTTCTATTACTATAAATCCATTTTTATTATATGTAATTTTTTTATTTACTATTAATGTCAAATATATTATTTATAATTACTTATTCATTACCCAAAAATTATTATATTCCCATTATAACATCTCAAATATACCCATTGGCAGTATTTTTTTTTCCAATGGTCATATATAAACAAAATGGATGCATAATAGTCATATTTGATATTTTGATTAGAATATATAACTTTATAAACATCATTAAAACTCATTAATCATAATATTTATTTTCGTTCTCAATATTTATATTTTATTTCTAATATTTTTTTTATTAATTATAAATGATGGTGTGACCTTAATGGATCTAATTCTCAGTGACTAGTTAGCTACCACTTGTAAGGACCTATACATAAAATTTCCATAATATTGAATTAAGTTGATAATCTACATTGGGGATCTTTTCAGGTTTAGATCTTTTTATAATTGGGTCATAACATATACATAAAAATTTAAATATTTCATGTAGACACTTTTCTCAGTATCGATTTTTTCATAAAAAAAACTCTTAAAAAAATTAAACATGATTAGTTCCATGTTTTAATCATCATGTATTTTCTTTGATCCCATCCTTGACCCAATTACACATTATGTCATGTGAAAAACATTTCAAAAAACTTGGGATGAGCATAAAAAGAATAGTAAGGGATACAGAAATAATGAAACTAGTTAGTTTTTTAAAACAACATTTAAACCATGTATTATTTATCATAAGTAATACCTTTAGCCTTTATGAAGTAGTAAAAACTCTCCTCTAAATAAAACTCTTTTCATACCTTTTTTAACAGAAACATTAATATAAAACACATAGAAAGAACTCATACCATATAAAGGTAACTTGAGATATAAACATACATAAATGGAATATACTTACGATCGACTTCCACACATATCACTAAATGAAATAGCTATACGACCAGCATCCATACCCAATGCATTGGAGTTTATTATAAAACCACCCATCTTGGTTTATCAGAACACCACCCGTTATTTGGTTTCTCATGTAATCACCTATCAAATGATCATGTACCGTTATAAAATCATAACACATAAAATATTTCAAATATAAACATTTCAGCAATAACATTTCATTTGCAATCACAAGAAATAATTTAATGATATCGAAAAAATAAATCCATTTCAAAAACCAATTTGAATACCAAAACACCAAAAAATAGAATAATGGGTTTATTTTTCATTATTTAGAAACATTAAGGCTTATAGATGTATTCAAATAACGATTACACTGTCAGAGAGGTCATTATCTCCACAAACATTAAAAACATTCCTTTTTTTCGTAAAATGATTCCTAGAAAAAGGATTCCATTTGAAATAAATGTCAAAGGGGTATATTATACACCGTATAAAATTAGGAGGTGTATATTATCAAAACACGACTCAATGAAAGGATATTGAGACAGAGTCCCTTATATCATGTCTGACGTGACATGCTTATACTTTAATTTATTGAAAAATAAACATAAGTTAATTTCTAGTTCATAAGATCCTTTTTCAAGTTCCATATTCATTTTATGCCACTAATTACCTTGCTATAACATTTAGTTAGTTATTTGAGTTGGTCATTTGGTCGATGTTCGGAACATGAGTCAAAAATGAACTTGTTATAATTACAAATTGTCCATGTGATCAAAATTCTAATATCTTCATATTGATATTCCTGATTTAGATATAATAGATATCATATATATACATTATATTTGTATTTAAAACAGTCCATATAATTTGGACATATGAAAATTAATAGCATCGTTCATGGAGAATGTATGTCGTACGTAACCATGGATGCTACGTTCATTTCATTTTTTCCAATTTTAAAGGAATCAAGACCAAATGATTCATTTTGATCATATTATTCGAGAAAAATATCATATTTTATATACATTTTACATGTTCATTAACTACATCCTTTATACGTTCCATGTATGGTATAAACCATTCATATCACTTTGAGGGGGTGGAAGTCCGCACTTCATCAAATGAAATTATCATATTTTCCCATTATGGAATCCGTAAAGGTATTCTATAAATGAAAAATATACAAGCATAGAGACATTATAAATATTATAAATATCACATATAAATACAGTTCCATCATAATTAACACCATAATAGGCGGTAGGATATAATTGAACAATTTTGTTTCGTGAGGTAATAGTTTGTCGTCCACAGAAAGAGTATGTTAGTACCCATTAGTTGGAGGTGTGTGGAAGTTTTTTTTCGAATAATTATCATAAAATAAACCTTTTATATTTTGGATATAGTATTTGTTATGTAAACAAAATAAGAATAAAATAGGTAGTGAAGAAGTAAAATAAAAGAAGAGAACTTGAGGGAAGATGTTACCTTTAAGGTGGGTAACTCCCTTTGGTTTGATCCAAAAGGCATTCTTGAAGTGGCTTATTCCTAAGTTAATGCCTATAGGGGGAAATAGTGATTTTGGGAGATTATTTGGTCAGAGGATGGATGATCCAATGTGGCTTGAGGGGTGTGAGTAATGTTAAGAGGTAATGGATTTTTATAAGGGGGAGGAGGGGCTCTTTAAGAATGTTTGAAAATATTATTTTATTATAAACTGAATTACGATTTCAATAGGTCCCCAACTCATTTATTTTGAAGATAAAATTAGCATTGTTATAAATACTATCATCCAATGGGTTTTATACATGTTTAATGCATAAAATTGACCTTATATTTTAGTTCTTGAACTATTATTTTCTAACTTTTTTCACAAAAGTGTTTCTTTAATAAAAATTTAATTTCATGTCAATTTAGCATTTACCATGTCCTCTTGTATATTCACACTATATGGTTATTATTTTTACTATAAACTTCAAAGAAACCCAAAATGAATAGTTAATGATATTTGTGACATTATATATATCATTTTTTCAAATATTATATATTTAGAACTATTTTATCATTTAATAAAGTAGTATCTATTTTAGAACTCATTTATTTCAATTTATAAACTATTCATATCAAGAAATTTAAAAAAAACATATAATAACTTAATTATTTCTAAAAACCTACAATAATACAACGATAACAAGTTATAATCATCCATAAAATTCGTTGATGGCGTAAGAGTTTCAAAATAAATTTATTTTAACATTTATAATTTCATTTTTTTAAAAACATTCATTAATCAGGTAATCATTACATTATAATTGTGTATTAAATAAATTTATTCATTTTATGTCTTAAAATAATAAATAAAATACCATGATATAGGAAATATTCTTATTTTTAATAATTACTATTTATAGATAAAATGATAACTTATATATTCCATTTTAAAAATTGTTTTACTAAGAGATATATGTTTATGTTACATTTTACTTAACTTTAAATTAATTTTTATAATTTCATTTTCACTTACAAGTGGTTCCATGGGGTCCCAAAATCGACCCAAGGATGACCATGGATGAATATTTATCATCCAATAGGATTAGGACATGTGTTGGGATAATTTAATATTATTATAGTATTAATTATCACCCTTATTTATTAGATGTACCCTTTAACCAAGGTAAATAAAAAATATACTGACGTTACTATTCATAATGTCTAAAAATAAAAGATACCTATTTACCCAATTTGGACCTCCTCATTCAAAAAATGGAATCCAAATTTTAAAATTCAAAACAGAAATTTTTCAAAATTAATTTATAATTAATTCTCCTTGTCAAAACCAAAAAGTGTGTTTTTAAGAAATAATAATTATCAAACGATTAACATTTGTTGATGTCCAATTTTCAAAAAATGTGTTAAATGATAAAATTTTAATCTATATAGACATTAAAACCAACTGAAAAGATAATATAAGGATATAAATAAATTAGATTAAAATTTAGTTTTGAATTAAAATGTAGAACTTTTTACTATTCATTAAAAAATGAACTTTATCATAAAAATACCAAAATTTCATCCAATGTAAATTTTCATGTCCTCATTCTAAGGAAGAATTTTATTTTGTCAAATAAAACGTATAAAATTTAAAAAAAACCCCATATTTTGAAAAGGGTTTTCCATCAAAAGGTGGTAAATAAGCCTTTTAAAGAATATTAGAGTGTTTATGCTCAAAACTAGATTCTTTCACATTTTAAGCCTCTAATTTTTATTGGATAATGGTAAATCCATTTAAAAACATGTATTATCCTAATGAATTTGGTTCTGTTCATTCCCTCCAATAAAATGGCTAGGCATTAAATACAATTTTAAATAGTATTATGTTATTATTTTTCAGTATGACTCAGCATTGTGCGCAATATAAGACTTCGGAGAATCCCATGGTTGCGTGTCAAGTACACCATTAATCATAACATTTCATTTAATGTGAAATTAATATTAAATTCAAAAATATGAATGAATATGAATATATTATATCCTTTATTTACCTTGTAAGTTACATCTTTCCCCCCTTTTGGGAATTGCATCCTTGCAATTTTTAAATTGGGCTCGGTAACATCATTGAAAGTCCCACATCGGTAAAAGAGTCAATAAAACTATCACTTTAAAAGAAAGAATGAGAAGAAAAAAATTTCACCAGAGATAATACATACTCTAATTCCATGTTGGAAAACATGGATATGGAAGAGAAACTAATTTTCAATTTCTAGTGGAGAGAGAAAGAAAACATGATCAAGAGAAAGTTGACCACTAGAAAACCACAAACTTGTGATAGGTTTAACGGTATTTGATTCCTCATAAGGAAAAGTAAATGAATAATGTTTTTTTCTTTTGGTTCCCTTTCATAAATTTTAGAAATTATTTTAGGATATTGACTATGAACATAAGGAAATATACATAATTTCCAATTATAGCTTCATCCTTTAATAAATTTCTACAAAAAACACATATTTTCTCCAAACGATGACTATTTAAGATGACTTTGTCACACATAAAGTGCGATAATCAGCATCTAGAGAATTAAAATAATCCACATAAGATAAAAAATATATTTCCCCTTTCTTTAGAAAATAACCAAAAATCAAAATGGATTGTACACTACCAGATAATACCAAAAAAGGATAATATTTTTTAAAAAATATATAATAATCTTAATCTTCAAAATTGAAAAATAAATACCCAAAGTTCAGCAATGAGCATTTAATAAAAAATTGTCCCAAAAATTATTCAATCTATTCCAAAATAATATTGAAACACAAAACTAAATGGATTTAATCACGTTGTCTTCCAAAAAAATCAAAACATTTATCTCCAAATAACATATACTACTCTTAATGTCTCATACTTAAGTGTAATTAACCTAATCACATTATCTCTATGATAGGTTAATCGTTACAAAAAATAACCCAAATCACCATATGTCCACAAAAAAACATAGATTCTTCCAAAATAAACCTCACTCATTACTCCTCAAATAAAATCCAATAGTATTCTATTTTCCATAGGTATATAGTGTTCCCAAAAGAGAAACAATATTCCAAAATAACATTTGTTACTTTTTAACTAAATATTCTTCCTATACTAAGGATATCCTTTTGATAAAATATAATATCTCAAATCAAATTATTCTTGATCAATAAAATAATTTAACCAAAATTAAATAGTCATAGTAACTAGGGACTTCACGTAGTCCAGTGGTAGGACATAAATCCCAATCTCACTTTGGTTGTTGGTTCGACTCCCATATCCTTGTCCGACGTGATGGGTTGTCACACAGTCTTCATGTTTTTCATTTTTCCAAAATTACATACTTTTATTATATTCTCAAAAAAGAAGATAAATTCTTAAAAATTTACCATATAATATTATAACCACAAATTTTATCTCAAACCTCACATGTTCATCCCAAAAAGTAATAACCAATAATTACCTCAAATTAAAGTATCATATAATCCCAAATGGTTCTTTATAACTATATCCAATAAAGAAAAGATAATTCTTCCTAGAATAACATTTTCACATATCAAACATTAGGTTAACACATAATATAAAACGTCATCCAACGTAATTCCATCATCAAAAGAGCCTTAATACTTTTTATCATTTCATCATTATAAAATATAACATATCTCTTGAATCCTTTATTTATAGAAATATTACTCATTAAATTTTCTTCATGACCTATTAACCATTCCTTTCCAACATATTTAGTAATTCTTATTTCTTACAAACAAAATCTTGCATAATGTCCTATGATTTCAGTAATTTCAAAACACGAGTTGTGAAATAATCTGTTCCCTTCTATGGTCAATTTTAGTTTCCTCATCCTCAATTTCAAAGGCATGAGTAATTGGTAAACATATATTTTTATGATCATGATGATCCCATTACCGAACCTTCTTCGTGGTACATCTATTTGTACAATGACCATGTACACCACATTTCAAACATTCAATTGTTTCTTTAGAAAAAAAATCTTTCCCTTTCCTGGAGTCAACTGGATGCATCCTTTTTCCTTTGCATGTTCTTGATTCATGACCATTATTACCACATCTATAGCATCATATCGTCCCTTTAAAGAATTTTACTCGGTTTTTCTTTCCACATCCTTGACATATTGGTTTTTTTAATTAACATACCTTTATGGTTATTACCAAAACTCCCCTTAGGATTTATTTCACGTATATATGATTCCTTAAAATAAATCACCATTGTTCATGTCGTCAATAATTATACCAAATAGTTGGTTAAGAATAATAAAAATAGTTTTCAATGCATCTCCCACTTCATTTGGTTTCTTATTCAGAAAATTGTCATAGTTTTTATCATATCCATTGTTACTTGGGTGATTTCTAGATCCATCCATTTACTAAAACAAAAAATTTCAACATTATTATATAATTAAAATAATAATATAATATCTCTTGAGGAGGGTAAAAACTAAGATATATTTATTCATGTTATCCTAAACCCATTCAATTTATCTAAAATAACTATGACTCTTTCTAATATTCTAATCATTATGCATATTTCACTTATGCTTAAGTGACACCCTAAATTCAAAAGTTATCTAAACTGACATATGATACCAAC
This sequence comes from Viscum album, assembly GCA_963277665.1. Taxonomy (NCBI): domain Eukaryota; kingdom Viridiplantae; phylum Streptophyta; class Magnoliopsida; order Santalales; family Viscaceae; genus Viscum; species Viscum album. Next base: position 1,377,041,243 of record OY728132.1, on the reverse strand, counting down.
TGTAATGATCAATCCATAAACATTACATAATCTTGAATTAATTTAATAATTCCAATTGAGGATCTTTTCAGGTTTGTATATTTAGGGTATTAGGTCATAAGATATACATAACAATTTGAATATTACATTGAGACACTTTACTAATAATCATTTTTTTCATAAAATAAAAACAATTAAAAGAAATGAAATATTTTTAGTTCCATGTTTTTATCATCCTGACATTTTCTTGATCCCATCCTTGGCCATATTCCACTTTATGTCCTGTGAAAAACATTTCAAAAATTTGGGTTGAGCATAGAAAAATCAGGAAGGGATACACAATAAAGGAAAAATATTAGTTTTTCCAAAAAAACATTTAATCTATGAATAATTTATCATAAGTAAAACTTATCACCATTATGAAGTAGTAAATACTTTTCATTGAATAAAATATCACTGCCTATGCTTTTGTAACCAAACATTTACCATAAAACCCATATAAATCACACATAATATATAAAGGTAACTTGAGACATAAAAAATATTAAATGAAATAACCATACTGTCGACTTCCACAGATATCACTAAATGGAATAGCCACATGGCCGACATCCACACCCAATTCATTAGAGGTTATAACATAACAACCTGTCCTGGTTTATCACAAAAACACCCTAATTTGGTTTATCATGTAACCACCCGTCAAATTTCCAGGTACCATTATAAAATCATAACACATAAAATATTTCAAATATAAACATTTCACTAATAAAATTTCCTTTCCAATCAGAAGAAATAATTTCATGATATTGAAATAATCTATCAATTTAAAAAACAATTTTTAATTCCAAAACACCAAAAAATATAATAAGGGGTTTCTTTATCATTTAAAAAAAATTAAGGCTTATAGATGAAGCCAAATAACGATTACGGTGGTAGAGAGGTCATTGTCACCGCAAATGTTTAAAAACATTCCTTTTGTCATTTTGTAAAATTATTCGTAGAAAAAGGATTCCATTTGAATTTAAATTAAAAGGGTTTATTAAACATCATATAATGTAAGGAGATGTTTAATATCCCAACATTCCTTAATGAAAAGAGATTGAGACAATGTCCCTTACCTCATGTATGAATTGACTCCTTTTTTCATTAATTTCTTGAATAATAAACATAAGTAAAATTATAATTTCTTAAGAACATTTTTAAAATTTATTTTTTATGTCTCCTATTACCTTTATATAAAAATTAGTTAATTATTTGAGTTCATATTTGACATTCTGTCGATGTTCTGAACATGAGTCAAAAAATGAACTTATTATAATTATAAATTGTCCATGTGGTCAAAATTCCATTATCTCTAGAATTATATTCCTGATTTAGATATCATATATATCCCTTATATAGGTATTTATAATATTCCATATCATTTGTAGATATGTAAATGAAATGTATCGTTCAAGGAGATGGTAAGCCATATGTACGCATGAATGCTACTTTCATTTCATTTTTTTCATTTTGAAAGGAATGAAAAACCAAATAAAACATAGTTATATTATTATTCCAGTATAATATCAAATTTTATATACATTACATAAGTTCATTAACACCATACTTTATATGTTCCATGTTTGGTATGAACGCATCATATCACTTTGAGGGGGAGGTAGTCTGCACATCCTCAAATGAAATTATCGTACTTAAGAATTATGGAAACCATAAAGGTATGTTATAAATGGAAAATATAAAATCACATAGAAAATATAAATATAATATATATCACATATAAATTTAACACCTTATTAATGGTCACTATAAGAGGTTTTATGAGATAATTGAACAATCATCATTTCGTGAGGTAGTAGTTCACCATCCACAGAAATAGAATGTTCGTGTCTGTTAGATGGAGGTGTGTTGAAGTATAGTTAGAATAAATATCATAATCAAAACCTAGTATATTTATAATACTGGTGTTTTTGTTTAAATAATGAATAAGAAGAGCATAGAGAGTAATGAAGTAAAATAAAAGAAGATAACTTGAGGGAAGACATTACCATTAAGTCGGGTAACTCCCTTTGGTTTAAACCAAAAAGCTTCCTTTAAGTGCCTTATGCCTATGTTAAGGCTTATAGGTTGAACATAAGGATATTGGGATCTTATTTTGGAAGAGTTTTGACAATAGAAGGGGGCTTGAGAGGTGTGAGTGATGGTTAGAGGTGATGGATTTTTATAAGGGGGAGGAGGGGCTCTTTAGGAATGTTTTGAAAATATTATTTTATTATAAACATAATTTTGATTTCAAAAGGTCCCCTACCCATTTAAGAATAGATAAGGTGATTATTTTTTGAAATCTCTTTAGATAATGGGGTTTAGACATGTTTAGGGCATAAAATTAACCATATATTTTAGCATTAACCTTTAGCTAACTAATTAAACTTTTACCATATCCTCTTGTATATTAATATTATATGGTTGATATCTTTACTATAAAAACCAAGCCACAAAAAATAGATCATTTATTAAATTTTTAACCTTATATATTTCATTTGGATGAATATTATATTTTAGGAATATTTTATCAATTAATAAATTAGTATTCATTTTAAAAAATCATTTATATCAATTTATAATATATTCATATCATGACTTTTAAAAAACCAATATAAACATGATTATTACGAAAAACCAACATTAATACTAATATAACAAGTTATAATCTTCTATAAAATTAGTGTATGGCAAAAAATGTTTCCAAATAAATTTATTTTAATATTTATAATCTCATTTATTTAAGATATTCATTAATGAGGTAATCATTAAATCACCATTGTGTCCTAAATAAATTTATTTATATGATGAATAAATATTACAAATAAAATACCATGATGTGGGAAATATATTTATATTTATCAGGACTATATATATTTTAAAATATCAGTTATGTAACATGTTATAAATGTTTTTTTACTACGATATATTTGTTTATGTTACATTTCCCTTAACATTAAATTTATTTCTATAAAGTGTCATTTTCACATACAAGTGGATCCATGGGGTCCCAAAATCGACCCAAGGATTCCTATGGTCAGACATGTATCAACTAATATGATTAAGACATGTTTTAGGGTAATTTAATATTATTATAATATTATTTTTTACCCATATTTTATTGATTTACCCTTCAACCATTGAAAATAAAATATTTACTGAAGTTACTATTCAAGTTTTCTAAATATAAAAGTTAACTATTTAAACAATTTGGAACTTTTGATTCCAATTTTGTAATGAATATTTCAAAATTCAAAACACTTAATTTTCATAAATTATTTTAAAATTAATTCTCATTGTCCAAACCAAAAATAATGTTTTTAAGAAATAAAAACTATCAAAATATTGACATTTGTTTATGTCAAGTTTCAATGTGAAATTAATTCCAAAGAACAAAATTTGATTAAATAGTAAAAATATAATTTAAATACACATTAAAACAAATAAAAAAGTTAATCTAAGCATATAAATATATTATATAAAAAGGTTGTTTTGAATTAAAATGTAGTATTTTCACTATTGATTAAAAATGAACTTTTTTAGAAAAATACCAAAATTTCATCCAAAATAAATTTTGGTGTCCCAATTCAAAATAATAAATTTGTTCTCCCAAGTAGAACATATAAAAGTGACCAAACAATTTTTAAAAAAGGGTTCACCATTAAAAGGTGGTAAATCGACCTTTTAAAGAATATTGGAATATTTATTCCTAAATTTGAATGCATTCGGGTTTTAAGACTATAACTCCTATTGGATAAAGTTAAAGACATCTAACAAACATGTATGACCATATTATAGTTAGTTATTTTAATTCCTGCCAATACAATATCTAGGAGTTAACTTCCATTTAAAATATTTTTATATCATTATTTTTCTGTATGACTCAGCATTGGGTGCAACATAAGACATCTGAAAACCCCATTGGTAGGTGTTGGGTACGCAATCTAACATAGTATTCCATTTAATGTAAAATTAAAATTTAATTCAAAAATATTAATAAATATGAAAATACCATATCCATTATTTTCCTGTGATGTTACACCACTAGTATGATATTGATTCACTAGTATACTATTTTTAATAAATTCCATTAATATTTAAGTCATCCTATTAAAACTTTAAACTTTATTAATCGATTGAATAATAACTCACTAACTCTTCTCATGTGTAGTAATATTTTAGGAAATATCAGTACATACTATTTAAAATGTTCATTTGAATGGCTTTCTCCTTACCATGTTAGTTATACCCAAAAACATGTATTCCCTACTATAATCATTTTATTAATTACAACAATATCTAGATACCACATGAGTGAGATTGGTTGTACCCTGAATCTCCATTTTTGGAAGAAACTCCTTATACACCCCAATAATGAATTATCAAATTGTGTTTGGTTATCTAACCCAGCCACCAACTCTTCTATAACAATTGGTTATACACCGCGATCACCATTCTTCCATTACTAGTTATACACCAAGGTTAGAATTATATTATATATTTTATCCAATTTTGGATAGATCTATAAAAACAATGAATAATCTACCTCCAAAATTGTATAGGGTCTCAGGGACAATGGAATAATTTTTCAAGATCATTAACACCTTCATTGAAATAGTATATTGTTCTCAGAATACACTTCATATCATTTGTGATTTTATTTTCCCTCAACTCCTAGAATACTCATTTATATTTAAATATTTTCCACCATGATTTCAACTCTCTCCATCTCCTACACTATTTAGTATTGGGACTCTAAGAATTATTCTCTTCCTAAGTATTCTTCAATGTTACACTAGTGTTAAAGGTATCGGTTACACCCCGACACCTCTAGACCGGAGTCGGAGAATCACTTGTTATATTGGCATGGTTAGAAAGAATGAAAAACTGAAGAAAATATTAGTTTAGTAGTCTTCAAGAAACTATATCTATAGATGTAACTCAAATTACATTGGGAAAGTTAACAAATTACAATACATAACAAAAACTAAAAATTGCATCCACAGAAACTCAGTAAATGATATCCTACTAAAATCTTATTGGAAGTAAAAAAGGAAGGGGTGAGCTCAAATTCTTAGTAAGGGGTACAAACAGAAGAATCATGAATTAAATAATAAGTGAATCATAAATAATTTGACTTAATCATTATGAAATATTGAATAAATAAAAAACTCACGCCATAAAAAACTCGGAACGAAACAGTATCCATATATTTAATCATAGTAAAAAACTCATGGATAGTAATAATTGATTTTGAATAAAGAAAATTATTATTAATTTGACTTAATGTATATTTCAGATGATACCATAATACCATTATAATAGTTTAGTTTTGTGGGTATAAACTCGTCTAATGTTTTGAAACAAACTCAAAGGGTTTGTTGCCAACTAATTTTTATCATGATACATGTTGATGCATCCAGGGGATATAGAGGGCCTTGACCATCACAGCATGTCCAAAGAATTATTTATTCATTGATTCAATAAATGATCAAAATTAATTTACATTATCTGTTTAGAATAAAGGATACATAATCATCAACACTTCCACTGTTAAAACAACATTCAAAATAAATACCGTATTTAAAATGATATACGACTTAGACAATAATAATATCCATGATAGGAGAATATGTATATTAAAAAGAATCATAATTTAAAATTAAATTTGATCTCAAATTGGTAGTAGGTACACCACATATGAATTATTAGGTGAACCATACAAAGTAAGTCACAACGAAATAGAAAATTGAGACAAAGTCCCTTACGACAATGTAATCTGTCAAATCATATGACCAAAACATAATAACAATAAAAAGAATCATTGAATACCTTGAATATAAATATAATAATGATATTATATAAAAAATGGATGTAAATATAAACCACATTCAAAAAAAAGGTGAATTTTATAAATCTCACAGAAATGAAGGTGAGATGAGAAAAACCCTTACAAATATTTCGGCATGGTAACAGGTGTTCATATGAAAGATTAATGAGAAGTAAATGGGTATCACATTATTTATATATATTATGGAATGTATGGGGGAGATGAGAAAACATAAAACATCATTATGAATTAATAATAAAAGGGCACAACATCGAGGAAATTCTGGAATAAAAGTGAGAGAGGGGATCCCTTACCTTATGCTCGAAGGTGTTCTTGATTGTTCTTCACGACCTGAATAATCAAATTTAGCTTCATTAATCTATATTTTCATAACCTAATAAAAATTTAATTGATATGTTATATCCTTATTAGGTTCATTAATGGATTTTTATGGGTTTAAGAGATTCAATTGTATTGTTTTGGAAGCATTTTCTTCATTTGTTTTCATAATCCGTTTACATATATTCATAAAGGGAGGTTCATTTGAAATGTGGTTAAACATACAGAATTGTTAATATATATTATTATTAAAATTTAATATATAAAAATAATCTTATGTTGATTCAGGTTATATACCTTTAGGATGACTCATTCGATGAGTTAATGATAAACGTATGGATTTGGTTTGGCGGTTTTGTGCAAAATGAACATGTTTTGTATTATTATTCCATATTATGAGGGTTTAAAAATTCCAGAATATTAAATAAGAAAAATACATATATAATGATCTAGATAAACCATTGAAAAGGTTTCATGACTAGTATTGAATATATTAATGCAAATTTAAAACCCATCTTCCTTGAGTGTGATAAATTAACACATCTCGGACGGTGTTTGCATTTATAATATAAAAAGAATGGAAAAAGATAGATTATGATGAAATATTCCACTAGAATAATAAAAATCCAGTTAAAGTATGCTACTATAATTAACATGGAATTTGGAAGAGGTGAGGTGTGAAGAGAGAGGAAATAATGGAACATGTAAAAAGAATTTAAAGAAGGAGGAGAGGTTCACCTCTTGAGTACTTCTCTTTGAGAAACTCATTAACGACATTGTTTTTGGAATTTTGGTAAGACCAGCTAGTCTTGGACGTGGGGGAGGAGGTTAGGGATATTTTTTATCAGAATTTAGGCAAGGATTGAATGTTTATTGGTGTGGGAGGAAGAGGGGCTGAGGGGTGGTTTATATAGTGGATGAGAGAGGGGATTTCTCTATATTATATTCATTAATTTATTGTTTCTCCCCAAGACAAGGAATTGTGAGAATTCCATGACCAATATAGTAATTTTATCATGTGAATCTGAATTAATTGGTCTCAAATCAGCAGAACATCATACATGACTCTATAATTACTATATTTAGTTTATTTTTTTAATTATGGAATTTCACTATTCATAAAAAATTCAAGTATTTCTGAAAATTCCAAAAAATCACTCTAACTGTTTTCAATGTGTAGAATCCAAATATGAAGTAAATTTTTCAAAAATAATGTTTTAAATATGAATAATTAAATATTTAATTAAAATCAATATTTAATAGAAAAATATTAAAACGTAAAATATTCGACTTCATTTTTAAGGTGCCTAGATTTATTTATACATTGATGGGTATAGATACCATTCCTAAGAGTAATATTACTATTCATAAGGGTATGAAAATATTAATAAGGGTAGGTTACTATTCATAATGGTAGGTTACTATTCACCAAAAAATATGTAAATTCTATCAAACTCTGAATATCATCCTACGAACAACCGTGTATATCATATTTTTACAATTCAAAACACACAAGTGTAAAATTCAACTACAAAGGCTCGTCTATGGCTATCTTCTAAATAACCAAGTGTTGTTTCAAATAAACTCAATGCTTTATGAAATATAGGTTATGACTAAGATATATTTAAGTGAAACATACCATAAAATGTTTGGGGTGTTAAATTATTCCCTCATTCAAAAATTTCTTCCTCGAAATTTTATGTATAAATACCACCAAAATGATTATGGTGGTTCTTCTTCATAACATCCTCATGTTCCAATGCTTCTTTCTCAATATTCATGTTACTCCAAAGAACCTTTACTAGAAAAGTTGTCTGATTTCTCAATACATGATCCCTTGTGTCAAGAATCCCGATAGGCTCTTCATAGTATGAAAAATCGTGTTATAGTTCTATTTCATCAAAGGTGAGTACATGCATTAGGTATGTAATGTATTGCATCAACAATGACAAAAAGAACACATCCTAAACTTTGGAGAGACATGGAGAAATTTATAAACTGTAAGCAATAGATCCGATTCATTTAAGAATTTCATATAGTCCAATGTACCTTGGGCTAAATTTCCCTTTCTTATAAAACCTTAAGACACCCTTCCATGGATATACTTTCCAAAAGACATGATCTTCCACTTGGAATTCCAAACATTTTCTCCGATTTTCAGCATAAATCATCTATAAACTTTGGGATTGATTAATATGGGATTGGATTTTCTTCACCTTTATCATGGTATCTTCATTATTTTCTATGCCTATAAGTTTCCACTCATAAAATTCATACCAACAAGTTTTTGTTCGGCATCTCTTTCCATATAGTGCTTCATATGGAGCCATTTGAATACTAGAAAGAAAAATATTTTAGTTGAAAAATTACACCAAAGGGAAGTATTGATCCCACGTACCTTTAAAGTCAAGAGAGCATGATCTCAACATGTCTTCCATATTTTGAATAGTCCTTTCAAACTTTCCATTAGTTTGGGGGTGATAAGCAGTTCTCATACGAAGCTCAATATTAAAATCCTTCTTGATACTTTTCCAAAATTTTGATGTAAAATGGGGATCACGATCAGAAACAATTGATATGGGTACCCCATTAAGTCTTATAAATTTATTAATATACAGTCTTTCTAAACGTTAAAGTGTTAAATCTTCCCTTATAGCAGAAAATGTGTTGATTTTGTAAGATGGTCAACAATGAACAATATCACAACATTCTTTCATGGAGTATTTGGTAGTCCCATGACAATGTACATTTAATATCATCCCATTACCACCTAGGAATAGGAAGGGGTTTCATGACTACTCCATGATGTTGTCTTCCAGCCTTCACCTATAGACAAACCAAACATCTTGACACATTATCAGTAATATCCCTCTTCATGTTTTTCCACCAAAAATTTTCCTTAAAATTTCGATACATATTAGTGATATGAGGGTGTATAAGGAAATTGGAGATATGGGCATCATCGAAAAATTCCATTTTTAGATCAGTTATATTGGGAACAAAATGAATCCTCCCAAACATCAAAATTCTATTTTCATAGATGATGTCAATAAATCTACCATCATTAACATCCTTAATTATATTTTGAAACTCCTCATAAAAAATTTGAGAACTTGTTATCCTTTCTAGTAAAGAAGGTTTGGAATCAATTTGAAAAACTATCCATATTTCACCTTCCAAGATTATTCCCATATCCATCATTACTAGATCAATGAACATAAGATCCATATCAACTCTCTTCTTGTTCAGAATGCCATGATTCTTTTACCTTAAATCATCCACCACCTTATTTTCCTTCCCCGAGTAGAAGTGTTTAGGGAAATCAAAATCCTTGAGTAGTTTGAGACATTGTCTTTGCATCATGTTGAGTACTTTCTATGAAAAAATATACTTCCAACTCTTGGGTTTGGTATATATCTCGCATTTTTCACCATAGAGATTATGTCTCCATATCTTCAAAGAAAATATTATAGCTTCCAACTCAATATCATGAGTTGCATAATTTTTCTCATGAGTTTTCAAATACCTTGATTCATAAGAAATAAAATTACCATTTTTCATAAGGATGCAACCCAGCACAGTCTTTGACGCATCATTGTATATTACATATCCATCACTTCCATATGGAAGTGTAAAAATTGGAGCATTGATCAATATTCATTTAAATTATTCTAAGGACTCTGTACATTATTTTTTCCACAAAAACTTAACTCATTTACTTGTGAGCTTGGTCAACAGGTTAGCATGTAAGGTGAAATTATGAACGAAACCCGAATAGTAACCAGCTATGCCAATAAAACTGCATAACTAAATTATGTTTGTTGGTGTGGGAAATATTGGATTGAATTTTTCTTAGTAGGATCATATAGGATTCCTTCTATAGAGACAATATTGCCTAGAAAAGAAAATGATTGAATCCAGAAATCACACTTTCTAAAATTCCCATAAAATTTATTTCTTCAAAGATTTTTTAGAATAATCTGAAAGTGATTCTCATGGACTTCATAAATTTTTTATTATACCAGTATTTCATCTATGAATACAAAAAACATGTTATTATGATATTCTATGAAAAATTATTCACTAAATACAAGAAAACATATGGTGTATTTGTCAGTCCAAAGGGCATCACTGTAACCTTTTAATGCCCATACCTGGTTCGAAATGCTATCTTTACAATATCTCCCATCCTCACACACAGCTGATGACATCCAGATCGAAGGCTAATCATAGAAAATTATTGTGAACCCAATATTCGATCAAATAAATCATTAATTCTAGGAAGAGGATACTTAGTCTTTATTGTAATAGAATATATTTCCCTATAATCCTTTTATAGCCTCATGGATCCATCTTTATTTTTTACAAAGAGGATAGGGGATCCCCATTTGGAAACAGTAGGTCAAATAAATCCTTTTTTACATAATTCCTCTTGTTTTTTCTTTAGCTCCACTAATGTAATAGTGGCCACTCTCTAGGGAGTCTTTTATATAGGTCATGCATCAAGAATTAAATCAATAGAGAACTCAACATCCCACTCTGAAGGATGTCCTGGTAAATCCTCTAGAAATTCATCAATGTAATATTGCACTATATGGACATCTTAAAAATGAATATTTCTTTCCTAAACCATAAATATTAGTTTATATTCCTCTCTATGTATTGAATTAGATAGAGCTAACAGGGGTTCATCTAGATAATAATCAGGTTGTGAGGTTTCTGCTCTATAGATAAGCGATTCTACACAATTTTCAAAAATTGTAACTTCTTTCTTCTTGCAATAATTCTTCGCATCAATGTTTGACAGAAAATTCATATTGAGAATTATATCAAATTCATTAATTGGTATGATGATATGGTTAGAAACTAGAGCACATTTATGTGTCATGAGGGGGACTAATTGACATATCTTTGTGGCAACAATACATCCCTTCATAGGTTTGACTGACAACTCTATTATTAAATCAAATTGGACAAGTCAAATTTTCTTGGAATGTTGGGAAGATATAAATGAATACGGTGATACAGAATCAATTAAATTCAGGGCTATGTTTGAGGAAACAAATAATGTACCTACCAACACATCATTAGGAACTTCAACCTCCATGGTTGTAATCACATAACATTCCCTTTCTCTTGTGGACTTTTCTGTGGAAAGTTTCCATGGTCCTTAAGACACTCATTTGCATAGTGTATCATCTCTCTAAAATTGTAGCATCCAACATCATCATATTGCTTCTTCACCTTACATTCATTTGATCTATGACCTTTTTCTCCACACTTATTGAATACTCCCAAGCCTTTCAAGCTCTTCTTGGGATGATTCGTTCTACAGTTCTCACATAATGGGAATTTATTTGTTCCCTTGTTCTTCTTTGATGCTTCACCTTTTCCTTGGTTATTAGAGCACAACTTCTTATCTTGGTTTCCCTTGATGTAAATTTTTTCTATAAAATTACTTCTTTGTTTTCAGCTAACTTGATATAATTTCATCATATGATGAAAATGATTGGGAATCCATTTCCCTTTAATGAATTGCCTTAAGACCTTCAAATAAATGATCAATCTGGTATTATGAGTCTTGTACGTAATCTATAGCATACCTGGCTAGTCTTTTTAAGGTATCATCATAATATAAAACATTTTCTTCTTCATTTTTCTTTAAGCTAAATAATTTACACTTCATTTCTGTTCGTTGCTCATGATGGAAATATTTTTCGAAGAATATTTCCTTAAAAGTCCTTCATTCCATATCTTTTATTTTTTCTTCATCTATGGTATTCTAGATCAAGTACCTTCATTGATTGGTGTCACCCTTGGGACAATAAATCACTATTACTACCTTTTCATTTTCATAGAATCTTAATGCCATTAATATCATTTCAAGGGACTTGATCCATAGCTCAGAAACCACTAGATTAGTAGTCCCACTGAAAATGGGGTCTTCTTCTACATGAAACAATCCAACATATGTGTGGCATGGTTATTCTTCACAACCTCAGTACGTTTTCCCATTACTGTCTTGATCCGGTCTACTCCAACATTGATTGTGTTGACTTTTAAAGTGTGGATATCCTTATATTTCCTATGAATATTGAATCCCCTCTTTATATTACGTGCTATTTCTAAACAATGGCATGCACTATATTAGTTTATGAATCTCCAATACAATAGCACATAACATTGAATGAAATTATTTTCATAGCTAAACTCATAAACATGGTTTCTCAGAGGAAAAATATACATTAAAATCCTTCATAGTGTATTGTAAATAAAATTTGATTTATCCTAAGCGTATACAGCAAGAGTGTCTATAACAAGAGTGCAACAAGTCCCTTTGTCGTGTACCAGGATACCCCTAGTCAAGACCAAAACTCATTGTCGGAGTTTTCACTCTTAGGTACATCTGTGCCAGAGCCACCTCTACTTGTTTGTATCCAAAAAGGGATTTATTTTCTTGAAAGATTTACATAATCTATTAATTAACAAAATACCATGACGTTATTGTAATTTTATCCTCAAATACTACTTAGGTCTTTGTTTCCCAACTATAATTTTCCAACTCTATTTTCCACATTTTCTTTTAAACTTTCTCTGATACCAAATGTAACAACCCGACCCTTCTAGACCAGTGATGGTGCATTACCAAGTACATTTTCATGCCTAGAAAGAAGTAAAACCCAATGGAATGAAAAGTTTTGTAGTCTTCAAGAATCTACATACATATATTTAAATAAAATTACATTGGGAATGGTAAAACATTACAATACATAATAATAATTAAAAATTGGATCCACTGAAACTCAGTAAATGACCTCATATTCAAAACCTTTTTGAGGTAATCAAAGGAAAGGGGTGAGTTAGAATTCTCTATAAGGTTACCAATAGTGTAAGATTAAATTTAATAACAAGTGAATCATAAATAATTTAATATAATCAATATGTCAAGGTGAATAAATGAAAAACTCACACCATAAAAAACAAAGTATGAAACTACATCCATAGATTTTCTCATTGTGAAAACCTCATGAATAGTAATAATTTATTAGGAATAAATAAAATTAATATTAATTGGATTTCATGTATTAGGAACATGATACTATAATACCGTTAAAACGGTTTAGTTCTATGGGAAGAAACCTGTCTGGTTTTTGGAACCAAACTCGAAGGGATTGTTGCCAACTAATTTGTCTCATGAGACCTGTCGATGCATCGAGGGGATATAGTTGGCTCTAAACATCACTGAATTTCAAAATAATTCTTTATACATAGATTAAATATAATATAAATATTCATTTACATTATCTGTATAGAATAGAGGATACTGATTCATCAGCACTTCCATTGTTAAAACAACATTCAAAATAAGTACCATATGTAAAATGGTATACAGTTTAGACAATTATCATATCCATGATATGAGAATATGGATATTTAATAGAATTATAATTTCAAATGAAATTTAATCTCAAATGGGAAGTAGGTACACCACATAAGAATGGTTAGGTGCATAATACAAAGTAAGTCACAACGAAATAGAAAATTGTGACAAAGTCCCTTACCACAATGTAATCAGTCGAATCATATAACCAAAACATAATAACCGTAAAATGAATCATTGAATACCATGAATATTTAAAGAATTAAGTTATTATATAACAAATGGAATTACACATACACCACATTCAATAAATATGTGTCAAACATTAGAAATCTCACAGAAATGAAGGTGAGATGTGAAAAACCCTTACAAATATTTCGGCACGGTAACAAGTGTTCTTGTGATGGATTAATGAGAGGTAAAGGGGTATAAAATTATTTATATATCATATGGTAAGTATGATGGAGGTTAGAAATCATACCCCATCATTAAAAATTAAAAATAAAAGGGCACAATATAGGGGGAGTTATTGAACAAAAGTGAGAGCAAGGATCCCTTACCTTATGCTTGAATGCATTCTTTATTGTTCATATCGACCTAGATTCATTAATTATTATTTATATAACTTCATAAACATTTAATGATATGTTATAACTTTATTAGGTTCATTAATTTCCTTTTTATGGGTTTAAGGGATTCAATTTTATTATTTTGGAACCATTTTCTTCCTTGGTTTTCATGATCGGTTTACTTATATTCATGAAGATAAGTTCATTTGAAATGTGGATAAACATGTAGAATTGTTAATATATATTATTAGTGATTTAATGTGATGTAAATTTTCTTATAATGCTTCTGGTAATATACCATGAGTATGACTCATTTGATGAGTTAATGATAAATGCTTGGATTTGGATTGGTGGTTTTGTGCACAGTGAACTTGTTTTGTATTATTATTCTATATTATGAAGTTTTAAGGAATAAAAAACATTAAAAAAGATAAAATACATATATTATGATCTGGTTCAACCATTTAAATGGTTTCAAGACCATTATTGAATATATTAATGCAAATTGAAACCCTGTCTTCCTTGAGTGCGATAAATTAACACATCTTGGACGGGGTTTTCATTTATAGTAAAAAGGAAGGGAAAAAAGATATTATGATTAAATATTCCATTAGCATAATGAAAATCAATTTAATTTATGGTACTGGAATTATTATGGAATTTTTATGAGGTGAGGTGAGAAGATAGAAAAAAAATAGTGAAACTTGTAAAAGAAATTGGAAGATAAGGGAAGAGAGGTTCACCTCTAGAGTACTGCTCTATGAGAAACTCATTAAGGACTTTGTTTTTGGCCTTTTGGTGTGACCAAAAGGTCTTGGAAATGGGGGAGGAGGTTAGGGAAAATTTGACTATAATTTTGGCATGGCTTGAAGCTTGAGTGGTGTGGGAGGAAGAGGGGGTGAGGGGTGGTTTATATAGTGGACGGGAGAGGGGATATAAATATATTATATTCATTAATTTACTGTTTCTCCATAAGACAAGGAATAGTGAGTCTTCCATGACCAAGAATAGTAATTTTATCTTATGAATAAGAATCAATGGGACTTAAATCAGTAGAATGTCAAACATGACTCTATAATTATTGTATTTAGCTTATTTTGTAAATTATGGTATTTCAATATTCATAAAAAATTAAAATATTTCAAAAAAAACCAAAAATCCACCCTAATTTTTTTATGTGTAGAATCCAAAAATGAATTTCATTTGTCAAAAATAAATTTCTAAATATGATTAATTTAATGTTTAACTAAAATCATTATTCAATCGAAATATATAAACACTTAAAATATTCATCTTCATTTTCTAAGGTGCATATTGTTATTTATACATTCATGGATATGGATTCCATTCATAAGAGTCATATTACTATTCATAAGGGTAAGTTACTGTTCATAAGGGTGCATTTATATTCACCAAAAATTTATGTTAATTTTATCATACTCCAAATATCATCATGAACCCAACCATCTATGTCATATTTTCAAAATTCAAAACACACAAGTGGAAAATTTAATTTCAATTTCTTGGTGATGAATATATACAAAATAACCAAGTGTTGTTTCAAAGAAACTCAGTGCTTTATGAAATATAGGCTACAACTAGAATTCATTTAAGTGAAACATACCCTAAATGTTTGGGGTGTTATAGTATCTTTCAATACTATCTTCGATTTAACTAATATGATACCTACATGAATATATATAAAAAGTATAGTATAAATTGGATGTTATTTTCTATATAAAAAATATATAATTTCCTTTGGTTCAATTGACAGGTAATCATCACATTTTAATGTTCAGGATAATTATTCCAATTGATTTCTCATTAAAAACAAATTATAACTAAATCATCCTTTTTTAATATCTACCTAAAAGACTATGCTTTTACCATGTCATATATAAATTTAAAATAATAATTTAAATTCCTAAATAATTGAATATTATTCATTTTATGTGATATTAACATATCACATACTCAATTTTGATAAAAAAAATTCTTTTTTAAAATAGTTTTAAATGTTTTTAGATAAGAATCGGCATGGGACCTCGAAACATTTCATAAAAAAGGTATCCAAATATTTACCATGATTAGGGGAATGAAGCATTTAGTAACCTCAAAAAATCACAATATAGGGGTCATACAATGAACCTTACGTAACATACCTTCGATCTAATATAGTAGTTTTTTTGAATCAATTTACATTAATACACTCGTGATCATCAGTGTGTTTTTCCTTATGGTCTCTTCAATCACCTCAAGTGTAGTGTTTTCATATAAAATAGTATTTTTTATTTAATTTATCTTCTTAATGCATTAAAATGGTTGATTAAAACATACTACATGTTTGGTTCCCCAACAATTCCCCCTTCACATAGTTTGTTGCATTACTCAAAATCACATAGTTTAAAAAACGTGTAATAAATCTCATGACTCATAGATGCTCTTACATATTTTAGCTAATAACTTTACATGTATTTCGTTCATATAAAATAGGCATAAAATATCATAATTTTCATTATGTGGCTTTCTATAATTACTCATATTTTATTCACATGAATTATAGTGGGTAAAGGCTTACTCTAGGTATAGAATTGCAGTCGATGCAACAGTCACAATCAATCTAATCGATGCACAATTTCAAATCAGTAGGAACCAGGGTCGAGCTCAACAATCACGGTATAACGTTTGACTACATTGAACTCTAATTGTTTACTACCTATGAAACCGTAGAATTAAAAGGTTTAATAAAACACAAGGTGAATCTACTAATTCTATTTTTCTTATTTAAAAACTGATGAATACCTCATATTTAAATAAAAAATAGTCCTAATAGCTATGCCCCATGTTATTTTTGATAATAAATTAGTCGTAATTAATATTTAGAACACCAAAGTTTCACCACTAATCCATGAAACATAGATATTTCCCATGAATAATCCCACGAACCACTAACTATATGTGGTGACCCATGTGCACAGTCTTCCTCCTAAGCACACTATGTGTTCTCCCAACCATATGTTGTTCCGATGACAACCCATTCACTATTTATACATCATATTCACCTCTACATGGCCACCTTGGTCTAGATAACACCTTGGTAGACCTCAATCATAGAACAATATAGCATTAGTATTAATTAGTGGATGGTTTAGGTTGGGATAGCCTATATTTTATTGGAACTATCATTAGAAGAGTTATCTAATATAATTGGAATGTCCACAAAAAATATAATATCTCAAAACAACCAATCCTCATAAAATATTCCACTACCATTAATATGGAGCCATCTTGAATATATCGTAAAGCACACATTTCCATCCACTAATCATTAAAATGGAATTTCTTCTTGAAAATAGATACAATACATCCAATGGATAGAACAGTATCCCGATTTTTTTCATTACCCCCCCAAGAACCTTTCAAGACAACATTTCAGCATCACATTTTCCCTCCACCTTATTGAAAATAAAATGAAAATGTAATTTGAAGGGTTTCTTAATTATATATTATTTATATCTCTATTATTAAACATACATACTCTTCTACCTTTTCAAATTTGAATAACAACCATTGTATTCATTGATAGAAGAAAGAATTCCCACATTTCTCTATGTAAATAGCCTTAAATCATTCTACTCTATTTTGACTTTGGAAAACATGGTGTGGAAAAAAAGATATTTATAATTATGGTATTCCACATAGTCTATAAAACCCAAACATGCTATATCTCAAAATACACATTTTCTCCACTGAAAAATATATTTATCCAAAAATACTTTAAGTGTTCAGATAACCAAAAACAAAAAAACTCAAGTGACAAACATAAAAATATTAATCTTTCTTAAAAATTCAACAATTAATAGTCCCTAAATAAAGTAGTTTATATCCAATCCAGAATGAATATTATAAATGAAATTGGATCATTATTTTCATCATGTTTCATAGGGTAATGAAGAAATTAAAGAATTATTGTATGACATCATCAAATAAAATTTTCTCCGCCTACATAGACGCGCTTATAATTTATTTCACAAGGTATATGAAATTACCCTTGGAAAATATGTTATTTATTCTCTTACTTGTAATTAAATCATTCTTTTCCTTTACTTACCTACATATTAGCACAAATGAACAAGAATATTGGGGAATAATGAGGGAACTCATTGTTCCTTAGAGAAAACACATGGGATGAGATTTTACTCTCACTCTAGGATAATATTTATTTAAAAAGGTTTCATTTTATTTTTTTTGAAACTCCCCTTTAAACTTTATCCACTATATCATATTAAGATTTGGTTATTTTATCTTTATCTTCAAATAACTGAGACAATTTAGGGAGTATATAAATGTTTTTTTAATAAAAATGAATACTTTCCACACCATTCTCCCAAATCACAATCCATAAAAAAAATTCCTTTATTAGAATATTTTTTTCATTTTTTAAACTTTCTGAGGCATTTGGATCTACACATCCCTTATATTTTATCATCATGTTATACTAATGTTTATTTTCACGAAATTTTTTCTCATGATGTTTTCTTATTTTATTACCTTATCCCCCCTATGTTTGTGTAATTCTATGATCTTTATAAATGGATATGTTATTCTAACATTCCAATACCTTATTCCAAACCATCTAGTAACGCAAAAAATATTTTCTGAACTTACTTCTTATATTATCTTATGTAATTGTTCCCTATTTCATAGGTTTCGGTACTTTATGGTTTTGAGTATAACCACCACAATTTTACCATGTTCTAGGGTATATATAATCATATATATTATGACATCCACCCTAAATGATGTGATTTAATATTCAGTATTTTTAAAAATTTATATTTTCTAATTATTTTTATTTAATCCAAAAATATTATGTAATAAAACATTAGTAAATCAGATTACTTATGGGATTTAGGATCACATTTTATCAATGTAATTTTACACCTGATTTTTGAAAGATCTCATCCTCTACATACCAATAATTTTATTCCCCCTACTTCTATGTTTCTAAATGAAAATTCTTATAGAATCATATTTGTTGCGAATAATCTGGGTGGTTCAATCATTTTAAGGTTCAATATTTGTTATCCTTACTTCAAGCTCTATATACATCACGTTAATGGAGATTTAATCATCCGCAAATATTCATTGGATAATTTTCCAATAGTATTTTATATTATATATTTTCACCTTCAATTTTCATAATTTATATAATGGATTATGAATCTATTTTAGGAATTTTTATTGGGAAAATAAATGATAATATTTGAAATTAATAGTGATTTTATTCCATTTCACTAGATCATGGAATCATTCCAAAAAATTAGAAAAATATTTATCACATGAATACAATTGTAATTTTTTAGTATAATGAATTACCTTTTATTAAAAATTAATCTCGAATATTAAATTCACATTATATAGTTTGTGGTAGAATTTCACTTTCAAAATTTCTCACATAGTGAATTATATAACTCATTATATTGTTCTTCTACAAGTCAATTACAAATGAAAACTGTTATTATTTTACTAAGATACATGTTAGTAACTCACTGTGAATTCTCTTCAGATGTTATTTAAAATCGAAATGAATATCACTAAGTGACCCATCATCATCACTACTTGAATAGGATTAATTAGACAAACAATGATCAAAATAATTTTTAAAATTTGTTCTAGTATGACTATATCCAGTTGCTGGTGTCTATACCTTTACTTTTATATTTTGATTCAGCTTCATAGCATCTCTTTTAGTTATTTTTTCTATAACATGGAATAAATCTCAATATTTTTCTCATTTAGGGTAATATAATTTCCCTTCAAATGAGGATTTTAAAACACTTCATAATATATAGACGTTAATAAAAATATTAAAGGAAAAACCTATATCATTAAATGGAACAAGTATTCCCATCTAAAAATTATAGAGCCCATAGAATTTTTAGGAACCAATAAAAGCGGTTGAATAAATGTCAAATTATTTTTTATATATTTATCATAGTTTTAATTCAACTTATAGAAATTTTCTAATATATCAAACCCCATAAAAATAACCAAAAATGTCACCTATATTTTTGTAAGAATATAGAATGATTAGTACATAGTATTTACATAGTTTTATTGAAAATCATACTCCATTACATATTGTTTAGAATCCCCAACATGGATTATCCATTATAATATTATTATAAACTACCATAGATTCATGAGTCCATAAGAGTATGAAAATGTATATCCCTTAATAACCTATCTTTATTAGGAACAATTTTTACTCCTTAGAAATTAACCCTCTAATTTTATCTTGTTCCACACCACTACCACCAACTCATCTGTCATGATTGGTTATACCCCTCAACCACCATTCCTCCATGATTGGGTATACACAATAGGGATTATTCTACTTATGATTTTTATAGAAATATAAATATATCTATAAATACTAAATATTAATCCTCCATGAGTGTATGGGAGATAGTGATCCCATGTACAACTCATAATGATTTTGAACCACTTCAGGGAACTGTTCAATTGATTTAAAAAAACACATAATACATTCAGTGATCTTATTTGTCCTTAGTTCTAAAAATAATCAAGTATAAAATTTTACTTCCCTTAAAAAATTAATGGCCTTAATATCACCTAATATCTCCCTTAACTGTATTGTATCGAGACTGTCATTATTATTCTTTGAATAAGGATTCTTCAAATTTGTAAGAGTTTCATTTTTATCGATAAATTCTCACCAAATATTAACTTCATCAATATCTACATGAGTATATATTCATTGAATAATACATCTCGAATGATATTTTTAAAATGTAATATATATAAGTACCTATAATATTAATGATGGGAAATCATTTAATTAAAAATTACACGATATTTATCTAATTTTAATTCTCATTAAAACTCGTCCAAACTTTTTCTACATATTTTAAATATCCTTAAAAACACAAAAGTTGTTGTCATGTGTTATATGCATAACTCATGTTCATTTAAATTCCTCAAGACTTAAAATTTATTATATTACTTATTGTATTAACAAATCACTACTCAATTTCACAATAAAATATATTTTATAAAATTACTCTAACATTTATCCTCACAATATTTTTCATGTTGATGTGGAATCGTTTAATGTAGAATTGATATCAACAATCAAATGAAATATTGGTTAGAACTAGAAGAATAATCACACACCCAGATTTTTGTGTTAAAAATTTACCTTTACATAGCTGACTTTCACCCTTATATACCAACATCTCGTGATCAATTTATATGCATTACCATGTGGAATTTGATGTGTTTTTCTCTAATGTTCGCTTCAATTACATTATTTGTGATCTTCACATATACAAAATTATTATTCATTTGTTGGATATAGTTTTTTAGATTGGATGGTGGATTGAAACTTACTAAATTTTTTCACCACATATAATTTCATCCGTATCACAGTTGGTGTCATTACTCATGGTCACATGTAATGTAAACAATATATGAAAAATATCAGGACTAATTATAGATCCAATATATTGTGAATAACAATTTTTTTGATAATTTATTCAATCTCAGTGAAATATGGTCAATGTTTATTTCATCAATGTGGTCAGTTATAATTACTCATTGTCAATTCATGTGATTTATGTTGGGTGTACCCTTTAGGAATACATGGTACTATGAGAGATGTATCATACACGCCCAATCCACTCATTGCACTCTTTTTAGTCAATTAAAACCTAGTATGAGCTCAACCATCATGGTGGAAGGTTTATTATAACTGATATCTTGGTTATTCCTATCTATCAATCCCTAGAAGTGGGATGTGTAAGAAAACATATAAGGAATCATTTCATACATCACATATTCCGTAATCCCCATGTATATAAAATTTTAAAATGATCATTAATGAAAATAGTTGAATCCATCAATGATTTGTAGAGAATGTTTTCCTACAAAATAAGTGATTAAATTACTTGCATCTTTCATCCATGACACTGAGGATGGTTTATAGAATTCTCCATCACACCACACACAGTGTACATGAACCCATGTGCACCCTTTACTTCATATAAATTCCATGTGCTCTCCCTGTCCCATTTGTGTTCCCATTCCTACCCACATGTTGGTTATGTATCTTATGTACCTCTACCATTCCACCATGGGTTATCTAGAACTATGAATTCCCTCAATAATTTCATGGTCTATAATTATAAGATTGGATTGATGGTTCAATCTAGACTAGATGATATTTCTAATAAAATCTCAGAAAAAGCTCTAACCAATATAATGGGCATTTTATCAACCAATATAAAATAAAAAAATATTCTAGCTGATAAATTATTTATTTCCATTTTATATTAAATCCTCCTTAAACATTTCTATAAATTTTTTTTACATCGCCTAAATACAGAAATGGCTTTTATTCATGAAAATAAATATAATACATATAATGGGAACATCAAAGAAAAACCATTATGCTGAAAATTTAAATCAAATATATATTTTTCAACTATAATTATCATAATTTTTAAATTTTAATATAGTATTAAAATATTGAACCAAAAAATATATAGTATATTCCATTTATGTTTAGTGTTTCATGTAGAAAATTTTATTTATCACATTCATGGAATAAAAATTGTGGGGTCTAAAATAGTCCATCTTTATAAGAAATAACATTAAAATTGTGATTTTTAGACAATAATAGATGATATAAATTTTAAATTACAGCATCTTCATCTTTACACATCCCTTCCAAAAACATGTGATTTCTCTAGGGAACATTGAATAGGAAACTGGCCTTCTTTCACAGCACTATATCTCTACAATCCAAGAATTCCATCGGTTGTTTCCTCATAAGAGAGATAATTGTCTAGTTATAAAACTAAAAAATGTATGTATATGGGGTGTATATTTTGTTTACTTCCTCAATATTCATACATGAACGAATATTTTCATCTTGGAGAGTTTCCATGGATGTGAAATGAAAATATTTCTAGTCCATATGTGTAAATGATCATAAAGGGTTCAAAATATATGTTTAAGATCCTAAATTTTTCTCTATGTTTTACTATTTATTTTTAGGTTCTATTTGCATATTTTTGAACTATTGTAAGGACCATTTTAAAAATTCTGGGAGTTTTATAGAAAATGGAGATGAGTCTTTGGGTGCCTAAATTTTTTCACACCATAAACCTAAAAATTAAGCTCTAAATTATAATTTCAAGGTATAAATTTCATGGGGAATACCTTGTAAGGGGGACCTATATACATCATAAATTGTAAAATTATGGGGTAAATAAAGATCCTAAATAATAAAAAAATAAATTGCACCAAAAATTTTGTTTATAGGGTGAAATCTTCTTTTTCCTAAAATGATTTAACCCAAAATATCTTTTCCCCTCTTCATTTCATTAACATACACCATATTAGATATATAGTGCTTCCAAACATCCTAAAATAGGCTATGGGATTAATCCTTTTTACAACAAATAATTTTATCAATGTTTGTCATGCTAGATTCATACTGGTAATCTCATCAATCATATTACTTCATTTCAGTATTTACCATGAAATATATAATGGTAAATCAATGATATATAATAGGGAATATATTTAGTGTGTTCATCTATTTGTATTACATCTCCCATTCTAGATCAGATAAGAGGCTAATATCAAATAGGGAGTATACTACCAAGATACAGTTGGAGGTCTCATGATTTTCCCTTGATGTCTAGCTGTTAATAACTTTTATTATTGCACCACAAACTAAAATTCCAAAGAATCACAATACTAAATAATTTTTCATTAAATATAATGTGTGGGACAGTATTAACATGACACATGTTACCCAAAAAGTCACAAACCGTTTTGGTTACTCATCTAACCAATGCCCGACCCAGTCTACGGCAAGGCCCGAAGGGAGTTCCCGACCCCGACGGGCTGGCAGAAGTTCTCGGGTATAAATATTAACATATGGGACTGATTTATCTGAATATATATAAATATAAAACAACCAAAAATATTAAGTAAAATAAATATGGAATTGAAAACAAAAAATCCATTAGCCAAAAACCATTATTTGAGTTACATGTTTAAACTAAAACCGAAACAACAACTAAAAAGTTTGGTGACCAAAAACCATCTCAAAATCCACCACCTGAAAAAAAGGACACCACCCTCACGCCATACCCAGAACACCATCCATGAAGGATCACTAACAACCCATACTACAATCTACATATTCATTGCCCTTATCAGTATCAGACATAACCAAATAAAAATACACCCAATGGTGTAAGTAGGGTGTGAGGTAATTCCCAGTAGAATAACGCCCAATAATGATTCCATGTACAGAACATTATATGGAAAATAAACTTGTAATCTTAATAAATGAATATAAATTATAAAATAATTGTAGGGAAAATAGTTTTAATAAAAACTGTATTTAAGGGATTTTAATTTTAATTAAAACACTTTTACCATTTAAGTAACCCTCAAATTCCCCACTATATGACGATAATGACTGAGTCTACTCAAATATCATTAAACATGGGAGAGGCATTATGTGAACTAGCTAGTAATGGGACCTTTTAACCTCGCATCTCAGTGAAAATTGTTATAGGAACCACAACCAATGTCATCTTCATGGACGGTCCATTTAGAGATATCAAAACCAAGGTCCTAGTGGTCTATAACCAAATCACATGTTTTATAAATTTTGTCATCATCACTCAAGCTAAGTGAATCCAGGATGAATCCACTTTCGAATCACTAGCACACTTGTCCTAGTCTTCCATCCTAGATACCCAGGCTTCCCATTTGTACTTAAACAAGTTTAATGTTCCAAAATATGCCACATCCACACAAGAATACCAAACACAAACTACCTAGACCAAAGTCACCATTTACACACCCAAGTCACAATTAAAAATAATACTCACACCATCAAATTTTTATAATGTGATTCTTGTTTCATAAACAAATTTCTAAAACAGTTACACAATTTCAAAAACACTTTCCCATCACTCATATTATGTAATAAATCGGTTAATATTTTCATAAAAAAAATTAAAGAGTATCTCATGGTTTTTTACAAAAAACAAACCCAAAAACCCCTTTGATGATCAAACGCACACCCACATAATACCAAAATAGAATTCAAATCCCATTCATAATTTAACAAACGAACTACACATTTTATAAAACAATATTCAATGGAACAATGTGGGTTCTAATAAAAGGAACATTGTATCTTATATAAACATGCCACTTAAAAAATTTAAAGGCATATTAAAATATCTTAAAAACTAACTTCGCGCCACATAAATTAAACAATGGGCATAATAAATTAATAAAGAAAACAAGTAATTCACTCAATAATGTATAAACATGGAACTACCTGTCTTTGATGTTGAATTTCCCACAAATTGATAAAAACAATAATAACACCACAAACACACCACATGAAGAAAAAATTGAACCCTAAAACTAGATACTAAAAAAACATTCAAATAAAACCCTAAATAGAAAGGGAATTCTATCCCAAAAACCTAAGAAGAAGGGAGGAGACTTTCTTGGGTGATTTTCACCTACAAAGGAAGGATAGGAGTAATCTACAAGGGTTCATGAGGCTGGATAAGCGAGAAGGGGGGGGGGGGGAGTTCAGAGGTGATCCACGTTAGAAAAAGGGGGTGTGGTGCATGATTGTGTGATGATACACAAGGTGGTGCGATGTGGCGTGAGGAAGTGGAAAGTGGACCAGTCAGTCAAATCATGGGAGGGAGCATGGGGGTAACAGGATTACTAGGGGATGATGTTTTCTAGGGTTAGGGGAGGTAGAAATAGTGAGACAAAAAAGGGAGGGGGGATGTTGCCTGCGGAAAAGAGAGGGGAGAATAAATAGGGAAAAAAGAAAAATAAAAAAGAAACAAAACCCTAATAAAATACCTAAACCAACATAAAAATAATAATTAAAATTAGTTAAAATAAAAAGAAGTGGCATTAATAATTTTATAATAATATTATTAACATAATAATAATAATAACTTAATTAAAATTTTATCGATGGATAGTAATAATAATCTTAATAATAATAATATTATTATTATTATTATTAAGAAAAATGTTAATTAATTTTAATTTTTCAATTTTATTCTATGTTTTATTTACTTTTCATTTTTTAATTAATTAGTTAACTAAGCACCGGGTAGGTGTCACATTGAATTCACAAATCCACATGACTTCGATTGTGCCCTACCCCTGTGCCGGACGCTGCCAAGATAAAAACGCTCATTTATCCGAAAATATGGAAAAATTCAACTGGGGTCAACCCATACCTCAACAAAGGTATTTTGAATACAGATAAAATTATAAAATAAAAAAGTTATTACAGATGTCCTGGTTTGACAATGATCCCCGCCCTGAAAAATTTCCGCACTCGAAAATTCCACTTGAAGACTAATCGGAGAACAAAAATGGATACTCATGCTCAACCCATGACTTCCTCTCCCAGGTATCATTATCATAATTCCAATTCTTCTAAATTACATGGACCAATGTAATATAGTTTCTATGAAGAACCTTCTCTTAGGAATCCACTACCGGCATTTTTCATTAAAACACTGATAAATTGGGCTCTATCCCCAACTCATCCCAATTCAACACATGAGATAGATCCAAATAATGATTCTTGAATTGGGAGAAATGAAATATATCATTAATAGATGTTTGTAGATAAGTTAATGTTAACATGTATTCCACCTTACCAATCCACTCAGTGAACTCCCATGGACCGACATACCTCAGCGTCATCTTTCGCTGCTTTACCAAATTATGGTAGCCCATGTGAGGGGGCACATTCAAGAACACCTAATCACCCTTAGAAACTCTTGGTCCCAATATTGTAAATCAACATAAGATTTCTGGAGACTTTGAGTATTCAATAAGAACTTCATGATCAACATGACTTCCTCAGATGTCTTATGCACAAGGCTTTGTCACAAATGTGATGACACACCATCCTCAGCCAACATAATGGTGACATACCAAGATGATCATAGAGAGAATCAAAAGGAGTAATTCTAATAAAGTATTACAAAATAATGTTATAAGAGAAATAAACCAATACTCTATGGCTATCCCACAATCCTCTATAATCATACACACATGGGTGAAGCATGTCGTCCCGAATCTGTTTTCCCTCTCTATCTAACCATACATTTGAGGATATTATAATTAACTCATTTTGATATGTGACCCCAATGCCCTATAAAGTCCTTCTCGTAACCAAGAGGTAATGTGGGGGGTATCATTCAGAAACAATCGATGATGGAACACCATGAAGTCTAACCACCTACGCAATTTACTACTGGATCAACTCATCCACATTAGTTGTGTCCCTTATCAGAATGAAGTGGGATGATTTGGTTAAACAGTCAATCACCACCCATGTGGCATTATTATGTTGAGGTGTTTGGGAAACGACAATAATGAATTCCACAGTGACCTTGTCCCACTTCTAGGTTGGAATGGGTAATGGATGATGAATGCTAGAGGGCCTCTGATGCTCTTCTTTTCCCTACTAACATGTATAACATCTTGATATGAAGTCAGATATGTCTTGTATCATACCTAGAAACCATAAATATCGACGCACATCATAATTCATCTTGGTAACACCATTTTTGAAAGACCACTAAGATGGATGGTTATCCTATATCACCACCTTCCAATGAGATAATGACACCATTATATGGCCCTTAAAACACAAGATTACCTCAGGAGAAAAAGAAAAATCAGAAAAAGTCTCCACTCCATGAAGAAACTGCACAAACCACTGACACAACTCATCACTAGGCTGCTCCTACAAAATGAACTTGATAAGAGATGTAGTCAACTGAATTCTTTCTAATAACACACCTCTGTTATGCTCCTTGTTCTCCAACTTCTTCTGGGAAAAGAGACCCTTCAATGTCTACTAATAATTGGGCTTCCACAAAGCTTTCACTATAACTTTTATGCTCCACCCATTACCCACAAAATTACCCTTACATTGGTTATAGATGATATAAAATTTAAACTCTTGCAAATACCCAATCCAATGGTGCTGCATCAGATTATGATATTTCTGTGATAACATGTAGGATAGGCTATAATGATAAAAATATACCACAATATTCTCTCCCAAAATGTAGTGATTCAATGTATTCAAGCATGCATCACCACATTCAATTCCAAGTCATTGGTTGAGTAATTCTTCGCTAGTGGTCAGAGTTGGCGAGAACTATATTCCACTACTTGACTATCATGATTGAGAACACACTCGAGTCATGTACCTGTTATATTGAAATAAATCACATAAGGCTTCTCATATTCTAGAGAGATCATATACGTGCGGTAGTCAACCACTGCTTCCGCTACTCAAAGGATTCCTGGAACTCATGGATCTATTAAGACTTCACACATTTTTGGGATAGTGTGGACATAGAGGAGGAATGACATGAGAAATTCCTAAAAAATTCTCTTGTAATAACCTATCAGCACAATAAAACATTTGATCTCCAAAAAATTCAGTTGTTCCAATGAAATAACTGTACTGATCTTCTTAGGATCCATGAAACCCCTTCCTCTAAAACGAAATGGCCTAGAAAATTCACTTTTCTATTTTAGAAGGTAAAAATTAAATGATTATCATATATGTGATGTCCCCACAATGTTCCCCACATGATCAGAATATTATTCCCATACTCTTCTTCTGATCCTGAGTAAACCAAGATTTCTCCCATAAATACCACATCAAAGCAGTCAAGGTATTGGTGGAATACACAATTAATTAGTGCCATAACACCCATTGGAGCATTCTTCAATCCAAAATGAATGACCAAATTCTCAAAGATGGCATACCAGCTTTGAAAATCTGTATTTGGGGTTTCTGATTCTCTCACCATGACATGGTGGTAACCAGAATGCAAGTTGATTTTGGAGAAAAAATATCCCCCTTCACCTACTCAAAAGAATAATAAAATCAAGGACTATGTTTTGTTTTCTTAATGGTTACGTAATTCAAATTCTGTTAATCAATATACAACCGAAGAGACCAATATACATAGTTTGTGAACAAGACTGGGGTGGCCCAATGAGAGATGGTTAGGTGAATGAACCATTTGGGTTCCAAATTGTCATGATGTATCTTACATTCACTTAATTTAGTGAGGGATATGTGATATAAGGTAATAGATATATGTTGTCTTCCTGATGCCAATTCAATCGATAACTCCACATCCCACTCTATGGGTATGCCTAAAAAATCATCTAGGAATACCTATGGGAACTCATCCACTATAAGGGGAAATCCTCCCTTAAGAGCACCATCATTATCCTCCAGTGTGAGCGATGATAACTGAAAGGGAATACAAACCAACTCTAGAAGTGGAGGTCCTACACAACCTGAATGGGGATCCCATCTCCAAGAAATACCTACATACTCGCATTAGGTTTCATGAAAATCACATGTTTCCTATAACAATCGATATGTTCTTGAAATCATTATAGCCAATCCATACTGAGGCTTATGTCAAAATAATCTATATCCAATACCATGAAATCCCACTCCATCTTAGTTAATGACATTTAATGAAAAGATGAAAGGCACATGAGGCCCTTATTTCTTCTCCCGACCCAATGGCATCACCAACTCCTTTGCAAAATATAGAATCTTGGTGGGAAAATTCAATAGGATCACAAGACAAGAAGATATAAAGCATATCGAGGAAATAGTATCAAATAAAATAGCTTCCATATGAGATGAAATCATGATGGTACCTTGAACAGTCAATGTCCCTTCATCTGATCCCATTGGTGCCTAATCTACATCATTAAGATTCTTGGTCCATACCTATGAATGACTGATCTCCTACAGCTCTGCCCTAATATGGATATTTCTAGAATATGATACATTCCTTCAACCATGACCACTAAACCATGATCCCAATATCCTGGTCATCTCTAACTGAAAAGATACACCCCAAGAAGAAAAAAATCTCTCCCCCACATTCATCTAGTTGTGTCACCTTGCAAAAACATTGCTAATGTAGCATAATACCACATCTGTGATAGGGATTTGTAGGAGATGAACATATAGGTCAGGTGTCCCTTTTCTTTATGCATTGATGGAATACAACAAACCCTTCACTAGGATCCATTGAAAAAGTCTTTCTGGAAGGATGGACTAATCTTCCACCTCCCTTCTTCCCTTTCTCATGTTTCTTCCTCTTCTTCTTAGATTAACTAAAGCATCCAAAAATTAACATAGCCCCAAAGTAACCAGACCTTCCCTTGTATTCGACCAATACCATACAAGATCGTTCAAGCACCTCAGTATAAATCTTCATCTTGAACATGATAACTGAGAACAAATCTTTGGTCACAAACCTATTTCAAACCTCTAAGCCTTTATCTATTCGCTGGAGACTATTTCAGGTGCATATTTGACTAGATCAGAAAAGTGGTTGGCGTAATCCATCACAGTATAGTTCTGCAGAAAAAGATCTATGAATTCCCAAGATCTAGCATACTCCAAGACCTCATGGTATTTCTGGTCATTGAAGACCACATTGATGACCTTCTAGCTAATATTCTCATAGATTCTAGCTTGGACCACAATGTCCCACCACCTCTGTATGGGACCTTCTAGAAAAAATGAAGCTCATTTCACACTAACATCCTCATGGGTATTGAGAAATTGAAATATGAACTCATTCATCCCTAGCCTCTCATTCGCTTCTTGAGGATCTGTGCTACCTCTAATTGAAGGGGGTTTGTTCTTGAAAAACTCATGGGCTTTGTCCTTTTATTGGACCAGATTCATTCTCTAACTGGAGAAAGAGTAAATGCAGTAGTCTACCCATACCCTAGGTTATGAACAGCCTGAGGTATAACTTCAAACATCCTCCTATCAATATGTGAGGGATGAATTTCTCCAGCTTCCTCACATGGGTATGAGTGAGGTCTCTAGGGAGGCATGCTACTAAAAGAAGAAATAGTCTCATAAGAACATCATTAATGCAGAAGGTATGAAAAATAAAATTCTTGAAATGGAAATAAACATGAAGAAATAAAACATGTTGAAGAAACATATTGACCAAAAAACGCCACCCCATCTGGTGTCCACGTACAGTCTGCAACCTACACGTCCCATCTGGAGGAGATGTTAAACAAGCATCCCCAAATTCCATAGTGACTTGAGGTTGGTCATGAGGTGTACTAGCTAGACAAACAACTCGTAACCAGAACTATGATACCTAATAGTATTAGCTACATTCAATACAGACTCATCCAAAATAAAATTACTCAAAGGGATTAACCAAACATATAATACCATTTTATCACGAACCATGTTGGGTGGTCATCCAACCAACACTGAACCCGGTCTGAGACAAGTTCCAATGGGCGTTCTTGATTCCCATAGGCTGACAGAAGTTCCTGAGTATATATGTTAGCACGTAGGAATTATTTTCATAAATATATAAGAATATAAAATGACCAACAGTATAAAATAAACCAATGTTTCATGTCAAAACAAAAGAAGACTTTAGCCAAAAAACAAGAATTTGCATTACATGTTTAAACAAAAATGAAAAAATCAAATCCAAAGTATGGTGATGAAAAACATACCCAAAAACCACCACATGGAAAGCAGACACCACCCTCAAGCCATCCCAAAACACTATTATGAAGGATCTCTAACAACTCTAACCTCACTCTCTATGAGAATTACCCTTACCTGTATCAGATGTAACAAAATATACTTACACCCATGCACTTAAGTTGGGTATGAGATAATTCCTAGTAGGATTCCACCAAAGAAATATTCCATGTAATAAAAATTATATGTTAAATAAACCTTGAAACTTAATAAATGAAAAAATAAATAAAATTATTTAATGGAAAAAACTTTTAATGAAAACTATTTTCAAAGGAGTGCAATTTCAATTAAAACCCATGTGTCGTTGAAGTAACCCTCAAATTCCCCACCATATACATCTAGTGAGTGCATTATAGTAAAGGTTCACTAATCATGGTAGTGTACCTATGGGTACTAGCTAGCAATGGGACCATATAACCTCGCATCACGGTGAAAAGTTGTATAGGAACTGCAACCAACCGTCTCCTTATAAAGAGCCATTAGGTGGAATCACAACCCAAGGCCTATGGGTATATAACCAAACCACATTTTTAATAATTTTTTTCACCAATCCCTCTAAGTGAAACCCGATCGAATCCACTTCCGAATCACTAGAATATTATTACAAGTCCAACCTCCTAGCTACCCGGGTATTCCATTTGTTGCCAAACAAGTTTCAGGTTCAAAAATAAGGCACATCCAAAATGGAAAACTGAACACTCTCTACCTATACAAATGTCATCATTTACACACTCAAATCACATTTAAAAATCATACCCATAACAAAACTTTTCTAAAATGTGATCCAAACTTCATAAAACGCTTTTCTAAACCATTTTACATTTTATAAATACGTTCACATCATTAATATTTTTTAATATATCACATAAAATTTTCTTAAGAAAATTTTAAGGAGTATCCCATGGATTTATAAACATAACCAACCCAGAACCCCATTTGATGATCAAACACATGCCCAAAATATACCACAATATAATTTTTAACCCTTGCATCATTTAGAAAAACAACTATACATTTTATGAAATAATATTCAATGAAACAATGTGGGTTTTCATAAAAAATATACCATATCTCAAATTCACAAGCCACTTAAAAAATTCAAAGGCACAATAAAATCTCTTAAAAACTAATTTCTCACAACATAAATTTTAAAATGGGAATATTAATTAATTAGGAAATAAATAAAATCACCAAATAATGATTAAAGACAAAATCACCAACCATTTATGCATAATTTCGAAACAATTTCTGTGAAACTCATATATCACCACAAAAACACCATATGAAGGTCAAATTGAACCATAAAACTATTGAACGAACCAAAAACATCATAATTGGACCCTAAAAAGGAATTCTAACCTAAAAACTTGAGGATAAGTGATGATACTTACCCGACTAATTTTCACCTACGGGGGAAGGATGGGAGGAAACTACAATGGTTCGGGAGGCTAGCCGAGTGAGAAAGGAGTTTTCATAAGTGATTCATTCTAGAAAAATGGGGTGTGGAACATGGTTGTGTGAAGAAATTCAAGGTGGTGTGAGGTGGGATGAGTAAGAGAGTGGGGTACTGGTCAGGTGCATCACCGGAGGGAGAAAGGGGGTACCAACTAAGAGGTAAGGGGGACATTGGAAGAAGATTAGCACTAGGGTTATGGTAGGGGGAAAACTATGACCCAAGAAGTTAGGGGGTTGTATCACGACTCCAAGAGTGGGGAGAAGAAATAGGATGGATAAAAGAAAAAGAAAAGGATATAAAACCATAAAAATACATAACCTAGCATAGAAATTATAATTCAAATTACTGATAATATTAAATATTAATTACTATTTTTATAATAATAAATATAACTTAATAATAATAAAAATTTATTTAAAATATTATCAAATAATAATAATAATAAGAATAATATTATTATTATTATTAAAAAATGCTTAAATAATTTTATTTTTCTAATTTTATTTTTTCATTCTATTTTCTATTAAATTTATAAATTATTTAAATAATTGTGCACCGTGCATGTAGTACTCTGATTTGGCCAAGAAACATGGCTTTGACCGCACCCTTCCCATGCACCGAACACTATCACGCAAAAATCATTCATTTTTCAGAAAAAATGCATTAGAAACTATCCTCATCATGGACCTCAACAAAAATATTTTAAATACTGATAAAATTATAAAATAAAAAAAATATTACTAAATTATGGGTTTGACAGAAAATCACTGATGAGAAATAAGGATGGAAAATCAAACCAACCCATTGGGTGTGTTTATAAACTAGAAAAAAAATCCATTAGTAGCTTATAAATTTGATTCTACATATTAAGAGTATTATTTAAATCTTTTAATATTGAATTTATAATTGATTAAATAAAAATTGTATTAATTGGATTGAATGGGTGGATTCATGTCACGTAAGGACTTTTAATCCTAGGTAATGAAGTTGAACTACCATTGAAGTTGAGTTAGACGTATTCGTTATAAATGGTATTTATCAATTATATTAAATTAATGTTAAATGATATGGTTTGATTAAGATCCCATTACCATTCATCATGCCACACCAAGGGGGATTCATGGCTTCTAATTCAAAATGTTTTGGAAAGAGTAATTGGGTTTATTGAATATAAACGTATGGTTTAATAGATTTAAAATCACACCATAGTTATACATGGGTTCTTATAACAATTTCATATATGGGAACTCATAGAAAGATGGATTACATTATGAAATGAGTGAAACATTGCTTCATTACATGGAATTACATAGATGAAATCTGAAGGAATTACTTTATATTACTCCAAATTTTTCACATGGGATTATAATTTTTTATGCTAAGGATGGACATAGATAGTGGTGACTTTATAACATGACTAGTGAGACACCTAGGATCCTATGAGGAATTGAATGTATGAGCTGGTAGGGTGATGGGTACTTATTATACGTTGAGAGATACTTGGGATCCTCTTATGAAATGCCTTGGAAGTGATTAGGTTTCTTATGAAATAATTTTTAATAAATAAAATTTATTCATCTACCAAGTCAAATAAAAAAATTCAGTTTGATAAATTATTTACATACATGATGACCTTTTTATAAATTATTTTTCAGGTGTAATTGATATGATACATATAAGGCCCTAGCCTTAATCATTACGTCATCTTGAGTTATTACAAGAATACACATTTAGGATCTTTTCAGGTTTAGAGTTTTAGAGAATTATATCATAAATCAAGCATTACATTCCATATTTAAACAAGGTGGGTACATAAAATACAATATTCATTTTTTTCCATAAAAGGATACATATTTAAAATTAAATGTGGATCCTTTCTTAACACTTCCTCGACACTATCATCACATCATGTACTTTTCCCTTGACCTGTGAAAAACATTTCAAAAACATGGGATGACCATAAAAAATCTCATAAGCGATATAAAAATAGTGAATGAAAACATTAGTCCATGTATACATAAGAATCAATGAAATCATACTTTACTCATAAAACATAATCACTTTAACATACCTCATTAAATCATAATACATAAAGGTAACATGAAGAATTCATAAAATTCATACGTAGGGAGTAACCCACATGGTAACGTTTAGAATACCCATAATAGTATATTACCTAAATCTCTTCATAGAAACCTTAGCGTTTAACCCCTTCACGTTACCCAATGCATTGGAGAGCTATATCTGGCTCACCCGCCGTTAATTTATCACAGAACCACCCATCTTCATAAACACTTCCCAAGAACCATAACATAATCGTATCACATAAAACATGGATAAAGAAAACATAACATTTCCACATTTCAATCACAAGATATCAATATAACACATTGATATAATAAAAAAATTATCAAAACCCTTTTCAATACCAAAATAAAATAAAATTAAAACATGTTATTTATTTTTCATTTTAAAAAAAGTTATGGCTTGTAGAGGAAGCCGAAACTCAAATAATGGTCACAGCAGCGGAGAATTCGTTGTCGCCGCATACGTAAGACAAAAAATTCCATTTTTCATTTAGTAAAACTCATCGTATAAATCGATTCCTTTTGAATGAAAGCTAAAATTAATAGGGGTTTATACACTGTATAATATAAAGTTGTGTATAAAACAAAATATGCCTCAATGAATGGAGATTGAGACAAAGTCTCTTATCTCATGTCCGACATGACTCAATCGTTCTTTAATCTCCTGAATAATAAACTAGAGTTAATTTATACTTGATTAAGAACCTTTTTCATGTTAATTATTCATTTTATATCACCTATTACCATGTTATGAACATTATGTAATTATTTAAGTTAATAACGGTCGTTTTGTTGATCTTTGGTACTTGAGTCAAAAATAAACATCTTATAATTACGATTTGATCATGTGGTAAAATATCCATTATATCTCGAATTATATTTATGATATAGATATAATATATATCATATATATCTAGTATATACATGCATTTATAATATTACATAACATTTAGAGGTAATAAATTAAATGCACCGTTCACGGAGACGGTAAGTCGTACGTACGCATGAACACTACTTTCATTTCTATTTTGTATTTAATGGAATGAAATCATAATGATATAAAGGTATTTTATAATTACAATATAATATCAAATATACTATAATTAACACCATCATTTATACGTCCCACAAATGGAATTAACGAATCAAATCACATTGAGGGGGCGGTAGTCCGCACTTTCTAAAATGAAATTATCGCATTTACCCATTATGGAAACCATAAAGGTATTACATAAATGAAAAATAAAGAATCATAAGGAAAACATAAACATATTATATATCATATATAAATAGAGTGAAATCTTAATGGACACCATGAAAGGTGTTAAAATAATATTGAACAATCATCATTTCGTGAGGCAGAAATTTTCCATCCATAGAAACTGTATGTTCTTTAACCATTAAATGGAGGTGTGTGTAAGTGTAGCTATAATCCTTCTCATAAAAACATTCTAGTATATTGAAGATACTATTTTTGTTACAAAATAAAATAATAAAAAGAGTTTAGGTTGTTGGAAATCAAAATAAAAGAAAATAACATAAGATAAGACATTACCTTTAAATCAGGTAACTCCCTTTGGTTTGAACCAAAAGGGTTTCTTGAAGAGATTTCTGCCTACGGTAAGGCTTATATGATGAATACAGGGATGTGGAGAGATAAAATGGTTATTGTTTGGCTGAGTCAATGGCTTGAGAGGTGTGGGTAAGGTGGTAGAGGTGGGGGCCTTTTATAAGAGGGATGAGGGGCACTCTTGTAAGTTCTTGAACTGTTACTTTATTATAAAATGATTTTAGGATTTTAAAGGTCCCACAATGATATATTTCTAGGATAATGTGATAAGGGTTTGGAATCCACCATTCCAATAGGTTTTTGACAAGTTTATGTGTTAGATTTTACATTATCTTTTCATTTTATTTAAATCATTCATTAATGAGGTAATCACTGCATCATCATGGTGTCTTAAATAAATTAATTTATTTAATGTCTAAAAATTAAAAATAATACTATGATGTAGGAAATATTGTTAGCTTTCTAATGACTATTTATAGTCTAAGAGATCATTTACACAGACAAAACTAAATTTTTATTCCTTGGGTGTTACATATTTTGGTTATACATTCCTTTTAAAAAATAATAATAAAAGGTCACTATCACACTAAATTGATTCCATGGTGTCCCAAAGATTGGCACAAGGCATCTCATGGGCGAAAATGACACAAACAGTAGCATTAGGACACTTTTGGGGTCATTTTATATTATTATGATATTATTTTATTACCCTTAACTACCTGATTACTAATTAATCACGATAATTAAAGATAATTACTGTCGTTACTATTCATAATGTCCAATAAAAAAGAATCTTAACTACATAATTTATACCTTCTTATTACAAATATGGAATCCATTTTACCAAATTCCAAACACAAAAATTACAGTAATTAATTTACAAATAATTCATGTTGTCAAAACAAATAGCGGGTTTTTTTGAAACAATATCTATTAAAATTTTGGCACTTGTTTATGCCCAATTCCAAAGTAAAATTAATTAAAATTACCAACATTGGATTAAATGGTAAAAATATATTCTAATTAAACTTTAACAGCAATTAAAAATATTATCTATCCATATAATTAAATTAGATGAAAAAAGAGTTTTTAAGTGAAATGCATTATTATTCACTATTCATTAAAAAATGAACATTGTCAGAAAAATACCAAAAGTTTATCCAAATTAATACCCCAATCCTAAATAATAAGTTTATTTTGACAAATAGAGCTTATAAAATTTTCAAAAGTTTCATTTAAAAAAGGTTCTCTGTCAAAAGGCGGTAAAACAATCATCAAAAAAATTAGAGTATTCTAAGCTTAAGATTGGATTTATTCTCATTTTAAGCCTCTAAAACACTATATAATTCATTATTAGACATAGATATTAAAATAAATATTTTATTTAATTAAATGGGATGTTACATCCTTACCCCCTTTCGAAAATTTCATCCCCACAATTTATTTACTTATCAAATAATTGGGGGTATTTATCCCTCATTGCATTTTCAGATTCCCATGTTGCCACTTCAATCATGTGGTATTTCCAAAAAACCTTTACATGATGAATCACCTTATTCCACAAAACATTCCCCCTATGGTCAAGAATCTGGACCGGTTGTTCCTCACAAGACAGATTCTCTTCTAAATAAACTACCTCTGGACTAAAAACATGAGATGGATCTGGCATGTACTTCCTTAATATTGAAACAGGAAAAACATTGTATACCTGAGATAAAAATGGAGGTAAACCCACTCGGTATGCAACTGATCCAAATCATTCCATAATTTTATATGGTCCAATGATGATCTCAAAATTCCTTTGAAACCAAATCACATAACACTTTTCCATGGTGATGCTTTGAGGATGACATGATCACCTACCTCAACTGATAGATCCTTCCCACGGTTGTCTGCGTAACTTTCCCTCCTGCTCTAAGCTGTTCTCATGTGTTTCTCTATCAGCTGAACTTTTTCCGCCAACTCTTCTACCAATTCTGGTCCCATTAACTTCTTTTCACCCACTTCATCCCCAAAAGCTGGAGTTCGACATTGCTTCCCATATAATGCCTCAAATGGTGCCATCTGTATACTGGAATGAAAACTGTTATTATAGGAAAACTCAACCAAAGAAAGATGTTGGTCCCATCTTCCCTAATAATCCATCGAACAAGCCCGTAGCATATCCTTCTAATTCTAAATTGTTCATTCTGGATTCCCATATGATTGAGGCTGAAAGGCTGTACAAAAATTTAATTCATTACCCAATGACTTCTGAAGGCCTTTCCAAAAGATAGAATTAAACTTGGGATCATGATCAGATACAATGGAGAGGAGAACTCTATGTAACCGGACTATCTCTTTATGATAGAAACGAGAAATTTGATCTTGGGGAAAAGTATCTCATATAGAAAAGAAATGAGTATATTTAGTCAAGAGGTCAACAATAACCCAGATTGCATTATTACCTCAAGGTGTCTTCAGCAATCCAATAATGATTACCATGGATATATTCTCCCATTTCCACTCTCGCACTGGTAAAGGCTGAATCATCTCTTTTGGTAACTTCTGCTCTTCTTTAAACTGTTGACAAGTAAAACACTTCACAGTAAAATCATCAATATCTCTTTTCATTCCATCCCACCAGTAATACTCTCGATAATCTCTATACATATTAGTACTGCCAGGATGAACCGAAAACAGAGAACTATGAGCTTCACATAACAACTCTCTCTTCAACTGTGATTCACTAGGCACAAACAATCTATTCCCAAATGTCAAAACCCAATCATTATCAATTTTGAATTCAGGAAACTTACACTTCTGAACCAGCTCAATCTTTTTTTGCAATCCACTATCCTGTATCTGAGCCTACTTAATTATGTATAATAGAGATGATCTCACTGACACCTAAAATCAAACAGAACAACTTCCTGCCACAACATCTTCAATTCCAAAGTTCATCAAATCCTTAACAGAAGGATCAAGTTCTAAACTTAACAAGGTTAATAAAAAATTAAGTTTTCGACTCAAAGCACCAGCCACTTTATTTTCTTTTCCAAGATGATAATGAATTGTACAATCCCAATCCTTGATTAATTATAGCCATCTCCTCTGTCTCGTGTTCAATTCATTCTGAGTGAATATAAAATTTAATCTTC
This sequence comes from Viscum album, assembly GCA_963277665.1. Classification (NCBI taxonomy): domain Eukaryota; kingdom Viridiplantae; phylum Streptophyta; class Magnoliopsida; order Santalales; family Viscaceae; genus Viscum; species Viscum album. Next base: position 1,377,001,143 of record OY728132.1, on the reverse strand, counting down.
TATGATTGGTATATATATTTCACACGTTACTCCATAAAAATTATGCCTCCAAATTTTTAAAGTGAAAACACTAGCAGCTAATTCCAAATCATGTGTAGGGTAATTTACCTCATGAGTTTCAAACTGATGTAAAACATAAGAAATTACCTGATCATTCTTCTTTAGGACGCAACCAAGTCCTTTAAATGAGGCATCACTATATATAACACACTCACCATTCTTGGAAGGTAGTGCCAAAACTAGAGAATTAACCAATATTTTTTTCAATTCCTGAAAACAATCATCACATTCATTTGTCCAGATAAACATAACACCCTTCCGAGTTAGCTTAGTCATTGGACTAGATAACCGTGAACCTTTTTTAAAAAACCTTCAGCAATATCCTGCCAACCCAAGAATACTACGAATCTAGGTTACATTTGTGGGTCTTGTCCATTCTTCAACCACTTTTGTTTTTGCAGGATAAATAATTATTCCATCTTTAGAAACAGTGTGACCATGGAATGAAATTTCTTGCAACCAAAAATCACACTTGATGAATTTTCCATACATTTTATTTTCTTTTAAGGTTTGAAAAATAACCCTTAAATGACATTCATGATCCTATTTACTTTTATAAAACACCAACATATCATCAATGAAAACAACCACAAACTTAACCATGAACGCATGGAAAATTTTATTCATAAAGTCCATTAATATAGCAGGTGCATTGGTTAACCCAAAAGGAATTACTACAAATTCATAATGGCCATATCTTTTATGAAACACGGTCTTCAAAATATCTACTTCCTTTACCATCAACTAATGGTACCCTAATCTCAGGTCAATCTTTGAAAAATAATGGGCTCCCTGGAGCTGATCAAACAAATCATAGAAATGAGGCAAATGATATTTGTTCTTAACAATGATGTTATTCAAGTATCTATAATCAATGGAAAGTCTCATTGAACCATCTTTCTTTTTATGAAATAATACAGAAGCACTCCATGGTGATGGTCTAGGTGGAATGAAACCTTTCTATAATAAATCATGCAATTTCTCCTTCAACTCTAAAAGTTCAATTTGAGTCATTCGATAAGGGGGTTTTGAAATTGGCATAGCATCAGGAACTAAGTCAATAGTAAATTCTACTTCCCGATCTGGTATTATTCTAGGAAAATCATCAGAAAAAACATTAGGATACTCATTTACCACAGGCACATCATTAATATGAACGGTTCCATTGTTTTCAACAATATGTTCAAGGTAACATTCTTTTCCATATTTTTCAATTTTCCCATCTTCTTGATATGTTTTCAACATTAAGGGTTCATTCTTGTACACAAACTAAATGACTTTCTGAAGAAAAAATTCTTTAGCTCTACAATCAGTCTTGGCATGGTAAACAGAGATCCAAAACATACCCAGGATAACATCAAACTCTATTAGAGGTAAAACAATATGGTTTTCAAATAGTTTTTTTTTCAAGGATAAGGATAAGATGAATCATATAAATTCATTTTGTCCCAACATTTCCCCCCGGCAAATTTAAAAAAAGGTCAGGAGTCATTTCTTGAGATTGAATTCCCAATTTACTAAAAAAAATTCCAAAGAAGAAAGAATGTGTAGACCCTGAATCAAACAACACACTGGCATAATTTGAAAAAACAAACAACATACCTGATACCACTTCATTTGATGGCCCATCATCTTCTGAAGTAGTTGCAAAGGATTTCACCTCAACTTTTTTCTTGTAGTCTGACTTCATCCCATAATTTGAGCTCTTTGTCGTACACTCGTTTGCATAATGACCCATCTCATTGCACTTGAAATATTTTAGTAACTGTAAATCAAATTTGGTCTTACCATCACCCTGATCTTTTCAAGTGGACTCAGGAGCCTTATGTCCCATCTTACCACATCAGTACCAATTTCCAGAATTCCAAAGACATTCCCCAGTATGATTTTTACCACATTTATCCTAAACTAGAAACTTAGATTTCTCACCATCAGACCTTTTTGAAAGATTATTTCATTTCTCCTTCCACCTTGGTCTCTTCTTCTGTTGGTTGTCATAGAACACTTGATTATCTGAAAACTCCATTTCCACCTTCTCACCACATCGAACAAGCTTTTCATAACTTTTAAACTCACAAGTAGCTAATTCCCTTCGATAATTTGGCTTTAATACTGAATAAAAATGACTTATTTTACTATCAAGGTCTCTGATAAAATTTGGAGCATACCATTCCAATCGAGTAAAACATTCATTATAAGCAACCACTGAGTCGTCCTTTTTCCTCAATTCCATGAATTGTTTTTCTATCCTATGCCGAATAGCCTTTGGAAAATATTTATCAAGAAACATACCTTTGAATTCATCCCAACCGAGAGAATCAATCTCATCAGCATCCATGATATTTTTAACCATCGAACAACACTGATCTGCTTCACCCTCTCAACGGTAAACAACAATACTACCCTTTTGATTGTCTGAACACCCCATGACATCAAAAATCTTCTCCAGTTCTTTAATCCACCCTTCAGCTAACATAGGGTTAGATGATCCTCTGAATGATGGGGGATGTTGCCTCATGAAATTTTACACCACTGAAATGTTCATCTATGGTTGATATGGCCGATCTCATGCATGGATACCACCACCATTTATCGCTTGATTCAATTGCACCATTACTGCAAAATATTGTTCAGTTCAAATTCTGACCATCTCAGGAAGCTGATTTGAAAGGAAAGTTCCTTCTTTATGCCTTCCTAGCATTGCTTCCCTGTTTCCTCTACGGTAATCCATTCTGAACAAACATGTATTAGATGAAGGAACATGGTAATCTTCAATTCCTATATCATTTCAATTTGACAATAAAAAAAAAGTTTTTGGATAATCATTTAATAGAATTATAACTCCTAAAGTTATCTAAACTGACCTTTGATACCAACTATATAGCCCCAGCCTTAAATATTACTTAATCTTGAGTTATTACAAGAATAAACATTGAGGATATTTTCAAGTTTAGAGTTTTAAAGAATTAGATCATAAATCATGCATTACATTCCACATTTAAATGATGTGGTTACATAAAAGAAAATAATCATTTTCCCATCAAAGGAGACATATTTAAAAAAAAACATGGATTTTTTCTTGACACTTCCTCAACACTATCATCACATCATGTACTTTTCCCTTGAGCTATGAAAAACATTTCAAAAACATGGGATGAGCATAAAAAAGCTAAAAAAGGGATATAAAAATACAAAATGAAAACATTAGTCCATGAATACATAAGAATCAATGAAATCATACTTAACTCATAATACATAAGCACTTCAACATACCTCATGAAATAATAAGATTTATGAATTACTCATAGAAATCATAACACTTAAAGGTAACTTGAGGGATTCATAAAATTCTTACATAGGTAGTAACACTCATGGTTACGTTTCGAATACCCATCACAGTCTATTCCCTAAATATCTTCGGAGAAACCTTAGTGTTTAACCCCTTTGTGTTACCCAATGCATGGGAGATCTATATCGGGATCACCCATCCTTAGTTTATCATGGAACCACCAGTCTTCAAAAACAATTCCCAAGAACCATAACATAATCGTATCACATAAAACATTCATAATGGAAACATAACATTTCTACATTTCAATCCCATGATATCAATACAACACATTGATATAATAAAAAAATTATCAAAACCATTTTCATTACTAATATAAAATAAAAGTAAAACATGGTATTTATTTTTCAATTAAAAAAATGTTATGGCTTGTAGAGGAAGCCAAAATTCAAATAATCGTCACGACGGTGGAGAAATCATTGTCGCTGCATACGTAATATAAAAAATTCCTTTCATCGTTAAGTAAAACACATCGTATAAAAAGAATACTTTTGAATAAAAGTAAAAGTCAAAGGGTTTTATACACCATATAAAATAATGTTGAGTATAAAACAAAATATTCCTCAATGAAAGGAGATTGAGACGAAGTCCCTTACCTCGTGTCCGACCTGACTCGATTGTTCTTTAATCTCCTGAATAATAAACTAGAGTTAATTTATACTTGCATAATAACCTTTTAAACTTTAATTATTACATTTATATCACATATTACCATGTTATGAACATTATTTAACTATTTATGTTAATAACGGTCGTTTTGTCGATATTTGGTACTTAAGTCAAAAATAAACTTCTTAAAATTACATGTTGTTCATGTGGTAAAATATCCATTATATCATGAATTATATTAATGATTTATATATCATATATATCATATAATTAAATTATATAAATGAATTTATAATATTACATAACTTTTAGTGAAAAGAAAAGAAATGCACCGTTCATGGACACGGTAAGCCGTACGTATGCATGAATGCTACTTTCATTTCTATTTCATATTTAATGGAATAAAATCAGAATGATATAAAGGTATATTATAATTAAAGTATAATATAATATATAATATCATTAACTTCATCTTTTATACATCCCACATATGGCATTAACGAATCAAATCACTTTGAGGGGGCGATAGTCCGCACTTCCTAAAATGAAATTATCTCATTTAACCATAATGGAAACCATAAAGGTATGCCAAAAATGAAAGATACAGAATCATAAGGAAAGCATAAACATAATATATATCATATATAAATAGAGTGACATCTTAATGGCCACCATGAATGGTGTTAAAAAAATATTGAACAATCATCGTTTCGTGAGGCATAAATTCACCATCCACAGAAACAGTATGTTCTATAACCATTAGACAGAGGTGTGTGTAATTTTAGATCGAATACTTTTCATAACAACATCCTAGTATATTGAAGACACTGTTTTTTTTTGTTACAAAATAAATTAATAAAAAGAGTTTAGGGGGTCGGAGAATCAAAATAAAACAAAAGAACATGAGAGAATACATTACCTTTAAATCGGGTAACTCCCCTTGGTTTGAACCAAAAGGATTTGTTGAAGAGGTTTATGCCTAAGGTAAGGATTCTATGATGAATAAAGGTATGTGGAGAGATAAAATAAGTATATTTTGGCCGACACAATGGCTTGAAAGGTGTGGGTAAGGTGGTATATGTGGGGGCCTTTTATAAGAGAGAGGAAGGGAACTCTCAGAAATTCTTGAAATGTTACTTTATTATAAAATTCTTTTCGGATTTTACAGGTCCCAAAATGATATATTATGAGGATAAGGTGATAAGGGTTCAAAATCCACCATTCCAATAGGTTTTTGAAAAGTGTAAGTCTTAGATTTTACATTATGTTTTCATTTTATTTTAATCGTTCATTAATGAGGTAATCACTGCATCATCATGGTGTCATAAATAAATTAATTTATTTAATGTATAAAAATTTAAAAAAAACTAATATGATGTACGAAATCTTGTAAGATTTCCAATTAATATTTATAGTCCAAGATATCATTTACACAGACAAAACGAAATTTTTTTTACTTGGGTCTTACATACTTTGGTTATACTTTCCTTTAAAACAAAAAATAATAAAAGGTTACTATCACACTAAAGTGATTCCATGGGGTCCCAATTTCTGGAACAAGGAATCCCATGGTCATCCATGACACAACCAGTAGCATTAAGACACATGTTGGGGTCATTTTACATTATTATGATATTATTTTATTACCTTTAACTACCCGATTACTAATTAATCACGATAATTAAGGATAATTACTGTCGGTACTATTCATAATGACAAAAAAAGAGTATTAATTAAATAATTTGGGCCTTATGATTTCAAATACGGAATCCATTTTACTAAATTTCTTACACAGAAATTTCAGTAATTAATTTAAAAATGATTCATGTGGTCAAAACAAATTGCGGGTTTTTTTGAAACAATATCTATCAAAAGTTTGGCACGGGTTTATGCCCAATTACAAAGTGAAATTAATTAAAATGACCAAAATTGGATTAAATTGTAATAATATATTCTAACTAAACTTTAAAACCAATTAAAAAGATAATATATCCATATAATTAAATTAGATGATAAAGCAGTTTTGAAGTGAAATGCAGTATTTTTCACTATTCATTAAAAAATGAACATTGTCATAAAAATACCAAAAATTTATCCGAATTAAATTTCAATGTCCCAAACCTAAAGAATAAGGTTATTTTGACAAATAGAGCATATTAAATTGTTAAAAGTTTTATTTAAAAATGTTTTTCCATCAAAAGGAGGTAAAACAATCTTTTAAAAATATTAGAGTATTCTATGCTTATGATTGGATTTATCCTCATTTTAAGCCTCTATAACACTATCTAATTCATAAATAGTCATAGAAATGAAAATCCATAATTCCATAAATACATGGGATTTACATCCTTCCCCCTTTTAGAAAATTTCATCCCCACAATTTATTTACTTATCGAACTAGTGGGGGTATTTAACCCTCAATAAATTTTAAGATTCCCATGTTGCCTCTTCAATCAGGTCGTTTTTTCACAAAACCTTTACATGATGAATCACCTAATTCCGCAACACTTTCTCCCTTTAGACTAGAATCTAGACCTGTTGTTTCTCATAAGATATATTCTCTTCTAGATGAACTACCTCTGGACTCAAAACATGAGAGGGATCTAGCATATACTTCCTTGACATTGAAACAAGATAAACATTGTATACCTGAGATAAACTCAGAGATAAATCCACTCTGTATGCAACCGATCTAAATCTTTCCGTAATTTCATATGATCCAATGAATCTTGGATTCAGCATTCCTTTCTTAACAAATTGCATCACACTTTTCCCTGGTGAAACTTTGAGAAAGACATGATCACCTACCACAAAAGAGAGATCCTTCCTCCCGTTGTCCGCATAACTTTTCAGCCGGATCTGAGCTGTTCTCATGTGTTTCTATATCATCTGATATTTTTCCACAAACTATTCTACGAATTATGGTCCCATCAACTTCCTTTCACCCACTTCATCAAAAAAAAGCTGGAGTTCGACACCACATCCCATATAATTCCTCAAATGGTGCCATCTACATACAAGAATGAAAACTGTTATAATAAAAAAACTCAACCAATGAATGATGTTGGTCCCAACTTCCATGATAATCCATCGAACACGCACATAGAATATCCTCAAATGTGTTAATTGTTCATTCTGATTTCCCATCTGATTGAGGCTGAAAAGATATACTAAAATTTAATTCAGTACCCAAACCATTTGAAGGCCTTTCTAAAAGATAGAAGTAAACGTTGGGTCACGATCAGATACAATGGAGAAAGGAACTCCATGCAACCTCACTATATCTTTATGATACAAACTAAAAAGTTGATCTAGGGAAAAATTATCTCGTATACAAAGGAAGTCGGCAGGTTTATTCAAGCAATCAATAATAACCCAGATTGCATTATTACCTCAAGGTGTCTTTGGAAATCCAACAACGAAGTCCATGGATATATTCTCCCATTTTAACTCTTGAACCGGTAAAGGATGAAGAATCCCTTTCGGTAACAGTCTCTCTGATTTAACATACTGACAAGTCAAACACTTCACAGTAAAACCAGCAATATCTCTTTTCATTCCATCCCACGAGTAATACTCTCGAAGATCTCTACACATCTTAGTACTCCCAGGATGAACTGAAAACGGTGAACTATGAGATTCACATAACAACTCTCTCTTCAATTGTGATTCACTGGGCACACACAATCTCATCCATAATCTCAAAACACAATCATTATCAATGTTGAATTCAGGAAACTTACCCTTCTGAACCAGCTATACCTTTTTCTGCAATCCACTGTCTTTCTTCTAAGCTTGCTTAATTCTTTCTGAGATATATGATCTCACTGACACCTGAAAGAAAATAGAATAACTTCTTGCACCAACAAATTCAATTCCAAAATTCATCAAATCCTTAACCAAAGGATCAAGTTACAAACATAACATGGTTAATAAAGAATTACTTTTTCGACTCAAAGCATCATCCACTTTATTTGTTTTTCCTGGATGATAATGAATTGTACAATCATTATCCATGATTAATTCTATTCATCCCCTCTGTCTCATGTTCAATTCATTCGGAGTGAATATATACTTTATACTTTTTGGATCGGTATATATTTCACACTTTACTCCATACAAATGATGCCTCCAAATTTTTAAAGCGAAAAAACATCAGCTAATTCCAAATCATGTGTAGGGTAATTTACCTCATGAGTTTTCAACTTATGTGAAGCATAAGAAATTACCTGATCATTCTACATTAGGATGCAACCAAGTCCTTTTAATGAAGCATCACTAAGATAACAAACTCACCATTCTTGGAAGGTAGTTCCAAAACTGGAGCATTCACCAATCTTGTTTTCAATTCCTGAAAACAATCATCACATTATTTTATTCAGATAAACTTAACACACTTCCGAGTTAGCTTAGTCATTGGACTAGATAAACGTGATTTTTTTTAGCAAACTTTCGGTAATAGCCTACCAATCCTATAAAACAATGAATCTCAGTTATATTTGTGGGAATTTTCCATTCTTCAACAACTTTTGTTTTTGCAGGATCAACAATTATTCCATCTTTAGAAACAATGTGACCAAGGAATGAAATTTGTTGCAACCAAAATTCACACATACCGAATTTCCCATACAATTTCTTTTCTTTTAATGTTTGTAAAATAACCCTTAAATGAAATTCATGATACTCTATACTTTTACAAAACACCAGAATATCATCAATGAAAACAACCACAAAATTATCCAGGAACTATTAGAAAATTATATCCTTAAGTTCCATGAATACAACAGGTTCATTGTTTAACCCAAAAGGTATTAATACAAATTCATAATGGCCATATCTTTTACGAAATGCGGTCTTCAGAATATCTGCTTCATTTACCTTCAACTGATGGTACCCCAACCACAAGTTAATATTTGATAAATACTGAGCTCCCTAGAGCAGATCAAACAAATCATCGATATGAGGAAAATGATATTTGTTCTTAATAGTGATGTTATTCAAGGCTCTATAATCAATGAAAAGTCTCATTGAACCATATTTATTTTTAACAAATAAGATAGGAGCACCCCATGGTGATGTGTTAGGTCGAATGAAACCTTTTCCTAATAAATCTTGCAATTTCTCCTTCAACTCTAAAAGTTCAATTTGAGTCATTCGATAAGGGGGTTTTAAAATTGGCTTAGCATCAAGAACTAAGTCAACATTAAATTCTACTTCCTGATGAGCATTATTCCAGGAAAATCATCAGGAAAAACATCAAGATACACATTTACCACTGGCACATGATTAGTCTGAACAGTTCCTTTTTTTTCAACAATATGTTCAAGGTAACATTTATTTCCATCATTTACATGTTTCTCGGCCTCTTGATATGTTATCAACAGTAAGGGTTCATTCATGTACACAAACTAAAAGACTTTTAGAAAAGAAACTTCTTTAACTCTACAACCAATCTTAGCATGGTAAAAAGAGAGCCAATCCATACCCAGGATAACCTCAAACTTTACTAGATGTAAAACAATAAGGTTTTCAAGTAGGCTCTTTCCAAGAATAAGGATAGGAAGATTCTTATAAATTCTTTTTTCCTCAACATTTCCCCCATGTGTTTTTACCAAAAGTTCAGGTGTCATTTCTTGAGAAGGAATTCTCAATTTACTAGAAAATTTTTCAGAGATGAAATAATGTGTAGACCCTGAATCAAACAACACACTGGCATAATCTGAAAAAACTATCAAAGTACCTGATACCACTTAATTTGATGGCCCAACATCTTCTCAAGTAGTTGCAAAGGATTTTACCACACCTTTTTGCATGTAGTCTGACTGCTTCCCATCATTCGAGCTCTTTGTCGAACACTCGTTTTCATAAGAACCCATCTCATTGCACTTGAAACATTTCACTAACTGTAAATAAAATTTTGTCTTACCATCACCCTAATCTTTTCCAGTGAAATCATGAGCCTTATGTCCCATCTTACCACATCGGTAGCACTTTCTAGAATTCAAAAGACAATCCCCAGCATTATTTGTACCACATTTATCACAAATTGGAAACTTTTTTTCTTACCATCATACCTTTTTGAAGGATTCTTCCCTTTCTCCTTCCACCATAGTCTCTTCTTCTGTTGGTTGTTAATGAACACTTGATCATCAGAGAATTCCATTTCCACCTTCTCAGCACATAGAACTAGATTTTCATAACTTTATAAATCACGAGAAGCTAAGGCTCTTTCATATTATGGATTTAATCCTGAGTAAAAATGAATGATTTTACTGTCAAGGTCTTAGATATAATTTGGATCATACCTTTCCAATCAACTGAACCTTTCTTCATAAGCAGCCACTGAGTTGTCCTCTTGCCTCAATTCCAAGAATTGTTTTTCCATGTTAAGTCGAATAGCCTTAGGAAAATATTTCTCAAGAAACATACCTTTGAATTCATCCCAGTCGAAAGCATCAATCTAATCAGCGTCACTGATATTTTTAACCATTGACCACCACCGATCTGCTCCACCCATCAAATGGTAAACAGTAAGACTAACCTTTTGATCTTCTGAACACCCCCTGACATCGAAAATCTTCTCCAGTTCTTTAATCCACCCTTTAGCTAACATAGGGTCAGATGATCCTTTGAATGATGGGGGATGTTGCCTCATGAAATTTTCCACCACTGACATGTTCCTCTGTGGTTGATTGGGCTGATCTCATGCACGGATACCACCAATATTTATCGCTTGAGTCAACTGCTCCATTACTACAACAAACTATCCAGTTCTAATTCCAACGATCTCATGATGCTGATTTGGAAGGTCATTTCCTTTTGTATGCCTTCCTAGAACTGATTCCCTATTTCCTCTGTGGAAAACCATTCTGAACAAACATGTCTTAGATGAAGCAACATGGTAATATTCAAATGTTATATCATTTCAATTTGACAATAAAAAAATATTTTTGGATAATCATGTAATAGAATTCTAACTCCTAAATTTATCTAAACCATCCTTTGATACCAACTATAAGGCCCTAGACTTAAACAATACTTAATATTGAGTTCTTACAAGAATACACAATGAGGATATTTTTAGGTTTATAGTTTTAGAGAATTAGATCATAAATCATGCATTACATTCCACATTTAAACAAGGTGGTTACATAAAAGATATTATTAATTTTTCCCATCAAAGGTGACATATTTAAAATGAAACATGGATTCTTTCTTGAAACTTCCTCGACCCTGTCATCACATCATGTACTTTTCCCTTGACCTGTGAAAAACATTTCAAAAACTTGGGATGAGCATAAAAAAGCTCAGTAAGGGATATAAAAATACGGAATGTAAACATTAGTCAATGTATACATATGAATCAATGAAATAATCCTTTACTCATAAAATATAATCACTCTAACATACCTCATGAAATCAGAATATTTATTTATAAATTGTAGAAATCATAAGACATAAATGTAACTTGAGGCATTCATAACATTCTTATGTAGGGAGTAACCCTCATGGTTACATTTGGAATACCATAACAGTATATTCCATAAATCTCTTTGGAGAAACCTTAGCGTTTAACCCCTTCACGTTACCCAATGAATTGGAGAGAAATATTGGGCTCACCCGCCCTTAGTTTATCATGGAACCACTCGTCTTCAAAAATAATTCCCAAGAACCATAACATAATCGTATCACATAAAACATGCATAATGGAAACATAACATTTCCACATTTAAATCACAAGATATCTATACAACCAATTGATATAATAAAAACATTTTCAAAACTATTTTAAATACCAATATAAAATAAAAGTAAAACATGGTATTTATTTTTCATTTAAAAAATTTTATGGATTGTAGAGGAATCCGAAACTCAAATAAGGGTCACGGTGGCGGAGAAGTCGTTGTCTCCGTATACGTAAGATAAAATATTAGTTTTTTAGTTTAGTAAAATTCTTCATATAAAAATATTCCTTTCAAATTAAAGTAAATTTCAAAGGGTTTTATACACCATATAAATGAAAGTTGTGTATAAAACAAAATATGCCTCAATGAAAGGAGATTGAGACGAAGTCCCATACCTTGTGTCTGACTTGACTCGATTGTTCTGTAATCTCATGAATAATAAACTAGAAATAATTTCTAATTTCTTAAGAACATTTTTCAAGTTAATTATGACTTTTATATCACTTATTACCATGTTATGAACATTATGTAATTATTTATATTAATAACGGTAGTTTTGTCGATCTTTGGTACTTGAGTCAAAAAAATAAACATGTTATATTTACAAGTTGTTCATGTCGTAAAATATCCATTATATCCAGAATTATATTCATGATGTAGATATCATATATATCATATATATCCAGTATATACACGCATTTATAATATTACATAACATTTTGAGGTATGAAATGTAATGCACCGTTCATGGAGACGGTAAGCCGTGCGTACGCATGAACACTACTTTCAATTATATTTTGTATTCAATGGAATGAAATCATAATTATATAAAGTTATATTATATTTCCATTATAATATCATATATAATATCATTTACTCCATACTTTTTAAATCCCACATATGGAATTAACAAATCAAATCACTTTGAGGGGGTCGTAGTCAGCACATCTTAAAATGAAATTATCGCATTTACCCATAATGGAAACAATAAATGTATTACATAAATGAAAAATATAGAATAATAAGGAAAACATAAACATAATATATATCCTATATGAATATAGTGACATCTTAATGGCCACCATGAATGGTGTTAAAAGAAGATTGAACAATCATCATTTTGTGAGGCAGAAATTCTCCATCCACAGAAACAATATGTTCATTAACCTTTAGACGGAGGTGTGTGTAAGTGTATATCATATAATTCTCATAAAAACATACTAGTATATTGAAGATACTTGTTTTGTTACAAAATAAAGGAATAAAAAGTATTTAGGGGGTTGGAGAAGCAAAATAAATCAAAAGAACATAAGAGAAGACATTACCTTTAAATCGGGTAACTCACCTTGGTTTGAACCAAAAGGGTTTCTTGAAAAGCATTCTGCCTAAGGTAAGGCTTCTATGATGAAGAGAGGGATGTGGAGAGATAAAATGTGAAGAGTTTGGCCGATCCAATGGCTTGAGAGGTGTGGGTATGGTGGTAGAGGTGGGGGCCTTTTATAAGAGAGAGGAGGGTCACTCTTGGGAATTCTTGAAATGTTACTTTATTATAAAATGATTTTTGGATTTTAAAGGTCTGAAAATGATATATTTCTTGTATAATGTGATAAGGGTTAGAAATACACCCATACAATAGGGTTTTTACAAGTGTAAATCTTAGATTTTACATATCTTTTCATTTTATTTAAATCCTTCATTAATGATGTAATCGCTGCATCGTCATGGTGTCATAAATAAACTAATTTATTTAATGTCTAAAAAATATAAAAAAATAATTTGATGTAGGAAAATTTTTTAGCTTTCCAATTACAATTTATAGTCTATGAGATCGTTGAAATAGAAAAACTAAATTTTTTAACTTGTGTGTTACATACATTGGTTATACTTTCCATTTAAAAAAATAATAATAAAAGGTCACTATCCCACTAATGTCATTCCATGGGGTCCCAAAGTTTGGTACAAATCATCCCATGGTCATCCATGACACAACCAGTAGCATTAGGACACATGTTAGGATCATTTTATATTATTATGATGTTATTTTATTACCCTTAACTACCCGATTACTAATTAATCACGATAATTAAAGATAATTACCGTCGTTACTATTAATAATGTCTAAAAACAAAAGAGTCTTAATTAAAAAATTTGGGCCCTCTGATTCCAAATATGGAATCCATTTTACAAAATTCCAAACACAGTAATTGCAGTAATAAATTTAAAAATAATTCCCATTGTCAAAATAAATAGCGGGTTTTTTTGAAATAATATCTATCATATGTTTGGAACTTGTTTATGCCCAATTCCAAAGTGAAATTAATTACAATGACCAAAATTGGATTAAATAGTAAAAATATAATATAATTAAACTTTAAAACAAATTTAAAAGATAATATATCCATATAATAAAATTAGATGAAAATTTTGTTTTGAAGTGAATGCGGTATTTTTCACTATTCATTTCAAAAATGAACATTGTCAGAAAAATAACTAAAAATTATCCAAAGTAAATTTAAATGTCCCAATCCAAATGAATAGGTTTATTTTTACAAAAAGAGCTTATAAATTTGTCAAAATTATGATTTAAAACGGTTTTCCATCAAAAGGTGGTAAAACAGTATTTTAAAAATATTAGAGTATTCTATGCTTAAGATTGGATTCATTCTCATTTTAAGCCTCTAATACAATATCTAATTCATAAATGACATAGATATTAAAATCAATAATTATTTACTTACTTGGGATGTTACAATACATGTTCATACCATATATTGATATGATCAATGGGGGAGGTCTTGGATATGAGTCTTTTATTAATTATTCTTATAAATGTATCCATAAATATGTGATATTATGGTGAATTTATAGAATATGACGAAGTAATTGGTACCAGATGAGTGTCCCATTAAGAACTAGAACTCACATGGGTATTACATATTTCATGTACAACAATAATTGTTAGATACTCACTACTTCATTATATATTTATGGAATATATGGAATTAGACACTGTTGGTGGAGCCTACTGAGTATATCTCACACCCTCTTTACAGAAGTGTGTGCCACCTGGCCAAACATCATGGATATAGGTTGGTATAAGGGAAATCATCCAGCTATTGATTCTATATTTCTTTTTACATGTTTATATTATATGATAATATGATCGAGCTTATTCAAATTATGTTATTGGATATACCTTTTGATCATTTTTTTGTATAGCATGTTTTATATTCCATCTACTTTGTTTCCCAAATATTTTATTTATATATAGCATGACATGATCAGCTTCATTCTGTATATGACATTGTATATGGTATCTACAAGTTTATTTATGGTGCCTGGATGATTTAATTATTATATTACCGATAATTTGTTTATTAGTATTCCACTATTCATTATTATGAAGTAGTTCTTGTTCCACACTATAATCATGTGGTATTGTCTCCCACCATACACTTAAATACCCTCACATATAGTCCACTATCTCTAGAATACACAGAGATGTTCATAAGGCCCTCTGTTCGCCGGTTATGTAATTTTTATCAAGTGAATTAGTCTTAGGCATCAGAAAGTCATATCAGAGAGGTATTTTTCCTTTTTTGTATTACTGATTGTGTTATTAGATATGATACTAAGAATGTGTTGGAATATGGAAATTAGATTATGTTTCAGAGTAGCTGACCTACATATAGGGAAAATCCAAATTACCAAAGAATGTATTTTTTGGAATAGGCCTATTAATGTTGTATAGATTTCCCCATTGGGTGATGTACATGATATATGTAATTTATTATTATTGAAATGGATTCACTTTTACATGTGCTTTGATATAGAAAGTGGTACTAGAGTCATACATCATTGCAGGATCAAAGAGGTTCACATGCCAGGCATTTGCAATTCTATTTGGGCTTCAGTTCCTGACAGCCTAGTTATTTTCCATTTCTATCACTATATCATTATTAGGTAAACATTAAACATGTTTTCTAGTATTTTAGTTCTCTGTTATCATTCCTTTTTGTAATTATGCTATCAAATTGGTTTTAAAGTGTCCATGTCAACCTAAATTGAGTTTTCACATATATATTTTTGGTAGAACCTTAATTTCCAAATTATGAAATGTTTGGTCTATTGAAAATTTATTGAACGAGCATAAAAATTTATTTTTGTGATGAAATGGGTGCCAATAAATTTTTTTAAAGTGTATGAGACTTCATAATTTGGGAAGGGTAACCCACATAATCAAACCATCATAGATGAATGTGTAAAATTCTGGTGTTATTGGTAAAAAATTTATTTCTAATACATTGAACTCAAATTTCATCTTACAACACATAGTACTTTATAAAATTGGAATTTTTACTCATA
Source organism: Viscum album (assembly GCA_963277665.1). NCBI lineage: Eukaryota > Viridiplantae > Streptophyta > Magnoliopsida > Santalales > Viscaceae > Viscum > Viscum album. The sequence goes on along the minus strand of OY728132.1, from coordinate 1,376,985,075 downwards.
TAACAATATAATTATATACATAAATGAGTATGAACTATAGATTATTGAATATTTAATGAAATTATTTATGTTAATGGTGTATCTAATTCCTACTTGAAGGGTGTTTTCCTCTATAACACCAAATTAAAACACTATATACCATAACCCATAATAAGATATATGATACCCTTCCTAGGGCTCATCCATCATAGTGGGAAGTAGGCAGTGTCTCTTGATATTCCCTATGGTCTTATACATCATACATACCTGGCCTTTGTAGAAGGTATAAGTCTGTGATTCTTATATAAGAATTATGGTACATGTCCGATTCTTATATCAATACTCTTATTTGTTGTTAAAACTTATCTAAGGAGTTTTTTTAGAATTTGTAGATCTAATACATCATGATTTACATAAGTCATGTTCTATGAGTGATTTTAAGACCTTTCTCTAGTGGTGTTGGTACTTGATCCACCAGTACTACCTCAAGTGGTTGCACATGTGGTACCTCCATCTATAGTTGATCTGGGAGACATTTCATAGTTTTGAAAGTGTTTTCTATGTATCATAATGATAGTGCATGGATCCCCATGACCTATCCCTATTTTTTAATTGTTTACATGTGTGTTTTAGGAAAAGCATTAACCCATGTTTTCCAGGTATGATAGTCTACAGGTTGTAGAGTCATTGATTGAGGACATTGAATCGATTTTCAAGAAACATGACGGACTTAATGAGAGGATAGTTACCCTAACAAAATATATTCTTTTGGATTATACCAAGTGATAGTGGTATTCTATTATCTAATTAGATAATAATAACAATATGTATTGGTTGTATGTAAATATGACCTTCTATTATTATTTACATCCTAAGAATTTGAGGGCTAAAAGAACCAGAGTCTATAAACTTGGAGGAGAGTGCTTAATCAGGTATCTACTACTACACATTTTTTATGGAGCTCCATAACTTCTCACATATCCTTCTAGGTGAAATTTAATCTAATGCTTGAAAATAATTTCATGGTTTTTGGTATGAAATCTGACTATAGGTGACCATATTGCAGTACACTACTATATACTAGATAGTGAAATAGGCACTTGTTACTGAGCATAACCAGAGTGAGGTTGAGGGTGTAATCCAGGGTGTTTTCACTCATAGACCAAGAAATTATTTGACTAGATACATAATAAATCATTTTGAGTCTTCACATGTAAGATATTGTGGTCAAATTTAGGTCATAGGTATCAAGTTGGTATTCTATAAGTGTGGTTGGCCTAGTGATAAAAAACCAGTATATTAAAAACCTAGTGGGGTGTCGGGCTTGTGAAAATATGGGTCATCTTCAAATATTTTTTTGATATTTTATACCAATGTATAGTGAGAGAGGATATTCACTGACTTATAATTTTAGAGAGGGGATATAATCCTCTCATAATGTAGGGATTTCAAGTATAATCGGATGATCAGGTCCAGAAGGAGGTTATGGATGAAGAAGCTAGACACCATATTTGTATCACGATTAGAGTGTACCTACTAGGGTATTCAAGATATATCTCAGGGACATGGAAACAAAATGATATATGTTGTGAAACTGATCCCAAAAGAGAATAGTGTCATACCATCCTTGTTTATTGGTATGATCTTAGTAGCATCGACTCTAGTTTCTTATTTGATTGATACAAGAAATTCTCACTTTTTGGTATATATTACTATTATATAAAGACTTGGTCTGAAGATTTATTATTTCGACAGAATTATGAAACATGATACCTAATTTCTAATTTGATCAAAGGGTGTTCCCTATTAAAAGGAGTCACTCAGGGAGGTGAGCAAGTATCACTTATTTTGGCATCTCTTCTTCTTTGTGTTGATATATTTTGAATAAAATATTGTGATGGAATGATTGGTTTTTTATCATTATTATGTTAATTTCTATCAATTGAGGGTATATTTAACATCATCAGAGGATGATATTTATATTCAAAAGGATGAATGAGATGTTCGGAAACTCGAGACAACATGATCATCTTAGGATTGATAGGGTGACTTCTTAGATTTCTATAATATATGTGGATGATTAGAGAATGTGATAGGCTGATTCACACCCATAATAAATCATTTTAGGGATGTATTTTGTAAATAATTTTCAATAAGTTATTTTGAGATAAGATAAGAGCTTAATATGAGGGTAGTTTCACTAGAAGCACTTGTATCCAGTCCTCATCATAGGATAACCAATATATATTTCAATAATCTCAAAAGGTAGCTAGAGGAATTCTATGATAAGGTAAATATATAACCTAGTACACCCCTGGGGAGGGGGGGGGGTTCTCCTATTCATTTTTTCAATAAGGAATAATATAACCTCAAAATTTGTGTGTATTACCAGTGGTTGAACCAACTTATAGTTAAGATTTGGTATCCACTACCACAAATGTATGACACCTTCAAAAAGATCTCAGGATAAAGTGTTCACTCCATGATCGATTTGAGGTTACGCTACAATTAGGTGCATGTTAAACCATTTGGATATACAATAAAATACATAACATAGTAGATATTTCTTGTATGCGTATTTGTTCATGATTTTCGGTATTACATATATTCTAGTAGTGTGTTTCAAATTAAATGAATTAGTTTTTTCCACTCCAACATGTATTAATTTTTGGTAGTATTTATTGATGATATATTGTTGTAATCACATAATAAACATGAACATTAAAAAATGAAAGTTCTCGATCAAGATAATTATATCACTAGGAGGGGGGGTTAATTAGTGGTATATTTTATTTTTTATGTTTCCTTGAAACAACCTTCACCTCTCCTTAAATATTATTTCCCTACTGAAGATATATTTAATACATGCCCACAATAACACAAGTATTTACAAGGATCATTATTTAATAAGAATAGCTATATCCTTGGTATTGTTTTGAAATAATCCAATACCACCCAATCCACTAAAAAAATCCATTTGTTGTGGAATACAATGAGTAAGATATTACCTTTCACTAGTGTAGACCTACTGAATCTATATAACATTGTGTGTGATCCTTTTAGAATAAATGAGGTAATAAAATGTTTTAATAAAAAAATGTCACTTCTTATTCTTTATCAACATCCACAAATGTATTATTTTGATCCAAATATTCATTTTTTACACAGAAGTTGGAAAGAACATTGTCGAATTTTGATTTAAATCTCGGTCTGATTTCCTTGTCCAATTTTCTTAGTTCCATTTTCCTAGTCCAATTTTCCATCCCTGATTGATCAATATAGAATATATATCTCTCTCAAAATATGATTGGGAAAATTTTGAACAATTTTATACCATAGTCTAGAAAACATAATAAGATAATCTATCCCAAAATAGATATCACATGAATTTGATAAATTGATGAATATTATAATTAGTTGATTACGATGATCATCTGAATACATTGAAATTTTAATATTCTCCTTTCATTTGTTTCCTGTATAACTTCGACAAAAAAATCTGAAAAACCATCTTCTCTCTAGATATCCTCATTCTCTCTACCTCTAATTAACTGGGCATCACTCAGAAAAGTAAAATGTCATTTTAACCAATTATATGTACCCCAAATATATATTGGGTTGGAATCTGAAATGTTTTCATTGTCAACAATTTTTTTCAAATTTGCATGATTTTTTGAATAACATGTTCATTTTGATTTTTTCAATATTTCTCAACTCCCCTTATTTCTTATCAATCCTTCTTCAATATCCTAAACACAAAATCACTTTCTGAATTTCATTTCAAACAAATATCTGATTCTGATTTTCCCAATATGATTCTTTTAACATGATCATCTATTCCAATTGTATTCTTGATTGAATAGATAGTTTCAATCTTCTTAAAAAAACCCAGTCTGATTTCATATTTCCATTTTGATTTCATGATATAATTTCCCCATTATGTTTCTCTACACCAAATGAAATACAATCTACCCATTCCAATTTTCAATTAAAATATTCTCTATTATGATAAAGATCAAATATTCTTTCAAATTTATTCAATATCTTATACTTATTCATTTTCATATGGGAAATGGTCCAGTATCAACTCCAATACTATGGATCTTAAACCAATTCATGAAATCCTTTGATAAAAAATTATATCATTTATTTCCCTTATGAAGACGATATAAATCAGATTAATTCTCAAATGGATTGTATCATTTTTATTTTTCTCTAAATGAAAACCAATACCTTCCCATTGTCATATTTTCCTCATTTCCTCCAAACCGTAAAATCTAAAACCCATCCAACCACATCCTTCACACTCATTCCCAAATCAGTTTTGATTCTAGTAGGCATTACAATCTATATTATTACAATGACTACAAATGTAAGTATTTATTGATAAATGGTTGACTATATTGTTGATAAATATTTTTCAATTCATTTTGATTCTTCTTAAATAGTGTAAACTCTTTTATCATTGGTCTTTATATATAAAATTATACCATTGATTTATATGATGATGTGCCAAATACGATGGATCGATATACAAAAAATTCTACTTTAGTAACTTCTTTAATTCACAAACTTAGGACTAAATCATTATTTACATCATGACATTGAATACATTTGATATCATCTTCTGTATTGTCTGACTTACAAGATAATGTATTGTACCTTCCCTTTCCTCAAGAAACATCTTCCATTCTTACTATGCCTGAATACGATTGACATGATTGCAATCAAACAGATTGTGATTGGAAGCATCTTTTTAACTCCCCCATTCATTCAATAGGATTGCATCAAAGGTTTTCCAACCTACTTATGATTTTTGAGAAATCAAATATCTATAGGGAATCATCACATTCATTTTATTATTTCTATATAGTCTGTGATTCATCCCTATTACATTCAATCATTTCATTACAGATTCATCTTGAATTTGATAAGACAATTCTTCAATTCATGTTCTCAGGAGTACTATTGTCAGTCCGAATTGATTAAAAACATGTGGTTATTTCTTTTCTTCTTAGACTTTGTTTGACAATAAAAGACAATACATCTTGAAAAAAACTTCTTCAACTTCCAGAATCCTTCTCCCTCCATCTTTTCCCCAACAATATCCCTCTTTGGATTTTTTTCCAACCAATATTCATAAATCCCTGAACATTGTATCCTCATGGAATTGATTACATATAAACAATTTTATGCTTATATGAGCTAACATATTATAGGAAACAAGAATCATTAAGAGAAAAAACATGATGTACAAACGTAAATATCTAGAAACCCGTTCATTTTTTCTACACAAATTTTATCCTCAGCTTTCTCCACTTCATCATCTTCCATGGAATGAAAATTTTCTTCCCTAAAACCACTCCAAAAAAAACTTAGAATTATTCACACAGAAATAATGTTGGGCTCAGATCTTCCCCATAACTCAAAATTTTTACATGATTCCATAAAGATATATTTATGAAAGAATTATCCCATCATGAAGACACAATCCAAAGGTAAGATGATTGTTGAAATAAAATAACACATCCTTGATTAAAAAAAAGTGGGATTCTCATTTTCTACATCAATTTAGAAAACATTTCCTTCATTGATGTTTTTTTGAAAATTTCAGTAACTTGTTTTAATGTAGGAATATACCCCAGCATCAATTAATTATTCTCCAAATTCACATTGATGAAATGATATTTCATATCAATATTTTTTGAATGATAGTGTTAAACTGTATTCCAGGTGATATTTATTGCACATTAATTGTCACAACCCAAGAGAATGGGTAACATAACTTCAAAAAGTATGTATTTTAATTGAATCTTCATCCACAAAAAATTTTGTAGTGGATTGAGTAGCAGCAACATACTCAGCTTTAGTTATACTAATATTAACTGATTTCCTTTTTTTCTTATTATAACTGACACCAATTTTCCCAAAAATAATACTCTACCATATGTGGAATTTTATCAGAAAAAATTCCTTCCCAATAATCAACTGTGTACCCAAAAAAATAAATAATATTTGAGTTATCATACATGATTTTTAACATTATTGTTCCTTTGATGTATTAGAGAATTATTTTTATAAAATTTAAATCGGATTCTTTTAGAGAAATCTGAAATCTAGAACAAAAGCTAACGACATAAGAAATGTCATGTCTTGAGGCTGTGAAAAAAAAAAAAAATAGTTCCAATTATCTTTCAGAATTATTTCCAATAAACTTCCTTGCCATCTCCATCTTTAGATAACTTTTTTTCCACTAAAATATTTTTGAAAAAACGTTTCAGGTTTTCCATGGTGAATTCGTTCAATAGTTTCTTAGAATAATTTTCTTTATAATAAAAAATGTACTTATTCTTTTCAAAAATTTGTAACCAAAAAAAGTATTACATTTTCCACATCATGGACATATAAAAAAATTATTCCTTTAGTAAATCATTCTCAAGAACATTCCATATTCCCAGTAATGATAATTTAATCATCAAAAACAATTTAGATGGGGGAAAACTCTTGACACTCATTGATGTAATTATTTCAATCAACTCTTCCTTTCATAAAACTCATCATCCTTAAGAAGGTACATGATTTGGAATAACATGAACATGGTCCTTTTTTTCCTCCCATTCAAGTATTTTCATAATCTATGAACATAAATTTATTATTTCCCAATAACAATGAAACATGGTTGGTCTATGTAAATGTAGTCATCAAAATACCCATTCAATAATTTATACTGTAAATCCATTTGAATAAATTTGTAACTTCACTGTGTAGAAAAAAAAGAAGAATTCATATAGTTTCTAACCATTCTGTCAGAGAAAATATTACATCAAATCAACACTTTTAATTTTTTATTTACTTTTTCACACTAATCATTTTTTGTTTCTTAATACATCACTTTCTAAAATCATTTTGTTATAGAAAACCCACTTTGTATTAATAATTTCTTTTTTCCAGAATGGTAATGAGTTCCCATGTATTATTATTTTCAATCAGATTGAACTCTTTATTCATGGTTGGAACCCATTCCAGATACTCAAATCATCATTTTGTTCATTTAAATAAACATTTAAATATAAAGAATTGCTTGTAATAGTGTTTTCTGTTATTGTTTTTAGAACATTCTGATTTTGATCATCAATAATATTTTGAGCATCCACTGGCCTTCTCAGCCCAAGAGGAAACTTGTTGGTATCTTCCTCATCACTGTAAATGGATATGTTCAATTCTTCTTGATTATGATTTTGGTATCCTTACCATTTCTTTCGGAACATTCTTTATCCTTATCTACTTCATTATCATGTCGAGTATGTTTTTATTCCTCATATGGTTCAATAAATTTCTCATAAATAGAATCATATATTCTTCTTATTTCCCTGATGAAACATCTATATCATATTCCTTTAAGAGAATATCCCAGAAAAGTTCCATCTTATCCATTCTACTTAATCCTTCTATATTTTCCACCTTTCTTCATTATAATATGTAGACTCCCAAAAACACTTATTTGTTTAATACTTGGAGTTCATCCATAAAAAATTTCATATGGAGTTATATCTAACCTTGTCCTATAGAATAATCGATTTTGATTATAAATCATATTACCTATGAAATTCCCTTGAATAGTAATGAGAAAGACCATGTTCAATTAACATATTTCTTCCCATATAAACAAAACATCTATTATTTCATTGAAGAACCCCATTTTATTCAGAAGTGTATGTTCAACTATACTCATGATTAATTCCATTATTCTTAATGTAACATTAAAATTATTTAAATCTGTATTCACCAATGTTGTCTTTTCTCAACTTATTCACTGAATACTCACATTCCTTCTCACCTTTCCTTTTGAAACATTTAATAATTTTCATAGAATATGATTTATGTTTCAAATAAATTACAACATTAATGTGAGTAAATTCATCAATAAATTTTTTGAAATACATATCTCCATTTTTAGGTTTTTTTATCACAGATCCATAGATGTCAGAATGAATAAGTTTCAGGAGTCATTTTGAATAAATTTCACCTTTCTTATGAATATAATTTGTAACATTCCTTTCTGAAAAATGGGGATACACCAATATCTTCTTCATGGAAAATATATAATGTTTTAGACAATTTTTAATTTATATAACTTGATCATCATTCATTGAAACATGTGTCTATGCCGTTTATGACATAATTGATTCCCTTACACCATACTCAAGTGACAATATTTTTATATTTCACCAACATGAAACACGTTTCCTTTTGTATGTTATCCTCTTGTAACTAAATTTTTATCTTTCTCACTTCTCACAAATAAATCCATATATCTTCAATGTAACTCTGTTACCTTCATCGTAATATTGGGAACCAAATTACAGGTTAGGTTTTATCCTAAAAACATATCAATCTTTCGTGCATTTCAAGTCTTCTTTTCCAATGAAGGATGATCCAACAATTTTTATTATTAAATATTCATTATTGTTGAATTCCACAGTTTCTTTTTTTATTTAATCTATATTATAAAAAAATCTCAAATATTCTTTCATATTATCATAACACCATCTATCTTTAATTCATGGTCATTCCCTTTTTATAAAATTCAAAGAAGTTCCAATGACAATATTTTTTTATTTCATAATTTTCAGATTTTAAGAATATTTAAAAACCTTCTATTGTTCTAGTAACAGAACAAGATAAAAATTTTAAAAGTTTTCAAACTGTTCACATATTTCAAAAACAGGTTCCAATGATTGGAACCTATTTAAAATATTTAATCTAACCTTCTCAGGTTTATTAAAAATAACCTTCTCATACTTTTTTCATTAATGATATACAATCTCCCTTAAACATTTCCTACCATAAAATATGAAATAATAGTAATGTTGTTGGTTGAACCAACACATATTTTACATGTGTATGAATCCACAAAAAATTCAACAATATCAATAGAAATAATATTTCCCTCTAAAACTATCATACTTACCGGAGATATGATCATGTTTCTTATCAACATTATTTCTTTTCTTATCTAAATAACTAACCTTTATAATATCAATTTGGATCTTCATTTATACCACCAATTTTTTCCATATATAATGGAATAATTATTATCAGAAAAAAATTTGGATTTAGAATGCCTAGGAACATTTTCCAACATATTTTATTTTGAATCTTTTGAATTCTATTCTTAGTTAATCTTATCCGCATGAATAACCATTCCCACCTTTTGTTTTCCTTAAAAAATCCACATTTCTTACCAAAAATCGAAGGTAATTTTTTTCCCATCATAGCTTCACCAATTATAGAAAATTCACCATCATTTAATATAGATTTTTTGAAATTTTTATTCTTCAATTTATCTTTAGATAGTTTTCATTGGACAAGTTCCAGCTCTTATTCTTTTTTTCTTCATCTTAACTTCTAAATACTCATTAAATATGTTTTCTTCCTCAATAGATTTATTTAAATCATAAATTTCTATTATTATCTTGTTCTTATCATTTGAAAAACATTCTTGGGTTTTTCTTGAGGAACATTCATCTTCTAACTTCTTGTTTTTTTCCAAGACTTATAATTATTATTTGACATTATTTCTACTTTTCTATCAAATTACATTCAAGGTGAAATTATTCTTCCTCAGAACTGATGATTCCTAATTCTTCATCATTCACTATTGCAATAAAATTATTCTCACCAACATGGTCAGTGTAATTTTTTGATTCAGAATCACAATATTCTTTTTTTTATCCTTATAAATGAAACTCCGCCTTTTCGATTTGGAGAATATATTATCTTTCCTTATTGAATACGATTTTATTTTGTCACATTTTTTTCATTCATGATCATCTTGGACATTATTATTCTTCCTGAATATCCTCTTATTTATTTCATTAAGGATAATTAGCAACAATGCTCCCAATGGATCCACATTCAAATCCATTCAATGGATGGTTCCCATTATATTTACATATACCTATTCTCACACTTTTATAAAATATGGATAAAATATCATTAATATTTTTACACACCTCATTTTGTGAATCAGAATCACTAGCTTTATCCTCAATATTAATAATCTTTGACTTTTCATTCTTTTCAAACATGAATGACACATCTCAATGAAATTTTTCATTACTTTTATAGAATTCTCTGTTATTATTTCATAATCTATGAGAGTGCGATGAAAATAATCCATAAAAGTGTTTCAAGATCTCTATCATCAAATAAGGAAATGTTTTTCATCAAACTTGTTTGAGAAGGATTCATATATATTTTAAAAAACATTATAATCTTATAAAATATTACAAAAACATATGATAATGTTGAGAATATCAATTACCCTATTAAGGAAGTCCCAAATAGATACATTTTCACCCCTTTTAAAATATTCATTCATTAGTATCCATATTTTTAAATTTTCCTTATTAATTATGGTATTGACATCACATATGTTTTTCAAATTTTCCAATATACCTTTGTCTATTAAAACACCTTTCATACTTAGAAATTCACATTTAGGAAGTGATTATAATAAATCATTCTTGGCCCTTCCATCGTTCTCAACATTGTTCTTATCAATATATATAAGAGGAATTTTTTTTTAAAATATGGAAATACATATGTTACAACTTCAAGAATGTCAGATCCAATAGATATAAGGAAATTAAACCTTATATAATTATAGAAATGAGAATTTGCAGCATTGAAAACCAGAATACCATTACTGTACACAAAATAATGATTCCCCATCAACTTCTGTTCAAAATAGAAGCAAAGAATAAGCGTAGGGAACTTACTGTCTCAAAAAAGTTGAAAGAACCCTATCAGGATAATTGTATCACTGAGAGGGGGATGTGTTGATTAAGTGATATATTTTCTATTTAAATTTATTTAAAAAATTAGTTCATCCAATTAATGATTACAATCCCAACAAAAAAAATTGAACACTTAACATAGGGAGTCAAGTATTTACATGTTTCACTATTCAATAAGAATATATACTCCCTTGGTATGGTCTGGAAATAATCCAATACCACACACTACACTAGAAAAAAATTCTTCTGTGTGAAATACAATGCATAAGATTTTTCTCTTCACTCTTTTAGCACTTTGCAAGTATTCCAATAGGGAGTGTTCTACATATAGCACAAATAATGTAATATAATGTTTTTGTTACAAATCATGTTACCTGTTACTATTTATCAACATCCAAAAATGTATTAAATTAATTGAATTATTCATTTATGTACTGAGAAGCTGTTAAGAAATTCAATAATTTTTGATATAAAACTCAGTCTGATTTCCTAGTCATGTTTTCCCAGTATGACTTATCAATACAAATAATATACCTATTTCATAATATTGTTAAAAAATATTTGAACATTTTTCTACTTTAGTCTAGAAAACACAATCGATAATCCATCCCAATATGGATATCATATGATTATGATGAACAACTGAATATGATAATCTATTTTATATGATGATCATCTAAATAAATTTCAATGTTGTCAATTGTACCTTCATTTATGTACACCATGATTTATTCATGAAAAATATATCGAAACCATTCTTCTCTCAAGATATTCGCCTTCTATCTACTGCTCATGACCATTACAACACTCAATAAAGTAAAATTTACCATTCAACTTTTATAGATTACTTAAATATTGATTGGGTAGTAATCTATAATGGATTCAATATGAACAAAAATTTTATAAACATCCATAATTCCTTAAATTTCATGTGCATCTTGACATCATCGATTCTTGTCAACTCATCTTATTCCTTCTTGATCATTCTTGAATCTTCTAAAAACAGTTTTTCTCTTCTGAATTATTATCAAACACCAATAAACATTTTATTTTCCAAATACAATTCCTTCAATATGATTATCTGTACCAGTTGAATGAAAGAAGGAATAGAGAGCACCAATCATATTCAAAAACCTCAGTTTGATTCCATTTCTCCCTTCTGATTTCTTTATATTGTTTATCCATTATGTTTCTATGCACCAAATTAAATACAATCTTTTCTTTCTAATTTTATTTCATTTTTATATCCTTTTTTATGATGTAGATAAAAAATTCTTTAAAACTTATTCAGTCACTTATTCCTTTCATCTGGAGGATGATCCAGTATCTACTCCAATAATATTGATATTTACCTAATTGATGAAATCCTTTGAAAAAAATGAGAGATTTTAATTATCTTCTGAATATGATACCCATCATATTCATTCTCTGAGGATTTGAATCTATTTGATTTTGGTTTGAATGAAAACCAGTACCATTGGTTTGTCACATTTTCTACAAATCTTCCCAACCGTGAAATCTAAAAACATCCAACCATCTCCTTACACACTTTCTAAACTCATGGATCATTCCAGTTGAAATTATAACCCATCTTATTACTATTGGGAGAAATGAAATTCTCACATAATAAATGGTTGACTATATTGTTGATCAATCTTTGTCGTTATGTTTTGAATCAGGTTCAAGATATTTAACCCCTTTACCATTGGTATTGATTTAAAAAATTTGGCCTTTGATGAATATGATGATGCACTGAATAAGATGGAAGGATATTTAGAAACATCAACTTAAAAAAATTACTTAATTAAAAAATATGTTCTTTAATCACGAGTTCATTTATGAATACGAATACATTTATGATTATCTTCATCACCATCTATGTTACAAGATAAATTATTTTAACTTCTCATTCCTCTAGTAACATCTTTCTTTCATGCTCTGCCTAAATACGATCAACATGATTGTGATCTGAAAAAATATGATTAATTAAATCTAACTAACTCCCTCATTCTTTGAACAGTCTTGCTTAAAAAACTTTTCCAACCTACTTTTTATTTATCATAACTCCAAGATCATTATAGAATCATTAATCTCTTTTTATCATATTAATATAGACTCTGATTCATCCCCATTATGTTGAAAGATATCTTCAGGATTCAATGTGGAGCTGATAAACCATTTCATCCACCCAGCTTCTCTAGAATAACGTGGTCAATAATAATTTAGAAATAACAAATTGAGGTTATTTATTTTTTTCTTAGAGTATTTTTTCCAATAAAAGAAAATAATTATCGAAAAAAACATCTTCCCCTTCCAGAAACCTTATCCAAAAAACATGGTCCCAACACTAACCTTGAGATATATTTTTCAGAACTTTAATAGAGAACCATATTTATGATGTTATCACCAAATTCCAATTTCTATCAATATGGTCCACTTCTTGGGTCAAATTATCTTAGATAATAGTGTACCAGTGGACAAAAAGAAGGTGAGAGCAATAGTTTCATGGATGAAGCCCAATAATGTTTTGTCATACATAATTTATTGGGGATGTATGGATTTTTCATTCACATTATAAAAGATTTCTCACATAATACAAAACCACTAACATGATTTATATTGAATCACGTCATGTTTTCTCATGATGATTCATGATAAGAATATTTTTAAGAGATGAAAATGAGATTAACTTTATCATCGAGAACGATTTTACTTTATCCAAAAAGTGGCATTACTATTTATTTTTATTCATTAGGAATTTGTTTAGAAGACATGATGATGTAAGAAGATAGAGTAATGGTGTATGATACTTTTAATTTGTGGACCCATGAGCAGAATTACTAGATATATGATCTCACGTTTGCAGTTGTGGTTGTTGATATGTGTTGATGGATGTATTAATAGATGGACAGAATTTTTAGGTATTCATGTACCAAAAAAGTAGGAAGTATAAATTTACACAATATGAATTCAATCTCAAGTAGTGTAGGTGAGTCAAATACAAAAATTCCTTCAATTTATAGTTTTCTATATGTATGGGGAAGTAAATTTCATTGCTGATGATATTTGAAGGAAGACTAAGACACAAACCCTTCATGAGGCTAGTAGTGAGTGGTTGTGTATGTACCTATTTTATAACATGCACTAAGAGGTCAGAGATAATCACATTTATTATATTTTGGTAGCTTTATAAATTACCTCCTCACATTTCGATAGAGTTAAAATTAGAAATCTTTTTGATCCAGATGGTGTGGTCTTATGGGAGAGAGTTTTAGGCAAATATTTACTTCCTAGATAGCTCATAAGTGGGGATGAGATCATATACATTCATATGAGGTTCTTGTTTTCTAACTAAATTTTAGAGTAAATAATTTTTTAGCATCACCCATATCTTTGAGAGGTACATCCTTACATTGGGAAGATGTACCCCGATTTAAACCCCCATAATTTGTTCTTTTTTATGAAAAGGAAAATTTCTTGTTTCGTTACATAATGTCCAACCAGTAATTAGATGAAAGAGAAAACCTAATAACCAACTGTGTTTCTACGTTCCTTACATATTTCTGAGTGGAAATGGAACAGATTAACTTTGGACATTTTGATGTGATAACTTATATTACTTCGAGGTTGTGATGTTGTATGGACGATATGAGAAAAATAAACAATGGTGGCTCACTTCCAATAATCAAGGTGACCTTTTTAGTTGATGATCTATGAATTCTACATGTCAGATATATTATTTGACCTCACATACTTCCACATACTATTAAATCATATTTATATAATCATTTTACATTGTGGTTCTAGAATGGGTAGTATAAACAACAAGATTTAGGGGTATTGTTGATTATATCATTTCGCCCACAAACATGCGGTCAGTCTAAGAATATGACACATGAGATAAATGATGTGATCAATTCATTGGTTGTTTTTTTAGAGTTTTATTGGAAAAATACTTAACTCTTTCGAAATTTTAAGATAATATCATATTTCAAGAAAATATACAAATGAATCCTTATGAGGCCCTATACGATAGGGTGTTCACTTAAACACTTTTCCACTTAGAGGATCGAGAGGCAGTGCTACTGGGACCTAATATTGATTAGGATACTTTGGAGTAGATAAAACATAACAAAAATAGTATTTACACATCTTAATCTAGAAAAAGTTCTTATTCCCACCACCACCATCAACCACTAGATTTCAATGTGGGGGATCGAGTTCTCTTCCGTATTTTACCTAAACTAGGTAATAAATAGATTTAAAGCATTGAGGCTCTCCCAGGAAGGTCATTTCCTATAGTAAATGTACTATGGAAGTATATAAGTTTACTTGATGAGGCATGTGATAAAGGTTCCAATGTACATGATTAGTTTATATAGTTATTCTTAGACGATTCAATACCACCCTCAGAAAAGAAACATATGGGGTGAGTTATTATAAGGAAGGATGGTATTATGGTCCCACTATTTTCAAGTATATTCCTCATTAGTTTTCAGTTCTAGTTGTCTATTTTGGGACCCCAGTAATGGTCATTTCGGTGTTTTGGAGAGTCTTATAGTAAATGAATAAGATCATGAGTGTGAAGAGAACTATGTAAAACATAATATTAAAAATTAAGGAATAAATTTTCAGTTCATGACATAAATTTATTTGGGCAGACCCCATGATTGTTTGAGACCCATTTAATTCAAAAATTGGAAATTTATCTTCTAAAGACAATGTTCCATCTGTAAAACCTTTAACTACACCATAAGTGAATCCGACATGGGGAAATTTTTCTCTAAACTTAAATTAGTTAAAAAAAATATCCTTCATCCCATTCATTTCACAAACTACAGTAATGCAATAGATAGAGTGAGATACATAGAGATAGATCTCGCATTCTCCGTCACATATGAATTTGCCTTAATCCTTTACATGGCTTCGTATTTGATTACTCTCAACCATACTAGTTTCATAATGGTATGATCTTTAATCCTCATAGTCATTTCCTTATTTTAACATGCTATTTGGAATGTTAAATTTGGGAAATACAATATGCCCTATTTTCTAAGAGTTCATTCATCTATGTCATTAATTTGTCAAACTCTAAAAAAA
The DNA here is from genome assembly GCA_963277665.1 of Viscum album. Lineage (NCBI taxonomy): Eukaryota > Viridiplantae > Streptophyta > Magnoliopsida > Santalales > Viscaceae > Viscum > Viscum album. The sequence goes on along the minus strand of OY728132.1, from coordinate 1,376,969,194 downwards.
TTAGAAATTAATCTCAGAAGGGAATTCTACTACCCATATAACTGAGGTGGTATCCTTCTTTTCCCTTGATGTCTAGTTGACTATATATTTCTCCCTTTGCCCATGTTCTTGATTTATTATTCATATTCACTTAAAAATGAATTTCTTAAATAGTTTTTTTTGGGACTATATTAACGTGAAAAAAGTAACCATAAATCATTGAGGTGCGGTGAAGACCCCAAATAGAACCAACATACTAGATGTGTTCCTAAACTATAAAAAAACATGAGTTGGATATCAATTTAATTCACACTACTACAAAAATGGTCAAGGGAAGCACCACCTTTTATCAGTGCTAAGAAAAAAGCGCTGATAAAGGTAACCCTTTATTAGTGCTAATTAAAAGTGATGATAAAGGGTCACATTATTTGGAATTTTCTAGCACTGATAAATATTTTCGTTATCAGCACTAAAATTTTAGTGCTGACATAACCATATTCCCATTTTATAAAAAAGGGTGCATAGTGACCTCTATTTATTTCACACTTAAGCTCTCGCAGGACTGTAACACTACAAAACCCCCCCCCCCCCCAAATATTCTCTCTGCCGACCACCAACACTGCCACTCCGCCGACACTGCCACTCTGCCATTGCCGCTGCCACTCCGCTGCCGCCACTTCCACTCTATCACGGCTATCACTCCATCATTTTTCCCTACTCCACTGCCGCTAGACCTACTCCTCTTCCGCCACCCTAATACACTTCCACTATCCCTACCCCATATCTCCCCCTCGAACCCTTTCATCATATGAACCATACTTCTCTTCTTCCAAAATGAACCCTAAACCCCGCGAAACCCTACTTCAAGTGTTTGAGGTTCCTTTTGACGTGGATAGATTAATGGCTTCCCATCTTTGATCTTTGGTGATTTATTCTCTCATCCTCATTTTTTTCCTTTAGTTCATATAATAATATTCATTATGGTGTAGTTTTATTTAGTTGAATGGTCTTGTTTTAGTTGATACAATTTTGGGATGTGGTGAGTTTTGTTTAAGAGTCTCGACATGATTATGTCTGAATTTATAAACCTTGTACCTTTATTAAACAATACCCTCTTTCAATTGATACTAAAATATTCACAAGAATTATTTTCAATGGAATTATTTATCTCTTTTTACCTTAAAATTTATGTGAAAATATAAATTTTTTTGAGTTAGTTAGTGTGTTTTCCAAATTTAATTATTCATAAGAAAAAAAAAGAATCATATTTCTATTTTACCTAAATGGTTGAGAATTTATCTAATTTAAAGGACTTGTGTTTGGAAATGTATCTACTATATTATTTTTCTCATCAAAATTGTATCCTTGTTTTAATTTTATTTGAGTTTTGTCACTAGTCTTGGGCCATTTAATGTTATTATTTTATTCTGAATGAGGTGGCTCTTAGAGGTGGTTAAAAGTATTTTAATGTTTTTCTTCAAGGGTGGTGGGTTCTATAACTATTAGTAAAGGGGCTATAAAGTGTGTTGCTTTTTATTTGGGGTCTATCATGGTTCTCTTGATTTCTAAATCTTATTAGGAAATTGTTAGGGACTATTAATATCTATTTTTATAAGTGGTTCTCTTCTACAGTATTTGGAAGTCTTTTTTGTGTATTTGAAAAATAAGTAATAATATTTCAAATTATAATATAATGTAGATTAATAAATATTGTATGGATGCTAATCATTTAACAATAGAGTATGAGAACGGAGTAAAAGAGTTCATCATGTTTGCAAAGGATAACACCAAAGATCCTTCTCAAATCCTTTTTCCATGTTTAATTTTTTTTATTCAAGAATAATTAATCCAGAGGAGTTATAAGAACATTTGATATGTCACAAAATATATGGGAGTTATAAATGTTGTAATAAACCCAGAGAAAAAGATAATTTAGCCACTGGATAGTAAAAACTGCATTTTAGGGATCATAAATGATTAAAAATATGGAAAATGAAGAAAAAAACATAGAGGATGTGATTATAGATGTCAATGATGATGAAGATCATTTCGAGGAAATGACAAGGATACTTGAAGATGAATTCTAAAATTGCCAAAAAATTGTTTAAGAAGTTAAAGAGTTGTGAAAAGACACTATTGTAAGCTGGTTACACTAAATATATAGCATTTTCATCTATATTGAGGATTTATAAATTGAAAATAGGCAATGGATGGAGTGATGTCAGTTATAGAAAACTACTTTACCTTTTGAATGACATGCTTCTAGAAGATAATGAGTTCCCTAGTCAGACATAGGAAGCTAAATGAATGAATTCATCGATGGGTATGATTTCTGAAAGAATACATGCCTTCCCAAAAAATTGTATACTGTTTTTCAAGGAGAAAAAGTCACATATAGAATGACCAAAGTGTGGTGCTTCTCGATACAAGAAAGATGAATCCAGTCCCACGAAATTTGTATGGTACTTTCCAATCAATCCATGGTTTAAGCATCAATATGGAAGTGAAGAACCTACAAGACAATTGTTGTTTCATGAAGAGAAAAGAAATAAATATGGGAGATTGTGTCACCCGACCGACTCTCCTCAATGGAAGAGAATTGATCATGATTATCCTGAATTTGAAAATGAGATGAGAAACCTTCGTCTTACATTATCTATAGACAGAGTGAATCCTTTTGGTTTTTAAATGAGCACTCACAGTATATGTCATGTTATGTTGGTAAATTAAAACATTCCACCATGGTTATGCATGAAATGGAAATTCATCATGTAATATATGCATATATCAGGACCAAAACAACTAGGTAATGATATTTATTTTTATTTGGCTCCATTGATCAAGGATTTAATGTTATTGTGGTATTTAGGTGTTATGTTGTATGTGGATTCTAAAAGTGAATACTTTATGTTGAGAGAAATGTTGTATGGTACGATAAATGATTTCCCTACATATGGAAATTTTTCAGGCTATAAAATTAAAGGAAATCAAGGGTGTCCCATGTTGGAAGAAGATATAAATTCAATTAGGTTAAAACATTCATCGATATCTATGATTCTAGAACATCGTATATTTCTTCCTTTACGACATAAGTACCGATCTTGGATGACATCATTCAATGGATGTTCAGAACAACACACAACACCATCTCCAAAAACATGTGATCATCTATTTGGGAAAGTAAAATATGTGAACACTATTTTGGGTAAATGATTTCTAAAAAAGCATACAAAAATATATTGGAAAAGAGAATAGTTTTTTTGAATTTTCGTACTATAATTATCTATACGTCATACATTTTCTTGACATGATGCATGTGGAAAAAAATCTAAGTGAAAGTGTTATCAGAACGTTCCTAAATTCCCTTAAAAAACAAAGGATGGAATTAAGTCAAGGTTAAACATGGTTGACAAGGGAATAAAAGAGGATTTGGCTCTTTTAAAGGTTGAAAATCAAAATTTTCTTCCTCCAGCAGCTTACACTCTATCTAGGGAGGAGAGATATCAGTTTTTTCACTTATTAAATGATATAAAGGTTCTGGTGGGGTATTCATCAAATATCATGTACATTGTGTCAATGAATGATTTGAAGTTAATAGGTTTAAAATCACATGACTGCCATGTTTTGATGTAAGATTAAATTCCTATAGATTTACATTGCATTTTTCCCAACAATGTTTGTCATATGTTAACTAAACATTGTTTATTTTTAAAATCTATATGCAACAATGTTCTAAAACCGGAGAAATTTCCAGCTATCAAAAAACAAATAGTCATCACATTTTTTTCGTAGAAATGTTATTGCCGCTATAATTATTTGATATGATGGTTCTTTAGATGGCTTACTTAGTGATAGAGATTCGACTTTATGGTCATGTGCACTATAGATGGATATACCCCTTTCAATGGTATATAAATATTCTAAAAGGGTATGTAAAAAATCGAAGTCAGCTAAAGGGTTGTATTGTGGACCGATATATTGTAGATGAAGACATTGAATTATATATAAATACTTATCTAACGTGGAAAGAATTGGTCTCCTGAAATCTAATCACACTGGACGCGCTGAGGGTGAGGGAATTTCTGGAAGTGATGTTGTGACAATCAATATTACAGATCAAGAGCATCCCCCCCTTTATGTTTTGCATAATAGTTGGGAAGTTGCTCCATATATTGAAACCCCCAATTAAATTCTTAGGCAGTTGAATCCTTCATGGTCTGAAAAATAGATATCAAATAAAAATAATCACCAATATATAAGATGGTTTCAGGACCATATATTTAAGGAGTTGGCTGAAAATCCGAATTCAATTTTAGAATGACATCGATGGCTAGACGCCAGACCAAGTGTGTATGTATTATCTTACAATTGTTATGCATTTAATGTTTATACATTCTATATAGATAAACATGATAAAGAGAGTACCATGAACACCTGTGGATGAAGAGATGCATGTTTTTAGTAGTAAGGAAGGAAATAAAATTTATGCGAATATGCCATACGTTGGCATTATCCAAAATATATGGGAGTTGGATTATATGACATTCAAATTTCCCATCTTTCAATGAAAATGGGTTGATAACAATTTTGGTGTCAAAATAAAAAAATTGGGATTTGTGAAAGTTGATTTTAGTAATGAAGGGTATAAAGATGAACAATTTATAATGGAATCACAAAAGGTACAAGTATTTTATGTTCCAGATCCTGAAAACTGAAAGTGGTCAAATTTTCTGTAATCCTCCAAAACTACTGAAGGGTCTATGAAAATTCAGTTGAGGATAATCATTTTAGTGGTAGTTCGCAATCATTTCACAGTGGTGCCAATGTATATTATGTTTTTTATGTTATAGGAGACCCCAATGAAGGTATTTGGATAATCAATAGAGGTGTCTAACCCCTTCAGCCTTGGAAAAAAATAAAGAGAGTTCAATAAATAAATTATTTATTGTTTGTAATATAGATCTTGTTATCTCATGTTATTATCTTATCATTAATGATTTAAGGTAATCTAAATTAACTATTCAAACACATTTTCAGGTAAGGTCTTCTGGATGTTCTGGTGCTCATAACCTCGACACTAAATAGGTCTCTCAAGCAGTTGCTACATACGCTCATGTTGTAGAGAAACAACATGTTTTTGAACCTATTGTTGCTCCTAGTGTTGAGTTACAACAACCATTAGCACATGCCTCATAGTCACAAGATGATATATTTTTTTTAGAAACGAGTTGGACACATACTTGAGGGAAGATTGTCCACAAATAGCATTCAAATCTGACTTGGGGAAATGTACAATTGGCAGCCATATTTGAGAGGGGTTAAAGAGATCAAAAGATTAAACATTATTGTATGTAAATGTTCATAGGTAAATTGAAACTATTATTAAATAAAAAATTATTTCTCCAATGATTTATTTTTTCATTTTAACAGTTCAAATGAACCAGCAACATGCAAGAATGATGAACCACATTTCTTTGGGCTTTGGATAAGAAAAACCTGTAAAATCACCAAAATAACTTCATATCCAACCAAATGAATTTGTATTTTGTTGATACTTTAGGATAATGATACATGGGTCATGTATGAAGTGTACGAGTAAACCCTGCCTCAATACGAGGAACAATGTGGTCGGTATCACTCAATGTGTCTCTCTTTTGTTTAAAATGGACAGAACTATAAGTGAAAACAACAAATGACATTCGAAAAACCCACCAAACACATTCCTATTGTGTTGATAATTTATGATAATGATCCATGGGTCATGTGTGATGTGTAAGATTCAACTTGGCCTCAATCTAAGGAATGGTGTGGTTGGTATCACTCAAAGTGTCTCTCATTTGTTTAAAATGGACATAATTTTAAGTGAAAACAACAACTGACGTACGAAAAACCAACAAAATTCATTAGGATTGTCTTGATACCTTCGTAGAATGATCCATGGGTCATTTGAGACGTTTAAGAGTAAACCTTGCCTCAATACTTGGCACAGTGTTGCTGGTATCACTCAAAGTGTCTCTCTTTTGTTTAAAATGGACAGAATATTAAGTGAAAAAAAAAACAACAGACGTACATTAAATTTAACAAATACATTCGTATTGGGTTTATACTTTAGGGAAATGATCCATGGGTAATGTATGTCATGTACGAGTCAAACCCGCCTCAATATGAGGCATGTTGTGGCTGAAATCACTCAAAGTGTCTCTCTTTGGTTTGAAATGGACATAATTTTAGGTGAAAACAACAACAAACGTACGAAAAACTGAACAAAAGCACTCATATTGTGTTGATACATTAGTTGAATAATCCATGGGTTATGTGTTATGTGTACGAGTCAACCCTACCTCAATCCGAGACACGGTGTAGCCGGTATCAGTCAAAGTGTCTCTCTATTGATTAAAATGGACAGAATTTTAACTGAAAACAACAACTGACATATGGAAATCTGACCAAACACATTCGTATTACGTTGATACTTTATGAGAACGATCAATGGGTCAGGTGTGTCACTTAAGAGTTAATGTCGCCACAATCTGAGGCACATTGTGGCTGGTATCACTCAATGTGTCTCTCTATTGTTTAAAATGGAAAAAATTTTAAGTGAAAACAAAAAATGACGTATGAATATCCGACCAAACACATTCAGATTGTGTTGATACATTAATAGAATGATCCATGGGTCATGTGTAACGTTTATGAGTCAACCCTTCTTAATCTAGGGCATGGTGTTGCTGGTAGCACTCAAAGTGTCTCTCTTTGGTTTAAAATAGATAGAATTGTTAGTGAAAAGAACTACGGATGTACCGAAGTCCAACAAAACTCAATTATATTGGGTTGATACTATATTAGAACGATACATTGGTCACGTGTGAAGTGTATGAGTCGACACCACATCAATCCGAGGTATGGTGTGGCTGGTGTCACTCAAAGTGTCTCTCTTTTGTTGAAAATGGATAGAATTTTAAGTGAAAACAACAACTGACGTATGAAATACCACCTTCCTACCATACACACCAAAAGAATTGATTTTTTCCTAATGAAACACAAACTATTGAAATAAACACTATTCCAAAACCAATTTAAAAATACCAATTATCTATAATTCCATGAAATTCATTCCATTAAAACCATTAAAGCCCCCCCACCCTACCACCTTGGATGACCCCACCCCCTGGATGGCCCCCAACCCTCCTAGTCCCCACCCCACCACCTGGACACCCCCAACCCCTCGACACCCCCACCCCCATGGACAGCAACCCCCACCCCTGGACACCACCCCACCCTTTGGACACCCCAACCCCCTGGACACCCTACACCCCTAAAAATCCCCCCCCCAACCCCATGGACACCACCCCAACCCCTAAACACCACCATGGATAGCCCCCCCACCCTGGACAATGCCCACCCCCTGGACAACCCCACCCCCCCCGGACAGCCCCACCCCCTGGACACCCCTACCCCCCATTGGACAGCCACTATAAACCCTTGAACCTCCCCAACCCCCTGATTTCTGAAATTGAATTATTTAAGTATTTAATTAACTAATGAAGAATTTGTTAATGGTGTATGTTTATAGTTGTTGTATTGGTTGTATGGGTATAATTTTTATATGTTTATACTTGCTGTAATTACCTTATGAATTATGTGTTGATTTTGTATGTGTATACTTATTGATATGCTGATTTTTTTCAGCTCTTGTTTGGGTGTGTTGCAGCAAAATTTTATGTTATAGTAGGTAGGGCACTTATCAGTGCTTTTTTGAGAACTGATAAAGGGGACCCCCCTTTATCTACACTGAGCTTTACATCAGTTTTAGTGCTACTAAAGCTAATTTTGAGTGCTGATAAAGACCATTTTTTGTAGTAGTTTAACCTTATATGTTGAATTAATTATGTCTTGTAATAGGGAATTATAATTGATTAAAATATGTCTTCATTAAAAATAATTGGACGATTTATTTAATACTAGGTCCTCTAATATTAGGATATAAAATTAATGTACCTTGTTAAGTGATTTAGACATATCCTATATAAATTATATGGACAAAAAATATTAAATTTTTTCATTAATTGTATAATTAAATTGATATCCCATTTCCATTCATCATTCAATGAAGAGTGTAAAAAATGGGGTCCAATTCATGATTACATGGATGGAATCATTGGGATTGTTGAATTTAAATTATGTGTTAAATTGATCTAAACCTACAATGTGTGTGATACATGGGATATCTTATGAATTCCATGGATGGACAGACTATGATATATGGATTACACTATTATAGGAATGAAACTTAGGTTACTTACATTGAATTGAGAGTACATACATTGAGGTTAGTACATTATATTAAAACATGAGTGACACTTTTGTTTGTTAGGTTATATTCCAATGAAATATTTGGAGGGTGATGACTTTATAACACACCTTGAGTGATACCTGGGTTCCAATGAAGAATTCCATAGAAGATTTTGTAGGGTGATCAGTACATAGTACAGTAGGATAAATATCTCAGTTACACATATGGAATTTCCTTCATGGGATTCGGTTTCCAGTTAATTAATTTTTTAATCAATCATTGTGATGCATCTACCCACGTTAAAGAACGTACTTGGATTAGGTCAATAATTTACAAATATGGTGGCCTTATTGTAATTCCTTTATCAAGAGATAATTATAATGGAATATTTTATACCTTATACTGATATGATCCATGGGGGATTCCATGGTTATGAGTCAGTTTCCAAGCCTTACCAATTTAGTCACAAATGGGTTTTCTTCTAGAGACATTTTCGTATAGGCAGAAGAAGGAAGTATCGATCAAGTGTTCCATTTTCTACTCAAACTAACATGGTTATAACATATTTCATGTATAACATTCATTATTACCTACACACTACATCATTAAATAAACTATATGGAAATGGATACCATTGTAGGTGTCTAATTGACTGTATCCCACATCTTTTTTTGGCTGATCTGTGGTAACCAAGAAAACATCATTGATGCGTGTAGGGAAAAGGGAAATATAACATCAATAATTTCTTTATTTCTCTATACTATGTTGAAATATGAGACTAGCCAATCAATTTTATACATGTGACACTATTGGAGATAGCTTTTAATCGTTTCTCTGTTTTTATATCATGTGGTATATTATGTTTCTCTATTTCCCATGAATTTCGTTTTTTATAGCATGGCATGATCAATGTCATTTTTTATATGACATTTGAAACGAGTTCAATGCGTTTATTTTTGGTACCTCTATGATTTACTCATTCCACTAATAGTACTTTATTTATTAATATTTTTGGTTCATTATTATTATGTTATTATTGTTCCACACTCTGATCATGAGGGTATAGTAACCCCACCATACTTTTACTGACCTATAATTCTAGTCAAAATCTCATGGAATACCAGGATATGCACTTTAGGCCATATGGATACTATTTTGGATAATAATTTTATGTTATCTGAGATAAGTCATCACAATAATGGTATCAGCATTCCCTTCTTCACATATCTCTTATCCCTCCTCCTTGGTGATATAAGAATGTATTCTTTTTTACCAACCTCAATATATATATATATATATATATATCATTAACAAATAATAGTATGATATTTTATAAACATTATGTTTATTTAATAGTCCACTAAATATTTTTAATCTTATCTTACTTATCTTGACAAAGATCATTGTAACACCCCAAGATTTTATAAGATATATTATTTTTAATTTCTTTGAGGTCTTCTATTATACACTATACCAAGATTAGATTGTACTATATGAAACACCGTATTAGCTTGCAGTATACGCAACACTATTCTTGGCTCGTGTTACACATAATTTCAAGTTCGTTTTGTGGAAAATAGTGTACGCAACATTAAGTATAGATTTAGTTTAATGTATAAATAAAATAAGTTTTGATTATGTTATACGCAACACCAAACAGAGAATTAACTACATGCAGCCCTATCGTGGCTTCCATTACACGCAATCAAGACCTTCCTCGATAGCATGTGTAGTACGCAATAGCAAGTTTCACTAAATGAGATATTATTATAATATTATTATGAATTAGATGTTATGAATAGTAATACCCACTTATTGAAATTTTATAAATTTTATCTTTCAAAATGGACTTCATTTTTGGATTTAGAATATCGAAATTATCCAAGGGTGAATTTTTTTATTTTTCTAAAAACTTTCAATTTTTGAGGAATAGTGAAAACACTGGGTTACTATTTTAAAACCGAAATTTTATTTAAATAATTATTTATTTTATTTAAATTTATTTTAGGTCAAAATAGATAAATAATACCTATATAATTTCAATTTAATTAATTGGAGTTATTTTATAATAATTTTAGATATATAAAAATTTTATTCAACTTTTCAACGTCTTTTACCCACCTCCTAAGAGAATATGAAAATTTACAAAAAACATAATTTTACCGCTTCTATGAGTGGAATTTCGAAAATCCGAGAGACACGGTTAATATCAAGGAGTAAAACGTGGTTCAATAAGATAAAAATAATTTTGTGGTGAATAGTAACTTTTTACATTTGTTTACCACGGTTAAAAGTAAATAGGGTAATAAAGGGTTAAAATGGTATTATTATTACCCTAACACATGTCCTAATTCTATTGGATAAGTGTAATTCGACCACAAACAACCTTAGGAATAAATTATTACCATTTAGGTCCACTTGTATTAGATTAGGGCACTTATTATTATTTTATTTAAAGAAGTGTTAAAAGAGTTAAAATCAATGATTAATAAATAAAACATTTTTAATATATGATTATACATACGATAAATTCTACTATAAATATTAATTAGAAAGATAAAAATATTTCCTACATAATGGTATTTTATTTATAATTTTTAGAAATTATATAATTCAATTTATTTATATCATAATGATGATGCAGTGATTACCTTATTAATGAAATATTATCATAATTGATGTTATAAATACCAAAATAAATGTAATTTGAGACTTTTTATAAATTCCAATACTTTTCAGGTTAATATGACATGTTATTATTGATTTAATTAACTTTTTTTGAACTAATCATGCTGTTATAATTTTCACAAAAATCAATTACCAAATAGTGTAAAATTTGACATAAAATAGTTTTTAAAACAAATATTATATTATTAATTGTTATTCTATTCCTAAAAATCTATGGTTCGGCAAAATGACTTAGATAAGGTTATAAATATTAATAATGAACCACTTGGGGTTCTTCTGGCTTGTTATAGTATGTTTATTAACTACATAATGTAAGAAAACAAGAAGAGATGGTAAAAGTTAAATTATTTAACTTAGAGTTAAATCTAAATGATAAGGTTAAAATAGTAACCTAAACTTGTCTAAAACCAGTTGGTTGAGCTTATTTAGACCCATACCCAATTTAGATTCTATATAAATAAATTTGGAGGTATTATAAACTTAATATTACTTTATTATAAAATAATATGTTAAGTTTTTTCTATGGTGCCCCTCTCCTCCCATATGTAAGGGAACCTCCTCCCTCTTCTATTTACACAATTTTGAGCTTTCAATCTCGGCCAAACCCTTCCAATTTTCCTTCTCAACTTTCCTAGAAACATTATAGAGGTTCTGGTCTCCTCAAAAGACCAACTCTAGTGCCTTAATATGAATATTAAAAAAGGTGCGTCGAAGAAGAGGTAATCTCTTCTACTGATTCTTTCATGTTTTATTTATTCTTAAAAATATTCTTATTTATTTTTTTCATTATAAAGTAATAACATCAGTACCAATAATATACAAATATGTAATTATAAATATGAAACAACCCCATTTCACCTTCTATTCATCCTACGGAAAATGAAATCACCGTGCGTGCGTACGTACGGAATACTGTCTCCACGTCGTGGTGTAATCTATTTTTCCTCCACCACATTAAAAGGATGGGTATAATGGGGTAAAGAATAACTATATATGGTTATTTTAACATCATACTGATTATGAGATATTATATCATACACTCCAATTCAATTAAATAATTATTTGAATGATATCATCGCTCGTGCGTACGTACGGATTACTGTCTCCGCGACACGATGAGATTCATTCTCCATGTAAACCATTCAAGAATGATTATATAGTATATATAATGAATAATAATTAAATATATGACATGATAAATCTACCTTATTTATGTATATATATATATCATCTACCTACTTCCATTCAAGTCAATAAGGAACGGAAAACAGTGTTCACGCATACGTACGGCCTACCATCTCAATGAAAGGTGTATTTAATTTCATTTATCTATCAATTATATATATATATACAGAATATATAGGAAATATAAATCATGATTTACATTCTGGAAGTAATTAAATCATGATATAATTAATAATAATATCAAGAACAACATGTCCAAACACGCATGATAAATAAAATGATTTTAACCGGAACGCTGCTTTAACATGGAATTTACAAAATTACGGGTAATATAAAGTCATAAGTGAACCATATATGATATAATAACAATGAATATGATTCTATAATAAGTCAATGGAATTATTTAAATCATTATATAGGAGGTTCAGATATGTACGAAGCATATCGGACCTAAGGTAAGGGATAATTTTTCAATCTCATTTTTATCTGAGATTGCTTATAGGTAAGTATTTACTGGGGTTATATTTTTCATACGTGCCCATAAAAGGTTTTTAATAAAGTGTTTAATATTATTCCATGTATTTTTAATTTCATATTTACCCCTCTTTGACTTTTAATTTGTGTTATGGAAGGAATCTTTCTTTTGTTTTCCATACAGGGATCTTTTTGACTTTTTTATTAACAGTACGAGGAGAATGTTTTTTTAACTTATATGGCATGAACGGATTTTTACGGTTCCATAACACCTTATTTTAATGAATATTACTGTACAATATTTTATGACTATTTTCAAAAAAAATCCTTTTCTATTAAAATTTCATTGCATTTTGTAGAAAGAAAATGATTTTGAAGAAGAAAGGATATTTTCCTCGAGAAACCATTTCAATAGTTTTATCTAAACTATATTACTTATGAGAAGGAATTATTTCATATGTGTATGTTTCAAGTATAATGTCTCTATTATTTACATGGTTTCACTTTTCTTATGATGAAATGATATCGATTTTATTATTATATGGATTATGTTATGATAGGATGATGTTTATGAAACCCATTTTATTCTTTGGGTAATGATGAATGATTTAAGTTCATGTTGCAGAACACGTAAGAATGATTTCATTATGAGATTGGTGGGACCTATATCTCCCTCCAATGCATTGGGTAAAAATTTATATCTCATGAGATAGACATGGCTAGAATGGTAAGTTAATACGGTTCAGTGATACATGACTGGAACGAGAAGTGAACTCGATTCCGAAAGGGACTTTGTCCACTAAGATGATCTTGGAAGCAATGTCTTGGCTAATATGGAAATAATATCAAAGTTTTAATGGTTTTCCACAATTACATGTTTTATTCCCATGCTATTTAATCATGATTTGTGATCCATTATGATCTATTCCCAACGTACTGCCATGTTTCATGTCATGGCTCAATATTTTGATGTTTAAATATTATGTTCATGTTTTGAAGTTCATATTTATATGGTTTGTTTTATTTTATCCATACATACCCTCACTGAGTATTTGAGCTCACCCTTTATATGTTTTCTTTTCCCCAGAATATAAAGAAAGGTTTTAGGTAAGAAAACAAAAGGGGATGATCTTTATGGGAGATGTTGAATATCTTTCACCATGATTAGAAGATTATGTTCTGAGTTTCCAAAGAAACTAAACTATTACGGTCCTTGTGTGTCTGTTTTTTTTTGTTATGTATTAAGTATTCTGCAAAAGTAATGTAATTTCCATGTACGTCATGATATGGGTCTCTACAGTTGGTATCAGAGGCAAAGGAGGTAGGAATAAATCTGATCCTTGGGAACTCTCACATGTGAGCGTTGGACGAAGCATGGATCTTCACCCAAGGGCTTAATAAGGAAATTTCAGCCACTATGGATGGTGGCGTGCCCGCCCAGGAGTTGTAGTCGCCCATGGAGTGCCCTGATAGGTATCAATTATAGTCCACTGAAAGTAATTCTAGACCCCTTGATTATGATTTTTGCCTCTCACACTATACTTTTTGGGGTTTAGAAAACGGCTAGAAACAGTAAGATTCACGATAATGGAGGATATGGTGGAAAATGGAATGATGTTCTTTGTGAGAAACCAAATAAAATTAGATCTGTAAGTCCACATATTCTTATTATGCCTAATCAGTGATCTCATAATATGATCAATAATCTCAACATTGGTATGTTTTCTGACTTAGCTAATAAGACAAAGATAGAGATTAATGATGATCTTAGGGGAAAGAAAGTTCAATTTCCCCCATGTAAATCATGTGGGAAGAGGCATCAAGGAGAATGTTTAAAAGGAACAGGATGATGCTTTGGGTGTGGAAAAGAAATACACAAATCTAGTAATTGCAAATAAAAAGGTTTTGTTAACACCATGGACAAGGATAATGGTATTTCTAAGACATTAACAATGGTTAAATGTGGAATGTACGGGCATTATGAAAATCAATGCCCTAAGGGAAAGTCTCATGAAGATAATAATCATGGTCGTATGGGTAGTATTTATGTTTATGATGATGAAGAGAATACAAATGATATATGATATGAAAGAATTGTGGAAGCTCGGTCAATGGTTTAAGAAGGTAGTGGAATGATTGTATGTTTATCAAGAATAATGTATGGTACTATGGAATAAATAATAATCTAAGGATTGTTACACTATTATCTTTCCTTGAGTTTTTGAATGTATATGATGAATGGTACTAGTAACCATGAATGTTTATTCAAATATTTTTTGGAAGGTATATGATATGTTCATAATGAAAGGATAAAGGGATAATGAGATGTTTGATAGTATTAATGACCTCATGACTGGTATAAGGACAGAGTGATATCATCGTTTGAGTATATAGAATTTTGGGATTTTGGTATGTGGAAGGAGTTAACTTTTGACAGCATTCATGTTTTAACTAAGGTTCAATGGGCATTCATTTTTCAATAGAATACATGATTAAGGTATTCAAATGATTGGAATGTGAGCAACAAGATATATCTGGGATAAATGATGGTATTCACATCCTCTGTAGATGACATTTCTAGTAATTGTTTTCTTTATACTATGAGCTTGGACAGAAGTATTTTGGATAATCCTAAAGATTTTAAATGGATTATGTTGGACATAAGTTAGTATTGTTTAAGGCTTGAACTTTTTTCGATATTATTGATGGAATGTTATAATGATGTAGTTTTAGAAAAAGGACAAACTTCAGGTCGGGCGACAACCTGTTGCGTCGGACAAGGATGTGGGAATCGAACCCAAAACCAAAGTGCGACAGGCCTTTATCAACTATCACTGGCCCATAGGAAGTCCCTGGTTATTTGAAACTAGTTTTATTTTATTAATCGCTATGATAAATTAAGTATTAGTCCATTTTAGCAACCATATATGATTAATCTCAGCATAGATGGACTTATGTATATTTAATAAATTATGCTAAACATTTTGCGATAAAAAAAGATGGAATGACCTATCATTCTATCGCATGATCTACTAACACTTCACGATTGACAAATTCAACTTCATTTCTTTAAGAGATGAAGTGGAAATAGTTCAACGCACGAACCGCGGTGAGATTGTACCAAAATCAAGTAAGTATTTCTTTTAATTCAATAATTTTTCATCATTAGGGAAATGATCTTGAGAACTAAAAACGTTTTCCTAGTACCCTCATATCCGATCAATCAGATGGTACCTTAGATCATCACAAATTTATGGCTTTGTGATTATTAGATTTTTCATAGCCATGTTCTCTACCAATCTCTATCAGAACATGATGGTTAGATTTCTCTTCCATATCCATATTGTCACCTATGTTCTCATATATGGAAACCCAATGATTAATTAATTTGGGTAACCATTACGTTTCATAATTTAGTTTTCAAATTCATTTTTTGGTTATCCTTTTTACGACGTGGTTTTCTATTAAAAAAAGTCTTAAGTAGTAAACCATTTATAACCCCGATGAATTTCTAGGGTGAAATTCATTTTAAGGTGGGTAGAATGTAACACCCACAGATTTTTTGAGATATATTATTTTTTATTTCTTTGATGTCTCCTATTATAAACTACACCAATTTTATCATGTACTATACATGACACCGTATTAGCCTATAGTATACGCAACACTATTCTTGGCTCGTGTTACACACAATTTCAAGTTCGTTTTGTGGAAATTATTCTACGCAACATTAAGTATAGATTTTGTTTAATGTATAAATGAAATTAGATTTGATTATATTATACGCAACACCAAACGAAGATTTAACTACACGCAACCCTGACTTGGCTTGCATTACACGCAATCTAGACCTTCCACGATAGTGTGTGTAGTACGCAATACCGAGTTTCACTAAACGAGATATTATTATAATATTATTATGAACTAGCCGTTATGAATAGTAATACCCACTTTTTGAAATTTTATAAATTTTATCTTTCAAAATGGACATCATTTTTGGATTCAGAATATCGAAATTAGTCTAGGATGAATTTTTGATATTTTTCTGAAAACATTCAATTTTTTATGAATAGTGAAAACACTGGGTTACTATTTAAAAACCGACTTTTTATTTAAAAATTTAGTTATTTTATATAAATTTATTTTAGGTCAAAATTGATACATAATACCTATATAAGTTCAATATAATTCATTGGAGTCATTTTATAATAATTTTAGATATATAAAAATTTTATTGAACTTTTCACTGTTTTTACCCACCTCCTAAGAGAATTTGAGAATTTACATAAAACATAATTTTACATCTTATATCAGTGGAATTTAAAAAATCCGAGAGACATGGTTAATATCAAGGAGTAAAATTTGGTGCAATAAGATAAAAATATTTTTTGGTGAATAGCAACTTTTTACTTTTATTTACCACGGTTAAAAGTCAATAGGGTAATTAAGGGTAAAATGATATTATTATTAACCTAACACATGTAATAATTCTATTTTATAAGTGTCATTCGACCAAAAAAACCATAGTAATGAAATATTTTTCCCTTTAGGTCCACTTAGATTAGATTAGGACACTTATTTTTATTTTATTCAAAGAAGTGTAAAAAGAGTCAAAATCAATGTTTATCAATTAAAACATTTTTAATATATTGTAATATGCAATATAAATTCTACAATAAATATTAATTTGAAAGATAAAAATATTTCCAACATAATGGTATTTTATTTATAATTTTTAGACATTATATTAGTTAATTTATTTATGACACAATGATGATGCAACAATTACCTTATTAATGAAATATTAACATAATTGATGTTATAAATACCCAAATAAATGTAATTTGAGACTTTTTATAAATTAAATTATTTTATAGGTTAATATGACATGTTAGTATTTATTTAATTAACTTTTTTATAACTAATAATGCTGTTATGATTTTCAAAAAAACCAATTACCAAATAGTGTCAAAATTGACATAAAATAGTTTTTAAAACAAATATTATATTATTTATTGTTATTCTATTCATAAAAATATACGGTTTGGCCAAATGACATATACAAGGTAATATATATTAATAATGAACCACTTTGGGTACGTTTTTCTTGTTATAGTAAGTTTATTAACAATATAATGTAAGAAAACAAGAACACACGGTAAAAGGTAAGTTGTTTAACTTAGAGTTAAATATAAATGATAAGGTTAAAACAGTAACCTAAATTTTCTTAAACCTACTGGTTGAGAGGATTTCTACCCCTCCCCACTTTTGTTTATAAATAAATCAATCTGGAGCTATTATAAACTGAATATGACTTTATTATAAAATAATATTTTATGTTTTTTCTAAGGTGCCCCTCCTCTCCATTATAAAAGGGCACCTCCTCCCTCTTCTCATTACACAATTTTGAGATTTAAAGATCGGACAAACCCTGCCAATTTCCGTTCTAAACTTACCTAGAAACATTATAGATGTTCTGGTATCCTCAAAAGACCAACTCTAGTTCCTAAAGAGGAAGCATAAAAGAGGTGCGTCGAAGAAGAGGTAATCTCTTCTACTGGTTCTTTCATGTTTTCTTTCTTCTTAAACATCTTCTTCTTTAGTTGTTTAATTATATAGTAATATAATAAGTATAACTAATATACTGATATGTTATTATAAATATGAAACAACCCCATTTCACCTTCTATCCATCCTATAGAAAACAAAATCACCGCGCGTGCGTACGTACGGAATACCGTCTCCACGTCGTGGTGTAATATGTTTTTCCACCTCCACCTTACTTGGATGGGTATAATGGTGTAAAGAATGAATATATATAGTTATTATAACATCATAATTATTCTGATATATTATATCATACACTCCAATTCAATTCAATAATTATGTGAATGATATCATCGCTCGTGCGTACGTGTGGATTACCGTCACCACGACGTGATGACATTCATTCTCCATGTTAACCATTCAAAAATGATTATAAAGTATATATAATAAATAATAATAAAATATATGACATGATAAAGATACCGGATTTATTATATATATATATATATGTCATCTACTTACTTCTATTCAAGTCAATAAGGAAAGAAAAACATCGTTCTTGCGTATGTACTTCCTACCGTATCCATGAACGGTGTATTTGATTTCATTTATCTATCTATTATATATATATACTAAATATATATGATATTTAAATCATGATTCAAAACCTGGAAGTAATTAAATCATTATATAAGTAATAATTATATCAAGAACAACAAGTCCAAACACGTACGATAAATAAAAAGATTTTACCCAAAACACTTCTTTAACATGAAATTTACAAAGGAACGGGTAACATAAAGTCATAAGTGTAACAACCCAAAATTTTGAATAAAGATTGTTTCCTAATTTTGTGTGTAATTTTATTTTATTTTATTACTCAACAAAAATGTTTTATTTGATAAACATGATTATAATTAAAATGAGACCTTTGGGTTTTGACTGCTATATGACCATTGTTCAATATGACCACTAGAAACTAAATGTTTCGATTATTGTCTCTAAATACAAGTAATCTTGGTTAATTATTATAGAAAGAAGATTCGATGGCCTCACCTAGTAGTCTTGGACCGATCGAAGCCCATCTAACAGAGATTGGGAAGGAGGTAGCACCATTGGCCTTTGCTCTGGACCAAACCCAAGCCGAACTTCATCATGTGAAGCTAGAACGGAATCGCCTTCGCGAGAAGTTCAAACTGATAGAAATTACTACTCGGGCAATGTTGACCGAGCCGCCCCAAGATTCTATCACCCTAGCACACCTTACTCTTAGGTCCTATGCTGGTATTATAAGGGGCAATGTAACGAGACCGTAACTACCTTGTGTAATCCTTGTTTTAAATAAAAATTTGGATTTCTTTTTATGATTAATTTTATGAATTTTCAAATGACTGGATAAAAATTGTATGCATATTTTTGATGAATTTTAGAAAAAGGATATTTTAAAAATGGTTGTGTAAACCTTAAATAATTAAAAATGTGTAATGATTTTCGCAAAATGGTCTTCTACAATTATGTTCAGTACGAAATTTAGAGTCTAATAAGATCAACTTAATTTTTGATGAATAGTAAATTATGAATAGTGATTTTATGATTAGGATTAGTAATGTGTCCAAATGGATTAGTAATCTCACTTAAAGAAAGTATTAATATACACTAGGCACCTTGATTAAGTAATGTGATTCAATAAAATGGTTAGATAATGGTTTCATAAATTATTATTCAAGTATTAGTTTTTTCGGGTGAATAGTGTTTTTTAATTAAAAATTTAATTAAAAATATTTAGATAATTATTTTTATAAAACGGATTTCATTTTTGAACTCAGAGCATCGATATTATGTTATGGTAATTTTTGGGGTTTTTTCTGGAAATAATGAATTTTCGATGAATAGTGTTTTTATTTAAAAATTAAATTAAAAATATTTAGAAAATTATTTTTATAAAATAGATTTCATTTTTGAAATCAGAGCATTGATATTTGGTTAAGGTAAAATTTTGGGATTATTCTGAGAAAGTTGAATTTTCGGTGAATAGTGAAAGTATAGTTTTTAAGTTACGGGTGTTTAATGACATCATTAAATGATGTATTAAGTATATATTCAATATGGTCGAATTATGAATAGTAAGATAAGGTGTGAGGTGTCCCAAGTGGCCAATACCATGGGCAAATACCATGGGCAAGCCCATGGTTTTGCCAAAACCACTAGTGAGGTGTCCCTTGGCCATTAATGCCTTGTCCCCTCACATTCCCTATAAATACCAAGACCTCCTCTCATCAATTCGACCTCCCACTCCTCCCCAACGAAGTTCTGGTCTCATTACCTCCCAAGGAGTCCTCCCAAGGTGTCCCCAAGCCCTCAAGGTCCCAACCTTTGAGGTTCAAGAGTTACATTTTAAGGTAAGGGATCCGACCTCTCTCTATCTTTTCAAGTAATCTCTTTTATGTCATTTCTTTTATACTCCATGTTCTTATGTGGGAGGATGTTCTTTTATATTCATACTACTGCCTATTTCATGTTCATATGATGAGATACCCCCCTTGCTCTCATCAATTCGTTTTATGAATGTTTAAGTGGCGCCGTTAGGCTGCCGAATTTTTAAGGGATTCTTTCACCTTCTTCGTTTTCAAGTTCTATTTTCATTCAAGTCTTTCATGTTCTTTTTTATTATGTTGGGGTATGATCTCTAAATTTATCATACTGATCTTTTATTTTCATATGATGAGAGACCCCATTTTATCGCTTCAATTCAGTATTTTGAAGTTTTACGTGGCGCCGTTAGGCTGCCGAATTTTTAAGTGGTTCTTCACCCTTCTCGTTTTGAAGTTCTACTTTCATGTCAATTATTTCAAGTTCCTTTTTGTTATATTGGGGTATGATATCTATATATATCATACTGGACTATTATGTTCATATGATGAGAGACCCCATTTGATCTCTTCAATTCAGTATTTTGATGTTTTAAGTGGCGCCGTTAGGCTGCCGAATTTTTAAGTGGTTCTTCACCCTTCTCGTTTTGAAGTTCTACTTTCATGTCAATTCTTTCAAGTTCCTTTTTGTTATGTTGGGGAATTATCTATATATCTATCATACTGATCTCTTATGATCATATGATGAGGGACCCTATTTGATCTTGTCAAATCATTTTCTTTTGAAGTTAAGTGACGCCGTAAGGCTGCCGAATTTTCATAAGAGAAATCTAATTTTGTTTCTTTCCATGTTTTTCATTTCAAATGGTATGTCCCTAAAATTTCATTACCATGTCCATATGTCCTTCTTATTCTTTCACCCTACTGTTTTATGGATCATTTATGAAAGGGTGACCCATGTCCCCTCTCATTTCAATGTTTTCTAAACCCCCGAAACTTAGCCGTTATGCTGCAGATTTTTCCCCTCAAAATGCCTCTCTCTTTTCTCAAAAATTATTTTATGTTATAAAGTGAATACTCAAAGCTCTTATTTCTACAAGGTTATTCACATATATATCAAAATGTTCCATTTTAAATTCTGGGATTTACATACATGAGACCCGCTTTCCCTTTCTGTGGGTTTAAAGTGGCGTAAAGATCATGTCTTTAAAGCAGTTTTTAAAACGTTATGATTATGAAATGAAACCCATTTATTTTATGCTATGTGGGTTATTTATGAAATGTTTGATGATGATATATGTGGCTCAAATGATAATAAAGGCAAATTTAAGGGTGTGCCCTGATAGCGCTCCAATGCATTGGGTAATGATGTAACCACTAGAGATTACAATTTTCACGATACCTTGGTGAATAACCTTGGTAATTTTCAAATGAAACCTTGGGGATGGACCTTGGTGATATGTTCATGATTGTCTATGTTAAATGATGTAGCCACATCTTCAAGTTATGAAAAATGTTGTTTTTATTATGATATGCCTCATGATTTCATTTTCATGCCTTAAAGTTCTTTTCATGACTTTATTGATGTATCTCAAGTTAATATGTAAAATGTTTCTCTTGTTTCCCTTACTGGGCCTTCTGCTCACCCTTTCCTTTGATGTATGTCCCCAGGTTATGAGATGCAGTAATGAACCTAGGATGAACATATGGAGAAGCCTTTCAAGTGTTTAAGAAGAATGTTTTTTTTGTTTATTGTTTTAATTTCCTAGTTTCCAAGACACTAAACCTTAAAGATCCTCGGTTTTGTAAAATGTAATGAAAGTTTATGTGATAAAAATGTGGGATGCTATAGTTGGTATCAAAGGATGGTTTAGTTATTTGTGGAAATTAGGATATGAAAACTCTAGGAAGAACCCTATGGAAAAGTTTAAATATAGGAAATCTTCCTGGTATTTTGGTGAGTATTGAGTAAGGGGTTTCCAAGCAAATACATCCCTGTCTGGATACGAGCAGGTAGAGGTGGCTCTGGCACAGATGTACATAGAGGTAAAACCCGAAAACACCGCTTTGAGCTAGACTCGAACGGGAACTGGTACACGACAACGGGCCTTGCTGCACTCTTGGTTACGACACTCCTGGGGGATATGCTTTGGTAAATTCATAAACTTAGTATGAACCATTATTAAAGGAACAAGGATAAAACATAATAAAGATTCACATAAGAATATATGATCATGGATAACCTAGATTGGAACCTAGGGGATCACAAGTTAGGATATACTTTTATTCTACATGTTTATCCTTTTATGCTTAAGGTTTTATTTTCATGATTATTAGCTAAGTAAATAAGCCACTAATTATAGTTTCTTTTCTTAGTTAATGGCGGGAAATGGAAGAACATGTCCCAAAAACCAATGTGATAGGAAATGCGACAATTGTCGTGTTAATACGACAGAGATGATTAGGGGATTAAAATATGATTATTATTTTGGAAGATGTTCATTATTTTGGGAACCATATTTGATCGAGGTAAATAGATTACTACAGTATTTTAATTGAGGAGTAAGGTTGACTTATATTTTGAAGAATCGATGAATTTAAGGTGAACTTATAGTAATTAAGGTTAATTATGGTAATGACTAACCTATCTTGGGTAAAATATATTTAGGTTAGCTACTTTTTTTTATAAGATGTTAGGAGTGGTTGATGTTGTCTGGAGATGAACAATGAAGTTGTTTTGGAAGACTATGTTATCAAATCCTTATTGTATTTGGGTTTCAATCTTAGTTTGGTTTGTTTTGAGGAATTTTAAGGACCGTTATTTATGAAATGGTCTATGATGAACTTTGGGTAGTACCATGGAACTTTGATGATTTAAAAGTAGTTTCCATTCCTATGGTATTCTTTCTTTTTGAAGAGTTGTTTTACCTTAACCTTTCTGTTTTTGGGATAATGTTTAAAGATAGAAGAAATAGATAGTTAATCTTTTGTGGATTATATGATTCTCTATAAGATGATTCTTGTGTTTTGATGAGACCAAGTAGTTTTGAATGCTCATCGTTTGGGAGAAAAGATTAGATTTGGTAGAAACTTATTAAAAGGTGAAACTATACTTGAAGGTAGGTATATTTTCTTATGTTTTTGTTCTATGTAGTAAATGAATTCCTCAAAATTATTAAAAGAAACGTAAAACAAAAATGTTGCTGGTTTACGTCTCCTACTAGGTAATCAAAGCCCCTTTACACACAACATAAGTTTGGGATTTTCTCGTGGTCAACGTTCTCCTAATCATGTTTTCTATCACTCTCCCTCAGAACATGACCCTTTGTTTTCTCCTCCATGTCCATGTTTTCCTACATGGAATCCTAGTGTGGGCTAACTCGGGTGACCTTCGTACTTCCCTTTCATTCTTTTAAAGTAATAGTTTTACTGACTCCTTTTCCGATGTGGGACTTTCAATGAAATTTCAAACCTAATTTAAAAAAAAAATTGCGAGGACGCAATTTCTTAAGGGGGGAAGATTGTAACAACCCAAAATTTTGAATAAAGATTGTTTCCTAATTTTGTGTGTAATTTTATTTTATTTTATTACTCAACAAAAATGTTTTATTTGATAAACATGATTATAATTAAAATGAGACCTTTGGGTTTTGACTGTTATATGACCATTGTTCAATATGACCACTAGAAACTAAATGTTTCGATTATTGTCTCTAAATACAAGTAATCTTGGTTAATTATTATAGAAAGAAGATTCGATGGCCTCACCTAGTAGTCTTGGACCGATCGAAGCCCATCTAACAGAGATTGGGAAGGAGGTAGCACCATTGGCCTTTGCTCTGGACCAAACCCAAGCCGAACTTCATCATGTGAAGCTAGAACGGAATCGCCTTCGCGAGAAGTTCAAACTGATAGAAATTACTACTCGGGCAATGTTGACCGAGCCGCCCCAAGATTCTATCACCCTAGCACACCTTACTCTTAGGTCCTATGCTGGTATTATAAGGGGCTATGTAACGAGACCGTAACTACCTTGTGTAATCCTTGTTTTAAATAAAAATTTGGATTTCTTTTTATGATGAAGTTTATGAATTTTCAAATGACTGGATAAAAATTGTATGCATATTTTTGATGAATTTTACAAAAAGGATATTTTAAAAATGGTTGTGTAAACCTTAAATAATTAAAAATGTGTAATGATTTTCGCAAAATGGTCTTCTACAATTATGTTCAGTACGAAATTTAGAGTCTAATAAGATCAACTTAATTTTTGATGAATAGTAAATTATGAATAGTGATTTTATGATTAGGATTAGTAATGTGTCCAAATGGATTAGTAATCTCACATAAAGAAAGTATTAATATAAACTAGGCACCTTGATTAAGTAATGTGATTCAATAAAATGGTTAGATAATGGTTTCATAAATTATTATTCAAGTATTAGTTTTTTCGGGTGAATAGTGTTTTTTAATTAAAAATTTAATTAAAAATATTTAGATAATTATTTTTATAAAACGGATTTCATTTTTGAACTCAGAGCATCGATATTATGTTATGGTAATTTTTGGGGTTTTTTCTGGAAAAAATGAATTTTCGATGAATAGTGTTTTTATTTAAAAATTAAATTAAAAATATTTAGAAAATTATTTTTATAAAATAGATTTCATTTTTGAAATCAGAGCATTGATATTTGGTTAAGGTGAAATTTTGGGGTTATTCTGAGAAAGTTGAATTTTCGGTGAATAGTGAAAGTATAGTTTTTAAGTTACGGGTGTTTAATGACATCATTAAATGATGTATTAAGTATATATTCAATATGTTCGAATTATGAATAGTAAGATAATGTGTGAGGTGGCCCAAGTGGCCAATACCATGGGCAAATACCATGGGCAAGCCCATGGTTTTTCCAAATCCACTAGTGAGGTGTCCCTTGGCCATTAATGCCTTGTCCCCTCACTTTCCCTATAAATACCAAGACCTCCTCTCATCAATTCGACTTCCCACTCCTCCCCAACGAAGTTCTGGTCTCATTACCTCCCAAGGAGTCCTCCCAAGGTGTCCCCAAGCCCTCAAGGTCCCAACCTTTGAGGTTCAAGAGTTACATTTTAAGGTAAGGGATCCGACCTCTCTCTTTCTTTTCAAGTAATCTCTTTTATGTCATTTCTTTTATACTCCATGTTCTTATGTGGGAGGATGTTATTTTGTATTCATACTACTGCCTATTTCATGTTCATATGATGAGAGACCCCCCTTGCTCTCATCAATTCGTTTTATTAATGTTTAAGTGGCGCCGTTAGGCTGCCGAATTTTTAAGGGATTCTTTCACCTTCCTCGTTTTCAAGTTCTATTTTCATTCAAGTCTTTAATGTTCCTTTTTATTATGTTGGGGTATGATCTCTAAATTTATCATACTGATATTTTATGTTCATATGATGAGAGACCCCATTTGATCGCTTCAATTCAGTATTTTGAAGTTTTACGTGGCGCCGTTAGGCTGCCGAATTTTTAAGTGGTTCTTCACCCTTCTCGTTTTGAAGTTCTACTTTCATGTCAATTATTTCAAGTTCCTTTTTGTTATATTGGGGTATGATCTCTATATATATCATACTGGACTCTTATGTTCATATGATGAGAGGCCCCATTTGATCTCTTCAATTCAGTATTTTGATGTTTTAAGTGGCGCCGTTAGGCTGCCGAATTTTTAAGTGGTTCTTCACCCTTCTCGTTTTGAAGTTCTACTTTCATGTCAATTCTTTCAAGTTCCTTTTTGTTATGTTGGGGAATTATCTATATATCTATCATACTGATCTCTTATGATCATATTATGAGGGACCCTATTTGATCTTGTCAAATCATTTTCTTTTGAAGTGAAGTGACGCCGTAAGGCTGCCGAATTTTCATAAGAGAAATCTAATTTTGTTTCCTTCCATGTTTTTCATTTCAAATGGTATGTCCCTAAAATTTTATTACCATGTCCATATGTCCTTCTTATTCTTTCACCCTACTGTTTTATGGATCATTTATGAAAGGGTGACCCATGTCCACTCTCATTTCAATGTTTTCTAAAACCCCGAAACTTAGCCGTTATGCTGCAGATTTTTTCCCTCAAAATGCCTCTCTCTTTTCTCAAAAATTATTTTATGTTATAAAGTGAATACTCAAAGCTCTTATTTCTACAAGGTTATTCACATATATATCAAAATTTTCCATTTTAAATTCTGGGATTTACATACATGAGACCCGCTTTCCCTTTCTGTGGGTTTAAAGTGACGTAAAGATCATGTCTTTAAAGCAGTTTTTAAAACGTTATGATTATGAAATGAAACCCATTTATTTTATGCTATGTGGGTTATTTATGAAATGTTTGATGATGATATATGTGGCTCACATGATAATAAAGGCAAATTTAAGGGTGCGCCATGATAGCGCTCCAATGCATTGGGTAATGATGTAACCACTAGAGATTACAATTTTCACGATACCTTGGTGAATAACCTTGGTAATTTTCAAATGACACCTTGGGGATGGACCTTGGTGATATGTTCATGATTGTCTATGTTAAATGATGTAGCCACATCTTCAAGTTATGAAAAATGTTGTTTTTATTATGATATGCCTCATGATTTCATTTTCATGCCTTAAAGTTCTTTTCATGACTTTATTGATGTATCTCAAGTTAATATGTAAAATGTTTCTCTTGTTTCCCTTACTGGGCCTTCTGCTCACCCTTTCCTTTGATGTATGTCCCCAGGTTATGAGATGCAGTAATGAACCTATGATTAACATAAGGAGAAGCCTTTCAAGTGTTTAAGAAGAATGTTTTTTTTGTTTATTGTTTTAATTTCCTGGTTTCCAAGACACTAAACCTTAAAGATCCTCGGTTTTGTAAAATGTAATGAAAGTTTATGTGATAAAAAGGTGGGATGCTATAATAAGTGAACCATATATGATATAATAAAAATTAATATGATTCTTTAATAATTAAATGACATTATTTAAATCATTATACAGGAGTTTCAGATACGTACGAAGCATATCAGACCTAAGGTAAGGGATAATTTTGCAATCTGATTTTTATCTGAGATTGCTTATACGTAAGTATTTACTGGGGTTATATTTTTCATAAATTCCCATAAAAGGTTTTTCATAAAGTGTTTATTATTATTCCATGTATGTTTAATGTCATATTTACCTCTCTTTTACTTTTAATTTTTTTTATGGAAGGAATCATTTTTTTGTTTACCATATGGAGAACTTTTTTACTTTTCCGTTAAAAGTACGAGGAGAATGTTTTTTTAACTTATACGGCATGAACGGATTTTTACGGTTCCATAAAAACTTATTTTCATGAAGCTTAATCTAAAATATTTTATGACTATTTTCAACAAAATCCATTTCTTTTAAAATTTCGTGGCATTTTTTAAAAAGAAAATGATTTTGTAGAAGAAAGGATATTTTCCTCAAGAATTCATTTCAAGTGTTTTATCAAAACCATTTTCCATATAAGTTGGAATTAATTCATATGTGTATGTTTCAAGTATAATATATCTATGATTTACATGGATTCACATTTATTATGATGAAATGATATCCATTTTTTTATATATGGATTATGTTATGATGGGATGATGTTTATGAAACCCATTTTATTCTTTGGGTAATGATTAATGATTTATGTTCATGTTGTGGCACACGTAAGAATGATTTCATTTTGAGATTGGTGGGAACTATATCTCCTTCCAATGAATTGGGTAAAGATTTATATCTCTTGAGATAGACATGGTTGGAACTGTAAGTTAATCCGGTTCAGTGATATAGGACTGGAACGAGGAGTGAACTCGATTCTGAAAGGGACTTTTTCCACTAAGATGGTCTTGGAAGCAATGTCTTGGATACTATGGAAATCATATTAAGTTCATAATGTTTTTCCACAATTACATGTTTTATTCCCATGCTATGTTTTCATGATTGATGATCCATTATGATCTATGACCTACGTACTGCAATGTTTCAAGTCATTGCTCAAGATTTTTATGTTTCAATATTATGTTCGTGTTTTGATGTTCAAATGTATATGGTTTCTTATTTTCTCCATTCTTACCATTACGAGGCAATTGAGGTCACCCTTTATATGTTTTCTTTTCCCCAGGATATAAACAATGGTTTTAGGTAAGAAAAAAACGGGGAAAATCTTTATGGGAGATATTGAAGATCTTTCACCATGATTAGAAGATTATGTTCCGAGTTTCCAAAGACACTAAACTATTACGGTCCCTGTGTGTATATTTTTTGGTTATGTATTAAGTATTCCACAAAATTAATGTAATGTCCATGTACGTCAGGCTATGGGTCTCTACAGTTGGTATCAATGGAAATGGAGGTAGGAATGAATCTGATCCTTGGGAACTCTCACATGTGTGTGTTGGACAAAGCATGGCTCTCCACCCAAGGGCTTCGTGAAGAAATGGAAGCCTCTGGGGATAGTGGGGTGTCCCACCCAGGGGGTGTAGCCGCTGATAGAGTCCCCTGATAGGTATCAATTATAATCCATTGGAAGTAATTCTAGACCAATACAATCATGTCCTAAAACAATTCTCTTCTTGACATCATCACACTATATGAGAGTTATACAACTCTTCCAATAGAGATTCTCATATAGTTCCATTTAAATGGAAATGTTGATATGATTGTTGTATTAGATCATTACCAATAAAATATTTTGATTTTATCCTAATCTATAATACTTATATTTAGATCATATACTATATTTTATAGTTTGAATGGCCCTATTAGATATATGATCTATTTAAGGATGATATGCACTGATAAAATCAATCCAATTTTCATTTTTTATTAAATAATTGTCTAAAACTTTCATGTAATGCTCATATCTCAATCAAATTCTATCAAATTTGGTACACAATATTAAATAATTCTCTAAAAATTTCATGTAATGCTCATATCTCAATAAAATTCTAACAAATGTGGTACACAATATTAACATACCACTTACTTTATGTATATTTATACAAGTTGTAAAAGTGAGAAATCTTCTCGAATAGAAAATAAGTTTCTATCATTCATATGTTGGTAAACAATAACCCAAATGGAATTATAGATTTTATAGGTATTTTGAAGTCCTGTTATAAAATTAATGGTGATTTTATCCCTTTTCCATAGGGTTATGGATAATAGATGCATCATATAAATTAGAAAAATGTTGTTCAAAAGAAACTTACATGGTGAATAATAATAGAGATGTATATTTAACAATATCCCACATCATTTTCTCCATCTAGAAGTGATATGTGAGTTCCCTATACTCATTATACTTCTTGGATTTATATAGGAGGGATATTTATATGAATAAAAAATTAATTATTTGACTTATCACTCTATCATGATTTTCTATGAGACAAAACACCGTTTCATTTTTGTTTCATTTGAATGATTTTCAGACATCTCATTTTGAATTTAGGCTATGAATTTAGTATTTCCAATGGAATTCATAATGTAAAATGAAAGAGTTGTTTATGTTCTTTTTGAAATATTATACTTGTATTAGATTTTATTTTAATAACATATATAGAAGATAGAATAATATTTGTTGGATGTTGAATGAATTGGAAGTGAAATTACTTGTATGAGGAACTCGCAGGAAGCACTAGCTAGTCGGTAGTATGGATTGAATGCCCTTATCCCCACATAGGTCCAAGTTCTATCTATTATATGTGAACTACATTAATTGTTTAATATTTCCAATATAATTAGCTTCCAGGTACGATTTCAGCTACACAATGAAAGCTACTAGGTATCTGATGATTTACAGAAAGGCTATCTTAGGCAATATTTATAATGGTGAAAAACGATTCTACTCAACTCTTTACCTCATCTCAACGTAGATAATTATATAATATTCCTCTTCCTCTTAGTACATGTGAAAAATATAAAAATATGTCTTTTAATCCACATGTGATCATAAGAAAACTCTTCACACAAATGAATACAAAGAATCAGTAGATTTATCTAATCCCTCCCTTCAAAGAGGTGGACATATTTTCCAAAAAAATGAAGGATATGAACTTTATCTCTATATCTATATCTCTCAATTATATTCATCCTTCAATATAGATTTTAGATGATAATATTTATGTATTTATACCAACATAATCATCTCTGCTCATCCCGACTTTTATATTTGGTTATTATGATTATAATAAAATCATTGATGGTTTGGATTTAGTTTCTGTTAAAGCTATAGGAATTTTGGTTCTTGGATATTTGTTAAAACCACGATAATTGGTTCTCTATTTTTTGGTAAAACAAATGGAATTTCTTAATAAATCCCATCTTTTTAATTGAGGTTAGAGATATGGGGGAACCTTCGGTGTTGTTTTTGAACACTTTTCCAAATTTTGTTATTAATGTTATTTATATTATCCTATTACGTTAATCTATTTTGATTCACATATTTTCTAAAAATATTATATGATCATTTCAATAATTAATTAACTTTTATATCAGAATTTTTATATATATCAAATTTATCAATTATCGTGTATTCAATTTAATCAATTTAATCGATTTATCTTTTAAAAAAACCTATTATTTTCATTTATCACTTTATTTTACAAAATAAAACTCACCAACGCATTAATTTCTTCATAGACCGTAAATTTGAATTAGAGAGGACCATTCTATTTCTTTTATAATATTTTTTTATTAAAAATTTATTTCCACCAAAAAAATATTTATTCTCAAAATTTTGTTTCTAAAATCCTAATCAGTTTTATTTTACATGTTTATAATGTAATATAACTCATATACTCATTCACTATTCTTTTATAATTTAAATTATTCATATTGGAAAAATCACATGTCAATTTAACTTATAATCATAGGATACAGTATTTATAAAATACTTTATCATTATTGAAGGAAAATAAATAAAATATAATTTAAATTGAATCCTCAAGTTACTTCATCTATTTTAATAAATGGTATAGTTATTAATTATTGAATTGTTGTTTAGATAAAAATTAATTAAATATAATATATATTTGAAACCCACCCATTAAATTTTTAAACAACTAGAAATATAACACAAATGTATGAATAATGTAAAATATACAATATTTTATACGTATCGTCATGATTTTGAATGATTTATATGATTCACAACGAATCGATCAAAATAAACATTAAGAGGTTTACATACATTTTTAGTGGCATAATATCTGTTGGTGGTGATTTAACTAAAGAAACACTCGTGAATAAAACACTATGGGTTTTACCTAGATCCTAGTGTCCAAAATTCATGCCCATCAAATAATCTAAATAAATAAAAAAACATGATAGATGAAGAGATCATTGAAATTTTCATGGATTATCATATTACAATGAAACACCATGTATTAAAGTTAGTATTTGAAATTGTGAAAAAATAAGAACATATATTAATGGAAAATTGAAGATGATGTTTCATTAGAAAGTGACACTATTGATGTTGGATAATTATATAGACTAGTAAAAAATGATAAATAACATTTGAAAAATAATGAATCACATTGGTGTAACAAAAATATTGATCAAATTAAATTTCCAATTAACACATGATAAAAAAGTATAAAAATGGTTCATATAATATAAAAATACCACATCAACAAAAATAAAATAAAATATGAGAAAAAGGTAATAAATTACTATATTCACAACATGGTGTGATGTTGATGAATTCATGTACTCTAACTCTTTCATATAAGTTTAGGTAAGTTCCAATTTAATTTATTTCCTTGCACCTCATCTTCTTTATTTTCCATTTCTTCAAGCCGGCTAATATATTAATACTTAATACAAACTCATCATCCACTCAAAAATGTTATTCATTGCAAAATTTTAAATTAGGATATTAAAAATAAGAATAAAATCTTTCTTGATTGGAAAAATAATTTTTTAAATGAAAAAGATTTTATTTTAAAAGAATAAAATATTCTTTGATTTTAAAATTAAACAGTTATCCTGATTTTGTAGTTTTCAAATATAAATTCAATAATATCAAAAATTCTATTTAAAAAATGACCTATGGTGATCAAAATATTAACACGACACATGGTTCTAAATGTGTTAAAAGAAATAATCTTTTTTTGTTTTCTAAAAAACATTGATCTTTTAAAAAATAATAATTTTTCAAAAGGTGTTTATCAAAATAAGTTTTCCAATTATTTCTAAAAATCTGGAAATCATATATATATGAATGTGATTGAAAAATAACTACATATGGAAGACCAAAGTGTACCATTCATTATACTGATATTTTTAAAAAATTATACATTTTTTGGTTCCTAAATCCTTATAAACTAATCGTAGTGGAACCAAAATTATTTCAATATCTCATAGTTCATTAATTATCACTTTTAAATCCATTAGGTACCAAAAGTAACTACTTATTTATGTTTTTCTATGATTTATCCTATCTTCCTTATTTATCTATTTTATATTGCGTTATAAATACAAATGGATTTTCGCGAATTTAATTTATTTATAAACTGTTCCCATCTAGAGATCAATTGGTTATATCTATAATTGAAGGGTATTATATCTCATTACATTATGAATTTTTTTGACATTATCCTTTATCTATAAAGGAATTTTTTTTATCTCTTAATAAAAATTTCTCTATTGATCCATACTTATTGATATGTCATCTCTCTCCCCTTAATTTCATTAATAACATAGGTAATTTAATCTTCTTATATTTCAACTGTTTAGTTTTTTAATATATGATAATATTTTGAAATAAATTTATTGGGTATAATAAGAAATAATATGAATTTCAAAATTTGATATTGTTCTTATTTCATTGGAGATTTTTATTTATCCCTGTGAATATGTATGATCTTTAATCTTTTGGGAGTGTTGAATATATTTATGTTTCTATATTTTGTAAAGTTTAACTATCTTGAAATTATAAAATATTAAATTACAAATCTCTATCATTTTCTTAATCTTTATTTATGATTATTTTATCTTTTTTTGTTAACGATTATTTATTAAAAATGAGATATAACTCAATCATAGTGTTTTCATGATCACAAATATTATATTAATATTCTTATTTTCCTATTTGTGATATTTTTAGACACCACATTTTTATTTTAAGACACATCATTAATTGTTCATATGGATTTTATAATGTCAATTTGGAGAGGCTATAAAAATATAACAAGGTCATCTTGGAAACAAAACTTGATCACCCAAAAAAACTATTCTCAAGTAAATATACTAAATTAATTGGTTTCTCCAAACACTCCCCAAAAAGATCCTCCATTAATTTCATATTCTAAATGGATTTAACTGATTTCTATATATCTATAACACTTTCAATTGTATCCATCCTTAAAGAGATATAGAAGCCATAAATTTTAGTTGATTTCATTTAATAAAAGCATCAATTCTCTTATCACCTTCTATATTTGGATCATGGGATTATTTTAAAACCAATGAATATTTTGTTCATGGGTTTCTATTTATTCTAATTGAATATTGGTTATTAGGTTTTCATTAAAAAAGGAAATTTTTCTTGGTTTATTTAAAAACCAAGGGAGGTTCTTTATATGAAATATCTATCTAATTAAGTTTGGAGAAATTGGGGCACCTTGTGTATTAGTTACGAACTCATTATAAAACCATGTTCACAACATTGTTTATTTTATAAAATTTCACAATTTAATATCAATACAAATAAACAAATAAATTTTTTATTATCATTACCCTAAGTATTATACTTTTATTTTATCTATTTAATATGTATCAAATTTATAGATTATTTTTAAATATAAATTTTTTCATTAATCAAATATTCTTTCAAAAAATATTTTTTTAAAACATACCTATTATTTAATAACTTTAATTTATATAAGGTTATTCAACTCCCCTCACATTCCTCTCTGACCGAATAAAATCCTTCTCTAATTCTGTTATATAAGGGAAGCATATTCATTTACTAAAATTTGTAATTATATCTTAGAAATTGTATAAATGGGAAATATTTTTCAAATTTTTTTATATCTATATAGGATCCTTTTTCACCTCCCTGACTATTATATGAATGTATTGTTGAGAAATAATTTTTGAAGGTTGTGTTTTCCCCTTCTCTTATAATTTCAATTTCTATCCATCGAAAATATATTAGTATTTGGTCTCTTTCAATCCTCATCAAAGATATGTTAGCATGGTCCTTTTTTCCATAGATTATCAAAAACACTATTTTCATTCCTATGTTATAAATTTATTGATAAATAATAATCCTTGATCCAATCTAGCCATCTCATTTAAAACATGTTCAAATTCATTTATATGAATATATAAATTAATATCTTTTATTTGGTATATATAGAGAACTATCTTCCTTATAAATTATTAATACCAGTAATTAAATCTAAAATTACCGTTCCTAGATCCAAATCATTTGAATTGTCAATTTAAACATTAACCATTAATTAACATTAGGCATAAGATACCACCGTGTAATTTTTCAATAGGAAACTCTGTTAGAACTTATTTAACACATCAATTTATATAAAAAACCATCATACACAATATCATAATATGATTACATGTGTAGTAAATAATATCATATTAAATTTTATAAATTTGCCTCTGCGTGATTCTATCAAGACATTCTTGACACACAATCGAGTGAACATGGATAGTGGATTAGACATTCATTTAAACTTTCTCACAACAAATTGATAGAATTTATCGAATCCATGAGTATAAAGAATCAAAATAATTAGAGTTGTTCATAGAAATTATTCAATAAAATTTATTTTTGAAGATCTAAAATTATTCACTTTCGTATGATTTCATTACCCAATAATTATAGTTTTTGTATCAAGAATTCACACATGATAAATTTTCTAGATGTCTTATCAATTATTTGGATATTTAGTGGAATCCTATAGTACACATCATATTCACCCTTAACTAATTTAATATATAATAATATAATCTATAAATACTATGAAAACTTTATCAATGTGATATCTAAATACACTATTAATCAATTCTGCGAATATAGCCTTGGAATTTGATAGGTTGAAAGAAATCATAATTAATTAATAGTGTTTATAAGTTTTATGGAAGTGTTATTTTATATATCTTCCAATATCACCCATAAATTATGATATATGAAACAAAGTTCCACCCTTGAGAAGTATCACTACCCATAATTTTATTCTAACATGTTATTAATATATGGTAGAGGGTATTTTTTCACCATCAAGATCTTATTAAGATCCTGATAATAGAAAAAAGTATGTATTTCTACATACATATAAAAAATATTAACTGTATTAACATTGAGAACGAACATATGATTATAAAACATTTATAAAAATATTATATTTTTATTCATCAATTCATCAAATTCTATAGAATCCATTTTATAAGTAAACATTTATATATGACTAACACCATGTGTTAGTTGAAGAGACAACCACATGACCTTGGGTAATTACATGAAACACTTTAAAAAACAAAATAACATATATATATACACACACAATTAATATATCTTAAATATTTATCATAACCTTAAAAATTACAAACAAATACATGAAATTATTGTGTATTAATAACAATAGAAGCGAACTATTTACCATCAGGAGTTAAACATGATCCTTAAATCAATATTTGATTATAAGATATTTTTTCATATAAAGTATAATTTTTTTATACCAATAATTGATATGATATCTATGTAGATAGATCAAATTCATTCCTAATATCACATAAACTTATAAAAAATGGGGAATAAATACATTATAAAAATTGTCAATCCAGAATTTTTAAAAGGAAATTTATAAAAAACCCACATGGGTTGACCTAACATGTCACCGTATGATGATCTCCACAAAGACTAATGTGTGTAAATCCAACATTCATATGCTTTTGACTCGTGTAAAGGGTCTAAATAAAGACCACGAGGATGTTTTTACAATCATATTAAAATGATATTATAGACAAAAAATATTCAATTCATACAAAATAGTAGACATTATATCCTGATATATAAATAAAATAGAATAAATATATAATAAATAGAATTTTTTATATTGAATCATGGGTATTATAGTAACCATGAACTGATTAGTCACATGGCATAACACATATAAAGAACAAATAACATAAATAAAAAATATTTTATGGATTTAATTCCATCCCCATTCTATACCTCATTCCTGGTCTCTAACATCTATTAATCTGTTCAATCCTAATTTTGATAAATCATCTTACCAATCCCACTAGATCGTGAAATACTAGTCCATTTCACAATCCATTATGTAACTTATTATTAAACTAAAATTGGACATAAATGTTTATACATGAACCAATTGTCATACACATTGAATGAGAAATAAATTCATAGTAGGACACCCCCAATAATCTACCTATATTTTTTCATTATGAAGAAGTGAATTAACATTTGATATAACAGTCCAAAAATATTAATAATAACTGGAATAAGTAATATAAATAATAAAAAAGAAACAATCCTTTAGTTCTAAGGTTTCACCGGAGAAAATTTCTCCCAACATCTTCCAGATCTAGAAGAAATTGGGCCTATGGATCATGAATCAATAAAACACCTAACACATTTTTCAGATCCTATGGGAGGAGTACAATGGTTATAATATATAAAGATATTAAATTCAATACCTAGGATATCTCCCTAGGTGTCCAATAGGACAACATTAATTGCTAATGGGTTCTACGACTTCAATTGACCAATATGAATTGGTGAAAAGAACTCTATGTTGAGACTAAAGAACCTATCAATGACTCTGTTGTTCTTTAGAACTGTATGAGATGTATAATACATACCAAGTGATAAATTTATACTATGGGACAAAATAAATATAGTTTACTCCAAATTTAGGACCATTGTCACATATACATGAATATTATCTAAAATACTGGGCTACACTCATCTAGATCATTCTTTAACTCCCTAGACCCTCCTAATAATAACCAATAGTATAATTATTTTTTAAATAAATAAGGAAAATGGATCATTCAATCACATAAAAACATTTATTATCAAAAAAATCACCCAATAAAAATACCATATATTTTTTAATTCTTTAGGGAAAACAAGACATCTAAAGCAGTCAACTTTCATCAATATTGATGAATCCATAGAAATGACCTTCTCAAGGTTAATACATTTTAATGGATCTTCCATGGGTCCTGCATAACATGAGGGCCCATCAATTTCCCCTTGATCAATATACAAATAGGACACCCTATAGGACTCCTCTATCATAACTCAAAAATCTAGAAAATACTATTACAAGAATCCTCATCCAACCACTCTACTACATAAAACATGCCCTCAAAATTATCACACCCATATGGCCATATTAAACCATCACCACACAAACAAAGAAAACATAAAAGGCCCTAATACCCCTTTTAACCTCTACTCAGTAGATTAATTCTATGAAAAACACCCCATAGTTTTATACATATATAAAGGATCCAACCAAACTAAAACTCAATCAATCGGTCTAAGATATCAATTACTCAAACCACAAGAAAATAATCATTGAAAACTGTGAACCAAAAAAATAACCCCACTCGATATATAGATTCATTGACTATCCAAATAAAAAATTTAACCCCCTTGTAATTTCTAATCCAAATCAACTATAAAACTCACAACCCAAACATGGGTCTCACATCACTCATTCCTGTTAACAACACTCAACCAAATCCACTAGTGAAATCAACCATCATGCCTCATCTAACCAAAAATAATTTGACTATATGAAATCTCCATCATTATTTCATCATCGTCATTTCTTGTATAGAACATTACTTGGGATTGACCACTCAAAAGTATAATTTTTGATTGAGTGTGAGAAAAAGGTTCACACCCACCAAGGGTGACTTAGAATGTGTGTAATTCCAAGATCCCTCTCTTATTAACATAGTATTTTAGAACACACAACATGTGTCTTTGATTTTCACATAGTAAAATTGGGTTTTCTAGAAACACCATTTATAATCCTCTTGAAACACTTATTATCCCCAAAAAACCCACAACATCCTACAAGGGGCTCTCAGATGGAATACCAAATTATTAAAAACTAGAAAAAATAAACCAAAATTAAAAAATAGTGAAAAATTAAATCACATCCTTCCTGGTGGTGAAATAATGATGCTACATAACTAGAATTGCACTCAACTAATATCTTGGGAACCTATCTCACAAAAAAAATTAATGATGATTTAAAAAAAATTATTTAATTGTCAAATAAAATTATAATGAAAAATATTCCTAAAATATTCAATGTAATGTCACTCGATTGAAACTACTATTGGAAGAATTTTATTATCCACTCAATACCTCCTCTTAAAAATCCTTAAAAAATCCCAATAATTTTGGTGTAATTCTATGATTCTCAGGTGTAGTCACATCCAATCCTTATGCTAAACCACACTGAAAATCACAGGGAGGTGATGAGGGGGATGAATCAATAAATTGGATAAATCACATGAGACCAAAATTATATCACACCTAATATCACCCTGAGGCATGGGATATTCATTGGAGAATAAATGAGGTTATTGGTGAATGAATGGCCTCTCTGTGTGAGACCCTATGGCCTAAAACATGTTGTAGTCAAATAGAAAATTTTCAATTTGACCATAGTTTAAAAAATTATCCAGGAAATTATATATGGTTTTCCTCTTTGGCCATCGGGAAATCCCATTATTGTGACATGGAATAATGTTCAATGGCATAACTCTCTTAAGGTATATACATAAATTCCATCCCCTGTATATAAACCATATAGATATTTTTTGTTGGCCTGCCCCACCAGACTTAGATTTGGTGTAACCTTTATATTTCATCACAGCTAGATGATTAGAATGAAATAGAGACCTACACCCCCTTTAAAATTCAACATTATGGATAGTAGGATATGACATGGTCCTCCAATACCATTTTAGGTCCACATTATAGTGTATCCCCTACGCTCTGGCATAATTGATCCCCATGAAATTGAGACTACCCTACAACCTCACTACACCCACAACAGTTTGGTGGTCTGGTATACATCATTGTATCTTTTCCTCACCCCCACAAACTTATTTGTAGAACCCCTATAATTTATCCTCTCAGGGAGACCACAAGGTCTTCTCTAAAATGGACATGATGTCACAACCCCAAGGCTGGGATGTGGGGGATACTTACTGCTAAAAAAACCCATGGGGGTATACCCATCCATTCTCAAAAGAACACTCGATCTCCAAAACAACTATATATACATCATTCCAAATCCAAATACACCAGTTAAAGAAAACCCAATCATCCAGAAACTCAATCCATGCCCCAATTATCTATTTTACCCTTACACAATATCAAATATTTAGATTTTCCCTTGTTTTCTCAACCTATAACAACACATGTCATTATAATCTCACATGTAAAATGTTTCTCTCCCCTAAGAATCCTCCTTTTCCAATAATCCATCACAATCCCACACTAAGCACTGATGAATCTATGATATGAATCACTCTCAGATAATATCCTACAACTCTTGAGTATACTATAAAAACCCAAACTCCATCACACTCTGAAATCCTAATCATGAATTTGGTTCTTCCACAAAACAAACCACATCCATCTTCTAATCGTGAACTAGCATGTATTATCACCAAAACATCCCCCGATATGTTTAAAAAATCCAAAACTCCAAAACCATGATATTCATTCTTCCAGAATTGATAATAGGATCCCCACTATAAGAGTTTCCTTATCCTTAATTGAAAAAAAAACATAAAGATCCATGTAACACATTATGTATATAAACTAAATGTAATGGCTAGACTTGGTTGACTCTCTCATACACGAGCACCATCATGATACTACAAACCACAATCCTTTACCATCACCCAAAGAATAATATCTTATTTTCTTAAAGATTAATATAAAATAAATATCACATCCTTAAATGGCCAATGGTTTTCCACCTTCCGTATGGATTCCAACATACCATAACTTGATCATCGAATTCAAAAGGTCCACCACAGTTACACTGCTCATCTTCCCCAAACAACAAAATAGATCTTAATGGGCCAACACATATTATATTACACCAGTCCAAACACTAACTTAAAATGTACATAACTAATGTGAACATTATTTAATCCTTCAAATATTTACAAATAAAATCCATTCATAACACCAATGTCCCCCTTTAAGAGGAAAGATTCTCTAAGAATATCAAATAAGCTCTCCAATTCAAACCTACTAAGTCTCAACTGAACGTAGTGGTTGATGAACCCCCCACAACCAATCACACAAATGGACTCAATCTCATTTGAGTAAAATATCAATAAACCAAGGTTATCACAAATTAAACATAGACTATACTCTACTTGCATTTCAATTTCAGATAGATTTAGAATCCTTTTGACTCTTATTAAAAAATTCATCTCACACATTCCAAGGCTTACTACAAGACTAATAACTACAAGGGTTTCATTCCTAATACCCCCAAAAAAGACCACATGATCTCTCCATTCCACTACAAGAGTATAAAAAACAATACAAG
The DNA here is from genome assembly GCA_963277665.1 of Viscum album. Classification (NCBI taxonomy): domain Eukaryota; kingdom Viridiplantae; phylum Streptophyta; class Magnoliopsida; order Santalales; family Viscaceae; genus Viscum; species Viscum album. The sequence continues at coordinate 1,376,928,031 of OY728132.1, read as the reverse complement.
AAAACATGGATAGGAATCGAACCCAACATATCCTCATAACCAAACCTCAATAGAAATATCCTTCATTGTCCCCACCTTTAATAACTATGTTATCATCATTTCCTCAAATAAAAACATCTTATTTAAACGATTACCATATTACAACACAATCCTAATTCAAACACCTCTTGAAAATCATAGACATCATCAAACCATCACTGTGTATCCAGAACCTACACTAAACCACTTTGGTCTCCATGCACTTATCACGGAATAGAAAAATTTCAATCATTAGAGATAAAATTATTATAATATCCAAATGTATTTTCATCAGAAGAAAATATAGGTGATTTGATTGAGTAAAATTATAGATAGAGTATATATGATACAACACTATATATGTTATTTATGACATTTTAATTACAAACCCATCACCGGTGACACAAATCAGACACAAATATGTACATTTCATGTGATTCCTACATGACAAATATTATTCAGGTACATTGATATAACTGCAAAAAGATTAGATCTCAAACCATAAATATAAAATAAAATACTCATGTTTGATAGAAAATTAAAAATCATATAATCATAAATGTGGAAACAAAGATCTATAATGTCATCACCATGGTGACTAGGATATCCCACCATAATGGTGATAACAATGAACTAGTCTGGGGTCTATCAAAAGATCTGAAACATTCCTAGAGCACCATTATACTATATACTAAATAATAAAAAATATAAAGAGATGAATCTAATAACATTTTGTGATGAAAACCCTTGGTCGACTAGACACGTCACCCTATCTAGATTTCCACATATCCTTAAGCAAACCTCCCTATATGTTATGGGTTTTAACTAGTAGTGGGTGTATAAGTAGATACCATGTATAGATTATATCATCATATCATAGTGTAATAAAAAATGAAAAAAATAATCCTAAACATACCTAAACATCCTGAATCATCAAATTAATAAAATAAAATCATTCTATATAAAATCGAATGTTCCATAAAAACTCAAGGTCATTCCTCTTAAACACAAAAATATGACAAATTATGTCAAAAAAATATAAAAAATAAAAATATATAAAAGGATGCACTACTATCCATAAAATGAACCTCAAACCTGACCATGAATATCTATTAAATCTATCCTACTCGATCCTCAATCTTCATCCTGGTGGTCTTGCTCGACCATGAATCATCGAGACCCTACATCCGCCTCCAATGGCCTGAAGGCCGTCATTTTTTATTGATTTCTGGTAATCCACCCTCCAAGGGGAGAGGTGGAACCCTTAAAAGGACCTTAGGGGTAATTATTACATGGCCCATATCCCTTAGAGGAATTCATTTCCCATTGGTTTCAAACATTACATAAAACCCAGACTAACTACGTGGAAGTGATCCTCCCCAGCATCTTCATCGTGAAATCATCTCTCCACCTTCGTAAGGCTATTCGGCTTGGCTTTCCCATGCATGCACAGCTTGTCCAAATGGAAAGTGACATACCCTTTCATTCGTTTAATCCATTTAGCTTCTACTATGGTGAATTCTCTTTACTTATCCTCCTTCTGAATCTTGTTCCTTATAGGTTGTATAGTTTGCATCTGCACTAAAGTGGCCTGAAGACCTTAAGGTGGAACAAAGGCCTTGAAGTAGCCCGAAGGCCATGTTAACCCAAAGGAATGGGTGGCCTGATAGCCTTAAAAAAACTCAGGGAAAAAATCAGTGGCCCGAAGGCATGGACGAGGGAATAGCCCCGACTGTTACAGTGCCAAATAGTACCCACAACATTTCCCACTATAATACTACTACATTTCTTGCTACATTTTTTCTACAGTTCCCACTATAGTACTGCTACTGTACCTAGAAATTATGCCTCCACCTAGATTTGATAACGGGTCACCTAGATGCACTTAAGGAGTCCTTACCATCTAGGTTGAGGCTCATGTGCATCGAGACTCTACACAATCCTATATGAAACCCATTAACAACATTAAATTGTGCATAAGGGTCTACACATACACCAAAGTTCTCAAGAACTAACATTTTTTCAATAGAGTCTCCTTTATTATAATTATGTTATATAGTATAAATCATATATAATAACATATATAACCTAATTAAAACATTATAAATGAATAATGAATTAAATAGGAGGTATTTCTTGAAATTAAGGAACACATACCACTGGAATAGTAACATAACCATTATAATAGTAAAATGACCATTAAAATAGTAATCTATCCAGCAGAATAGTAACCTCACCTGTGAATGTGTAAATAAAATATTGGTATCTTATACCTGAAAAAATTATATATTTATATAATTGATTAAGTAAATATATGTTTTAAAAATCATAAATTTAGAGTTGATGTTTTTATAATTAAAAAATGTTTATCTAAATATTTTAATCAAAATAATGTTTTAGAATAAATTTTAATTTCCATAAATATATTCATAAATTAATATATTGTTTTCTTCTTGATTATAATATAATTTTATGATTCCTTAATTAATTTTTCAAAGTTTCGTAAAATCATATAGAATATTAAAATCAGTATTATTTTCGATTAAATGATGCTTTTAATTAAAAAATATTTTTATCATAATTATAAAATCCATTAAATAAATTGGATTCCATTTTTGATTTCTAAAAATCAAAAAATTTAGAGGGTGGTTTTTTGGGATTTTTTTAATATAGAAAAATTTAGGTTGAATACTAAAATATGATAATTTAAGGCATTTAAAAATTTAAGTAATGAAATATATATTTCATCACTGTTTGATTCATGTATGATTTAATAGAAAATTATCTCAAACTCATATGCTCTGATTTCTATATTTTGTAACATTAATCAATATTATATATAGTCCCGATCCAAAATAATAAACTAATGAATAAAATATTAAAAAATACTCATCTCCACCACTATGAATACCACCCTCACCACCCCTTATCTACACACATTATAATCCATGGATATTGATAATATTATAACCAATTACTCTCCCAAACCTATTCCATAATTTTTTGACTTTTTGGTCTCAACAAGATACCATATGAAAGTCCCTTAAGGAGCTTCTCAAGGAGACGACACTCTAGAGATAAAACCTTCCCTCTATATATTGCAATTTCCATTCTTTTCTTATACTTTCTTCATCTATACTATAAAAAAACATGATAACTCTAATATCATATATATACATTAATTTTATTATTTTAATGATATATCCACCGCCAATTCTCTTCTCCTCCTTTTTTTTCTAAAAATGAAAACATCATCTTTGACGTGATGATTCACCAAATTCATTGACATTTTTTTTTATAATACCTCCTTCAAGGATGGTCAAAAAAATAATTTTTATTGTTAAAAATTATTATAATACGTGTATAAAAACTTATTTAGTGTTCTGTTACCAATATATATACATACTATTAATTAAAAAAAGAAAACTAGTGCTTGAAGGTCAAAATATTCCAAAATAATCTACATGGTTATCATTAACGTGTTAACTAATGAATAATACTCATATCTTTAATAAAAATTATATATTGAACCATTTAATCTTCTGGTAGTCGATTTATAACATATAATTTGATTTCTAGATAACTATTCCCATTTCACATGATCTTTCCGAAATGTGTACAAGTGAATCAATCATGAAAACCAATGAAACAAGACTCTTGAATGATGAAATTGAATCTTATAACTCATTAAAAAGTCCATAACTGAACATAATAAAATTATAAATAATATAATAAATTATTACTATTTTCTTAGTTAAATTTTTAAGCTATATAATTTGAATATTCAGTAAATAGAATGCTTATACAGAACACTTTTGGACATAGGGTAAGGTATTCTCCCAGAACCTCCATTTTTTACTTCAAGTACTGTATTCTCCCTTTGTACACAAATATAACAGTTAATTATTCTTATTTAATCTTAATTATTTTTACTCCAAAAAAATTTACCTAGATCAATTATTCCTTCTATTATGGGGGAATACAACTTTTAAAAGGATTCCTAATTAATTACTCTCGTTAAGAAATCTTGATTAAAGGGAACAACCCAATTTCATACCCTTTTTCAAGTACACACAATAATGTATTTTAAGACAGATTTTTTATAAAATATCTATTTGTATCATTAAAAACAATCATATTTCATTTTATGTTTTTTGAAAAAAAAAATTATTCCTTTTTCCACCCTAAAGTCTCATTTATATTTTCCCTTAAACCAAAATAAAGTGTCTCATTTCAAAAAATTTCTTAAACACTCTATTTACATGTATTCACATAATTTAGATATAAATTATCATTATATATGACTATTTTTTATTATGAATACCATTTATGATTTAAAACCATTCTTTCATGGACACTATTTTGATACACCAATTTATTATGACTTAGGACATGATTATTATACCTATTTATTTCCATGTGTAACCCTTATGTTAATTTATCATGATTAATTAAGCTTTTTTTCTTATGATACATTATACTATATTTTAAATAATATTTTATGAACATTTTAACAGGGGATGTACTATGTTTATTCTAATAACCCTATTACTTTAGAAATTTCATGAGTATGTTTACTAATTGGGGAAATTAATTACATTTCATATGATAGTTTCAATATGAATGCATATTTTTATTATATTTAACCCATTTATAAGAGGAATATATATTACTTTGTAATTGTAGGTCTGGGCCCACTGTATCCCCTCAATCCATCGGTAGGTCACATGAGTTCAACTAAACTATTTTTTCAACGAGGATTTACCCAATTTTGTAGACTTCTTATCCAAGGCCTTTATAGTATGTTTATGATTTCCCAAATTAGAAATCCCTCATGATGAGAATATTTATTGATAATACATGTTATTATTAGAATGATATAATATGCATGGTTAATAATTATTTTTAGGGGATTATTTATAAGTATTTATTTGATCATATTATATTCATTCCATATTATGCTAATGTTTTTTTAAAGAAATGTGTTTTAAGTTATTCTCCTTGGATTATTGTTAATGATTATTTATGATAGATTTTATTATATTGATTACCCTTACTGATCATCTAATATAACACCATATGTTTTATTTTTCCTCAAGATTCCAATATTTATATTATGATTAAAATTCATAGATAATTTAGGAGAATATGGATGTTTCCAAAAAAATTTAAATGTTTTTTTAATTTCACATTGTATTTTTAAACTTATGTTTATATCTGATTTTCTAATTAAAATAAACTATTCAGTCCACTAGGATGTGATCACTTGTTCATAGTAAAAATGAGATAATGTGTGTCAATGGCTCTAGGCTACTAGGTTTGGGGTATTTACTGTTGTTTTGAGATAAATTTAAGTAGAAACTAGGGAAACTAGATTAGGATTACATAGATTAGGAAAATATATCCTTATAACTAACATTATGAAATTCACTATGGTAACCAGGATTATGATCTATAAATTAGTTATACCAAAATATTAAATTGACATTATGTTTTTACTAGTATTATATTATAAATTATGTTTCATAATATTATGATCTAATCTAGTGTATCAAATTATTTATAAACAATGCATACTTTAAGAAACATAAATCATGTCAATACACGTATCTAATGTAGGGATTACCCTATGATAAAAGATAATGACAATGTACTTGGACATGCAATTGGAGTTGAACAAATAATATTAATTATACTGGAAAAACTCACCCTGTTTATGAGAAATAACATAACTTTCATATATCATCCCAATCCACCACACTGTGTAACATTGTTATACTACTTTATGAAAAAAATATCGATCAGTCAATGGGACTACAGATTCGTTTGTAGTTGAGTAATGGATAATTTCCTAAGAGAAAGTTTTTCTTGATTTCGGATGTAATGATAAGTAGAAGGTTATACTAGAATTTTGTCATATCTCAAGATATATATATACATGTTGGTCATTAATTAAATAAAAAATTATGAGAAAGAAATTGAAAATATGAAATGGGAGGTTTTAAAATAAATTTTCATTGAAAAATATTTTCCTCCCGAATGGTTAGTGGAAATGGATGGGGAATTCCTGAGTCTGAGACAGAAATTGGATTTAAAAATTTCCTTGTATGAACCAAACTTTCCAAGGTCAGAAAGCCATTATATGAACTACATAAAAATTACAAGGAGCTAGAATCATCATTTCATTGTAGGACATAAGACAATTTAATGAAGGGTACTATTCTACAAAAAACTTTCATCATATGAGGTTATAATATCTTGTGGAATCAATATATAGAAATAATTTTCCATGGAATAAGGCATTAAAGGGAAGAAATATATAAAGAGGTATGTTGAGAACTCTATAAAATAAAATAAAAAATGGAAAAGGGAATAATATAATTTCAAAACTAAAATAAATGTGGAAATAAATATCGGGGAACATGCCTATTGGGAATTGTTGTTGGTTACAAGTGTAGATAAAAAGGCAACAAGGTATGTGATTTAAAGGGAATAAAAGATATCCAAAATGTTCAATGATTTAACTGTATGGAGACTAGACACTATACACATGAATTCCATTTTCCTCAAGAGAAGTTACCCTTATAAATTATAAGTGAATAAAGAAATTATTATGTGTTCAGAAAATCAGAATTTGTTGTTTCTAATAGTCTGGAAGAAGGTACTTAAATCATATCCTCAAATTTAGATAATGATTTATTTGATTCTGGATAATTTCATTAATTTATATCTTCATAGTTTTCTTTCAAAAATAGATATTTATAGTCCTATTTATTTAGGGAGATGTCATTGAATTTTATAGTGGGAAATTTATTATAATGAATATTTGTTGATCAGTTCCTAATACGTCACATAAATGTTCTCTTATTTCTGATATTATATTCATGCCTTTTTTTTATATTTAAATAATCGTTTATATGGATTGGATTTCGAAATATAATGAAAAAAATATTTCAAAGAGAATGAAATTTTGATTCTTCATGAATATATTGAATTTCTCATATTTAGAGGGGAGAAATCATCATATAAGTCACATCTGGATCCAAAACTAGTATCTCTTATAAATGAGATTCTTCAGGAATAAGAGCATATAAAACCTATTAATGTTGAAGGGAATATTCAAATTGACGACTCACCTATTTTGAAATAAAACATAGATATATTTTCAGAGGATTTACCTAGACATACTTTAGAGTATTTTATTTAGATTTATATCAATTTAATACTTCATGTTAAACCTATATCAAATACTCCCTATATAATGGATATATATGAGTTCATATAATTAAAGAAATATATAGAGGAATTGTGTGATAAGGGATTTATATGCCCTTTGGTTTCACAATGGGGATATCCTATTTTTCATTAAGGATATTGATGGATCTATGAATCTATGTATTGACTATAGGTATATAAATGTTATTATAAAATAGAATTATACACTACCATGCAATGATGAAATATTTGACCAACTTCATGGAGCTAAGTATTTTTCAAGGATTGATCATTGTTTTGAAAATTATGATTTGTGTGTAAAGAAAGAATATATTCTAAAAACCTAATTTCAAACAATAAATGGACATTAAACATATACAATAATTCTATTCTTATAGAATAATGAACCCTCTTTTGTTATGGATCTAATGAATAGAGTATTCAAAGAATATATTGATATTTTTTTTGGTGTTTATTAATTATATCTTGGTGTACTCCAAAATCTACAAGGTCTATGAGAACCACTTGAGAATTGTTTTGGAGACTCCTAGAAAAAATAGTTCTATGGGATCTTTAGAAAAATTAATTCTAGCTTTATGTAGTTTCATTTCATATACATATTGTCTCTAAGGATGGAATCTCATTTGATCAAGTAAAGAAAAAGGTATCCCAGAAAAGTATTACACCAAAAAACCTAACCAAGGTACGAAGTTTCATTGTTTTAGAAGGTGTCGGTCAGTGTTTCATTAAAAAAATTCTCTATTAGCTAACTCGTTATCTGAGATTTTTTTTAAAGGGGATAAGTTTATATGGAGAATGTAATGTGGAAAATTATTTAAATATTTGATGAGGATATTAGAGAATTCTATGATCTTGACTTTACCATTGGGAAATATTGGATTTGTGATTTATAGTGATTCATAAAATAAACGAATTGGATGTGTTATTATGAAAAATGATAGAGGTATTTCCTTTGAATTACAATACATACAAACTCAAGAAAAAATCCAAATCCTGACCTTGAGTTAGAAGCTGTAATATTTTCTCTGAAGATATTTAGACAATATCTCTATGGTGAAATATATGAGATATATACATATCAAAAGAGTAATAAATATATGTTTCCACAGAAATATGAGAACATGAGGGAAATGTGATAGCTCAAAGTAATCAAGTATTATGATTTCTCAATACATTACCTTCTAGGGAAAGAAAATAACACTAGTGTAGAAAACATTTTTTACGTCATCATTTTTTACGTCGGTTATATATAACCGATGTGATAATCTGTGAAACGTGGTTTTTTACGCCGGTTATTTTATAACAGACATAAAAAATGCAGCGAGAATATTTTAATAACCGACATTATAAATTGAGCGCGTTGATTTTTTGTGTCGGTTATAAATTAACCGACGTAAAAAACCAAAGCCTGGGGGGATTTTACGACGGTTATTTGATATCCAACGTAAAAAAAGCGTCTTTTGAGACATTTTTGACATCGGTTATTTTATAACCGACATAACAAAACAATCCGCAGAAGTTTTTACGTCGGTTATACAATAACTGACGTAAAAAACTGTGATTTCTGATGTATTATTTACGTCGGTGATTCCATAACCGACATAAAAAACCAACACGCGGATTTTATATCGTCGGTTATAAAATAACTGATGTAAAAAAAGCCGTATGTGATACATTTATAACGTTTGTTATTATAAAAACTGATGTTATAAATGTAAAAAAATAGTTTATAACGTCGGTTATTTAAAATCCGACGTTATAAAACATTTAAAAAATTAACGAGCCGCGTGAACTGTCATTTACGATTTTTCGATCGAACGTCCGGCGGCTCGTTTCTCTCACGCGGTAAACCCTAATCGGCTCGTCGATCTAGCTGTGTAAAACTCATTTTTCCTTCATCGTTTATCATCCTTACTCTCCTCATATCTATCATCTCAACTCGCAACACTCATGTAAGCTTCCACGAATTTATTTCGTTCGATTTTTTCCCGGATAGTCTATATTTATGTTTTGCGTTTTTTGTGTTTAAACTAGGTAAGATTATTCCATATCCAAATACATAAAAACCAATTTGAGTTGATAACTTGGAGCAACAAGATACAAATAATTAAAACAATAATACTATGAGAAAATGTTAAAGTCCACCTACCTCATTCTCATACAGAACCGCTCAACACACATTTACCCTAGACGGCACTTGTCACATAATTAGTAATCCACTTTCCCAATATGGTTCTCATAACCACACACATGGTATTATAACCACCATATTACCCTTTTTAGAACTTCTATTGTATAAATAATTACCTATAGAACCTCAACCTCAAGCATCACAATGTAATCTATGCTTCTACCACTCTACTGTTCTCAAACATCCACAAGAATACCATATTACATTGGCATCCAACATTCCTTGAAAATCAACTAGAATGGACATACATATACCTTCCAAATATCAACTAAATACAACTTGGTTCTTACCAAACATATGAACCCATTCCAAAAATGGATTTATCATTTAATAACATCAAATAGTGTTGGACTACAACACACTACATGTATTTATTTTAACTAGATGAGGAGAGACATCACTGACCAAATCATCATAGAAACACCAATCATTACTTTTGGCATGTACCTACTTAGATATGAGACCTTCTACCTGATTTCACATAATCACCACCTAAATTCACCTAGTTGAGTCCATGCCTGACTCTATAAAATATTCCAACACCGCTCCTCCATTTCCTGCAACCTTCATCATTCCTCATTTCCCTGTCAACACCCATGACATTATTACCTCAAATCACTTTTTTACAACACTAAGCCCAGTTCAATTGCTTGTCTCGATTAAACACCACATTTCTTCTCAATTCAATTTCTTATGTTTATCCTCTTTTATATGAGAATATATTAGACATATAATGTAATGGCTATTGACCTCTATGTCCCTTCGATGCATCGCTATGTCTCATGATTGCAAATAAAAATGGCTTCTGCTGAGGGGTGGGGGTGCTGTCTGGAGGGGTGGGGTGCTGTCCAGGGGGTGGGGTGTTGTCCAATGGGTTGGGGGTGTCCATTGGGGTGTCCAAGAGGGTAGGGGTGGGGTGGTGTCCAGGAGGGGTGGGGGTGCTGTCAAGAGGGGTGGGGGACTGTCCATGGGGTGGGGGCTGTCTAGAGGGTTGGGGGTGTGCAGGGGGGTGTCCATGGGGGTAGGGGTTGGGGGGTGCTGTCCATAAGGGGTGGGGGTGCTGTCAAGATGGGTGGGGGGATGTCCGGAGGGTTGGGGGTGTCCTGGGGGGTCCAAGGGGGTGGGTGGGTGTGGGGGGATGTCTAAGGGGGTGGGTACTTGTCTAGAGAGTTTTGGGGGTTGTCTAGGGGGTTGGGGTGCTGTCAAGAGGGGTGGGGGGCCGTCCGGAGGGTTGGGGGTGTCCAGGGGTGGTCCAAGGGGGTGGGTGGGTGTGGAGGGCTGTCCAAGGGGATGTGGGCTTGTCTAGAGGGTTTTGGGGTTTGTCTGGGGGGTGGGGGTGATTCTCAGGTTTACTCCATTTTCTCCAATTTTCTATCAACCATGAAGGCGCCATGGTTTTCTTTGATTCAATGGAATTTAAAACTATTATATCTAACTGTATTTTGTTTTAAAAATAATATTCAAGCATATTTTTTTAAATACCCATATATTTTTTTTATATTTCAAAATTGTTTTACATTCAAATTATGATTTTTTTCATATAAAAATATATTTTTCTTATCTTAAAAGTATATATATTTTTGATATTTGTTATAGGTAATAATGGCTCTAAGTTGCATTAAGGCACATCGAATGAGAAATGAATTTGAGGAAGGTGTTGGTGCCTATTTGAAAATGTTCCAAGTAGTGACATTTTTTTCTATCCATGCCTGAAATTTTGAATATGAAGAAGTTGAAATTTAGAGAGAAAAAAGATCATCTGATTTGTCATGGTTTTAATACGAGTTACAGCCCTTGGATTTGGCATGGTGAAACTGGATGGAATGTCACTGATGATGATGATTCTCAAGATGGTAAATCTGATGGAATTGAAAAAATGATTTGCAATATTGTAGAAGAACAAATTGAGATAGAACCGACAGTTGCGCGTCTATATGGTGATGCTGAAAATCCATTATATCCTGGTTGTACAGATTTTATGGTTTTGTCTGATGTGTTAAGATTGATTAACTTGAAGAAAAAACATTGATGGAGTGACAGAAGTTTTACAGAACTGTTACAATTGATGAAAGACATTATTCCACAAGATAACGATCTTCCAGATTCACATTACAAAGCCAAGAAAATATTATGCCCGATGGGATTGGAATACAAGAAAATACATGCCTGTCCAAATGAATGCATTATATATAGGAAGGAATATGAATTTCTGTCAAAGTGTCCTAAATGTGGGACATCATGGTATAAGGAGAATGAAAAATCATAGGGTGATGTAGAGATTACAAATCTCCCTTCAATGGTATTTTGGTATCTTCCTATAATACATCGTTTCAAACATTTATTTTATAATTCACATGATACAAAAAGGTTAAGATGGCATGCTGATGAGCATGTATGTGATGGAAAAATACATCATCCAGATGATTGTCCACAATAGAAGAAAATTGATGCGCAGTATTCTATATTTGGAAATGAAATTAGAAATCTCAGACTAGGGTTGTGCACAGATGGAATGAATCCATACCGAACCCTCAGTAGCACACATAGTTCATGGCCTATTTTATTGGTAATTTAAAACCTCTCTCCCAAAGTTTGTATGAAGTGAAAATATGTCATGTTGATTATAATGATCTCTGGTCCAAAGCAACCCAGCATTGATATTTATGTTTACTTGTCACCATTTATTGATGATTTGAAACTGTTATGGGCTGATGGTATTATGGTGTATGATTCATATAAAATGGAATATTTTCAACTGCATGCAGTGCTTATGTTCACTATAAATGACTTCCCATCATATGGAAATTTCTCTGGATACAGTGTTAACGGTCATAAAGCATGTCCAATTTGTAAACAACAGACGTCATATTGTCAATGGAATCATGGGAGGAAAACAGTTTACATGGGTCATCGAAATTTTTTGCCTATGGATCACCCTTATAGAAGACTAAAAAAGGCATTCAATGGCTCAAAAGAATTTGATACTACTCCAAAACCTTTATCCCATGTTCTGTATTTTGAGAGGGTGAAAAACCATGATGTGACATTGGGAAAGACAAAGAAATCTGGTAATGAAAGACATATTTGGAACAAAAGGTCAATATTTTTTGAGCTACCATATTGGAGGTATCATAAAGTTAAACATTATATTGATGTCATGCATGTGGAGAAGAATATCTGTGATTTTTTGATTGGAACATTGTTAGATATTAAAGGAAAGACAAAAGACGGGTTGAATGCAAGATTATACCTACTATCAATGGGAATATGGTTGGAGTTAGCTCCCACTCCTAAAAGAAGACGGACATTTTCCCCCCGGCTTGTCATACATTATCGAAGAGGGAGAAAATTAGCTTCTGTCAGTGTCTTCAGGATATCAATGTTCCTCAAGGTTATTCTTCTAATATAAAAAAATTTGTCTCATTGAAGGACTTGAAGTTTATAGGTATAAAATCACATGATTGCCACTTCATGATGCAACAAATTCTACCAGTTGCATTGTGTGTAATATTTCCCATTCGTGTCAGAAAGACTATTATGAAGTTCTGTTATTTTTTCAATTCAATTTGTAACAAGGATATTGATGTGAATGCTTTGAACATTTTGGAAAAGGATGAAATTTTTATACTTTTTCAATTTGAAATGTATTTTCCTCCAACTTTTTTTGATATAATGGAGCATTTAATGATTCATCTGGTTCGAGAGATAAAGATATGTGGACCTGTATATCTTCGTTAGATGTATCCTTTTGAATGATATATGAAAATATTAAAGGGGTATGTTAAAAAATCCATATCGAACTGAAGCCTCCATTATTGAAAAGTATATTTCTGAGGAGGTAGCAGAGTTTTGTACGAGCTACTTGGCTGCGGCGCAACACATAGGTTTGCCTCCAGCTCTCCATGAACGAGTTAATAATGAGGGAAAGGGGATTTGTGGCTTGAAAGTCAAATCATTGTCAGATGAACAGATGATGAAGATAGAATCATACATCTTGAATAACATAGCTGATGCTCAACTGTATATCACATTGCATATTAATGAGTTGAAACAATGTCATCCAAAGAAGAAAGAAATGTGGATTTTGAATGAGCACAACAAAACTCTTTTGTCATGGATTAAAAAGACTTTGCTTGGTAGATTAGATGTATCAGAGACATTAAAATGGATAGTGGGTGGTCCATGTTTAAATTTTATAACATGGTCTTGTTATGACATTAATGGTTATACATTTCATACGAAAGCTCAGGAAAACAGAAGTGCAGTTCAAAATAGTGGTGTATTGGTGTTTGAAGAAGCAATGCATTTTTCGAGTGCTCAGGAGAAAAACCCATTTTCTGCATCAAGTTCATATTATGGAGTGATTGAAGACATATGGGAGGTTGATTACATTAAAATTAATGTTCTTTTTTTAACTGTAAATGGTTTATCGGTAACAACAGTGTCAGACACGATGAATTTCAAATGTCACTAGTTAATCTGAATAGATTGTAAGACACAACAGATTCTTTTATAATGGCCACACATGAAAATCAAATTTTATATGTAGTAGATCAATAAGATATGTAGTGGGCTGTTGTTTTAGAAGGGAAAACATTATGTTGGTGAGGATGAACTTGATGAAGATGCTGATTTGTGTGAGATCCCTACTTCCATGGAAAGATTAACAGAACATAATGATGGAAATGTTGAAGACATGGTTTGTTACATAAGGAACGATCATGAAGAAGGAATTTTGGAAAACAATCCATTTGTACATTCCAAAAATGACAGGTAACATATGTTCATTTCTTGTTTAGACTTATTTTTTTCATAAATGTTAGATATTGTACGTTTTTTATTTATTAAAACATGTTTTAAAACAAAATAAGTATAAGTTTTTGTTTGTTTTATGTTTTTTTAGTTTACTTTATCCTGTTTATAACCATTAAATGAATTATATATCTTTTATTTTTGTTCAGTGACAATTACATTACCATGTTTACCATGTTTACCATGTTCACCAAGTTTACCATCTTGACCATCTTTACCATCTTTAGCAACTTTACCATTGTTTAACATGATTACCATATTACCAATGTTTACAATTACGTAACATAGTACACTTTTCTATTTTCTGATTACAGTAGTATTAAAATATTTGAATTTGTATATTTGTGAACTGACATTTGTTTTTTTGATTTGAAGGATAATGACAGATCATTCAGTTGATCAACCACATGATTCTGGGGATGAGCATATTTCTGGTTATACCTCTAGGGATGAACATTCACTGTAACGCCCCGACCCTAGTTACCCAGATTCGGTGCATTATTACATAACATTGGCATGATCACAAGAAAGATCAAATCTCGAAAGACCGATTGGTTTAGTAGCCTTGGAAACACTAGATATATTCATAAGTTTTACATTACATCATAAATTGAAAAACTAATAAAACAACATAATGTCTCCACAGTCCACACTATTATCCCCTCATAATATCCCTGAAGGTCATTCATAACTTACTTCTTCACATCCTGGGAAAAATAAAACATAGAAAAGGGGTGAGCTCAAATGCCCAGTAAGGATAACAATATACCGAAAACTTTCATAAATAAGAATAAACATTTAAGGCTATGTATAACTAAAACAAATTCCTTTTAAACTTGAACTTCAACATAGTATGGAAAAAGTAAAATGAAATAATGCCATTTACTTGTTCACATGGATATTCTACTAATCGAATAATCATATGCAAAAATCAATAACCACTTTCATAATGTTGGAATGCATAATGCCAGACTATCATAACCACGTAGTCAAGGCCTCATGCCAAGACTACAAATAAGATTTTGTCAAGGCCTTATGCCAAGACACTAGTTTGTCTCATGAGACCTACCGATGCATCGAAGATCTATAGTGGGCTCCACCCGTCACTTACTAAGTCCAATGCATTCCTATATGAAAACGTTTAAACATAACATAAAAATTCGTAATAAAAATAGCATACGAAATGTAAAAAATTCCACCATAAACTATGAATGGTATAAAAATAGCACATCCACAGTCAAACATATCACAAAACCTTCAATAAAATATAGAAGTTTTGTATCATAATAAATCAACTTCAAATAATCTTAAAATCCATCAAAGGATGTTGACATAGATGAAATCAATATTCTTTTTAAAGAAATATCTCTTTTTATTTTGAAATCATTTAAGATCCATATAAAATAAAACATTTTCTTTGAAAATATTCTTATAAGCTTGTAAGGTAAGCTTTGAAGATTTTATAACAGCTGAAAATAGCCGCACCCACCGTATAAGTTAAAAAAACATTCTTACCATAATTCTGTCGTAAAGGTTAAAAAGGACCTTGTTTTGAAAACGACAGAAAGATTCCTTTATAAACCTCTTATAAAAAGTCAAACAAGGGTATAAATGACTTTAACCCATATTTTTGTAAATAATAAATATGTTTTGAAATACATTTCGAAGAAACATGGATGTGGATGATAAAGAAATCCCAGTAGATTATTACGTATAAACAACCTCGGATAATGAAAATATTGTGAAATAACCCTTACCAATTTGGTAACTTATGAAACATAAAACCCATGAAAGAGGTATCATACAATGAATATGTAAATACACATAAATTAGAGTGTATTACACAAAGAATATAATTATGGGCAGTACATACACCACACAAAAGGTGATGGTGGCAATATGGCATGAATCTCACGAAAATAAGGAGTGAGATGAAAACCCCTTACCTTGTACTTTTCCTTGGTTGGGGTAGGTTAACCTCTTGTATAATGGTGAAATAATTGTTATTATACAATAATCATATACATTAATATGATATCATATATGATCTTTTAATATTGATTTGATAATAATATCTTAGTATTATCGTTGTTTCGGGTGTAAACTTACTTGTTTTCTTTTATATGTTTTGTTACGTAAGACATGTTTGTAAAGGATAGGTTTTATATTATTCATATCCAGAATGATATAAAGTCCTTAAACATCATTTTTTTTAAATCATCAAATGATAATTATACTTGAATGGATACGATGGAGAATGAATCTCATCGCGTTCGTGCAGACGGTAGTCCGTACCTACGCACGAGCGACAATATCATTCTTTTGATATTAAAATAATATATAAATGGATGGTATATCATATATAAAGAATCATTAACATGTTATATTTATTATTTACATGAGTTACACATCATTATTATACCCATCCAAAGAATATTATATTGAATCACAATTACACCACGACGAGGAGACGGTAAGCTGTACGTACGCACGTATGGTGACATGTTATTCAAAGGGTGGATAGAATACTGAATATGGTTGTACCATATTTATAATAACATCACAGTATATGTGAGATACTGGAGTTATTATTTTAGAATGGTAACAACAAAGGAAGAAGAAGTGGAAGAAGAAATGAACTTAGAAAAGGGTGGTGAAATCATTACCTCTTCTTCGGGTTCTTCCTTTTGATTTGATCAAAAGGGCTCATTAGGTTGGCTTTCTGATCAAAATAAGGCCCCTAGGATGTAGTGAGGGAAGTTGGGAGAGTATTTTGGCAGAGTTTGGCCGAACCAAAAGGCTTTGAAGGTGTGAAGAAATGAGAAGGAGGAGTGCCCTTTTATAAGAGGGGTGAAGGGCAGCTTTGGAAAAGCTAGAAATATTAATTTATAATAAATTCATATTCGGTTTATAATGGATCCAAAGTTGATTATTCAAAGTTTAAGGTGGGGATGGGTCGAAAACAAATCATCCAATATAATTTATACAGGTTTGGGTACTTATATTAACCTTATCATTAAATATTAACTCTAAGTTAATTAGTTTCACTTTTACAATGTCTCTTTGTATTTTTATATAATATGGTTAATAAACTTACTACATACATCCAAAAGACCCCCAAGTGGTCCCTTAATGATGAACCTATCATGATATAAGTCTCTTGGCCGAACCATAGATTTTTTGGAATTTAATATCAATTAATAATATAATATTTGTTTTAAGAACTCTTTTATGTCAATTTTGACACAATTCAATAGTTGATTTTTGTGAAACTCATAATAGATTTATTACTTCTAAAAAAGTCGATTAAATTAATCCTAATATATCATATTATCCTAGGAAATTAGTTTAATTCATTAAAAGTTTCATATTATATTTATTTGGGTATTTATAATATCAATTATTTTAATTTTTCACTATTATAGTAATTACTGCATCATCATTGTGTCATAACTAAAAATACATTATTTAATGTCTAAAAATTATAAATAAAATATCATTATGTAGGAAATCTTTTTATATTTCTAATGAATATTTATAATCTATAATCCAACATATATAACCCTATGTAACAATTGTTTTTCTAAAAGATATATGCTTGTGTCATTTTTGTATTCATTTTAACTTAATTAAAATAAAGTGTCATTATCACTTACAAGTGGATCCATGGGGTCCCAAAATCGACCCAAAGATGTCCATGGTCGACCATGTATCATACAATAGGGTTAAAACACGTTTTACGGTAATTTAGTATTATTATAATATTATTTTGTTAACCCTTATTTACCGGATTTACCCTTAACCATGGAAAATAAAATATTTACCGCAGTAATTATTCAAAATGTCTAAAAATAAAAGTTACCTATTTACACAATTTAAACATCCTGATTCCAAATATGGAATCCATTTTCCTAAATTCAAAACACAGAAGTGACAGAAATTAATTTAAAATTAATTCCCGCTGTCAAAACAAAAAGCGTGTTTTTAAGAGATAATAACTATCAAAAGATTAACACTTGTTTATGTTCAGTTTAATTGTAAAATTATGTCCAATGACCAACATTATATTAAATGGTAAAAATATATTCTAAATATACTTTAATACTACTAAAATTCATAATTTATCACTATTAATTATTTTGATTAAAAAAGTGGTTTTTAATTAAAATTTAGTAATTTTCACTATTCATCAAAATATGAAAGTTATCCGAAAAGTACCAAAATTTCACCTTAGGCTAAATTAGATATTCCGAATCCAAAAATGAAGTCCATTTTGAAATATTAAATATATATAATTTTAAAAAGTAGGTATTACTATTCATAACGGCTAGTTTAATTGGTTATGGTGTGTTAGAACTCGGTGTTGCGTACAACACATGCTATCACATTATTCAATGAGAAGCGTACCGTAGAAGCTTGGGGTGTTACATTCTCCCCTCTTTCAAATAATTTTGTCCTCGAAATTTATAGAATACTACCACATGAAAAGACTCGGGTGGTTCTTCATCATAAGTTCCTCGGGTTCCCACGTTGCCTCTTCCATCTTATGGTTTCTCCACAAAACTTTTACCGGACGCGTCGTCCGGTTTCTCAGTACTTTTTCTCTCGTATCAAGAATCCTGACGGGCTCTTCACAATAGGAAAGATCGGGTTCCAGTTCTAATTCCTCATAGGTGAGTACATGCGTTGGGTCAGGCATGTATTTCCTCAACAGAGATACGTGGAACACATCGTGAACTTTGGAGAGACTTGGCGGCATTGCCAATCGGTAAGCTACAACCCCAATTCGTTCTAGAATTTCGAAAGGTCCGATGTACCTGGGACTCAATTTACCTTTCTTACCAAAACGTATGACTCCCTTCAACGGAGATACCTTCAGGAAAACATGATCACCGACTTGAAATTCCAAATCCTTCTTTCGATTATCGGCATAGCTCTTCTGCCTACTTTGAGCTGCTCTGATGTGATTTTGGATTACCTTCACCTTTTCCATCGTTTCTTCCACCAGTTCTGGACCTACATGTTTTCTTTCACCGACGTCATCCTAACAGTTTGGTGTACGACATTTATTTCCGTATAACGCTTCATATGGTGCCATCTGAATACTCGAATGGAAGCTATTGTTATATGAAAATTCTACCAGTGGTAAATATTGATCCCACATACCCTGAAAGTCAAGTGAGCAAGATCTCAACATGTCTTCTAAGGTCTGAATAGTCCATTCTGATTGTCCATCTGTCTGAGGGTGGTAAGCAGTGCTCAAATGAAGTTCAGTATCCAGGGAATTCTGAAGATTTTTCCAAAATCATGAAGTAAAACGGGGATCACGATTAGAAACAATTGATAAGGGTACTCCATGAAGTCTCACAACTTCATTAATATATAGTCTTGCTAGACGTTCCAGGGGTAGATCTTCTCTTATAGCATGAAAATGTGCTGACTTGGTAAGACGATCAACAATAACCCATATTGCATCATTCCTTCTAGGAGTCTTTGGTAGCCCCATGACAAAGTCCATCGTAATATTGTCCCATTTCCACTCTGGTATGGGAAGAGGTTGCATGACTCCTCCAGGCTATTGCCTTCCAGCTTTCACTTGTTGACAAACCATACATCTTGACACAAAATCAGCATTCTCCCTCTTCATGTTGTCCCACCAAAAATGTTCCTTCAAATCTCTATACATTTGTTGCTCCCAGGGTGTATAGAGAAATTGGAACTATGAGCATCATCCATCAATTCCCTTTTTAGATCAGGTATATCGGGAACACAAAGTCTCTTCCCAAATTTCAAAATTCCATCTTCATACAAAAAGTCTCTCAATCTCCCATCATTCAGAGCTTTAATCTTCTTTTGAAATTCTTCATCATCGGTCTGAGTAATCTTAATCCATTCTATTAAAGATGGTTTTGAAACCATTTGAAAAAGAAATGATGTTTCGCCTTCCCTGGTTATTCCCATGTCCATATTCACTAGATCCATGAAAATTGGATCCCTTTCAATTCTCATATTATTAAAAACTCCATGGTCTTTTCTACTCAAAGCATCTGCCACCTTGTTTGCTTTCCCCGGGTGGTAGTGTATCGTGAAATCATAATCCTTGAGTAATTCAAGCCGTCTCTTTTGCCTCATGTTGAGTTCTTTTTGTGAGAAAATATACTTCAAACTCTTGTGATCAGTATAAATCTCACATTTTTCAGCATAGAGGTAGTGCCTCCATATCTTCAAAGCAAATATCACAGCTGCTAACTCAAGATCATGAGTAGGATAATTTTGTTCATCAATTTTCAACTGTCGTGATGCATAGGCAATAACTCTATCATTGTGCATAAGGACACAGCCAAGTCCTTTCTTTGATGCATCACTATAAATAACGAACCCATCATTCCCCGATGGTAGAGTCAATGTAAGAGCATTGTCTAATCTTCTCTTCAGTTCTTCGAAACATTCTTCACACTCTTTTGTCCAAACAAATTTAACCCCTTTACGTGTGAGCTTCGTTAATGGGTTAGCCAATCGGGAAAAATTCTGGACGAAACGTCAATAATAACCTGCCAAACCAATAAAACTGCATACCTCAGTTATACTCGTAGGTGCTGGCCATTCTTGGATTTCCTTGGTCTTAGAAGGATCAACATAGATTCCATCTTTAGAGACAATATGGCGAAGAAAAGAAATCTCCTGAAGCCAGAATTCACACTTGCTAAACTTCCCATATAATTCATGCCTCCTCAGAGTCTTCAAGATAATGCGCAAGTGATTTTCATGATCTTCGTAGGTTTTGGAGTATTCCAAGATATCATCAATAAATACCACCACAAATTCATCGAGATACTCCTTGAAAACTCTATTCATCAGATCCATGAATACAGAGGGTGCATTAGTCAATCCAAACGGCATTACGGAAAACTCGTAATGCACGTACCTGGTTTGAAATGCTGTCTTCGGAATGTCTTCCTTCTTCACACACAACTGATGGTATCCAGATCGAAGGTCAATCTTTGAAAAGTATTGAGCTCCACGCAGTCGGTTAAATAAATCATCAATGCGAGGTAGGGGATACTTGTTCTTTATCGTTATAGCATTGATTTCCCTGTAGTCGATACATAACCTCAGAGATCCATCTTTCTTTTTAACAAAAAGAACAGGGGCTCCCCATGGAGAAACACTAGTGAGAATAAATCCTTTATTACTCAATTCCTCTAGCTGTTTCTTTAGTTCGACTAACTCTACAGTAGCCATTCTGTAAGGGGTCTTCGATATAGTCCTTGATCCAGGAATTAAATCAATGGAAAACTCAACTTCTCGTTCTGGAGGATGTCCAGGTAAATCTTCCGGAAATACATCTACAAATTCTTTCACAACAGGTACATCCTCTATTTGAACATTCCTTTCCTCACCGACAATTATTTCATTCTCTTCCTCCCCAATAATTGAATTAAGCTGAGCTACTAGGGGTGGATCTAAATAAGAATTAGTTGGTGACGATTCTGCTCTAAAGATAAGGTGTTCCTTATCATTATCATCAAGAATCGTAACCTCTTTCTTCTTACAATAAATCTTCGCATCATAGTCCGAAATCCAGTCCATACCGAGGATTTTGTCAAACTCAATCATAGGTATGATGATGAGATCAGCAGATAACGAACATTTATGTGCTGTAATGGGGACTGATTCACAAAATTTTGTTGCAATGATACTTCCCTTAAGAGTTTTAACAGACAACTCCCTTGTTAAATCAAATTGGAAATATCTAATTTTCTTAGAAAACTGGGAAGATATGAAACAATGTGACGATCCAGAGTCAAATAATGCATTTGATAAACATGAGGAAACCATTAAATTACCTGCCACCACGTCTTTTATAGCTTCTACCTCTGCAGTAGTGATAGCATAAGCCTGGCCTTGATCCCTTGGCCTTTTCTGAGGTAAGTTCTCCTGACGCTTAGGAAATTCATTCGCATAATGTCCCATCTCCCTGCAATTGTAGCACTGAACGTTGGCGTCTTCCTTCTTCCCTTTGCAATCACGAGCTTGGTGGCCTTTTTCACCACACTTGTAATAGACTCCCATTCCCTTCAAGCAAGCACCGAGGTGTTTCTTACCACATTTACCACAGTATGGATATTCAAACTTTCCTTTCTCCCCCTTATTTCCATTCCCAGATTGATCAGCAGGCCTCTTCTTCTCTTGCTTTGCTTTAAAGTCATAAGACTTAGAGAATTCATTTTCGGTCTTGATAGCACATGAGACAATGTCTTCGTACGATGAAAAGGATTGTGAGACTAACGCTCGATGGAGAAATGGTTTTAACCCATCAAAGAAACGATCAATCTTACTTCTTGGGTTGCGAATATAATCTCCAGCATACCTCGCTAACCTTGTAAAGTTAGCCTCAAACCTTTTGACATTCTCATCCTCCTTTTGTCTCAGACTCTGAAATTGCCTTTCCATATCTGCTCGATGGTCACGAGGAAAGTATTTTTCTAAAAACAGATCTTTGAACTCCCTCCATTCCATATTTGATACTTCATAATCTTCCTTCATGTTTTGAATCAATGACCACCATTGATCAGCATCTCCAGTGAGGCGGTAAACTGCCATGATAACTTTTTCCCTTTCACTACTCCCCAAAGCCTGAAATATTTTCTCTAGGGAATTTATCCACTACTCGACTACTAAGGGATTTGTATTCCCATTGAACGGTGGTGGTTGTTGCCTCATGAATCGATCTAACATTGATCATCCACGCTGCAGATCAGGGTGCTCCATACGGGTAAGGTTATTATTCATAACCTGAGTAAGTTGTCCCAGTATGGTGATTAGCTGATCGGCTCTAGTTGCATCACCAGCTCCACTATAATTATCTTGAGCAGGAGGGAAATCCCTACATGGAGTGTGTGCATTGATACGGTTTCCATTTCTTCCACTAAGCGCCATTTCTAAACAATGGAATAAACTAGATCAGTTTATGAATCAAAATATATAATCCCATACTTATAAAACCTTTAACATAAATGAACTATTTATGGATATAATCCATAATCATAAAAATGTTTTCTTTGAGGAAGTATATACTCATAATCCCTTAAAAATTATTTGTAAAGAAAATGAGAGTTATCCTAAGCATATCCCCCGGGAGTGTCGTAACCAAGAGTGCAGCAAGGCCCGTTGTCGTGCACCAGTTCCCGTTCGAGTCTAGCTCAAAGCGGTGTTTTCGGGTTTTACCCCTAGGTACATTTGTGCCAGAGCCGCCTCTACCTGATCGTATCCAGACAGGGATGTATTGCTCGGAAAACTCACAAAATCTCTACAATACCAAAATTCTAGGAAGTTCTTCTATACAAATCCTCAATGTTCATCTTAGGTCTACGTGCTATAATTAGAGTTTATCTAAATCTAGCTTCCAAGGTTTGTACTAAACTTCCTCTGATACCAACTGTAATGCCCCGACCCTAGTTACCCAGAGTCGGTGCATTATTACATAACATTTTCATGATCACAAGAAAGATCAAATCTCGAAAGACCGATTGGTTTAGTAGCCTTGGAAACACTAGATATATTCGTAAGTTTTACATTACATCATAAATTGAAAAACTACTACAAAAACATAATATCTCCACAGTCCACACTATTATCCCCTCATAATATCCCTACAGGTCATTCATAACTTACTTCTTCACATCCTGGGAAAAATAAAACATAGAAAAGGGGTGAGCTCAAATGCCCAGTAAGGATGACAATATACCGGAAACTTTCATAAATAAGAATAAACATTTAAGGCTATGTATAACTAAAACAAAATCCTTTTAAACTTAAACTTCAAAATAGTACGGCAAAAGTAAAATGAAATAATTCCATTTACTTGTTCACATTGATATTCTACTAATCGAATAATCATATGCAAAAATCAATAACCACTTTCATAATGTTGGAATGCATAATGCCAGACTATCATAACCACATAGTCAAGGCCTCGTGCCAAGACTACAAATAAGATTTTGTCAAAGCCTTGTGCCAAGACACTATTTTGTCTCATGAGACCTACGGATGCATCAAGGAGCTATAGCGGGCTCCACCCGTCACTTACTAAGTCCAATGCATTCCCATATGAAAAGGTTTAAACATAACATAAAAATTCGTATTAAAACTAGCATACGAAATGTAAATAATTCCACCATAAACTATGAATGGTATAAAAATAGCACATCCACAATCAAACATATCACAAAACCTTCAATACAATATAGAAGTTTTGTATCATAATAAATCAACTTCAAATAATCTTAAAATCCATCAAAGGATGTTGACATAGATGAAATCAATATTCTTTTTAAAGAAATATCTCCTTTTATTTTGAAATCATTTAAGATCCATATAAAATAGAACATTTTCTTTGAAAATATTCTTATAAGCTTGTAAGTGAAGCTTTGAAGATTTTATAACGGCGGAAAATAGCCGCACCCCCCGTATAAGTTAAAAAAACATTCTTACCATAATTCTGTTGAAAATGTTAAAAATGACCTTGTTTTGAAAACGACGGAAAGATTCCTTTATAAACCTCTTATAAAAAGTCAAACAAGGGTATAAATGACTTTAACCCATATTCTTGTAAATAATAAATATGTTTTGAAATACATTTCGAAGAAACATGGATGTGGATGATAAAGAAATCCCAGTAGATTATTACGTATAAACAACCTCAGATAATGAAGAGATTGTGAAATAACCCTTACCAATTTGGTAACTTATGAAACATACAACCCATGAAAGAGGTATCATGCAATGAATATGTAAATACACATAAATTAGAGTGTATTACACAAATAATATAATTATGGGTAGTACATACACCACACAAAAGGTGATGGTGGCAATATGGCATGAATCTCACGGAAATAAGGAGTGAGATGAAAACCACTTACATTGTACTTTTCCTTGGTTGGGGTAGGTTAACCTCCTGTATAATGGTGAAATAATTGTTATTATACAATAATCATATACAATAATATGATATCATATATGATCTTTTAATATTGATTTGATAATAATATCTTAGTATTATCGTTGTTTCGGGTGTTAACTTACTTGTTTTCTTTTATATGTTTTGTTACGTAAGACATGTTTGTAAAGGATAGGTTTTATATTATTAATATCCAGAATGATATCAAGCCCTTAAAAATAATTTTTTTAAATCATCAAATGATAATTATACTTGAATGGATATGATGGAGAATGAATCTCATCGCGTTCGTGGAGACGGTAGTCCGTACGTACGCACGAGCGACAATTTCATTCTTTTGATATTAAAATAATATATAAATGGATGGTATATCATATATACAGAATCATTATAATGTTATATTTATTATTTACATGAGTTACACATCATTATTATACGCATCCAAATAATATTATATTGAATAACAATTACACCACGACGTGGAGACGGTAAGTCGTACGTACGCACGTATGGTGACATGTTATTCAAAGGGTGGATAGAATACTGAATATGGTTGTACCATATTTATAATAACATCACAGTATATGTGAGATAATGGAGTTATTATTTTAGAATGGTAACAACAAAGGAAGAATACGTGGAAGAAGAAATGAACTTAGAAAAGGGTGGTGAAATCATTACCTCTTCTTCGGGTTCTTCCTTTTGATTTGATCAAAAGGGCTCCTTAGGTTGGCTTTCTGATCAAAATAAGGCCCCTAGGTTGTAGTTAGAGAAGTTGGGAGAGTATTTGGGCAGAGTTTGGCGGAACCAAAAGGCTTTGAAGGTGTGAAGGAATGAGAAGGAGGAGTGCCCTTTTATAAGAGGGGTGAGGGGCACCTTTGGAAAAGCTAGAAATATTAATTTATAATAAATTCATATTCGGTTTCTAATAGATCCAAAGTTTATTATTCAAAGGTTAAGGTGGGGATGGGTCGAAAACAACTCAACCAATATAATTTAGACAGGTTTGGGTACTTATATTATCCTTATCTTTAAGTATTAACTCTAAGTTAATTAGTTTCACTTTTACAATGTCTCTTTGTATTTTTATATAATATGGTTAATAAACTTACTACATACATCCAAGCGACCCCCAAGTGGTCCATTAATGATGAACCTATCATGATATAAGTCTCTTGGCCGAACCTTAGATTTTTAGGAATTTAATATCAATTAATAATATAATAATTATTTTAAGAACTCTTTTATGTCAATTTTGACACTATTCAATAGTTGATTTTTGTGAAACTCATAACAGATTGATTACTTCGAACAAAGCCAATTAAATCAATCCTAATATATCATATTATCCTAGAAAATTAGTTTAATTCATTAAAAGTTTCATATTATATTTATTTGGGTATTTATAATATCAATTATTTTAATTTTTCACTATTATAGTAATTACTGCATCATCATTGTGTCATAAATAAAATAAATTATTTAATGTCTAAAAATTATAAATAAAATATAATTATGTAGGAAATATTTTTATCTTTCTAATTAATATTTATAATCTAAAATCCAACATATATAACCCTATTTAACAATTGTTTTTCTAAAAGATATATGCTTGTGTCATTTTTGTATTCATTTTAACTTAATTAAAATAAAGTGTCATTATCACTTACAAGTGGATCCATGGGGTCCCAAAATCGACCCAAAGATGTCCATGGTCGACCATGTATCAACCAATAGGGTTAAGACACGTTTTAGGGTAATTTAGTATTATTATAATATTATTTTTTTAACCCTTATTTACCGGATTTACCCTTAACCATGGTAAATAAAATATTTACCGCAGTAATTATTCAAAATGTCTAAAAATAAAAGTTATCTATTTACACAATTTGAACATCCTGATTCCAAATATGGAATCCATTTTCCTAAATTCAAAACACAGAAGTGGCAGAAATTAATTTAAAATTAATTCCCGCTGTCAAAACAAAAAGCGTGTTTTTAAGAGATAATAACTATCAAAAGATTGACACTTGTTTATGTTCGGTTTAATTGTAAAATTATGTCCAATGACCAACATTATATTAAATCGTAAAAATATATTCTAAATATACTTTAAAACTACTAAAATTCATAATTTATCACTATTAATTATTTTGATTAAAAAAGATGTTTTTAATTAAAATTTAGTAATTTTCACTATTCATCAAAATATGAAAGTTATCCGAAAAGTACCAAAATTTCACCTTAGGCTAAATTAGATATTCCGAATCCAAAAATGAAGTCCATTTTGAAATATAATATATATATAATTTTAAAAAGTAGTTATTACAATTCATAATGGCTAGTTTAATTGGTTATGGTGTGTTACAACTCGGTGGTGCGTATAACACACGCTATCACATTATTCAATAAGAAGCATACTGTAGAAGCTTGGGGTGTTACATTCACATCCTCCTATTACGACAAAGAGTTCAATGTTTGGTAAACGTGGGTGCACACGTTTACCAAAATTATTTGTTTCCCGTATGCAGGATCAGAGGATAGTCATTGAGTTTGATGATGATGATATTCCTAGAGGTCCGAATGTGAAAGATTTTAAGAGTTTTGTAGCAACTCAGGCCAAGAGAAAAGTAAGCATTCTGTATGATGACTAGAGTAGTTTGGATAAAGCGATAATCTCTCAGTTGTGGGAGACGATTTTGGTAAGATATTTTGTCATTATTTGACTATTCATTTAATGTTTCTAGTATATATAATATGTTTAACCTCTTATTTATCAGATGAAATTTGATATTCCTGACACTGGAGGAGTCAGGAAGAAATGCATATCGTTGGCTTCCAGGAGATTAAGGGATTTCAAATCAACCCTCTCATCTGATTTCATTTATGGTCATAGGAGTCATGACAATCCATGTCTTATATGTCCTTTTATAGATGAAGACACATGGAGACAGTTTTTTGAAAGTAGAAGAAAAGAGTCATTTCTAGTAAGGGAAATGTAAACATTTATAAAAATTCTCATATAAATGATTATATTAATGTTTTGTCAATGATTTATTATTCTTAAATTACAGCAAACAAGGAATGCTCATCAAGAGATCCAATCTAAAAATATATACCCTCATAGTTTATCTCGGGGAAGGTAAGCATTATTGGAAGAACAAATAATGGCGGAAGAATTTCAACAACTAAGAGCTGAGTCTTCACGCTCTGGAGAGGTGGCCCCTCCATCCGCTCCATCTAGACATGAAAAATGGAAGAGAGCTCAGAAGGGATAAAAATGGAAATCTATTTCGGAAGAATCGAGAATCGTAGCTGAGAGGATTGTAAGATATTTATTTTATTTATTTAAGTTAACTATTATCTTCATATAATTTCAATAATTACAAAAATGTTCAATTAATTAATACATGACTCTCTTGAGGAGAAGAGTTCACAGGGGACATTTACAGCTACAGGGAGGGAAGATATTTTATCTGCATCATTGGGAAGGCCCGAACATCCTGGTCGTTTAAGAGGATATCCGGCAGGTGTATCAGTAAGAAAAGTGTTTCCATGTTCTTAAACTTCTAACGTTGAGGGGGTTTAGAAAAAAAAATAGAATCCTTGGAGGCTGAAGTTCATAATATTAATACGACGATGGAGGACAAGATTAGAGTGTCGGTGCAGTCTATATTTGCAGAAATGCAAAGACAATTTCAGACTGTAGCTCCCACTCCTCCATATCCCCATGCAGACCCCATTATTTATCCTCCACCTCCGCCGGTAGCTTCCACACCCCCACCTCAGCCTACAGACACCATTTTTATCCTACTCCTCTGCCGCAGCTTCCTACTTATTGCGAGTTGTATGTTGATTTTTCTCAACATCATATAGTAGCATATGGGTTGGTATATTATATAGGAGATATAGTTCATCATCAACAATTAGTGGTAGAGAATTAGAGGGTCACTTTAGAGGATATTATAGATAGATCAGTTAGGGTACCAATACCTATAGATGAGGTGGCGACAGTTGGACAGAGTATCGGCCATTTTTTAATTTGGCCTTCTAGACTTCTTCGACTCATTACCATAGAGGTATGAATGTTATATATTTTATTTTGTTTTTTATTAATGTTGTTTTATCATTTGAAAACAAAAATATTTTTCAATTTAATTTTACAGGAATACTTCAAAGGTAAAGAAATATTGTAAAGACAACAACAGAGACAAATGGATATGACATCAGATACAGATTTCAATAGTTTTGAAAGATTTTCAAGATATTCAAATTTTTTGGCTGGTCATTATGTTTTTCCAATGGAAGTTCATATTTGTGGACGTGAAATAAATGTGGGGATTATGAAAAGTGATATCATGGAGATTGTTATTGGAGATAAGTTGGGCATCAACATGGTGAAATTTTTTTCCATGTAAGTCTTAACACCTTTTCCTTGCATTATATTTATTAAAAATGTATACTTATGTATGTTTTGTATTAGGTATCTTTATAAAATTTTTGAGAGGAATGAGCTGACAGATGTATATGGATTCATGGACCTGCAATTGGTTTCTCCTAAAGCATGTGCATTGAATGAGGAACAAAGAATGGTTTATATTGCTGAATGACTTGAAAAGAATATAGTCACACACTGTTGGATGATGCCTTTTTGTGAGAGGTATGAAACACATTTCTCTCAAAGAGTTAATTATCTTTCAACATAAAAAACCACTAATGATAAATTTTCTTTTATCAGTGATCATTGAATGTTAAGGGTTTTTTGCCCAAGGGAGAGAGAATTTATTGGATATGCTCTGTCCGTGATGATGTGCGGGAATTTTTTAAGAATATATTGGAAAAGTAACATTCAATTTCTCAATAGTTTTATATATTATAATGAATATTAAATTTACCCCAGTCGTATTATTTTCTAATAGTGCATGGGCCTACTTTCGAAAAAACGCAATGAAAAAGAGTGCAAAGATCAAA
Organism: Viscum album; assembly: GCA_963277665.1. Taxonomy (NCBI): domain Eukaryota; kingdom Viridiplantae; phylum Streptophyta; class Magnoliopsida; order Santalales; family Viscaceae; genus Viscum; species Viscum album. Next base: position 1,376,897,840 of record OY728132.1, on the reverse strand, counting down.
CATGTAAAGGCGAAGGTAAATATCCATTTATAATTTGTACTTTTTGATTTATTACCTAAAAATAATATATTGAATTTACACTCATTCAAACAGAATTGTCATGAACAACAAGGCATCATCGAATGCGGATATTATATGTTAAGATTTATGTATGAAATAATAACAACTGGGACAGTTGTGAATTTTGACCTGGTATGATTTCCACTTAAACTTTGCCATAATATTTCAATTTGATTTATTAATTATACAAGTTAACTACTTTCCTTTTCATTTGTATCTTTTTGATGACTCTCAACCCTATACTGATGAAGACATCAAACACTTACAAGTGGAGTGGTCAAATTATTTTACAGGTTTGATTAAATTTTAGTTGTTTGTAATGTAAAATGTAATTTTGAATATTGTCATTGTAATTGTGTATTTGGTAGTTGTTTAGGTTGTATTTTGTTTTTTTAAGTTGACAGTGTAAGATTTAAATGTTATATATGTGAATGTTTAATTTTTCTCTACTTCTTGTTTGTTCTACTTATGATGGTTTTTCTGCTATGGATTTTGGTCTGTGGGGAGGGGTTCCAAGGGTGTGGGGGTGTGTTCAGTGGGGTTAGGGGGTGTCCAGGGGTCTGGGAGGGCTATCCGGTGGGGTGGGGGGGGGGGGGGCATACCAGGGGGTGTGAGGGATGTCTAGAGGTGTGGGAGGGTTTTCCAAGTTGTGGGGGGTATACATGAGGGTGGGGTGGGGGGTTGTCTAAGGGTGGTTGGGGCTTTCCATTGGTGTGGTGGGGGCCCCAATGGGGTGGGGGCTGTCATGTGGGGTGAGGGGGTGTTGTTCAAGAGGGTGGGGTTGTCGAGGGGTTTTGGGGCTGTCCAGGGGGTCGGGGGGCAGTCCAAGGGTGTGGTGGTGGCTCCAATGGGGTGGGGGAGCGCTGTAGGGGGTATACATGAGGGTAGGGAGGGGTTCTAAGGGTGTGTGAGTGGCTGGTATGGATTTTGGTCTGTGGGGAGGGGTTCCAAGGGTGTGGGGGTGTGTTTAGTGGGGTTGGGGTGTGTCCAGGGGTCTGGGAGGGCTGTCCGGTGGGGTGGTAGGGCTGTCCAGGGGTGTGGGAGGGCTGTCCAGGGGGTGGGGGGTATACATGAGGGTGGGGTGGGGGGGGGGGTTGTACAGGGGTGTTCGGGGCTTTCCAGGGGTTCGGTGGGGGCTCCAATGGGGTGGGGGATGTCAAGTGGGGTGAGGGGGTGCTGTTCCGTAGGGTGGGGTTGTCGAGGGGTGTTTGGGGCTGTCCAGGGGGTTGGGGGAAATCCAAGGGTGTGGTGGGGGCTCCAATGGGGTGGGGGAGGGCTATCCAGGGGGTATACATTAGAGTGGGGAGGGGTTCTAAGGGTGTGGGGGTGTCTGGTATTGATTTTAGTCAATGGGGAGGGGTTCTAAGGGTGTGGGGTTGTGTTCAGTGGGGTTGGGGGGTGTCCAATGGTCTGCGAGGTCTGTTTGGTGGGGTGGGAGGGTTGTCCAGGGGTGTGGGAGGGCTGTCCAGGGGGTGGGGGTATACATGAAGGTGGGGGGTTGTCCAGGGGTGTTTGGGGCATTCTAGGGGTGTGGTGGGGGATTCAATGGGTGGGGGCTGTCAAGTGGGGTGAGGGGGTGTTGTTCAAGAGGGTGGGGTTGTCGTGGGGTGTTTGGAACTGTCCAGGGGTCGGGGGGAACTCTAGGGGTGTGGTGGGGTCTCAAATGGGGTTGGGTAGGGCTTTCCAGGGGGTATACATGCGGTGGGGGTGGGGTTCCAAGGGTGTGGGGGTGTGTTCAGTGGGGTTGGAGGGTGTCCAGGGGTCTGGGAGTGCTGCCCGGTGGGGCGGGAGGGCTGTCTAGGGGTGTGGGAGGGCTTTCCAGGGGGTGGGGGTATACATGAGGGGGGGGGGGGGGGGGGGGGGTTGTCTAGGGGTGTTTGTGGATTTCCAGGGGTGTGGTGGGGGATCTAATGGGGTGGGGGCTATCAAGTGGGGTGAGGGGGCGTTGTTCAGGAGGGTGGGGTTGTCGAGGGGTGTTTGGGGCTGTCCGGGGGGTCGGGGGGCGGTCCAGGGGTGTGGTGGCGGCTCCAATGGGGTGTGGGAGGGCTGTCCAGGGGGCATACATGAGGGTGGGGAGGGGTTCCAAGGGTGTGGGGGTGTCTGGTATGGATTTTGGTCTGTGGGGAGGGGTTCCAAGGGTGTGGGGTGTGTTCAGTGGGGTTGGGGGTGTCCAGGGGTCTTGGAGGTCTGTCCGGTGGAGTGGGAGGGTTGTCCAGGGGTGTGGGAGGGTTGTCCAGGGGCTGTGGGGTAACATGAGGGTGGGGGGGTTGTCCAGGGGAGTTTGGGGCTTTCTAGGGGTGTAGTGGGGGCTCCAATGGGGTGGGGGCTGTCAAGTGGGGTGAGGGGGTGCTGTTCAAGATGGTGGGGTTGTCGATGGGTGTTTTGGGCTTTCCAGGGGGCCGGGGGGGCAGTCTAGTGGTGTGATGGGGGGCCCAATGGGGTGGGGGAGGGCTGTCCAGGGGGTACACATGAGGGTGGGGAGGGGTTACAAGGGTGTGGGGGTGTCTAGTATGGATTTTTGTCTGTGGGGAGGGGTTCCAAGGGTGTACGAGTGTGTTCAGTGGGGTTGGGGGTGTCCAGGGGTCTGGGAGGGCTGTCCGGTGGGGTGGGAGGGCTGTCCAGGGGGTAGGGGGTATACATGAGGGTGGGGGTTTGTCCATGGGTGTTTGGGGATTTCCAAGGGTGTGGTGGGGGATCCAATGTGGCGGAGGCTGTCAAGTGGGGTGAGGGGGTGCTGTTCAGGAGGGTGGGGTTGTCGAGGGGTGTTTGGGGCTGTCCAGGGGGGTCGGGGGGCAGTCCTGGGGTGTGGTGGGGGCTCCAATGGGGTGGGTTAGGGCTATCCAGGGGGTATACATGAGGGTGGGGAGGGGTTCCAAGGGTGTGGGGGTGTCTGGTATTGCTTTTGGTTTGTAGGGAGGGGTTCCAAGGGTGTGGGGGTGTGTTCAGTGGGGTTAGGGGGTGTCCAGGGGTCTGGGAGGGCTGTCCGGTGGGGTGGGAGGGCTGTCCAAGGGTGTGGGAGGGCTGTCCAGGGGGTGGGGGGTATACATGAGGGTGGTGGGTTGTCCAGGGTAGTTTGGGGCCTTCTATGGGTTTGGTGGGGGCTCTAATGGGGTGGGGACTGTCAAGTGGGGTGAGGGGGTGTTGTTCAAGAGGGTGGGGTTGTCGAGGGGTGTTTGGGGATGTCCAGGGGGTCGGGGCAGTCCAGGGGTCTAGTGGGGCTCTAATGGGGTGGGGGAGGGCTGTCCAGGGGGTATACATGAGGGTGGGCACTACAATGGGGTGGGCGAGGGCTGTCCCTGGGGTATACATAACGGTGGGGGTTGTCTAGTGGGGTATGTTTTATATGTTATCAATGTAAATGTTTAAATTTCATCTCCTTCTGTTTTTGTGGTATGATTTCTGGATTTGTTTTTTGGTTTATTCTGGGGGAGAGCAGATGACTGCATTCTGTTTTTTTTTAAAAATTGGTTTATCACATCCGTTATTTCATAACCGACGTCATAAAAGTCCAGGGAAATGGTTTATCATGTAGGTTATTATATAACTGATGTGCTAAAAGGCCTGGGAAATGGTTTATCACGTTAGTTATTAAATAACCGATGTGCTAAAAGGCCTGGGAAATGGTTTTTCACGTCAGTTATTTAATAACTGACGTGTGAAACCCCCCTGGACTATTTTATCACATCAGTTATATAATAAACGACGTGATAAACCTTCTACCAGGAGTTTATCATGTCGGTTAATTAAAAACCAACATGAAACAGGGGGGGATGGGTTTATAATGTCAGTTATTATATAACTGATGTGATAAACCCCCCTCCCCCCGGTTTATCGCGGTGGTTATAAAATAACCGACATTCTTAACTAGTCCGGGGGGGGGGGGGGTTCTCACGTCAGTTATTTACTAACCGACCTGATAAACTACTTTTATCATGTCGGTTATTTAATAACCGACGTGATAAACTATTTCCCAAGCCTTTATTCACGTCGGTTATGAAATAACCGACGTTATAAACCCTTCTTGTTTTCTTTATCACGTCGGTCATAAAATAACCGATGTGATAAACATCGTGATTTTATATTTTTGATGTCGGTTTTTAAATAATCGACGTAAAAAACATTATTTATAACATCTCCCATATTAATGTCGGCTATAAACTGACGTAAAAAATGAAAAATAACTGACGTAAAAAATGTTTTCTGCACTAGTGTATGGTAGAAGATGTATTGATCTAGAAGGATCATGGAATTCTATACAAAGTGTGGATTGGAAAGGATCCTCAGTACATGAATCTAGTAATGATGGACATGGTAATTATCAAGGTTAGTGAAATATCTAAATTTTTTCAAATGGTTACCAACCCATGTTTATTATAAAGGACTAAAGGTTCTTAATCTAATGTCGAGAATTATCAAAATAAAATTAATTATATGAATGATGGGAAATTGGAAGACTTGTTATATAATGATGGATTTAAGAAAACATTTATGAGGCTTTGTGTTCCCTATATAATATACTTATAAAGGGAATTACTGGATGATGCCCACATTTCGATTTTCGTGATAAACCCTTGTAGTAATAAGATGTATAGATATTTGAAGGATCATTTTTGGTGGGATGATATGATGTATGAAATTGAATATTATTTGGAAATATGTTGAATTTTTCAACCTGTAAAGGTTGAACAACAACATCCTAATGGAATCATGAAACCTCTACATGTTCCTACATGAAAATGGGATGACATTAATATGGATTTTTTTCAGTGGATTACAAAATAATATATGAATGTATGTTGCAATATGGTTAATTATTGATCGATATACCAAATTCTCACATTTCCTGGATATAAGAGAGGATTTTTCACTTGTGTGCATTATATATCTCATAATAATTATATTTTTTGATTACATGGAGAGCTATATCAATTTTCTCTGATCATGTTCCATGATTTACATAAAAATATTAGAAAATTATTCAGAAATTTTTTGATACTAAAATTCATTTGATTACTACTTATCTCCCGAAAACTGATTGACAATATAAAAGAGAATTTCTATCTTTAAAAGATGTGGCAAGAACATGTTCTATTGACTATCATGGTATGTGGGATCAGTATTTAACATCAATGGAGTTTAACTAAAAAATAGATTCCATTCAAGTATATAGATATAAAATCTGATGTTTTATATGGAATGTGATTTTGAACAACAACATTTTGGGAAGAAGTTAGTGGTCGGAGGCTTGTAGGACCATAACTTGTGGGGGGAAAACATAAAAGGTAAATATTATTCCAACCCAAATCAAATTAACGCAAAGTTGGAAAAAGAGATATGATGATAATCGTAGAAAATATTTTGAGTTTCAAGTGGAAGATCATGTATTATTGATGGTATCTCTTTGGATGGGTGTTATATGATTTTGATGGAAAGGGAAACTAAAACACCAATATATCAGACCTTTTGAAAATAAAAAATAATAATTGGAGTTGGGGATAAATTTTTTGTAATTCTACCAATCCTATATAAATAACACGATGTGTTCCATATTACTTTGTTAAAGAAGTACATGTCAAACCAAACACATGTTCTCACTTCTGATGGAATGGAATTGGAACCTAAATTATCTTATTGTGAAGATCGTATCTAGATTCTGGATATTAGAGAACAAGTGTTGAGGAATTGGGTGAATCAGTTGGTAAAAGTAATTTGGAAAAATCATCATATTGAAGAGGATATATGGGAATCATAGGAAATTATGATTATTAAATACCAAAATATTTTTATTAAGGGGCATTGTGGAAATTTCGAGAATGAAATTTTTGATGGAGTGTAGAATTTAATGACCTAAAATTTTTTCAAAGGAATTTAACTTATTATAATTATTTGATATATTATAAATCACATAAAATCACCTAGATAACAAAATAAAATATTTATAAATGATTTATAAATGTAATAATAGGTATTGATAGAAATTTAGGAACCTATAATATAACACATGGGACTTTTATTTTATATAAATCATCAAATGAATCTTTTTCTACACACAACAATTTCTTGGATTTCTTTACACGAAATCGCAGCCTTCCTCGATAGCTTGCGTCGTACGCAATACCGAGTTTCACTAAACAATGATATGCTAATAAAATATTATTAAAACTAGCCGTTATGAATAGTAATAACCACTTTTTGAAATTTTATAAATTTTATTTTTCAAAATGGGCTTAATTTTTGGATTCGGAATATCGAAATTATCCTAGGGTGAAATTTTGGTATTTTTCTGAAAACATTCAATTTTTGATGAATAGTGAAACCACTAAGTGGTAGTTAAAAAACTAAATTTTTCATAAAACATAATTTTACTGCTTCTGTGGGTGGAATTTCAAAAATCCAAGAGACACGGTTGATGTCCGTAAGTAAAATGTGGTTCAATGAGATGAAAATAATTTTTTGTGAATAGTAACATTTTACTTTTATTTACCACGGTTAAAAGTAAATAGGGTAATTAAGGGTAAAAATGATATTATTATTACCCTAACACATGTTTTAATTCTATTGGATAAGTGTAATTCGACCAAAAACAAACTTAGGAATAAAATATTACCATTTAGGCCCACTTGGATTAGATTAGGACATTTATTATTAATTTATTTAAAGAAGGGTTAAAATAGTTAAAATCAATGTTTAATAAGTAAATAATTTTTATTATAAGGTTATATATAAGATAAATTAGACTATAAATATTAATTATAAAGATGAAAATATTTCCTACATAATGGTATTTTATTTGTAATTTTTATACATTAAATAATTTAATTTATTTATGACACAAAGATGATGCAGTAATTATCTTATTAATGAAATATTGACATAATTGATGTTATAAATACCCAAATAAATGTAATTTGAGACTTTTTATTAATTCCACTAATGTTATAGGTTAATATGACATGTTATTATTTATTTAAATAATTTTTTTCGAACTAATCATTCTGTTATGATTTTCACAAAAATCAATTACTAAATAGTAGTAAAATTGACATAAAATAGTTTTTAAAACAAATATTATATTATTAATTATTATATTATTCCTAAAAATCTAAGGTTCGGCAAAATGACTTAGATATGGTAATATATATTAATTATAAACAACTTGGGGTTCTTTTGGATTGTTATAGTATGTTTATTAACCTTATAGTGTAAGAGCACAAGACGACACGGTAAAAGTAAAATTATTTAACTTAATGTTAAATCTAAATGATAATGTCAAAATAGGAACCTAAACTTGTCTGAATTCTATTTTATGAGAGGATTTAGACCCATCCAAACCTTAGCTTCGAAATAAATCAATTTGGAGCTATTTAAAACCGAATTTGGCTTTATAATAAAATAATATTTTTTGTTATTCCAAAGGTGCCCCTCTCCTCCCTTATAAAAGGGCACCTCCTACCTCTCTTCCTCACACTACTTTGAGCCTTGAAGCTCGGCCAACCCCTTACATGTTCTCCTCTAAACTTCCCTAGAGACACCCTAGAGGTCCTGGTCTTCTTCAACGACCAATTTTAGTGCCCTAAAAGGATGTCTCAATAAAGCACTTCAAAGAAGAGGTAATGTCAGTTACCGATTCTTTCACCTTTATTTCTTCTTCCACCTCTTCTTCTTTAGTTTTTTTAATTATTAAGTAATAACATAAGTATCAATCATGTACCTATATGTTATTATAAGTATGAAACAACCCTATTTCACCATCTATCCATCCTACAGAAAATGAAATCACCGCGCGTGCGTACGTACGGAATACCGTCTCCACGCCGTGGAGTAATCTACTTTCCACCACAACCTTACATGGATGGGTATAATGATGTAAATAATGACTATATATGATTATTATAAAGTGATATTGATTCTGAAATAGTATAAATACACTCCAATACAATTCCATGATCATGGGACCGATATCATCGCTCATGCGTACGTACGGAATACCGTCTCCATGATGTGATGCGACTCGTTCTACATGATCTTCATTTAATAATGATTATATAAATGAATTTAATGAATGAATATGATATATATTACCCTAATAACATTCTGGAAATGAGGTATCTATAACCTAAAGAGAAGAATAAGAATTTATTTGACAAAACACGCATAAGAACAAAAAGTAATATACACCCGAATACCAAGTTGTAATGAAGTATTACTAATAAGAATCTAAACATATGACCATATATGATATCATTACAATAATTATGATTCTGGAATAATTCAATAACATTATTTAAATCATTATACAGGAGGTTCGGACACTTACGAGGCAAATCGGACCTAAGGTAAGGGAAATATCACAATCTCATTTTTATCCGAGATTGTTTATACATTGAAATTTACTGGAGTGTATTTTATCATCCACATCCATTTATCGTCAATATTTAATATTATTTCCATCCACCTAAATTTTTTTCAATCCAATTTTACCCTTCGGTGAGTTTTTAGTAAATGATATGAATGGAATCTTTTGTCGTATTTCGTACGAGGTACTTTTTGACTTTTCCGACAAAAGTACGAAGACTATTTTTTTAAACATGTATGGCATGAATGGATTTTTAAAACATTATTTCCAAGAAGCTTCCTTTACAAGTTTTCAAGTTTATTTTTAATCAACTTCTTTTAGTTTATAATTTTATGGAATGTTAAGAAAGGAAATGTGTTTTTGAAGAAGAAAGGATATTTTCCTCAAGAATGGAGTTCAAGTGTTTTATCAAAATTATTTTCCATCTAAGATAATAAAGGGTATTGTTTTTATCCCTATTATTACATTGATTTGATTATGTTGTGATGGAATTATATTTTTATGAATTCCTTTATCTTATATGAATTGTTTTATGATGCACGATGTTTAAGATTCCCATTTTTATTACATCGGTTATGCTATGATGTATGGTTTTCTGATTTTGTGGCACACATAAGAATGGTACCATTATGAGATGGGTGGGACCTATATCTCCCTCCAATGCATTGGGTAAAGATTTTATATCTCATGAGATAGACATGGCTGGAACGACAGGCTAAACCGGTTCAGTGAAACAGGACTGAAACGAGGAGTGAACTCGATTGAGAAGTGGACTCTGTACACTAAGATAGTCTTGGAAATGAGTCTTGACTAACCAGAAATGATTATCAATGATTATGTGTGTATGAAACAAAGTTTCATGTTTTATGTTATGATTATTGGGATTAAATTACACTACTATGATTTATCCCATGTTATGAAATTAAGATCTCTTTTGCAGGTTAAGATTTCCAAAAGTTATGCGCTTATGTATATGATGTGATTGATATTTCTTTTTTTTACCCTTACTGAGAATTTGAGCTCACCCTTTTGTATGTTTTATTTCCCCAGGTCAGGAAGAAGGTTATTAAGCAGAATATGCCAAAAATGGACTCTAGATGTGATGAAATAAATGGGAGGCAAAGTAGATGATTTATGAACTAGTTTTTTATGCTTTCCAGTTTCTAAAGACAATATACCTATATAGTCCTTTCATGGTTTTGTTATATGTTGTAATAAGTGTGCTTCAATTTTGAAGTAATAACAATGTATGTAAAGTATGGGTCGTTATAGTTGGAATCAGAGGAAAGGTGTAGTCAACCTTTGGAAACTAGGATGTGAAAGCCTTAGTAAGAACCCTAAGGATAATTCTTAGCATAGAACACAATCTTAGTGTTTTAGAAATGACCATGAATAACCTAGGATAATACCTTAAGTGAGAATTTTTATTCTTGATTATGTGGTTTTCCTATTATAATTAATGTTTCTCACACTATTCTTCTTTGTTTTAGTCAATGGATGGAACCTTAAGGAACCGTGTTAATGCGGAATGCGATGGGCAATGCAATGATTGTCCCCTGGAGCAACCAAACGTTATGGGAGATGGAATGCAAAATCTTGTAGCAATGATCACACAACATTCTCAATCTATGAATCATGCAGGACTTCCAAATGAGCAAAATAAGGAGCAACATTCTGTTGAATCCTTCATGAGGCAGCGTCCACCTTCTTTCAGTGGGTCTACTGATCCATTAGTTGCTGAAAAATGGATTAGTACTACTGAAAAGATATTTTCAGTTCTTCAATGTTCTAAACATGATAAAGTCATCCTAGCAGTGTATCGTTTAGAAGGAGATGCTGATCAATGTTGTAATCTTATTAAGAATACGAGGCAAAGGGATGAAATTGAGTCCATGGAATGGGACGAGTTCAAGAACTTATTTTTCAATAAGTACTTCCCTCGTATTCTCCGAACAAAGATGGATAAAGAGTTTCTTGAACTGAAGCAAAAGGATGATGAATCTGTTGGTACTTATGAAGAAAATTTTACAAGACTTGCAAGGTATGCTTCTGGTATTATTATCCAACCTAAGAGTAAGATCTATTTATTTTTTAGTGGCATAAAACCAAGTCGTAAAAGGGCATTAGCCATAAGGGACTTCAATAGCTACGAGGAAATCGTTCGATGTTCTCTCAATGTCGAGATAGAGATTGGAGTAACCCATCAGTCATATGGGTTTGATAAGAAGAGGAAAATGGATTTCAAAGGAAAATCTAAAGAGCACACTGAAAAGATGATGAGCTTTCCCTTATTCTCAAAGTGTGGAAAGAAACATGGAGGGAGTTGTCTTAAAGGGACAAGTAAATGTTTCAAATGTCGAAAGGAAGGTCATCGGGCATTTGAATGCCGCAATGATGGGAAGAATATGTCTAATGATGAAAACAAAGGAAGGGATACACAGAATGACCCTACTACACTTCAATGTTTCATGTCCAAGGAGATGGAGAATTATTCCAATAAATTCCCAAATCAAAGGGTTGATGATGATGGTCGACGTCAACAAACTCTTAAGGCTAAAGACAAATGAAAGTCACATGCAATTTCTATCAGTGATGTAGAGTATGATAACGATGTGGTGAAAGGTACACTTACCATCCACTCTAAAGTAGTAAATGTTTTATTTGATTCTGGATCCACCCACTCCTTTATTTCAGAAGAATTTTCTAAGGATATCTCCATATTACCTCAACAGTTTGATGTTGAGTTAGCTGTGACAACCCATAATGGCACAACAGTCGCATCAAAAGTTTATAATTCTTCTCCGATTGAAGTTTGTGGGAAAGTGCTTCCTAAAAATCTTGTGATCCTTCCTATAGTGGAATTTGATGTGATTCTTGGAATGGATTGGCTTTCTCTACATAGGGCTTATATCAATTGCCAAAGAAGGGATGTCACATTTCATATTCCAGATCAATCTATGATCTTCTATCGATTCAAGGATGAACATAACCTTCCAGTGGTAATTTCTTCCATTTAATGGGTATTGATTCCACTAAATGAAGGTTATTTATCTCAAATGGTTGGTGGGAAACTCACAATTAAGAATATTCCCATTGTACGAGAGTTTGATGATGACTTTCTGGAGGAATTACTGGGTCTTCCACCGAATCGTGAAGTTGAGTTTTCAATAGAACTCATACCGGATGCTTTGCCTATTTCAAAGACACCTTATAGAATGGACCCAATTGAGTTGCATGAATTGAAGAAGAAACTCTAAGTGAATCTTGATAAGGGGTTCATAGAACCTAGTGCATCACCTTGGGGAGCACCTGTTCTGTTTTTTAATAAGAAAGATGGATCAATGAGACTCTGCATTGATTATCGAGAACATAACAAGATCACTATCAAGAACAAATATCCTCTCCCGCGCATTGATGACCTATTTGACCAACTACGCAGAGCTCAATACTTTTCCAAGATTGATCTTCGTTCAGGGTATCATCAATTAAGGATCAAAAGGGAGGATATACCAAAGAAGGCTTTCCGTACAAGGTATGGACACTATGAATTTATAGTGATGCCATTTGGTCTTACTAATGCCCCTAATATCTTCATGGAACTAATGAATAGAGTCTTTAGAGACTATCTTGATCAATTTGTGGTAGTCTTTATATACGATATTCTTGTCTATTCAAATAGCATGGAAGAACATGAAGATCACTTGAGAAATTATATTGAATACCCTGAGAAAGTAGAAGCTTTATGCCAAATTTACCAAGTGTGAATTTTGGCTTCAAAAAGTTTCATTTTTGGGTCACATAATCTCAAAAGAGGGTATATCTATGGATCCAGCAAAAACAGAGGTTATCAAAAGATGGTCGAGACCAACAACAATAACTAAGATCCAAAGTTTTCTTGGTTTGGTAGGATATTATCGACGTTTTGTGAAAGATTTTTCACGATTATCTAATCCACTCACCAAGTTGACTCAGAAGAGAGTTAAGATTGTTTGGATAGAGGAATGTGAAGATAATTTCAAGGAGTTGAAAAGAAGGTTATCCAGTGCACCTGTTCTCACACTGCCTTGTAGTGGAGAAAGGTTTGTGATCTACAGTGATGCATCCAAAAAGGGTTTGGGGTGTTTTCTTATGCAAAATGATATAGTGATAGCTTATGCCTCACGACAGTTGAAAATACATGAGAAAAATTACCCAACTCATGATTTGGAGTTAGTTGCGGTAATCTTTGAATTAAAGATTTGGAGGCATTACCTTTATGGTGAAAGATGTGATATTTATACTGATCATAAAATTTTAAAGTATATTTTCACACAAAAGGAGCTGAATATGCGCCAAAGAAGATGGTTGGAGCTGATTAAGGATTACAACAGCTCAATTCATTACCACCCTGGGAAAGCAAACAAGGTGGCAGATGCATTAAGTCGACAAGACCATGCTAGTTTATCCATGATGAGGATCACAAAAGGTCCAATATTTATGGATTTACAAAGGATGGATCTTGGAATTATAATTAAAGGGGAAAATTGTATCTTTCTCAAATGAATGTTCAACCGTATATACATGTGAAGATTAAAGAGGCACAGAAAGAAGATGTCGAGTTACAATAGGTGAGAAATGTTCCTGAATTCAACCTTGATTGTAATGGTATAATAAAGTTCAGGAATCGGGTTTCTGTTCCTCCCATCCCCGAATTAAAGAAGGAGCTGCTGGATGAGGCTCATAGTTCTTCATTCTCTATTCATCCTGGAAGCACGAAGATATATAGGAACCTGAAAGAGTACTTCTGGTAGGATGGCATGAAAAGAGATGTTGCTGAATATGTCTCTCGATGCTTGGCATGTCAACAAGTTAAAGCTGAGAGATAGAAGTCTAAGGGGGATGTTACAACCATTACCCATACCTGAATGGAAATGGGAAAACATCACTATGGGCTTTGTCACAGGACTTCCTAAAACATCCAAAGGCAATAATGCTATCTGGGTCGTAGTGGATCATCTTACAAAATCTTCACACTTCATTGCTATTATAGAGTATTTCTCTCTGGATCAGCTTGCCAGGATATATGTAAAAGAAGTGGTAAGATTTCATGGAGTACCGCTTTCTATTATATCTAATCGGGATCCGAGATTTTCCTCGAAGTTCTGGCGAAGTCTGTAGCATACTCTGGATACAGAGTTGAGTTTCAACACTGCTTATCATCCTCAGATAGACGGTCAGTCTGAGAGAACAATTAAAACTCTAGAAGATATGTTGAGAGCTTGCTCTATGGATTTCAAAGGTGGTTGGGATCAACACCTACCTTTGGTGGAATTTTCTTATAATAATAGCTTTCACTCCAGTATTCAGATGGCTCCTTATGAAGCTCTCAATGGAAAGAAATGCAGGACTCCAACTTTCTGGGATGAAGTTCGGGAAAGAAAGTAATTAAGACCCGATCTCGTTGATGAAATGTCAGAAAAGGTCAGATCTATTCCACAACACATAAGAGTATTTCAGAGTCGACAGAAAAGTTATGCCGACAACCGAAGAAAAGACCTAGAGTTTTAAGTGGGTGATAAAGTGTTCTTACGAATATCTCCCTGGAAGAGGGTCATGAGATTTGGAAAGAAGTGGAAGTTGAGCCCTAGATATATCATTTCTTTCGAAATACTGGATCGTGTTGGGAAGGTATCTTACCAATTGGCGCTTCCACCGAATCTCTCTCAAGTTCACGATGTGTTCCATGTATCTCTCCTGAGAAAGTACATACCTGATCCTTCACATGTACTTAGCTCAGAAGTTGTACCGCTGGAGCAGGATCTTTCTTATGAAGAACAGCCGATAGAGATTCTGGATCATAGCGAAAAAGTCCTACGAAACAAGACCACTTGATTAGTGAATGTTTTATGGAGGAACCACCAATTAGAAGAAGCTACATGGGAGCTTGAGGATATGATGAGGGAGAGGTATCCTCATCTGTTTGTTACAAAGTGACAAATTTCGAAGGAGAAATTCATTTTAAGGGGGGTAGAATGTAACACCCGAGAATTTTTTGTTATATAAATCATCAAAGGAATATTTTTCTACACATAAAACTTGCTTGGCTTGCTTTACACGAAATCGCGACCTTCCTCGATAGCTTGCGTCGTACGCAATACCGAGTTTCACTAAACAATGATATGCTAATAAAATATTATTAAAACTAGCCATTATGAATAGTAATTACCACTTTTTGAAATTTTATAAATTTTACTTTTCAAAATGGACTTCATTTTTGGATTCAGAATATCGAAATTATCCTAGGGTGAAATTTTGGTATTTTTCTGAAAACTTTCAATTTTTGATGAATAGTGAAACCACTAAGTGGTAGTTAAAAAACTGAATTTTTCATAAAACATAATTTTACCACTTCTGTGAGTGGAATTTCAAAATTCCGAGAGACACGGTTGATGTCAGTAAATAAAATGTGGTTGAATGAGATGAGAATAATTTTTGGTGAATAGTAACTTTTTACTTTTATTTACCACGGTTAAAAGAAAATAGGGTAATTAAGGGTAGAAATGATATTATTATAACCCTAACACATGTCCTAATTCTATTGGATAAGTGTAATTCGACAAAAAACAAAATTAGGAATAAAATATGTCAATTTAGGCCCACTTGGATTAGATATGGACATTTATTATTAATTTATTTAAAGAAGGGTTAAAATAGTTAAAATCAAAGTTTAATAAGTAAATAATTTTTAATATAAGGTTATATATAAGATAAATTCGACTATAAATATTAATTAGAAATCTAAAACGTGTTCCTACATAATGGTATTTTATTTTTAAATTTTAGACATTAAATAATTTAATTTATTTATGACACAACGATGATGCAGTAATTATCTTATTAATGAAATATTCACATAATTGATGTTATAAATACCCAAATAAATGTAATTTGGGACTTTTTATGAATTCCACTAATTTAATAGGTTAATATGACATGTTATTATTGATTTAATTTACTTTTTTAGAACTAATAATTCTGTTATGAGTTTCACAAAAATCAATTACTAAATAGTGTCAAAATTGTTATAAAATAGTTTTTAAAAAATATATTATATTATTAATTGTTATTTTATTCCTAAAAATCTAAGGTTGGGAAAAATTACTTATATATGGTTATATATATTAATAATAAACAACTTGGGGTTCTTTTGGATTGTTATAGTAAGTTTATTAACCTTATAGTGTAAGAACACAAGAAGACATGGTAAAAGTAAAATTATTTAACTTAATGTGAAATCTAAATTATAAGGTCAAAATAGGAACTTAAACTTGTCTAAATTATATTGGATGAGAGTATTTCGACCCATCCCAACCTTAGATTCTAAATAAATTAATTTGGAGCTATTTAAAACCGAATTTGCCTTTATAATAAAATAATATTTCTAGTTATTCCAAAGGTGCCCCTCTCCTCCTTTATAAAAGGGCACCTCCTCCCTCTCTTCCTCACTCCACTTTGAGCCTTCAAGCTCGGCCAAACCCTACCACATTCTCCTCTCCACTTCCCTAGAGACATCCTATAGGTCCTGGTATTCTTCAAAGTCCAATTTTAGTTCCCTAAAAGGTGGTCTCAAAGAAGCACTTCAAAGAAGAGGTAATGTGCGTTACCGATTCTTTAATCTTTATTTCTTCTTCCACTTCTTCTTCTTTAGTTGCTTCATTATGAAGTAATAACATCAGTATCACTCATATACTGATATGTTATTATAAGTATGAAACAACCTTATTTCACCATCTATCCATCCTACAGACAATGAAATCACCGCGCATGCGTACGTACGGAATACCGTCTCCACGCCGTGGTGTAATCTACATTCCACCACCACCTTACTTGGATGGGTATAATGGAGTAAATAATGACTATATATTATTATTGTTTAGTTATATTGATTCTGAAGTAGTATACATACACTCCAATACTATTCCATGATCATGGGAACGATATCATCGCTCGTGCGTACGTACGGAATACCGTCTCCACGATGTGATGCGACTCGTTCTACATGATCTTCATTTCATAATGATTATATAAATGAATTGAATTAATTAATATGATATATATTACACTAATAAAATTCTGGAAATGAGGTATCTATAACCTAAAGAGAATAATAAGAATTTATTCGACAAAACACGCATAAGAACAAAAAGTAATAAACACCCGAATAAGAAGTTGTAATGAAGTATTACTAATACGAAGCTAAGAATATGACCCTATATGATATCATAACAATAATTATGATTCTGGAATAAGTCAATAACATTATTTAAATCATTATACAGGAGGTTCGGACACTTACGAGGCAAATCAGACCTAAGGTAAGGGAAATATCACAGTCTCATTTTTATCCGAGATTGTTTATACTTTGAAATTTACTGGGGTGTATTTTATCATCCACATCAATTTGTCCTCAATATGTAATATTATTTCCATCCACCTAAAATTTTTTAAATCCAATTTTTCCCTTCGGTGAGTTTTTAGTAAAGGATATAAATGGAATCTTTTGTCGTTTTTCATACGAGGTACTTTTTGACTTTTCTGACAAAAGTACGAATAATGTTTTTTTAACTTATACGGAATGAATGGATTTTTAAAACATTATTTCCAAGAAGATTTATTTAAATGTTTTCATGTTTATTTTTAAAAAACTTTTTTAGTTTATAATTTTACAACATGTTAAGAAAGGAAAAGTGTTTTTGAAGCAGAAGGATATTTTCCTCATAAATGGAGTTAAGTGTTTTATCAAAATTATTTTCCATCTAAGATAATAAAGGGTTCTGTTTTTATCCCTATTATTACATTTATTTGATTATGTTGTGATGGAATTATATTTTTATGAATTTATTTATCTTATATGAATTGTTTTATGATGTCATGATGTTTAAGATTCCCATTTTTATTACATGGGTTATGCTATGATGTATGGTTTTCTGATTTTGTGGCACACATAAGAATGGTATCATTATGAGATAGGTGGGACCTATATATCCCTCCAATTCATTGGGTAAAGATTTTATATCTCATGAGATAGACATGGCTGGAACGACAGGTTAAACCGGTTTAGTGAAACAGGACTGAAACGAGGAGTGAACTCGGTTCAGAAGTGGACTTTTTCCACTAAGATAGTCTTGGAAATGAGTCTTGTCTAACAAGAAATGATTCTCAATGATGATTTTTGTATTCCACAAAGTTTCATGTTTTATGTTATGATTATTGGGATTACATTTCACTACTATGATTTATCCCATGTTATGAAATTATGATCTCTTTTGCAGGTTAAGATTTCCAAAAGTTATGTGCTTATGTATATAAGGTGATTGACATTTCTTTTGTTTACACTTACTGAGCATTTGAGCTCACCCTTTTGTATGTTTTATTTCCCCAGGTCAGGAAGAAGGTTATTAAGTATAATATGCCAAAAAGGGACTCTAGATATGATGAAATAAATGGGAGGCAAAGTAGATGCTTTATGAACTAGTTGTTTATGCTTTCCAGTTTCTAAAGACACTATACCTATACGATCCTTTCATGGTTTTGTTATATGTTGTAATAAGTGTGCTTAAATTTTGAAGTAATAACAATGTATGTAATGTATGGGTCGTTATATATACCAATGGAATAGTAAAACGATCGTTGAAATGGTAATATGACCATTATAAATATTAATTAGTTGAATAGATTAGTAATGTCACCTATTAATGTGTATATAAAAAAAATTTATCATAAAATTGAAAATATGACATATTTATTTCATGGAATAGGTAAATAAATGTTTTAAAAATGTTAAATTAAGTGTTGGTATTTTTTATATACATAAATGATTATTTAAAATTTAATAATTTAGAATATTTTGTAAAAAAAAACTAATTTCTCCAATTTTTTTATAAATTGACATTTTTTCTTATAATAATAAGTTAATTTTAAGTGACCTTTTTTAATTTTTCAAAGTTTCATAAAATCAGTTATAATTTTAAAATCCATTTTTTTGATGAAATGATGATTTTAATTAAAAATTAAATTTGTCATATCTATAAAAAAATTTCTTAAAATGGAATCCATTTTTTAATCTTAAAAATTGAAAAATGGTTAGAGGTTATTTTTTGGACTATTCTAAAATAGTTTATTTTTTTTGACTAGTGAAATACTATAATTTACAATATTTATCATTATCGGTAAATAAATAAATTTTTGTGTCAATGTTAAGTAATATATGATTTAAGTGACCATTATCTTGAACATAATTTATATTTTTACTATATTTAGTGACATGTATCAATACTATTGAGTGTCTGGATAAAAAATAATAAACTAATGAATAAAATAATCAAAACACACCACACTCTTCCACTATAAATACCAACCTTCACCACTCCATCTCACCAAACCTTCTTTTAATTTTATATTTATAATATTATTCTCAATTACTCTTTGAAAAAACTTCTCAATGTTCTTTTCTTTCTTATCTCACCAAAAGACAATTTTTGAGTCTGTTCTGAAGGAAATGACACTCAAGAGATAAAATATTCCATATCCCTATTTTAAATTCTTTTCTTTACTTATTGTTTCCTCACCTAACATATCCAAAGTGAAATTAAAACTCCATTGAAATATATATACTAAAATTTTATTTTGTTAATGGTATATCCACTATAACATCTCTTCTCTTCCCCGTATTTGTTTTTCTAAAAATGAAAACATCAAGCGTGAGGTGTTGACTCCCCACCATCATGGATGATGATTTTTTTCCAAATACCACCTTCATGGATGGTCTTGATACCATTTTTAACAGATAAATATTTTTATAATATGTGTATTACAACCTATTTATTGTTTTTAATGAAGTATATATGTAACGTCCCGACCCCATTTACCCAGAGTCGGTGCATTATTGCGTAACATGGGCATGATCACAAAAGAACAAGTCTCGAAAGACCGATTAGTTTAGTATCCTTGGAAACACTAGATACATTCATAAGTCTTACATTACATCATAAGGTAAAAAAAAACTACAACAACATCTTGTCTTCATATCCCCTCATACTATCCCTGCAGGTCATTCATAATATACTTCTTCAAATCCTGGAAAAATTAAAACATTGGAAGGGGTGAGCTCAGATGCTTAGTAAGGATAACAATATAGAAGAAGCCTTCAAAAATAAACATTAACATTTAAGGAAATGTATAACTAAATCAAAATCCTTCTGAACATGATCTTCAACATAATATGGAAAAAATAAAATGAAATAGTTCCATTTACATATTCACATGGATATTCTACTAGTCGAATAATCACATGAAATATCAATAACCACATTCATAATGATGGAATGCATAATGCCAGACTATCATAACCACATAGCCGAGGCCTCATGCCAAGACTAAAAATAAGATTTTTTCAAGGCCTCGTGCCAAGACACTAGTTTGTCTCATGAGACCTACCGATGCATCAAGGAGCTATAGCGGGCTCCACCCATCACTTATTAAGTCCAATGCATTCCTTATATGAAAAGGTTTAAACATATCATAAACCATAACATGATCGTATGACATAAAACATGCATAAAGGAAAAAATAACAATTCCACATTTCAATCACAAGATATCAATACAACACATTGATATAATAGAAACATTATCAAAAACATTTTCAGTACCAAAATAATATAAAAGTAAAACATAGTATTTATTTTTCATTTAAAAAAAATTATGGCTTGTAGAGGATGCCGAAACTCAAATAATGGTCACGACGGCTGAGAAGTCGTTGCCGCCGCATACGTGCGAAAAAAAAACATTCCTTTTTTTTATTTATTAAATGCTTCATATAAAAATATTCCTTTTAAATAAACATAAAAGTCAAAGGGGTTTATACACCGTATAAAAGAAATTTGTGTATAAAAAAAAATATGCCTCAATGAAAGGAGATTGAGACTAAGACCCTTAAAAATATAATTTTTTAAATAAAATATATCTATTATGTGTATTCACTATAAGTACACATAATGAATGTACAAATAAAAGATATTAAATAATAATATCATGACATAATTTGAAAGTAAGAGATTAACCCAAAGAACGGAAGTTGGGTTAAGAAGTTCCCTTACCTCATGTCCGACTTGACTTGAATGTTCTTTAACCTCCTGAATAATATACTAGAGTTAATTTATAATTTATTAAGAACCTTTTTCAAGTTTATTATTCCTTTTATATCACTTATTACCATGTTATGAACATTATTTAATTATTTATGTTAATAACGTTCATTTTGTCGATCTTTAGTACTTGAGTCAAAAAATAGACTTCTTATAATTACAAGTTGTTCATGTGGTAAAATATCAATTATATACAGAATTATATTCATGATTTAGATAACATATATATCATACATATTGAGTATATACATGCATTTATAATATTACATAACATTTAGAGGTAAGAAATGAAATGCACCGTTCATGGAGACGGTAAGCCGTACATACGCATGAACTCTACTGTCATTTCTATTTCATATCTAATAGAATGAAATCATAATTATATAAAGTTATTTTATAATTCCAGTATAATATCATATATAATATCATTTACTCCATATTTATACATCCCACATATGGAATTAACTTTTCAAATCACTTTGAGGGGCGGTAGTCCGCACTTCCAAAAATTAAATTATCGTGTTTGCCAATAATGGAAATCATAAAGGTATTCCATAAATGAGAAATATAGAAGCATAAGGAAAACATAAAAATTATATATATATATATATATATATCATATATGAATATAGTGTCATCATAATGGCCACCATGAGAGGTGTTAAAAGAAGATTGAACAATCATCATTTTGTGAGGTAGTAATTCACCACCCACAAAAACAGTATGATATTTAACCATTAGACAAAGGTATGTGTAAGTGTAAATAAAATAATTATCATAAAAAAATACTAGTATATTTTATATACTGGTTTTTTTACAAAATAAAAGAATAAAAGGAGTTTAGGGGGTTGGAGAAGGAAAATAAAATAAAACAACATAAGAGAATACATTACCTTTAAATCAGGTAACTCCATTTGGTTTGAACCAAAATGGTTTCTTGAAATGCTTTCATCCTAAGGTAAGTCTTCTAGGATTAAGGAAGGGATTTTGAGAGAGTATTTGGGAAGTGTTTGGCCGAGCCAAATGGATTTTGTGGTGTGAATAAGGTGGTAGAGGTAGGGGCCGTTTATAAGAGGAGAGGAGGGGAACTCATGGAAAGTCATGTAATGTTACATTATTATAAAGTGATTTTCGGATTTCAAAGGTCCCAAAATTATATATTTCAAGGATAAGGAGATAATGGGTCTAAATATACTCATAAAATAGGTTTTTGAAAATTTTATGTCTTAGATTTTACATTATCTTTTCATTTTATTTAAATCATTAATTAATGAGGTAATCGTTGCATCATCATGGTGTTATAATAAATTTAGATTATTTAATGTCTAAAAATTATAAAAAAATTACCATGATGTATGAAATCTTTTTATATTTCCAATGAATATTTATAGTTGAAAAGTTAACTTATATAACCCCATGTAATAATTGTTTTAGTAAAACAACACATGTTTGTGACAATTGTTTTTGCTTTAAATAAAAAGTTATTAATGTCATTTTCTTACCCAAGTGGCTCCATGGGGTCCCCAAGTTGACCCATGGATTGACTTGGTCGTCCATGAATCATCCAATAAAGGTAGGACAAGTGTAAAGATATTTTCATATTTTTATATTATTTTTTTACCTTAAATTTCACTAATTACCTTTAATCGTGATTAATAAAACTTAAAAGTTACTATTCAACAAAAAATTATTTTAATCCCATTGAACCACATTTTACTTTCTAATGAAAACCATGTATGTTGAATTTTTGAAAATCAAATCACATAAGTGGTAATGTTTCATTTACACGAAAAATTAGTTTTTAAACTACCACTTAGCGGTTTCACTATTCATCAAAAATTGAAGTTTTTCAGAAAACTACCAAAAATTAAACCTAAGCTATAATTGATATTCCTAATTCAAAAATGAAGTCCATTATGAAATATAAAATTTATATAATTTCAAAAATGTGGTATTACTATTCATAACGGCTACTTTTATTGGTCGCACTGTGTTAGAACTTAGGGTTGCGTACAAAACACACTGCTCTATTATTCAAAGAGAAGCGTTCCATGGAAGCTTGGGGTGTTACATTCTCCCCTCCTTCAATAAATTGCGTCCTCGCAATTTGAAATTTTTCTTTTAAAATAAAAGGTTGAAAATAGAAAATACCTTTGTGGAAATCCCACATCGGAAATTTGGTTAATAAAAATATAACCTTAAAAGAAAGAAAGAGAAGTACAATGGTCGTCTGAGATAGACCATACTAGGATTCTATAAAAATATGTATATGGAGGAGAAACAAACCATCATCGTCTGATGTAGATTTGTAGAAAACAAGATTAGGAGAAAGTTTAACTACAAGAAAATCACAAACGAGTGATTGGTTAAACGATCATTGATTCCCCAGAAGGAAAAGTTAACTGAAAATGTTTTTGTTTTAAGTTACCTTTCATTTAGTTGAGGAATTTATTAAGGATATTTACTAAGAATGTAAGGAAATAGACATACTTGTCTTGTAGACTTTTTATTCTTTAAAAAATTTTCACCACAAACCCATCTTTCACTCAAAAAGATAATACAACTCAAAAATATTATATTTATACTAATCTTATATGGTTCCAAATATTAACACATACCACTTAGATTAGGAAAAATATTTTGTAATAACCAGGGAATTCTTGTAGGCTATTTGTAGGTAATAATTTCCTGTCGCACTATAGTTGTGGGTTCGATTCCTGCAGCATTGTCTGACGCGACGGGTAATCCCCCAACCTGCAGGTTGTGCTTTTCCTAAAACTGTAGTATTATAATATTCCAAAAATAATCTTCAGAAATGCTTTACCCTTAAACAATACTTTCCAAAGTTCAATTTAATCTATTCTAGCCATTATAGTTATCCAAAATACCTTTGTATAGACTTTCTTTAAAAGGACTTTAAACTCCAAAATCAATTTTAACATTATATTCCCCTTACAATGTAAAGTTTCTCTTATTGTCACATACTAAAAATATGATTACCTTCATCATATTAAATCCTTAATTAAAACAACATGTACTACAGTAGAATCCTTATATATATATATTTCACATTATTCTTATAAACATAATATAGTTCTTGAGTCCAAAAACACAAATACAATAATTATTCAACTTCTTCTGTAGTAACTGCATAATCTTTTCCTTGATCCCTTGGCCTCTTCTGAGGTAAGTTTCTCTGACGCTTAGGACATTCATTTTCATAATTCCCCATTTCCCTACAATTTTTGCATTCAACATTGATAGCCACTTTCTTTCCCTTGCAATCACGAGCCTGGTGACCGTTTTCTCCACATTGATAACAAACTCCCATTCCCTTTAGGCAAGTACCAGGGTGATTCTTCCCACAATTATCTCATAATGGAAAATCCTTCATTCCCTTTTCCCCTTTATCTCTCTCTTGTTCCACCGTTCTCTTCTTCCCTTTCTAAACTTTATTGTCATAAGATTTTGAGAAATCCTTTTATGTCTTAATAGAACATGAGACTATAACTTAGTACATTGAGAAAGATTGTGATACTAATGCTCGATGTAGAAATGGTTTTAACCCATCAACGAAATGATAAATCTGACTTATTGGGTTACGAATATAATGGGGATCATGCCTCCCTAACCTTGTAAAGTTAGCCTCATACTTTGCGACATTCCCATCCTCCTTCTGCCTCAGGCTCAGAAATTGCCTTTCCATATCTTCTTGATGGTCACGAGGAAATTATTTTTCTAAGAAAAGATCTTTGAACTCCCTCCATTCCATATTTGATACATCATCAGCATACTTTGTGTTTTGAATCAATGAACACAATTGATCAGCATCTCCAGTGAGGTGGTAAAATTCCATGACAACTTTCTCCCTTTCGCTACTCCCCAAGACGTGGAATATTTTCTCTAAGGAGTTTTTCCATTGCTCAGCTACTAAGGGATTTTTACCCCCATTAAATGTTGGTGTTTGTTTCCTCATGAAGCAGTCTAACATTGATCTAACATGTTGCGGATCAGGGTTCTCCATACGAGTGAGGTTATTATTCATAACCTAAGTGAGTTGTCCCAGTATGGTGATAAGCTGATCAACACCAGTTGTATCACCAGCTCCATTATAATTATCTTGATAAGGAGGGAAATTCCTACATGGAGTGAGTGCATTGATACAGTTTCCATTTCTCCTACTAGGCGCCATTTCTAAAGAATGCCATAAACTAGATTAGTTTGTGAATCAAAATACAAAATAACAAACTTTCCAAACACCTAACATAAACTGAACAGTTTATGGATAAAATCCATAATCATAAAAAAGTTTTCTTTGAGGAAGAATATACTCATAAACAGTTCATAATGGTTTGTAAATAAAATGAGAATTATCCTAAGCATATCCTCCGGGAGTGTCGTAACCAAGAGTGCAGCAAGGCCCGTTGTCGTGCACTAGTTCCTGTTCAAGTCTAGCTCAAAGCGGTGTTTTCGGGTTTTACCCCTAGGTACATCTGTGCCAGAGCCGCCTCTACCTTCTCATATCCAGACAGGGATATATTTCTCGGAAAACTCACAAAATCTCTCTAATACCAAAATTTTAGGAAGTTCTTCTATACTAATCCTCAAATTATATCTTAGGGCTATGTGTTCTAATCAATGTTTATCTAAATCTAGCTTCCAAGGTTATTAATAAACTGCCTCTGAAACCCAGTGTAATGCCCCGACCCCAGTTACCCAGATTCGGTGTATTATTTCGAAATATTGGCATGATCACAAAAGATCAAGTCTCAAAAGACCGAATATTTTAGTAGCCTTGGAAAAACTAGATACATTCATAAGTCTTACATTACATCATAAAGTAAAACAAAACTTCAACAACATCTTGTCTTCATATCCCATCATACTCTCCCTGCAGGTCACTCATAATATACTTCTTCACATCCTGGAAAAATTAAAACATTGGAAGGGGTGAGATCAGATTCTAAGTAAGGATAACAATATAGCGGAAGCTTTCATAAATAAACATTAACATTTAAGGCAATGTATAACTATAACAATAGCCTTTTAAACTAGTACTTCATCATAATATGGAAAAAATAAAATTAAATAATTCCATTTACTTATTCACATGGATATTCTACTAGTCGAATAATCACACGCAATATCAATAACCACTTTCATAATTATGGAATGCATAATGCCAGACTATAGTAACTACCTAGCTAAGGCCTCATTCCAAGACTACAAAAAAGATTTTTTCAAGGCCTCGTGCCAAGACACTAGTTTGTCTCATGATACCTACTGATGCATCGAGGATCTATAGTAGTCTCCACCCGTCACTTATTAAGTCCAATGCATTCCTTATATGAAAAGGTTTAAACTTATCATAAACCATAACATGATCATATCACATAAAACATGCATAAAGTAAACATAACATTTCCACATTTCAATCACAAGATATCAATAAAACACATTGATATAATAAATATGTTATCAAAACCATTTTCAATACCAAAATAAAATAATGGTAATACATGGTATTTATTTTTTATTTACGAAAAATTATGTCTTGTAGAGGAAGCCGAAACTCAAATAATGGTCACAGTGGTGGAGAAGTTGTTGTCACCGCATACGTACGAAAAAAAACATTCCTTTTTTTTTTAGTAAAATGCTTTGTATAAAAAGATTCATTTTGAATAAACATAAAAGTCAAATGGGTTTATACACCGTATAAAATAAAGTTGTGTATAAAACAAAATATGCCTCAATGAAAGGATATTGAGACGAAGTCCCTTAAAAAGATCATTTTTTAAATAAAATATACATATTATGTGTATTCACTATAAGTACACATAAAGAAAGTAAAAATACAAGATATAACATAATAATATCATGACATAATTTGAAATTAGGAGATTAACCCAAAGAACAGAAATTTGGTTATGAAGTTCCCTTACCTCGTGTCCAAATTGACTCGACCGTTCTTTATCCTCCTAAATAGGAAACTAGATTTAATTTATAATTGATTAAAAACCCTTTCACATTTATTATTCCTTTTATATCACTTATTACCATGTTATGAACATTATGTAATTATTTATGTTAATAATGGTAGTTTTTTCGATCTTTGGTACTTAAGTCAGAAAATAAACTTGTTATATTTACAAGTCGATCATGTGGTAAAATATAAATTATATCAATAATTATATTCATGATGTAGATATCATATATATCATATATATCCAGTATATACATAAATTTATAATATTACATAACATTTAGACGTAAGAAATGAAATGCACCGTTCATGGAGACGGTAAGCCGTACGTACGCATGAACGCTACTTTCAATTATATTTCGTATTTAATGGAATGAAATCATAATTATATAAAGGTATATTATAATTCCAGTATAATATAATATATAATATCATTTACTATATCCTTTATAAATCCCACATATGGCATTAACGATTCAAATCAATTTGAGGGGGTGGTAGTCCGCAAATCCTAAAATGAAATTATTGCGTTTATCCATAATGGAAATCATAAAGGTATGCCATAAATGAACAATAAAGAAGAATAAGTTAAACATAAACATGATATATATATCATATATGAAAATATTTTCATCATAAATGCATACATGATAGGTGTTAAAAGAATATTGAACAGTCGTCGTTTCGTGAGGCAGTAATTCGCCACCCACAGAAACAGTATGTTCTTTAACCATTAGACGAAGGTATGTGTAAGTGTAAATAGAACAATTCATATAAAAACAAACTATTATATTTAATATACTGGTGTTGTAACTAATGAAAAATAATAAAAAGAGTTTAGGGGTTTGGAGAAGCAAAATAAAACAAAACAGCATAAGAGAAGACATTACCTTTAAATCCAGTAACTCCCCTTGTTTTGAACCAAAATGGTTTCTTGAAGAGCTTTATGCCTAAGGTAAGGCTTCTAGGATGAAGGGAGTGATGTGTAGAGAGTATGTGGGAAGCATTTTTCTGAGCCAAATGGCTTTGATGGTGTGAATAAGGTGGTATATATTGGGTGTTTTTATAAGAGGAGAGGAGGGGCACTCTTGGAAAGTCATGAAATGTTACATTATTATGAAGTGATTTTCAGATTTCAAAGTTCCCACAATTATATATTTCAAGGATAAGGTTATAAGGGTTCGAAATCTACTCATCCAATAGTTTTTTCACAAGTGTATGTCTTATATATGACATTGTCTTTTCATTTTATTTAAATCGTTAATTAATGAGGTAATCGTTGCATCATCATGGTCTTATAAAAAATTTAATTTATTTTATGTCTAAAAATTATAAAAAAATTACCATGATGTATGAAATATTTATATATTTCTAATGAATATTTATAGTCGAAAAGTTAACTTATATAACTCCATGTAATAATTGTTTTAGTAAAAAAACACATGATTGTGACAATTTTTTTTACTTTAAATAAAAAGGTATTAATGTCATTTTCTTACCCAAGTGGCTAAATGGGGTCCCCAAGTTGACCCATGAATTTTCATGGTTGGACATGACTCATCCAATATGTTTAGGACAATTTTCATGATATTTTCATATTTTTATAATATCATTTTTACCTTAAATTTCACTCATTACCTTTAATCGCGATTAATAAAACATAAAAGTTACTATTCACAAAAAAAACATTATTTTAATCCCATTGAACGACATTTTACATCCTAATGACAACAATGTATGTCGGATTTTTGAAAATCAAATCATATATGTGGTAATGTTTCATTTACACGAAAATTTAGTTTTTAAACTACCACTTAGTGGTTTCACTATTAATCAAAAATTGCAGTTTTTCAGAAAACTACAAAAAATTCACCCTAAGCTATAATTGATATTCATAACTCCAAAATGAACTCCATTCAGAAATATAAAATTTTATAATTTTAAAAAGTGGGTATTACTATACATAACGGCTACTTTTATTGGTCGCGGTGTGTTAGAACTCGAGGTTGCGTACAACACATGCTGCTCTATTATTCAAAGAGAAGCGTACCATGGAAGATTGGGGTGTTACAATATATCCATAATATAAATTAATAAAACAAAACTAGTGTGTGATGATCGAAAAAAAGACAAAATAATCTAAATGGTTATAATTATTGTTTTATATAATGAATCGTCATCATAATAAGAAATAATGGAATATATAAACAATTATTTTTCTTCAATTTCATTAATAACTTATAATTTTAATTCTGTATAACTATTCCCATTTTAAAAGATATTTCATACAATAATAAAAGTTAATCAATGATGAAAACCAAGGAAACAAACACTCTTGAATTGAAAAATTGAATCGTATAACTCATCAAAAAGACAATAAATGAACATAATAAAATTATAATAAATCTAATCTTAGTTCAAGAGATTCTAAATTTAATTATTAATTAGTCTAATTTCATTATCTTGTTCATTAAGCGCAAGTCCTTAACACTTTCAGACATAATTTAAGGGATTCTCCCTGAACATCCATTTTAGGTTTGTGTAATGCATTCTCTCTATTTAAACCAGTGTAATTATTAGTTATTCTTATGTATCATTCCTAAATTTTGTGTGTGTGGTCCAAAAATACGTTTGTTTCTCAATTATCTTTTATTTGATGGGGAAATACATGTTTCAAAATATTTCCTTTTTAATTCCTCCAGATAAGCAAGGTCGATTAAAGGGAACTTCCCAATTCCATACCCATTATCAAGAACACTCCACACCATGTTTTATTCCACCAGTATTTTTATGAAATATATTTTTTTATCAAAAAAATCCATCTTAGCTCATTTATAGTTTTTTGAAAATGATATTGCCTTTGTCTACATTAAAGTCACATTTATATTTTCAATTAAACTGCACTAAAGTGGTTCATTTCTAATGTTTATTAAACACAATATTTGTGTGTTCTAATTTATTGTGGACATAAATTATATTTAAATATGCCTATTTTACATTATTAATGTATATGTATAATTTGAATCCATTATTTCATTGACACCATTAGGATACACCTATTTATTCTGCCTTATGACATGATTATAATAACCATTTCATTCCATGGATAACCTTTATGTTAATTTAATTTTCTTAATTGTGGTTATTTTCTTATGATAACATTTAACATGTTTTATATATCTTTTAATGATAATTTTCTTTTTGTGGATGTATTATCTTGATAACAATCTCCAAATTACTCTTGAGAGTTTAGGATTATGTTTAATGATTGGGAAAGTTATTTAAATTTCTTAAACTTGTTTCAATATGAATGTATATATCTTTTATGTTTTAAACCCTTCATATGGGTAACTAATTGTTCTTATAAAGTGTATGGTGGGACCTCCATATCCCCTTGATGAATCATTAGGTCTCATAAGACAAATTAGACTAAGTTTTTGATAAGTACATACACAAGTAAGTATACTTTTTGGTCGAGTCCTTCATAGTATATTTATGATGTCCTATATTATGGATTCCCTCACTATGAGAATATTTATTGATAATCCATGTCATTATTCTACTAGTATAATATCCATGGTTATGTTCTTTCTCATGTGATTTATGGTAAAAAATTATTTGATCATATTTTATTCCTATAAGATAATGGTTGTGTTTATGTTTTAATGAAAGTTGTATTTATTTATTTAAAATACATTGTTTTTTATGTTTATTTATTATATATTTTGATTTATTTTTTAACCATACCGAGAATATAAGATCACCCTTTTATGTTTTCCCTAGGATTCCAAGATGAATATTTTGATTGACATGCAAGGATAATCTAGGTGAATAGGAATTCATCCAAAGGTTTTTATATTTTGTATTTCTTTTCATATTGTAATGAAAATATTCTATTTTTATATGGTTTTTCAAATCTACAAAACTATTAGGCCCTTTTGGATGTTATTGATTTTTCATAGTACAAATGTTATCATGTAGGGCAAGGAATTTTGGCTACTAGGGTTGGGATCTTTAAACAAGTACGGACTCCTGGGTGGGGAAAACACATTTATAGCCCACCCCAAGGGGTACCAATAATCTACTATCGTAAAATAGTTCATGCTGATGTATATACCCATTTTAATTAAAAAAATTAAAATGTAAATAAACAATGCCAGGACTAAAGTTCTATGGTTAGTCTCAAGAATAATCCATAGTTATCTAAACAGAGTTGGAAGATGTAGAGTCCAAGGGTCACCAAGACACATAACACCTACTGCATCGACCAAAATAGAGGGGAATCCTAAAAAATACATGATACAAATAGGTAAAAGAGATATATCATGGGATATCTTCCCAGAAAACTAATATAATCTAATTCACCTGAATTGTTTTTTAGGAATCCAATTGTATGATCTAAAATAGCATCAAGAAATCTAGACCGATGATAATGAACCTATCAACATCTTAGTTCACCATCAGAACTTTTTTGGATATATAATGCATCGTTCAAGTTCATAGACCATTGTGGTCGAAAATCCATCCAATATTTCAATCATTCGGGGAAAATATAACTTATATAAAATGTAATTTAATCAAATGGTCCTCACTCATCCATATAATCTATTATCTCACTACACATTCCTCACAGTTACGAAGGGAAGATATCATTTATAAAACCAATGTGAAAATACCATATAAAATTAAATCCAAAAACATCCACTCACCTCTAAAACTTTTGTAAGAAACCACCTTTTTATCAATTTAATAAGTCATAATTCACTGGTCAGAAATCATTTACACCCATCATTAACATTTGGGAATACCTATACTTGATCCTATTGGGGTCATCATATCACTTGGAATTCTAAATGAGTTGAACAAAACATTGGATTCACCCTTTAGGGTCCACTAATCTTCATTAATAACAAGATACCGCAAAACAATCTATTATAATATCTCAACCCTTGGCCAAGACCATCAAAATATCATTAGCAAACCACTCCAATACACACAACATATCCACAACATCATATCACACTGATGGGCATCCTTAACCAGCACCATTCCTGAAAGGAAATATTTAGAGATCATATATACCAATATCAACCACTATTTATGGGCACCCACCCATTACCAACACCTTACACAATCATCTTATCCTAAATAATCCAAACAAACTAAACCCCATGTGATCGGTCTAACACATAAATCCCTCAAACATCAAGCATATAGTA
The DNA here is from genome assembly GCA_963277665.1 of Viscum album. NCBI lineage: Eukaryota > Viridiplantae > Streptophyta > Magnoliopsida > Santalales > Viscaceae > Viscum > Viscum album. The sequence goes on along the minus strand of OY728132.1, from coordinate 1,376,866,038 downwards.
ACAAAAAAGTTAAAACAAAAACCACACTCAATTCTATATTCTCATATCCATCTAAATCCTAATCTATACCCATTTTTGTATCAATTATAATTCAACCATCAATATTTCTACCCTCACCATTGTATCACAACAATCTATCTACAAAATAACATTCATGATAAACCATAACATAAATCTCTTCTCAAGCCTCTCATACCATAAAACTCTTATCTAATGGCCTACAATCGCTATAATCTATTCCCCAACACATCTTACATGGAATGAACATAACATGAACTATAATAAATACCAATTCGAACTCCATGATGTTTAAAATAGAAAACATCCATTAATTGAAAAGTTAAATGTGTATACTCCAAATGTTTCTTGATGAAGTAATGTAGTTACAAAAAACACATGGTGGGTGTCCTTGAATTACACATCATGAAATCTAGTTAAAAAAAACTTCTACGGACCCCTTAAAAAATCTTTCTCTCCAAATAAACACATAACAGCCTCCAAGGGGCTCATAACATACTCATAGGATTATTAAAAAATAATAACATTTGATTGAAAAGGAAACTATGGATAGAACTCATAATTTGATATACCACAAGGAGAAAAACCAATACATTTATACCAAATCCATATGTCTCCAATTTCATTCGTACCTATCTCAAATGACATGACCTGAATGATTTTTAATAATGATTTATAATTAATTATTTTATTAAATTCCAAAAGAAAACATTTCCAAGAAATATTCCACACCACATCACTAAATTATAACCAATTAAAAAAGTGTGTGAACATCATATCAATATATCCTATAGAAAACACTATAAATTTTACAATAATTCCATCATGATATCCACATTATTTGGTGTAATCTGCACTAATCTCTAATCTAAAACCACATTAAACGAATACAAATATTGTGAGGGGGAATAATTAAAGAATAAATAAAATAAATCACCTGATATCAGAATGGGATTTCACCCAAAATCACACCAAACCATTTGGGAATAATGTGAGAATATAATAGGGAATTTTTGATTGAATGACCTCTCCACATGATCCCTTACACCCTAAAACTCAAGGGGTGACTTGTAAACTACTAGTCTTAAACCAGTTAAAAAACTATGTGAGGAATTTTCGATATTTGATCCCATAGTTTAGTGACATTAGACCCTAATAGATGTGTGGAATGAGTCTCTAAACTAAATTCCACCTCATATATCCCTCTAAGGGCCACTCCATTGTGGTGAAACCCTCTGTTTTTATAGTGTTAGTCTCTCCCACCAGACTATGAGGTTTCATGGTCGATAGGAAATGACACTATCATCATACTAGAAGGTAGGGTTGCATCACAACCCCCTTCTCCGAACAATGGTATATCCCTTTACCTACACCATGGTTTTTCATAACTATGAAAAATTTATCCTATGGTGTAGCCTATTGGATATGAAATAAATATCCCTAAATATACAATTCTGAAAATGAATCCCTCTTCACCTCCACTATAGCGTAACCTTTAGTTCAATGTCATGATCTCTTCGCCTCGCCACTGCACACACATATGAATAATGTATGATCCCAATCATTCTTTTGATTCATTGTGCAAGTTTTTAAGTACCCTTTTACCAATTTTTTTATTTTACTATGGTTCGGATTTTGTTTTGGATTGTTTTGGGTCTATTTTGGAAAATTTGGAAGCTCAAGGGGTTGTTCAATGTTGGCGCGTGTTTAGGGAAAACCATATGGTTTCCTCTAGTAAATTGTTAACTTTATTTTGGAGACACAGGAGGTGGAACATAATTGTTTAATGGTTTTACCAAACCATGTGGCCCCCTCCCCAAACCTTAACCCTCATAGAGAGGATGTTTACATGTTTAGTTCACGGTTTGAAAACTTTTTCACCTACTTAGGAGTAACCTCAGTCCCCCTATATAGAGGTTCAGGTTCATGGTGCATGGTTGGGAAAATTATGTGCCACAACCAAGAAAACTATTCATTTGAATTCTTAATCCCTTGAAAAATTATTTTCAAATCCCTAATCCCCATGTTTTTAACCATAATGACCATTTTTGTCTTAAACAAAATATATATCTTTTTTATGTTTCGATGTCACTTCCAATACACCTCAGACCCCTTTCTTGAAGAATTAAATATCTTGTTAAAGGATTATCTCCTCATTGGTAATTGATTTCATCCCCCTTTGATGTCTAATATCTCATACCTCTATTTCCTAATGAACAGGTTTGGGGTTTCCTCTATTGATGATGGTTTAGATCTAGGTTGTAATGCTTCCTTTTTCTTTTGAATTTCATCTTAGGTATTGGTTGTAGAACATCCATCTCATTGTGATTTCAATCGATCCACATAAAATTGTGGGATACAGGAGGGTGAGCTTTTATCAATAATATCGAGGTAATTGGTCTAATTGTCAATTACCATAGTATTTTTTATAATTTACTGTATATATTTTTGAAAATTCATTTTCGCCATTGGGATACTTTAATACAAATTTGATGTAATTAATTTACATCCATTAGATTGTGAATATGAATGAATAATGTGATTATGAAATTTATGGATTAATGTGAATGCGATATTTAAGAAAACTCATGCGGTATTCTAATATAATTGAATTGTTTAAATATGAATTATTCAAGGTTGATTAATGAGGGTTATAATATGGGTTATCATTTAAATTATAGAAATTTATTTTACACTGGTTTAAGGAAAATATGGTTAAATGGTTTATGACTATGGTACCAAGGGATGTGATATTTGTGACTGAATTATATGATATGGATTGATACAATAATTCTCATGGGGTTCCGGACCACTAATCTAGCCCCCCAATATATATGTATTACTTTTGATTACTGAGTTGTGGGAGAAGGACTAGAGCTCAAATACCCACGGGGTGCCAGACTGCTAGACTAGTCCTCCATTCTATGAATTTGAATTTAATTTTAAATGATTAATGAATCCCCTGATAGTTTAAAATGTAATATCCCATTTTTGGATGGTTCAGAATCTAAAACGTACCGAAGAAAGTATTGTGGGATTGGGTTGCATCATTAACCTTGGGACCAATGTGGTTAATTAAAGAATTATATAATATAAAATCTATTTAATTTATCTTTCTTACATTATTATTTATACAACTACATACACTGTTATAGACTAGATGTTGTTTTGAAATACTAGTGGTTATGGTCTAATGAGTTATTCTCACACCCTATTAGGCTTCTTGATCAATACCTAAATATACTCCATGTTTTCTAGACAATATAAGACTATAAGCCCTATTTTATATGGATTTGTTGAGATGTAGGATATATCATGAATGAAAGAACCCAACAAGATGTTAGGACCCACTTATAGAGTTGTTAGTGTTTCTCTATATAAAGTTTGAATGAGATACTTGACACATATATGGAATGCAATGTTTTCAATTTTGGTTTATGGTTATTTATCCATATTTTCATATTATAATTTGATGTTGGTCTTATTGATTGTGGTATGATACTGTTTTTCATGTATTATTATTTCAATAAAATTTAGATATTTCTATTATTATCCTGTTTTGATAAAGAGGGTATATTCTTTCCTTGATATGTATTACACCCATTCTAATCTGTAACTACCTTTGAAATATGGGGTTAGGATTGTGAGGTCATTTTACCAACCAACTCAGGGCACTGACATGTGGCACATATTTCTGAAAGTTAAAAAGTGGTATCAAATAAGGTTTTGATTAGATTTTAGTTCACTTATAGTTTGGTAATGGTCGACAAGAGATTAGGATGAGTCAGTCCTTGGTCATGAGCCCATTCATGGGTGCAACTGACCCATGTATGGGGAAAACCCCATGTACCCATGGTTGGATTGATGTTAATGATGTTTTCTTTTTAAAATTAATGTTATTTCACATTGATGGATGCACTTGATGTGTGATTCTATAGTTTTATGAGAATTTACACAAGGATCGACCTGGCATAGAGGTTTAGCAGGACTACCTCATTTTAGGAACTTAGTATTTTTATGTGACATGAACCATTTAAGAAACATAGGGAAAATATGTCTTTAGATGAGATGTAAAAATGAAATTCATTTCATTGTTTATGAGATATAAGATGAAAGGATTCCTAATAAAAAATTTATAGATTAAAATGATGCTAAATGTGTTAAATTGAATTGGATAAATTGATATCTAATAAATCCACATGAAATATTGATATAATTATCCAATTTTTTCAATGACTCAGATGAGGTATGGTTGAGGGTAGTGATAGTGACGAGGTTTTGGCCGTATATTGAGGTATGAGGGTGAATTTTTGGGGCATTATGTAAATCCATGTTGTTAAAATGTGTTAATGATGTGTTATGTTATCTAATATGAGTTTTTCGAAGTCTAGACATATTCCTCCATGAAGAAAGTTGTTGATGTGAAATTATGAGGACAAGTCTTGAAATGTGCCTCCTATAGTAGAGCCATATAGCATAATATGTTCAGTTGAAGGATCCGAAGAGTATTTCTACGAGATATTTTCTCGATTTATGTAGTTTAATTAAAGAGAACAAGGTGGGTTGTGTAGAATATGTATGATAAAACACAATATTTTCTATTGCAGCACCCTCTTTCCTAAACTGGTGAGAGTGGACCTAATAAAAACGAGTTATGGATTTATTCTATCAAGAGATTCCTTAACCATTTAGATACTCCTGTGGAGAAGAGGGTTAATTTGGAATATTATATGTTATATGGAAAAGTGAAGGGTTTGTGGGATATCTAGATTCGGGATAGAAAACTAGATAACATGGTATGGATGGAAATTTTGGAGATGTTTATGAACCACTTTTAACCAGATATTTTGAGGAAGGATAGGGAATATGAGGTTATACTGTTGACTCAAGGGATTGTATCTATGATGGACTATGATGGTCAATTCACTGATTTTTAGTTCTTTGTTCCAACGTTTGGTAGAATATGAGGATACTCAAAAAAACATTCCATATGGGATTAAATGTGAGATTTTGTAACTGATTAACATCGTTCGATTCAATAAGTTTTATAAAGTGGTTAAATAATATCTCATTTCTATGGAAAACCTGATGGTTGATTCCAATGAAATACATGTGGTTTTTACTAGATCACTAAGAGGTTGTTCTTCAGAGAGTTGAAGGTATAATTATGGGAATTTCAACAAGGATATTGGAAAAAAGAGTGGAAATGGACAAGGATCTATTACTTAGAGTAGTATAAAATTATACTTCAACTAGTGTGGCATGTTGGGAAACATTAATTTCCAATTTTCTTTATGACTATTGGTTTACTAAGACTACAAAAATTTGGGTCTCTTATAGTGGTAGTGTGGAAGTCCTTGACTAATGGGTAAGGATGAATGGGCCACGTAGAGTCAAGGTGCTATAAGGGGATATTATATCCCATAATAGTATAGAAGTTTGATTTATTCTAGTCATGGTGGTAAAGCTGGTGGACATGTTAAATTAGATAATGTGTACATGTATCAATAGAGTGGTGTAACTCATGGGACTCACACTATAGTACATGGAAGAGAGGAATGATAGTTTAATGTAGTTCAGTCTATATAGGTGGATTGAAATCATGAACTACTGACAGTCATAGGTACTATTCTTGTGAATTCTAAACATTAAGGTGATATGTTGGATAATGTATCATCTAAATATTTTATATCTTCTCAGTTTTTGAACATTTTGACTCTGATGGTGGACTTATTTAGTGACATTATGGTGATCCAAAAACTGTTGGAAGTATGATCAAGGAACATATGATTATGTAAAGGTTTTTATCTCAATTTTGGGGAGTATTTCTTCCTTTGGGGTCTTTACATACATCAAATGATAGGGTTTGACTTGATTTTTTGTATGTATTAGATTGTATCCTATTGATCCCATATCAATTGTTAACATTGGCGGGTGACCTTTATGTCTCCTAAGGGTAATAGTTTTGTTCAATTAGAAGAGTAGGATATCTATGCAAGAAGTGTAGGTCCAATTCATTAAAAACTATGGGTACACACTACTCAGGTATAAATTATTTTTATAAATGAAGGGCTTGTAAATAATGATACATTTTTACCCATATTTTAATAATTCCATGATTTGATTCTTGATGACTTATCAGGGATGCCACAAGATATGGATGTTGAGTTTATAATTGAGATCATTCATCGAGTGGAACAAGTTTTTATTAAACCTTATATAATGTACAAACATATCTTCAAGAATATAAGAGTCATCTCTAGGAGATTATGGATTAAGGATATATCTATCTAAGTATATCACCTAGAGGTTCTCTAGTGTTTTTTTCTAAGAATGGTGATGTTTATTTATATTTATGTGTTGATTACTATAACATAATCTAGATCATATTGAAAATATGATATTTCATTTTTTCAATCGATGATCTCTTTTATTGGTTTATATGATGTTGTGTTGTTTATAAGATTGACACGAGATCAGGGTATCATCATTTGAGATTTAGAACATCACATATTCAATAGAAATATTTAAAATGTAATTATGGTTTTTACGAGTTCTTTCTGATGCTGTTTATACTGATGAATGATCATATTGAGTTTATGGCCATGATGATTTGAATATTCCACCCATACTAGGATTGATTTATGGTTGTTTTTTGGATGAAATATTGGTGTACTCCATGAATCATGATGATCATTCCCTGCATCTTGACATAGTTTATAGTACACTTAGAGAGTATCGACAATATGAAAAACTATCTATGATTCAAATTTGGATGCCATGGTATATTTCATTGGTAACATCATCTTGGAGGAAGGTGTGTTAGGGAACTAGGGAAGTTTCTGGAAGTGGTTTCATTGGGGAATCCCCAGATTTTGTTTCTTATTTTTAAACTTCTAGATTTGGTAGGCTATTATCATATTTTTTTCAAGACTTTTTAAATTTGCATAACCACTTTTGATCGTGACCAATAAGGGAGTTATTTTTTAATTTTTAATATCATCTGGTATTGATATTCTTGGGTTGAATAATCATTTTACTACAACACTGATCATGATCATATTCTTGCCAACTGAGGAGTATACAATGTTTAGCGATGAATCTGAGATCAGACAGAGATTATTTTTTATGAATGTTGATTTATTTTTGGAATATAGGCCCTGGAATTTGAGGCCAATAGAACAAAATTAAAAGACTCATGATCTTGAGTAAACTATGATGGTTAATTCCTTGATGTGTTGGGAAAATTATCTAATAGGGAAAATTTTCATTATGTATACCAATCAAAAGATCCTAATGTATATCTTTTCACAACAATATTTTTTTCTCTGAAAACTGATATGGGGTGAGTATATGAAATATTTTAACATTGAGCTACCATATACATCTGGTAAGGTAAATAGTATCATTGAATATTTTTGTAGGAAAACACAAAATGAAGATGTTCAAGATTCTATTTTTTAGTGGAATATGATGACATTACTAGTTAAGATGCATATTGTGGTTTAGAAGGACCAAGTTAAAATGTACATATATATTTATCTTTTGAGTATTCACTTTTTAACAAAATGTAGGTGAGGTATAATATGGACATGGAGTGTTTTTATTTGAGTGAAATTTTTGAAGGTTTGGAATTCCCTTAAAACTGACTATAGATGAGGATAAGTTCATCTATTTCTAGAACCATGTTTTTTTCCTACATGTATATAGGAGGCGTTGATGAAAGAGTTTCATTACTCAAAGTGGGATATACATCCTACCTTCACCAAAATGTATCATGAACAACATCAATAGTATTGTTGTACATTTTTGAAAAGTGATATTTTAGGGTTAGTAACATGATTTTACACTTTTCAACATGTAATGACCTAGTATAAATGGACCGGTGGTTTACTATATCCTTTTTTACCAAGGAATGGAAGTGGTATAACATTAACATTGACATCATGTTAGGTCTTCCAAGGTTTCCTCAAAAGAATGAAACTGTTTGGGTAATTGTGGAACAACTAGATAAATTATCCCATTTTATTGTTTTTTAAGAGAAATTCATAGTGGATTAGTTGTAGAATAATTACATTTGAGTAATAGTTCTATTAAATTTTTTACCCTAGAGTATTATTTCATACAACAATTTTATATTTACAAACTTTCTCTAGAAACGATTAATAAATTCATTGGGTAGCTTGTAATTTTTTATTACATCTTTCCCCCCAAATATTGAAGGGTAGTATGGACATACTATATAGGTATTAGTAAATGTGTTATGAGCATGCGCCATGGAACATTTGGGTGTAGGGAGTAGCACTTTTCTATCATTGAGTTTTCATATTACAATAGTTGTGAGGAAACAATTCATTTGGAACAATATGAGTCACTTTATAGTATTCCACATAGATAACCTCTATGTTGGATTGAGGTCGGTAAGTCTTGGTTATTGATACTAGATCTCATAAAGGAGGAATTTTATCATGTCAAAATTATATATAATCATTTGTCTATGTATTAGAACATGAAAATTTCATGTTCTTGTCAACATTGATGAACTCTTTGAGTTTATAGTGGGTGATCATGTGTTTCTTCAGGTGTGTCCAATATTGGTTTATCATAGGATTCATCGGTATGGAATGTTTGTGCCTACGTTTATTGGATCATTGTAGATTGTGGTGAGAATTTTGATTTCGGTGTATCGATTGAAAATTCCACAGATGTATAGTCTATACATGTTTTTTATTAGGTTTCATAGCTTCTTTAATGTCACATAGACCCTTATCATGTGATTGATATTGATGATGTTGAGAATGAGGATTTTGAATCCTTCTAGGATAATCTGATTGGTGTTATAGATCACAATGAAAAACTATTATGGGGAAAGATAATGCCAATAGTGTGAGTGTTATGGAAACTTGGAAGTGATCAAGAAGAAAAATGGGATAGGAAAAAAGATATGTAGGCTCAGTTTTTATTATCTTTTTTCATCTGAATCATATCAATGATTGGGAGTAAATATTGAAGATGAGTTGTTATAAGGTGTGGAGATTGAAGATCGCAACTTTTCTAGAGATGCCTCATGCACTTTTTCAATGGCTCTTTTACCCTCATTTTGGATTTACACTGGTTGGTTTTTTATTTGTGGTTTTTTTAGATGAAATTATAGAAATCTGAAATATCATGTGTTTTTTCACAGATGGTGCTTGGTTAGGGAGAATCCTGATGTTTTCCACCGTAAATCATGTTCTCTATTTTGGTGACATGGATGGTAAAGAATGATTGGTGCATGGTTTGGAAAATATATGTGTCCCCCTACCAAAACCATGAACCATCAGTTGAGTATTTTTTACATTTAGTACATGGTTTTCTAAACTATGCACCCACAAATGATTAATTGATCCCCCCACCTATGTAGAGGTGCATGATTTTGGCACACAGTTTAGAAAAACCGTGCACCTCTACCTATAAAAACATGTGTCCATGTTTTTAACCACTTGAAAATATATTTGAAATTCATAAACACCTTTATTTTTTTTACCAATCACCCCTATTTCGACTTAATAGATTTAAAATTTTTATTTTAAGTTTTATAGATAGTTCAATATATCATTGAGCACCCTTGTTTATGAATCAAAGATCCAATTGCAAGATCATCACTTCGTTTGTTGGTGTTTTCTTCAATGTTTTATTTTATCTATTCCTTGTCTGACATTCCTAATGAAGAGTGATGATTTTTTCTCCAATGATGATGTTTTAGATATATTTTGTAATGCATCTTGGCCTTTTGTATCTTGATCTTATGTATTGGTCCTATATCTTCCATAGCATTGTGAATTTGATATTTTTGCATCAAATTGGGGGGTTATGATTTTGTGAGCATTCATAAAAGATCTCAAGGTAGATGGTATAATGGTAAATTCCTATAGTATTGATTTGAATTTCACATATGTAATTAATAAATTTCAATTAAAAGGTTATGAAATTTAATTTCTAACATGAATTAATTACATTACTTCCATGGGATTGTGAATATGAATTAATAACTAGAAATTAAATTGTTTGATTAATGAAATTATGATATTGAGGGACACCCATGGGATATGATGACAAAATTTTAATGTTATAATATGAATTATTCATGGTTGATTAATGGGACTATGAATATTGGTTTTAATTTAAATTATTGAAAGTTGTTGAATAGTGGTTTATGGACATTATTTGTAAATGGGATGAAAATATTGAACCATGGGATTTTATATTTATAAAATAGTTTTGGGATAGTGAATGATACTCTAAATACTCTTGGGGTTCCAAACTGCTTCTCTAGGACCCCAATATATATAGTTATTGCATTTGATCACTAACTTATAGGATAATGGATACTGCACCAAATACCCAAAGGGTGGAAGACAAATTCTCAAGGCCCCCATTGTATGAATGTGAATAGAGTGCTAAATGATTAATGAATCCCATGATAGAATGAAATGTGATATATCTTTGGTTTATGGTTCATATTCCCTCATTAACAAAAGTACTTATTGTTGGTTTAGGTGTAATCATGAAACAAGAGACCTTGGTGGTCAATTAAATATAAATTTAATAAGGAAATTGTTTAATTTATGTTTTATAATTTATTATTTATTAAATTTAATACACAATTATTGGTTGGATATTATTTTAGATTCCATTTGTGGTGTCCTACTATGTTGTACTCGCACCTTACTAGATCTTCCAGATCGATACCCAAATAGATTTCTTGTTTTCAAGATGGGATAAGGGATAGATAAGTTTTATTAATAGATTATTTTGAGATGTGAGATAGATCATGGATGATAGAAACAAATAAAATCTTCATATTATATTGTAATTCATGTAAATGATTTTTTTCTTTTGAAAACATAAACCATTTTATCCTTCCTTTTAGATATTTCCTTATGTAATTATTCTAAAATTTTATACAATTGAAAAGGTTAAAATTATTTCATCGCTTATAATTTTCATTTTAGTTTTAAAGAATGTCAAATTTCTAATTAATATCTACAAAAAACATGTATAATGAGTGTCTATAATTCAATTTTTAACCATCTAATCAAATCCAACAATTTCATCCAAGATACAAAAATTTCTCAATGATACCAGTTTTAGAAAATGTAGTTTCAATCCACTAATAGATATATCTATTCTAAATTAAATATCAATAATTAATTCAAAATATTACCATACAAATCTTATGATGTAGACCATATAGTTACCAATGGACTAATCTTCATTTTTACCTTATGAAATTATCTGTCTGTTTTAATGAATATAGTTGGAGAATATTTTTTTCATAAAAATATTCTATTATGACCACCCATTTTTAAGATTGAATGTTTCCTTTTTGAATCATGTTCTAGAAGAGATTTAATTATTGATAATATTCAACATATAAATTATAATCAACTATGAAAATTTATTGATTTTAGAAAAAAATAATATTGAATATATTTTATATTGTAATGATACATTTATTAGAAATTAGTGGACTAAAATACACACAAATGGATAGAGTTTATTAAAGTATAATGGAATGGTTGGGTCATTGGTCCTTATTTAGTAAATTTGAAAAATCAGCATGGTTTATATATTTTTCATAAGTTTACATTCTTGGGATGGAATATACATATTATTTATCACTCATGGAATCTATCCCAGGGTTTCTACAGTATTCGATTTTAATCCACCCATGTAGTTATGGTTCTTCTCCCAAATGGTGTTCTCTTATCTATTTTAATTATTTATACCATAATCTCATAACATGGTTTTCTTTCACTACATTTTATCCCAAATTTTTCTTCCCTATCCACATTGTACTCATGTAGTCTTATTTTTTATTTATTATTAGGGTTTTTGGTTTTTTCAAGTGGTTTCCCTTGGATAAAGTTGAATATGGAGTGTTGGTTTCATATCTATGGAAACATTTTGGCATCGAGTTCATCAATTTAGGATAATTTGTACATTTTAGATTATATAATTGGTCAATAATTATGTCTTATTTGAATAATTTTTTATTGTGATAATATATTCGTTTGGATAAAAATATCTAAAACACATTCTACTACTCATTTAGTGTCATTGTGGTTTTTCTTTCTTGAAGAATTTATTACTTCCATCACGTATCTGCTACAATTTCCTCTTTAATCACTATTAAGGACACAATATCTGGCCTAATAGGGAGTAGGTTAATGTGTATTGGGATTAAGTTAGTATATGTGCATAATGGTTTTTCTGTTTTTCACTTTACATGATGTCATCATTCAAGTCATTTAAGTCGTTATCATTTATTTTTCCTTGTTTTGTAGAAGGAACATCTCTCAATCCTCTAATTCTATATATGGTTTCCATCATATATGGATGTTTTTTAGTAGTTTTCATTTATTCTAACTTATTTATCTACCCATAGGATTGAAATTATGTACAGTAATATAAAGAGGTCATCTCTAACATTTTTATAATGAGTAATGATAGTGGAAATATTCTGAAGGGATTACATTGTTTTTGTTTCATAGTGATGGTGTAAAAGATAAAAATCAAGAGATCTAGTTCTCTATTTGGTGACGGTTTACTACCTTTGTGGTTATTTGGTGGGTTTTTGAGCTTCTCAAAAATAGTATTATATTTTCCTCATTTATTGATTTTAAATTGGAGAAGAAATTATTATATTGATTTTTAGTACTCTACTATCATGTTTATATATGGGAAATTGTTAGTTTTGTTTCCCATTTCTCACAAAGGATTCTTGATTTTCTTTAAAGGTGTTTTTTAGGAGGTATTCTTATCATAATGGTGAAGTGTTTATCACTATTTTTAGGAATTGTTTTTTATGTGTTTATTATTATTGTTATCATGATTGAGAAAAGAAACCTCATTTGTAAGAATGGAATATTTCTCAACAGTTGTATTTTCATCTTATGTCATCCTACTTGATGGTTTAATTTCATGCAACTTTTCATTGGTTGGAATTAAAAATTAAAATTTTTTATTTTGGATTGAATTTAATTCATTTCTGTTTGGTGGGTGGGTGGTATTATATTTGATCCAAATATAATTAATGGATACAAGTTATCTATAATTGTGATTTTTATACAAAAATATGGAAAGGTATTTTTTAGATATATTTCACTATAACTCTGATCATTTTTGGTTTCTCCATCATATAATAATTATACAATCCAACACACTTGTTGTTCACCGTGTTCTCATAGTTATTATAATTGACTAAAACTATAATTTTTAGGGTGAGTATTAATATATAATAATGAGAGTAAACAATAATTTGACTATTAAAATCAATCATATGATGTCCAAATCTATGAAACCGTTATTTAAATTAGTGATACATCTGGTTCAACCTATAATATTTTCTGTACAATCCTGGTTGATTTATGTTTCATCCACATTTCCTTCAAAAATATGTCTATAATTTAAATAAAACTATCTCTAATCCCAACCGATATTAACTATTGATATCATACATAAATATTATATCATCATACAATAGTATACATTACAATTCACAATAAAGCACACCCCCATGAATACAAGGATTATTTATTTTAGAGAATGACTACATAAATTAATTATAATACAATATATTATTCATCCATTCAATGTATACATTAAATTTTATTCTTTTCTATACATATAATATGTTTATGGTTCTTCAATACCGAGATAATGGAAACATATTAAAAGGATGATGCCATATACATAGGGAAAGATAAAAGAAATTAGATTCCAATTGAACCAACATTTTTTATTATAATGTTTATCATAAAGAAGTAAGAAAAAATATCTTCCAGTTTGGTGAACATAATAATAAAATAATTTCATACTGAATCATAACCATGGATTTTATCATGAATAATGACATAAATTTCGATCATAACATATGAATGTGGAATCATTAGAAACTTATCATGAGCCATGAAGGTGTAACATAAGAATGTTTAATCATAATTAAATAATAATGGTTCATAAATACATATATTTGGAATCTTGAATCATAAATAAAAAATAATTATATAGGGATACATAACATAGATATATGATAAAAATATAAAAATATAAATTTAAAACATATTTCATTGTTATCTTCCAACACATTCATAGCATAGTGACAAACTCTATGATCCCATGTACCACAATATAATATATTGGGCTAACCACCCATGTCTCATAATATAATGATCTCTTGCGATATAAATATTTATCTAATTAATTTTAGGTTAATATAATTTTAAAAACACCCATCGTAAAATGATAAATTATATTTATCTCTGCAACATGACTGTAAAAACATTCCTAAACACACAATAACTATAAGAACAGTTATTTACAATAATAATTTAATATACTTAGAAAATAAAATAAATTAAAATGTATAATATATATTTTATTAATTACATTAAATCAAATAAACATTATATATAAAGGAATGTATATAAGAGTTTGATTCGTGGAAAATTTCATAATTTTACCTTAAAAATTGCATTATTGTTACTGTATAATTTCATATTTAATTCTATAAATTCCTAAATTATATAATAGTTTTGTGTTTCAAAAGTAAGATGAAAAAATTACAATCTTGTACTAAATTCGTAAATAAATATACCACTTTCCACTAAACCTCTTAAAAACTAAACTTTATATATTTACAAGTTCCCTCCAAATTTTATTACATTCTTTCAGTTATATAATGAAAATAAAGGTATTTTATAATTTTTTTAATCATTAAATCCATTATATTTTTATTTTAAGTACACAATTGTTGTATTAATTTTTTATTTTATGATAATGATTGTTCTATATTGGGAGATCCTAGTAAAATATCTTGTAACCAGGTCACATCACGTCTCAAATAATTTCATTCAACTCTGAGATCCATAATAAAATAACATTAAATATAATATCTAAAACCAAATTAGGTGTTGTTGGATTGGAATAGAGGAATTTCATTGTATCCCCAAACCCCTAAAAATTATCTTACATACTATCCTTTTATTTTATTATATATATATAACACATCTTATAAATAGGGAAAGAAAAATATTAAATCAAATTTTAATAGAAATTAATAAAAAGGTAATAATTTGTAAATGTGATATTCGAGAAAAAAATTGAAACCTTTTTCAATAGATTAATCAATGGAATTGGGAAAACACATCAATGCATAGTTGGACAATGTGAATTAAATGTGTTTCATAAATAATTTCACAATAAAAAAATAAATCAATCCTGTATAGAATGTTGTTAATTATGTTAGAAAATATACCAAAAAATACTTAATACATTTTATTATTATCCATTTCTAAATTCATATTAGTGAAATTTTAAGTAATATATTTTAAAATATTGATTATTATATTTTCTTTGTTTATTTTAGGTACTTTTATGCATTCTAACAATTCCACCCTCATTGATTCATAATCTAATATAAAGTTCATTTTCTTGGGGAATTATATTTATATTTTCTTTCATAGTAGAATATTATTATTCCATGTAAATGTTATATATATTATTTAATGGATGTATTATATATTTTTTCCAATACTTCTATGATTTCTTGAGGCAACTTTTTTCATAATTTGAAAGACTTCAAATATGTGAATATCGTTTTCTCAATTATATTATATTTATAGATTATTCACTTTTACCCTCTAACTTATTCTTTATGATTTTTTCATTTAATGTTATATATAAAAGGATAGTCACATTGCAGAAAAAACCTTAATAGGATGGTGAAATATGTATAAAATCAAAAAGAAACATTTTAACAACATTATTTTAAAAACAAATTGATTTTTGAATAAATATTTTTAAAATGTATTGGTAAAAATTATTTTAAAATATATTGGTAAAAATTATTTTAAAATATTACTAGAATTATATAACATTAAATAAAAAAATAATAAATAATAAGTCAGCGGGTAAAAGTGAATAATATTTTAAAATAATATAATTATAAAGATGATATTCACACATCTTAAGTATTTCAAATTATGAAATAAAAGACCTTAAGAAATCATAGAAGTATAGGTATGGATATATAATACATCCATTAAATAATATATATAACATTTACATGGAAAAATAATATTCTACTATGAAAGAAGAGATAAATATAATTCCACTAGAAAATGCACTTTATATTGGATTATGAATCAATGAGGGTTGAATTGTTATAATACATGAAATAAACTAAAATAAAAAAATTGAATATAATAATCAATATTTTAAAATATATTTCATAAAATTTCCCAAATATAAATTTAGACATTGATAATTTTAATTTAGAAGATATGTTGGGAGTGTAACCTATACAGATGTAATAATTGGCGAACTATGAATCAGTGTGAGGGGAAATGGTAAAAAACTGTAAATCCCTAATTGATATCAGGGAAAAGAAAATAAATTGATATTTAGATAGAAATTTCATACATATTCCAAAATAAGGATATGGATATTAATAATTTGAATAAAGGAAATGGATTTATAGATGAACCCAAACCCCTAACATAGAAATTCATTATCATATAGTAACATGTAATATAATGAGAATATAATTTTTTATTATCTATTTTAGATTTTTATTTTATTTTTTAGGTGTTATATTTAGAATTTATACACATTTATTACATAAAACATAGATGAATTTAGTTTATTATCAACATTAAATGTTAACTATTTTTATTATATGATGTTTGTTTCAATAAAGTGGTTTTGATCACAATTCTATATTATTCAGTTCGTCATTCCTCAATTATTTAAGAGAGTGTATTAATAGTGTTATAATGATTTATAAAATTCCTTTTCATTTTATTATTGGTACATGTATGGTTTAAAGAAATAAAAATCACATTATGCTTGATTCATGTATCTTTTATAATAATTATTATTTACCTTATAATGAAAATTAATAATAGTTTCACCTTAAAATTATAACTTAAATTTATAATTAGTATCTTATATTACAAATATTTATATTTTTATTCCAATCCATGATGGAAATGGTGAAGATATTATGGAATTGTTTATATAGTTAGTTGAACGAATCAAAATATGAAAATGTTATAATAATGAATTTGTATGAGTAAAAATTTATATGGTTGAAATATATTTTTCAGTTAATGATAATGATATTAATAAAAAATAATTGTAGATTTTTTTGGTATTTTAACAGGGTATATGAGAATAAAAATGGCAAATATGAAGAGGAACTTGTTACATACATTGAGGGAATCACTCCTTGTAAAGACATCCTTCATTGTGAAGGATTTAGGGATCCTTTTTGGGACCACAAGCCACCCAATGTAATAAAATACTCTAATGGATTCAATTTTTGCTAGTATTAACATGAAAAAATAAATATATAAATATTTTGGGATTGTTATATTTGGGATCATCTTGTATATGAGGTTTAGTGTAATATTTACAAATTCGTGTTCCATAATGGCAAAGGACAGTCATTTTGACATTGAAAGTAGTACATAGTTGAAAAAACTTGATATTATTTATACTAACTCTATTACTGTCAGGTTTTATATTTTTAAGTCAATAAATAGTTATAACTATATAGAGTATTATACCATTCTATGTATATACCCATAAAATTCGTTATTCACCTTGGTAAATTATTTTTAATTAAAAAATATAACTTATTATCATACCCAATTTTGATTTCATTTTTCCAAATATTAAATCCATTTTATCGAATTATGTATCAAAAAACATGAAATTTATCATTTATATAACTTGAAAAATAATTTAAAAAATAATTTTTTAGAAAATAAAATCTAATATATTGAATTATTTTATTTTTATTTATTATCAATCACTCAATTGTTAATTGACATAATTTATTTTCCATCCAAGAAAAAAAAAATACTATTTATAATTTTTTATTCATTTATACTAAATTATTATATACTCTTTAAATAATTTCCAATATACCCAGTCGTTTTATATATTTTCAATGATTATATATATACCCAATAAACATATAACAGTCACAGTTACCATATTCATTCATATATACAAAATTACATGCTTATATAAAATTAATTTATCCTTACATATAAAATTTATTTCAAAAGTTTATTATATTTGTAATAATTTTTATTTTTTCATACTTATAATCGATGATATAATCTTCAAAGAAAATTATGTGGATAATAATTTGTAGCTCATTATTTTTTTATATTGGGTTTTTCTCACTTTTTAATTTTATTTATTTTATTTAATATTTTATTTGATAATTTTTAATGTTCAATTTATATTATAATATTCATCCTTAGTGAAATATATATTTGATCATTGAGTTTCATTACATGACTGAAAAACATTATTTAACATGTGAAAGGAATAATAATTTGGTGTGTTAAAATATGATTGATAAAATTTCCTTGTAAGTGGATAATTTATGAAATAAATTGTTTCTAATTAATGTCACATGATGAATTTAGATGTTATGATATTGAACACCCCATATCTATAATCAGTTGTTAACTCATTTCCCATTGTGAGATTTTTCTGTATATTACAGGCAATTGAATGTATATTTCATTGAAGAGATACCTCAATAGACAATATGTTTATATTTTTAACATAATAAGATCCCTAAATAATTTGGTGTGATGTATGAAACATGGGTTTGAGGAGATGGTGGAATATATTCATGTTTTAGAACAGTTCATTCTGTGAGATTTAGGTTTGACTATGTGTATATGTGTGCGTGTGTGTGTGTGTGTGCATGAGGGAGTCTATCATGACATGTCCTAGTGGGGACCATGCCATGCCTCCCCACGCCGAACTCAAATAGGCCAAGGGCTCTCTAAATTCATGTAGTAGGAACATCACAAACTTGGGAGGCCTTAGCCTATGTACCTGTACATGCACCCACTTCTCCAAGACTATACATTGCTGGAATGTAAAAAACCTGAATGACCACGCATGAATATATCTAAATCCCATAACCATATCACGATGGGAATCTAAGGAAACTAAACAGGGACAAAGGAAAGTCCCACAAAAAGACATTGAAAAAAAATTCTAACTAGATTGTAAATCTAGTAATGATTATAGAATACCATAGGAACTCACCTCGGTCTGTCAGGTCATACTATACTCCATATGGTCCTGGTCTTTGATGTAATCTATCAAAATATCGATCATCTACACAAGAAGAAACATGTGTGGTAATTGCCTATATATTGTTGAGTATAACAATACCTAGGAGGACACCCTATAAAAAAATTATATAACCATGTAAATATAGTCATCTCTACACAAGTACATTTTCACATTACATATAACTAGAATATCAAGACATACTCATCAAAGACACATAATATAATAGTAATTCAGTACCATATTTTTTCCATCCTAGGGTTCCAAGTCACATATTCCACATAGAACTCATCTGGAAGAATACAATCCAATGTATGAATATCATTGACAATGTCCATCCAAGAGATGACGCTCATTCGGTGACACCATTAAAAGTACACTCTGAATGTAAGAACCCAAATTTTCATTCTGGTATGGATCCTTTAAATGTAATTGTAATTCCTTATTTTGGACATAATATAGATTCCATGTGAGTAATAGAAGGTGTCAATGGTTTCTGAGGCTTTTATAGAGACCTAAACACATATTTTGGGGGAAAGTGGGCTTGTCGTAGAGTTAGAGTGAACTGTACTGGTCGACCGCATATTTTGATCTAACAGTGTGGATGGTTTCATTTTTGGTCAAAGGGGACTTATACGGTTGGTACAAAATATCCATAACCATTTGACCTAACCATGTGGTACACACCTTTTCTCTATGTACTCATTAATGGTGGGTTCACATTTTTGAAAACCATGCATAAAAACTGTGAACATGATAAATTTTTGGTAATTCTATATTTTACCCTTAATGATATAATTTAACCTCCTCCTTAATACTTTATAATTTTCTAGTGGGATGAACTCCATTTTATATCATTTTGGATATTTTTAATGGCCCAAGGTAGGGATCAAGAGATCTCCTTCATCCAAGATCTGATCGAACATCCATTCATCATGTTATATGTGAAAAGGTATGTACTCAAGACTATTTTAGATGTTCTCATTCTTTATTTCATCAAGGGGTGATAACTTTTACCTTTTTCTTAGATATACCCCATTCTAATGAAAATTATAAGAGATTTTGAAAATCCTGTGGTGGGTGGTTTATAACTCGCCCCTCATGTTCATTGAATTTTGAATTATTGTGTTGGACTCACCGAATTCATTGGGTTCCGATTATTTAATTTTTATTCCATTATTATAATCATTATAACTATTTGATTACGCTATTTTTTAACATTTGATTAGTTTTCAGTGCATACATCCACAACTCTGACCATCCCATGTTGGGTGTTTTTCCAAAATTATTATTTTGTGATATAACACATTTGAGCCATTGTTCTGGTGTCCCTAAGCTTGAAATTCACAATGGTAAGCTTTTCTATATTAAATAACTCATTTTATATTGTGAATTGAATAATGTAAAGTACCATGTATACCCACCACTTGACCCACCTAAGTTTAGTTCTTCAAATTGATAATTAAATGTGAAATGGTAATTGGAATGTATACTAAGTATATGACTTGGCCTTATTAAATGAAATTGGATAATAGGTTCCACAATTGTAGCACCCCATAAAATGTTACTGTAATGTATTTGAGTGAACCCTGATTATTGGAAATTCTATAAATCGATTAAATGAATGGTTTCATTATACATTATATTGTCAAACTAATGAAAGGAAAGGCTTGAACAAAATGGACTTATTTATTAATTAATACATGATGCACTTGTTTAATGCCCAATTATCCATTCGTCAATAATTAAAGGTAATGGATTGAAGACTGTAAAATAAAATATGAAATTACTATCATATAATAGTGTTCTAATTCGATCTCACCATTGATTCCATGGGAAATTCCTTGGGGACTCGGGAACCCCATTCTAATTCAATGATGTGTCTTACATTAGTTGAGAACCACCATGATCCTGATCTGTGTCTTACTTTCCATGATCAGTATGACATATTGGATCCCTTCAATATTATTATATGATTCCTTGGATACACTACTTGGATTCATCATATAAAAGAAGGTGTCATGGTTACATCTCACAGGGACCAGTCATTTCATAACCCCCTTTTTCCTTGGATCGACAACTTGGACTCGATAAGTTTCTTATTAGGGTATTACTTGGACTATTCTTCTGAGATTACACTATTAACTGTAGCTAAGATACAGTCATTAATGATTTTGTTCCCCTTGAGGTCTAAATGTATTTGGTTATTACCTTGTAACTTCACTAATAAATATCATTAAGAATTTCATAGTCACATCATTGAACCTTCAATATTTTTAGTATGTGTCTTGTTAATAAACTAGTAACAACAAAATACTGATGGTTATATGTTCAGACACCAGAAGAGGGCTGCAGTAGGTACATAGTTATTTACTTATAGTGCAATTATTTACATTATATATGCATTCATCCACACTATTACATTTTTATTACATGGGCCATATGTTATAGACATCATTGGTGGTGACTCCTTGAGATTTGTCTCGCATAGTCTCCGAGCATTGTTTGGTACCCAGGGAAGAGTACATGTATAGAGATATTGAAAAAGTTAATCATTTGGCTTCAAGCACTTTATTATTTTGAATTTAGGATGGAGATTGATAGAAGATGACCGAGATGGTGCTTGGGATTCTTGGTATATTCTGTTGATTTCCTTTAAAATTTAGTAAAATATGTTATTTCTTTTGTCTTGTATCCATGTTTTCCAATTTTACAATGAAATTTCATATCATCATTAGTTATTATAGGTATTTATGTTATTGTTATAATTATTTATATTTTCCATTGTTCCTTCTGTTTATGTAATTTTCATCTGGAATTTACCACTCTTTATATTATTCTGTTGTGCTACACTAATGTAATAAGGGAATTATCTCCCCACTGATACACCCAAGCACTTGTTGCTAGTTGGTAGCCTATATTATTTGAGGAGATGGGATTGAGGCCCTATGGTCCGCTAGTTTCGGGTCATCCATTAAGTTGAATCCGGGTCTAGGATGTCATAATGGTGTATCAAAGGGGTTTTCATTCTTCCTTTATTATTTGGATAGAATCTATTGGGGATTTGGAACGCTATGGGATTGATCATAATTCATGCTATGGTGTCACGAACTGAGTTTTTGTGTAAATTTTTTTTACCAATAATATAATTTTTTTATATTTTCTCTATTATAGTAGACATTATTACACCTTTGGGCAACATAGATGTTGTGTGGTGTTTTTTATTATTATTATAATTGATATTCTATTTCATCCTTAGACCGATGAGATGAGGGCTTGGATAATTGATACATGTATCATTATGGGAAACTATAATTCTTATTTAATGCATATTGACATTCTATATATGTTCATTTCACTATTTTTCAATTCTTGACATGCTTGTGATTATTGAGTGATGTTGTGATTTTTGTCTTTTGATTGTATTATTCTTGGTTGTGATTGAGTGATTTCTTATATCTATTCATGTGCATTATGTGCCCTCATGGGTTGGGATGAGTAATTAACCATATTGATATGTTATTCTATAAATTAACGGGTGTTATTTTCAGTGATAAGGTGTATGTGAAGTAATTCAATAGTAATTGTTATCCAATATAAAATGAAACATGACATAAAAAGTGAATTGGTTGTACATCCTTATCGCAAATTGTCATGTTTATGAAAGGTAAATTATTGATCCTTATAATTAAAAGAATGAAATGAAACTTATAATTGAGAACATACTAGTACCTGGTTGTCTAAGTGGGTAGTTGGGGTAGTATGCATTGGGCTATGAGTAATCACGAATTTTGCTTCCTATAGGGATTCTATCTACCTAATTAATTCTTGTTCTATGGAATTTTATTGTAATTTTTTAGATTAATTCCAACATGGTGTTCTCATATTGTACTCCAAGAAGGTGTCAATGATCATTCTATAGAAGTGGTGGAACCTGATACTCCAGTATTTTCTCTAAGCATACCACTTGAGGCGCCACATATTGTTACTGATATGAACACTAATTAAAAAGTTATTGATAGTTTTATATATCTAATACAGTCCATGTGTGGTGCTTAATGAGTTTCACCTACAATGGCTAATATGAATCACGAGTTCCAATAATAGCATCATCTTGATTTCTTTGGGGATGGTGGTTCTCAGTTTGATGTGTCATCGCTATAGTCCACCACATATATCTTTTATAATATGGGGATAAATCCACATTGGAGGGTCAAACTTTCTACTTTAATGCATCAGGATTGACCTGGTGATGCTGGGATTGATGATTACCCATGATGGTCATCATCAATGCATGTTATGGGTTCATTTCTAGACTCCCCTAGATAATCATTTCTTTCCTCCGACATTGATAGTTGATAGAGACTAAGATTTCATGCATCTTAATTTGGGTACTATGTCTGTTAGGTAATATTCATCTAATTTCACTAAGCTGCAACACTTTTCACTGCATCTAGTCGATGTTGATATTTTTCTTTTTAGAAGCTTCAAGGATGGGCTTGTTTATTCCATCTATACATAGCTGAATGTATTTCTCCTTGATACATTTTTTTTAAATAGCCTATCAGTTTCTTATCACTGAGCGCAACTGAGGGAAGGAGAATGAATTATGTATATGGGATTTTTGTAGTTGCTAGCCAGTAGATTTCTCGATGGTAGGAAAAATTCCCTTGAATTTTCTCATCACCGAAGTGATAGCCAGAGTATCCTTATTGATTACACTATGGTGTGTCATCAGTGGGAAATATGGTTGAATCTAAAGCCTTAGTGAGATAGATACTCACTAGAGTGCTAGGATTGCATATGTGCGGGAAAACATCAATGTTTCTATATGAAATTTTCATGAGATTCTAGTAGAAATAGATACGCACTAGCACCACCTACATGAGTGGGTTCATTTTCACCACGTTAGGAAGGGAGTTGGAATAGCACTGGTAGGACTGGCTGAGGAGGAGGTCATGGCTGAAGTAAACAGAGTACTGATCACCTGCAGTTCCAGTAGATCAGTTTTGATCATGGTAGTCTAGCTATTAAACATGGAAATGGATCGGTCGAATTGCATCTGCTATAGCCTATACCCGAGGATCCTGGCACAATACCATCTATGATACAAGATACTATTTTAGTGGCATCTACTATCGTATCTTCATTATTTGAAACCGGTGCTTCAAACTCTTTTATATTTGTATCTATCATGGAATTTCTTAAGCTAGATAT
Source organism: Viscum album (assembly GCA_963277665.1). Classification (NCBI taxonomy): domain Eukaryota; kingdom Viridiplantae; phylum Streptophyta; class Magnoliopsida; order Santalales; family Viscaceae; genus Viscum; species Viscum album. Next base: position 1,376,841,648 of record OY728132.1, on the reverse strand, counting down.
ATAGTATTACTATGGTGTAATGAACATAAATACACTGTTAAGAGTGTGGTATGAGAGTATACACTAATGTACCAACTTTACCCTTTATGTTGGAAGTCACATTTTCTAATGGAAAAAATTTATTCTCTAGATGACATGTTTTAATTTCATTCATAGAATGTATTAGTTGGTTCAGTATCATGATTTTTTATACATCAATAATTTTAGTGTATCATATAGATAACCAGAGGGAAACAATTATCTACACAAGGAGGAGTGGGAAGTTCATACTGCTAGAGTTGTACTAGAGAATCATGGGATAGGTGGTGTGACCAAACAAATTGATAATTTCTTCATGGAGGAATTTTTTTTATGTCAAGATTATTTTTCCCTAGTAGTGGATATTTTTTTGGGATTACTTTCCAGATGATTTTTCTGTCTTACTTCATTAAAGAGAAGTAGATTCTACGAATGATCTTCTTCCAAGAGTAGATATAGTTTCCATTCCTCTATATAGGATGGAACCTATAGAGCGTAGAGAGATCAAGAGATAGTAATAGGATTTATAAGAAAATGGATTTATATGGACCAGTATATCCTCTTGGGGTTCACTGTTTCTTTTCTTTAAGAATGAAGATGGAATTTTACATCTGTGGATGGATTAAAAATATTGAAACAACCTATGATCAAGAACTAGTATCCACCTCCCTGAATAGAAGATCGCTTTGACCAACTCTTGGGAGCTATGATATTCTCTAAGACTGACCTGATATTAGGTTATCATTATATGCAAGTCATGCCATTATACATACCTTGTACAACATTCTATAGTAGGTATGGTCTATATGATTACCTAATTATGCCATTCAGTCTTATGAATTTTATGATTGTTATCATGGCTCCAATGAATAGGGTGTGTCACCCCTGTTAGGATTATTTTTTCATATTCTTTGTGGGTGAAATATTAGTGTATTCTCACACTCGTAGCAATTATTATATTCATCTTCAGTTCATTACGAGTACAATAATAGAGCATTATATTTCTATTATTATTACTAATTACCACTTATGGATCATAAAATTTCACTTCTTATGTAACATAATATCAGAATCAGTTGTATCTATTGACCCAAAAAAAATAGTGTTATAGATTCTTAAGAGAAGACCAATATTTTTTTTTCTGATATATGAAGTTTCATTGGGATTTCATGAATTTATAGGGTACTTATACAAGACATTTCCCTCCTCTCATCACCTTTTACATTCCTTATCAATAAGGTTCATAAGTTCCTATGACTAGAAGCATTCGATAAATCATTTCAAGAGATTAAAGGGAGGCTTATCTCAACACCTATAATGATTTTTCAAGATCTAGATATAGGTTATACCATCTTCTATGATGCATTAGGGATTGTAACTGTAGTTTTGATGATGCATGAAGATAAAATCATTCCGTACATATCTTTTCAGTTGAGGCATCATGAGAGAAACTACCCAACGCATGACCTTGTGCTAGCAATAGTTTTCTCTTACATACATTACTAGAGACCCTATCTATTAGGTGAGAAATGTTTTGTGTACACAAACTACAAGAGCCTCAAATATATCTTTTCACAACATGTCTTGAACCTCAGACAGTGAAGATTGGTCAAATTTCTACGATCCTTTGATGTCGAGATTTTTTATACGCCTAAGAAGGGAAATGTAGTTGTGGATACACTGAGTCTAAAAACATAGTCACAAGTCAAATTGGAATCCAGTGATGAATGGATGTTAATGGGCCTATTTTCTGAGCTTCATCTAGAGTTTCATGATTGTCACTAGAAGTCTGAAATCTCATCTCTAACTATAACCTCTTTACTTATTGAGAAGGTAGGGTAGAAAATTTTTAGATCATAATGCCTTGGATCTACATGATTGTATATCATGAGCCAACCCACGTTCAGATTGATCTCTGGATAGAGATGACATTCTACATATTCAAGGACGTGTCTGGGATTCTATAGATATGAGATATATGTCAATGTTTGACTCCCATGCTTCTTAGTGGGAATTATATTTAGGTATCTCCAAGAGGTATCAAGATATGTGACAACATAATCGAAAGTGTGGGATGAAGCATTAGATATCATGTATTTATCACTAGGTTTTTCACCTATCATCAGGTGATGGAAGATCACCAAAGAAGAGAAGGCATAGTACAACCACCTCCAGTCCCAAATGGTAATGGGAATAAGTTTTCGTGGAATTTCTATTAGGTTTTCATAGTTTTCAAATAGGGAGTGATGTTGTATGAGCTTTCAATTATAGAATGATGAAGGTGGCTCATTTTAATCCTATTTGAGAGAAATTTTATGTTTATGGTCTAGAAATACTATATGTCCATGACATTATACAACTACATGGGATCCCTTGTACTACCAATTTAGATAGGTAATATTTTTTCACATCATTATGCCGGTAGGGATTGTAAATGGATATGGTCGCACAAGTTATTCTAATTACTACTTTCACCCTCATACTGATGGACAATAATAATAGACATTATATGATCTAAAGGATATTCTTCAAGCATATTCCCTTGATTTTGGTGGTTCTTGGGAGAATAATATCCCCCTCATTGAGTATTCCAATAATAATAACTTTTAGGAAACAAAATCAGATGTATTATTTTGAGTCATTATATTGTAGGTCATTCCGTTAAACACTATGCTTGAAATAGTTAGGTGAGACATCCCTACTAGGTCCTCATCTGATTCAGGAGACTTCGGAGTAGGTTCTATTGATTGGATATAATATGAATACTACTATGTATAGATAGAAATATTATTCTAATCACTATCGAGGACCTCTAGTGTTCATGGTCGGGGATCATGTTTTTCTTTAGGTATTTCCCATCATAGGAAATAAACGGTTACAAAAGCATGAGAATTTTCCACCACGTTTTGTAGGACAATTTGTGATTTTTGAGCGGTTAGGGTTGGTATCGTATCAGTTTCTATTACCTCATTGGTACCATTTCAAGCATGATATCTTCATTGTTTCAAAGATTCTCTAATATCATGTCGACATGTATCATACATTTGATCCTGAGGATGTTGAGTTAGTTGTTGATGCTACCTTTGAATAGTATCCAGTAAACATCGTTGACCAAAGAATGGAGGCTCTATGAGGCTAGTATCTCCCTACAATACGAGTTCTATGGTATCATGGTCACCTACAAGATAAGACATGGGATTTGGAGGACGAACTATGTGCCCAGTGGAAAGAGTTGTTCTTAAAAACTATTTGACCACCCTTGGAAGGTGAACTCAGGGATGAGTTCTTTTAAGGGGGAAAGACTATAAGAACTTGAGTTTCCAATCAGTTATGGAACATTTAAATTTTGATCAAATTCGTTATTTTGGACCTAATATGGTTGCCTTGTGAGTTAGGGAAGGTAACATGTGTGTCTGGGGATTGTTCAGAGCCCGGAACCCATGTTTTGGGGAAAATTTGGCATGTCTCATGGGTAAAGTAAACCAAGAAAGTTGGAAACATGGTCTGATATAACCTAGTAGATGGTAGAATTTTCGGCCAGATCCATCTCAAACTAATGGTGTACGGTTTCCCTAACCATGCAACACAACCATGTGGTATGCCCCTTTTCTCTAGAAACTCATGCATGGTTGGCGTACGGTTTGGAAAACTGTACAGATGATAAATTTTGGTTAATTTTACATTTTTACCCTTATGGATCTAATTTGTTCTCTTTCATATTCTTTTTGATTTCCCAGTAGGATGGACTCAATTTTCTCTCATTTTGGAAGTTTTTAAGGCCTTTTCTAGGAAAAAAACATATCCTTCATCCAGGATCTGATCGAGCTTCTATTCAACACATTGGATGCTCAATGATAAGTACTCGAGTCTATTAGAGCCATTATTCGTCACTCTTTCTATCAACGTTGTTATCGAGGTGTGACCATTTTTACCCTTTTATAATATCTACTCCGTTCCATGTAAAATTAGGGGCTATTGCTGGATAAGGAGAGTTGTAAAATCCTATGGTGGGAGGTCTATAACTCATCCCTCATGTTCATTTATTTTAGATTTATCATATGGGGCCCACATGTTTCTTCAGGTGTCATTTATTGAATTTATTTTACATTATTATAATCATTAGAGACTAATGATTATAATCTTTCAAAATATGTGATTATTTATTAGTGGTTACACCCAAAACTCCATCCATCCCATGTAAGATGTTTTTCTAAAATTTTGGTTTTCTGTTTTGACATGTTTGAGCCATTGTTTGGGTGTGCTTTGGATTGACCTTTCTACGGATAAGATTTTCTATATTAAATAACTTTATTTAATTTTTGAATTTTATAAGGGAACGTACCATGTCTTCTAACCACATGACCCACCTAATGTAAGTGCTTCAAATTGATAATTAAATATGAAATGGAAATTAGAATGTATACTAAGTATATAACTTTTCATTATTAAATGAAAATGAATAATACGTTTCATGTTGGTAAAACCCCTTAACATGTAAATTTATGGTTGTTGAGTGAACATTTATTATAGAAAATGCATTAAATGGATTAAATGAATGGTTTCATGATACTTGGTGTTGTCGCAATAATGGATGGTAAGGCTTGAACCAAAGAGACTTATTGATTAATTAAAACTTGATTAAATGGTTGCGTGATCCATTATCCATTTCACACTAATGAAAGATAATGGGTTAAACCATATGAAATACTATATGGAATCATTATCAAATAATAGTGCCTTAACTCGTCCTTGCCTTGGAATCCATATTGAATGCTAAGAGAACTCAGGAACCCCATTACAAATCAAGGATACGACTTTTTTTGGTTGAGACCCACTTGGATAATGATCCTTATCAAACATTGGATGAGTTATATGACACTATAGGATCCCTTAAATATTATTTTAGGATTCCTTAGATACAATTCATAAATACAACATTAACATGTAGGTTCCATGGTTACATCCCATTTTGACCAATCATTTCTTAGCCATGTTTTACATTAGATGAACCCATTGGACTCGATATGAATCATATTTTGGAATTCCTATGACTACAATCCTTGGATAAAACTCTTAAATATTAGAAAACTACAATCATTATTGAGTTAGTGAACCTTGATGTCTAAATTTCTTTGGTTATTTCCTTGGAAGTTCACTATTAAATATCATTATATGTAGCCTAGTTACATCTTTGATCCTTCACTATTGATAACATGTGTCTTATTAATAATCTAGTAACAATAAAATAATTATTATTACATGTTCAGACACGAGCCGAGGACTAAGGCTTGTACTTGGGTATTTAGTAACATTGTACAACTTTACATTACATATGTATGCTTCCACATTGTTACATTTTCATTACAAGGGTCGCATATTATAGACACCATTAGTGGTGGCCCATTGAGATTTATCTCACACCCTCTATAGGCATTGTTTTGTACCCGGGATATATTACATGTATATAGGTGTTGGAAATGGGAAGCATAGTGATTCAAAAAATTTATTTCTTACTATTTATGATAGATTTTGATAGCATATGACTGAGGAAGATCTTAAGATTATTAGGATAGTGTGTTAATTTTCATTTTTATTTTTTGGAACATGTTCTTCCTGTTTTATTTTATCTATGTTTTCATGTTTTATAGGGAAGCATCATATCATCATCAGTTATTCTAGTTATTTCAGTTATTGTTACCGTTGTATCTATTTATTGTTTTGAATTATGTTTAAATAATTATCATTCTCTATTTATAATAATTTATATTATTCCATTATACTATGCTCTAGAAATGATAGAATAATCTCCCCACATACACACCATATTCCCTCGCTTCTAGTTGGCAGCCTCTACAGTTTAGGGATATTTGCTTCAGGCCATCTAGCCCACCTAGATTAGGGAACCAATTTAGTTGAATATAGGTTCGGAACATCACACTAGAGAAATGGCAGGATATAATACAAATATGAGTATCACTCCCAAGTCCATGGGATATACCCAAAACTCAACCTGAATTAACCTAATATGTCAACGATTAATGTCCCCTATTTTTTGGTCATGATGATACCAATAACTCCACCTATGGCATGAAGATGAATAGTAGGTATCACATAGGTCCCCATGAGAGTATTCCAACAACTCTATCCAAGATGTTTTTCTCAAGTGATCGATGACTTATGAGTATAAATATATTCCTTATCAACCCTTTGGGATTGGATATGGGGAATAAAATCTAATGAAAATTGTTTGAGATATAGAGAACAAGGGTCTGAAGACAATTACTTAAGAGTAAATGACATGTATTAGGTTCAAATTCCATGTCCCTAGACCTTGGGCCCTACCTATGTAAACATCCCATGTCTCATGTTGTGTCTGTGTAACAGTACATGGAATGTGGGATTCTTGTTTACTCATGCATAGTTGTAGTACATATCATATCCCATGTATAGGTGCAATCTGTGTATGTTTTGGGGATTACATGATGTGTACGTGTTCTGGAACTTCACATCGTATCTATGTACCCTCTGAGGTTCATACTAAGACACCAGGTTTAAGACAAATGACATGTGAAAGTGGTCACATTCCATGTGGTACATTTCATTCCCCTAAATCATATCCTCTACTGAGAGGGGACCACATTGAGTGTGGTTATGGCTTACATACAATGTAGTGTTGAATTTCCCATAATTCCATATATAGATTCCGCCTATTTTCTTTGGTTCTCTAACCAACAATGTAGATGAAAGTCACCCCTAAAATTAATAATTAGTACTCGAAAAACCATTCCATCATTGATAAAACACACTTTGGTCATCTATCAATTCAAAGAATGGGTATATTTGTCATTCTTCATTTTCCACCAATGAACATGAAATCAGTTACCCTAATCCTTCTAATTCACCATTGCTCCTGTCGTCACACCATGGTTGTGTCATCCTGATCCTGGATCTATGATATATGATCATTTCATCAAGAAAAAAGTGTGCAATGATTGATTCATCATGATTTATCAATCCATGGGAAAAATAATAAACGCCTACGGTGAATGATGAATTAATGGGAGAAAATCAAAAGAAAAATATATAAGAAAATCCCTTTATCGATGTTTATTTATATCTATGATCATTGAAACTAGAATGAATATCAATGAATCAATAACCAAGAATAAATTATCTAGATAAAAACCCTTAAATAAAACCCATAATGCATGATGAATGATCAACAAATCAATCCATTTTTCGATTGATTATTATTTTTCCTAGAATTTAAGAATGTGAAATGAATACAATAAAAACATACTATATTGATATGAATTGATTAGTAATGACGAATTATACAACATTGTTTCCATTGGTGAGATCCTGAATCCCATTTCACGTTGAACACCGACCCACAATCTGATTTCCATTAATCTGAGAGAGATTCTCCAACAATATCTCCAATGAATGTAGGGTTATTGGCTAACCCTATAATTTATTTATAATTAAATTATTATAATATATTTTAGGTCGATTCATTAGTGAATTCAAGAAAATCATTTCCCTTTTTATTTAATTATTGTAAGAACACAATGGTTTTTTCAAAAATTACATGCGATAATAGTGTTTATGTCATACCTAAGGTAAACCCTGCATTACGAACTCAAAAGTGCAATCAGTTTTTTTATCCAAGACCCCATTTATATTTTATTCAAATTTTTTAGAAACAAAATAATACTTGTTCTATTTAATATATTTAATATACATAAAATATTTAATCTTGGCACACTTTACCTCAGAATCGAACTATGTCTTAGCACCTGGTCTAAAAAATAATGCATAAAATATCAAAAAATAATACATGGAAAATAAAATACATCACACTTTCCCCACTTGGGTTATTTATGTCCTAAAAGGACAAAATAAGGGATACACAAAGAGACGTGGGTACTGAGAATGAATCTGAGCTTCCCACTCTCATGTGCTCTCTGGGAGGTTCCCATGCTTCCACTAGACACACAACAAATGAATCTCTCACCCATGAAAGAATTTTTTTATAGATCCTCGATATCTACTATGTATTCATCCATGGTAGCTTTGTCTTCAACATACATCTCACCCCATTTGATAACTTCTTATGGTTCATGGATGTACCTACTTAGGTGTGACACATGTAAAATGTTATGTACATGGTCTAGCTATGGCGATAGATCTATGCGGTATGCCACATTTCCAACACGTCTAAGTATCTAAAAAGGGACAATAAATTTTGGAGATAGAGTTCCACCGAGGACAAATATAAGTAATACATTTTAGGGTAAATCACATAGGAACACTGGATCTCCTTCCTTGAACTCCAAATCCCTCATTCTTATATCAACATCCGACATATGATTTCTCTGCCATGTCTTCATCCATTCCTATATGATTTTCAACTTCTCGGTTGTATCTCTCACAAACAATGGGCCCATAAGTGCTAACTCTAGTGGGTCATTCTAGTAATGTGGTGAACTATAGGGTTTCTTATAAAATCCTAAAATGGTGCCATACTAATAGTGGAATTTTTTTTGTTCTTGTATGAAAATTCTATTAGGGTTAGGTGATCCTTGCAGCCACGACCAGTGTACAACATGAAAGATCACAAACTTTTCTCTAGAACCTAAATGTACTTCTCTATATGACCATCGATTTTGGGGTGAAACTCTATTCTCAAGAATAACTGAGTCCCAAAAACCACTTATATTCCCTTCAAAAAATGGGATGTGAAGTGGGAACCATGGTCAAAAATGATCATTGATGGAACTCCTGGGAGTTTCACTCTCTCCAGCACATATAGGCCTCCGAACCTATCTATTTAAATCTTCTCTCGAATAAAATAGTAGTGGTTTAACATGGTGATTTGGTCTCTAGTATAGAAACTAGAAATATTTACCACAAACAGATGTGGAAATCCCATCACTAAGTCCATGGATATCCCATACTACTTCAATTATATAACCTCAAGGAATTGAGTTAAACCTGCTTGAACTTGGTGATCATCCTTCACTAACTAACAAGTATAGAATAGAGAGAAAAACTCTTCAAATCTATTCTTCATAAATTTCCATGAAAACTGACATCATAGGTCCCGATATATCATTCTCACACCTAGATGAAATTCAATAGAGATTTATGAAACTCATTTAGAACTTCCTCCTTCTTTTTCACCAGTACCATCATGCATCATTTGAAAATAATGACATGCTCCCCACCATTAGAAAAAACATCAAGATCATGTCTAGTAGAAATTTAATAATGTAGGGAATCCAAATAGGCATCCCTATGATACACCTCTATGACTCACTACAGAAGCAGAGTGTTAACAACCATCAACTAAAGGTTTTTTGGTCCATGTCCATCCAAAAGGAAAAAATATAAAAATTAAAAATACTCTAACACCTCATTCATGAAACTTCTAAAAAGATCTTCGGATGAGGTAATGTACTCTAATGTGTTGAGTCAATAAGGTTCTCTTATGATATCTCCATTCCTTTTTGAAAATCACAAAGGAGAGGATTTATTTAAAGTAATAATATAATTATGACTTCAAAGGGGTAGAATATATTAAGGGGGAAGATTCATTTATGAAGTGATGTTTATCTAGGGGGGATATTTCCTTAAGAAATGAAACTGGATACCAATGACCAAGAATACAATTCTTGGGAAACATAACCCTAGGAAGTGTTAGTCTTATTCATCATAAATCTTATTCAAAGGGAGAGATAAATTTTCCTTACTTATTTTTCAAGATAATAAATTCTTTTTTATCATTGTAATATGTACATTCCAAAAGGGGGAGATTTTTGAGTCGATAAGCTTATCTTATGACTTCTCTATTCCTTATCGTTTTATGTTTGGAAAATCACAAACACTTTTTCTTAAGTTATGTTTCAATTATAGATATTATATTCCGTTTTACTTATAGATATATCGTTATGTTTTACATAGAAATTTTATATTCCATTTTACATAAACATATATCATTCCACTTTACATACAGAATTTTCATTCCATTTTACATATAGTTTTGTTATTCCATTTTACTTAGAGATTTTTTATTTTTATTTACTTACAAATTTTTCATTCTGTTTCAGTTTGATATTTTTCATTCCGTTTTACTTACAAAATTGTTATTATGTTTTACTTAAGCCTATGTCATATCAATTTAGTGATACCAGTGATTCTATGATACCGATTTTGTAGTACTGTTATCATTATTATACTATAGTTTTTCATGATACTGATACCGGTAAAAATGTCATACCAACATTATGATACGTGTACCCAAAAAATAAATATAGTTTTCTCAATTCAATTTTCATTTTCTTAAGAATCTATTTTCTTAATAATGTTAGAGTTTTTTAATGTATCATTCCAATATTATCAGATTATATGTTTTCTTATACCTAACATTTATCTTAATCATAACATCAATTCTTGTATATGAAACAGAGTCATACAATCTTATGTAAACTAACCGTTGTCTATTTGAAACGTGTCTAGGTCCCTCCGAAATTTATGGAGAATATGAACGTTGAAGTGGTGCTGACCGTTGAAAAGTTTTTCTTATAAATAATATTTCATTTGAACAGGAAAATTTGTTGAGTGAATTGAGATGTGATCAAAGCTTGTGAAGTGATCTAACGCTATGAAGTGATCTCTAGAGAGATAAAGGCTCTTATAACTCTAAATTCTGTGTGTGGATGTCATGAAAATCTTGTTCATGTGTGAACAACTTGTTTAGACTTTCTTTGTGCAGACTCAGATCATATAGATCATGGGATTCTGGGTTTGGAAGATAGAGGTTCTGATTTCCTTCTAAATCGAGGGCTTTCTGGGATAGAAAGACATGTTTCGTTATTCTAATTGAGGGCTTACCTGGGTTTGGGTAAGTCATGCTTTCTTGAAAGTATAAATCTGGAACCTTTATCCATGGTTGATGGATACCCTTCTCTCTAGGTTAAAGGAATCTTATTGTTATTTTTTATCTATTTCAAGTCATTTTTATTCCACTACAATTTTAAATTTGTTAAAGTTATAAAGTATAATGTTCTTATACATTTTAATTCTATTACTCTAATTATATTATAGATTATGTACTCTTTATGGTAGAATATTCCTTTTATTAAAATATTTTTTAGGTTTTTAGCATAAGTTAGTAAATTTTAATAAAAATTTACTCTAAGAGGGTATGTGAATTTTTTTTAACTATGTCAAACTATGTTTCCTTAAAGTTAAAATTTAATCTTAAGAAACATGTTCCCTTATGGTTAAGAAACATTTCTTAAGAACGTTCTATACAATCATTAATGGTTCCAAAGAAATTTTTAATGTATACAATTCACCCCCCTCTTGTATTTGGGAATCTCATTATTCTATTCGATCATACAATTGGTATCAGACCCAGTAGCTCTGCTATACTGATACTCTACACAATGTTCTCATTCCCATTAGTATAGTAAATCTCGAAGTCATAATCCTATAAGAACATTATCCTTCACCTATTTCAAAAGTTATTATCCCTCTGATAGAATATATAGTTGAGACTCTTAATAATAAAAGAAAATAAATCGCTCCCCAATTAGGTAGTATCACCAATAATTAGCTTGAAGACTACCGTAAATATATCAAGATCAAGATTTGGTTAGTACTTCTCATGTGGTATCAACCTACATGAACCATACATAATTAGTGGTAGTATTCGAGCAATATCTGATTTTTGTATTTTTTATTTCATCATCCCATACTCGTAACAGATGATAGACTGACCTGAGCTCAACCTTTGAGTACCATCATGCCCCTCTCAACTGATAAAAGTGATAATCAATACTAATTAGTTTATAATTTTTATTCAAGGTGTCCTAGTTCAAGAACTAATAGTCCACATAAAACCTCAATCTTTCATCTTCCTTATTGGAGAAAAAATAGGACTTTGCAAAGTGAAACACTATGTCTAAAAAATCCCTTCCTCTATAATTCATCCATCTACACCGTCAATTTTAGAAAATCTATAGGATCCATATGATATGCTGGTATAGATATCAGTGTCATATTTGGGTGGAGATCAATGAAGAAGTCTATATATCGATGGGGAGGTAATCCAAGAACATCCTATGAGAATACTACCTCGTAATCTGCCACCGCTTCATGAAACTAGGAACCCATAACATCCTTTTCACCAAGGGTCAAGCTAGGAAACTGATGAGTAATCAGTTGCACTGTCCAATGGATGAGTCCATTCTACATCACATGGTTTTCCTTTTCATCATCGAAGGAGAACATGGTTTTATCAATGAGGAAACACTACATCCACCACCTCAAATAGTCAGTTATGGAATAAACTATAGATAAAGATTATATACCTAACATGATGTCTTATGGTCTCAACACTAATTTACAGATATTACAATTGAAACTCTAACCTCCAAGATTCAGGTCAAACTATTAGCACATGTTTGTGATTGTTCATTCGTCTCTAGTAGAATTATCCAAGAAAAAAAGGTCGAGCCAAGGGCTCAAGTGTAATATCTAATACTGGTACAATATATGTGGAATTAGAGGAATGTATTGAATATATGTATATTAGTACTGTAACCAATGTAGAAAAGTCATAGATAAAAACTCATATCATTACTAGAGTCCTTGAGTCCTAAGATTTTACCACCTTACGTTGTCCCCTCCCCCATCTTCTAGTACTCTAAGGCTGGAGTGGACCACCTGGGTTGGTGGTGGTAACAAGTAAATGAACATACCACCTCATGGTTCTCTCCCTACTCCTCTTCCATGTTTTCCACCTTGGAAACCTATATTCTCCTACTATTGTCTCTACTTTGGAGGCACATCGATAATCTCCCTCTCATCTATATGATGGATTGGACAATCTTGTGCATGATTTTCCATTGAATCACATGTGTAGTACCAACACTATATTAGATGAATGAACCCATACTAAGATCCTTGAACTATAGATCCCCTATCATCTGACCTCCTCATGAAATTTTTGGCATGTCCATGTCCCTATGACTGACGTTGGCTCTTTACTACTGAGGTCCCTACTCATGTATGCACATTACCGACAACCACTTCTTGTATCGGCTCCACCAAGAAATTATCAACCAACAAGTATGACTCTAGCACCACAACATAGGTAACATTCTATAAAAGGATATACTAGATCATATGTCTCTACAAATTCCTTGATTTATGGTCTATGTTTTAAAGAACTAATCCCAACCCATGTCCATTGTGTACCTAGATAGGTAGGTAAACCTCTATGAAAGCTATTCAACTGTCTTGATTCCCTACTAGAGATATAGAATCTCTTAGATCATCCCTCAAAAAATCAATACACAACTCCTCTCTAAAGAGATCCTCAAACATTGATCATGGTAGAGTCTCCTCATCATATGACTGGTTCACTAACCCCCACGATCATTCTTGCAGGTTTATGAAGAAGGCTCACTACCAGGACCACCGTGTAATCTGTTGGTGTCCTAACAAGATAGAAATATAGGGTCACCTCCTCAAGCAATTACATAGTAACCTGTGGGTCAAGATCACCACTGAAATTACGAGATCTCAATAACTAAAAAACATGATGTGTGTTCAGCATGTACACCACATCTGCTGGTACTACGGGTACCATCATCTTCTCTATAGGTGGTGGTATAGATGTTTATCCTCTTAGAGGTAAAATATTTAAAACTCAATAATTTTTCAATTCCTCATCATTGATGGGATCATCTCCATGATCATGCTGCATAATCACAGCTAGCATACATCATCGAGGAATATTGGAATAGAAAAGATGCTCCACCTTCAATGAGTATAGTTGGAAATAAAAATCAAGAGGGACATAGAAACCAAAAACCATTACAATATGATGCATGTACAATTATTTTCCTTAAAACCCAAATTCTCATGTACCGAGTTGATGTGTAGGTTATCATATTCCTAGTGTATGTATACATCTGCCTCCACACCAACACTTGTCTCACTGATCTGAAATCCAAAATCAAAACACTTAACATTGTTTCCCCAAACCAATCTCACATACTCAAATTCTAAGGTAGAACCAAATTCTTTGTGACCACTCTTTAATGACATGTCCTAGTTGGTCTCATGTCACGACTCCCCATGACCGTATCCAAAATCCTAGTGGCTAGTGACCAGTGTCTATTAGGCTTATCTGTAACACAATAGACCTTAGACTATGTACTTGTGCTCACACACATCTACAAGACTGTATATTTTTAAAATGTAAAACCAATTGTACAACCATGGATGCATACATCTTAATAATACAACTAGAGTACTGAAAGATGTGAAAAAAGTAAACAGGGCCAATGATAATCCCACCAATCTGAGACTGCTATCAGAATATAGTAGGGACACTCCTTGGTCTATCTTGTCACACAAAGAACCGACTACTCCTGGTCTTCCTAGGACTCCATCAAATGGTTGATCATCTAAAAAATACATGACATTCCTAGGAAATTACCATGGAGGGGTGAGTATAAAATTACCCAATATGACACCCAAAAACCAGAAATTATGAAATAAAAGAAATGAAGTCATCTCTACACTTGTATATTTATACATAACCTATAATAATAATATTAATATTGTTACAGAAAAGAAACATAATCTGAATCAATGTCACAACCTATGTATTAGAGCCTAGGATTCCCTCTATAAGATTCCACATAACACTCAACTGTTAGAAAACACTCTTAATTTTGAATAGAACAGATGGCTTATGTATGATAGGTAATGGTATTAATTTATCACTCTTAGAAATAAAAGCTGATGGTTTGAAGAGATATGGTAAACACATGAGGACCACTCCCATTGTCATGGTTTATTCCAATAACTCATTCTGGATTAACCAGTTAAGATAATGATCAGTTCTTGCATAGTGTTGGTCATAACAATACCAATGACACTACCTAGGGCATGAAGATGAATAAAGGATCTCACTCTAGGACTCATAGATGTATTGCAAAAAATCTATAGAATAAGTCATATTAAAGTGATCGCTCTCTTAGGAGTATGAGGTGATTCCATAAAAACACTTTGAGAATGGATAAGGGGAATGTACCCTATAAAAAATTCTCCAATATAAATAGGAAAAGTGCTTCAATCAAACTTCTTACGAATAAACGAGTTGTAGTAGGGATACATGGTGTGTCACTTAACCATAGAACCTAACCATTTAAATGGCCCATGACTCATGATGTGTATGTGTCATAGTAAAAACATATGGGATGCTTGTGTAATCTTACCATTTACCAGTACACGTATTGGCCCATGTATTTTTCCAAGACGTCTCCATGTCGGTGAGTAAACAGTGTGTCCATGCCCATGTACTCCACTCTGTTTCCATGTACCCTCCATGTTACATGCAGATCCATTGGAATATAACACATGTAATGTGATAGTGGACACATGTCATGTTATACATATATTCCTTAGGAAACCCTAGAGGCTACTGAGATGGGGCCACACTACGTGTCGCTCTGGGTTACATGTTGTGTAGTGAAGAATTTTCCTTAATTCCATATCTAGCTTCTGTGTATCTTGTTCAATTATTTGACCACCAAGTCAGTCGTGCCTCACCTTGAAATTAGATAATTTGTCCTTAAAGAATATTTTTCATCATAAACCAATAACTCCTAGGTCTTCAATCTATTAATAAATTTGTATATTCTTCATTCTTAATTTCTCTCTGAATAACTCTAAATTGTGTACACAAAATTCTTTGATTCACTGCCTCTTCAATCTCTGCACCACCTTTGTGTCAAAAGGATATCAATTGTATTATATAATATCGTACCACCATAAAAAAAGTGTGAAACAATTGATTCAATGGTATTTGATAATCCATGGTCCAAACGAAGAATGCCTAAAATGAACCAAGAATCAAGGAAATAAAATTACAAGAAAAATCGAGAGAAATAGACCTTTATCAAGGCTTGTGTAGATCTTAGTTCCCTGTCAGTATAACAATAATCCAAGATTCAATAACTATAATAAATTCCCCAAATAAAATCCCCAAAAATAGAACCCTTCAATCAATATGATCTATGAGTAAGAAAATATTTTAATCTATTGATTTGTGTTTGATCTAGAAATTAATGTGAGGGAAATAATCCAATCACAACAAAGATCATACCATAATATTAATCAATCACTAAGGAAGAATGATCATGAATCATTTTCTTTGGCATGATCCTGAAACATGATGCATTTTGATTCCTGATCAATGATCTGATTAACTTTCTTCTAAGATATATCCTCTAATTCTCTCTCCAATTACTCTAGGGTTATACCGATAACCCTAGAATTTCACCATAACAATATTCATATAGAATATTTTTATTGGTTTATAAATATATTATTAAAATAATTTATGTTATTTTTTTATTATTTCTTTCCTATGATGGATTTTCCCTAAATTAACAACACTGAAAAAGTTTAATTCATGCCTTAGGTAAACCCCTTGTTTTGAGTTCAATAGTGGCCACTGATTTCTTATTCAATCCCCCTTTAATAAAATTTTAGAATTTTTTAAGGAAAAATTCAATCATGTGTTATTTAATATATTTAATATATTTTAAACATTTTTTCTAATCACATATATCCTCGTAATTTCATGTCATCTTTGAGCCTAGTCTTGAAAATAATCCATTAAATATCCAAAAATAAAACACAGATTATTTCAGTCATTACATATTCACTCAGTGATGGTGGTTTTCTTAATATGTGAGTATAAGACTAGAAAGATTTAATTGGATAACAATCATATTCTATTTTAAAATTAGTTATGTAATGAATAATTATATATTGAAAATGAAGTAGTGTTTATAGATCTTAAAGGTGGGATAATGCCAATGATGAATTCAATTGTCAATTATTTTTTTGGACAAATTTCAAATATAGATATCTTTCAATAAAGGATAGAAATTTTTAGATCGGTCTCCAAGATATAATTTGATTCTATGTTGTGTTTTTTTCTTTATACCTAAAATGATGAATTATATAAGGATATTTTATTTGAGGAAAATCTTGAGTGGAAAAATGAATTTTAGTCATTCCCATATTCTTGGTGTTTCCAAAGAAATTAATCTACAAAAAATATACTCATGAGAGAAATATAATTTGAGTGATGGTCTAATTGATGAGTATAGAAATATATTACCTTCCCCTTTTATATAAGGAAGTAATTTCTACAGTTTCAATAATTCAAAAATATGAATAATTAACAATCTATTAACAAAATTGATAAACTTTTGTATCCATTATTTGAGGTAAGGAAAAATGTTTCCATTAAATAAAACACTTCTTTATGGTGAGGAAAGAAAATATCTATTCAAATATAGTTTTATTGTACTAGGTTATGTGATAAAAAAACTTGGAATTGATTAATTTTAGAATTGTTTACATGGGGAGATATATGTTATCAATGATGATATAAATATCCTCAACTTTTTTAAGGGTCTTAGTAGAAGATGCATGTTGTATATTATGGAAATCTATTTATTTTATAGTGAAAATTAATAATCAGTAGTGAAAATCCGACTATTGTGTGACGTAAAATTTTATTGACTTTAATAATCTCTTTTTTATTATTTTACAAAACTTCTTTAAAATTATATATGTTTTCAATGAATGCATTAAACATAGATATTTATCTAGAAACCACTACTGACATATTAAATATCAAATCACCTTAAAAACTATATAACTGATCGAATATATGATAATTAATCTGTCTTATTTATGTTTTACTATGTATTGGAATATATGATAATCTTTCATTATAGGTATGGAAGTATTTATCATAATCAGGGTCATGGTTTGGTTGATGTAATTTTAAAAATATACAAATATTTATTGATGGTAATTATTATTTCCTTGACATATATATATTTCTTTAGCTGGTATTTGGGAATGATATTTATAGTTAGTTAAAAAATGGATAGATATAGGTAGTTGAAGTATATCACCTCACAAATATTTATTATGGTTTTCTGAGTAGTGGAAGTAGTAATGTGTATAAGACATATTCCATTCATGGTATTTTATTTTAATGACTTCAAAATGGATTTTTTAGAATTCTTCTGGCGATAAAAGTTGAGAGCATGATTAAACTCTGTTAATGGGAATAAATAATTTGTTTGGTTATACCATATAGTCCCAAAAAATCATCATGAGATAAAAACAATTCTGATAAGGTCTTGAAATGAATGCATAATAATGGGTAAGTACCTAACTATGGGTTTTATGATACATTACCTAAATTAAAAATTAACGCATTAATATCATTAATAAATGATAACAAATTAAATCAGGAAATGATAAATAATTTCTCTTTATTTCTAATAATCAATGACTTTTTTGTTAGGTGGAAGGGAATTATATTTTAAAAAGATATACATATGTTAAAGGTACCACCTACTAATATTATATGATTATAAAAAAAATTAGATATATTTATTCAAAATTTAAATATAATTTCAACACTATGTTATTCCATTTGGGTTAACATATGAGTAAATTATGTTTATGAATGTGATTTAATTATTTTTTCAATTAACACATTAACTATTTTATTCTAGTATATTTGGAAAATTTTAATATATAATAATAATCATAGGAACAACATGAGAATAACTAGGAAACTTTATTGGGAATTTTGTGACAACACTACCAGTTTTTAAAAAAGTAATCTTTATATTTTAGTTAAAAGAAGTGAAAAATATTAATCATGTTGTGTTACTTTTTTTTCTAAATGCATAAAAAGAATAAGAAAGTGGTGATAAATTTAAAGGATCCTAAATATGTGTTAAATATTCAAAGATTCCATTGAATCACTATATTTTACTAATACATCATTTATAAATTTTAGAATTCACAACAGCTATGATTTCTTTAACACATAAGTTTGTGAAATTTATATTCGATAAAAAGTGTGATACTATATTATGGGAATATAATTAATGAATAAGAATGATGTTTATATTTTCTAAAGTGGTAAATTGATATATGGTTTATTAAAATTAACTAGGCATGTAACAAAATAATATAATCATATAAGAGGGTAAAGAAATAGAATATGAATTTTGACAGTATTGGTCATATAAAAAAATTATCTAGCTTGTGATGTTTAATTTTTAATTTTATAAATTCATGAAAGTATCATCAACAATTATTTTATTGAGGAGTAAATTTTGGTATACATTTACCAAAATTTCTTTAAATTTATATTTTTATATAGGTACCTAAGTAGTCAAAAAAAATAAGCTGGTTCATTATATTAAATCCTTATATATTTATCTGTATTATACCCCTATAATTGAAATAAATTTTATATTTGATCATTAGTTTGTTTAGTGATCAAGAATTTAAGAAGCGAATTATGTAAGTTATTTTGATGTCATTACTTCCTATATTACACTAGGTTCATGTTTGATCACCTTGGGGTAGTATTTTTATTATCAATTAATGTCATATTCTCATATTTGGAGTGAATAATGGATGATAAAATATCTGATCCTTATTATATGATTATTTATTACTACCTTGGTGATGTTAATCACCTCAATATATATTCTCCGGATTCATATTCTTTATATATAAAAATATACATAGTTCCCCCCATTATATTATTAATTTTAGAAAGAATTTTATTGAAAATGTGATCAATTTTACCCTAGAATATTGAATTTGAATTTTTTTGAATCATTGATGTTAATTGATCAAATTTATATCCTTGAAAAATAAGAGAATAAATTATGAGATAATAAATTTTTTTTATAAAAAATAGAGAGTTTGGATATTTAATTTATACTATAATCAGTGTACTTATGCGTCTATTATGTGTACTTTCATGGGTACATATAATTTGTTTTTATGGGAACATGTTGTGTAATTTATATACAATGTGTAATTATTATATTTACAAACCATAAACTATTCAAGGAATACATCTTATACAATAAGAACATATATAGAGGATAAAATAGATTACATAATGGACTAAACATTGTTTATTGATAAAATAGGAAAGTAAAATATCATTTAACTACCATATAAATCAAAATTAAAGGGTTCTAAAGATGTTCTGGACTAAACATGGGACGTACCTCTACTGATGGTGACATGTGTGTCATGTACATTGACCATAAAAACATGTGTTCAAATATAGTGAAAGGGGAAATTATAATATACAAGTGATGAAATCAAAACCAAATAATGTTTACCAAGAACATGAAATTTACATTACTACATTTTTTTAATCATGAAATCCTATAAAAAATTTATATGATTTCATTCAAATTAGAGAAAAAAATTGGGTTATATTCACTTTTAACTTCCATGTTCTTTTATCTTTATACATATGGTAAAAGTAATTTTTATATCATATTCTCTTAGATTACCATTCTAATGACATAATAAGATGTTGATTTGAGATTTTTTTTCTCAATTAGGTTTTATATTTGGAATTTGAAATTTTTACTTACATTAAGAATCTTGTAGTTTGTTTATAAATCTATTTTTTCTTCATCCTTCTCTATTTTATAGATATTTTTCAATTAAAATTTTAACAAATAGTAAATATTCTAATTTATTTTATAAATAATTTTAATTTTTATAAATCCAAGTACAAAAGTATGCTTTTAATAAAAAAATTTATATAGAAATTTCAATATCTAACCTCCTTATTTTTTAAAATATATAGTATATTGATTTCTTCAATTGACATATAAAACATTTAAAAATAAATAATCATTGATATAAGTTAACTAAACTTGAGTAAAGTTTATTAGTATAAATTTTTTAAACTGATCCTAAATACAAATTGTTTTTTGAAAAAATAAACAATAAAAAATCCCCACCTTTTCTAAGGAAAGTTTCTTTAAATACCTCCACCTTGAAGGTTTAATTAATGAAGAACCATATACATTCTTGTAGATCAACACCCTCTTATCATCACTACAGAACCCATTTAGTATAGTTACACATAAAGAAAAAAAATTATGAATTTTGGGGCATGATAAATTGATAAAATAAACATGTTAAATCTAATTTTTTTACCATTATTGGGTGGAGTATTTCCAAATGTATTATGTGTCATGGTTTCGGTAGTTTAATGTAATTCTAATTATGAATCATTTTTTTATTTTATTTAATATCTTTATTCTTAAACAAATAGAATATCATTATTTTTTAATGGAACATGAAAACACTAAGAGATGTGGCCCATTATATTCAGTCATATTAACTCAAAAAATATTATAACAAATATTTTTGGAATATGTTAAAAAACATCAACCAAATTATAAAAATATTTATCTAAAGAAAATTTTTTTAAAAAATATTTTACACTACCAATTTCTTTTTCAATTAATAAATAAACATAAAGAAATGTCTTAGCTCATCCTTATGAGGATTGTAGAGGAAATTCGGCCAACATACAAAAAAATGTTTTATTAACATTATAGAACCTTTATAAGAAAAAATAAAACCAATCTCCATGAGAAGGTTAATGTGTTTACATTAAAAATTTCTAAGAACATAACTATCATGGAACCTAACCGATGTGATATTAAATTTGAAACCTCTATAGATTATGGGGATATAGATATAGTTAAAATCAAAATGTATGAGAATTTTTTTTATATACATTACCTTGTGTCAAGACCCACTATGATAAAGTATTGATTTTTTAAGAACTGATTTCACCAATGTGCATCATGAATTCATCTAATATTGAAGTAAATTAACATGAACCAAATGATTAAGAATAAGTTAACTCAAAGAGATCATTTTCTTAGAATTATTACACTTAGAAAAGTAAAAAATATTGATATCTTAATTCAGTCAGTCACCCCAACAAAAGAATTTCCCACTTCATATTTACAAATATAAATAAATAAATAACCTTATAAATGATATGTTACCATGATTCCATGTCACCCATAATAATTATTAAATTAAAGTGTTAACATGACATACATCCATAATGAAATGACATTATATATATATAAATATATTTTACACACACACACACACACACACACACACATATATATATATATATATATATTGAATGGGTCCTTAAGGCCCAATTTCATTACAGAATTACGTGGGATTCAAACCAAATACATGAACATGAAATCCTGATAAGTGGGAACTAGATAGTATAGGGAAATGAATGGTGGTCTCTATTAGGGAATATTTATGGATGGTCATATATAATATTTATGACTAATAAGGGGGAAATTTTTTATAGGTTTTTAATTTAAATACTATAGATATTTTTTTAGAAAATTGGTCAGTTGAGTGTCAAATGAATTGATTCTTGGCTACTCAAGTGGAGAGCATCAATTCATTTGAAGCACACACTGATTTTTTTTTTGGTTTTTAGCTTTTATAATTTTTATATTTCATAAATATATTGAAAATAAATATTTTCATGCTTGTAGAATTTTTACTAATATTTTTTTGTTTTGAGATATTTTAAATCCTAAATTATAAAAATTTATTAAGAAATAAAAAATAAATATGTAAAAATAAATATATTATAAAAATAAATTATATTAATTTTTTAGTAAATACAAACAAGTTTTAAATATTAATATCAAAAAAATTTATAAACTTTAATATAATAAAATAAATATATAATTATAAATAGAATTAATTAAAGTAAATATATTAGAAATTTATAAATCTAAATATATTTATTAATATAGACATTTAAAAAAATGTTTATAAAAATAAAAAATGTAAATAAATGAATATTTATAAATATATATATTTATTGGTTAATATATTAAAAATATATATTATAAATATGAATATAATTCAAAATATATAATTAAAATGTTTATAAATATGAATCTATATAAATAATAATATTTTCATTTCCCTTGATGCTTATCATTAAAAAATATTTTATAAATCCTTAAACAAACATTATATAAGTATATGTATATATATATAAAGGGAGGACCAATTACCAGTCATATTTTGGAGAATGGGGAGTTATCCTTCAAGGATACCCTTATTGGGGGAAATGGAAATGTGAGAAATGGGGATGATCATGAGAAATGTGATAGTTAGAATAATGTACAATATATATTTGACCAATAGCTATTATAATAGATTATTGGGTTAGATTAATTTAAATATATTTGGAAGAGTAAACCTAATGTTGATTCTTCATTATATTTAAACCCTATAAGTGGTGAAGATGTGAGGATTTTTGTCCCATTGTTTTTTGAGATCCAATTACTTATTCTTCTATATTTTGGATTCATAAGTGAAAAATTTATTGGACGATGACGTGCTCTTCAAAATGTTTATTCTATGAAATTACAACTTATTTGAGCCTCCATATGAGTTCTGGTAGACACCACTTGTTAATAACCAATATCAAGTTGTTTAGTGGATATCAAGAGTGAATATATTGGGTGGGATAAGTCTCAAAATGATTTACATGAAGGGTTGGATATGAAATCCCCAAATCAAGGCTCTACTAGAGAGACCACTCGGGTGACATGGCTTTGTATGTTCATTTCGCACACCCCCTATTTCAGGTTGAGCTCCCAATAAATACTCCTCCATGAAGTATATTGGTTGGTTATGTAGTGAGTGAGTTATGATCTAACCTTCCACTTTTTTATGAATCAATGAAACGACATTACGATACCTTTAAGAAGTCCATTTTTATGGAATGTGAGTATGAAAGTGTTAAAAAATGTAACATTGAACCTCTTCAGAAGTAGCGTGACCAATAAAGGCTTCCTCAAGGAAAGATGGAATATATTGATGAATGGTTTGAAACATAAATTGAGTTTTTATATGCTAAAATATAACATATTATTTTTACCTATAAGGACTACCTATTTTTTTGTTCATATGAAAATAACATGAGTCTAAAATGGATATGGGAGTTGCACACAGAGCTTAAGAGATGTAGGAAAGTTTTAATTCCGTGACAATGGTATGTTTTGTATGCAAATAGGTAAAGTTTATTGTAAGATCTCATGTTTTCCTAAAAGACAACATGTGAACCCAAAGGAATTTACCCGTAAATTTTTGGTAACATGGTATTCATCATGTGGATCAAGGTAGAACATAATGATACTCTAAATGAGGATTAAAACATATTTATTCATGTAATCAAAGGAGGATCTTATGAAGAATAAGTGAGAAAACATTAGTTTGAGAGAGAAGTGGGATTTCAATTTATGATTTGTTGTAAACCATAAGGGAAAATGATTCCACTCCAAACTTTTTATAGTAGTGTGATTTTAGTGGATTTGGTATATCGACACAATTCTATTGTATGCTTTTTGGATATATCATAGCGAGGGGTATCCTAGTAAAATTATTGTGTCCCATGAATACATTAATAATTATTAATACATTTATATAAGAGTGAGATAATGTATTTTTTTTATCAAAAAATTAAAACTAAAGGATGTGTAGTTTTAATCTGTCATACCCTGATTAACCACCCCCATTAAGGTATTAATTATAGTTGGGATAACAAATTCTAAAGTACACTTCTAGTTCCTCAATAGATTATGATCATGAACCATCCTAGAGGCTGAAGACATAGATGGGAGATGGATTCCAATGAGGTAGATGTTGATATTGAAATAATATAGTCTTCATAGGGTAATTCAAGAAAATTGTATTTTTATTGTTCGTTCAATATATTTTCTTTCTTATAGTGGGTGAAGTTCATTACATGTTTCACCCCATCATCATCTCTCGTAAATTTATTATCCTTTAATAGGGGTTATGGGATTTTGGATCCATCGTTGAAATATTTCAATATATATATATATATATATTTATTTATATTTTTAAATATACTTAATATAAATATAACTATATATATAATAAATATATTTAAATAGATTTAATATTTTTAAAACCCGAAACACACCTAAACCACAATTGTACTAGAACCAGATTTCAGGGTATCATGTTTGAGTACGTGATAAATATGTATTTATTTATGTTTAATTAATATAAACATATATGAATTTGAAAATATAATATATATTTATTGATAAGTTTATTTATTTATAAATAAATTTATATGCACAGTTATTTAATATTATATTTATATTTTAATATTAAAAGATATTTTTATAAATATATATTTATAATTATTTCTTTATAATTTTTTTATAATATATGTTCCCATAAAATTAATGAACTGAAATGGGGGTTAAATCATTAATAATGTTTTATAATTTCCTTTCCCATAAAATTTTCTTTTAAACATTGTAGAGAATCAATCATCTCTTCTTTATAATTCAACCCCACACGTAAATAAAAATAAGAGAGTAAAGAATGGAACATGAGATTTTTACAAGGTTCTCCCCCATTGTGCGTGACTATGTCCTTGTCATGTCGAATCCCTTCAATCCACACAACCATCACTATATAATTAATTGAATATATTTAAGTCAACTCCAATTAAAATAATTCTATCATGTCATGTTTAATTATAATTACACCAATAAATTTTAATGTTTTGAAATTCTTCCAAGAAAAAGAATAATAAATCATAAAATATTCTGACAAAATATTTTTATGAAGATGAAAATATGGTATTTATTTGTAATTATTAGGTATGAATCAATTTATTTTTCCAAAAATCATTGAATGTCAGTTAAATACATTTATCTTTTACACTTCTATTCAGTATGACATGTTTGGTATACTATATTTGATAGGATCAATCTGGTCGGATATGCCTATTACAAATCATTCTAGTGCAATTATGCCTATTTCACCTTGGTCTAGTGTTCCTATTATTCAAGAATGTATTTCCTTGGTGGAATCTCAGGCTTCCCTCTTACAAAAAAAATCACCATCACATTGAATCATTGATAATTAAATCCTCATTTTTTTCAAAATGCCATTACTACATAATGTATGAACTCTTCATCCAAATGTCAATGATAAATTGAGGGCTATGTTTTGAATTTCCCCTCTCAACAAAACTATCATTGGACCTCTTAAAAACACCTTAAATCATTTATGATGACATTATTAATCAATGTTTCATTAAATATTTACATTAATAATATTCTTGAAATATTCATTATGTCATGTATTGATTTATGAATTTTGAAAGAACATATCAATATATTAATGGATAGTGACATTAAAAAAAATTATATGAAACACCCCATGAAACCATCAAATGTATGAATATCAAAAAACATTATAAAAACATCACTATCACATACTATTCTATCTATATCCTCTATATTTGACATTATTCATTCAGTTTACATGGTTTAGTAAAATATGTCTCTCTCTATAGGAATCCCAGCACATGATTCCTATATTTAGTAAACTCACATAAGTTTATATGAAATGATATTTTCTATGATATGGGATGCCATTGTTCGGTCATCCGACATTCGTTCAAATGTAGTCAGGACTCCATCTGGTGATTTCATGAAAGGCACCAGCCTTAAACATTACATAATCATGAATTAAGTTAATAGTTCACATTGAGAATCTTTTCAGGTTTAGTGATTTTGAGAATTAGGTCATAAAGTATACATAAAAATTTGAATATTACAAGTAGACACTTCTACTCAGTTTCTTTTTTTTCATAAAATAAAAAACTCTTAAAATAAAAGAAACATGTTTAATTCTATGTTGTAATCATCATGAATTTTCCATGATCCCATAATTGACCCTGTTCCACTTTATGTCTTGTAAAAAAACATTTAAAAAATATGGGATGAGCATAAAAAGCTCACTAAGGGATACACAACGAAGGAAAACCGTTAGTTTTTCAAAACCACAAGTAAACCATGAATTCTTTATTATAAGTAATACTTATCACCATTATGAAATAGTAAATACTATTCAATGAATAAAACCTCATATATTACCCTTTTTTAACCCAATTATTAACATAGAAACCATATAAAGCACACATAAAATATAAACTTAACTTGGGGCATAATCATCCTTAAATGAAATGATCATACTGTCGACTTCCACAAATATCACTAAATGGAATAGCTATACAACCAAAATCCATTACCAATGCATTGGAGGTTATAATGTTACCACCAATCTTGGTTTACCATAGCACCACACGTCATTTGGTTTGTCACATAACCACTCGTCAAATTTCTAAGTACCCTTATAAAATCATTACACATAAAATATTGAAAATATCAACATTTCACTAATAACTTTTCATTTGATATCATAAGAAATAATTTCATGATATTGAAATAATAAATCCATTTAAAAAATAATTTCAATAAGAAAACACCCAAAAATAGAATTAGGGATTTATTTTTCTTTTTAAAAACATTTAAGGCATATAGAGGAAGCCAAACAAAGATTACTGCAGTAGAGAGGTCATTGTCATCGCATACGTTAAAAAAACATTCATGTTGTTGTTTATTAAAATTAATTGATGAAAAATGATTCCCTTTGAATGAAATTAAAATTCAAAGGGGTTTACTTTAAACCGTATAAAATAATGAGATTTATATTATAAAAGCATGCCTCAATGAAAGGAGATTGAGACGAAGTCCCTTACCTCGTGTCCAACATGAATTCTTCATTCTTTATATTCCTGAATAATATACATAAGTTAATTTATACTTCATTAAGAACCTTTTTCAATTTTATTATTACTTTAATATAACTTATTATATTTCTATAACAATTTTTTAATTATTTTAGTTAATATCAGATCATTTTGTCGATGTTCGGAACATGAGTCAAAAAATGAACTTATTATAATTCTAAATTGTCCATGTTGTAAAACATATATTATCTCCATAATTATATTCATGATTTACATATCATATATATCATATATATCCAATATATATTTATTTATAATAGTCATTATCATTTGGATATAAGAAAATGAAATGTACCATTCATGGAGATAGTATGTCGTATGTATGCATAAACACTGCTTCCACTTCATTTTATTCATTTTAAAAGGAATGAAAACCAAATGATTCATAGGTCTATTCTTGATACAGTATAATATCATATTTTATATATGTTACATAACTTAATTAACACCATCCTTTATACATTCCATGTATGGTATGAACAAGCCATATCACTTTAAGGGGGATGTAGTCCGTACTTCCTCAAATAAATTATCATATATATACAACATGAAAATCCTAAAGGTATGTTTTAAAAACTAATTACATTATAATAGAGAAAAAATTATATATATCAAAAATATCATATATAATTATTGTTCCATCATAATATCTACCATAAGAGGTGGTAGGAGATGATTGAACAATCATCATTTCATGTGGCAGTAGTTCGTCATCCACAGAAACATTATGTTCAATACCTATTAGATGGAGGTGTGTTTAAGTTTATTTCGATTACTTCTCATAAAAACAACCAAGTATATTTTGGATACTAGTTTTTTTATGTAAAAAGAGAATAAAAATAGCATTGGGAGTGAAGAAGTAAAATAAAAGAAGAGAACTTGAGGGAAGACAGTGCCTTTAAATCCGGTAACTCCCATGGGTTTGAACCAAAAGGCATAATTAAAGTGCCTTATGTCTATGGTTTGGATTATAGGTGCAATATAGTGATCTATGGAGCTTATTTGTTCTGAGTATGGATGATCCAAGGGGCTTGAGTGGTGTGAGTAATGGAATTGAGGTGATGGCCTTTATAAGGGGGAGGATGGGCTCATTAAGAATGTTTGAAAATATTATTTTATTGGAAACTGATTATCATTTTAAAATGGTCAAAAACATATTTAATTACATTATACGGTGCTTATAAGTCAAAATATAATCATCCAATAACAATTGAATAGGTTTTGGATAATATGTAACCCTTATCATTTTTATTTAATCCTATGTTATCTTATTTATCTTTTACCATGTTCTCTTATATATTCATACTACATGGTTAATATAGATCCCATAAAATGACAATCGAACCAAAAATATTTTATTAATGACATTATAAACATTTTATAAGTAATTTGGATAAATCATTGACTTTTATGATTATTATATCATTTAATAAAAAATTGATTAATTTAAAAACTCATTTATGTGAATTTAAATACTATTCATTTGAAGACTTTTAAAATATATATAACAACATCATTTTTTAGATAACCCTTTCAATAAATTAAATATAACAAGTCATAAAAGTCCTTAAAATTTTTGGATGTCATAAAAAGTTTCAAAATAAATTTATTTTAACATTTATTGTCTCATTTATTTAAAACATTAATTAGTGAGGTAATCATTACTTCATCATTGTGTCCTAAATAAATTTATTTATTTGATGTCAATAAATTATAAATAAAATAACTTGATGTTGGAAATAATTTTATCTTTATAATGAATATTTATGATCAAATATATAAATTATATAACACCAAATTAAAATCAAATTAGCAAAACAATACATGTTTATGTTATTTTTATTTTTACTTTAAATAAACTGTTATTAATGTAATTATCTTACCCAAGTGGCATTAAAAACACAAAAGATTCACCCAAATATTTTATTGTTCATCCATGAAATATATAATAAGGTTATGATAGATGTTAAGGTAATTTTATGTTATTATAATATTATTTTTTCTTTAATTACCTTATTTACCTTTAACCGCGGTAAATAAAAATCAAAAGGTACTATTCACAAAAAATTATTTTAATTCTATTGAACCAAATTTTACAAAATGATGACAACCATGTATGTCGGATTTTCGAAATTCAATACTTAGAAGCAATAAAATTTCATTTAAATGAAAAAGTCTGTTTTTAACTTATAAGTAGTCTTTTTCACTATTCATAAAAAAATGGAAGGTTTTCAGAAAAATACAAAAAATTCATCAAAAGCTAAATTTAATATTCCAAATCCAAAAATGATGTCTATTTCATCATTTTTAAAACATATAATTTTAATTAATTAATTTAAAATTAATTCTCGTTGTCAAAATCAGAAAGCATGTTTTTAAGAAATAATAACTATGAAAAATATTGGCATTTGTTTATGTCTAATTTAAAAGTAAAATTACATATAATGACCAATATTGGATTCAATGGTAAAAGTATAATATAATTAAACTTCACAAATAATTAATTAGATTATCTAACCATACAAACAAATATGATTAAAAGGCAGTTTTGAATTAAAAAGAAGTATTTTTCAATATTCATTAAAACATGATATTTATCAGAAAAATACCAAAATATTACCCAAATTAAAATTTGTTTTCCTGATTTTATAGAAGAATATTATCTTTTTATTTAGAACATATTAAAGTGAAAAAACTAGATTTAAAAAATGGTTCTCCATCAAAAGGTGATAAATCGACCATTTAAAGAATTTTAGAGTATTTATGCTTAAATTTGGATTCATTCACATTTTAAGCCTATAACATTTATTGGATAAATGTAAAAACATTTAACAAACACGTGTAATAAAATTTTAGTTAGTTTATTTCACTTTCACCAATACAAGGGCTATGTGTTAACTACCATTTAAAAGAATAATATTGTGTTATTATTTTTCAATATAACACAATGTTGTGTGCAACATAAGATTTCAAAAAAAACTCGTTGTTGCGTATTAGGTACGCCTTCAAACATAGCACCCCCATTAATGTGAAATTAATATTCAATTAAATAATATTAATAAATATTAAAATGCCATAATCTTTATTTACCTGGGATGTTACATGCTTCCCCTTTTTGGGAAATGTGTCCTCACACTTTTAAAATTGGGATTGTAAATTTCATTAAATGTCCCAAATTGGAAAAATAGTCAATAAAACTATCTATTTAAAAGAAAGAAAGAAAAGTATAAAAGTAACCAAAGATAACCCATAATTGGATTTCATGTAAGAAAATATGGATATGTAAGAGAAATATATAATATAGTTCTGATGGAGTGTGGTAGGAACCAAGATTAGGAAGAAGTTAACCATTAGAAAATCACAAACTTGTGATACATTATACGATCTTTGATTCCCCAGTAGGAAAAGTAAACAGAAAACATTTTTATAGGATTACATTCATAAATATTGAGAATTTATTTATGAGATTGACTAAGTATATAAGGAAATATAATTACTTTTCAAGTATAGTTTTGTCTTTTAAAAAGTATCTAGAAAAAACTAATATTTTATCCAAATGATGAGTATTCAATATGACTTGGTCAACCCTGATGCACTAGAATCAACATATTGATAATAACATTATCCAAAAATGATAAACTATATATATTCTTTATCTATAGACATTAACAAAAACAAAAATGGTTAGTACAAGATCAGATAATCCCCAAAAAGAATAATACTTTATAAAAATAAATACTACACCTAATATCCAAAATTCGGTAAAGTATACCCAATTTTCAACAAAGACCATTCAATAAACAACCACCCTTATAATTCTTTAAAATAATCCAAAATAATATTGAAACCCAAAATTTTAGAATGATTTGATCACGTAGTCTTCAACAAAAAACATAACATTTATCTCCAAATAATAGCAGTTACTCACAAAGTCTCATACTGAAAGTTAGTTAACCTAGTCACATATTCTCAAAGATAGGTTAATCACTTCCATAAGTAACCTGATCGATATAAGTACAACAAAAAACATAGATTCCTCCAAAATAAAATTTCAACCATTACTCCACAAATGAAATCCCAAAGTATTTTAATTTCTTTAGGCGTATAGTGTTCCAAAAAGAGAAAAAAACATCTAAAATAACCCTTATCGATTAATCACTAAATAATTTTCCTATACTAAGAATATCCATTTGATAAAACATAAGATCCAAAATCAACTTATTCTTGGTCAATAAAATAAATAATTAAAAAGAATAATTCAAACTAAACATGGAAATCATGTAGTCTAGTGGTAGGAAATAAATCCCAATCACACTTTGGTTGTGGTTTTAATTCCCGCAGCTTTGTCTGAGGAGACGGGTTGTCACACATTCTACAAGTTATTTCATACCTCAAATTTTTCATCCCAAAAACTAATAAACCATAATTTTCTAAACTAAAAAAAAGATCACATGAACCACTAAGGTTATCCATTATGTCCACACAAGAAAATATAATTCTTTATTGAAAATCATTTTTTCATATCAAACATTAGGGTTACATAAACTATAAAAAGTCTTCCAATGTAATCCCATCATCAGAAGAGCCAGAATAATTTTAAGAATTTCATCATCTTAAAATCAACCATATCTATTCAATTCCTTATATGTATACATCTTACTCATTCAACATTATTTATGATCAATTAACAATTCTTTTCCAACTTATTGAATAATACTTATTTCCTTTTGTTGGTCATTTTGGTTTCATCATCCTCAATTCGAATGGCATTAGGTATGGGTAAACAAATATTTTTACATTCATGCTGATCCCATTCCGGAACCTTCTTCATAAGACATCTATTTGAATAATTACCATCCACACCACATTTAAAACATTAAATTGATCCCTTGTAAAGAACTTCTCTCTCTTTCCCAGAGTCAAATGGATGGTTCCATTTACCATGGTTGGTTATTACTTTATGTACTTCATTACCACATCAGAAACATATTCTTATCCCTTTGATGCATTTTCCTTGCTGTTTATTTTCACATCCTTGACAAATAGGTTTTTGAAAATACTTACCTTTATGATTATTACTGGAACATCTGTAGGGATTTGTTTCCCACATACACAATGCCTTATAAAAATCTATAAGGTTCTGGTGGTCAATCGTGACTCTAGATAGTTGGTTGAGAATAACCAAAAGTGTTCTAATTACATATCTCACTTCATTTGGTTTCTTATTTAAAAAATAGTCATAGTTTTTGTCACGCCCATTGTTACTTTGGTGCCTGATAGATCCATAAATTCACCAAAACCAAGAAGGTAATTGTCAGTATATCGTTAAAATCGGCATATAATATATTATGAGGAGGGTAAATATTAAGATAGACTTATTCTTGTTAGCTAAAACTCATTCAATTTATTTAAAATCACTATGACTCTTTCTATTATTCTAACAATTATGGTTATGTCAATTATGATTAAATAACACCCTAACCTCTAAAGTTATCTAAACTAACCTATAATACAAACTATAAGGCCTCGACATTAAACATTACATAATATTGAATTTTGTAAATAAATCACTTTGAGGATCTTTTCAGGTTTAGAAATTTTGAGAATTATGTCACAGTATATACATAAAAATTTGAATATTACATGTTGACGGATCAACTCAGTACCCATTGTTTCATAAATTAAAAAATCATAATATAAAAAACATGTTTATTTCTATATTTTAACCATCATGACTTTTCCTTGACCCCATAATTGAAAATATTCCACTTTATGTCATGTGAAAAAACATCTCAAAAACAAAATATTAGCATAAAAATCTCAGTAAGGGCTACACAAAGAAAGAATACTATTAGTTTTTTCTAACCACAAGTAATCCATGAATACTTTATCATAATTAGTACTTTTAACCTTTATGAAGTAGTAAATACTAATCACTGAATAAAAGATCATTTAATGCCCTTTTTCAACAGAAATATTACCATAAAACCCATAGAAATCACACATAACATATAAATGTAACTTGGGACATAAACATACATAAATGGAATTATCATACAATTGGATTCCACACATATGACTAAATAGAATAGCCATACAACCAACTTCCATAACCAATGAATTGGAGGTTATAACTTAACCAACCATCTTGGTTTTTCCCAGTACCACCCTTCTTTTGGTTTATCATGAAGCCACCTATCAAATGTATAAGTACCATAATATAATAATAACATATAAAATATTACAAATTTAAAAATTTCACTAATTACATTTCATTTGAAATCACAAGAGATAATTTAAAGAAATTAAAAAATGTAAATCCATTTCAAAAACCATTTTAATTACAAAATCACCCAAAAAAGTAATAAGGGATTTCTTTTTCTTTTTAAAAGCATTTTAGACATATATAGGAATCCAAATAACGATTATGTCGGTGGGGAGGTCATTCTCGCCGCATACGTTAAAAACATTCCTTTTGTAATTTAGTTAAATTATTCAAAGAAAAAATAATATCATTGAAATAAATTAAATGTAAAGGGGGTTTATTATATACCGTTTAATAGAAGGATGTATATATTATCAAAACATTCCTTAATGAAAGGAGATTGAGACAAAGTCCCTTACCTCTTGTCTGACTTGACCTGTTCATTCTTCAATTTCCTGAATAATCAACTTAAGTTAATATATAATTTATTAATAACCATTTTCATGTTTATTAATACCTTTATATCACTTATTACTTCGATATAACCATTAAGTAATTATTTGAGTTTATATTGAAACATTTTGTCGATGTTCGGAACTTGAGTCAAAAATAAACGTGTAATAATTATAAATTGTCCATGTTGTTGAAATTACATAATCTCCATAATGATATTCATGAATTATATATAATATATATTTTATATATCCAGTATATATGTATTTAAAATTGTCTATATCATTTGGATATATGAAAAATGAAATGCACCGTTCATTGAGACGGTAAGTTGTACGAAGGCATGAACGCTACTTCCATTTCGTTTTTATATTTTAAAAGTATTGAAAATATAATGATACATAGTTATAATGTTATTACTATATAATGTAATATTTTATATATGTTATTTATATTCATTAACACCATCCTTTGTATGTTCCATGTATGTTATGAACGAGTCGAATCAATTTGATGGGGCGTAGTCCACACTTCCTAAAATCAAATTATTGTATATATACAACTTTAAAATCATATGGGTATGTTATAAAATAGAATTTAAAAATAATATAGATAAAATAAAAAATCATAAAAATCATATATAATTTCATTTCCATCATAATTTCCACCATAAGAGGTGGTAAGGGAATATTGAACAATCATCGCTTCCCGAGGCAGTAGTTCGCCGTCCACAGAAACATTATGTTCAATACCCATTAGAAGGAGGTGTGTGTCAGTGTATTTCGAATACTTCTCATAAAAACCTATTATATTGTTTATACTGGTTTGTTATGTGAACAATGAATAAAAAGAGTACAAGGAGTGAAGAAGTGAAATAAAAGATGATAACATGAGGGAAAATGTTACCTTTAAATTGGGTAACTCCCTTTGGTTTGAACTAGAATCTATTATTGATGTCCCTTTATCCTATGGAAATAAATATATGTAAAATATAGAGTTCTTGAGAGCTTATGTTATTATAGGATGGATTAGCCAAGGGGTTTGAGGGGTGTTAGTAATGGGTGAGAGGTGGTGACCTTTTATAAGGGGGAGGCGAGGCGCTTTAAGAATGTCTAAAAAAATTAATTTTATTATAAATGGATTTTCAGTTTCAAAATAACCAAAACATATTTAATTAGAGGATAACGTTTATATAAGTAGAAATAAATTCATCCAATAACAATTGTATTGATTTTGGATAATTTTTAATCCTTATCGTTTTTATTTAACCCTTTGTAAACTTATTTAACTTTTATTATGTTATATTATATATTAATACAATATGGTTAATATATTTTCCATAAAATGAAAAATAAAATAAAAAGTGGTTCATTAATGTAATTATAAACCTTATATATGTAATTTGGACGAATATCATATTTTTATGATTTATAAATTATTTAATATAATATTGATTTATTTAAAAACTCATTTATGTCAATTTAAATACTTTTCATATCAAGTCTTTTAAAAAATATATAAAAACATGATTATTTCTGAAAACCTACAATATTTCAAATATAACAAGTCATAAATTTCCCTAAAAAATATTTATAGCACAAAAAGTTTCAAAATAAATTTATTTTCACATTTATAATGTCATTTATTTAAAACATTCATTAATGAGGTAATCATTACATCATCATTGTGTCATAAATAAATTTATTTATTTAATGTCTAAACATTATAACTAAAATACCATGAAGTAGGAAATAATTTTATATTTATAAAGAATATTTATTGTCAAATATATCAATTATATAACCCCAAATTAGATTTTTTTAGGAAAACAATACATGTTTATGATATTTTTATTTTTACATTAAATAAAATGTTATTAATGTAATTATCTTACCCAAGATTATTTAAAAGGCCAAGAGTTTCACGCAATGATTTTATTGGTTATCCATGACTTATCCAATAAGGTCAGGACATGTGGTAGGGTAATTTTATATTATTATAATATTATTTTTACACTGAATTAGTATATTTACAATTAATCGTAGTAAATATAAATCAAATGATACTATTCAATAAAAATTATTTTCATCCCATTGAACAACATTTTAGATACTGAAGACAAACATGTATGACATATTTTTTAAATTTAATTCACAGATGTGGTAAAATTCAATTAAATGAAAATGTTGGCTTTTTACTACTAAGTAGTATTTTCACTATTCATTCAAAATCGAAGGTCTTCAGAAAATACAAAAAATCCATCATAAGCTAAATTTGATATTAAAAATCCAAAAATGATGCATTTTTTTCAAAAATAAAAATATATAAGATTAATTAATTAATTAAAAATTAAATCCCATTTTCATAACCAAAAAGCGTGTTTTTAAGAAATAATAACTATCAATAGATTGACATTTTTTATGTCCAATTTCAAAGTGAAAATACCTCCAATATCCAACATTAGATTAAATGGTAGAAATATAATCTAATTACACTTTAAAACCAATTAAAATATTATCTATCCATATAAATATATTAGATTAAAAGGAAGTTTTGAATTAAAATGCAGTATTTTTCCCTATTCAATAAAAAAATACGCTTTATTAGAAAAATATAAAATTTTTACCAATGTAAATTTTGATGTCCCTCTTCTGAAGAAGAAGTTTATTTTGTTAAATAAAAAATATAAAAGTGACAAAAACTATATTTAAAAATGGTTCGCCATCAAAAGGAGGTAAATCCTCCTTTTAAATAATATTATATTATTTATGCTTAAAAATTGGATTCATTCACATTCTAAGCCTCTAACATTAATTTTATAAATGTTAAAAATTTAAAAAAAACATGTAATCAAATTTTAGTTAGTTCATTTTATTTCTTCCAATACAATCGCTATGAATTAACTGAAATTTAAAATAATAATATTTTATTATTATTTTTCAGTATAACTCAACGTTGTGTGAAACGTAAGATTTTAACTAAACCTGTTGTTTCATATCGGGTATGTAATAGAACATAGCATCACATTTAATTTAAAATTAATATTTAATTCAAAAATATTAAAAAATATGAAAATTTCATATTCTTTATTTTCCTAGGATGTTACACTTCACACTTTTCATCAAATTCATCTCACTATAGTTTCATTTATTCAGTTTTATAAATCATTATTAGGTTATCTTCACATTTCTCCATCCAATAAACATTTTATGGTGTTTATATGAACCCTCATATTTATTAGCCTTTATATATTTCATATTCTACTTGAGTTACAAAGCCTTGTATAGATAATTCTTAGTTTGAAAATACTATGTATGAGGTATTATCTATGGTTTTCATTATATAGTAGTAAAATTCATGAATTCCTATCATAAAAATGTTTACCAAATGCAACATCATCGTCTTAAATTTATATATATAAAATATATATTTCTAGAAACTTCATGAGTGTATATTTGTTTGTAAAAAATTTCCAACTGTTTTTCTAAAAAATTCAGGAGTGATCATTTTTGAATACAACTACTCTCCCTTTTTAAAAACACCAATTTAATAATTAATATATTCATGATGTTGGGTACTTGTAGATCATTATATAATTTCATTAAATTTTAATGAAATTGTCTAAAAAAGAATTTATGATAACTATGTAAATTATTTCACATATAATAGAAAACCAATCAAAGAGAAAATTTTGAGAAAATAATTATTATTATAAAAAATATAACATTTTATTCAATCTCAAATTTTTTTTATTTTTTTATCCAACACCCTAAACAACTCAATTCTCAACCACATATCAAACTAAAATATTTCTAGTAGAGAATGTCCTGAAACTACACTGAAAAACTGAGAAATGTTTTTCACGGATTACAATCCATCAATTAAAAGTAAATTTTTCATGGATATTGACAAAATATGCACAATCATCTCATACTCTATAATTATAACATATTGAACTTATACATACTCCAAAGTTTTTTCATTACACAATATTTGGGATTAAACAATATAATGTGTTTAGTTGTACTTCATTATAATACAGGGATGTAGTTCATTAGTATAACAACCCAAGTAATATAAAGGTAAATTATTTTCAAGGATTATTAATATTAATTAATTATATTTTATTAAATTATAATTATTATAATAATATTGGTTATTTTTTTATAAAAAATCGAAAAACCTAATTTCTTAACCCTGTTGAGTTTTTGTGCATTATAGTGTTCTAATTTTAAAAATTTAATTTAATTTTTTAATTCAACATATCTAAATAATCATAGGTTTATTTCTGTGAATTTTGAGAAAAGATATATTTTTCAACGAATAACGAAGACCAATAAATTTTACTGAAAACTATATTTTATTTTAAAATTTGTAAAACTTAAAATTATATTTTTGATAATTTTGAAATTAAAAAATTATAATTTTTATTAAAAATAATCCAATTATTTTTTTCCATGTAATTTTTCCATGAATTTGGTATAGAAATATTTTATACTTAAAAAAGATTTTTTTTGGAAAAACAGCTTCTCATCAAATTTTTTGGTTTTAATTTTAAATTAAATTATTCCACTTTATCAAATTTAAAGTTAAAAAATGTAATCAATATTTTGAATTATACAATAAAAATTTTATAAATAGTTCCCTTATATTTTTGGTCAATATGTATATTATATTTGATAAACTTCAATCACCATAGTAAGGGTTAATCGTGTAATTAAGGTTAAAAATAACATGACAAGGATATAAAAATGAAAATAATAATTTCCTTTATCCTAATTTTTGATAATATATCTAATTTTTCAATCCATGATTCAAAAATATGGAATATTGGATCCATGATTCATTTTTTGTGATCTATATAATATTTATATAAAACATAAAGACCCAACATCACTTTCCTACTTTTAATATATATAATATCTTCTAACATGGATAATAAAATTATGTTTGGTTATTAATTAATAATTGAAATATTAATATGAAAAGTCATGGTAATATATTTTAAATTTTAATTTATGAAACAAATACACTAAATTCTCATAGAACAATGACACATTACGTGAAAAAAATTTAGAAAAATGATGATTTTATTTAAAAACTCTATTAATTATATTTTTTGATTATGTTAAAGAGAGAAATTAATTTTATAATTAAATATAACATATTATTTATGTTTTAATGAGTTATATTTAAATTTATTTATTTTCATATATTTTTCAAAGTCAAAATAAATGAAGAGTTCCAAAAATTACATTAGTGATATTTTATTATAAATTAAATTTTATTAAATTATCTAGAATTTATTAAAATGATTTATTTTGATAATAAAAAAGTATATGAATGAAAATAATAAATTTGGTCTATTTGTAAATTTTTTTTCTTTTATAGTAACTATCATGGCCCAAAATTGTAAAAAACCTTATTATCACGATAATAATCGAAAATGGATATCATGGTATAAATAAAAAATATTAAGAAAAACCATAATATGGACTAGAAAAAAAATTATTTTATCGTATTGTATTGACTCATCCTCATTATATATTCTTATAATAACAGTATGTATCCATTTTAACATGAGAAACAATATAAATTAATTTTACAATTTAACAAATTCCAAGAGTGTCACATCACTCGCTTAAAGAGATGCTCCTCCTCCCCTCCTTTAATCACAAATAAATTTTTGTATAATATAAATATAAAAATAAGTTCATTACATACCTCCCCACATAATAGTCTTTGGTTGGGTCATAAAACTAACATAGTAATTCTTATTTTGTGGACATTAAGAGGTTGTCTGAAGAAATGGTATAGTTTTTATCTTTGTTTTATTATTTTATTTCGTCTTCTACCTCCATAAAATTTAGTTTTAATAGATAAAATAATAAAACTAGTATCTTACATGTACATGGATGTTTTAATATTAATGAAATCCCATATATTCATCTATTCTTCTAGTAAATGGGAAATGAAACAATAATTTATGTGTATGGATTACTACCACCTCATGAATGGATGTAATTCGTTTTCCATCAATACCTCTCAAGTATTGTTATGACGATGTATTTAAGGTGTATATATGATATTTGTGACATATATATATTGATATTAATTTAATATATCATATATTTTCATAAAATTATATTCACTGAAAAATGAATATGTTGTCTATACATATGTGATGATTACCACTTCTTCGTAGAAAAGTGGTTTGTTTCTCATTAATTCATAACAAGGATTTTTTATATTGGAAGGCCTAAGAATTATATATGCTATAATAGAAAGTTTTAGGGGTTTAATCGTTGAACTATTTTATTTTATTTTTTCTTCCTTATTAAATAACCTTCAACTCTTACTAAATAGGTTTGACATTACAAAAAATAATATCACAAGCACAACCACCAGAACACAATAATTTATAGGGTTCACTACAAAACATGTGAATTTCTTCATTGTAATAGATTTTAAATAAGAAAATACAAAAATAATCTATAAAATCAGTTTTATGTTGTTACATTAAGATGTCAATATATTTAAAAATGAATTGTTTTGAAAAATAAACAGTGCTTGTACATTTCACATAGATAAAATATAACACAATTTTTTTATAAAACATTAGTAACCATAAAATAATAAGGCATTTTTTATGGTTCTTTTAAGAAAAAATAACATTATTCTTCTCTTCAAAAAAACACTTATTCATTCACTTTCTAACCCAACAGTTGGTAATAACTTTCTTCATTGATTTTTTTTGGAAAAATCTGTCTGTTCATAGTTCATCTGCTTACTTTGTCCATGTTTCCGTTAGTAAAGGTCATTCAGTTAAAATTTCCTTAGAGTTATTTCATATAATTCTACCTTTTATAATATATTGTATTATTAAAAATTATTTTATGATTATTATGGTTGAAAAACTATCTAATCAAAAAACACCTTCTTTGGAACCCTAAAACAAGATATTTATTAGTTGAAGCATTCGACTCATGCTTTGGACTTATATTATCACGTGATAACATTGTCTATAATAGAATGTCTAGTACTTAAACATTTTCACATTTGAAGAGTACACTCATAATTTCTACATGAATCATATTTATAGATTCATGATTGGGATTTTATGAATGATTCTAAATTTAGTTTCCACATAATCAAAACATAAAATTCAAATCTCTCACTTAATACTAATTTTGAATTAAAATATTAACAAACTTCCTTCAGAATCGGAGAGAACAAATGTTCTTTATCTCGTGATTTTCTTAAATTTGATTGATTAGCTTAGCATCATCACATTTAATATCATTATACGGCTTTTTGTAAATAACATCACATCAAAAAACTTCTTCTGGAATATGATTGTATGGAATAGTATAACGAGTTTCCTCATCTGATGAAATTCCATCCAATAATTGAAGAAAAAATAATTAAAACATTTTTGTATTATTCTCTATGAATTTTTTTTTGATTCCTTGAATTATAATACTTCGACCACTGACATCTTACATTCGATCGAATTCATCATTTGAGAGATTTTCTAATTAAAAAACATCAGATATTAAATTTTGATAATTGATAACATTTATTTATAGCTTTATGAAACACTATGTTAGGGATATTTTTACAAAACAGTTTTTGGTGATCATTATTCCTAATGTTCTTCTAATCATCCTATATTAAATTTAACATAAAACCCTTTTACAAGTATTTTTTGTAGATCTTATACATAATTTTTTAAAATATTTTATATGAAATATTTCAACTAATTATATTGAAGAAAACATCTTCTGAAAAACAAAAATAATATACATCCAATAGATATTATGAAAATATTTTATTCGATGGGCTTTATAGAAAAATATTATAATTTTATTTCATTTGGTGAAATTATTCAATATTAATAAAAAATTCTCCATCATCCAAACAGAAAAATATTAGAACTTATTGATATTTTAATTAAATAATTCATATTTAATTATATTTTTTCTTGATAAATTATTCTGGTAACCCTTCCAGAGCTCTTCAAAAAATCTGAAAAAAACTCCCAGTTAAAACATTCCCTGTTTTTTTTGTGAAATAAACTCCAATAAACTATGTAGAATAAACATTGTATAGTTGAATAAATTTTTCATCATTTATATTAAAATCT
Source organism: Viscum album (assembly GCA_963277665.1). Taxonomy (NCBI): domain Eukaryota; kingdom Viridiplantae; phylum Streptophyta; class Magnoliopsida; order Santalales; family Viscaceae; genus Viscum; species Viscum album. The sequence goes on along the minus strand of OY728132.1, from coordinate 1,376,799,150 downwards.
AATATCGTTAGATATTTACCACTTATGAGTTGGGAAAAAATTAGGGTATCAATACATCAATAAATTTTACAATTGATCTTTTTTTATAATTGAATCTTTAGAAGAATTAATAGATAAACTTTTAGAAACATTCATCATCTGATTTCATCACTTATAAAAAAATTACATATCAAGGAAGATGGTTTTGGAACCTTTATATGATCATATCCATATTATTCCATCTCCATCCAGTTAACTTTGATAGAAAATATATACAATGTGATGTTATTTTTCAAAGACAACAGAAGAAATTAATATTTATAAAACCTTTTTCTTTCAAAAATAACTGAATCCAAAGATTCAAAAAAAGAATCCAAAAAAATAAAAAATGGTTTATCCAACTTATTCCCAATAATTTCCCCGATTGGATTTTGTTCCCAACTAAGAAACATAAATCCATGGAGCATTTTAATCCAAGAAATGTATTAATTACCCCACAATTATATATCTATGTGAGTGAACATAATATAGTAAATAAAAATCATTGAATAAAAAACCATGATGTGAGTAATTTCATCTTTAACAATTTCTCAAACATTGAACTTTTATAGAATTTCTCTTTTTACCAGAAGGGAATGTTTTACAAAAATCACATAAGAAAACTAATAATATTTTTTATACCATCTAAAATAATAGCTGAACTATTTAAAAAAACTCCAACTAAATACATGCTTCCCATAAATGGATAATCACATATCATTGAATAGATATTTGTTAAATCATTTTTCTCCAACATGAAAAAACTATCCACATATGTGATGAGAGAAATGATATATTCATATACTATAACTTTGAAGATAGGTTGATTATACACCCATGATAAATATTTGATTATTTTGTTTTTATTTTGTAAATTGTTTATATAATATATTAGAAACTTGTTCTATAATAGGAACATAATTTATTTTTAGTATATTTTTCCCAATATTCTTTTATATTAAGTGATATTTTATATCAATATACTTTTAATGAGAATATTGTACAATGTTTACAGTGATATTGATAGAAATTGAATTTCACATCCCATGGGAATGGGTTACTTAACATGAACTATTAAATCATACAAATGAGTCTTCATCCACATAAATTGTGTTGTTTCATGAGTATTAGACACATACTCAATATTATTAATACCGATAGTAACATAAATCTTATTATTTTTGAAACATATAAAAAAATCCCAAAAAAAAAAGAAAACTCATCTAGGTGTGGATATTCTATCTGTAACACATCTTACCCAATCAAAATATTTTTAAATAAAAATAAATCTTTATTAATATGTCATATTTAATACAAAAATTTACTTATTCCATTGACATATTTGAGAATTTATTTTCCATTCATGTGAAGAGATTATTTGGGATAACATTATAATATTGAACACAATGTAATAGTATAATCAATATATTTCCAAAGAGTCATCATATATAGAAACATTCTAAAACACTTCCTAAAATCCTTATGATCAACTTCATTACATTATTTATCATTTGACTAATTAGATTCCACTAAAAAATGCATAGAAACTAGTTTAGAAACTTCTATGATAACCTTCCTTAGATGTTCTGTAGAAAACATCTCTTCATATTATAAAATATATTCATTATTATGTGATATTTTATATAAAATAATGTGTTTTATTTCACATTATACGAAAATTTCTAATAACTTAATCATCCCTTAATAAATATTTTCATAGGTTACTTCATCACTCCCAGAGAAGATAATATTTTCTACATAAATAATCACACTAAGAGAAACTTCATAATTTTTATCATGGAGAATTTTGTGTCAAATCCTTATTTTCTTGATTTTTATCTTCTTTATAAATGTTTTAAATTTTAAATACCATGCTATCGAGGTTTTCATTAACTCATAAAATTAATTATTCACCTTACACACAAAACATTCTTCTTTACCAATATTAAAGAAACATGATTTTCTAATTAAACATCATCATCAAGATCTATATTAAAAATTACTTACTTTTAATCAAACTAAAAATATTTATATCCTCATTGTGAAGTTATAGTAAGAAAGTTTCCAAAAGAATATAATATTTCCAATGGTTAAAAAGTATCGCAAAAATAAATCCCTTTAAATTGTGAGAAACCATTACATACTGGTTAAGATTTGATTCTCATCACTTCACCATCCTTATTTTAGTTAGTTGAAAAAATAATTTTTTTTGAAATAAAATTTTAATTGGTTGGTTTGTTTATAGGTTCTCATGTATCCTTTATCTTAACATGATACAAATCTTCATTTATAAAAATCAATACACTCTTGATGCTCCTTTTCTTCATCAAAATATTTTTACACAACATGTTAATGTAAATAATTCTGTACAATATACATTGATGATATTATAGTCTGAATCTATTTTTCAGTATCTCAGATAATGTTATGAACATCTGCATATTTTCACATCCTAGAATGAGATAAATGTGATTGTTCTTTATCACTTGAGAAAGTCGATTCATAACCCTAATATAGACTAGATTAAACATTATTAAAATAATTAATTATTTTTTCACAATTTTTTACCAAAACCACCTCATCATCCCTATCATTCACATCTACACCTGTTCATAAAACATTCATGTCAAATTTTTCAACAAGTTTTACATCTAAAAAATAAACTTTATTTCATGTTTCATTATTAAAACATCTATATCCTCTACCATTAAGAGTTTATCCATGAAATATTCCATCAACAACTATCTAATCAATCTTCCCAGGATATCAACACTAGAATTTTATAATGAGGGGACTATTAAACACCCTATGGTCCATTAACCCTATATTTTCTTTATAATATATTTCATAAAAATAAATATCATAGTATAGTATATAGAAAAATAGAATCCAAATATAAAATTCTATACTAATATCCTACCTCCAAAAATAATAATAATTATCACGTATGATCAAAATCATTAACCTCATCTCCACCAATACATCTATTTCATATTTCAGTTAAAACATTTTGATATAGTTAGTACAGTTCACTAAAACCATGAAGAATTCCATTTTTAATAGGATATTAGAGTACACATTTTTTAATTCAACCCCACTATCAGTCCATAACTTATTCACATAATATAAATATTCATTTTTCACTATACTTATTGAAATCCTTAACTTATTCAAATATTTTTAATTGTGTTAAAAAAAAGTAATACTTGTAATTAGTGTAGATTAATAAATGAAGTAAATAAATTACTAATCTATGTATATTGATTGTTAAATCATTGTTCCATATATATCGTAGTGAATTATCTCCAAAGGAATAATTTAATGTATCTCAACTTTTGATATAAATTGATTTTTGTATTGTCCTTTCTAGAAAATAGAACAACCATGATCTCTTATTCTTATAATATTATGAATATGATATATAATTTCTACCTTTCTTACATACACAATATAATTTTGAATTTTTTAATCTAGTTTTTTATTCCATAGATTATTTTATTCAATCATGTTGTGGTCACATTGACTTTCTGTACCACCAACATGTGATAGATTTCCCTAGGATAATTTCCTTTTCATATTTTTTTTTTCATCTTATATTCTTTTCACATTAAAACCATCCCTTTAGAAAAAAACATTATTACCTTGAACAGATATTTTAAAGCACATACTATGTCATGTTTCAAAGCATAAAAAACTAGGGTCTTTTTTTATTTCAAATTTTCTTCACCAATTATGGAAGATCCAACACCTTTAATTATGAATAGGTAATCATTTCAAAAAAATATTCCTTTATTTAAATAATTCAAATTTATAAATAGTTTATAATATGACATCCTATTTAAAGAGTACTATCTATAAAAAATATAGGATATTTATAAGTTTGTAGCTTTGAGATCATTTCCAATCATAAGATCTTTTTCATTGTCTTCTTCATTTGTCGCATAAATATTTTGAGATTTTTTATAAGTGTTTTTCTATGATAGAATCATCACAAGAAAACATTTTTAAAAATATCCTAGATATTCACATTGTTTATATATAGTTTTAAAGGGTTGGAATCTATGTTTAATTTGACACCAACATTATTCGGCATCCTTCATTCAATAGGTCAAATCCCACTCAAAATATTTCTTTTAAATATCTAGAAATTATTATAATTTTTTTGATTAAGCGAAAAAAATATTTTTCATATGGAAAATACACAATAATAACTTTAGTTTATATTGAAATAATATATTCCATTGTAACTATCATACTGTATAGTGTGGTAAATCTTCTTTCTATAAAATTTGTGACATTCCACATTAGAATTTTATTACAGCCAAATGTTTTTATTATCAACTGATGCATTCTAATTAGGATTAAAATTAATTTTATCCTTAATAGAAACAATAGTAGTGGCTTATTTTGGTTTAGACATTAAAATATTAGAAACCTAAATATTAAAAAATATCATTATTATGGAAAAATATATGTTTTCTAAAAATAGTAATTCTTATGAATTGATTTGCATCCTCATAAAATTTTGAGAATAATTTTTTTATCCTTATTTGGTTTTCATATTTGAGAAATTTCTCCAACATTGGTAACTATGTTTTTGAAATTTCAAATCCTTACCCAACATTCAAATTTTTTTATTGATTATGTTATATCACTTCTTCCGTTTCAATCTAATTTTATTAAATCTTAATATTTAGATTTTTCTCTTCATTATTTTATTTAATGAGAACATCAATATATTTAGTTAACATTATTTTTTCATCAAGAAATAATTATTTATCATTTAATGAGAGATTTTATTTCATAAAATTCTTATTATACATTTCATATCATATAAAAATTTCAAGATATTCATTCAAAATTATTTTCCAAATAAACACTATCTGATTCTATTCACATTAAAAATTACTTCTTTAATCATTAGTTATGATTTAATCATTCACTTTTTAATATTTGAACTACATTATCACATATTTTTTCTTTTATTTCATCCTTATTTTCATCATATAAATATTTAGAAAAAATATTATCAATTTTTATTTAGAAAACTTTTTATCCATTACCTTGAAATCATGTTAATATTTTTTTTATTCTCTTCAATGTTCATTTTGATAGTCTATAATCATCATTAAATTCATCATCATCCTTTATTCAAGGGAAATTTATATTAATGTTTACAATAAATCTATAAGATAATCCGTGAAAATTTAACACCCCTTTGTAATTTCATTGTCCCATGTTTACGTGTTACGGAAACATGGAAATTAATTCATTAAAAAAATTAGTAACCTTTCCTTTGGTGTGAGAGTGACAAACATATTTGTATTTAGAAACATAAAAATATTTTATATTCTTAAATATATTTAAATGAAGCTTATTTATCAATTATCTCTTTACTCATCATACATTTTTCTCTTCTTATTTTGTTTATTCTGAATCTACTATGTATATCATCCAAAGATTGGGCATTAAGATCTGTTTCTTCTAATTATGAATCTTTGGAATCAAGAATATCAGTAAAAATTCAGATTATAATTTCATACATAGTTGAATTTTATAGATTTTCACCAAGACATCTTATAGAGTTTATAATATCATTCACTCTGGTAATGAAGTTTCCAAAGGAATCATAATTACCCCTCATATGATCTTAATACATCAACTCTATTCTTGAAACGTTTCTTCATAACATTCATACTTCCTTCATATATGTTATTAAACTTCTCTAAATATATTTTAGATATATATCATTTAAATATAATAAACCCACTTATCAAAAATTAGTAAATTATAGCGTTTCATACTCTTTCATCATTTTCCATATTTTTCTTATTCATAGTTTTAAGGGAAACAATTTTATAACTAGTTTGAAATTTGTTTATACAGTGTTTAATAACTTTATATGCAATGGACATAAGATAGGGTAACATTCAATCCCTAAATAAATTATAGTTCATTCCATAAAAACCTTAATCCCCTAGTTTTTATTTAATTATGAATATCTATAAAAACATATCTTCTCATCAAACATTAGAAATGTTTCCATGATTAGAACCTTAACTCTAACCTCACCTCAATATCATTTTTTTATTTCAAAACACTTTTAATGGGAAGTGAGAACCCTTGAAGTAGTACATATTAAGCCCCAAAAGATATGACATTTTTGTTGAAGAAAAATTTAATCTGATTATAATCAAACTCCCTAAACATTATCAAGGGTATACAGATTACCTTTGTGCCAAGATCGACCCTCAATATATCTTCATAATGTTCCACCAAGATGTCCCAAGAATACATATATTCCTCCATGTTAATCTTCCCCATGTTGAAACCTCTAATCAAGATGTGGTTCTGCCTATCGATCCATTTACCTTGACCCTTTGTTTTTTCCACTATAAGAATTTTCCATAACATTTGGTTGATGAATTCATGTGGGGCCTTAATATCTAAGACTTGATCCACCATTTATTCATCTGAGTGAAGAACAAGGTTCATGTAATTCATCACCGAAGCAATCTGTTTCTGATGGTCAAAAAGATTATCCACCTCTCGCTGATGCCCATGGTTCGGAGAAAATCACACATCCTCACTCTACAACCTAGGAGGGTGTGCAACCCTTTCTAGGGGAGGTTCAGCCACAAGGTGCACCTGACCGGCCTCTTCTTGAGAGACAGACGACCTCACGGGAAAGCCAACACCTTTACATGTTTTTGAAGGAGTTTTACCTTTTCTTGTGGACCTAGTAACTGGAGGACTGGGTAGGTTGGAATAATCTTTCCATATGCCTAACCTCCGGGTATGTTTGATAAAACCTTGTGAATCTATAATCGTGTTTTTGCCCTTTATTGAAGAGGATCTAAAATAATCATCTACAATCCCCACTTCTTTGGACTCACCAGGGGATTCCGAAGTTGAATCCTCAACTTGGAATACCTCTAATACCTTAGCATACTCCTCACTGGGACTGTCCACCATCAAAAAAGCTTCACCAGGTGCATGAAACCCACCTTCTCCCAACACTGCAAACTAGTTTTGAGAATTCTTGAAACTCCCTCCTGCTTTTGCCTTCTCAGCATATGAAGGTTTGTCCCGCATGTCCTGCACTGATGTGGCTGGACCGCTTGGATGTGAAAAGCCACGACCCATGTATTGGAAGTAAATTGGAGTTTCATCCGATATCAAGATTTGGGGGGTCCTCACCCATGGCTGTTTCCGCATCAACTGCCTCAGTCACAGAAGCTTCATTGATTGGAAGCACTGCCATACCCATACCGACATCCAATTGCACCTCCCTCTCCTTGTTGCCTTCCACTTCCTGAACCGAGCCTTCCTTCTCTTTATTCCCAGCCCTTCTTTCAGAAAGCTCTCCAGAAGAACAGGGATTACCCAAGTCCCTTTTAAGGTGGTTGAAAATATCAGAGACATTTGGGTTTAGTTGAGCATCCTTTGGAGCCTTCTGGGGAACCACCATATCTGAAACCCTTGGATCAAAAACCACTAGTGCATTCTGTCTATGAAGAGGCTGATCATACACTTCTTCCACATTCAAGGTAACACCCTTGCGGCCTGAATGAATTCCAGACTCACTCTGAGTAGCAGAAACAACCCTCCCCCCGATGATGAGAATGGTTGCGGCGACATACAGATTATAAATTCCTCAAGCGATGACATGAATAACAAAGTTCTGACCAAGATTCGAAAATCACTGGTTGTCTGTAATGAAACTCCTCCCACACTGTGATCCATATCCAATCAATTGGAGGCTTATTAATGTCCACTTCCACACAAATGCATGGGGATATTGGGTGACACACTGAGTTGGTGCGGCTATCCGAACACAAGAAACATTTGACCAAATTTCCTAGCATATGAATGATGGAGGGGTTTTGAAAGGGAAGGGGGAGGCTAGGAAAACATACCCAAATTTCCGTTGTTGGAGAATCCCGTTTCATATGGCTGTCGTAGGACCATTGGAAAAGGTAGAACCAAGAGCCGCTACAGGTGCAAGGAGCTCTGGCTCAAAATTGAATCAGGTCCTCCTCAGAAAAAAATCGAACCATAAAATAACGGTTATCGAGAATCCCGATGGTAGAACGATCCGGTAAGCCCCAGGCACCAAACACGAATCGATTGAAAGCATCGACTGATGGGAAGATGCTCCTGAAACGGGCCACCAAAGTCTTGTTGAGGAGCTCCGAAGATTCTGAGAAATCCGAATGTGAAAAAAGAAAGATTAGGGTTTCTGGTGCGCAAATCAGGGACTTTAGGGAAGATTTCAATTCCAAGGAATGGCAGGAGGGAGTTCAGATTTGAGAAAAGAGAGAAAATGGGCCGAAATTTGAGGGGTCTCTCCCCCTCTAGTGGGGGATGGACCAGATCTATGGCCATCGCCGCCTGGATCAACTCGAAGCGCAGAGCTCCTGACGCCATGAGTGCAGTTCGATGACCACAATAACAGAAATAGAAATTACTATGTAATATCTATGTGATCACTAAGAGGCATAAAGGGATTTGTGATATATTTTTATTTAATTTTTTATTCACGTGAAACAAAATTCACCTCTGGTTAAATGGTTATACATTTTATAAAAAAACTCACAAGAACAAACACATGAACACATGAACACAAGAATTTATTAGGTTCACTTCAAAAAAGTCTATCTTACACTTTGAATTATTTATAAAAAAATACCACAAAATAAATAGAAAATAATTCTTTCTGTGGTTTGAAAAACTATAGAATATCCTTGAACTTTTAGAAAAACAACAGCGCATGTTCTTTTATCAAATAGAAAATATGTATCAAAGATATCATAATAGTACTAGAAAACATTACCAACATTTTCAGAATGTCATTACTAAATATCTTGAAAATCCATCAAATGTTTGAATTCATTAAAAAACAATTCTTAATTAACTATCATACCATATAGCAGAAAAGAAATTTATTCTTAGTGATTTTTCATGAAAATGCGATCACATAACAGTTCAGCCATTTTCTTTGTCTATTTTCTCTATTTTGAAAGTTCAGTTTTTGAAAACATCATAAAAAATTTATTCATCAAGTTATACCATTAGTAATTTTTTTGAATAAAAACATTTTTCATATATATCATCTGATTTCGACAAATATGATCGAACAATTATGTCTTTTATAACCGAGTGATTCCTTTTTCTAAAACTTCCAACTCAAAAAGTTTCTTTAGAAGTTCATCCAGTATATTTCTATGAAACGAATTCTCTAAAAAAATATAATTTTCCCAATGTGAATGGTAAACTCATAATTATTACTTTCATGAGATTTTTAGATTCATGACATGGAGAGAATGAATGATTCTAATTTTTTATTCCCTCTTAATGAAAACAAGAAATTCAAATATCTCACATATAAAATTTAAAAAATTCAAAAATTCAAAACAATTTTTCAAATGAATAAGTAATATAAAATCTTTATTCAATTATATATTAAAATATAAATGATCATCTTAGCATCATCACATTTAATATATTTTCAAAAAAATCATAAATAACATCCCTTCACAAACCCTCATTAAAAAACTCAAGGAAGACTCTAAAGAGTTTATCCATCAAATGAAACACCAACATTTGATGAAAAACACCGATATGAACAATTTTTAACTATTCTTATAGAAACATTCTTTGTTGGATTACATTGACTAGAAAACATTTTTAAAGACATTGTTCATCTGTTGGGATTTTGTCTGATGATACAACATTAGTAGCTCTACTTTTTTACATCGAAAACATTTCTTCATAGCTATGTACGTATAAATTTTATAGAAATATTAGAAAAACTATTATATGAGTAAAATAATAACACAATCTCATCTTATCATGTTATAGTAACTCCAAACTCAAAAACATTCGCATGTTTATATGACATACGTTATATAAAATTTTTTATGATTTTTTTATTGAAAAAAAATCTGATCATCTAATAGAAAACATACACATTAAAATATGAAAAATGATCTTTTGATAGACATTGTATTACAATTTAATTCAAAGGAAAATGTCAAAAAACTTCGTCTGATTGAATTTCATATGATGAAATTTTTCTGTTTCTTCCCGTTGATATTCATCAAATTTACATTATTTTAAAAAAAATCACATCATTAAAAAATAATTATCATTAAATTAAATAAATCATATAAAATTATATTTCTTCTTTATGAATTAGGTAGAAAACATTTTAAATGTTCTTCTGTAAATATACAAATGAAATTCTTTCTGAAATGTTTTCTTATTTGGTAGTCTATTTATGTCCTAAAAACATTGTATAAAGAAATTTTTATGGAAAACAAATTTCTCTCAATTTAAATTAATTGTCAGAACACGTAATCATTATAAATCAAGATGGTTAAAATATTAAGTGTAACAAAGAAACTCTAGATTTTATGAATGAATTTTTTTTTATTATAACATTAGAAACATTTGGAGATAAACTTTCAACGCCATACTCCATTGGATTCCCTCTATTACAGAAACGTTTATCTGATGGAATAAAGTTAGGAAACAATTATCCAATACTATATATTTTATTTCATCTCAATGTGATTAAATTTCACAGAAAATATTTTCAAAGTGATCTTATTATTTTCATGAAAAAGTCAATAATTTCTTCCAATCATTCTTTTCCTAGAGCAATACAAAAACAATCTTTCAAAATAACTTCTAGATACCTCAAAAACACATTCCCTAACTTATTAAAAACAAATATAAGTTTATTTTAAGAAATATTTTAGTATTTATAATATAATTATAATGTTTAAAATATAATATAACACATACCATCTTTATATAATGATAAATGATTAATTGAAATGTTACTCATATGTACATATGAGCTACCATCTCAATGATTTAAAAATGGTTCATTTTCTATAAAAATATTTCATGTTATGTTTTAAATTTGTAATTTATTTATAAAAATGATAAATATTTCATGATTATAATATAATGAACACTTATACCATAGTCAACCCACTATAGTCATTTTGGACATATGAGGTGAATATCAAAAAAATGACAAATGTGAATTTAATTGAGTAAATAATTGAATATAACATGGTATTAACAAAATAAAAGGATTTCTAAAATTTAAAAAGGTTCTTAAGAAAATAAATAGATAACATAGGTATATTATTATTGATGAGAAAGAACAATTGGGATAAGTTGGAATAAAGTTTCAAGGAAGTTTACATTAAAACCATATTATAATTTATTGAATGATTTATTCTATATATATATTTATTCCATGTTCATATTCTAAAAATAATATTTATATGAATTTATATGGAAATAGAAATTTAAAATGGATTTTTTTGTGTATTTTGAATTTCAATTAAATGTTTTCAAATGGAATCAATTTAAATTCATTAAATGTTATTTTTTAAAATTTATTCACAAAAGGAAAAAATATTATTCAATATTAATATATATTTCATTAACAATTTTCATAAAGACATATCCATAATTGGGTGTATCAATTCCAAAAAAATCATTCATGTTTTCTTCATTAATGTAACATATAATTATTTGATCTAAGTGTCATTTTATTGAAATTGGCCTTTTAAAATAAACTGATATTTTAGTATCCATAAGTTGTTTTAATATAGATATACAAGTATTTTTAAGGGTTTTAGGATGAAAATATGCCATTATAAAATACTTCATTCATGTTATGGTGCATGATTATCATATAAGAGAAATAAGTGCACCCTATATAGATTATAAAATTGGTGGGTTATATTATTTCTCTTCAATTCGTTGGGTAATGTTACATATCTTAAAATTCAAGATGAAGGGAGTTTAGTGATGTGGTTTCTACGTTGTATTTAATTGGTATCCATCTATTTCCTACATGCGTTTAACATGGGTTATGATTCAATGCCTAAGGTTTTCTTAAATGGGGTTTTCGTATTTATTTCAATGGATTTTAATTTTATCTTTAAGAAAAATTATGTTTTTTTCATGTGAAAATGATTTATTTGTTATGCTAAAAAATAATGTGATAATGGAATCTAATTTAGGGTTTTCAAGTATCTCACTCAAATAAATTATTTCTTATTTTATATCCCTTCATGACTTTTCCATGCTCATCTTTTATTTCATATTTGTTTCACATGGTTTAAAGATATATAGTAGCAAATAATAAGTCACTTTTAAATTCAAGAATATTTTTCTTGAATATAATTTTTCCAAGATCTAAATTCATCGAAAAAATTGTATTGATGAGAAGTGTTCTCATTGTAATATATGTGTTTTATGAGTATGATTTATTTCATAATTACCTAAAACTATAAAACATAAGGTTACTTGTAAATTAAAGGGAGTGAATTGTTTACTAAAAAAAAGTATTATGTAATGTTTCAATGTCTGTTCCTCATATTAATAACAAAAAGAATGTTTTAAATAAACATAGAGTTTAGGATATTGTGAATATAATAGCCTATAAAATTTCTAATTTTTGGATAATTTTAAATGATATAACATTTGAAAATTAGCATGTTTCTTCATTACATCTATGTCCATACAAAATGGTTTTCCAAAGAGGAAACATGGACGATGATTTAGGATATTACCAAGATTTAAATACCCTTCCAAATCACCAACCTAAAATGGTTTGAATTATATTTCAACAATTGTTTTTTGTTTTGTATTAGTTGGAATAGGATATAAATGGTGTTGGTGTCTATGTTAGAGAGAAACCATATTTACCATTTAAGAATATGTCTATAGGTGATAATTTCATGAATCAATACCCACCAACTATTGGTGGAACCATACACCCAGTCGTAGCTACAGGATAGATTAATTCCCTATAAATGATATTTTTAATCAATATATTTTTAGAACATAAAAAGTTATCTGATAAATTTTTTTAAGGTTAGTATAATCTATGGTTCTTTTTGGATAATAATATCAGATAGATATGATCTTGATTCCATGGAATGGGATTCATTTATGAATTTGTTTCTTTATAAATTTATCATTAATGATGGTTAACATAGGATGGATAAATAATTAATTTAATTGAAACAAGGAGATGAATATTTCATTGGTGTAAATGAAGAAAAATTTACATGGTTGGCCTGGTAAATACCAAAATTTATCCAGGACAATAATAATAATATAATTACGATAAAATGTGTCCAAATATAATTACAGAGGTAGTAAATCATCAATATTGAAAAAACATATATATATATATATATGAATATCATTTAATACTAAAATGTATGATGTTGAGCTATTTTATGAAGTACTGACATGTATGTTACCTATTTATTTGAATTATGCCAAATCCCTATTTTACATTTGATATTATCACTCAAGAATTTATTTGAAATTTTGATGAAAAAAGAGAACATCACCTTATAAAAAGACGATATATCTTTTTCTAAAAACTATTGGTGGAAATACTAAATTATCAATGAAGTATATGACAAATTCTTATTCTTATTATTTGGATGGCCCTTCAGGAAAGAACTCTTTAACCTCCCATAGTAGTGTTTGAGGTTATATTGGGTGTGAATTGGATTATATTTTATCACGATAAGATAGATTAAAAAGAAAAAAATATTTTATTCAATGATTACATACCTTTTTATACATACAAATAACCTAGAAAATCGATTAGATATGAAAGTGGAAGTTAAATAGAGCAGGTTTTTGAAACTAAAGAAATTATTCTTGTTAGTGATTTCCCATTAGTTAATTTATTTACGGACTTCTTTAAAGATGATTTTGGGGGTGTTATTACTGGTCTATAGGTTGATTTTATTTTTCACTTATATCCTGATTCTAAGAGAATTTGAAAACCCCCTTATCAAATTTATTATGTAGATCTTTTGGAATTGAAAAATGTGTTAGAATATTTTCTAGATAAAGGCTTCATTCATCCTATAATTTCACTTTGTGTTCCTACTGTATTGTTTTTTAAAATTAAGTAATGTTAAATTGTACCTTTCATTGATTATATACACTTAAATAACATCATTTTTAAGAAAGACTACCATATTCTTTATAAAGTATATTTATTTTTTAATATCCAAGGAGTATAATATTATTAAAATATTGATATTTTTTATGGGGAACATATGTTGAGGGTAATTTTAGAGGATATTAAAAAGATAAAATTTCAAAATAGATATAGGAATTAGGATTTAGTAGTTATTTGATTGGGGTTTTATAATGCATCATCTGTATACATCAATCATATTAATAAATTTTTTGAGAACTATTTAGATATGTTTTTGGTTATTTCAATATATGATTCATTTTATATTATAAAATTCATAATGATCATGGGAGAAACATATGTATTTTTATCCAAAATTATTATAAAATAAAATATTTGAAAAATTTAGTAAACAAGAATTCTTATAGAAATAATTTTAATTTATAGGTATGTTGTTTATAAAAATGGAATAATAGTGTCCCCCACTAAAACAAATGTTTCTCAATAATGGAAAAGGATTATAAATGTCATATAGGTTCATATTTTAATTGGAATATTAAGTCAATTCCCTCATTTTTTAAAATATTTATTTGTTTTATGTCCCACTGACTATATTAACTTGAAAAGGAGTTAAATTCAACTATAAGAAATAGAGTACTGAATGTTTTATGGAAGAATAAAGATACATGAATGGTCTAGTTTTATACCTCTGGTAACACCCTTGATATTTTAGAAGATTGAAATTATTTTCAATATAATTTATGGCATGTGACACTAAGAATATAATAAATGATAACACCCACAATTATATGAAATATTTCTTTTAAAATAAATTTAATCCCTTTGATAGCTTGTAGTACACGCAACCCCATGTTGAAATGAATAATAATATAGTATATCATTATAACCTATAAATTAATTTGTAGGGTTTGAAGAGTACTGACTATATTATAAAAACTATAATTACTTATTTATTAGAAATAAAATAAGAATCACTTAAAATAAAAGAGATGTTTCTTTAACCAATTATATTTCTTTTAAAAGATGGTTTTGTCATGGGTTTTATATATAATTTAACATATATTTGTTTCAAATTTATAATATTTATTTTGTAAAATAAACTTTAATCATGGAATTATAATTTCATGATAATATTGGTATGATTTCCTGTGATTTCAATGAAATGTCACATTTTTAATGAGTAGTGAAAATACTGAATTTTAATTGAAAATGTGAATCTAATTTAATTTATTTACAACATTAAATTATATTTTATATTTTTTTAAATTATATTTTTATCAATTAAATATATATTAGTCTAATTTATTTCATATGAATAATATTCATATTTATTCTTTATATAAATACATTGTAAACTTTTCAACAATTTATTGTTGAAAAATAATTTTATCATCGCCTCTATAGGACTAATGTTATATTAAATTTAGCGAATTATGTAAATTTAACTTAATAAAATTTATTTATTATTTTAAATCGAAATAATTTTTGTTGGTTAATAATTGTTTCTTGACTTTTTTTATAATAAATAGTGAGGATAATATAAATTAATTACCATGGTTTAGGTTAAAAGATATATTTTTACACGTCACAAACACCTGTGTAAAATATATTTTCATGAATAATTGGATTTTTTAAAAATTATATTTCATATCTAAAATCATTATTCTCAAATTATCTAATATGAATCATTTAATTTTAGTATTTAGGGTTTAATTACATATTTTAAATTAACTAATTAACGTGGTGGTAACTAAAGTAGTGAACTATTAGTAAACATAATGGATAAGGAATGAAATGTTTAAAACATGTAATTTATTGTGTGTTAGAGATGTGAATAGACATTGAAATCTCTAAAATACATTATTTATAGATTTTGGAGCCACAAAAATCCAAACAGATGATGCTCCGAAGATGTATTTTAATTCGTGCGGGTTGTAGTTAGATTTATTTTTCTATTTTTTCCAAAATACACATCCTATAATGACATAGTATAGAAAATGAGCATTGTAGATACCAGGAGGATAATTTAAGAATGAATTTAACCATGTATTTGATTCCTTTGTGTAGGATTCCTCGTGAATTTATTCGGTATGATATTTTAATTAAAACTATTGAGTTCATATTAGGTCTATCGAAGAAGATATGGATCATGATCAATTTCTAGGTTCGGGTAAAATTTATAATTTATGTCCTAACAAGGAATGGTCCTAGGGATTTGTATTTTAAGTGGTGCATATAAAAACATATGATTATGGTCAAACCAACTAGAACTAAATATGTTTCACCTATTCTATGCTCTGGATATTCTTAACAACATTTATGATTAATCCTATCTTATATTGTAGAATCTATCACATGATAATGGACATAGTCTACTCTATTCCAATAAAATTATATGCATTTACATAAATATCGCTTGGTCATGGTTTCCTAAAATAATTTCATAAAATTATGTCATGTAACCCGATTACTAGACTTATTGATACAAAGTTATGATTTATAGATTCATTTAGTTAAGAACAGCCCTACTCTTAACTCATTACCTACGTGATTTAACCACTCATATTGATAATTATAATTATCAAAGAAAAAGTTATAACAATCCTTGGAAAATTAAGAAAATAGATGAAATATGACCCGTTTCATGTGAGGTTTCATTACTTATTCAATTCGAAGTCAAAAAAAGCAATAAATCAATAAACCATTTACATGAAACAATAAACAAGTGATAATGTTTGTAGAATCCCCTTTCGATTTTAAACATAAATTTTAAATGGATGTATAACCGTGAAAAAAGATGAATAGAATGTGGACTATGTGTTGATCTATCAATGTAACATGGATTTAATTAAAATGGTAACAAAAATTTTATAGTGATTAGTTTGGAGGAAAAAAATGGAAAACGATAGAGGGAGAGAAAATTTAGAGGAATAAAAGTTATATGGTGATGTATGCATGCTATAAAGTAAATAGTTAAGATATTACATGTTTTGTAAATTCCTCATATTATGTAATCTTGACCAATGGTTTTCTCTATGTAATTTTTATATAGAATAAATATCATCTTATATCTTCGAGGTTATATGTTTTGGCTCATCTCATGATGTCTAATTGGACTTCACGATGTTCAGCTATTCTTCACAGCATGCTTATTCTCATAAAATGAACAATAAGCTGGATGTGGTCTTTGAATCTTACAAATTTATTGGTGATTCAAGTCATTTAATATTTTAATGAATTATATTTTTTTCATGAAATTTTATATCATATAAAATATTCTTACACGTCGTGTAAGTGATTCATGATATGTAATCTTCACTTCTAGTTAGTTATCACAAAATTTCCTTTGGATTATTAAAAACATATTATGTAAAATAATCATCACATACCAAGTGAGTTATAAAAAGATAAATGTATAATAATTAATTAAATGACCCCAAAATATAAATTCAATTTCATATTTTCAAATTCCTCTACACTTGATCAATTTCATGTCCTTAAGAGAAAGTGTATCACAATAAGGATTTTAAAAGAAACATTTTTAAAAAAAATAAACAATCATTTCAACCAATAAAATAAAACTACGTGTAAGAAAAAAAATTCAGTCTTCTGAATCAATCCGGCAGTGAATTTCAGTCATTACTCATGATTTAGTTCTTTATTCACATCCTCAATATTTTAGTTACAATCTCAAAACTGTTTCATAAATTCTATACCCATTTTTTCAATTTACCTTTCAATAAAATTGTTCCCATTAATCAGGGTAAAATGTAACTAGAATTATTCTCATATGCTAAATACATGTTCCTTACCATATTCCAACATTGGTTCAATCATTCAACTTTGAAAATAGAAATACAAAATTGAGCATGAGGACATCACAAAAATGGGTTTAAATGACTCTAAGGCTGAGGGAAGGAGGGTAAAATGTGAATATCGAGCTCAAAATGAAGGTAATATTTAAATCATAATACATTATGAGAAGTATACTTTAGTGATGTGGTTATATCATGATAAAATAGATTTCACACTTAAAATATATCAATTTATATCCATTAGTTAATCATGTATGTATCAAAAATTTATCTAGACCCTATATTTTATTTTATTTTATTTTTGGAAATTATTTTTTTGGTATAGATCTCACATACATCCCCTAAACACATATGATCATTAAAGGGATTCATCAGTCTAGAAATAGATAATTTTAATCCAATTATTACACCACCCTAACACATATATCCAAACAACTCAAGTTGGTAAAGTACTATAATACATATTCTCAATCAAATCATCATATGTCCATCAATTGAAAATTCACTGACACTAGTTCAAATTAAAAAAATGCATAAAACCAATAGCATGATAGGAACGGATAATTGGATTTGAATATTTTTATCCTAAATATTTTATTCACATAAATTATGCGATAAATGATGTAAAAACATAATGTGTGTCTCAGTAAAAAGTGTCTCAATAATGATTTCATAAATCATATTAAAATTGAATTTTTTTCATTCCAATCCTCATTAATATATTAATGTATGTTCTAATTAGTTTACATTTCCCAGGTATGATGCAAGAAATATTTCTTATAAAATAAAATTATATCATGGTCTCTGAATCCTCTCGAGAATAGACGTATAAATGAAAAACTAGAAATCTCTTAGGGTATAAAATAATGTGATACTAAAATCAATATTAATTTAAAACAAATTGAATTTTAATTTAATAAATGAATTAATAAATCTTTCTAAAAATATAAATAGTTGAAAATAATGGATTTATATAATTTTCAAGTTAGAATTATCTTTTATTTAAATAGGTGAAATTATTTTTCAAGGTAAAGTATTCTTCCAAATAAAAATTTCTTCTAGATAAATGAAAATAATAAAAAAATACATGTTTATCAACATTGAAGAATTATAAATACTCCCCCACACAAAAAATGATGTAGTAATCTCATTTTCCTAGAATGTTCCCTAGGATATATTTTAATGAAATAAAATTTATGCAATGATATGGAGTATTTGAAAATTAATATTAGGGAATCATGGGATTCTAATAATGAGTGTCATTCTATGGAATAATTTTCTAAACCTTGATTTCAATTTTGGAAACCGTTATAATGGGTTAGAATGAAAAACCATGCACTAGATAAAACATTAGTCCCCATGGTTTCAAATATTTTAGATGTAGTTACATAAAGATGTGAAAACATTGGATAAGATTATAAAAAAATTGATATGTGATTATATATCTGTACATGTAGTTTAGTGTGACCTGTGATAAAAAAATGTTATCCAAAAAATAGAAAATCCAAAGTAAATGCCTAAAAATGGAGAAAAAATGACATATGGGTTTCATCCCATAATGTTATAACAAATTACTTGTCATCCTGATAGATGGAAAAAAGCATAAGAAAGTGGAGTCCATCTAATCAGAGGTGCACTGCCGCCTACTAGAACTAGTTGTTGAGTCATTGAGATCCTGTCATAACTAGGCAGGATTAACCACCTCATGAGTATAATGAGTATGAATATGGTATAGGAGGAATAGAATACATATTCTTCATGGTGATGACGGATGTTGAGCATGAATATCTAGTGAATTATCCTCAATATTGAGCTTGACATCAGCCATATATTGAGTCACATGTAGTACGAGGGATACTGGTGATAGAATAGGCGCATTGATGACCATAAAATGTATAAAGAGATAGATATTTCTACTTTAATAGTCCAATGAAATGAAAAATAAGACAATAAATTATGATGAAAAATTAGTGTCCCATTTATATAATATGTTAAATAATTCATCAGTGATATATAATATAGATAGTACAATAATATGATTACTGGGATAGAGTACAACAATAGGGGAGGGGACTGAGATATACAAAGATTAATCAAGGTCATTAGGCTTCTCATAAATGTCCTCTCGCAAAAACTTTTTTCTAGAATCTATCCCCCTTAAACAATAGTAGTAATTAAGGATGATGTTGGAAGATAAATTACTAGAGGGGAAGCCATGGTGCTGGTAGCTGTCTTATAGGTAGACAGTGGTGAGGTACGGATCTTGTATGTGGATATGGATCTAGAAGATGGATCAACAAATGGAACCTCAGTGTATGGTATTAGGGCTGGTACCTTTCCTCATTAGACCTGTTCAACCAAAATCTCATGTTGGGAAGTAAGTCGTATCATCTAGGTGGGAAGGTCAACTAGGCTGGGGGATAGGGCAAGAATGGGGGGGTGATGAATAGATGGTGGAGGTCATTGGATCAGAGGTTTTGGTGGATAGGGGTAGGGGAGGGGTAGTAAAAATATAAAACTCTGTAAAACAGATTAATAGGTGGTGTGTAATCCATAGCAGATCCTACAGTATTCAAATTTTGGTATACCATAGATTATATGACTAAGATAGGCTGGATGGTGCATTTGGAATCATGGTGGTGGAAGGTGAAGGAATATTGTTGTTACTAGGGGTGTAATTATTAGTGGTAGTATTTGGGGCTATGATAGAGGTGGAAGTGGTAAATTTGGTGGATAGATTTCATGTAGAAGGAGTAGGTTTTGGGTCTACAACATGATATATAGGTTCCTCATCAGCAACCTGAAAGAATCTATATTCCCTTCTGTAAATATTCTTATCCTTCACCAGAAACTTCATCTTGTGCTCCAAAAGGATGTAGACAGACCCAACGGGACAAACAAAGGTAAAGGGAAGGGTGGAATTGAATATTCCAAGATACCAAGCCAAATGGTTGATGAAATACCCACCCATTTGTGTGTGTTATGTCTACTATGAATATAAGGACAGAGCCTTAAATCATTACATGATCTTGAATAAAATGAATAATTCACATTGAGGAAATTTTTAGGTTTTGAGTTTTAGATAATTATGCCATAAATATTACATTACATCTCAAAAAAAAAAATTAGACACTTCTACTCATTTTACATTTTTTTATTAAATAAAAACTCTTGAAAAAAGATTCTTGTCTAGTTCCATATTTTAGACAGCATGAATTTTCATTTATCTCATCCTAGACCATATTCATCATTAAGTCTTCTGAAAAAACATTTAAAAACATCATACGAGAATAAAAATCTCATTAGGGGTTATAAAATAAATAATTAATACATTATTCCATCAACACATATCAAGAATAAGCTATTACCTCATTAAATCATCATATTTATTAATAACACATAGAAATCATAAATCATAAATGTAACTTGTCACATCCATAACATACCTACACTGTAGCCTTCCCCGCTACGAAGGGAGTTACATTTGAAATACTAATCATAGTATATTCCACAAATATATTAGGAGAAACATTCAAGTCTTCCTCTGTAATGTTACCCAATGCATTAGAGAGAAATATCGGGCACACCCACCCTAGGTTTATCACATAACCACCCATATAGGTAAACAATTCCCAAACACCATAACATATTAATAACACATAAAACTAATTTAATGGAAAGATAAAATTTCCGCATTTGAATCACAATATATCATTTAAATATATTGACATAATAAATTCATTATAAAAACCATCTTCAATACCAAAATACATAAAAGAGTATATGGTATTTATTTTCTATTTAAAAATAATTGGCTTGTCAAGGAAGCCAAAGATCAAAAAATACTTGCAGCGGTAAAAAAGAGAATTTTCCCCGATTTTGTTAAAAAAAAAATTCATTTATTAAAACGCCTATTAGAAAAGTATTCCCTTTGAGATAAATGAAATTTCAATGCTTTTTGTACACTGTGTAAAGAAGGTCATCTATAAAACAAAATATGCCTCAATGAAAGCAGATTGAGACGAAGTCCCTTACCTCATGTCTGACTTGACTCGTTCATTATTTAATCTCCTGAATAATAAACTAAAGTTAATTAATACTTTTTTAGGAACCTTTTCAATATTATTATTACTTTTATATCACCTATTACCATGTTATAAAAATTAGGTAATAATTTATGTTAATAATGGTCATTTTGTTTATATTTAGTACTTTAGTCAAAAATAAACTTCTTATAATTACAAGTTGTTAATGAGGTCCAAATTTCATTATCTCCAAAATGATATTCATGATTTAGATATCATATATATCATATATGACCACCGTATATGTATTTATAATATTACATAACATTTAGATATAAGAAATGAAATGCACCATTCATCGAGACGATAAGCTGTACGTACGCATGAACACTACATTCAATTCTATTTCATATTTAATGGAATGAAAACATAATGATACATAGGTATATTATAATACCAGTATAATATTAAATATATAATTTTAGTAACTCCATAATTTATATGTACCAAGTATTTCATGAATGAGTCATATCACTTTGAGGGGGTGGTAGTCCACACTTTATCGAATGAAATTATCGTGTTTACCCATTATGGAAACCATAAAGGTATGATATAAATGAAAAATAAAGAAGAATAAAAACAATATATATATATAATATATCACATATAAATACATTTCCATCTTAATGGACACCATTAGAGTTGGTAGTAGAAGATTGAAGAATCATCGTTTCGTGAGGCAGTAGTTCACCGTCCACAGTAACATTACATTCTTTACCCATTAGATGGAGGTGTGTGTAAGTGTAGTTATAATAATTCCCATAGAAAAATCCTAGTATATTTAAGATACTATTTTTGTTATAAAAAAATTAAATAAATAGAGTTGGGGTTTGGAGAAGGAAAATAAAACAAAAGAACTTAAGAGGAGAAATTAACATTAAATCTGGTAACTCCCTATGGTTTGAACCAAAAGGCTTTATTGATGTGCCTTATTCCTAAGGTAAGGCTTCTAGGATAAATATAGTAATTTAGGGAGATTATTTGGGAAAAGTTTGGATGAGCTAGGGGGCTTCAGAGGTGTGACTAATGGGTTAGAGGTGATGAATTTTAATATGGGGGAGGAGGGGATCTTTAGGAATGTCTGAAAATACTATTTTATTATATAAAGATTCTCAGTTTTTAAATGTTAAAAACTAAATAAATCAACAATAATATGACTCTAGTTCATAATAAATCATCCCATAATAATTGGATAGGTTTTGGATATTTTTTTAATTTTTTATAATCTTATTTACTTAATTCATTCATTAATTAGGTATACACTGCATCATTATTGTGTCCTAAAATATTTTATTTATTTTATGTCTATAAATTATAAAAAAATATGATTATATAGGAATAATATTTATATTTAAAATAAATATTTATAGTTTAATATATTTCTTATATAACCCCATTTAATAATTAACTTACTAAAAGATACATGTTTTTGTAATTTTTGTCATTACTTAAATTTAATTTATATAAAGTGTCATTATCACTTTTAATGGCTCCATGGGGTCCCAAAATCAACCAATGAATGCCCATGGTCCGATGAATATCAACCAATATTATTATGACACATGTTAGGGAAATTTAATATTATTATAATATCATTTTTACCTTAGATTAACCTATTTACCTTTAACTATGATAAATAAAATTCAAAAGATACTATTCACCAAAAAAATAATCTTATTGAACAAAATTTTACATCATTATAACAATCATGTATGTTGTATTTTAGAAATTCAATTCACAGAAGTGGTAAAATATCATTTAAATGAACAATTCGGTTTTTAACTACTACTTAGTGTTTTCACTATTCTTCAAAAATTGATGGTTTTCAGAAAAATACCAAAAAATTTAGCATAAGATTTATTTTCTATTAAGAATTCAAAAACGATGTCTATTTTACCCTATTAAAAACATAGAATTTTCATTAATTAATTTTAAATTAATTCTCATTGTCGAAATAAAAAGTGTGTTTTTAATAAACAATTTATATCAAAATATTGGCACTTGTTTATGTCCAATTTCAAAGTTATATTACATCCAATGAGAAAAATTGGATTAAATGGTAAAAATATAATATAATTACACTTTAAATATAATAATAAATATAATTTAACCATATAAATAAATTAGATTAAAAGGTAGTTTTTAAATAAAATACAGTATTTTTCACTATTCATTAAAAAATGAATTTCATTAGAAAAATACAAAAAAAATTCCCAGTGAAAATTTGGATGTTATGGTTTTAAAGAAGAATTTTATTTGGTCAAATATAATATATAAAATTTACCAAAACTATATTTAAATAGGGTTCTCCATCAAAAGGTGGTAAACCGACCTTTATAAGAATATTAGAGTATTTATTCTTAAGATTAGAATCATTCCCATTTTATGCCTCCAAAACTTTTTGAATAAATGTAAAAACATTTAACAAACATGTATAATAATATTTTAGTTAGTTCTGTTCATTCTATCCAATACAATGGTGACACATTAACTGCCATTTAAAATAATATTATATTAGTAATTTTTAGTATGACACAACATTGTGTGCAATATTAGACATTGGCGAAACACATTGTTGTGTGTCAAGTATTCCATCGAACATCGAATCCCCTTTTAATGTAAATTTAATATTTTATTCACAAATTTTAATAAATATGAAAATTTATTATTCTTTATTTACCTAGGTTGTTACATCCTTCCCCCATTTTGAATATTGTGTCCTCGCAATTTTATTCACTTATCAAATAAATGGGGTTATTTATCTCTCATAGAATTTTCAGATTCCCATGTTTCCTATTCAACCATATATTCTTTTCACAAAACCTTTACCTGATTAATTACCTTATTTCGCAACACTTTCTCTCTTTGTTCAAGAATCTGGACTGGGTTTTTCTCATAAGAGAAATTCTCTTCCAATATAACAACATATAGACTCAAAACATGAGATACATCTATCATATACTTTATCAACAATGAAACATGAAAGACATTGTGTGCCTAAGATAAACATATTGGTAAAGCCACTATATATGTAATTGATCTAACTTTATCAAGGATTTCATAGGTTCCAATAAACCTCAGACTCAAATTTCCCTTATTGCCAAAACGCATCACAAATTTCAATGGAGAAACATTGAGAAAGACATGATCTTCTTCTTTAAATGAAAGATCCTTTCCCTGGTTATCCGCATAACTTTTCTGCCTACTCTAAGCAGTTCCCATGTGCTTCTATATCAACTGATCTTTTTCTTCCATCTCTTCTACCAATTCTAGTCCCATCAACTTACTTTCATCTACTTCATCCCAAAAATTATAGAGTTCAACACCAATTCTAATATAATTCAACAAATAGAGCCATCATTATATGGAATGAATGTAGTTATTATATGAAAATTCAACCAAAGAAATATGTCGGTCCCAACTTCCCTGGTAATCCATTGAGCAAGAACATAACAAATCCTCCATGGTCTGAATTGTTCGTTATGACTACAAATCTAATTGGGGATAAAAATATGTACTAAAATTTAATTTAGTACCCAATTAATTCTAAAGGCCTTTCCAAAATATTAATGTAAACCATGGATCGTGATCTGATACAATGGAGATGGGAACTCAATGAAACTTGACTATCTCTTTAACATTCAACCGATAAAGCTGATCTAGATACAAAGTATCTCAAATAGGATGGGAATGAGTGGATTTAGTCAATCAATCAAAAATAAGTCAGATTGCATTATTACCTTGAGATGTATTTGGTAATCCCACAATGATGTCCATGGATATATTTTCCCATTTCCACTCTGGCATTGATAAAGGCTAAAGCATCCCTTTTGGTAACTGACACTCTTCTTTAACTAGTTGACATGTCAAACACTCCACATTAATGTCAGCAATAACTCTTTTCATTCCATCCCACCAATAATACTCCTAAATATATCTCTACATCTTAGTAAATCCATGATGAATTGAAAATGGATAAATATGAGCTTCACATAAAAACTCATTTTTCAACTGTGAATCACATGGCACACATAATCTTTTTACAAATATCAAAATACAATCATTATCACTGTTAAATTCAGGAAACATACCCTTCTAGAAAAATGCTATAATTTTTAGTAACTCATTGTCTTCCTTCTGTGCTTACATAATTCTCTCCTATAGAGAATATTTCACTGACACCTAAAACAAAGCAGATGAGTTTTCTGCACCAACCACTTCTGTGGAAAAGTTTATCAAATCTTAAATCAAAGGTTCTTTTTCAAAATGTAACATGCTAAATGCAGAATTATTTTTCAGCTCAAAGAATCAGCCACTTTATTTTCCTTTCCTGGATAGTAATGAATTTTGGGATCATAATCCTTAATTAATTTCAGCCATCTCCTCTATATCATGTTCAATTCCTTGTGAGTGAATATATACTATAAAATTTTGTGTTCATTATATATTTCAAATTTTACTCCATAAAAATGATGGCTCTAAATATTTAAAGAAAAAACAATGAAGCTAATTCCAAATCATCTGTAGGGTAACTTAACTCATGAGGTTTTAGCTGAGTTAAATCATAAGTAATTACCTGATCATTCTTCATAAGGACACAACCACGTCCTTTCAACGAAACATCACTGTAGATAAAAAACATGTCATATTTGGAATGTAACTACAAAATAAGTAAATCCACCATTCTTATTTTCAATTTCTGATAACAATCATCACATTCTTTTGTCCAAATTAACCTAACACATTTCCTAGTTAACATAGTCATTGGGCTAGATAACCGTGCAAAATTTTCAACAAACCTCTAGTGATGACCTGCCAAACCAAGAAAACTATGGATCTCTATTGTATTTAGGGGTCTTGGACATTCTTCAACAACTTTTTCTTTATTAGGATCAAAATTTATGCCATTTTTTTAAACAATGTGACCATGTAATAAAGTTTGTTGTAATTAAAACTCAATGTTGATAAATTTCTCAAATCATTTATTTTTTATAGTTTGCAAGAAAACCCTTAAATGACATTAATGGTCCACTTTACTTTTATAATAATACAAAATATCACCAATGAACACAACCACAAACTTATCCAAGAACTCATGGAAAATTCTATCCACAAGATCCATGAATACAGCAGGTGTTTTGGTTAACCCAAAAGGCATATCTAAAAATTCAAAATCTCCATATCTATTATGAAATGTGGACTTCAGAATGTCGGATTCCATTACATTCAACTGATGGTACCCTAAAATCATGTCAATCATCATAAAATACTGAGCTCGCTGGAGCTGATCAAAAAAATCATTGATATGAGTAAAAGGATACTTTTCCTTAATATTGATGTTATTCAATGCTCTATAATAATTGGAAAGCCTAATTGAACTATCTTTCTTTTTAAAAAACTAGATATGATCACCCCATGGTGATGTGAAAGGTTGAATGAAACCATTATATCATAACTCATGCAATTGATTCCTTAACTCTAAAAGTTAAATTTGAGCCATTTAATAAGGGGGTTTTGAAATTGGATTAGCACTACGAACTAAGTCAATAGTAAATTCAATTTCTCGATCAGGTATAATACTAGAAAACTAATCAGGAAAAACACGGAGGTTCTCATTTACCACTGACACATCATTCATCTGAAGAGTTCCATTATTTTTAACAGTATGTTCAAGATAACATTCATTTCCAAATATTACTAGTTTCCCAGCTTCCTATTATGTTAACAAAAGTATATGTTCATTATTGTACAAAAACTGAAAATATTTTGGAATAGAAACCTCTTAATCTCCACAGTTAATCTTATCATGATAAATAGAATGAAAATCCATACTGAAAATAACATCAAACTATACTATAGAAAAAACTATAATGTTTTCATGTATATTCTTTCTGCACACAAGGACAGGAAGGTTCTTATAATTTATTTTTTTCTCAAAATTCTCCCAGTGTTTTTACCACATGTTCTGGATTCATATCTTGAGATGGAATTCACAATTTACTAGAAAAATTCTCAGAAATGAACGAATGTGTATACCATGAATCAAACAACACATTGGCATAATCTGAAGAAACAAACAGTATACCTGATACTACTTCATTTGATGGCCCAACATCTGCTGAAGTAGTTGCAAAGGATTTAACCACCCCTTTTTTCTTGTAGTCTAGCTACTTTCCCTCAGTTGAGTTCTTTGTTGGAAACACATTTGTATAATGACCCATTTCATTTCACTTAAAAAATTTTACTGATTGTAAATAATATTTTGTTTTACCATTAACCTTATATTTTTCACTGCAATTAAGAGCCTTATGTCCCATTTTACCACATCATTTACACTTACCAGAATTCAAAATACATTCCCTAGTATGCTTTTTACCACAATTTTCACAAACATTAATCTTAACTTTCTTACCATCAAACTTTTTTAAAGAGTTATTCCCTTTCATCTGCCACCTCGACCAATTATTCTGTTGTTTTTTAAAGTATACAGGATCATCGGAAAACTCTATTTCCACCTTCTCCACACATCAAATAAAAATCATAACATTTGAAATATTGAGAATCTAAATCCCCTTAGATACATTGGATTTAATCCTGAGTTAAAACGGTTGATTTTTCTATCAATATCTTGTATGAAATTTGGATATTATCTTGTTAGTCGAGTTAATTTTACTTCATAAGAAGCCACTGAGTCATCCTCCAACCACAATTCTAGTAATTATTTTTCTATTATAAGATTAACCACCTTAGGAAAATATTTCTCAAGAAACATTCCTTTGATTTCATCCTAATCAAGAGCATTAATATTCTCACTATCCCTAATATTTTTCACAATCGACCACCACTGATCAGATTCACCTTCAAAATGGTAAAAAGAAAGACTAACATTTTGATGTTATGAATACCCCATGACATTAGAAATCATTTCTGGTTCTTTAATCCACCATTCACCTAGCACAGGGTCAGATGGTCTATATAATGATGGGGGATGTGACCTCATCAAATGCTCCACTACTGATATGTTCCTCTATGGTTGATCTAGATGATCTCGTGCATGGATACCACTACCATTTATAGCCCGAGTCAACTATTCCATCCCTGAAACAAACTATTCAGTTATGATTATGACCGTCTCAGATTGTTGATTCGTATGGTTGTCTTCCTTCTGATGTCGTCCCATCATAGAAGCCATGTTTCATCTACAGAAAACCATTCTATACACATAAATATCATAGGTGAAGCAACATATTAATCTTTAAATCCTATATCATTTCAATATTAACAAAAATTAATTTAGGGATATTAATATAATAATATCCTAAATCCAAAATTTATCTAATCTTATCATTGATACAAACTATAGGGACCCATCATTAAAACATTATATAATCTTTAATTTAATTAATAATTCACATTGAGGATATTTTCACATTTAGAGATTTAGATAATTAGGCCATATCTCTTACATTTCATCTCAAAAATAAAAAGGTGGACACATCTACTCAGTTTCCACTTTTTCATTAAATAAAACCACTTGAAAAAAGAGTCATGCCTAGTTCCATGTTTTAGACAACATGACTTTTCTTTGATCCCATCCTTGACCATATTCATCTTTATGTTCTATTAAAACATTTCAAAACATGAGATGAGCATAAAAAGATCAGTAAGGGTTATAAAATAAATAAAAAATATTATTCCATCAATACATCTCAAGAATAAGCTCATACCTCATGAAATCATCATATTTATGAATGAAAAATAGAAATCATAAAACATAAATGTAAATTCTGGAATCCATGACATGCTTACATTATATATTTCACCGCTACGTAGGGAGTAACATTTGGGATACCAATCACAATATATTACCTAAATCCCTTAGGATAAATATTCATGTTTACCTCCATGGTGTTACCCAATGCATTGGATAACTATATCGGGCACTCCCGCCCTAGGTTTATCATAGAAACAACCAGATACATAATCAATTCCAAAGAACCATAACAAATTCATGTCACACAATATAAATATAAGGGAAAGATAAAATTTCCACATCTCAATCAAAATATATAATTTAAATATATTGACATAAAAAATCCAATATCAACACCATTTTCAATACCAAAATACATGAAATAGTATATGGTATTTATTTTCCTTTTAAAAATATTACATCTTGTTAAGGAAGCTAGAGATAAAATAATTATCGCGGGAGTAGAAAAGGTCGTTGTCATCGCTTACGTTAAAAGGAAACATTCTTTTTTTATTGTTTAGTAAAAATCCTTATAGAAAAGTATTACCCTTGAATGAAATGTAAATTCAAAGGTATTTATACACCATATAATTTAATGTTGAGTATAAACTAAAATTTTCCTCAATGAAAGAAAATTGAGATGAAGTCTGTTAACTCATGTCCGACTTGGCCTATTCGTTCATTAATATCATTAATAATAAACTAAAGTCAATTTCTACTTGATTAGGAAGATTTTCCAAGTTTATTATTCTATTTATACCAATTATTACCATGTTATAAACATTACATAATCATTTATGTTAATAATGGTCATTTTGTCGATATTTGATACTTGAGTCAAAAATGAACTACTTATAATTACAAGTTGTTCATGTGGTAAAAAGTACATTATCTCCAGAATGATATTCATAATTCAGATATCATATATATAATATATATCCAATATATATATATATATATATATATATATATATATTTATAGTAGTATATAACATTTGGAGATAAGAAATGAAATGCACCGTTAATGGAGACGGTAAGCCTACGTACTCATTAACACTAATTTCATTTCTATATTTTATTTAATGGAATGACAATGTAATGATACATAGGTATATTATAATTCCAGTATAATATCACATATATAATTTCATGAACTCCATATTTTATACATTCCACGTATGGCATGAACGAGTAATATAACATTGAGGGGCGGTAGCCCGCACTTCCTCAAATGATATTATCACGTTTACCCATTATGGAAACCATAAAGGTATGATATAAATGAAAATTATAAAAGGCTAAAAACAATATAAATAAATTATATATCGTGTATAAATATAGTTCCGTCTTAAAGTTTACCATATGATGTGGTAGGAGAAGATTGAACAATCATTGTTTCGTGAGGCAGTAGTTTGTCATTCACAGAAACAATATGTTCTTTACCCATTGGATGAATTTTTGTGTAAGTTTAGTTCGAATCCTTATCATAAAAACATACTAGTGTATTTATGATATAGGATTTGTTATAAAAGAATGATATAAAGTTATTTTAGGGGTTGGAGAAGGAAAATAAAACAAAATAACTTAAGAGAAGATGTTATCTTTAAATCGAGTAACTCCTTTTGGATTGAAACAAAAGGCTGTATAGAGGTGGCATATGCCTAAGATAAGGATTATAGGAGGAATAGAGGGATGTAGGGAGATTAATTGGGCAGATTTTTTATGGGACATGTTTCTTGAGAGGTGTGAGTAAAGGGTTATAGTTGATGGTTTCTTTATAATGGGGATGAGGTGCTCTATAAGAAAGTTTGAAAATATTATTTTATTATATAGATATTTTCAGTTTCTAAATGTCAAAAACTAATTAAAGTGAAATATACGATGACTATTGTTCTAAATAAAATCATCAAATAGTAATTGCACAAGTTTTGGATATTTTTTAAATTTTTAAAATCTTATTTATTTAAACCATTCATTAATGAGGTAAAAAAACATCATTATTGTCTCATATATAATTTTACTAATTTGATATCGAAAAATTATAAAAAAAATAAAGATGTAGGAAATTGTTTTATCTTTAAAATTAATACTTATAGTTTAATAGATAACTTATATAACTCCATGTAAGAATTTATTTACAAAAAGATATATGTTTATGTCATTTTTTCATTACTTTAAATTAATTAACATAAAGTGTCATTATCACTCTTAAGTGTCTCCATGGGGTCCCAAAATCGACACAAAGATTCCCATGGATGGAAATGTATCAAAAAATTGTATTAGTAAAACCATTAGGGTAATTTAATATTATTATTATATTATTTTAACCATGGATTACCCTATTTATCTTTAACCGCAATATATAAAAGTCAAAAGTTAGAATTGACCAGAAAATATTTTCATCTTATTTATCCAAATTTTACTTACTAATAATAACTATGTATGTCGTATTTTAAAAATTCAATTTAGAGAAGTGGTAAAATCACATTTTAATGAAGATGTCGGGTTTTTAACTTCTACTTAGTTTTTTCACTATTCATTAAAAATTGAAGGTTTTCAGAAAGATACAAAAAATTCAGACTAAGATATATTTGATATTTAGAATTTAAAAATGATGTCTATTTTAGCATATTAAATATATAGAAGTTTCATTAATTAATTTAAAATTAATTCTCTTAGTCAAAACAAAAAAGCGTGTTTTTAAGAAATAATAACTATCCAAATATTGACACTTGTGTATGTCCAATTTCAAAATTGAAATTACTTCCAATAAGAAAAATTTTATTAAATGGTAAAAATAAAATCTAATTCCACCTCAGAACCAATTAAAAAAATCTAACAATATAAATAAATAATATTAAAAGGTTTTTTTGAATTGAAATATACAATATTTCACTATTCATTAAAAAATGAATTTTATCAGAAAAATACCAAAAACTTTCAAAATGTAAATATTGATTTTTGGATTCAAAATAAGAATTTTATTTTGTCAAATAGAATATATAAAAGAGACCAAAACTATATTTAATGAGGGTTCTCCATTAAAAGGAAGTAAATCTATCTTTTAAACAATATTTATGTATTTATGCTTAAGATTAGATTCATTCACATTATAACTGTCTAACTATTATGAGATAAATGTAATAATATTTAACAAACATGTATAATCATAGTGTAGTTAGTTCTGTTCATTCTTTCCAATACAATGTCTATGCATTAACTACCATTAAAATAATATTATATTTTTATTTTTTAGAATGACTCATCATTGTGTGAAACAGTAGATTTAGAGAAACCCATTGTTGCGTTTCAGGTATTCCATCAAAAATAAAATCCCCTTTTAAAGTAAAATTAATATTTAATACACAAATATTAATATATAGAAAAATGAATTATTCTTTATTTTCCTGGGATGTTACAAGGCATGGGTATTTTTTTAAATGCAAAATTAGATTCCATGATGATGGAAATGACTCCCATGGGATTGAAAAGTTGAGGATATCCATTAGGATGATTCTTTCATGAGACATGACACTAAAAAATAGGGCATTGGACAATTAACTATAAATAATATTGATCTCTACACTTCTGCTCTTTGAGGATTTGATAATCCGATGATCATGCTCACTTTGACTGTGCTGAGAAGTCATCCACCATGTTTGTTTTTCATCTGACCTACATGGATCAAGATGTAATGATTGTAATTCCAATAAATTTGTAAATATAGATGATTTTCATACAAAAATCAGAAATAGGGGTTGTCAATGGGAGTTTTTTATAGAGTGAGGTATTCCTAGAGTGCTTCATCTAACTTGAGGTTCTAGTACGTTAAAATTTTTACTGTCTATCCAAGTATTTTTTTGATTTCCCTATTTGCAAACTCAAATTTCTATCTTGTTTGAGGGTTGTAGGGATTATATTTGTTATATCATATTATGTACTTATATATTATTAATTTAATGACATGAGTGGTAAAATTTGTTCCCCATTCACTAATTAGTATTATGGGGCATCCAAATATTGAATATGCATTGTTATTTATGAAATTCATGACCACTATTTTCATGTCATGAGTTGTAGAATGATATTCTAACCATTTCGAGACGTAGTCTATTCCAAAATTGATGTAGAACATACCATGAGGATCAGGGAATGACCCCATGAAATATATTTCCCACACATTGAAGATTTTGACATCTATGATCTGGCTTTTGAGAATTTCATTTTGTTTTCTAATGGATCTATTTGGTTGTCAATGATCACAGATCTGAATGTAATTTATTTCTTCTTAGTGAACTATGGTCCAAAAGAGTCCAATTAGTTTTATTTTTTCTACTCTTCATTCTTTTCCATGATTCCCTCTAGTTGGGGATGTTGTAAAATTGTCTAAAACACTTTGCATCTCTCCTTCAAGGATGCAACATCGCATTATGACGTCAGGACAACTCTTAAAAAGTAGAATCTTATGCCAGTATTAGTGTGAACTCTCAAAAAAATATCATCTATTTCCAGTAGGAGAGGTCTGGGTAAAGGAATCATATGGAGAGATATTTTTCAATGTCAGAAATCAATGGTCGAGATTTCATGTTTAGACTTTCCTTATTGTCCAAATTATAATTTTCCTCAATGTGGGGAAATGAGAGTATATGTAGAAGATTAGAGACACCATTCTCCATTCCTTTTGTGTATTTTATGATTTTATTGAATTCATTAAACAATATGACCTATCATATCTATCTATTTGTGACATACTTTGTATTCTGTAAATAGTTTAGTGCATCATGATTACTGTAAACAATCTCCATAGACAAAACTAAGTACAAACAAATATTTTCAAATTTAAAGATTACTACTAAGAGTTATTTTTCTGTGGTTGTGTAGTTTACCTAATCATCACTGATGGTGTGATTCCATAATATTTGGGAAAAAAGTGTAACAAACCAATATTCCAGATAATGTTGTTATAAGGAAGTCACTTGCTTCACACATCAACTCAATGAATTTTTCCTAATATGTTGAAATGATAATACGATATGCAAACAGTATTTTCATTAAAATTTTGAATTCCCTTAGGCACCCTTTATTGAATTCAAAGGGGGTATCCTTTACTAATAAATCTTTCAGATGTGGGAAACATTTGAAAAATAATTCATGAAGTGATGGTAGAATACTACATGGCCTAGAAATCTTTGTATTCCTTTAACTATTGAGATCGTAGATAAATATTTGATGACATTGATTCATAGGGGATCATCTTCTAGGATATTCTTTGATAATTGTTTATCGAGGAATATTACCCCTTAAGCCACTTCATTTTTTTAAGTTTAAAACAAAACAATTATCTTCATAGATTTGGATGACTTGTTCAATATTTCATATGAACTCTTCGAAGGATATTACATTTACTGATAAATAATCTAATAATATACCCATAAAGTCCTCTAATATATCATGGAACATATGTTTAATACACTTTTGAATTCTCATTGGTTCTTTACCCTAACAAATAACATGCGTCTATCGGTCACGGAACTAAATGGACTTGTGAATATTGTTTTAGAGTAATCATCTGGGTCAAGCGCAATATGATTTTATCCCGAATACCCATACAAGAAATAAAATAATTAAATTTAGGTGAGGCTATGCATCATTTTATCCTTGAAAGGAAAGGTGAAATGATCTTTCAGATATGTTGTATTATGTTGATGCAGTCCATGCATACTCATCATCCAATGACAGTGCTAGTTAATATCAATTCATTTTCATCATTCTTGAAAACTATGAGTCCACAATTATTTGGAACTATTTATATCAGACTCACTCATTCACTGTAACGCCCCGACCCCAGTTGCCCAGAGTCGGTGCATTAATTACATAACATTGGCATGATCACAAGAAAGATCAAATCTCGAAAGACCGATTGGTTTAGTAGCCTTGGAAACATTAGATATATTCATAAGTTTTACATTACATCATAAAATGAAAAACTACTACAACAACATAATGTTTCCACAGTCCACACTATAATCCCCTCATAATATCCCTGTTGGTCATTCATAACTTACATCTTCACTTCCTGGGAAAAATAAAACATAGAAAAGGGGTGAGCTCAAATGCCCAGTAAGGATAACAATATAGCGGAAACTTTCATCAATAAGAATAAACATTTAAGGCAATGTATAACTAAAACAAAAGCCTTTTAAACATGAACTTTCAACATGGTATGGCATAAATAAAATGAAATAATGCCATTTACTTATTCACATGGATATTCTACTAATCGAATAATCATATGCAAAAATCAATAACCACTTTCATAATGTTGGAATGCATAATGCCAGACTATCATAACCACATAGCCAAGGCCTCGTGCCAATACTACAAATAAGATTATGTCAAGGCCTTGTGCCAAGACACTAGTTTGTCTCATGAGACCTACCGATGCATCGAGGAGCTATAGCGGGCTCCACCCGTCACATGTTAAGTCCAATGCATTCCCATATGAAAAGGTTTAAATATAACATAAACATTTGTATTAAAACTAGCATACGAAATGTCAATACTTTCACCATAAACTATGAATGGTATAAAAATAGCACATCCACAGTCAAACATATCACAAAACCTTCAATACAATATAGATGTTTTGTATCATAATAAATCAACTTCAAATAATCTTAAAATCCATCAAAGGATGTTGACATAGATGAAATCAAAATTCTTTTTAAAGAAATATCTTCTTTTATTTTGAAATCATTTATGATCCATATAAAATAAAACATTTTCATTGAAAATAATCTTATAAGCTTGTAAGGGAAGCTTTGAAGATTTTATAACGGCGGAAAATAGCCGCACCCGCCGTATAAGTTAAAAAAAACATTCTTACCTTAATTCTGTTGAAAAGGTTAAAAAGGACCTTGTTTTGAAAACGATCGAAAGATTCCTTTATAAACCACTTATAAAAGTCAAAAAGGGTATAAATGACTTTAACTCATATTCTAGTAAATAGTAAAAATGTTTTGAAATGCATTTTTAAGAAACATGGATGTGGATGATAAAGAGATCCCAGTAGATTATTACGTATAAACAACCTTGGATAATGAAGAGGTTGTAAAGTAAACCCTTAACTTGTACTTTTCCTTGGTTGGGGTAGGTTAACCTCCTGTATAATGGTGAAATAGTTGTTATTAAATTATACAAGAATCATATATATTAATATGATATCATATATGATCTTTTAACATTGATTTGTTAATAATATCTTAAAATTATCGTCGTTTCGGGAGTTAACTTACTCATTTTCTTTTATATGTTTTGTTACATAAGCCATGGTTGTTGTATCTTATTCATATCCAGAATGATATCCAGTCCTTAAACATCATTTTTAAATCATCAAATGATAATTATACTTGAATGGATACGATGGAGAATGAATCTCATCGTGTTCGTGGAGACGGTAGTCCGTACGTACGCACGAGCGACAAAATCATTCTTTTGATATTAAAATAATATATAAATGGATTTTATATCATATATACAGAATCATTAACATGTTATATTTATTATTTACATGAGTTACACATCATTATTATACCCATCCAAGTAATATTATATTGAATAACAATTACACCACGACGTGGAGACGGTAAGCCGTACGTACGCACGTATGGTGACATGTTATACAAAGGGTGGATAGAATACTGAATATGATTGTACCATATTTATAATAACATCATAGTATATGTGAGATACTGGAGTTATTATTTTAGAATGGTAAGAACAAAGGAAGAAGAAGTGGAAGAAGAAATGAACTTGGAGAAGGGTGGTGAAATCATTACCTCTTCTTCGGGTTCTTCCTTTTGATTTGATCAAAAGGGCTCCATAGGTTGGCTTTCTGATCAAACTAATGCCTCTAGTTTGTAGTGAGGGATGTTGGGAGAGTATGTGGGCAGAGTTTGGCCAAACAAAAAGGCTTTGAAGGTGTGAAAAAATGAGAAGGAGGAGTGCCCTTTTATAAGAGGGGTGAGGGGCACCTTTGGAAAAGCTAGAAATATTAATTTATAATAAATTCATATTCGGTTTCTAATGGCTCCAAAGTTGATTATTCAAAGGTTAAGGTGGGGATAGGTCGAAAACCACTCAACCAATGTAATTTAGACAGGTTTGGGTACTTATATTAACCTTATCTTTAAGTATTAACTCTAAGTTAATTAGTTTCACTTTTACAGTGTCTCTTTGTATTTTTATATAATATGGTTAATAAACTTACTATATACATCCAAGTGACCCCCAAGTGGTACATTAATGATGGACCTATCATGATATAAGTCTCTTGGCCGAACCTTAGATTTTTAGGAATTTAATATCAATTAATAATATAATATTTGTTTAAGAACTCTTTTATGTCAATTTTGACACTATTCAATAGTTGATTTTTGTGAAACTCATAACAGATTTATTACTTCTAAAAAAGTCAATTAAATCAATCCTAATATATCATATTATCCTAGAAAATTAGTTTAATTCATTAAAAGTTTCATATTATATTTATTTGGGTATTTATAATATCAATTATTTTAATTTTTCACTATTATAGTAATTACTGCATCATCATTGTGTCATAAATAAAATAAATTATTTAATGTATAAAAATTATAAATAAAATATCATTATGTAGGAAATCTTGTTATCTTTCTAATGAATATTTATAATCTAAAATCCAACATATATAACCCTATGTAACAATTTTTTTTCTAAAAGATATATGCTTGTGTCATTTTTGTATTCATTTTAACTTTATTAAAATAAAGTGTCATTATCACTTACAAGTGGATCCATGGGGTCCCAAAATCGACCCAAAGATGCCCATGGTCGACCATGTATCAACCAATAGGGTTAAGACACGTTTTAGGGTAATTTAGTATTATAATAATATTATTTTTTAACCCTTATTTACCGGATTTACCCTTAACCATGGTAAATAAAATATTTACCGCAGTAATTATTCAAAATGTCTAAAAATAAAAGTTACCCATTTACACAATTTGAACATCCTGATTCCAAATATGGAATCCATTTTCCTAAATTCAAAACACAGAAGTGGCAGAAATTAATTTAAAATTAATTCCCGCTGTCAAAACAAAAAGCGTGTTTTTAAGAGATAATAACTATCAAAAGATTGACACTTGTTTATGTTCGGTTTAATTGTAAAATTATGTCCAATGACCAAAATTATATTAAATGGTAAAAATATATTCTAAATATACTTTAAACCCACTCAAATTCGTAATTTATCACTATTAATTATTTTGATTAAAAAAGTTGTTTTTAATTAAAATTTAGTAATTTTCACTATTCATCAAAATATGAAAGTTATCTGAAATGTACCAAAATTTCACCTTAGGCTAAATTCGATATTCCGAATCCAAAAATGAAGTCCATTTTCAAATATAAAATATATATAATTTCAAAAAGTAGGTGTTACTATTCATAACGGCTAGTTTGATTAGTTATGGTGTGTGTTAGAACTCGAGGTTGCGTACAACACACGCTATCACATTATTCGAAGGGAAACGTACCGTAGAAGCTTGGGGTGTAACATTCTCCCCTCCTTCAAATAATTGCGTCCTCGCAATTTCTAGGGTATTACTGCATAAAAAGACTTGGGTGGTTCTTCATCATAAGTTCATCGGGTTCCCACGTTGCCTCTTCCATCTTATGATTTCTCCACAAAACTTTTACCAGACGTGTCGTCCGGTTTCTCAGTACTTGTTCTCATGTATCAAGAATCCTGACGGGCTCTTCACAATAGGAAAGATCAGGTTCCAGTTCTAATTCATCATAGGTGAGTACGTGCGTTGGGTCAGGCATGTATTTCCTCAACAGAGATACGTGGAACACATCGTGAACTTTGGAGAGACTTGGCGGCATTGCCAATCGGTAAACTACAGCCCCAATTCGTTCTAGAATTTCGAAAGGTCCGATGTACCTGGGACTCAATTTACCTTTCTTACCAAAACGTATGACTCCCTTCCACGGAGATAGCTTCAGGAAAACATGATCACCGACTTGAAATTCCAAATCCTTCCTTCGATTATCGGCATAGCTCTTCTGCCTACTTTGAGCTGCTTTGATGTGATTTTGGATTAATTTCACCTTTTCCACCATTTCCTCCACCAGTTCTGGGCCTACAAGTTTTCTTTCACCAACGTCATCCCAACAGGTTGGTGTACGACATCTCTTTCTGTATAACGCTTCCTATGGTGCCATCTGAATACTCGACTGGAAGCTATTGTTATAGGAAAATTCTACCAGTGGTAAATATTCATCCCACATACCCTGAAAGTCAAGTGAGCAAGATCTCAACATGTCTTCTAGGGTTTGAATAGTCCGTTCTGATTGTCCATCTGTCTGAGGGTGGTAAGCAGTGCTCAAATGACGTTCAGTATCCAGGGATTTCTGAAGACTTTTCCAAAATCTTGAAGTAAAACGGGGATCACGATCAGAAACAATTGATAGGGGTACTCCATGAAGTCTCATAAATTCATTAATATATTGTCTTGCTAGACGTTCCAGGGGTAGATCTTCTCTTATAGCAAGAAAATGTGCTGACTTGGTAAGACGATCAACAATAACCCATATTGCATCGTTCCTTCTAGGAGTCTTTGGTAGCCCCATGACAAAGTCCATCGTAATATTGTCCCATTTCCACTCCGGTATGGGAAGAGGTTGCATGACTCCTCCAGGCTGTTGCCTTCCAGCTTTCACTTGTTGACAAACCATACATCTTGACACAAAATCAGCAATCTCCCTCTTCATGTTGTCCCACCAAAACTGTTCCTTCAAATCTATATACATTTTTGTGCTCCCAGGGTGTATAGAGAAATTGGAACTATGAGCATCATCCAGCAATTCCCTTTTTAGATCAGGTATATTGGGAACACAAAGTCTCTTCCCGAATTTCAAAATTACATCTTCATACACAAAGTCTCTCAATCTCCCATCATTCACAGCTTTAATCTTCATTTGGAATTATTCATCATCGGTCTGAGAACTCTTAATACATTCTAGTAAAGATGGTTTGGCAACCATTTGAAAAATCATTGATGTTTCACCTTCCCTGGTTATTCCCATGTCCATCTTCACTAGATCCATGAAAATTGGATCCCTTTCAATTCTCATATTGTTCAAAACTCCATGGTCTTTTCTACTCAAAGCATCTGCCACCTTGTTTTCCTTCCCTGGGTGGTAGTGTATCATACAATCATAATCCTTGAGTAATTCAAGCCATCTCCTTTGCCTCATGTTGAGTTCTTTTTATGAGAAAATATACTTCAAACTCTTGTGATCAGTATAAATCTCACATTTTTCACCATAGAGGTAGTGACTCCATATCTTCAAAGCAAAGATTACAGCTGCTAACTCGAGATCATGAGTAGGATAGTTTTGTTCATTAATTTTCAACTGTCGTGATGCATAGGCAATAACTCTATCATTCTGCATAAGGACACAGCCAAGTCCTTTCTTCGATGCATCACTATAAATAATGAACCCATCATTCCCCGATGGTAGAGTCAATATAGGAGCATTGACTAATCTTCTATTCAATTCTTCTAAACATTCTTCACACTCTTTTGTCCAAACAAATTTAACCCCTTTACGTGTGAGCTTCGTTAATGGGTTAGCCAATCGGGAAAAATTCTGGACGAAACATCGATAATAACCTGCCAAACCAATAAAACTGCGTACCTCAGTTATACTCGTAGGTGCTGGCCATTCTTAGATTGCTTTGGTCTTAGAAGGATCAACAGAGATTCCATCTTTAGAGACAATATGGCCAAGAAAAGAAATCTCCTGAAGCCAGAATTCACACTTGCTAAACTTTCCATATAATTCATGCCTCCTCAGAGTCTTCAAGATAATGCGCAAGTGATTTTCATGATCTTCGTAGGTTTTGGAGTATACCAAGATATCATCAATAAATACCACCACAAATTCATCGAGATACTCCTTGAAAACTCTATTCATCAGATCCATGAATACAGAGGGTGCATTAGTCAATCCAAAAGGCATTACAGTAAACTCGTAATGCCCGTACCTGGTTCGAAATGCTGTCTTCGGAATGTCTTCCTTCTTTAC
Source organism: Viscum album (assembly GCA_963277665.1). Lineage (NCBI taxonomy): Eukaryota > Viridiplantae > Streptophyta > Magnoliopsida > Santalales > Viscaceae > Viscum > Viscum album. The sequence goes on along the minus strand of OY728132.1, from coordinate 1,376,757,336 downwards.
ACACAACTGATGGTATCCAGATCGAAGGTCAATCTTTGAAAAGTATTGAGCTCCATGCAGTTGGTCAAATAAATCATCAATACGAGGTAGGGGATACTTGTTATTTATCGTTATAGCATTGATCTCCCTGTAGTCGATACATAACCTCATAGATCCATCTTTCTTTTTAACAAAAAGAACAGGGGCTCCCCATGGAGAAACACTAGGGCGAATAAATACCTTATTAGTCAATTTCTCTAGTTGTTTCTTTAGTTCGACTAACTCTACAGTGGCCATTCTATAAGGGGTATTCGATATAGGCCTTGATCCAGGAATCAAATCAATGGAAAACTCAACTTCTCGTTCTGGAGGATGTCCAGGTAAATCTTCCGGAAATACATCTACAAATTCTTTCACAACAGGTACATCCTCTATTTGAACATTCCTTTCCTCACCGACAGTTATTTCATTCTCTTCCTCCCCAATAATTGAATTAAGTTGAGCTACTGGGGGTGGATCTAAATAAGAATTAGGTGGTGACGATTCTGCTCTAAAAATAAGGTGTTCCTTATCATTATCATCAAGAATAGTAACCTCTTTCTTCTTACAATAAATCATCGCATCATAGTCCGAAAGACAGTCCATACCGAGGATTATATCAAACTCAATCATAGGTATGACGATGTGATCAGCAGTTAAAGAAAATTTATGTGCTCTAATGGGGACTGATTCACAAAACTTTGTTGCAATGATACTTCCCTTAGGAGTTTTAACTGACAACTCCCTTATTAAATCAAATTGGAAATATCTAATTTTCTTAGCAAACTGGGATGATATGAAACAATGCGATGATCCAGAATCAAATAATGCATTTGCTAAACATGAGGAAACCATTAAATTACCTGCCACCATGTCTTTCGGAGCTTCTACCTCAGCAGTAGTGATAGCATAAGCCTGGCCTTGATCCCTTGGCCTTTTCTGAGGTAAGTTCTCCTGACGCTTAGGACATGAATTTGCATAATGCCCCATCTCCCTGCAATTGTAGCACTGAACGTTGGTAGCTTCCTTCTTCCCCTTGCAATCATGAGCTTGGTGGCCTTTTTCACCACACTTGTAACAGACTCCCATTCCCTTCAAGCAAGTACCGGGGTGTTTCTTCCCGCATTTACCACAAGATGGATATTCAACCTTTCCTTTCTTCCCCTTATTTCCATTCCCAGATTTATCAGAAGGTCTCTTCTTCTCTTGCTTTGCTTTAAAGTCATAAGACTTAGAGAATTCATTTTCGGTCTTGATAGCACATGAGACAATGTCTTCGTAAGATGAAAAGGATTGTGAGACTAATGCTCGACGGAGAAATGGTTTTAACCCATCAAAGAAACGATCAATCTTAATTCTTGGGTTGCGAATATAATCTCCAGCATACCTCTCTAACCTTGTAAAGTTAGCCTCATACTTTGTGACATTCTCATCCTCCTTCTGTCTCAGACTCAGAAATTGCCTTTCCATATCTGCTCGATGGTCGCGAGGGAAGTATTTTTCTAAAAACAGATCTTTGAACTCCCTCCATTCCATATTTGATACTTCATCATCTTCCTTCATGTTCTGAATCAATGACCACCATTGATCAGCATCTCCAGTGAGGCGGTAAACGGCCATGATAACTTTTTCCCTTTCACTGCTCCCCAAAGCCTGAAATATTTTCTCTAGGGAAAATATCCATTGCTCAGCTACTAAGGGATTTGTATTCCCATTGAAAGTTGGTGGTTGTTGCCTCATGAATCGATCTAACATTGATCCTCCACGCTGCGGATCAGGGTGCTCCATACGGGTAAGGTTATTATTCATAACCTGAGTAAGTTGTCCCAGTATGGTGATTAGCTGATCAGCACTAGTTGCATCACCAGCCCCACTATAATTATCTTGAGCTGGAGGGCAATCCCTACATGGAGTGCGTGTATTGATACGGTTTCCATTTCTTCCACTAGGCGCCATTTCTAAACAATGGCATAAACTAGATCAGTTTAGGAATCAAAATACATAATCCCATACTTATAAAACACTTAACATAAATTGAACTATTTATGGATATAATCCATAATCATAAAAATGTTTTCTTTGAGGAAGTATATTCTCATAATCCCTTCAAAATGATTTGTAAAGAAAATGAGAGTTATCCTAATCATATCCCCCGGGACTGTCGTAACCAAGAGTGCAGCAAGGCCCGTTGTCGTGCACCAGTTCCCGTTCGAGTCTAGCTCAAAACGGTGTTTTCGGGTTTTATCCCTAGGTACATCTGTGCCAGAGTCGCCTCTACCTGCTCGTATCCAGACAGGGATGTATTGCTTGGAAAACTCACAAAATCTCTACAATACCAAAATTCTAGGAAGTTCTTCTATACTAATCCTCAAAGTTCATCTTAGGTCTATGTGCTCTAATCAGAGTTTATCTAAATCTAGCTTCCAAGGTTTGTACTAAACTTCCTCTGATACCAACTGTAACGCCCCGACCCCAGTTGCCCAGAGTCGGTGCATTAATTACATAACATTGGCATGATCACAAGAAAGATCAAATATCGAAAGACCGATTGGTTTAGTAGCCTTGGAAACACTAGATATATTCATAAGTTTTACATTACATCATAAAATGAAAAACTACTACAGCAACATAATGTTTCCACAGTCCACACTATAATCCCCTCATAATATCCCTGCAGGTCATTCATAACTTACATCTTCACTTCCTGGGAAAAATAAAACATATAAAAGGGGTGAGCTCAAATGCCCAGTAAGGATAACAATATAGCGGAAACTTTCATCAATAAGAATAAACATTTAAGGCAATGTATAACTAAAACAAAAGCCTTTTAAACATGAACTTTCAACATGGTATGGCATAAATAAAATGAAATAATTCCATTTACTTATTCACATGGATATTCTACTAATCGAATAATCATATGCAAAAAGCAATAACCACTTTCATAATGTTGGAATGCATAATGCCAGACTATCATAACCACAGAGCTAAGGCCTCATGCCAAGACTACAAATAAGATTTTGTCAAGGCCTTTTGCCAAGACACTAGTTTGTCTCATGAGACCTACCGATGCATCGAGGAGCTATAGCGGGCTCCACCCGTCACATATTAAGTCCAATGCATTCCCATATGAAAAGGTTTAAATATAACATAAACATTCGTATTAAAACTAGCATACGAAATGTCAATACTTTCACCATAAACTATGAATGGTATAAAAATAGCACATCTACAGTCAAACATATCACAAAACCTTCAATACAATATAGAGGTTTTGTATCATAATAAATCAACTTCAAATAATCTTAAAATCCATCAAAGGATGTTGACATAGATGAAATCAAAATTCTTTTTAAAGAAATATCTCCTTTTATTTTGAAATCATTTAAGATCCATATAAAATAAAACATTTTCATTGAAAATAATCTTATAAGCTTGTAAGGGAAGCTTTGAAGATTTTATAACGGCGGAAAATAGCCACACCCGCCGTATAAGTTAAAAAAACATTCTTACCTTAATTCTGTTGAAAAGGTTAAAAAGGACCTTGTTTTGAAAACGATCGAAAGATTCCTTTATAAACCACTTATAAAAGTCAAAAAGGGTATAAATGACTTTAACTCATATTCTAGTAAATAGTAAAAATGTTTTGAAATGCATTTTTAAGAAACATGGATGTGGATGATAAAGAGATCCCAGTAGATTATTACGTATAAACAACCTTGGATAATGAAGAGGTTGTAAAGTAAACCCTTACCTTGTACTTTTCCTTGGTTGGGGTAGGTTAACCTCCTGTATAATGGTGAAATAGTTGTTATTAAATTATACAAGAATCATATATATTAATATGATATCATATATGATCTTTTAACATTGATTTGTTAATAATATCTTAGAATTATCGTCATTTCGGGAGTTAACTTACTCATTTTCTTTTATATGTTTTGTTATATAAGCCATGGTTGTTGTATCTTATTCATATCCAGAATGATATCCAGTCCTTAAACATCATTTTTAAATCATCAAATGATAATTATAATTGAATGGATACGATGGAGAATGAATCTTATCGCGTTCGTGGAGACGGTAGTCCGTACGTACGCACGAGCGACAATATCATTCTTTTGATATTAAAATAATATATAATTGGATGGTATGTCATATATACAGAATCATTAACATGTTATATTTATTATTTACATGAGTTACACATCATTATTATACCCATCCAAATAATATTATATTGAATAACAATTACACCACGACGTGGAGACGGTAAGCCGTACGTACGCACGTATGGTGACATGTTATACAAAGGGTGGATAGAATACTGAATATGATTGTACCATATTTATAATAACATCACAGTATATGTGAGATACTGGAGTTATTATTTTAGAATGGTAAGAACAAAGGAAGAAGAAGTGGAAGAATAAATGAACTTGGAGAAGGGTGGTGAAATCATTACCTCTTCTTCGGGTTCTTCCTTTTGATTTGATCAAAAGGGCTCATTAGGTTGGCTTTCTGATCAAACTAAGGCCTCTAAGTTGTAGTGAGGGATGTTGGGAGAGTATTTGGGCAGAGTTTGGCCGAACCAAAAGGCTTTGAAGGTGTGAAAAAATGAGGAGGAGTACCCTTTTATAAGAGGGGTGAGGGGCACCTTTGGAAAAGCTAGAAATATTAATTTATAATAAATTCATATTCGGTTTCTAATGGCTCCAAAGTTGATTATTCAAAGGTTAATGTGGGGATAGGTCTAATACCACTCAACCAATATAATTTATACAGGTTTGGGTACTTATATTAACCTTATCTTTAAGTATTAACTCTAAGTTAATTAGTTTCACTTTTACAATGTCTCTTTGTATTTTTATATAATATGGTTAATAAACTTACTATATACATCCAAGTGACCCCCAAGTGGTACAGTAATGATGAACCTATCATGATATAAGTCTCTTGGCCGAACCTTAGATTTTTAGGAATTTAATATCAATTAATAATATAATATTTGTTTAAGAACTCTTTTATGTCAATTTTGACACTATTCAATAGTTGATTTTTGTGAAACTTATAACAGATTTATTACTTCAAAAAAAGTCAATTAAATCAATCCTAATATATCATATTATCCTAGAAAATTAGTTTAATTCATTAAAAGTTTCATATTATATTTATTTGGGTATTTATAATATCAATTATTTTAATTTTTCACTATTATAGTAATTACTGCATCATCATTGTGTTATAAATAAAATAAATTATTTAATGTCTAAAAATTATAAATAAAATATCATTATGTAGGAAATCTTTTTAGATTTCTGATTAATATTTATAATCTAAAATCCAACATATATAACCCTATGTAACAATTGTGTTTCTAAAAGATATATGCTTGTGTCATTTTTGTATTCATTTTAACTTAATTAAAATAAAGTGTCATTATCACTTACAAGTGGATCCATGGGGTCCCAAAATCGACCCAAAGATGCCCATGGTCGACCATGTATCAACAAATAGGGTTAAGACACGTTTTAGGGTAATTTAGTATTATTATAATATTATTTTTTAACCCTTATTTACCGGATTTACCCTTAACCATGGTAAATAAAATATTTACCGCAGTAATTATTCAAAATGTCTAAAAATAAAAGTTACCCATTTACACAATTTGAACATCCTGATTCCAAATATGGAATCCATTTTCCTAAATTCAAAACACAGAAGTGGCAGAAATTAATTTAAAATTAATTCCCGCTGTCAAAACAAAAAGCGTGTTTTTAAGAGACAATAACTATCAAAAGATTGACACTTGTTTATGTTCGGTTTAATTGTAAAATTATGTCCAATGACCAACATTATATTAAATGGTAAAAATATATTCTAAATATACTTTAAAACCACTCAAATTCGTAATTTATCACTATTAATTATTTTGATTAAAAAAGTTGTTTTTAATTAAAATTTAGTAATTTTCACTATTCATCAAAATATGAAAGTTATCCGAAATGTACCAAAATTTCACCTTAGGCTAAATTCGATATTCCGAATCCAAAAATGAAGTCCATTTTCAAATATAAAATATATATAATTTCAAAAAGTAGGTGTTACTATTTATAACGGCTAGTTTGATTAGTTATGGTGTGTGTTAGTACTCGAGGTTGCGTACAACACACGCTATCGCATTATTCGAAGGGAAACGTACCGTAGAAGCTTGGGGTGTTACATTCACTATTAGATATTGAAAAAAAATCTATCCCCTATAAGATTCAATAATTCTTTCTTCACTGCCTCCTTCATTGGTTACGGACTCACCTATGGGGATGGAATTTGGGTTTCACGCTTTCTTCAAATAAATTTTTATGACCTCATAATTTGAGAATAATACATTTGATTTTAGTCTCCTCCCCCCTATAAATTGACTTCTTATATGTTTTTAGGACATTGATCAACTTAGACTCATGTGGAGATTTCATCTCTATGTTAATGATACTGGAAGTGCAGTTATTATCTCTAAAAACTAATACATTACTGTTCTTTGGAGAGGTTTCAGCTATATTATTAATGGATTAATGACATATGGAATGAATGTGAGGATCATGAAACTTATTAGAGGTTCGGTGTATCCCCCCACCCCCACCATGTTTATACTCCTCCCCTTCAATAGGATGCAGTTTCTCACTTTCGTCCTTGATTTACATGTATTCATTCTTCTCTTCAGTGAGAAAGATTGTTTTTTAGTCAAACGAATAATATATTAGTTTTGGAACATTTACTTGGTCCAACAGAACATGTTCATCACCTACTTTGAATATCATTCACCAATTATTTACAACAATTAGTGTCTTTCTGATGGTTAGTAAAGGTCATTCTAAGATAATACAAACATATCATTCATCTCCAGGTCCAAAATTTGGAAGTCTGTGTGAAAAATGAATTTCCTTACTTTGACTATAACTTCTATGACATGTACTAGGGGATTATTAACTAATTGGTTAGCTAATGTGATTTCCACTCTAGTTTGATTGTGTTCCTTGAGTCCTAGCTTTCCAAATGTACTCATTTTCCAAATGTTAATGACGACATCTAAATCACATAGGGCTCTTCCAAAGATTCATTCTCCAATGCTTTATTGAGTTAATAATCTCTCAGGATCTCTTTGGTTTTTTATTTATCTTCTGATAATTAGTAGAAAATTATTAATTTAAGAAAATAACTCATAGGTGTTCCATCAGACTCTTATTAAAAATAATCTCCTTGATAAATTTTTTAAAGGAGTAAATTTATGTAATAACTATAAAAAATGTGATTTTGGTTTGAAATTACTTTAACACCTCCAAAAAAATTATTATAATTCCCTTTGATCCTTCCATGTATCATTATTTAGGGGAATGGGAGAGGTGTACTGTAATCTTATGGTGAATCATTGATATAATCTTTGCGTTGCTCTTATGTTAGAGTAATTACATGATGTTGTGAATAAAGGGGGTTTTCTTGGTCCTTTTGATTTTCTAGTTTTTCATCCACTTCAATGATAGTTTCATGTCACTTAGGTTCCTCATACCTTTTCCCCTTATCCTCTATATGGTTGTTGAAAATATATCACTTTTTCACTTCACAGTACAACTAACTTCTCCCCTTCCTTTGGGTGTGTCTTAGTTTTACAATATTGTGTGCCTGGAAATCTATCAAACATGGTCTTCGACATTTGACCCATTGAATATTTCATATTTTGGAGGGAAACCCTTTTATTTTTCATTTCAATTAATTAGGTGTTAATTCTCTGTTATTCCTTTTGAACCAAGGTTGTGCGAATAATTTCCAATTTTTTTGAAGTGGTGTGGCCACTTTTGGTGGTATTTTAAGAGCCGGTTGAAATTGCTGATGGCCTGTAGGAGGGAAAGGCTATCGGGGAACTAGTGGAGGTGGACTCATGGTGAAATTCACTATTGGATATCCATTTGGTCCTTGATTTTTATGTGGTGTTAGAAAAATTCATTATTGGTAGTACCCATGATTGTATTATTATGGTTTTCGATCTGATTTATATTGATAATAATATTTTTTTTGCTGGAATTGTTGGTTTTATTATTGAAACTAATGTAACTACAATCTTGGGTTTGTTGTTCACTGATTTCTTCCATGCTATCTTGATATGACTGTGTACCACCACATTTTTCATAGTATTATGTCATCATTATAGGGGATGGAGAGGGAGGTGGCGCATTAGGTAGATGAAATATTTCTATATTCTTAGTTAGTGCATATAATCATGTATCTAGACAGTTATTTTCTTTAACATGATGGATTACACACTAAGGTGCTCTACGATCAATCTATCTGAGACTGAAAATTTTTATGACCTCATCCAGTAGTGTTCAGCCTACTTCATGTGTTTTCAACATTATTCCACCATAGGTGGTAAAATATAATATTTTATCAGTGGTGGGTTGGATACCATGATAAAATATAAGAATAAATAGCCATAGATTAAGTTCATGATGTTGGAGTTCACTAGTAAGTTATTTAATGAAATCACATGCTTCCCAAGATTATTTTCTATCAATTTTAGAATTTTTTTGAATGTAATTATGATGTTTCCAAGAATGTATTGGTGGAATAGAGGTATCTGGAAACTCCATGGATATTTCTTCCTAAGATTTGATTGACTCGTAATCTTGTCTACTTAGCCAAATCATGGATTTATCATGTAAGGATAATGGGTATAACCACAATCAGATTGCATCATAGAATAATCCCAAGATTCGAAATGTATCGTAGACTTCTATAAAGTTAGAGATGTGTTATTAAGGATCCCCACTCTCAAGTCCACTAAAATGACACATTTTCGGATCATAATGATGAGTCTTACTTTTATTTCAATCAGTTTTCCTAGAAGAAGGGTTCATAATACATGGTGTGGTACCATTTATTAATTGAAAGTCGTAGTCCATAGTGGTGTTCTCCTGTTTCATGTTGGGTTGTTATCCTTGAATACTAGTGGGACATATTTCATGTGGGGAGGGTTGGAACCAGCAATATTTTTATGGTATGTCATCCAAAAATGATTACATGCAGAAAGGTACCTTTTGATTTCATGCATGAAGTTCAGTGGTTCTTATAGATCCATGCTTCCTGAACTAGTTAGGGGGTCCTAACACATAAAATTGGATGGAAAATTAAGGACATGGAAGTGTCCGAAAGAGATATGAATGAATGAAAAAAAAGAAAGTGGGACATGTGAGGTAATAAAGAATTCATGGTGAATGTTCCTATGCTTTGTACAACAACAAGATATCCATATAATGGCTCCCAAATTTGATTCACTCGGAAATTTCATTTATTTTGAGTATGCTATGGTTAAATTATAATCTCTATTTATGTCATAATAAACTTTCTACAGTGATGTAGTATTGTGATAGTTCATGGTCGGTTCCATGAAGAACATTCTAGAAGATAGGGAATAAATAATTTGATCCATTTGTGTAATATTCCCCATGAATTGGTATGAGTTTGTGTTTTAATTACACAAGTTGATTTAGGATTAATAATCAATAAGAACATTGGGTGTGGGATTAATTTCAGTTTTTAGATCAAAATGATAATCTTGATCCTAAATTAGAATAGTCCAAGGGCGTAGGATATGGAGCAGTGCATGGAGAACTAGTTTATTAGGGTCACACCAACTATATCTATCTATGTTGAAACTAATCCATGGTTAAAATATATCTAAAAACATAGATTCATCAATCCTTGCTTCTATGGTAGAAACTATCATATGCTAATGGTTATAACCTACTCTACTTTTATCAGGGTAGGACCATTCTATTAAACATCCCATGGTTAGAGTTTCCTAATATAATTGACTAATTAGTTTTAATGTAAGAAAATTACTGGACTTTGGGTTACCATGTTACGATTTAGTGATTTATTAAGTTCATAACACCCCTAAACTACAGAAAAATGAAAATTTCATGGTGTCTTTTTGGATATAGATGTGGTTTAATCCGTAGCCATATTCTTTTTTTGTGGTTTTAAAAAATTACCTCTAAATTCATTGGCGTTATACAATACACGATGGTTTACTCGATTTATCAGTTGTATTCCCATAAATAAAGAATTATTTTTAGCAGCGGTTTGAAACGTTGCTAAAAAAATAATTTTCTCTAGGAAAACGGCCCCTAAAACCAAGATAACCACTGTGAAATAATAAAGGAATATGAAAAAGTTTTAGCAGTGGTTAAAACTACTTCTAAATTATTTTTTATAGTGGCAGTTTTAACCGTCACAAATAGAAAAGTACCAAAATTTTAGCAGTGCTTAAAACCACCATAAAATATATTAAATTTATTTCACAATGGTTAAAACCACCATAGAAGCCATATTTACCAAAAAACAGCAGATTCTGCTGCCATAGTACCAGTGCCTTGAAAAAAACCATTCCAATTTCACATGCACATTCATCCCACATCCAAAATAATACCAAAAGACTAACATTTTCATCAAAATCAGATTAAAGATACATGAATAATAGGTTTAGTATGACTTGGGTACATAAAATTTATTCTAAGTACATGAAGTGACACTTTTGGATATAGTGGTTTCACAATCAGGGATAGCATTAGATCTCGAGAATGATGATGTATTTGTGTATCTTTCATAATCGAGAAACATAATTGATAGTTGATGTTTTATTGGATTGTATGGGAATTAAACGAGAATTATTTTGGAGATCTATCACTTAGCACTGCCAATGACCACATTTACCAAGAATTAATTCAGGGTTGACTGTACATATTTGTTTGTGGAAGTTTCCATAGTTTTTAAGAAGTGGTTGTTTTTTAATCTGATCCTAAGCATTCATGTGCCTAACATCAGACATGCAGTTAAATGTGATGCATTTAGTTCTATATTAGGATATGTAATGATGTACAGTGATAAATTAGTAACTTTGTGTTTCGTTAGCTTTTAACCCACAAGATTATATACTCTAATCTTGTATTTATGTTTGTATTTGTAATCCATGCATTGAAATGATCGTGATAGAACCTATTAGGAGAGATATTTGTTGGGTACTTTGGAACATAGAGTTCATATAATAATTTATCATTGCATGGACTTAATCATTATCAGATGAATTTCATAGAGTACATGTATATTTTTGACATCGATAAATAGTATTCAAATAGAAATGGAAATGTAGTGTTAAATGCATTGTGCTAGAAAATATAGGAGATGGGAGAACAAATTTCATTAGCTGAATAAAAGATCTTATCTTCACAGTAAGACAAGTTTGTGGGTGTAGTTGAGGGTTTCGGGGAAGCAATGTGGGTATCCTTGGAGATAATTTCTTCATTGGTAAAACATGAAAAGACAAGTTAGAATAGTATGATAGCATGAATCGTGATGTCTGATACATTTTAAGAATGTGAAACTATTTCAGGATTGAATTCTTATATACATAGAGTATTTATAGTTCGTAGCATGGTAATGGTCACATATTCCATGAGATATGAGTTTATGAGATCATATAATGCTTTGAGGTGGGATTTTCACCTAGGACAAAACATGATTTATAATAATTAAAAGCGGATGTTCTAGTGGTCGTCCATTTAAATAGTCATGGAAGGATTTATTTCCCATTGATTGACTTGTCCAAAAATTATCATCGAGCATCACAGAGGTTAATTGAATTGGGATGTTCACCAAAGGCTGACATGTTTTACCTCATAGTTTTTTTAATTACAATAGATTCTATGAGTTCAAAGTTGAAGTTGTATATAACCTTTTATCCTCATTTCGATGAGTAGAGAAGAAGGATGATCCAAACCATATTTGACATGCTTCAGGATTGTATTGTAGATTTTAGCCACTAGATTCATCTTTTGGGGAGATACAAATTCTTGTACTGTAAGACACTCAAGTGTTCAACAAATATTTCTAAATTCTATTATTAATGATTTTTACAGTCACTGTTCTTTAAAAAATCAAGACACCCAAGTGTTGAACAAATATTTGTGATTTCGTATCAAAAAAATTGAATAAGAGGAACTAATTTATGTGAGTGATCACATGACAACTATAAAACATGAGAATATAATGCTATAAAATTTTAATAAATAAGGGTCTTCCAATACAATCAACTTGAAGGGAGTTACAAAACTGAATATTCCCAAGAAAATAAATAAAAAGGTTGATTGTTCATCCTTCGGTAACAAACCTAATAAATTATTGAAAATGAATAAAAAAATGATTCATGATAATAAATAATCGACATATATGGTTCAAACCACACTCAATAAATCAAGACATAGAAGTAAACATCAGAAATCAATAAAATACATAAAAGGAAACATGAGAAATCAAGAAAATGTTAGGTCATGAAAATGTTTGGTGGAAACTATGTACCACACATGATACATAATTAAATTGAGTATTATCCAATTTTTTCAACATATCAACAATACAACTAATCACTGTCTGATGATGAACATAGATTTCCACCCTCTCAACCTCCATCTCTACTTCTTGTTACAACCTTTACAAACATCATATTGAAAATTAAATATTGTTGTATATTTATATTTAAACTTAAAACAAATAAATGATTTCAATGTAAATGATTTTGAGTTTTTGTTATTTACCTTCTCATAACTAGTTGATGAAATACCATTGGGGGCAGATCTGGTTTTCTTTTATAATAAATCAATCAACGCTTTCTGCAAAGCAGATATCTAAGTACCCTTGTCATGAACTATGCTTAGTAGAGAAACAATCTCTCTCTCTCTCTTAGTGTCTTTGTGTATGGACTGACTAAAACTATAAGTAGATTCATATGCAATCCCCAATGGACTACCAAAGTAATCAAATGGTATGGGTCCCAAAACCTTCCCGCGCACTCTACCAGGAATCTTTTTCCCAAGGTCTTTACAAATCGGGTCATCCTGGGAGACTGAGTAGGACTGTGCAGGATTGGAATCCCACAGTTCATTAATTTTTACATATAAATAAAATATAATTAATATTATAAGAAATTTATATTAACAAAGTAACAACTGAAAATAAGTTATTATAATGAAAAATGAGATCATACCCCAACTTCATTGGAAGGATCATTAACAAAACTTCAATCATATTTTTGATGAACCATAAACCACACTTCTGTTTGGGATTTTTTGTGGCCTAATATCTATGAACACATTAAAAAAACATAAATAAACAATTTAATATATTAAAAAATCCCATATAAATAATTAAACTATTGAAATGATTACCAGAGCAGATCAGCTTTTAGAAAAACTCTATGACCCCATAATGTGAGGGATGACCTGCTTATCCCATCATGTTGTATTCATTCTTTAATGATCCTGAAATAAATAAAATGAAATTTAATAGTAATATATTCAATGTTATCTCTACTTCATATACATGTATAAATGTAAAATGAGATTAATAGAGTAATTTGTATTTAAATACCATATGCTTCTCATCACGATGTCTGTCAAAAAAACATTGCATTTCTCTTTGGGTACCCATCGGGTTTCTTGTCATAAATTTGATGGGTGGTCAATGATGTATCGTTGACATCTCCCCACAATCTAGATTTAATTTCATTCTATTTTTTCCAAGATTTTCCAAATGTCTACTTTCGTGCTATCACATCATCAACTGTAATGTGGAAAAACATTTGTATACCAAAATTCATTTTATAAATATTAATAACATGACATTCAATAAGATTGTAATGTATTAAACATACCTTTATTTGGGAATCAAAAACTTAATTTTTTCATATTTTTGGCATATGTCACCAATCATCATACAGAATAAGAAGAAAAATGGGCTCCGCATCCAGCTGGACAAAAATCTGGCTAAGTAGTCCTGTGGCGTCATCCGTAGGGACCCCATTGGAATCAAATGGGAAAACTTTCTTCTCTCCAGTCAGATTTCATACATATGAACTTTTTATATTTTTTCACCACACATTCATTGTTTATATCATTGATGAACCAAAAGTTAGTATAAATAAGTGTAATAAATTTATTCATATGAAAAATTGAACCTATAAAAGTCACCCTCTACTATCCCCATGAAGAACTAGAGGTGGCATGCCGCTCCTCACTGTTGAGGCTTCTGATGTGGGAGTCGAAGAGTGAGCTATTGAAGGGACACTCACAGAGGGTGTGAGAGATGGTGCAGGGGGATGGTGTATGGGGAAAGCATATGGTGGCTCATATACTATAAAGAGGGACACATATGCATTGTCAGCTATCGTAGCGGTTGATGAAATAGTATATCACTTCTTCCTTGGAATTCTGACTATTTAATAAAATAAAATAAAATTCAGAACATTTATTTCAAATAATATATGTAGAAAAGAAAAATAAAAAATAATTTTTTTTGAAAAGTAATAAAAAACAAAATATACATACCAATGATAATGAATGATTGTACAAATTTAATAATTGGTTTCTAAATGAATTCATAAATTTGAATACTATCTTTTTCTACATCAATCAAGTCAGTTTCTACCTCCATATCTTCATCCACTTCATTCATCCTTGCAAGACTAATATTTTCAATATCATGTTGGAAAAATAATTATAATTCTTCTTGTTGATGAGATTCTATGTCAGAGGTCAAATATTACACTTCATCACCCAAATCATACAAATCTCTTTGTTTTATATGATCAACTACACTCCACCCTTCTTCTAAAAAATCATTCACATAATAAACTATTTTTTATTGTGATGATTAGATATATTGATCCCGAATTTTTCAATCACCAACATCCATCATGTGAGATAATTTGATAGAAGTAAATTGAAAATAATATATTTTAACACCTCTGATAATATCGACCCCAATGCATTTTAATAAAATTTCTAAAAATTGCATGTGGTAGTTTAATTTTATAATATTGGCCACCATTCCATAGTATCCCAATTCAGAAAATGTAAATATACTACTATTTTATGTTTTCAAACCATCTTCTCGATTGACTATATGAAACTATAATCCATTCACGTTGTAAGCATCGAACTCTCTAACTTGTTTTAGAGGACCTCAAGCAATAAACTTCAAATCCTCTAAAAACTCTACTCGAGTACCAATATTCATGATCTATAAAAATTAAATATATATTATTAGAATTAAAAATTACATGTGTCAAACAAAGATATGTATTTATTGTAATATCTATGAACTCACTCATCATGAAAGCAATTCTACAAGCTCTTTATTAATTTCTTTCATTAAATCTGTCTCATTTTGTGTTTGAACTATCATTAAGCTCATTGTTTGTATCATAAAATCTTCAATAAATGGATCTTCAATTTCACTATTCAATATCACATATCCTTGTGCTTGTTAAATTTCCATTTCTATCAGAGTTCCATTTGAGGTCCTCCCAGCTGATAGGCCAATAATAGGATATATTTTTCATTTCCCATGTATTTGAAATTGTGTCGATGTGTCTTCATGATGTCCAACTCGATTAAATCTTGTCTCAATATCATCCAATTATCTAGAAAAAAAGGTAAAACACTCCCCTTCCTTATAGCCTTCAGCAATAGAGCCTTCTGGTTGTGCTTTATTTCTAACGTAGGATTTCAAATGCCCAAGATATCTGTGAAATAAAATAAACAGACATGATTAAGCATTTAATTATGTTACAAAAATTGTTTACTTTACTGAAAAACAAATAAATAAAGTAAATATCAATTGTATACATCCATCGATAATGAACGGGGCATCCTAGTTTAGCTTCCTCATCCAAATTCATAGTTAAATGCATCATGACAGTGAAATATAGTCGGGAAAAGATCATCTCCATTACACAAAGTGTCAATAAAAACCTCTCCAAAAGGTTTTCTATAACAAATGGATGTTGATATTTCTCATATAGTTGCCTAATAAATGTGCATAATCGTATTATAACAACAGTAACTTTTCTGGTAATAATGTACGTAATTACAATGGTAGTAACTGTTGTAAAAAAATATGTGAATTATGACTTTTAAATCCATATAATTTACAATTCTTTAAGACAATACACCTCAATATGTTACTTGAATACCCATAAGATACATTCACAAACTTTAAAATTTGATGGAATGTATCTTTATACCTATTTTTCATTGCAAAAATTGTCATAGAATACTTTTCATTCTCATCTGGCCAGAGATCGCATTTTATGTTCATTACTTGTAAGTATTTCCGATAATTAAGATAGTACATCAAATTTCCATTCTCATTAAGCAATGTGAAGATCAAAATTTCACAGATATTCTTCTCAAATATGCTTAACATCTGGATTATTCCACAAAAAATTAAATTCCCAATACTGAATTTTGAAGAATATACATTTTTTCTTCCATTGTTGCATTTCGATTTCACTTGATGAGGAACTTCGAACCCATTTCCCACTATCATTCAAATGATGAACCATCCCAAATTCAGTTTCAGCATTTCCAAGTTGTGTCAATAATTCAGAACCAGTTAACAACTTTGGAGGTTGTCTACGATCAATGAAATCATTAAATTTTGATATGTTCAGCCGAAATCTATGAGATGCATTGAGAAATATTCGATGGTACAAGAAGAACCATTTTCGATAGTTAGGTAGCCATTTGAGATCTAAATAAAAGTTACAAACTATACAATCCAAAACCATGTATGTGTTGCAACTAGATAAATTCCCTAGCCAAGGGAAGTCCCTAAGGATCCCCATTAAAGCAGCATAAATTTTGACCACTATTTTAGAATAAGCATGAAATGTCTCAACATCGTTGCTCCATAGGTCCTTTAATTATTCAATTAAAGGATGGAATTATACATCAATATCATTTCCAACAATTTATTTTCCAAGTATAATTATCAAAATGATAAAATATATTTGTTTCAAATACATCCACGAAGGAAAATTTTAGGGGATCGAAACATCTTGATAAATGCTATAAACGGTACTCAAAGTCACAAATGGGTTAAATCCATCGGCAACCAACCCCAACCCAACATTCCAAGAATCAGATATGATATTTTGATGTAATGAATCAAATGTCTTCCAGTATTTTGAATATTTTGGATGTCGCATTAACCCATCATTGTTATTATATACATAATTCCACTTCATGTGTTCGGTGGTTTTTGATGACATGAATAATCTTTGCAATCGGTGCTTTAAAATAAATAACGCAAAAATATTGCATGGGTGTTCCTTTTCATCATCGTTATTGTTGTATGTTGATTCAGACTTCCATCATCACCCATTGAATACCATTTAAAAGAAGAACATTTTTTTCAATCATGTCTACTTGAATCCTCTCACCAATAAAGCATACATTCATTGGGGCACACCTTTCTTTTTTTAAAATTTAATCCAATCATGTTAACAAATTTTTTTCATATCCTAAAAATACATGAGGGTGTTTTATTTAGGAAATTCATCACAAAAAAATTCCAATATCATGGACATTGACTTATTTTTAATTCCTTGTAGACATTTGATATGGTACAACATCAAAAAAAATAAATTCTTGAATATTTCATACATCCACAGTAAAAATCTTGATTTCCATCATCAATTAAGTCATGAAATTTATTTTCCTCATTGAAGTTTTCTCTTACAATTGTCTCCACATAATAAATAGAAGGATCGAATGATATGTTACAATCTTGATCTGGTTTTCCTAGAGTATAAAAAACATCACTTTTCACTTTGTTATTTGTAGTACCCTCATATAGATGTTCCGATACGTTTCTATGTTGATGGTGGTGTCTTGTAGTGCCTAATGAATCATTTATAAAGATTTTTATTTCATTTTCCATTGTAGATGAAGTTGGGAGCTCATTCAGTGGATTTACATCAGTGCTCAACCATTTAGCAACGTTTGATTCTTCGTGCCAAATCCAACACAAATATTGACCAAGGAATTGCTTCAATATTAAATGTTCATAAACTTAATCTCTCTTAAACCATCTTATAATGTTACATTTAGAACAAGGACATATTATTCTCCCTTAAACAAATCGATTGGAAATTGAAAAATCTAAAAAATCTTCCAAACCCCTGACATACTGAGGTGTGTTCCTTGGTAATGGGATCTAGCTTTTATCCATGTATATCACAATGCTCCAACATTGTATTAAGAAAAATTAAAACACATAACTATTAAAAAATAAGGAAATATATTCATATATACTAGTTGAAAAAAATATATAAATATGTTAAATAAGGTTTTCCTATATAAATACATATGTTAAATAATGAACCCACCTACTAGAAAACCAATGCATGCAAATTAATAAGATCCATAAAAGAATATAAAGATATCCTAATGGTTCACCCAATTTTTAAATTTTAATTAACCATGTAGTTGATTCCTAATTTCCCGAATGACATTTTCTAAGTGACCCATAGATCCACTCTCTATCCAAATATAGCATGACTTTAAGCCTATTATAGATGACCCAAAAGACTATTAGTGTAAACTATGAATATCTTACATAGAAATCACAACACAATTTCTTGTAAACACACCTCCAAATATCATATTTGGATCAAATTGTATCTTCCACTCAAAATATCATACATGAATTCTAAAAAACACACCTAATTGCAAACACACCCCCAAATATCATATGTGGTTCGGATTTTATCGTTCACTCTAAATATCAATGATGAATTCTAAAAACCACACCTAATTGTAAACACACCTCTAAATTTTGAGCTACGTTTGTGGCTTATTGATTCTTTGAGAGGATATCTTAGAGCTAATTAAAGGTTGTCATAAAAGTTTTAAATATTATATTTTCTATGTTTACAACATTTTTTGTGTTTTTGTCCAATATGTTACTATTTATGTTGTTTAGGAATATGATCCATGTTTCGTTGGGACAGTACTCATGTGAGTATGAACCTTTTCATATCATTAGGTGTTATGGAGTTGTACGAATGTTAAATTTTATGAGATCAATATGTATAGCAGATAAGAAACTGGGTGAGATTTATTTGTAGAGATAACTTCTTCTTGAAAGGGCATGAGAGAGTGTTGGTGTGGAACTTCATGAAATATCCTAACATGTGAATGAAACTATACATTTCATATATGGAATTTTTAATTCTTGTAGAGTATTGGAGTTGAAATCCCACCCTCTCCCTGGACAGCCCACCCCCCCCCCCACACCCCTGTAGCCCCCACTCCCTGGACTGCCCCCCCCCCCACCTGGAGAGCCCCCCTCCCCACCCCACCGGGGCAACCCACCCCCACCCCCACCTAGAAACCCCGCACTACTCTACGGACATCCCACACCCCCACCCCCATAGACATCCCACCCCCACCCCCTTAGACATCCCACCCCCTGGAAGGCCCAGACCCATCCCCCACATGGACAGCCATCCCCACCCCCTGGACACCCCCCCCCAAAGGATCCCCCCAACACCCATGCCCCCCCAACCCCTTGCATCCCCTTGGACACCCCCCCCTCCTCCCTAGACATCTCACACACTATCCCCCACCAAGAAAGCTCACCCCCAACCCCTTGTACATCCCACCCTCCTCGAAAGCCCACACCCCCAACCTAGACATCCTACCCCTCCCATAGAAATCCCACCCCTCCCTGGACAGCCCACCCCCACTCCCCCACAACCATGCATCCCCCACCACCCCGTAAATCTCACAACCCTATATGAACATCCCCCACCCCACCTGGACATCCCACACCCCCACCTGGACACCCCCCACCCCACCAGGACAACCTCCCCCCCAACCCCACCTGGACGACCCACCCCAATCCCCACCTCGACACCCCCACCCCACCTGGACAACCCACCAACCCCACCTTGACAGCCCACCCCCACCCCACCTGGACACCCCCCACCCCCACCTTGGTAGCCCCCCCCCCCACCCCACCTACACATCACACCCCAACCCCCACCAGGATAGCCCCACTCCTCCCTGGACACCCCGCACCCCACCTGGACAGCCCACCCCAACCCTGGACATCCCACCCCCTCCCTGGATAGCACAACCCCTCCCCCACACCTCTGTATCCCCTACCACAATGAATATCCCCCACTCCACCTAGACATCCCCCTCCCCTCCCCACCCCAATAGCCCACCCCAACAAATGGAACCCCCCCACCCACTCTGTGGATATCCCACACCCCCTCCCCCACCTAGACAGCCCACCCCCACCCCCTTGGACATCCCACCATTGGAAAGCCCACACCCCTCTCCCACATGGATACCCCACCCCCACCCCTTGGACAGCTCACCCCCATCTGGGCAGCCCCCCCCCCCCCAACCAACCCACCTATACAGCCCCCACCCCCTCATAGAAACCCCACACCCTCTCAAAGAAACCTAAAAAATGCTAGGGATCGTACAAAACCAAACCATAATATTTTTATATATCGAATGATGTGTGTAGGGTGTGAGAAAAAATAATCCCACTATGATCTAAAAAAGGAATTTGTGAAAGTATTTTCAAAGCACATCTCATTTAAGATATTTTATAATATTGTTAGAAAAAATATTTTTTTTGATAATCACATGAAAAACCAAATATCACTTTAACATCTATTTTATAAACTTCTATTTTATTCTTCATTAAATAATAATAATGATTTTAATAATATTTCTATAAAACGATTACATTATTTAAAACCACCCATTATAGTTTCAAATTTAAAAATACTTTAGAAACACACTTTTGAAAACACTTCAAGAACAATTTAATGAAACAAACCGATTCTCATAAACAGTAAAAATAAAACACCAAGTCACCACAAAACAAACAAGATATGAGTAAAAAGGAAGAAAATTTCATGGTTCCCACCATATTAATCATACTAGGGGACACAAAGAATGAGATTCCCCAAATAAAATCCATATAGTATCATGGGAAGAAAAAAATTCATAATGTAAGATAGTCCTTGACCTTACCAATACATGATACCTACCACTAACAAATGTTTCATCCGAAAAACACAAGTCACTTGAGTATCCTGCACCTAGCGTCATAGGGGGAACTCTCCTCTAGGCATGGTATAAAACACTATAGGTGGACACAAATAGTGTGTGACTATCTTCTGTAACATAAATATAGAACTCTCTCTCAGTTCCTAGTGTACCCATGATAGAAATAATAGGAGAGGAGTAATCAAACAAGTTATATGACTAATACAATGACATAATATAAGTCTAATCTCACCTCCAACACCCTTACAATAAAAAACACCAACAATATCATAATTCCATAAAAATACATCTAAATAGAATGGGTGATCATTGAGGGTATTATATACATTATAAGTAGTTCATTATGGAAGTTACAAATGAGACTTATTAAAATAATCAAAATTCATCGTCTCTTTAATCCTCTTTGAATCTCATTTCTAATAATTAATTAAATATTACCATTTATTTACTTTACTGACATATAAAAAAGTTGAATGTCTCTTAATTATACTCATAGTATAGAGTATCTAGTGATCAATATATTTTGGGATTTAAAAAGAAATATGAAAACTATATATATAATAGTCGAATAGGAAAATGAAAAAAATTATGTCATTTGAGAATCTATATGGATTGAGGATGGAATAAGAAGACGAAGGATGATACTGAGGGGTGGCGAGAAGCATAGAGCGGCGCCATGGGTTATGACCTGCAGTGGGGATGTGATCTAGGGCTTTGGGGGGGTTAGTGTAGATGGGCGATGATCTGCGCTGAGGGGAAGCGAGGCGGTGAGGGATCCTGAGGGGAGGTGTAGGGCTTCGGGGGTCACCAGGGGGAGAAGGGGGTATCACGGGGGGCATCGGGGGAGAAGGGGGGTCGAGGGGGGGGGGGTCTGGCGGGGTTCAGGGGGAGGGGTCTCATGGGGGTCGAGGGGAGAAGTGTCAGGGTAAAAAAATAGTTTATCTGTAGTTTATTAAAAACTGCCGTTAAATAATGTATAGAAAAGTAGCAATGGTTTAGTAAATCACCACTAAAAAAAGCTGCAAAAGGCTATTTATATTGTAGTGCAACACTCATCCCTTTCCCTATGATTTTTATCCACTCATAACGGTAAATAGCATGATCAAATATATTATTATACACATTCATGGAAGATTAAGAAAAAAAATTGATACACTATACTTTAAAAGAGAGGGTCCTATAATCAAGCTGTTAGAAATTAAAACACGTTTTAAATCAATCAACCACTTACTTAGAATAGTAAAAAAGAAATAATAATTGTTAAATCCTCTGCTGAATGGAAACGTAAATGTTAAACCGAAGTTAAATGGTGAATAATGATGAATGGAATTTAGAACACATGTGGAACAATAAAAAAACTGGTAACAAAAAATGCTAAAACAATTATCTAGAATTGAGTTGGTAGATAAATTAAGGGAGGAAAACAAGAGATAATTAGATTAAATTTAGTGTAATTAAGGTTATGTATTGTGGTACACATGCTGGAAAGCTAATTCTCATGATATTACATGATCTGTATGGGTCTCACATCATATAATATTGATCCTTGGATTTTTATGAGTATTTTGTATCTGTAAGATATCTGGGAATATATCATCATGTTTCAATTATTTGACTCACCTAAAAATGTCAATCTGGTTTTCACGACATGCTTCTTCTCCTGACATGATGTTTAATCGGGTAGTGGAATTTGAATCTTTAAATATGTAAATTTGAGATTCACATCCAATAATATTTTTTTGACATTTATTTTCTTCAAAACATTTTTTAAAACATGTGACATGCTATTAAATATTCCATCATATTGTGTAAATGATTCATATTATGTAATCTTCAGTTTTGGTTTGTTTTCACAGCTTTTCCATTAGATTCTTTGAAAAATGTTCTCTATAGTAATCAACACATACGTAGTGAATTATCAAATATTAAATGAATAAAAACAAATTAAAATACTACTAAACATATATAAAATTTCATATTTTCATGCGACCTCCCTTTTTTTAATGAATTTGGGTATTTAAAAAAGGGCCACTCCTCCTCAATTATAAAAGGCCATTATCTCCCTTCACATACTCACACCTCATAAGCCATTTGAATCAACAAAAACCTACCCAAATAACCTCCAAAATTCCATGCAATCATCATAGAATAATTTTTTTGGAGATATGTCTATCCTAGGGAGGGTTTTTGTGCAATCCTAAGGAGGTTACCTGAGGAAGATGAAATGTTCTTCAATGAGCATTGTTATATTTTTTCTTTTCCCACCTCCTTAAGTTATTATTAAAAAATTATTATATAATATCCTCATTATGATAAATATAATGATATATTTTATGTTAATTTCATGACCTAAAACCATCCCCCTTACATAAAATTGGTTATGAAATCATCATTCACGTGTGTGGATGACTATCGCCACAAAAACTGATGTTTGTCGTTTTTTCATTACCACCTAGAATGTGTTGGTATAATGTTGGATATAAAGTATATATATTATATTAATAACATACTTATACCTAAAATTTGACTATATTATATATAACTTTATTACTTTCCATTTCATGGGGACACAATAACATCACTTCTGTGTATAGTGGATTACCGCCTCACGAGGAAATGTCTTTCAGTTTTCACTAACGATTTACTTGGAAGGTTATAAAGATAATTTTAATTAATATATGTGATATTCAGAAAATTATTATTATATAAATGAAATAATTTTCAATAAGAAAATATAATATATCATTTTATTTCTTAAAATGAAAAATTGGAACATTGTTCAGGTATGTGTGGATTACCACCTTCAGAGAGAAATATGAATCCATTTTTATGAACACATCGTATGGGTGATATATATAAGTATATTTAATAAAATAATATGATATATATGATATTATGATCATTATACAAGAATAAAATATTACTTACCTTCTTTCTATAATGATCATTGGAAAACAGAAATGTTTCTCTCATTTTCGTGTATATACCACCATCTCCATGTGATTAACGTAATTTATATTTCGTAATTTTCTTCCATAATGGGATTTAAAAGTAAAATTAATTAAAAAATATGATAAATATGTCATTATGGTTTTTTTAGATGATTCAACTATATAATATTCATTAGAACCAAATCATTCATGAAAAACATGCCTGAGAAAACAAGGAAATTGACACTCAGAACAATAAATAAAATGATAAATAACGAAATAGAGATAATTTGTCATAAAATATCAACTATGATATTATAAATATAAATATGGTTATATTATATGTTCAAAAAATGTTTTAAAAAAGAATATAGAATGTTAAATCATGTTTACCAAAAAGGTAATATGAGTAAAGGGGTTCTTATCTCACTTTTACGTCCACTGCACATATGTCATATTCACCAATTACTTCATTTTTTGGTGTATATGCTTCCCTTTTCTATGATTAATCATTAATTAATTTTTATTCATTGTAATTAATTTTTATTAATTGTAATTAATAATTTATTAAATAATATTTTTTTTCAATGGGCTTACGATACAACATTTAACAAAGTGGTAAGGGTTTATTTTATAATCTCTTCATTATTTAGGGTTTCATATTTTTTGTATCATTTTGGGGAATTGTTTGATATTTCTATCTTAAAATTTATCTTATTTTCT